>OU342951.1:32176891-33570886 GCA_910592335.1 Adalia bipunctata
AAAAATTAACGCACATTATGGAAATCTCAAATTTATTCTACAACTGATGGTGTTCTCAATGATAATTATTTTTATCAGAATTATGCATGCATATGTTATCCACTTTCAACGTTTTTCTTCAATACAGATGTTTTCTCCCAGCAGGAATAAAAAAAGATGATATTATCAGATTTTGAATGTATTGGCTCCATTCTAAGATCAGTGGTTCTCGATCAATTCTAGTGATCAATAGTTTTTCTTTCGTTGGATTTTCTACAATCGATCGCTATGCTACGCGAAACATGCAATTTGACCCAAGAGGAATGTTCCCAAGCGGTAGTTTTGCGAGAAGAAGGGTGGACATACACAAGAATTGCAGAAAGGTTTGGAGTTTCCCATACAAGTGTGTCCAGAATGTTGCAGCGATTCAGGGAGACAGGTATGAATGTCCGAAGATGGGCAGGGTAGACCACGGGTAACAACTGCCATTCAAGAACGTTACTTGAGAGTTTCTTGTTTTCAACCGCTCGCCTCTTTCAAAATCAGCTTGAGCAAACTCATGAGGTTTAAATTAGCACTCAGACAATAAGAAATCGCCTCAGAGAATATGATTTAAGGCCTCGTGTCGCGGCAAGAGGCCCAGCTCTTACCCCAGCCCATCGAAGGGCGCGTTTGGATTTTGCGAGAGAGCATATCCATTGGGAAGAGGCCGATTGGGAAAGAGTTCTCTTCACAGATGAGTCTAGATTCTGCCTCTACCATTGTGATCGACGTATACAGACGTCCACATGAAAGATATGCTCAGTGCAATTTCCTGAATACTTGTGGTTTCAGGGGAGGATCGATTATGGTATGGGGTGGAATATCTTTGACTGCTCGCACAGACCTATTGGTCGTTGATAATGGAGCTATGAATGCTGATAAGTATATAAGGAACATTCTTGAAGAGCATGTAGTGCCATTTGCCCCATAATTTGGTGAAAATTTCATTTTTATGGACGATAATGCCAGACTCCATCGTGTGCGCATCGTTCAGGAGTACCTTGAAGAGGTTGAAGTCTCTCGAATGGAATGGCCAGCAAGAAGTCCAGATCTCAATCCGATTGAGCAGGTTTGGGACAACCTCAATAGAAGGCTGAGAAGTTCAGAAAATCATCCAGCTACTCTTAATGACTTAGGAATCCAACTCGGAGAAATCTGGGAAGGATTAGATCAGAACATTTTAAGATCACTCATTTTGAGTATGAACCGTCGTTGCCGAGCTGTAATTAACGCAAGGGGTGGAAATACCAAGTATTAAATCACTTATCAGCATTTCAGTATTTTGAAAATTGTTCATTCCTCTTCTTTCACATAAGATTCGGTGAAATCCTGAATTTTTCTTCCAATTAATGTGTCTTGTTTCGTTCAAAACCTTCCCGAGAGAACATAAAAAATAAGTTATAAAGTCAATGTAGAGTTAACTTTCATTAAAATTGAGATTTTCAGAATGTGCGTTAATTTTTTTGCGCAGTGTAGTTCTCTGTGATCTCTGCAGATCGGGCGATTTTATGGGAGAAATGTCAAACTTTGATCAGTTTTCCTGAAGATCTGGGGAAATTATGGAAAATATAATAATAATAATAACAGCATTTTATTGACCAAAGGCCAATTGGCCATCGACAAAGTCTGTCCTGCAGCCAGGAAATATTAACAATTTTTACTTCATTACATCCTATTATTGTATATATATATATACAGGGTGTCCCACGGTCGAGTGCCTATTAGACGTTTCTGGAGAACTGGACATATTTGAAATCCGAAAATTGGGATTATGATATTGTTGGAAATTCTCTACAGACCTAAAATATTTTCGGAGCCTGAGCACTTCCGGTTATACCAGGAGTGGAAATAAATTTGTCCAAAAAAATTTTTTTTCAATATTTTCATTTCTGAATGATTGAGTATTCAATGCTGAATACATTTCTGTTGAAATCATTGTATTCATTCGAATAGTTTTCAAAATATCGAAAAAAAACCTGAAAAAATGTCAAATATTCATAGTCAGTGTTATGTCCATTATTCCTATTCTGAACATTCCGAGTTTAAACCGTTATCACAACGTCAAAGTAGAAGAATGTGAAAAGGTCATGCATCTTTTGAATTTCATAAATATCATCACAGGGTGTTTCAAATTTTGTGTCGAAAACTGTGATCGAAAATTGGCCATAACTTCTGTTTTTCAAATTAGAACCCTATTTTTTTATGATTGCGTTGGATTCTGCGGAGAAAAATATTGATAGCACCCTCAGATGTTCTTGATCCTAAATTCAGTAATTGCCGAGATATTTGAGCTTTTCTGGATTTATGTTGTACGTAGAGTCAAATTCATCGAACCTGAAGAGATTCGATGAATATTCTTGTAAAACCATAGTAACAATTATGTCACCTGTGAATTATTAATAGGATCATTAATTTTCTATGGTCACAGAATATTCTCATGCCAACAGATTCGATGACTATTCTTATGAAACCATAGTAAAATCGAGAAGTAAGGTTAAGGCCTAAAATGAGAGCTGTCACTTGTGAATTATTAATGGGATAATTTATCTTCTTTGGCCACAGAATATTCTCATGCGAAAGATAAGATGAATTCGACTCTACGTATAACATGAATTCAGAAAAGCTTAAATATCTCGGGAATTACTGAATTTAGGAGCAAGAGCATCTGAGAATGCTATCATTATTTTTCTTCGCAGAATCTAACGCAATCATAAAAAAATAGGGTTCTAATTTGAAAAACAGAAGTTATGGCCAATTTTCGATCACTGTTTTCGACACACAATTTGAAACACCCTGTGATGATATTTATGAAATTCAAAAGATACATGACCTTTTCACATTCTTCTACTTTGACGTTGTGAGAACGGTTTACACTCGGGATTTTCAGAATAAGAATAATGATCATAACACTGACGATGAATATTTCACATTTTTTCAGGTTTTTTCTCGATATTTTGAAAACTGTTCGGATGAATACAATGGTTTCAACAGAAATGTATTCAGAATTGGGTACTCAATCATATCAGAAACGAAAATATTGAAAAACATATTTTTTGAACAAATTTATTTCCACTTCCGGTATAACCGGAAGCGCTCAAGCTCCAAAAATATTTTAGGTCTATAGAGAATTTCCAACAATATCATAATACCAATTTTCGGATTTCAAATATGTTCAGTTCTCCAGAAACGTCTAATAGGCACTCGACCGTGGGACACCCTGTATAGTTAGGTTTGGTATTTTATACAGTTGGTTGTTAAGAAAGAAAAAAAAATACAAGTACTTATAAATTTGTTGTGTCTTCTGGAAATTAGTTTGAAGTTAGCTGTTGTTGTTCTAAATGTTCTCTGATGGTGTAAAGTGGGTATTTAACTTTAGATCTTGTATACATATTTCTTTGTTGTAGATAGTCATTGAGAATTTCCCAGTTGTGAGGTCTTTTGGCGAAATTCTCTGATAGTCTTGTAATTCTATCACAGATTGGTTCTATGTTAAGAATTCTGTACAGAAGTGTGTTTGGTGGATTAAACAGTGGATTTCTTTGATGTCGGATTTTTGTTATTTTTCTCAGGGCGCACGTTTCCCCAATTTGCAATTGCTTTTTTGCTGGTTGTAGGCAATTTAAATATACAGTGTGTCCATATTCCAGGAGTGGTCTGCATATTGTCTTGTAAATTTTGGCCGCTGTGCGGGTGCTAATTCCCTTGTTTTTGCTACGGAAAACTTGGGCTCTGGTTACTATTTTTTTTGCAGTTTGTTGTTTGAAATTTAGTTTCTGATCGAAAATATAAATACCAAGCTATTTTGCGTTGACTCTTCCTCTTTCGATCCGTATATTTACATCACGACCAGGGTATCTGCGAAAAAAGTTTTATCGAGTTTAAAATTGCCCTTTTTGCCGAATTTTTTCGCGATTTTCGCGAATTTTTAAAAAATACTTCTACATCCCTATGTATGCTTTAATCTTCCAAACTACGCATATATTACAGATTCAAAATGCAGGCCCATAGCGGTGCGGCGCCGACACTTCCGACCCGGATGGCGGCGTGTGCCTATACAAAGCGCGTCGTTTTCCTTAGATTTGAGCGTTGATTTTTTTTTCTCATGGACAATTATATTTCGCCCTTCCAAAAGTAACTTCTCAACAAAATATGTTTGTATTGTCTTATGACAAAAAAGCTGTAAACGTTGTTTATAAGGACAATCTCTAGTAGGTAGATATATTATTTAGTATCAGCATTGCATCCGTGCGAAGCCGGGGCGGGTCGCTAGTAAGTTATATGTCATATGAATATCGGCGGCCGCATTTTTGTAAAAGTAAATTCATTTTCATTCTTTGACAAAGCGATGTGGAAAATAGAAGAAAACTCTTACAGATTCTTAGATTTAGATTTTGTAATACATATACAGGGTGAGTCTTTGACTTGTACATATATTTTAACTGTAGATTCCTCTCATCAAACGAAACACTTTTTTCCCATACCATTTTTCGAAATTCGTTTTCGTTTGGAAGATACAGGGTGTCGAAAATCCACAAAAAAAAACACTTTCCTGTTCATATCTTCGGAACCGTTGTTTCAAATGAACTGAATTTTGGTTGATCCTTTACTCTATTCATGGTGCAATCGGAACTTATTCAATATATCTCTTCTAGTTCAAAAGTTACAGGGTGGTCGACTCATAAATTCATGCAAAAACACTATTAAATCACTTGAAAAGGATAAACGGTTCATATTTTCGAAAGAATCAACCATTTTAGAGAATAAAAGTATTCCTATATTTTTTCAATGAAACGCGTCGTTTTCGAGTTATTCCTAAATGTATACGAAGAAATTTGAGGAAAAAATCATGAATTTCATAAAAAATCTGAATGCTTCCCTGGATTAAATATCATCGAATATTGTTTCTTTTCTGGTCTCTTAACAAATTAACAATGTTGTCAATGTTAATCAACTGAATTCCGAGAAGCATGAAATTACACAGTTTATAAGCAAGTTTCTACTAAAAATTTATATTGATACCCGTCCTTCAGGAAAATATCTATCTTCTTAACAATATCCTCTTGGAATTTTTAATCGACCCTACACGGTTTTCACATCACAAATCACAATCATCACCTGTTTGCTTTATTCTCTGCGAGTAAATAAATAAATGAATCGAATCCATGTAGAAAGGTTATCGCGTTTAAGCGTCGTTCATTTCATCACAGACTGGCTGGCCTCTGATGAGACACAGAATAACGGCTTGTCTTGCGTGGCGGCTACATCGCAGCCGGCAGCGCACCGCGACTGAAATTTAGATCGGCGAGAATCATAACTACTCGTTTGGCATTTCCAAAGAGCAATGCGTAGAAGCCTTTAGCGAAAAGTAAACAAAACTAGTGCCTCTGCTATAGTTCTTCCGTTAACGATAGGGGACGTTCTGCTTTCTTGAGTTCGCCTATACCATTGTTGGAGAGAAAATCGGCAATCTGGCATCGTCTTCTCTAGAATTCTGTGATATATCACAGATGAGATGGATAAGGTTAGGTCATTGACCTCGAATCAAATGACTTTGATTAATGGAGTTAGGATAGGTTAGTGAGAAACTAATTTTTATAAGATAGTTTCAGGGTATCGAGGCAAATATGATCAAATTATTAGTGTTTACAAACTAATCTTCAGGAAAATCGAAGAAGGAACTTATTTTGGTGTGAGAAATATGGCATTTAAATTGCAGAAATTATGGGACAAAACTTAGCGTTTTTGTTAGGAAATATCGTGTTTGTAACATTCTTATTCAAATAAGGTTAGTGCTTGAGTATTTTCTGAATGTATCACCCAGAATATCTAATAATCACATCAATTTCAATTGAAAAATATGAACTTTGAGGTGTTTGTAGAGAATAATATCAGGCACGCATTTAGCACAATTTTTTTTTAAATGGCTATATCTCTTTAACCGAGCCGAATTCGGAAAAATGGATAATGAAAAAAAGGTTTCTTTAGGCCTCAAGAATCTACAGTTAAAATATATATACAAGTCAAAGACTCACCCTGTATATTTTGTTTCATTTAACTGAGTTAGTGTGGAGCTCGCAGGGTGAAGCTCACATTGAGTAAGTTTGAGACCTAATCTGAATTTTAATATAGGTTTTAACTCTTTTGAGTATAAGGTTGTCGGGTTTTAATGAAGTCTGTTTTCTCTTGGAAGAGTCAACGCAAAATTGCGTGGTATTCATATTCTCCATAATTTCCTCATTTCTTCAAGAAAACTGATCAAAGTTTGTCATTTCTCCTATAAAATCGCCCGATCTGCAGAGATCACAGAGAACTATTTGACATTGTAGCTGTAAGCTGTCAGATTTTTGCCAGAGCCTTCTATAGAGAAAGCCCGGAACACAATCTGACAACTGCGCTCAGATTCCGCGACCGGAGGCCTATCGATAAGGATAACTGTTTAAAAGATCTGCTGGCCCATACTAGTTAAAATACTAATTTATCTGTTCAGAACACTATTAGTGCGTTCCACTTGGCGCTCACAACGATCAAAATGCTCCATTAGCCGTTCCACATGGCGACTACGGTCGTTGTGAACGCGGCGAATACGTCACTCATGACGTTGTTTTCGCTCACGCCAAGCTCACAACGACCCATCCGAAGACGTGGGTCTTTGCGGTCGTTCGAGGAGTGGGGATGATAATTTGGCATTCGATATCAGACTCGGAGGTTGGGTTATTTATTTTATTATTTTCAGAGAAGTTAGAGAAATAGTAAATTTTCTGAAATTGCATTATACTCTTCATCCGAACTTAACGAAGTACTTTCTGAATCGTTGCGACTCATCAAATATCCCACAACGGCATCGTAAGACATTTCAGGTTGCATTCGATTTAGAGTTTATCAGAAAATTCACCAAATGATTTTATAACTGAGTTTTTAATGAACGAAAAACTTTATCATCAAAATCCTGAAATTTATTTCGATTGTCAATGTCATAAATTTGTCTGGATTCCGCTTGTGCAGAGCTTTTTCCACAATCTAGCCCGTTCCACTTGTATGTTCGATTGCAACGATCGCAAGCAGGAGGAATGGGAAAAACAGCGGTCGTGAGCGTGAGCATTGTGAGCGCCAAGTGGAACGTACTAAATAAAAATTTCGAAATATCACTCAAGAATACCTGGATATGAAACAAAATATTATAGCTCAGAAGCACGCGAAACATAGATCTCAAAGCATTACTTGATGTTCCGTAGTTTGGGATTTGTGCCGAAAGAGGGCGCTTTGATCTTTGGATTCGCCTATCTTAAATCCATACCATGTTCGAATTTCATCCTTATATTATTGTTATAAAAAGATGAAATTCGAACATGGAATGGATTTGAGATAATGCATTTTGGCTTAGGACGGCAGCATAGACTCTAGTAGGATTTGAGGAAGTTATCCTCAAATCAAAGCACTGTAATAAATCGTCAAGAAGTTGCTAACGTGGGCAAGTTGACATCAAATAATTGATATTGAGATCACCACAGATAAATATTATTTCAGCAAACTTGAAACAGTGCTGTAAAACAAAGGATAATCTCTCACGAAAAAGTCACTATCTGGTACTCTACAGGGTGTCCCAAGTTCGAGTGCCTATTAGACGTTTCTGGAGAACTGGACATATTTGAAATCTGAAAATTGGTATTATGATATTGTTCGAAATTCTCTATGGACCTTAAAGATTTTTATAGCCTGAGCACTTCCATTATACCAGGAGTGAAAATAAATTTGTTCAAAAAACTTTTCTTTTTATTTTTTCGTTCCTGATTCGATGAATTTGACTCTACGTGCAGCATGAATCCAGAATAGCTCAAAAAACTCGGGAAATACTGAATTTAGGAGCAAGAGAATTCGAGAGTGCTATCATCATTTTTCTTCGCAGAATCCAACGCAATCATAAAAAATAGGGTTCTAATTTGAAAAACAGAAGTTATGGCCAATTTTCGATCACAGTTTTCGACACAAAATTTGGAACACCCTGTGATGATAATTATGAATTTCAAAAGATGCATGACCTTTCCACATTTTTCTACTTTCACTTTATAAGAACGGTTCACGCTCAGGATGTCGAGAAAGAGAAGAATAAACGTAATACTGACTATCAATATTTGAGTTTTTTTCAGATATTTCAAAAACTATTCGAATGAATTCAATGATTTGAACAGAAATGTATTCAGAATTGAAAACTACATCATATCAGAAATTGAAAAAAATTTTTTTTGTAGGTTTTAGGTCAAGTAGAGCAGAAAGTGTGCTTGTCGCACATTTCTGGACTTCGCCTCTTCCCACTGTTTTCTTGAATATTTTGTTTGTAATCCATTTATTTGGGAATAAAGACAATTATTATTATTAATATTTATTTTCACTCCTTGTTGATCCGGAAGTGCTCAGGCTCCAAAAGTATTTTAGCTCAGTAGAGAATTTCGAAAAATATCATAATCCCAATTTTCAGAGTTCAAATATGTCCGGTTCTCTAGAAACGTCTAATAGGCACTCGAACTTGGGCCGCGCTGTATAACCACTAATAAAACAATATTTCGTGCCATAAAGGTTCACTTTCACTTCGCAGAATTCAATTTGCTTTTCCACAGACATTTTCGAGATGCCAACATCACTCACCATTAGGTCAGCTCTTGCAAGCAGAACAGTACCTCTGTGACTATAATTGAAGCGACAGTAGGACGCCGCTTGTACTTAACCTTAAATACAATAAGAACTTAATTTTTCGGCACTGCACCATAGAACTTATATTACATGGAATGCCATTAGCCTTGCTGCTCAGTTTGAAAAAGTGGATAAACATCTCCAGTTGGAGGAATACTGAAATTTCCATGTTGCCATGGTTACGACTTGTCATACAGAATAGAAACACAGAAATACTATGAATTTAATCGTCAAGATCCGATTCACTTGGCATTTCGGCAAACATTTCTGTGTTTCTGTTCGGTGTGACAGGTCGTATCCATGGGAACATGGAAATTTAGTGATTCCTCCAACTTGAGATGTTTACACACTTTTTGATCTGGTAATAGCATTCCATGTACTAAAAGTTCTATGCACTGCACCCATGCTCGACAAGACTTACTATTGAAGGTCGTTCTTCCGCAAGGAGCCACTCCAAATTGTCCATTTTGTTGCATAGGGATTGGACATTAACATGCATTATTCGGAATGAATCGGTTCATAATGCCTTTGTATTATCTGTTTCGGTTCTAGAAAAAAATAATTAACACTAGCATTTTTGGACCAGTTGGCAGCATTTTTAACCTTCTCAAATTCAGTGCTAGGTATAAGCACTTTAAAGGAGGCATTTGATTCGGGATATCTATCTTGAATTCGGTCACATTCAACATTTGAGAAATTATTGTTCAGGAATGCCTTAAGGTCATCAGCCGAAGTATCGGGTCTAAGCCTAGAAAACAGAAAGAGCCTTCTTTTTTTCGATTCCGAGAACTGTAGTAGACTCAACAGAATTTCCAACAACCAACGCCGAACGGGTCCTCCTGGAGGATTTTCTCGGAGGCCTCGTCTTCCATTCACTTGATTTCGGGTCACCTGATATATTGTTGATTGAACTCTTAGACCCGGTTGTACAGTCCGAGTTTCAGCCGAGTTCGAGACTGAGCCCTACTCAAATCAGAAATATCTGTTGTACAGTGCGAGTTCAAACCGACCCTCAACTTGAGCTGCCAAAATGGGGCGCTCAAGACTGGGAGCTATGTTTCACTCAAAAACACAGATTTTTGTACACCAAATTGATAAGAATGGATTTTCAACTCAGAAATAATCTAGCAGAATTAGCCGATGATGAAGATTTTTTGTAAGCAGTGAATTTTGCAATGAATTCGAGAAGAATGCCACATATATAGGGAGAGAATTAATCATTTCGAACTGTGGAATTAAACTTTGAAATCATTTTAATAATCTGCAATTGGTTCACCATTATTATTATTGGTTAAATTCTATTTGTTCAATTTTTTTATTAAACTTTGTTGCTGCAGTAATAAAATCTTTTTCTTTATTTTCTCTTGTACACCCTTCATTTCCTCATTAATTTTTACTTTTAACTACTCAATTTTTATTTGATGGAGGTACTCTAGCCTTTTTAGCTTCTCTTCTTTAAGCATATCCATTGGTTTCTTATGCTGTTCTTCGAGGAACATTTTTTTTGCTCCAACACCTCCAAAGTTGAAATTTTTTCAGTTGTTCCACATGAAAATAGGCACTTCGCTCTACGTCTGACATGTACGAGCACATATATTTTATTATAAACTAGCTGGCCCGGCGAACTTTGTTTCGCCTAAATGATACCTATGGCTTGGTTAGATTTCTGAACTGTCAAATCGAGTTGATTCTAGATCAAGCTCCGATCACCGGTGATATGCTTTGTGAAACCCCCGTTAAATTTGTATAAACTCACCATTGCTATTTTTTCAAGCAGGAGATAAATTAGGCATAATAAAAGTTCTGTCAAATGTCATCTGTCGAATGTCAACTGTCAAATATCATCTGTCAACTGTCATCTTTTCCATGGATATGAGCTGTCACACAAAACAGAAATACAAAAATAATATGTCAATTACTAATTATGGGCAATTTTGATTTCAGTTATTTCCGCAAATATATTTATTACCCAAACATAAATCAAAAACATTCCAGAAATATAGAGAAAAGATGAAAATGGACAACTCACGATTGATGCTGATCGTCACAATCCGATTTACTTTACATTCCGGTAAAAATTCACTGTTCCACCAACTTGAG
Source organism: Adalia bipunctata (assembly GCA_910592335.1). Classification (NCBI taxonomy): domain Eukaryota; kingdom Metazoa; phylum Arthropoda; class Insecta; order Coleoptera; family Coccinellidae; genus Adalia; species Adalia bipunctata. The sequence continues at coordinate 32,187,698 of OU342951.1, forward strand.
ATCTTTACCCGCTTTTGATCTGATAATAGCCTTTCATGTTATTGAAAGTTCTATGCAAATCACACAATAATTGTATACATCGCCATTCATACCTACTCTAGTCTATAACATTTCTGAATTTCCTACCTTTCAAGAAAATGAATGCACCGTTGCCAGACTACTTCATGGCTTATAACTTCACAACGTTCTATTTTATTATTTCATTTGTATTGAATACCGTGGAACTTCGTTCTACTACTATTGATCCCCATGGAATATTCTTATACCGTTTGTAAGAACTACTGCACTTTTAACTATTCACTTGACATGCGATTCTGTGGAAGAAAAACTAACCTCCTTTGTCCAAATGTCAAAACATATATAAGTACTCTATGATTGCTCGATTGATGGTAAGAAAAAGGAAGGCTTTTTTTTTCTTTTCTGTATGATTTTTTTGGAAATATTTTGTTATATAAACCTTGCCCTAACAATAATAAACACAACAAAAAAAGAATTGTCCAATTTGGTGCGATCGTTTGAACAATATGGCATTTCGAAGTTTTGAACCAACCATAGATCCTCTTTTATTAATATAGATTTTGAAATATAAGAACCTATACCTCAGACAGGATACACATTTTGTATAGGTGATTTGGGTTGAGTCTTCATATTTAATTCTTGGACTCTAAAGTTGAAATATTTCCAGTTTCTTATGAAAAACCCTGGTACCTGCCAAGGAGACTACATGATCTCAAGACAGTTTCACGTTCATAAGACAATATAAGACTTAACGTATTTTCCATAAATTAAGAAATACGGTCCTGTTTCCACTCATAGAACGCAAACGTGCCGCCATCAATCCCATCCATGTCGCTTTTTCGGACAATTCAGGTTCAGCACAAATTTCGTGCCAATTGGAATCAATGTAGTTGACGATTGTTTTAACTTTTTCAATTTGAAACTTTCACATGAGAAATTTTTCTCGAAATGGTTTTTTATGACTTCTTTATCCTGTAGAAAATAAAGACTAACCCTTGAAAACATCATAGGTTTGGATAACAAATAGAGGGGCAACGTAGAAGTCTCTCCCTAGATCGCCGAAAGAGCCAAAACGGCAAAATTTCAGTGCGTCATTACTATTTATGTACCACTATGTCTTTTTTCATTTTCAGATCATTTAGTGAGTTTAGTATTAGGATTACTTCGACAAAATCACACACAATTCTTGCAAATCTTCAAGCAGGAATCGATAACAGCTGCCCAAACTCTCCTCAAGCAATTTATGATTGAAGCACTGGCTGATGTTGAGGATGATGAAGAACAGTGTTTAAGAGGCTCTGGGGAAGTTACCTTATCCATGGATGCAACACATTGGATGAAAGCCCTGACAGATGCTAGTGAAGCTCTGCGTACGTATTTTTCCTTTCCATTTTCTCTCGATTCTTTTTGGCTGTTTAACCTTCCTCAACCTAAAAATTCAATTACCATCTTGTACGATCAAAAATATACCGGAAATTCTGATATAAATTTGTCGCGGTTGACCGATCTTGAAAGATTTTTTTCTATGTTGACACCACTTATTCTGACAATTGGTCAAAATTCGAACTCTGTCATATTGTTAAGGCTTCAGCATCATTGGCCAGAAATTCCTTCAGAATAAAATCCTTGTGAGTTGGTGCCTTGTTTGTTGGTGCATCGACAGCATCCTGTCTAAACAATAGTTTAAAATGCTACGAATTGGCTTATACACGGTGACAATTTAAAAACTTTCCACTTATGTCGCGACAAGGATGTTTTCAGAGAAAATGCCGGAACAGGTCAATTTTTATTCGGAGGGGGACATATTTTGAGCAGAATTGTGAGCTGAAATTTCCTCAACCCTAGATGTAGGGGCTTTCACCCCTAAATTCTTGATAGGGAAGAGGGGGTGAGATTTACTTCAATTGAAAGATAACTCTGTCCCTCTACATGAATACTATGGTTTGCAAATTTTCATTGATTCCTTGAAGTAGTTGCAGGAGGTGACAATTTGAGGGAGGGGGACATATTTCGAGCAAAATTGTAAGCCGAAATCTCCTCAAACCTAGGTGTAGGGGCTGCCACCCCTAAATTCTTCATAGGGAATAGAGGGTGAGCTAAACCTTAATAAAAATCTGCAAACCATAGTATTCATGTGTCAAGTGATCTTTCAATTGAGGTTTAGCTCACCCCCTATTCCCTATTGAGAATTTAGAGGTGATAGCTCCTACACCTAGGGTTGAGGAGATTTCGCCTTACAATTCTACTCAAAATATGCCCCCCTCAGAATAAAAATTGACCTGTTTTGGAATTTTCTCTGAAAACATCCTTGTCAAGACATATTTGTCCTGGCAAGTTTTCAAATTGTCACCCCCTGTAACTATTTCAAGGACTCGATAAAAATTTGCAAACCATAGTATTCATGTAAAGGGACAAGTGATCTTTCAATGGAGGTATTGCTCACCCTCTTTTTACTATTGAGAATTTAGGGGTGATAGCCCCTACACCAAGGGTTGAGGAGATTTCGGCTTACAATTCTGCTCAAAATGCGTCCCCCTACGAATTGAAATTGACTCTGAAATCATCCTTGTCGTGACATAATTGGACTGGCAAGTTTTCGAATTGTCACCCTGTATGGCTTATACCTCTGCTATTCATAGTCACAGTTCAGTTCTAAAATATGAATAGGATTTAACGATACACAGGGCTTGAAGAAAAAGGAATAAATTGGCCCTTGGGTCAATAAATTGCATTTGTTGTTATCACATGAAATTGTCAGGTTATGCTTGAAAGTATTCACATGAAGTTATGGATGACATACGTTTGGTTACATAATACAATGTGTCAGAGAGAGGGAGAGAATTATTATAGCAATTTATGTAACAAGTACGTAATTTAGTTTAGGTACGATTCTACCAAAATCGTGTGCGGTACAAATGTTTACGAACATTTTGTGCAGCACTCCAGTCGTTCGCGTACAAGCTGTGAACACATTTAGCGTACAGTGCAGCACACCGTGTGCACGAACAAGTTCTCAGTGTTTCGCTTTCCTTCAATTGTTGACAATGTGGAGGATCAAGAAAACGTTGTGCTTTCTACTGCAGCGTGAGTTTTGACTTTTGTCCATTGCTCGAAAAAAAGAATATCGATGTTGGATTAGACCCAAGATAAGATTCAAATAAAGTTCGGTCTTTGCTGTTTGAAGTCCTTGAAATGCATGGAAATGATCCCGAATTCCATCGAAAAATTATTTTGAGTGATGAGGCCCACGCAGAATTGTCCCATCTGGGACTCGGGAAACCCAAGATTTATTGTTGAAAAAAGCCTCTCTATCCTCAACGTGTGACTGTTTGGTGTGGTTTTTGGTCTGGCGGGGGTCATTGGACCTTAATTTTTCGTGAACGAGGCTGAAGCAACAGTAACGGTGAATCGATTGCGCTATCAAGAGATGATTGATAATTTTTTATGGCCGGAATTGGATAGTATTGATCTGGACAACGTTTACTTTCAACAAGACGGCGCTACGTGCCACAGAAGCAACGAAACCATTGAAACGGGAAATATTTCCGGGCCGTGTTAACTCTCGATGAGTTGATAACAATTGGCCACCGAGATCTTGTGATTTAACACCTTGTGACTTTTTCCTTTGGTGCAATGTGAAAGAGAAGGTCTACGCCGAGAGCCCAGCGTCGATTCAAGACCTCAAAGATAAAATTATTCGTCGCGGACATAGGGCCTCAACTTTGCGGATTTGATTATGGAAAATTTGACGAAAAGGATATGGACGATATGGTCCTGTAGTAGTTGTCATTTGGCTGATGTTTTTTTTCCACTATTAACGGCATACTTTCCTCTTTATAATGAAACAAACATCCGACCATTTATCTGAAAAAATGGCATTCTTCCTTGAATGCCAAAATAACACCTCCGACCTCCTATTGTAAAACCCCTTATTTCCATATCTTCAATAAATTGAATTATTTTCCCATCAGTCCAATCCATGCTCGCGCACATATTGATGTTTTCTCTGTCGTAGTGGAAGCAAGAATGAGTTCGCGGACAAAATGTGTGTGTGCGTCAACCCGCTGGGAACTTTTCAAGAAAGTACGCGCACTTTTTGTTGCTGTTCACGTTTACATGTCCACCGCGACGAACATTTTTGGCGTACACTGTGCACCACTCGCACAGTGCGTCACTCCGGTGGAATCGCACCTTTAAGTGTGCTCTTGCTTTTCTTACCTTAGTAACCATCAGCCCTAAAGTGGAATTTAACTCAAAATATCCATTTTAGGGCAAGGGTGTGATGCATACACTCACATTATTTTTTAACGTAGATTCAATATCTGCCATAAAAAAATGGGGTTCTAATTTGGAAAAATTGATTTTTTACGATTTTGTCATCCCTAACTTTGAAAGCGATTTTTTCACCCCCTGTATCATGAATCGCGATTTCGATTTTTAAAGTGGATACATCAATCTTATATCTTGAAAAATCCCAAAAATGAAAATTTTCCATCCAAAAACCTCGAAGTTATTCTTGTTTCAGCGGAGCTCTATTTTCGATTTTTTTTTCGAATTTTCCCGCTCAGAGAGAATTTTCCAACCAAAACTGAAAAATGTTACATCAAAATAACTTGAAATTTTCTAAGGAGTCTATTTCTGCAATAAAAAAATGGTGTTCTAATTTGAAAAACGGAAGTTGACGTCATTTCCGGAAAAACCGGAGGTGCTCATGCCTTGAAAATATTTTAGATTTCATCAGCATCGTGAAATACTTATAAGTGCTGAATTTCATGAAAATACGTTCAGTAGTTTCCCGTATAAATATGGGTGAGGTTCCTCGTGAAAGACCCTGTATAGTGCGGATTGTGCAAACTGTTTTCGTTCATCCTGAGGGCTGAGAGAATCCTCTGAAATGGCTGATACAATTGAAGCTAGAAGGAAAAGTCATAAAGTGCTGCGTTGTATCTTTACCAAATCGGCTAATGAATTAGATAATTTGGTGAAGGCCGAACCGATCTCATATGATCAAATAGCTGTACTCTGGGAGTGTTTGAAGGAGAAATATGAGGAGCTGAGTGTCGGGGACCATACAATTTACAATCATCTGCTGGAAGAGGATGCTTCAGAGGAGGAACTCATTGCAGAGATGGAACAGGGTGATGCCTACCATAGAAGATTCGTCGATTTGAAGCTGCGAATCGAGAAGCTAATGGTACAGCCACCTGATCCATTAGAAAACAGATCCAAAGGTGGATGTAGGGGTGAGTCTGACAGTGATACCCCAAAAGGTAAGCGGAAGTTTCAATTGCCTGCCATCCAATTCAAACCATACGATGGAAACATTCGTGATTGGCTTGGGTTTCGGTCGCAGTTCCGTAAAATCCACGAGGATACAGACATTGATGCTTGTGAAAAAAATGAATATATAATTCAAGCTTCTGTCGATGGCAGTCGTGCACGCAAAATTGTCGAAAGTTTTCCTTCTGTCGGCGAAAACTATGAAAAAATCATTGACTGTTTGAAATCTAGATTCGGCCGGGAAGACTTGCAAATAGAAGTGTACGTGCGCGAGTTGCTAAAGCTAGTTCTCAACAACGCGGTATCGCCGGGTAAACATGATCTAACACATTTGTTTGATCAAATAGAGACACAGTTACGGGCTTTAGATACTCTCGGTATCTCCAGTGATAGATATGCGGCTCTACTGTTTCCTCTAATTGAGTAATGCTCACCACAAGACCTTATGCGAATTTGGCAGCGTTCTAATTTCAATATCAGTCAGGACGTGTCATGCTCAAATTCGAACCTATCAATTGTTTCGCAAAATGACGAGTTTTCCCTTGAGGTTCGATTGAGGAATTAAATGCGTTTCTTGCGGTCAGAAGTAGAAAATGAATTACGAGTTGACCTGGCAAGTGAGGGTTTTGGTTTGGCTGAAACTGTCAAGAAACAATCGAATTATGAAAAGAAAAATGGGCGAAATTTCGAGTAAAAAAAGACAGCAGCTGGACTATTGCATGGAGATGTTAAAATGTATATTTTGTTCCGGAGATCATGATAGTAAATCTTGTTTTAGAGCGCAAAAAATGACTTTCGATGAACGTAAAAGAATTTTATCGGAGAAAATAGCGTGCTTTCGATGTTTGAAGATTGGTCATCAATCTCGTAAATGCAAAATGCGTTTGAAATGTATCATTTGTGGGTATTCTCATGTGCCTTTGATGTGCCAGGAGTTATTGAATAAACCGCGAGAAGGCAAACCATCAAATGAGAAATGCGAGCGGGATAAGGACCACACTATGGCAAATCAATGTTTGGATACACATGTGTTTCTTCAGACATTGCGACTGACAATAAAAGTGAGGTGTGAGGTGTTTAATCGATTCAGGGTCTCATAGGAGCTATATTTTAAGGTCTACAGCTGTTGCACTCAATTTGAAGTCAAAAAGAAAAGAAAAACTAACACATTGTCTCTTTGGATGTACACAAATTGAGAATACACACAATTGCTATGAAATTTCCATATCTAGAGGTCATTATAAACAATCATTTGAAGTTATAGATCAGTCCTGCATTTGCAATGAAGTGTCAACAGTATTTTTTGGTCCATGGATGCAGGAACTGAATCTGGCCCATATTGATGTATCAGATGTGAAAGATTCAGGTGCAATAGAGCTGTTATTTGGAGCAGATATAGCTGGGCTGTTGTACACTGGTAAGAGGCACATGCTGAAGAGTGGTCTTGTGGCATATGAAACACATTTTGGATGGACACTACAAGGTAAAGTACCAGTATCCACTTCGGTCAGTATGCTCACAACAATTTCAATGCTATCAAATCCAACGATAACAGAACTTTGGCAATTGGACATCCTAGGTATTTCTGACCCAAAGGAAATCAAATCTAAGGAAGAAATGGCGTTGGCTGCTAGGAAGTTGTTCGAGGAGACCGTGGAAATTAATCAAGAAGGCAGATATGAAGTGAGGCTACCATGGATTGAGGATCATCCTGTTCTAACCAGTAATCTCACTCTCTTTCAAAAGAATATATATATATATATATATCTCAACATTGCTAGGAAAAGACTTGCAAGTACTGTGAAGCGTCTAGAGAACAGCCAGCTTACCACTAGGTATAACAGTGTATTTGAAGAATAGGAATCTGCAGGTATCATCAAACAAATTGACATGGGTGATGGACAAGGTCATTTCCTTCCCCATCGACCTGTTGTGAAAGAGGGATCAACAACCGCAGTGCGACCTGTATTCGACGCATCTGCCCGTGACAAGGATAATCCTTCACTCAACCAGTGCTTGGAAAAGGGACAGAATCTCATTGAGCTTATACCTTCTCTCATCATTAAATTTCGAGAAAATAAAATTGCAGTCATGGCTGACATTAAGAAGGCATTTTTGCAGATTAGCGTGACTCCAAAAGACCGTCATTTCTTGAAGTTTCTGTGGGTAGACAAACAAGGTGAAGAAATAGTTTACCAACACAACAGGGTCGTCTTTGGAGTCAACTGCAGTCCTTTTTTGCTTGGTGCAACAATAGAATACCATCTATCGAAATATCTCGAGATGTCCTTTGATGAAAATTGTTAGTTTTCAACGGAAAATATAGAGAGACTTCGAAAGAGCTTCTATGTTGATAACTGTGTCACCAGTGTATCAAATGAAGAGGTTTTGAACCAATTCATCGGCGATTCGATACGAGCAATGGCAGAAGGAGGTTTCGAGCTTAGAGGGTGGGAGTTCTCAGGTAACGTAGCAAATCAGACGAATGGAATATCTGTGCTTGGACTTAGATGGTATCCGTTTGAGGATATTTTAACTATTAATAAGGATTTGCTCAATATAGCAACAGAAGGCATGGTAGTTACAAAGAGGAAGCTATTGTCTATGGCACAGAAGATCTTTGATCCCATTGGATTCACATGCCCCGCAACACTTCAACCAAAATTATGGTTGCAAGAATTGTGGTCGAGAAAGATCAGTTGGGATACTGAGATAGATGATGGTATTGCCATTCTATCCAAGCAGTGGATTCAAGATGTACCTAATTTATTGAAAATAGAATTACCTCGTTGGACGGAGATTGGGGGAGCCAAGCCTGAAGATGTGAGTCTACACACCTTTGTTGATACCTCGAAAGGTGCCTATGCGGCAGCAATCTACTGTAGGATAAAGGAATCAAGCAAGGTTTCAGTTCACCTATTGGCAGCCAAGTCTAGAGTGGCACCGATCGAGAAAGCCAGTAAAACAATTACCATTCCACGTTTGGAATTGCTTGCTGTGACAATAGGTTCTAGGCCTTATTCACAAGTAGCTGAAAGTCTGTCACACCATTATGAAAGCTTCTTTTGGAGTGACTCCACAACAGTTATATCCTGGATTCAAAGAAATGAAGAGTGGGGTACGTTCGTCCATAATAGGGTTGAGGAAATTAGAAGATTAACGCCTTCAGGGAGCTGGCATCATATACCAGGAAGTAAAAATCCAGCTGATCTACCATCACGTGGGTGTTCTCCAACACAACTATTGAAGTCAAGATGGTGGGAGGGCCCAGATTGGTTGTATGAGCAGGAAGAAGATTGGCCTGTGACCAAGCAGTTGAACGTTGATGAAGCAGAAATTCTTGAAGAGAGGAAAAAGACAATTGTCTTCTTGACAATTATTCAAGCTGTGTCGATTTTCACTTTGATCATTTTAGTGACTATCCAAAGACAATAAGAATGATGGCATGGGTTTTCAGATTCATTCACAACATCAAGAAGAAGGGAGAAGAGCAAAGAACAAAAGGAGATATTTCAAAAGGAGATTAATATGGCTGAAAAATTTATTTTCAAAATGATACAGGAGGTCAGTTTTCCTAATTTTGAAGAAATAAAGCAGTTGAAACCGTTCCATGATGATGATGGTCTTTTGAGAATGGTGACAAAAGTGGCAAATAGACTAGACACCAAAGACTTTAGATTTCCAGTCATTTTGCCTGCAAGGCATCCTGTAATCAAAAGTCTCATATTGTATATACATAAGAGGTCTTGTCATGTAGGTGTCCAGAGGCTTTAAGCTTTACTTCGGGAAACATATTGGATCATTGGGGGCCGGCGTGCTCTAAGATCTATTGTTAGGAGTTGCTTGATTTGCAGAAGATTCAGTGCGAAGCCGTTCACAGTGGAATCACCACCCTTACCAGCAGACAGATTTCGAGACGCAATGTGTTTTGAAGTCACTGGAGTTGACTTTGCAGGACCATTGCATTTAAAGACCGGCGAAAAAGCTTGGGTGTGCCTGTTTACTTGCGCTGTATATCGTGCTGTTCACTTGGAGCTGACGTTGTGCCTTTCTGCCAAGGGGTTCATACAAGTTTTGTTGCTAGGAGAGGAAGACCGAAAATTTTATATAGTGACAATGGCACCAATTTTCGTGGCACCGAAAATTTATTTTCAAAGTTGGACTGGGAAAGAAAAGGACGCGAAATCTCTATACAGCGCATAGAGTGGCGTTTTAACCCTCCAACTGTGTCGTGGTGGGGAGGATTTTTTGAAAGACTTATTGGCGTCGTTAAGGTATTGCTGAGAAAGGTCTTAGGGTGCGCATGTCTTAATTATGAGGATTTAATGACTATATGATGTGATTGCGAGGCGACAGTGAACGCTAGACCAATTACTTATATTTCTAACGATCCGAATGATTTATACGCATTAACACCTGCTATGTTTTTGAGAGACCAAGTGGGCGCCTACTTACCGGAGTGTGATGTGGTCGAAAAAACATGTCTGTCGAGAAGCATGCGAAACAAGCAGAGACTTAGAGAGAACCTATGAAATAGGTTCCGCATAGAGTATTTAGGGCAGCTCAAACGTTTTCACGACAAAAAGTCTAGTGCGTTCGTTACGTTAGGACAAGTGGTGCTTATCGGAAATGACTTCAATAAACGAATTGATTGGCCACTCGCGCGCGTTACCGAGGTAATTCATGGAAAAGACGGAAGAATAAGACTTGCACGAGCTAAAACGTCTTCTGGCGAACTCTTACGTCCGGTGCAACGGTTGCATCCTCTCGAATTTGATGGAGATGGAGAAGTGGTTGGATTTCAGAAAAAAGCAGATGCTATGGATGATCCTGAACCAGACACCGATTTGCATCAAGATGTGAGCGAGGGTGAGGACAAAAATGATTCGGGTAGTGCGGGAGTGAATAAAAGCAGAGCACCCGATATCGTTTCAAGTGTCGAAAGAATCTCGAGAAGTGGACGTAGAATTAAGACTCCTGTAAAGTTTTTAGATTAAGTTGTATTAGCAAATTTTGTCCGAGATTTGGTTTTCATTGTTGGAATTGTGGACTTTTTTGATTTGTCACGAGAAATTGCTTATGTTTGATAAATTTCTCGGGTGGGAGAATGTTGCGTTTCATCTAATATCGATTTCGAACTATTCCTATGTTTTTCTATGATTTGCCAATGTTAATCTTGGTAGCTATTGATTAAGTGTTTTATCAAGTGTGTGTTGTCGAAAAATAAAAAAAATGGTTGCCAGAGCTGTTGAATTTAAAAAGTCAATCTGCATTTTATTCCGCTTATATTGCTTTAGAATTAAAGTGGGAACCAACTCAGCTAGAGTCAACCGGTGAGTTGACCTTCGGCGGGTTTTACAAATGTGGCTTTTTAGTTGAAAAGCCACAGGAAACCGGATGCCGGATGAGACTAACCGTTTTTGTTGAAATTATCATGTTTGCAACATTTTTATTCCAATGAGGTTAGTACTTGAGTATTCCCTAAATGTATAAACTCAATTTCAATCGAGAAATATGAAGAATCAATTCCAGAGAATTGTATCAGGAACGTTATGAGCCCATTTTTTTCTCAAATGGCTATATCTTTTTAACAGAGCCGAATTCGAAAAAATGGAAAATGACAAAAAGGTTTCTTTTGGCCTCACGAATCTACAGTTGAAATATATATACAAATAAAAGACTCAGCCTGTATAGGGTGTCCCATTTAAATTAAAGAAGTCGATGGCATTCCTGGTTGAACCGGAGTTATATTTTCAACAAAAAAATTTACATCAAATGCATTTTGTTACCTGCATATTTTTATGAATATCGTTCTTTCCGTTTAAAAGATATTTACTGGGTTCCATACTTTATCCCAACCCTGTATACACAGGACCTCAGAACCACGCTACTAGACAGTGGTATGAGGCGCGTGGTCGATACTAGGAGCAAAGAGGAACAAGAGAGTCCACTCTCAAAATTTAGTTCCCGCAACCTCGTACACGAGCTGTTGGCCTTCTACTAAATTTGTCAAAGAGCTCGGCTCCAATAAAATGAGCACACCTTCATAGTGATAGAGCACTAATCAGAATGCAGATAGGGAATACGAGGTAACACGAGAGAAGATCCCTCGTGCTTCAGCGGGTTTGATTTTAAAATGTCATTTAGATGTCTCATCGTCTCGATATGTTTGTTTACTAGGATTTTTTCGCAAAGAATGGAAGTACTCAATGATATGAGAACCCATGCAATTGTCCTCGCTTTAGAATCAGACAAGAGCAATGATTTCGTCTGAAAATCTGAATTTTTTTGGATCATAAGACACAAGTAGGAACCTACTCTTTGATGAGATTCTACTTTTGTCCATGCAACATTCTTTGATATTTTCCAATATTTCAGAAGATATTAGATTTTTTCAACACTTGTTAATGTTTTGAAATACAACCAGAGCTCTCGGAAACTGAGATTATCAAGTAGATCGCATTGTTCTGAAATTCAGGTGCCTTGTGACTTTCTCAATTGCAATAGCATAGCAGATACATTAAAATTCTACAAAAAATTGTGTCCTACCTAGTTTTATCAGTTGTCTAATTTAAATGTGAATGCGAATGTGAGATGAAATAGAACACTTTGTCCAGTCATAATAAACGTCAATTAATCAAAAACCGCTCTCCAACAATACAAATGACAAATGAACCAACTAACAACAAATATACAGTGTAAGAAACGGTTTTCACATATGGGAGGCGAACACAAACGATCCAACAAGAATTCGGATGGATTATTTCAACGAACATTTAACTCTTTAAAAAGTGAAATCAGGTGATTGTATGATCGGTTCAATCCCTGAGTATCACAGTAAATCACAGTAAATAATAGGAGTGATACTCAGGGATTGAACCGATCATACAATCACCTGATTTCACTTTTTAAAGAGTTAAATGTTCGTTGAAATAATCCATCCGAATTCTTGTTGGATCGTTTGTGTTCGCCTCCCATATGTGAAAACCGTTTCTTACATTTGTTGTTAGTTGGTTCATTTGTCATTTGTATTGTTGGAGAGCGGTTTTTGATTGATTGACGTTTATTATGACTGGACAAAGTGTTCTATTTCATCTCACATTCGCATTCACATTTAAATTAGACAACTGATAAAACTAGGTAGGACACAATTTTTTGTAGAATTTTAATGTATCTGATTGTTACTTCGGTTTCTCTTTTTTTTAGTCTTGAGGAAGTCGAAATATATCGACGAAACGTCGACTTTGTTTTAAAAAAGTTGTTGTTATTTAAGTCCTAATCCTGTGATATCCACCCCTAATAAAGGTTAATTTTTTTCAAACCAAACGTTGAAAACTGAAAAGAATCTAATTTCTGAAATTTTTCTCCGAATTCAACATATGTTGTGTCACGTTAATCCTCAGTATAAACTCACAACACGGGAAATTACCAATAAAAAGATATTTCATCTTATATGAGATCTGATGAATTTGTGTAATCTCTACTCGGAATTATCTAGAAGTTTACTCTTAATAGCCTGCCTTCCTTTGCTGACTATAAAGTGTTTTCTACACTATTGAGAACATCAATAACACACCTATTTTAAATTTGGCTGAAATCAAATAATAATCATCAGTAAAAGTAGAATCCTGAATAAAAATATCAAAAAGTTGATGAGCCAGCAGACTATAGGAACTACCTTCGTATAAACATAATTATCGTCTTCGCATCAATGCAATTCTATACACGTCGAAACTTGCATCGGCATCGTGGCTCGCCGAGCAATATGGGATTCCAGACTCTGCATCGATGCAAACCGCAACTGATGCTAAATACGTGATTCCGTACTACACACACTGCTACTTGCATCATGCAACATAAGAATCGATGCCTGCATCGCAGCATACATCAAGGTGTATGGGGCGCTTAAGGTTCGACTCACCGATGACTAATCCCAGGCCAAATTCAATTATGCCCCTGGTCAAATTCAATCATGCCCCTGGTCAAAGGCTCGATCAAGTAAAGAAGCTCCTTGGTGGAATGACAACCTATCAAACCTCCGAAATGAAGTCCGTCAGACTCAGGGGAAAACTGAGAAACTTACTCAGTACAACAGAGAGATCAGGAAGGCCAAAAGACTTAATTTTCAAGCCTTTTGTGGAAATATGAAATGAATTGATATTCAGAAAAACAGTAGAAAATCATTTCTAAAGAAATAATAAATCTTGCGTGACCGCAACACCATTATTGATATCTCCATATGAGTTTTTCAGATTTCAAATGATATTGTAAGCATTTCCCCACAAATATTTCCAAGTATTTCTATGAATATCGCTAATCAGAATAGTAGGTTAACTAGTTCAATTAAACATCGAAAATTACTGGAAAACTAGTCGGTTTAGGTACAGTAAACCCAATGAAGATAGTTTCGATTTGATCATCCAAACAAATGATTTTTATTGAACTCAAGTAATGTGTTGAATGCGGTGCTTATATTTCATTGTTTTTGTAAAGAATTACGATTTATATCGTGTAACCATCGCTCATCTACTTTTATATACACGTAAATTCTTTATTCTCAATTGCAAACACAAACTCCATCATTCTTCCTCTTCTTTACATTAAACTTAAACTTTCTGCTACCGCTACCTAGCACAAATCAAATGCGCTGCGAGAAATGGCGTTCGCTCCAGAACGCGTTGAGTAAGTAGCGCATTTGCCACCGACCGATTCCGCTTATGTTTCGCAACAGTTGCCCAACGGTTTCGTCCGCTGAATGCTGAATGTTCCAACTTTCTGGGATGTTTCCTCTTTATATGCAATAGTTGAATAGATTTCTTAGCCTTGGGACTATCATTTATGCAGCTTCTTCAATCATCTCCATTATGACGTTATCTGCACCTGGAGCCTTTTTTCTCTTCATGGATTCTAGCGCATACAAGATTTCATCCTCACTGATTTCAGGGATTTCTTCCGACCCAACGTTCATCACCTTAGGATATTCCATCTTGTTCTGGTTTCTCAATTTGTGTGTTATATAGTGTTTTGTAAAATTGTTCGGTTGTTTTCAATACAGGGTCTTTCACGAGGAACCTCAGCCATATTTATACGGGAAACTACTGAACGTATTTTCATGAAATTCAGCACTTATAAGTATTTCACGATGCTGATGAAATCTAAAATATTTTCAAGGCATGAGCACCTCCGGTTTTTCCGGAAATGACGTCAACTTCCGTTTTTCAAATTAGAACACCATTTTTTTATTGCAGAAATAGATTCCTTAGAAAATTTCAAGTTATTTTGATGTAACATTTTTCAGTTTTGGTTGGAAAATTCTCTCTGAGCGAGAAAATTCGAAAAAAAAAATCGAAAATAGAGCTCCGCTGAAACAAGAATAACTTCGAGGTTTTTGGATGGAAAATTTTCATTTTTGGGATTTTTCAAGATGTAAGATTGATGTATCCACTTTAAAAATCGAAATCGCGATTCATGATACAGGGGGTGAAAAAAGCGCTTTCAAAGTTAGAGATGACAAAATCGTGAAAAATCAATTTTTTCAAATTAGAACCCCATTTTTTTATGGCAGATATGGAATCTACGTTAAAAAATAATGTGAGTGTATGCATCACACCCTTGCCCTAAAATGGATATTTTCTGAGTTAATATCCACTTTAGGGCAAGGGTGTGATGCATACACTCACATTATTTTTCAACGTAGATTCAATATCTGCCATAAAAAAATGGGGTTCTAATTTGAAAAAATTGATTTTTCACGATTATGTCATCCCTAACTTTGAAAGCGATTTTTCCACCCCCTGTATCATGAATCGCGATTTCGATTTTCAAAGTGGATACATCAATCTTACATCTTGAAAAATCCCAAAAATGAAAATTTTCCATCCAAAAACCTCGAAGTTATTCTTGTTTCAGCGGAGCTCTATTTTCGATTTTTTTCTCGAATTTTCCCGCTCAGAGAGAATTTTCCAACCAAAACTGAAAAATGTTACATCAAAATAACTTGAAATTTTCTAAGGAATCTATTTCTGCAATAAAAAAAAGGTGTTCTAATTTGAAAAACGGAAGTTGACGTCATTTCCGGAAAAACCGGAGGTGCTCATGCCTTGAAAATATTTTAGATTTCATCAGCATCGTGAAATACTTATAAGTGCTGAATTTCATGAAAATACGTTCAGTAGTTTCCCGTATAAATATGGGTGAGGTTCCTCGTGAAAGACCCTGTATTTCGTCTCTATCCCTTATTTCTTTTCCCTCGCTGTTCTTAATAGAAATGATTTTCTCTTTTTCCAAGTTTGTTCCTTAAGCATCTCATGTTCTTGTTATTTTCTATTACAAACTCTATTTCCCTTTCATAATGTTTTTCTAGGCCTTTTCTTATCATCCGTCTTGTTTCTCTCCTTAACTTCTTCGGTGTCATAGTTTCCCTTCCTGTATAGGGTCCTCCACCACTATGTCGCTTAAAAGGCCAGACGGTTCTTACACTGAAGGAGACAAGGAACGACCCATTCTTCTTCTCGGAATACACTTCCCGGGTAGTGAACCAATGTAATATTGAAATAGCAATGAAGCACACCAAGAACTCCCGCAAGGAGGACTGGGACATTGCTAAGAGGATATTGAAAAGGCAACGACTTGAATGGGCAATAAGCACCTTTCAGCCGTATAAATCCCCAGGAGTGGATGAGGTGTTTCCGATACTCCTGCAGAAAGGAGTGGAGGAGATCCTCCCTCATCTACTGAATATCACAAGAAGCAGCTTGGCATTGGGTCTGTTGAATCTATCTAGATATATATGAGTTGTCAATTTAAGATAGAATTTGTCAAGTTGAATAAGTTGAATAAAACCAAAAGAAAAGCTCATTAGCGGGTTTATTTCATCAAAAACTTACATTGGTCCTTCGATTAACACGAGAACACGCTATGGATCAGTCGAACGAAGCATTCAAGGAGGATGGTGAAAGGATACTTCGCAGAAGTGACCGAGTTAATAAAGGTGTTCCACCAAGAAGATTCGTAGGGATGAGTGATGCTGAACTTGGCTTAAATGTAGTTCCTATTGGTAAAGACAATACCAATAGATTGAAAAAGAACTGCAAAAGTGATGCAGGCAAAATTATCTCTGCTAACGACTCGAATTCTACGGAAGTTATCAAATATGACGAGAAAAATAAGACCAGATCTGATATTATTCACCCTCCTTTAAAAACTTTGTTACGTGCATCCACGATATCTAAGAAAAATGAATCAACTGTACTCTCGAAAAAGTCCAGTATTTCTAAACTAAATCTAGAACTTAAACTCATCCAGCAGCAGAAGAAACTTGATGAAGAGGAAGCACAGGAAAAGTTAAAAGCTATTGAGAAAAGAAGAGAAAATGTTCTGAAAGAAATAGAGATTCAGAAGAAGATTATGGAGAAAAGTACAACAGATGGTGATATCGAATCATTGTCCTCCCAAGATTTGTACCAAGACCCACTTTTCATGATGAATTGGGTTGAGGATGCTGAAAAGTGTACTGATGGTAACATAAAATGTAGCCTGGTGGATGAACCTAACTCAAAAATTCCACTACAGATTTGTGAAACAAATAGTTTGCGCTATGCCCAGTGTGAACGTTCATCAAATAATCCTCCTGTTGGGGTTGGTGAAAGAGATATTATTTTAGATATTGCCAGACAATGCATTGCAAGTACTGCACGCACCAATGAACTATTGCTGAGACAGAAAGCAAAAGAACTTCCACATTTCTCAGGAGAACTCACGGATTGGCCGAATTTTATTAGTGAGTTCAAAAGATCTACCGAGCACTTCAAACTCTCAGATCAGGATAATCTGATTCGTCTTGATAGAGCCCTCAGAGGAAAAGCAAGGGAAACTGTCAAAGCCCTTTTGATATCTCCAAGTAATATTCCTAGGATTATCAATATGCTCGAAATGAATTTTGGTAGACCTGAATGGATTGTTTTATCACTGGAAAAAGTCAAGAAAATTAGCTCAGTAAGAGAAGACAGATTAGAATCTTGCATTTTCTTCTCGAACGCAGTTAATAATATGGTGGTCACGATGAAAAATGTCAATTCTACACTCTATCTGTTCAATCCGGAATTGTTGGTGAATATAGTTGAGAAACTTCCTCCTATACAAAAATATAACTGGGGAAAATATAAATACCAGAAAGATATACAGGGAATTCCAACATCACTTGAAGATTTTGCAAGTTGGTATGAAGAAGAGGTAAACTCTATGGCTTCTACTAGTAATCCATTCCAGAGAATGAAATACATTTCTAGGAGAGAAACAGTTATGATTTCAAAGAAGTCCGGTTCCAAAAAGGCAGAAATTTCCAAAAGTTGTATATTTTGCAAGAATACGAGTCATAAAATAGAAGAATGTGGGGACTTCATTGAAAAATCTGTGACTGAAAGAAGAGAATCAGCTCTAAATTTGAAATTGTGTTTCCTATGTCTCCAAATGGGACACATGGCAAACAAATGCTTTCTAAAATCAAGATGTGGACAGAATGGTTGCAAAGGAAAACATAGTAGTCTTTTGCATATCCCAAGAGATGATTCGAATAGGACATATCTAACATCACAGGATAAGACAGCTTCTACAAGTGAATTTTGTGCGAAGCTTAATGAAGAGAATAAAACAGCTCTATTGAGAATAGCACCAGTAATATTGCGTGGATTCTCAGGTGAAACCAAGACTTTTGCCCTATTTGATGAAGGCTCGACATGCTCGATGATCGACGAGAGTTTAGCCGTAAAATTGAACCTTACTGGACCTGTTGTTCCACTTTGTTTCCAATGGACGAATGACATCACGCATTTCGAAGATCAATCAAGAAAAGTATCTGTTAATATTTCTGGTGACACCGATAAACGAACCTTTTATAATATGAACAATTTAAGAACTGTTAGAAACTTGAGTTTACCAAATCAGAAAATCAGTGTAGATACCTTGTCTCGAAAGTTTCCTCATTTAGATCGTAGAATTCTCAAGAGTATCGAGAATGCTAAGCCTGAAATACTCATTGGCCAAGACAATTGTGGATTGATTATACCACGTCAGGTTATCCAACCAAGAATAAACCAACCTATAATGTCCAAATCCAAATTAGGTTGGACTATTCATGGAGCACTCAACGATTCATCTGATGGAAATGACATGAAGCATGCAAACCTGTGTTGTCGACATACTGAAGATGATGAACTACATCTCATGGTAAAAGATAGTTTCAAGTTGGAAGCTTTTGGAGTAAAAATGAATGACAAGATTATCAACTCAGTAGAAGACAGTAAAGCACTGAAAATCATGAATGATACCGCTAAAAGAATTGGTAACCGATGGGAAATTGGTCACCTTTGGAGAAATGCTGATATCACACTACCAGATAGCAAAGTTAATGCATTGAACCGTCTTGGCTGTATGGAAAGAAAAATGAAACGAGATAGTGAATTTGCGAAACAATATCGAGAGAAGATCCAAGACTACATCAACAAGGGTTATGCAAGAAAATTAGAGGCAGAAGAAATCACCGAAAATCCAAGAAGCTGGTTTTTACCACATTTTGCTGTTTGGAATATCCACAAACCTGGTAAAATAAGACTGGTTTTCGACGCTGCTGCAAAATCTTTTGGATATAGTCTCAACGACTTTTTACTGCAAGGTCCCGACTTCGTTCCATCTTTGGTTTCCGTATTATGGCGTTTCAGACAAGGAAGATTTGCATTTAGTGGAGACATCCGAGAAATGTTCCACCAAGTATTGATCAAAAAGGAAGATCGCTGTGCCCAACGCTTTCTATGGCGTGATGAACATAACCTTGGTGAAATTGCGGATGTCTATGAAATGAACGTGATGATATTTGGTGCCGTTTCTTCCCCTTCCGTTGCCCAATTCATCAAGAACAGAAATGCTGAATGTTTCGAAGACAAATTCCCTGGAATAAGTAGAGCAATGAAAAAACAGCATTATGTTGACGATTATCTGGATTCTTGTAACACAGAAGAGGAAGCCATTTCAAGAGTGAGAAACGTAATTGTTGTCCATAATCAGGCTGGTTTCGAAATGGTGAAATGGATCAGTAACTGCAGGTCGGTTCTAGAGGCGATCCCAAAATGTCTTCACGCTGAATCAGAAAAGGACATAAAAATTGATTCACAAAAAATCGAAAGAGTTCTTGGGTTGTCTTGGTCTCCAGAAACAGATCAATTCATATTTTCGCTGAACTTCCACAAAATTCCAAATGAAATATCTTCAGGATCAAAAGCACCAACTAAACGTGAGGTCTTGCGGATCATTATGTCAACTTTCGATCCTATTGGTTTCTTGGCACCTTTGATTATAAAGGCAAGAATATTGATGCAAAACATCTGGAGAAGCAATGTTGATTGGGATTCAGAGATACCTGAAAAATTGTTACCAACGTGGCAAAACTGGCTTCATGAACTCCAAGAAATATCACCCATAGTTGTGAACAGGTATTATTTTCCAAGCATTCCTTGTGTAGAAGAAGTGGACCTGCATGTGTTCTGTGATGCAAGCGATAAAGCATATTCCTCTGTTGCCTATTTCAGAACAAAAAATGAGGAAAATGATGAAACTCACATCTGCTTTATCACTGCTAAGTGTAAAGTTGCGCCACTGACTCAACAAACCATTCCTAAGTTGGTTTTACAAGGAGCCGTACTAGCATGCAGATTATCAAAGACAGTATGTGAAGAAGTGGAATACAAAATTCGTGAGATACATTATTGGACAGATTCTTTGGTGGTGCTCAAACAGATTAGATCTCAGTCAAGGAGATTTCCTATGTTTGTGTCATGTCGAATTGGAGAAATCCATGAAAATACGGATGTTTCACAGTGGCATTGGGTTCCAACTGAGAAAAATGTCGCAGATCAGGCTACCAAAGAATTAATAAACATAAATCTTCGACCAGATGGAGAATGGTTCAGCGGACCATCATTTCTTAAACAACCACGGGAACTATGGCCGAAGGAACCCGAGTGTCCAGAGGAAGACCAATTCACATTTCTAATGGATGCTCAGACTCAATCAGAGGCAGACTTACCGGACATAAGCAGATTTTCAAAATTGAACAGGCTCATTCGTTCAACAGCTTGGATTTTACATTTTCGAAAAGTAATATGTTTAGATAAAAAAGATAGACCAGGAAATTTGCAACTAGATGTGGAGTCGCTAGAGGAGGCATACAACATGTGGATAAAGAAATGCCAACATGACCATTTTCAAGAAGAGTTATCTGCACTGAAGAGAAATGAGAGTTTGATGAAAACAAGTCGAATTTACAAACTCTCTCCATTCTGCGACCATGACGGAATAATCCGACTAAAAGGAAGATTTCCTGACCAAAATTTAAATATCGAATACAATTCTAGAAACCCTGTTATTTTGGATCCTAATCATAAGTTCACAAAATTACTTATTCAAAAATACCATGAAGAAGCAAGTCATATTGGAATTGAGACAGTGGTTAACACTCTGAGGACAAAATATTGGATATTACATGTTCGCTCGGCAGTTAAAAAGTGCTTCAATTCTTGCCAAACTTGTAAAATAAGAAAATCCAAACCAATACCTCCAGAAATGGGAATGTTACCACCGCAGCGATTAGAGGCATTTGTTTTTCCTTTTTCTTATGTTGGAATCGATTTCTTTGGACCGATCACAGTCTCAGTTGGTCGAAGAATTGAAAAAAGGTATGGGGTATTGTTCACCTGTCTGACCATCAGGGCCATACACATTGAAATTGCTGCTTCTTTGGATACAAGTTCAACGATCCTTGCAATTCGGCGATTCATGTCAAGACGTGGTCAACCTAAAGAAATTTTCACAGACAACGGAACAAACTTTGTTGGAGCAGAGCGAGAACTAAGAGAGTGGGTGCAATCGTTGAATCATTCACAAATATCAGAAGAACTTCTAGTGAAAGGAATCACATGGAAATTCAATTCCCCTGCTGCTCCACATATGGGGGGTGTGTGGGAAAGGATGGTGCGTTCAATAAAAACAGCCCTGAAAGTCACATTGAAATGTATTAACCCCAAAGAAGAAGTGCTAGCAACTTTACTGACGGAAGCGGAGTACATTGTGAATTCAAGACCCCTCACTCACATTTCTGTTGATTCGAATGAACCAGAAGCTATCACGCCGAACCAAAAGCTATTGTGAGGATAGTACCAATAGATTGAGTAGGAAACAGTGGAAGATAGCTGAAGGACTTGCTAACTCCTATTGGAGGCGTTGGGTTTTAGAATACAGACCGACTCTAATTCAGCGTCAAAAGTGGCATTCAAAAGCCAGTCCAATTAAAGTAGGAGATATAACCATCATAGTGGACGAGAAAGCACCAAGAAATGAATGGTTAATGGGTCGTGTTCAGGAAATTTTCCCAGGAAAAGATGGTGTCGTTAGGGTAGCGAAAATCCAAACCAAGAAAGGCGTTTATACAAGACCAGTTGTTAAATTGTGCATCCTTCCAACCACTTAGTGAAGATTTGAGCTCTTCACGGGGTGGAGAATGTTGAATCTATCTAGATATATATGAGTTGTCAATTTAAGATAGAATTTGTCAAGTTGAATAAGTTGAATAAAACCAAAAGAAAAGCTCATTAGCGGGTTTATTTCATCAATAACTTACAGGGTCAAACACCTGGAAAATGGAGAAGGGCAAAAGTAACCTTCATTCCCAAAGCAGGGAAAAGGACGGGACTGACCCTCGATCCTTTAGACCCATTTGCTCAACATCGTTCCTGCTCAAAACGATGGAGAATGTGGTAGATAACTACATAAGAACTGAGCATCTGGAGAAAACACCACTTCACTATTGTCAGCATGCTTACATGGCGGGACGTTCAACGGAGACCGCTCTGTATCAGCCTTCCTGAATGTATCTGGGGCCTTCGACGACACAACACACGTGTCTGTCAGAGATGCACTTGAGAGGCGAGGAGTGAATAATACCATCTCAAGATGGATTTATGAGGTGTTAACGACGAGAATAGCTGAGATATCGATGGGCGAGGAATCCGTCCTCATCGAAGCTACTCATGGAACACCTCAGGGTGGGATGAAATCTCACCTCTTATGGAGCCTAGTAGTGGATAAACTTCTACATAGACTAACGGAGCTTGGCTTCGAATGTGTAGGCTATGCTGACGACATAGTCCTAATAATAAGAGGTAAATTCGAAGGCACTCTCTGCGACCTATTGCAGAAAGGCCTTGGAATTATTGGGCAGTGGTGCTTGTCAGTGGGGCTTAATATCAACCCAACCAAGACCACATTAATTCCGTTCACTCGGAAGAGGAAACTTTCAGGCATGAAAACGTTAACATTAAACGGAAATATTTAGGAGTGGGGGTCTGAAGTCAAATACCTAGGAATAACCCTGGATAGAAAACTTCTGTGGAATAAGCTTGTTGATAATGCTACTGATAGAGCTACAAGAGCCTTGATGGCGTGCAGGCGTCTATGCGGCAGGAATTGGGGTTGTAACCCAAAAATACTGCGATGGATGTACGTCATGATTGCGAGACCTATAATCACATATGAGGCAGTAGCCTGGTTCGCTAAGGCAAGTCAGGTAAGTACGAGAAAAATGCTCGACAAAGTACAAAGGCTTGCCTCATCACGTGCCCAACTAGGGCGCTTGAGATCATCACAGACCTCACACCTCTACATCTAGTGATTGATAGGGTAGCCCTTGAGGCCATCATCAGAATATCTAAAGAAGGAACAGGCAATGAGAGAATCAGGAATCAGAGAGTTTGGTCCTCTCTGAATGACTACATCTCATCTGCAAATCTTCCTAGTGATGCAATAATCAAGAAAAAGCATTTAGAAATCTTCAGTAAAATGCTAAGTGAAATAGAGGATTGGTAACGGGAATACACCGACTAAAATCTCAAAGAAAATACAATACAGATGGTTATACAGATGGTTCCAAAACCGCTACAGGAGCTGGCGCTTGGATTTACGGGCAAGTGTGCACTATCGTAAGGCTCCTATACAATATGTACTTACAATCGGAAGAAATCTAGATATAAATCTAGAAAGGAACTATCAGAAGTGCGATGTAGCTATTCATATAGATAGTCAAGCTGCCGTTAAAGCACTGATCTCCTTCGTCATTGACCCAAAGCTAATTTGGGATTGCCGGAACAAACTCAATGAGGTAGGCAAGAAGAATAAGGCCTTTTTAATCTGCGTTCCCGGTCATTCGAGAATCGTAGGAATCGAGAAATAGCCAGAAAGACCGCACAAACGCCTCTCACTGGCCCAGAGCCCTTCTGTAGTATAGGAGATTGCACCTATAAGGAGGAGTTTATGGTGAAGGAGAGAACCGAAAGGGAAAAACTCTCCCAGGGAGAGGATGCATCACTCCGAAAAGTTTTCACGGAACTTTGGAACTGTTAGATCCAAAAATATCTGGATCTCAGTAAGAACCAACTACACCTACTCACTGGCTTCCTCACAGGACATTGTCGCCTACAGAAGCATCTGAGAATGGGTTTATCGGACACTGACGAGTGTAGATTCTGTGGGGAGGGTAAGGTCGTGGTGGACTGTAACCCCTACCACTATAAACTATTCTCGCGCTCCCAGCTTGCAGATTTTTATGTGAAAATGAAACTCTTGCTTGCTGAAGGAGCAAATGGGAGGTTTGCCATCTATCTTCGTCCAGAACTACGAGAGGGAATTGTTGGTCTGATTCTCAACTAGATGTCGTCATTGTTTCAAGAGGGTCTTCGTTCCACTCCAACTTTCATCGAAATTGGGTTATGTTGTTCTGAAGAGATCAAACAAGATCGAAACCTAGAGGTCAACACCTACCCTCTCTGATGAGGTTGGAACTTTCGCTAGTTTGTCTGGATGACGATTTGTGGCAAGTTCGAGTCAGATCCACTCGTTGGTGCGGTCTCTGAATGAATTAATTCTCTCTGCCAATGTGCCCTTATACAGGGTGAGTCTTTGACTTGTACATATATTTTAACTGTAGATTCCCCTCATCAAACGAAAAACTTTTTTCCCATACCATTTTTCAAAATTCGGTTTCGTTTGGAAGATACAGGGTGTCGAAAATCCACGAAAAAAACACTTTCCTGTTCATATCTCCGGAACCGTTATTCCAAATGAACTGAATTTTGGTCCATTGGTTACTCTATTCATGGTGCATATTCCTCAATCGGAACTTATTCAATATCTCTCCTAGTTTAAAAGTTACAGGGTGGTCGACTCATAAATTCATGCAAAAACACTATCAAATCACTTGAAAAGGATAAACGGTTCATATTTTCGAAAGAATCAACCATTTTAGAGAATAAAAGTATTCCTATATTTTTTCAATAAAACGCGTCGTTTTCGAGTTATTCCTAAATGTATACGAAGAAATTTGAGGAAAAAATCATGAATTTCATAAAAAACCTGAATGCTTCCCTGAATTAAATATCATCGAATATTGTTTCTTCTCTGGTCTCTTAACAAATTAACAATGTTGTCAATGTTTATCAACTGAATTCCGAGAAGCATGAAATTACAAAGTTTATAAGAAGTTTCTATTGAAAATTTATTGATACCCGTCCTTCAGGAAAATCTATCTTCTTAACAATATCCTCTTGGAATTTTTAATCGACCCTACACTGTTTTCACATCACAAATCACAAGCATCACCTGTTTGCTTTATTCTCTGCAAACTTCAAGTAAATAAATAAATAATAAAACGAATCCATGTAGAAAGGTTATCGCGGCGTCGTTCATTGTAATCACAGACTGTAGACTGTACTCTGGAGACACAGAAGAACGTCTTGTCTTGTCTTGCGTGGCGGCTACATCGCACTCGGCCACTCGCAGCCGGCAGCGCACTTAAATTTAGATCGTAGCGCTGTATCGGCGAAAATCAGAACTACTCGTTTGGCATTTCCAAAGAGCAATGCGTAGAAGCCTCTGTGATAGTTCTTCCGTTAACGATAGGGGACGTTCTGCTTTCTTGAGTTCGCCTATACCATTGTTGAAGAGTAAATCGTCAATCTGGCATCGTCTTCTCTAGAATTCTATGATATATCATAGAGGAATGGATTAGGTTAGGTCATTGACCTCGAATCATATGACTTTGATTAATGGAGTTAGGATAGGTTAGTGAGAAACTAATTTTTATAAGATAGTTTCAGGGTATCGAGGCAAATATGAACAAATTATTAGTGTTTACAAACTAATCTTCAGGAAAATCGAAGAAGGAACTTATTTTGGTGTGAGAAATATGGCATTTCAATTGCAGAAATTATGGAACAAAACTTAGCGTTTTTGCTAGGAAATATCGTGTTTGTAACATTCTTATTCAAATAAGGTTAGTGCTTGAGTATTTTCTAAATGTATCACCCAGACTATCTGATAATCACATCAATTTCAATTGAAAAATATGAACTTTGAGGTGTTTGCAGAGAATTGTTTCAGGAGCGTATTCAGCCCAACTTTTTTTTTCAAATGGCTATATCTCTTTAACAGAGCCGAATTCGGAAAAATGGAAAATGAAAAAAAGGCTTCTTTAGGCCTCAAGAATCTACAGTTAAAATATATGTACAAGTCAAAGACTCACCCTGTATATTGGGCCGATTCCGTTTCTGGTGAAGCCTAGAAGCACCCAGAAACGGAAAACTCCAGAAGGTACGAACTATGGCGTGAGCGGCGTCCGAAGGGCGCTGGGAGGAAGCTTCCACCGCGATCGAGAACATTCTGGATTACGGGAGCGCTGAATGCACAGGGCCGCACTCGTCACACTGCCCCCTCCTTGAGCCTGTTCTGTCCCAGAACAGATCGCATGGATTCTTCAGAGGACTTTGGCGAAAACTCAGTCGGCTCCCTTTCTACAGTAGCCCCGTTGAGGGAAGTATCATTCTATGGTCTTGCCGGGGAATTCGATTCGATTCGGGTAGAAACTGCATACTAAGATCTGTATACCTGCCCTTGGAAAACTACTTCAAGCATGCTTCGCACTACCCGCCTATTCAGTAGATCCAGCCCACAACCAAACTTGGGAACTGACAGGTTTCTAAAACCGAAGCGTTCTTTCAAGTTATGCAGCGAGGTCCATAAATTCTGGCAGGTGGGCTTCTGGAAAGGGTGCTGCTTGGTAACCAAATAGTAAATGAACCGTCCCTCGAACTTCAAACTTAACCATTTCACGATTCTGGGCTGCTGTCCCATTAGCTCCTCTTGTCGACCAAATTGGTTTTTGAATACTCTTGCTATTCCCCTACTCATACGTGGATCGACTGCTACACATTGAGCGAGCGAGTATTCCTCGGGGACTGTAAACAGGTCCTGATGAACGTCTTGTGTGACGCCAAACCTTGTGTTCCCCCATAGGTGTTCATAAATTCCTGGAATTCGCAGCTTTCCTCTTCCGGAACTCCGACGAGACGTACTTCTTCTTCATCCTGCGTGGGCGCATACGGAGCCAATCGATTGAAATGGACGACTTTCGGTTTTCCTCTGGGGAGCTTCCGTATTCGCTAAACTACATCATTCATTCTTTTCACAATTTCATACGGTCCTCCCCACTGTCACTGTAGCTTCGGTGAAAAACCTTTTCTTCTTTGGGGGTTATACAACTATACCAAATCTCCTGCGGTAAACCCTCTTCAATGGCCTTGAGGTCATAGCGCGTTCACTTGCTTGCTGCATTTGATTACGCACCTTGTCATGGATTTAGTCTATCTTGCTTCTAAGATTATAAACGTAGTCCTCTCCAGCTACATCTTATCCAGGCTTACACCCAAACTTGATGTCGCAAGGTGGTCTTATTACTCGGCCAAACATTATATTTGATGGAGTCTCTTTGTTAGATTCTTGAACCGAAGATCTATTTTTAGGCCATCGCGAATAGATGCAAATATTCATCCCAATTCCTCTGGTGGTTAGGAACTACTTCGACCAAAAGTTTTCCCATAGTCCGGTTCAATCGTTTTACCATGCCGTCTGACTGAGGATGCAGAAGTGTAGTTCTGGTCTTATGTATCCCCAATGTTTTGCAAACTTCTTGGAATAAGTTCGACTCGAAGTTTTGGCCTTGATCACAATGCAGCTCAAGGGGGATTCCAAATCTGCCGAAGAACTCTTTCACCAATTTGTCAGCTACTGTACTTGCCTCTTGGTTAGGAATACCGTACGCTTCCACCCATTTGGTAAAGTAGTCCATCGCTACCAAAATGTACTTGTTTCCATTGCCTGTTTCTGGAAAAGGCCCTGCGATGTCGATAGCTACTCGTTCCATGGGGGATCCGACGTTATATTGCTTCATTGGTGCCTTTCCTTTACCGTAGGGTCCGTTGGCCGCAGCACAAACTTTACATTTTCTACACCAATCTTTAACGTCGTTCTTACAGTTGATCCAATAAAATCGCTGCCTAACCTTCTCCAGAGTCTTAGTAATCCCAAAATGGCCACCCGAAGTTCCATTATGAAGTCTGGTCAAAATGTCCGTTACCATACTCTTGGGCACAATGAACTGAAGCCTCTGCTGAGATCCATCTTCATTTTCCCAACAACGTTTCAGAAGACCTTCATCAATCAAACATGTTGAAAACATCAAACTATCTCATCATAGTTTGATGTTTTCAACGTATTGAGATATGGTGCGCACTGATCACTCGTGCTTGTTTCTATGTTTTATTCTTGTATATTTATATTTTATATTATATGGTCAGAATTATAGTCACTTTTAACGTATTGAGGCCTGAAGAAGCAAATGTGAATTTGCGAAACGTCGCCGAATATATGTATTGAACAATCTGACATATTCTAATTTGTCCTATTCCCACGATTAATTTCCATTATTAAATCTTGGAGGACACTAAGCAATATTTTATATGTATAACGCCGATTGTTTCTCGCTAAGTCCGGGCCCGTCCGCGAATCATTGGCGGATTCTATGTCGTGCACGCGTTTCCAGAAACTTCTCGATCGGGCCGTAGCGCACAGGGCCGTACTTGTCACAATATGATGTATACAGTTGTGGAGTCTACAAAGGATTTTTTAATAATCCGCTAGAATTTTTACTCATTGAAATAAAACTAAAGTGAGGAACCTCTTATCTTTGGACTAGGTTGAATATAAATGAACGATCAATAAAACGCTGCTGACCAAAAGTGAGTGATTCGCTCGAATTTTCCAACAGAATGTTGAATTCAAAATAAACCATTTCACAAAAAAAGATCTAAATTAAAGTTTCGAGATGAAGAAGTTGTAACAATCATCAATTAAACATATATCAAAATACGAAGGAAGCTTGTACTGTCGTAGAAGAGCGGATACTAGAGTCGAATGTGTTTGATAAAGCCTTTCTTGGGATCGAGACGGGAAGGATATTGGTCAGAAACAGATCCGCACTTGTTATTCCACTGAAAAACTGAATATATTTCGACTTAATTGGCTCAAAATTTCGCCATCTGGAAAGTTTTATGTAGGCGCTTTTTGGAGAAATGATGAGTTCTACCGCATGTTGGAAATAAAGATCTTGTATGCGCGGTTGAGAATAGGAATCGACGGGTTGCAGGATTTTCGTTGGACACTCTATAACGAAATAATGTATTCATTCCATTCATTCACATCATACTGCTTATCCATATTATTGATAATTATTTGATTTCGAATTAATCTTTTCCATATATTTTTTTCAGAAAAACTTCTCAAACGAATATGTGGTGTCATAGAAATAATTGAAGATACAGCAGATGCATGTGTTGTTACACCCACACTAAATATTTCAAATGGTTTTGTTGATAAATTTCTCAGCACAGAAGATCATAAATGTATCAGAAGAAAATCGCAGGAATTACTTGTTTCAGTATGTGATTACTGTAATGAGAGGTTAGCCTCTATAGTTGGAACACATTCAGACCAGAGACCTCTGACCTCATATCAAATATTGGAATTATCACAAACTATCGATAAATTCACAAAATTTTGCGAAGACATTTCAGGTATTATATTATTACCATTCATTATTGAGATCAGCTTCTTCCCCCAAATTGAAGAGCTCTTTCATTTCATTCATTTATAATCAACATTTTCAGGAAAACAGAGTCCTGCGTTGAGAGCAGCTTTCAAAATACAAGCAGGAAATTATGTCAACAAATTCCATTCTCAACGAAAAAATAAGTTAACAATGCTTTTGGATGCAGAGAGGTGGAAGTCAGCAGAAATACCTTTCGAATTTCAAAATTTAGTCGATCAACTTGCCTCCAATAACATTATAAAAGAAATACCATCTTCATCGAAAGAACAGGAGGAGGAAGGATTCCATACTAATCATAAGCTAGCCAATTCACTGTATATAGACAATCAGAATTTTGTTACAATAGGTATGTATGGTCTAATTTAAACAAACTAATTCTTAATGAATGCAGCAGGGACGAGCATCTTTTTCATTCGACTGTTATTATGATGAATGAATAAAATTATTTCCAATCATTATGAAGGGGGTTCGGTAGAGGAACCGACAAAACTTTTCTGTGTATTGGTAGGATTAATTGTAACATTTTATTCAAATAAACTTTTGTCCTAAGTGTTATAGTTTTTGAGAATTTTTTTTCGGTTTAGTTCGATTTTTTTCAAAATTTCTAAAAAAACCTCTACCACTATTTTGTTTGCAGCTGTATGTGCGTCCAACTTTGTGTTCTATTCTGTAATGTATTGCCTTACAGGATAAATTATTACTTCAGTCATAGAGTACCGAAAAATTTAGTAATGAGACTTCAAATTACCAAAAATAATAATAATTTCAAACAGTAGAACTCAAAACTTCTTCATTTTGTAGAAAAAAACCAAAAGCGGTAGAGGGCTTCGTTTTCAGTTGAAAAGTTCGATGGTTTATCCTCTTTCTAATGATATGCCCATTAGGGCACAAAATTGTTTCTTTAATAGTCAGAATGTGTCAACTGTTCAAAAGAGGCAGTAAATGAAAAATTCTTTTTTTTAAATTCATTTTTTGAACTCTTTTTTATATATTATTGACTTAGTGTCCTCCAAATTATAATCTACTCAGGGTTTTTTTTGCGGGAATTGGACCATAGATTTGAAATAGAGATAATCTCATATATTTGGTGACGTTTCGCAGATTTTCTTCTGCATCATCAGACCTACGAGAGTGAAATAAAATAATAAAACAATTTTGTTACACGATTACACAAACAACATCAATTACCTCTATATGTTAAAAGTAAATGTATCTCGAATTCACAATGATTAAAATGTATCAATATATTATTATTATATATATTATATATATATATATATATACAGGGTGGCCCACCCCAGACGCGGTTCTCATTTTGAGGCAGTGAATGAAGACATTTTGAAAAATTTTTTTTCGTCTAATGTGAAGGACAATCAGATGCACAATTTAAAATTGTTTTCACATGCACAGGGTGTTCGATAACAAAGATATAGACCATAGTTACACTTTTTTAAATGGAATACCCTATATATGAATTCAAAAATTGAATGGCAAGCTCAAATAAAGATGAGTTTATAAGAACCATTTTATGTCTTAGGAGAACCATTTAAGAGAAAATGGCGAAAAATCGAAAAAAAAGGAGTATTTTTAATTTGCAATTAATGAATAAACCCTTCAAGCCAACGAGACAGACAATGTTTTTTCGTGTAGACATATTGGCTACCCTTATGCAGAAAACAAAAATTTAACTCTGGAATATACTGAGTGATCATAATTAATGTTCAAACATTAACTACATATAACGGTCAAAAACTTTCTTATTTCAAATGGCACACCCAGTATTTCTGTACCTTGTTGAACGTGAAAATTAATATAGAAACTATCTTCAATAGGTTTCCCTATACCTAAACCTAATAGTTTTCAAGTAATTTTCGATTTTTAATTCAACTAGTTAACCTACTATTATGATTAGCGATATTCAAAGAAATACTTGGAAATATTTGTGGGGAAATGCTCACAATATTATTTGAAATCTTAAAAACTCATATGAAGATCTCAATAATGGTGTTGCGGTCACGCAAAATTTATTATTCCTTATAAATGATTATCTACTGTATTTCTCAATATCAATTTTTTTTTCAATTATTTTAAAATTAATTTCGCCTAGAAGGTATTGAATGTCATCCTCATTCAATATTTTTCGGTACATGCCCTTAAATTTTTCTTTATTCTTATCGTTTTGAAGTTGAGCCATACGTTCAAAGAATCATGTAACAAACGATTCATTTAAAAAAATATTTGCTCAGGCGATGAACCTCTGATTCTTCATACTTGTTATCTCCAATTGTTGGATTGAGTATCAGTAGACTCAAAGATTCAAAGATGTTCACAAAATACCTTCAAATACTACCTTACTACTGAATGCCGGTATTCAACTCACTCTCTGGCCAGAGGTTCACTATCACAGATCTCTTTTGAAAATCTCCAAAAGTCTTCGAAATATTGAAAATGTGAAGAATAGGGAAAATGTTGGACAGCACAGGTTCATCGCCTGAGCAGTAATTTTTTTGAATGAATCGTTTGTTACATGATTCTTTGAACGTATGGCTTAACTTCGAATCAAAACGATCGGAATAAAGAAAAATTTAAGGGCATGTACCGGGAAAGATTGAATGATAATGCGACACTCAATACCTTCTAGGCGAAATTAATTTGAAAATAATTGAAAAAAGAATTCATATTCAGAAAAACAGTAGATAATCATTTATAAAGGAATAATAAATCTTGCGGGACCGCAACACCATTATTGAGATCTTCATATGAGTTTCTCAGATTTCAAAAAATATTGTGAGCATTTCCCCACAAATATTTACAAGTTTTTCTATGAATATCGCTAATCATAACAGTAGGTTAACAAGTTTAATTCAAAATCGAAAATTACTTGAAAACTATTAGGTTTAGGTATAGGGAAACCTATTGAAGATAGTTTCAATATTAATTTTTACGTTCAACAAGGTACAGAAATACTGGGTGTGCCATTTGAAATAAGAAAGTTTTTGACCATTATTTGTAGTAAATGTTTGAACATTAATTATGATCACTCAGTATATTCCAGAGTTAAATTTTTGTTTTCTGCATAAGGGTAGCCAATACGTCTATACGAAAAAACATTGTCTGTCTAGTTGGCTTGAAGGGTTTATTCATTAATTGCAAATCAAAAATACTCCTTTTTTTCGATTTTTCGCCATTTTCTCTCAAATGGTTCTCCTAAGACATAAAATGGTTCCTATAAACTCATCTTTATTTGAGCTTGCCATTCAATTTTTGAATTCATATATAGGGTATTCCATTTAAAAAAGTGTAACTATGGTCTATATCTTTGTTATCGAACACCCTGTATATGTGAAAACAATTTTAAATTGTGCATCTGATTGTCCTTCACATTTGACGAAAAAAAAATTTCAAAATGTCTTCATTTACTGCCTCAAAATGAGAACCGCGTCTGGGGTGGGCCACCCTGTATATATATATATATATATATATAATTTACGATTTAGTGACTGTGTTTATTCAAAATTAGTTGATTCTATTTGGTTTAGCTTGAGAAACAAGGAAAAAAGAGAGTTTCTTTCATTACCGACTGCTAAACCAAATAGAATCAACTAATTTTATATATATATATATAGTCGTTTGTCAAGTTGAAGTGATTGTTTTGTACTCTGTGGTCTGACGTTTCTAGAAAATTGACTTCTTGAGATTTTGACCTTTTTTTTTGTGTAATTTAAGTTAGTGTAGTAGAAGAGGAAAAAAATTTTTGTATAAGAAGAATATTCGGCTCGTAAAATTAGAATAGCATAAACTGTTACCATTTAGAGAAGACATCTACTAGTTATGATCATTTTATATTTGCTTTAACCTCAAAATTCAGTAAGTTAACGAAGTTCACTCTGACATTGTTTTTATTTTATTATTTGCTATTACAGTTGCCCTGAAGAAGAAACAGAAAGTTTCGAAAGCTAGGCTATGATTAAAGAGTAAACATCTAATTCTTTTGATACTTGGTCGACATCCCTTAACCTATTTCACTTAATACTTACTACGACCGTTAATTGTATATTACTTATCAACATGGGATTCTTTCAAGAGATGTCATCACTTTATGGCAGAGAAACATCAGAATTAATGAAGGAGTGGAGTAGCAATGGCAGAAGACTTGCGAATTTACTGAACAGAAGAATATTCTTATTGGAGTGCAAGAGACAACAATTAATACCCAACCATATAGGAGCTGGAGTTAAGAACGTCCTCAGCCTGTTTGAGTTTCATAATCGAAGTAGATTCAACCGAAAAATTGAGAATTTCAACACTAATTTGACAAGGAAACTACTATCTCTAGAGATCGAACACACACAATTGAAAATTACACACACAAACAAGAGAAACAGCAACATAAATGAAAAACTGAAGAATATAATACCATCGGTTACCCTACAAGAATTTTTCAGACGTCAACAAATTTTGTTCAATAGAACTTTCCATCAGGTCAAAACAAAAAACCTCAACAAAATAAGAAATCTCCAAAAAAGATCTTTTAATGTTGACTTTGGGGTGCAGGATAGGTGGTTCAAGAATTTAACTGGAACTGAGATACCACCAGAAGTTAAAATCACATTGTCACTTGGTTCAAAATTCAACATACCTGTTAACCTCAAGGAGGTGAAAATAAAGGATCTGATAGCCGATGTGGAGACCATATTGGATTTGGTTGAAGAAGACAGGAGAAACACCCTCAGGGCCAAGGTTACTAGTATAATCACCAGTGAACTACACAAGAATAGAAACAATAACCACTACATAGGGAGATTATACAATGTAACAAAATCTTTTCTCAAAACAAACGACCAACTGTTAGTGCTTGACAGTGACAAGGGTTCAGTGACGGTACTCATGGACAGAACAGATTACTTTGCCAAAATGTATGAAATTGTGAACACAGACAACTTTAGAGAGGTACCCAGAGATCCAACATCCACAATCCAGACCAAGACAAACAAAATCATTAGCACACTAGAAACTGAAGGGATAATAAGCAGCAGCCAGGCCAAGCAGATGAAGTCATATAATTCGACTAGTCCGAGAATGTATGGTAACCCAAAAATCCATAAGGAAAATATTCCAATGCGACCAATTGTTTCGGATGTACAAGGTCCAACTTGCAAACTGTCTGAGTATATAGCTCAAGTTCTGACATCAGCCTATGATGACACCAACAGTTACTATGTCAAGGATTCCTTTGATTTCTCAGCCAAGATCAATAACTTTGAACTACCACCAGACTATGTTTTGATCTCTCTAGATGTTGTCA
The DNA here is from genome assembly GCA_910592335.1 of Adalia bipunctata. NCBI lineage: Eukaryota > Metazoa > Arthropoda > Insecta > Coleoptera > Coccinellidae > Adalia > Adalia bipunctata. The sequence continues at coordinate 32,222,341 of OU342951.1, forward strand.
ATTTGTTTGGGAATATTTCTGGAGAACTCGTTCTTGCTGCATTGGATAATAGCTGGGATAAAATAAGTGAACACTGCACGATACCACAAGAAAAATTCAAGCAGATAATCACGTTTCTTATAGATTCGGGATACTTCATGTTTGATGGAAAGTATTACCTTCAAATGTTTGGATGCATTATGGGTTCCAGGCTCAGCCCAATTTTATCCCTGTATGTCATGGATTACCTACTTACCAGTTGTATACCGAGATTGACCTTTGAATTAGGCTTCATTAAGAAATTTGTGGATGATCTGATCATATCCCTACCTTCATCAGGGATAAATGAAATTTTAGAAGTATTTAATGAATTTGATCCAAATCTTAAGTTTACTGTCGAGATGGAGGATGACAACAACTCCGTCCCATTTCTCGATACAAGAGTGTGCAGGGTGGGAAACAGAGTTAAACTTGATTGGTATAGGAAGGAGACCTCATCAGGTAGATTTATACACTTCTTATCAGACCACTCGATAAACACAAAGGTTAATTTCATTAGAGAACAGAAAAACAGAATAGAGAGAATATGTGATCCTATGTTCCTTGATACCAACATAAAAAAACTCTTCAGACTTCTATCAGACAACTCGTATCCCAAAGCAATGTTAAACAAATTGCTCTTTTCGTCATCTGCAAGAGAAACACCAACCAGGAATACTGATTTGGGAATCTTAGATAACAATGAACCAATTCGATATCGTAGCCTACCCAGCATACAACATCTAACTGGTAAAATAAGGAAGTGTTTTCTGGGTTTGAGTTCCGTAAAGATTGTACCCCAGTCAAAGAAGAAAGTTTCAACACTCTACTCGAAATTGAAAGACCCTATACCAAATTATCTAAAATCAAATGTCATATATGAAATAGAGTGTTCAGACTGCCACCAGACATACATTGGTCAGACATCCCAACACTTGAAACAAAGATTGGCACTACACAAGAGTGACATAAAAAGAAACGACCCTAGATGTGCATTATCTGTTCACGCCAATCGATATTCACATACGGCAGACCTAGAAAATGCAAGAATTTTAGATATGAACAACAACTACAAGAAACGATGCATTTTGGAAATGATCCATATAAGAAACAATCGAGATAATTCAATTAATAAAAAAACGGACACACAAAACCTAAGTCCAATATATGCCTACTTATTGGAGTACTCCGGTATACCATTTTTTGACGGTCCTGTAGATGGATGAAGTTGTCGTTAAATGTCGTTTGTCAAGTTGAAGTGATTGTTTTGTACTCTGTGGTCTGACGTTTCTAGAAAATTGACTTCTTGAGATTTTGACCTTTTTTTTTGTGTAATTTAAGTTAGTGTAGTAGAAGAGGAAAAAAATTTTTGTATAAGAAGAATATTCGGCTCGTAAAATTAGAATAGCATAAACTGTTACCATTTAGAGAAGACATCTACTAGTTATGATCATTTTATATTTGCTTTAACCTCAAAATTCAGTAAGTTAACGAAGTTCACTCTGACATTGTTTTTATTTTATTATTTGCTATTACAGTTGCCCTGAAGAAGAAACAGAAAGTTTCGAAAGCTAGGCTATGATTAAAGAGTAAACATCTAATTCTTTTGATACTTGGTCGACATCCCTTAACCTATTTCACTTAATACTTACTACGACCGTTAATTGTATATTATATATATATATATATATATATTATATATAACGACGAAGGTTTATTCCAGAAGGAAGTATCCCAGAGGGAAATTATAATATATCATTATTAATCGAGAATATATATATATATATATATAATTATGTAATACTACCCCTTACTAATTAGATTGATTTATATTCCATATACTATTCAGCCTGTATATTACCATATTATAAAAACAGCATGGTAAGCTTTTTCATTGTTCTTTGTTTAGATTTGCAGGTGGTTATTATTTGCGTATATTCCATGGCACGTGTAATCGGCCATTACCACCTACTCAATTGATAAACCTATAAATATTAGAGATGTCCCTTTAGACATCGGAATTGACTCTGAACGATTATCTCATTAGTTGTAAATCTATTTCATGTACAGTAGATTGGTAGTTCCGAAATAAAGTTGTTTTTTAAAAACATAGTTTTCTCCCCGAAAAACATAATTGGTGACGAGGATGGGATTTTGTACCGGTCTTTTTGTGCGAAGAAAAGTGTGTCGATTTCGTTCGTGAAAACGTGAATTTCGTCCACGGAAAATCTTCCAAAGACTGTCAGTTTCAACTGTTAAGGTGCAAGACGAATCAGGAGAGAAACCAGGAGTCCGATTGGTTGGGTAGCGTCTCCAACGACTCAAGGAACCAACGTGGTGAGAAAAATCCTTCATTATCTTTCCCCCAGTTTTACCTAACCTGGCCCAAAGTTAGTCAACCTTTTTCCCCACAGTTTTGAGCGTAAAACTTGTGTAAAGTTTTCTCTAGGTTTACTTTCAAAAAACCGATTACCAGAGTTTTTCCTAGGTTTCTTATAAGCAAAAAACCGAAAACGCGAATTTATTAATCATTATAATCGTAACAATTAATTTAATCAAATAAATCAAGATTACGTCAATCAAACAATTTTCAGGACGTAAAGGTAAAAAACATATTAAAATGGCAACCGAAAAAATTGATTTAACCCTTGCCGAAAAATTTGGTGTTTTACTACCTAGATTTTCAGGTGTTGAAAATGAGTTGCATTCGTTTATAAAAAGTGCACAAGAATATTTAACCATGTTTGTTAAAGAACCTGAAATAGTTAAAAGATACTGTTATGCAGTCGTAAAATCAAAATTAACAGATAGAGCTTTGGCAGAAGTTTCAACTTCAGATATTCCTGATAATTGGGATCTTCTCAAACAATTTCTCTATGCTAAATTCGGTGATTCAATTAATTTGGATGTACTCATCCATCAATTACAATTTTTAAGTAGAAAACCTCATGAAGATATAACGAATTTCATCGAAAGAATAATTGCTTTGAAAATACGTATAAATTATCGAATTGATTCAGACCCTATGTCTGATCCTGAAAAAAGAATCTACAAATCGAATATATTGAAAATTTGTAAAACCGTTTTAATTTCTAATTCTCCAATGGAATTGAGAACTTATTTAATTACAAATAATGAATTCACCTTTGACGATACAGTAAACGCGGTTAAAGATTATATTTGTAATATGGCTCAATATGAATTACTTGATAAAAGTAGAAAAAATAAAAATCCTGAATTTCAAAAACCATATTTTCCAAACAATTATAGAAACAATTATTCGCATTTTAATAGACAAAATGCTCGAACTAATCATGAATCAAATAATTTCAGAAATAATTACAGTAATAATAGATTTCCTTCACAACCTGTTCAGTTCCAACAGAGACCTGTGAAAACGTTTTATCCTACAAGTCGACAAGTTTTTGGTCAAAATGATCCTAGCACATCGCAACAAAGAAATGTAAATGTATTCAAGCCTAATCCAAATCAGAGAATAAATACACCGCCAGAAAAAATGTCGATTCAAACACGAAATTATCCTCAGAAAAGGTCGGATTACTCAACACAATATCAAATGAATCCTCAAAGAAAGTTTTTCAACAATACCAATCCTAATTTTACATTTGAAGAATTAACTCATATTGAATCTGATGAAAATTTTTCTAATAATCAAAGTGGAAACTATCATGAAAATTTTCAAGAATTGCCTCCAGAAAATGCATTGACTTAAATAATACTTTTGATCATAAAAACCAACTCCCATTTATTGAATTCCAAAATCCTTCTTGTAAACTTTTAATTGATAGCGGATGTTCAGTTTGTCTCATTGACCCTAAATTTGTGTATAATAATTTTCCTAGAAATATTTTTAATGAAAATACTACATTAACTGCATGTATGAAGCAGGAAACCTCTAATGAAAAAGTATTTTTACCAGTATTCTCAGAATTTCGAATTAATGATTTTCATCCATTCATTTTATACAAATTCCATAAAAATTATGATGGATTAATTGGTGCAGATTTTCTAAATAAATACGGATTTAACTTAGATTTCAAGAATCAGATATTAATGAATGATTATTGCCAAATTCCTTTTGAATATCAACAAGTTTGTCAGAAACCAACTAACATTCCTGTTGACTTAAGTCATTTAGAACCAAAAATTAGTAATCAATTAATGAAAATTTTCCAAACAAACGAAGATGTACTGCAATTACCAGGACAACCACTAAATTTTTCAAACAGAATTAAACATAGAATTCGTACAATTGATGAAGTTCCTGTTCATTGTAAAATTTATAGATACCCCGAAATTCATAGGGAAGAAGTTCAAACCCAAATTAAAGAAATGTTAGACAAGAAAATTATTAGACCAAGTATTTCCCCATGGTCTTTTCCAGTAGTTATTGTTCCTAAAAAGCAAGATTTGTCCGGAAAAACGAAATGGCGAATCGCGATCGATTACCGGAAATTGAATGACAAAACTATCGATGATAAATATCCTTTACCTCAAATTGAATCTATTTTAGATAAACTCGGAAATAAGAAATATTTTACAACCCTTGATTTAGCTTCGGGTTTCCATCAAATTGAATTAGATCAAGAATCAATAGAAAAAACAGCTTTCACTGTTGAAAATGGTCATTACGAATTTTTGCGAATGCCTTTTGGACTTAAAAATGCCCCAGCTACTTTTCAAAGATTGATGAACGATGTTTTGAAAGACTTCATTGGAAAGTTTTGTTATATTTATATGGACGACATAATAATTTTTTCAGATACTATCGAACAGCACTTAGCTGATATTCATAATGTTTTAGAAGTACTTGAAAAGGATAAATTAAAAATTCAATTAGATAAATGTCATTTTTTCAAGACTGAAATTGAATTCGTAGGACATATCATTACCCCTGAAGGAATTAAACCTAATCTGAATAAATTGAAAGCAGTTTCTCTTTTCCCGATTCCAAAAACTCAAAAAGAAATAAAATCATTTCTTGGTTTAGTGGGATATTATCGAAAATTTATTCCTAATTTTGCGAAAATTACAAAACCTTTGACACTATGTTTGAAGAAAAATGCTAAGATAAATATCGAGGATCCAAAATATGTAGAAGCATTTGAAATATGTAAACGAAATTTATTAAATCATCCTGTATTGAGATATCCGGATTTCAATAAACCCTTTGTATTAACTACTGACGCATCAGGATTTGCGGTAGGTTCAGTGCTTTCACAAGGAGATTCACCAAACGACCTTCCAATTGCTTTCGCTAGCAGAACGCTGAATGAAGCGGAATCTCGTTATAGTACGATTGAAAAGGAACTTTTAGCTATCGTGTGGTCATGTAAACATTTCAGACCCTATTTATACGGAAGAAAATTCACAATTTTTACAGATCATAAACCTTTAACTTGGTTATTTTCTCTTAAAGAACCTAATTCACGCCTTATGCGATGGCGAATAAAATTAGAAGAATTCAATTATGAAATTAAATATAGAAAAGGCTCGATGAATAATGCAGATGCCCTTAGTAGAATTATTTTAGAACCAACTAATGAATTAACGTATGAAAATTTCTTGAAACTTGATAACACTACAAATTCTGAAAATTGTACAAATATAAAAGAGAAAGTAGGTAATTTATTTGAAGCATCTCAGAATTTTGCTCTAGCACATTGCGTATCGGAAGATTTCAATATGAATAGAGGCATTGCCTTAGAATTTAAAAATAAATTTGGTCAAATAGAAGTACTCAAATCTCAAAATAAGTCATTAGGAGAAGTTGCAATGATCCAAAAGGATAATCAAAATATTTATTACTTAATTACGAAGAAACTTTATTATCAGAGACCTGAATATGAGACGGTTTTCAATTCATTGATTAATCTTAAAAAATTATGTGAATTCAATAATGAAAAATATTTAGCTTTACCACGAATTGCATGTGGCTTAGACCGATTAGAATGGTCTACAATATTGAAAATGATTAAATACATTTTTGCTGATTCCAATATGAAGATAGTTGTTTATTATCTATCAAATCAAATGAATACTAGTCATAATCTTATAGAGTTAAATAGTATTGAAGAAGCTAATTATAAAGAATTTGAAGATTTTAATTATGATATTTTTGAAGTAAACGGAATTGAAGATGATTTAATTTCAATGATAAATCAAGTAACTGACGAAGAATTAGATGAATGCTTGGAACTTTTGAATACGGGTAATCAAAATGATACATCTGAAGATGATATAATTGAAGAATTAATTGATCTAGAAACAGAAGATTTTACTGTTCATAGTAATGTTGAAAATCCAATATTAGAACTTCCTTATACAGAAAGAAGTTTGAACACATCTCCTATGCAAATAATCAAAGCGGACTTGAATTATTCATTACCCATTGAACGAACACATAATGAACAAATCCAAAATTATGTTGAAAATTACGTTGAAAATCTTAATGATATATCCAAACAACTTGAAAAAAAGTCAACAGAAAAATATCGAACGTTTAGAAAAAAGAAATGAAAAGAGGTCAGCAAAAGAAGACCACCCTTTAAATCAAAATCCTACTTATATTAAAAATCCTATAACACGCAAACTAGATCCAGTTTATAAAAGGATAGATGCTCGTGAAATTGATAAAAATCGTATTCAAGATAATAAAAATAAACATGTGTATCATAAGAAAATTTTGAAGCAAAGAAAGCATTAGTTTCAATTTTGTTACAGATTCGAGAAAATGGATCTTCAATTATTCCTTATAATATTATTCAAGATAATCATCTTTACGAAATCATTAGAAATTATACCATTAGAAAATAGCTTATTGCCCATTTCATTAGGCAAAGCATATGTAACCAATAGAAATCTACAACTTGTATATCACATAGATTTGAATGTTATTAAAGAAATAATCTTTAAGTATCAAAAAGAAATAGATAATCTAAGTGATCAAAATTTGGGTTTTGCGCAAACGGCAAATTATAAATACTTGCAACATTCGAATAAAATGAATATTTATGCACTTGAGGAACTTTTAAATGAAAATATTAGAATTAAAAGAGGATTAATTAACTTAGGAGGAAAAATTTCAAAGATATTATTTGGAACCTTAGATTCTGACGATGAAGAATTGTATAGAAATTATTTCAATAGCATTGAGAAAAATGAGAAGACACTCATGAGGAATCAGAAACAGATTGCCACTATTGTGAATGACCTAAAGAATAAGTATATTGAGAAATTTAAAAATATGACAGAAATCCTTAAATTACTGCAAATCGTTCCAGAATCAAGAGAAATACAACAAATACATCTCATGACATTTGAAATCAAGGATATTAAAACCATTTTAGATGAAATCCAAACAGCTGTAAGCTTCGCGAGATTACATCTTTTACATGAATCTATTTTACCCTATTCCAAATTCTCAGAATTAACCAAAAATGTCAGTATAATACCTTTGCATCATTTGAAAGATTACTATCAATTATGTCATACGAAAGTTATTTTCAAAAACAAAGTTTTACTATTTTTAATATCGCTTCCTATAGTTTACAAGGAAAGTTACGATTTATACCAATTCTATTATCTACCTCAAAACAATCTTTCCCTTCCTTTTACCGATCCTTATTTACTCTCACAAGAAGAAATATTGAAATGGTCTACTAAAGAGTGCCATCCAGTCGAAGAAGACTACCTATGCGACCAAGATTCCCTAGTTAGATCACCGACATGTATGCAGAATGTTCTGAAAAACCACTCAGAAAACTGTCCCAGAACGAGAATGGTTCGTCCTCCAGACCTGAAACAACTAGAAGATGGAAATATCCTCTCCGTCAACAACGAGAAAATTATAGAAAAATGCCCACATCAAACAAGGTATTATTTCGTTCGCCCAATTGCTATTCTAAAATCGAAATGTTCCCTCAGCAACACCGAAAAAGAAATTGTTCCAACTACCACGTTAGATGAAGAAAAATTCATCATCCTGCCCAAGATGACGTTGCAACCCAAGAGTCCTCTAGATGAAGAAAACTTCAAGAAAGAAGACCTGGACATCCCAGATATCAAATTGGAAGATTTGGACCAATGGAACTTCCAACCCTCAAGATTTTATGTTATAATATTTTTATTGATACTTATTGCTATCATTTATTTTATTTTCAGATATTTTAGAAATAATAATTTTTTCAATAAAGCTACACCTCATAAAGGTGATACCTTTAACCAAGGTGGGGAGGAATTATGTAATACTACCCCTTACTAATTAGATTGATTTATATTCCATATACTATTCAGCCTGTATATTACCATATTATAAAAACAGCATGGTAAGCTTTTTCATTGTTCTTTGTTTAGATTTGCAGGTGGTTATTATTTGCGTATATTCCATGGCACGTGTAATCGGCCATTACCACCTACTCAATTGATAAACCTATAAATATTAGAGATGTCCCTTTAGACATCGGAATTGGCTCTGAACGATTATCTCATTAGTTGTAAATCTATTTCATGTACAGTAGATTGGTAGTTCCGAAATAAAGTTGTTTTTTAAAAACATAGTTTTCTCCCCGAAAAACATAATTATATATATATATATTTAATATGTTTTAAGAGTCAGTTTGTATATTGATAAAATTTGGTCTAACTTTAAGGATTTATTTCGACTCATTTATTTATTAAAGGAGACTTTTATTTCATCTACTCTTTATTTTACTGCCAAGCTTTCGGGCCAATTCGGTCCTTCCTCAGGGCTTTAAAAATATTGAGGTTTACGTTTTTAAAAATTGAACATTCATCAATTGCACAGAAAAATCGAAAAACTTGGAAAAACTAATTATCTACTTTATTTTGATATATATCTACGTCCAAATTAATTCGAAATTAATTCGAATTTCGAATACTCTTGACAATGATAATATGTTTTATTCTTGACGTCGTCTTATCTCCTGTTATAGGTTAATCCAGTTTGTTGTTTCGGTGGACTTTGATGCTCTTAAATTTTTCCTATTTTATCCATGAATACATTTCAATCATTGTGAATTCGATATACATTTACTTTTAACATATAGAGGTAATTGATGTTGTTTGTGTAATCGTGTAACAAAATTGTTTCATTATTTTATTTCACTTTCGTAGGTCTGATGAAGCAGATGAAAATCTGCGAAACGTCACCAGATATGAGATAATCTCTATTTCACATCTATTGTCCCATTCCCGCAAAAAAACCCTGAGTTGATTACTCTTTTTTATACTCATTAATATCATAATTATCACAAATCTTGCTCAATTTGAGCACCTCCATTCCTTATACAGGCTCGACATCTTTTTCTTATCTCTACTGTAGTTACTTGGAGATTTATTCCTCCATTTACTTGAACGAAGGCAGCATCGATTCTATCCCTTAAAATTTGCACCGTGGGTTCTTCAGTTTCATAGACCAACTCCTTCAAGCGTCCCCAGAGATAAAAGTCTAAAGGTGTCAAGTCTAGACAACGCGTGGACCAAGGAATAGGACCAAGTCTCCCAATCCATGCATTGGGGAATGCTTCGTCGAGGAAGTTTTTTTCTGTATTCTATGAGTGAAGGAATGATTTATTCAGTGAAAAAACCGAAAAAAAATTCTATCTCAAAAACTATAACAAAAGTTTATTCGAATAAAATGTTACAATTATTCCTACCAATACACAGAAAATTTTTGTCGGTTCCTCTACCGAACACCCTGTATAGGTATAGGAAATCGTCAAAAATATATAATTGAACTTTCGAAGTCAAATGCATAGACACTAATATGGTAATATTTAACAGAGAAATTCATTAATCGGTATTCAGACGGATTTTTTCGAATTCCGGAAAAGGTTTTCATTTCAGGCGGGAGTTGAACCCGCGTCCTCGAATTTCCGGTCCGAGATGCTAACCAACTACACCACCGAAGTTACTCATTTTTCCGGAATTCGATGTTAATGATGCCACGCAGACTAAGATGTCTGCGCGGGTGAGGAGGTTAATAGGTGGGGGGAAACTCATTCGCTTTCATCGGTCAAAGGATCCCCACTCTATCCTTCTCCTCTGCGTCATCGATATTTTTTCGACATCAGCAGGGGTCGGATTTCGGTTCTCCGACCGATGAACAATATAACCGAAATTTGTAAATATAAATTGGAGATCAACGTCTGTGAAATATATAAGAGAAAATCATTAATCGGTATTCAGACGGATTTTTTCGAATTCCGGTAAAGGTTTTCACTTCAGGCGGGAGTTGAACCCGCGTCCTCGAATTTCCGGTCCGAGATGCTAACCATCTAGCATCTTTGAACCAGCGGTAGTGATATTTGTCGCCAATTATTATCCAACCACAATCTTCTGGTTTAAGATTGGTTGGATATCTAAGATGAGCATTTTACCACAAGTTTGATAAATAAATTATTCTCTTCACCTGTTCGATTAGCTCCACTTTGGTTGGTGGCATTGTAGGGGCGTAAAATTCTTTCAGTTGACGTTTGACCACTTTTTCTGTTTATGCTTTATTGCCGAAAGCTTCCTCGAAAATTTCCAAACGTCCTAAATCAATATCATTAGTTTTCAATGAATATACTCTGCAGAGATATTCTTCTAAAATGCGAAATACATAATTTGAGATATTGATTTCAGACGGACAAATATTCAAAAGTTGGTTTAAAGCTTCTTGATATTTCGGCTGTTTCTTCAGGATTTCAAATGGCCTTCTCTGAAGAAAGAGGGGTATAATCATTCCCTGTGAAAATATGGCATATTGTTGGAGCTTGAGCTAACTGCTCGGCATTACTTTCATATATGCCATTGATGTTGAGAATCTGACTGTTAGCATTTTTTTCCATGACTATTCTCACATCTGCTCTCAAATATTTCATATTCGATAACATTATAATTGTAATATCGATCATTTTCATTTAATTGGCAAATATGAGTTTTTGTGTCAGCTTCTTTCTGGTTGCAGGACATGAATCATAATCGATAGTTCACTTCATCTGATTATCAACTACTTGATAAACATAGCAGACATCGTAACTATTTTTCCACTACACTCGCCAAGTCTGGTATAAGGAATTCGATGAATTTTTCTTTGAAATTCCTGCTCTTTAATACTGAATTCTGAAGGGCGTTTAGTTTCACTTCTGATATTATACTGATTCCCAATTTCTTCTTCCCTTATATGATAAATACCTATATTGATACTGTGGTGCAAAACCGAAACAACATTGCAAGTTCGTAGAACAAAAAATAATCGAAAAAATGTTTTTTTGGTAAGAACCTATTCATTTGGATTGAGCGGAACACTTTGCTTGAAGAAATTTTTTATTGTTTGATCACAAAACTAGAAACTTCGAGCTTCAAAAAAAAAATTTTTTTTTCATTCCAGTACGACCTTTTCGAGGGAAATACTGCCACTTCAAAAACCTCAAAAAGTTTGGAATATTTTTTTGTTCCCAAAAATTTTTCCACTAGTTTAGTAGGCTGTGATTAAAAAAAAAACATAACAAGAAATGACATTGAATGATATGTATATCGTTGAATTCAGCGTTAAAAGTTGTTTCGAAAAGTGTCATAAAATATGCAGGTCCCTATCGAAAAAAATGAGGTTGAGGGTGCCCAGAGAGTACGAAACGTTGGATACGAAATCTGATTATGTCAATTTGAGGATAATTAATTATAATTTAATTAGTCTAACATTTTTTGATAATAGAAAAAGAAGAATCAAAATAACAGAATTTTTTTCTTATGATATCTCATTAACCGGCCCTGATAATCTCGAGTTGTTTGAAGTGCTTGACAATGCTTCTATAAATGCAACTGTTTCTCCATTTGACCGACCTTCTAACTCTTATGGTTTGAAAGTTACCAATACAATCCCTTTGAAAAAGTCGCCAATCTTTATATTGAACTGCCTGCTTTACAATAAGGCCCGGTTGTACAGTCCGAGTTTAAGCTGAGTTCAAGACTGAGCCCTACCAAATCAGAAATATCTGTTGTACAGGTTCGAGCCTGAGCTTCGCTCAAACCGACCCTCAACTTGAACAGCCGAAATCTTGCGCTCAAGCCTGGTTCAACTGAAATGTCACTTCAAGTTACCAATTTATAGGTTATATGTCAAGTAGTTGAAGTTTGAACGCTCCGCAGGCTCCGCTTTCGCTTTCTTGTATTACATATTCATCATTTTCGTCAATGAGCTATGTTTCACTCAAAAACACAGATTTTTGTACACCAAATTGATAAAAATGGATTTTCAATTGAATGCGACGTCGAAAGTCATCGGAATAAATGAAACTCTTCGGTCGATGTTCTTCACCCGGGAAATTTTCACCATTTTCGAGAAACGTCAAAACTTCGAGAATTTATTTCGGAAACCCGGACGAACGTGTCGAAAAAGCTTCGCCGACTACGTTGAATGGGGATATGCGGATTCGTTAAAAAAAAAACGATCGTCTAGGTGCACCGGGAAGATGGATCCCAGCTGCACAAATTCGGTCTAATTGCGATTTCGAACCTTTTAGCGTTCTTCTACTTTCCGACGTACCCCTACCCCCTACTGGGCAATTTGTGACGTTCCACTTGGGCCCTACAAACCCATTTCCCCTTCGGGATTCGGATACTTATTGAGCCTACCATCCAAAAAGACTTCTCGAAAGATATCATAAACAAATAACAGTTAAAACTCTTCTCACAAATCCAACCAAATTCGAAAACTTATTTCCTCATTGATCTGAATAATTGCAGTTTGCCCTTCGCGAGGAAACATCTAGATTCGAGAGGCTACTAGCCTCTGCGAATAATAATAATATCATAGATTTTCAAAATATCCATATTTTGTAATTCGAATAATCATAGGTGGGGTAGACAAGGGTAGGTAGGAAGTGAAATATATTTTTCTTGCCCAAGTTCAATAATAAATGAAGATTCACTTAGTGAGAAATAATATCTGTATTCCATTGAATTCTACATTGATTATCGTTTCGATTAGAAACTTGCTAGCCGGCTTGAAAGTTGAGGAATGTCTTTGATATATTTAATAGCTTTTGTATATGGCAAACGTTGTTTCGTCTTATAAATAATTTTCAGTTGATACATTTCGAATATTAAATGAGAATAACAAATTGTGAGTATATCGGGATGAAATCTATGACAGAAATAGGAAGGAATTAACAAAAGAACACCAAATATCGATTCAATAAATTTTATTGGAGTGATGAACATTTTAATCTTTTGTTCTCTTCAGTAGAATGGAGAACGACTTCTATGGCCTTCAGAAACAAATATGGAGAATGATAAGATCACAAAGAAAGGAGGTCAATGAACTAACAGAAACGAACCAAATATCTAAGGAAGATTGGACCAACTATCTTACCCAGTTATATAAAGGAGAAGACATAGAAGAAATAGAAAACACACCTGAAATAACAACTAATGAGGATGTGAAGGTTGAAACGCAGGATATAGAACAGGCTCTTCAGAAGCTCAAGAACAGAAAAAGTCCTGGACAAGATACAATTACAAACGAGCTACTGAAATACGGCGGACAAACTCTGGTGCAGCAGTTGACAGAACTGATTCAAAAAATATTGGATCAAAATAAAATACCTGATGAATGGAGAACCAGCACTACCATCCTAATGTTTAAGAAGGGAGATAAGAAGATACCCTCAAATTATAGGGGCATAAACTTGCTGAGTACAACACTGAAACTTACTACAAAAATCATAACAAATAAGATTAATACTCTTGTCTCCCTTGAAGACGAACAGCAAGGCTTCAGATCAGGTAGATCGTGCACGGACGCGGTGTTCGTACTAAGACAGATTAAAGAGAAATCATTAGAGTACAACAGACCTGCTTTCATATGCTTCGTAGACTTGACAAAAGCTTTCGATCGCGTACAATTGAAAGATGTTATACATCTATTATACAACAGACATATTCCACACAACCTGATCAAAACCATAGAGGACATATATAGTAAAAATCAAGTCCAAGCGAAAATAAATGGAGAGCTCACCACTTTGATCCCGGCTGGAAAAGGCATTCGTCAAGGAGACTCACTAAGCCCACTTCTTTTTAACATCATCATGGACGAGCTAATAAGAAAAGTACACACAATGAGAGGATATAGGATGGGAGACAAAGAAATTAACATCATATGCTATGCAGATGACGCAGCACTGGTTGCTGAGAGCGAAGACGACTTGCAACGACTCCTTCATCAGTTTAACCGGACAGCTAAATCGTTCAACATGATTATAGCGGACACCAAAACAAAATGTATGACCACCTCTAAAATACCTATAAGGTGTAAACTCGAAGTAGACGGAAGTGTTATTGAACAGGTAATGCAGTTCAAATATCTGGGAGTGGAGCTGTCGAGTGGTGATGGCGTTGAGAAGGAGGTAGGAGAACAGGTAGCGAAAGCAGCAAAAATAGCTGGATGTCTTAGTCAAACAATATGGTGCAACAAAAATATGAAAACTGAGGTCAAATCCAGAATATACAAGGCGGTTATAAGACCAATCCTGACATACACCGCCGAAACAAGGCCAGAAACAGCGAAGACCAAACGCTTAATGGAGACAACAGAGATGAGAGTGTTGAGAAGAATTGCGGGCAAAACACTCATGGACAGAAACACGAGCGAAAGCATAAGAGGTGCATGCGGGGTAGATAGTGTGAATGACTGGGTACTAAAACGGCGAAAAGAATGGGATGAACATATTGGCAGAATGGATGAAGGAAGAGTGGTAAAGATAGCTCGAGATAGATCTCCAAGGGGACGCAGAAGTTTGGGGCGACCCAGGAAAAGGTGGAGTGATGGCCTGAGGGGTGATGACTGAGGGATGAACAGGCTCCAAGCCTAAACCAGAGAAGGAAGAAGAAGAAGAGGAAGTTCTCTTCAGTCAAATTCAAAGTCAAAATTGATCTTTCAGAACATTCCTCTACAAATAAGTAAATACCGAAGATGAAAATTTTGTCTGCTCTAAAATTTGAATATTATTGTCTATTCTCACTAAGGGCCTTAAGATCGATCACAGTTTAAACCGTAAGTGGAGTTTAAACTGTATAACGCCCCTTCTAATCAACAGTTTAAACCATCAGTATGGTTTAAACTGCGATTGATCTTACGGCCCTAAGAGGTAAGGATGTAACACTAGAACTGAATAAATCATATAATATCATTTAATGAATAAAACAATCACAATAAATAGTTTGGTCCCAAAAAGTATATGGTCAGAGCAAATTGCTTGAATGCTGACAAATACCTGTAGCATAGCCTACGTAATTACATTACGTGGGCTACGTAATTACATTACGTAGGCTACGCCTGTAGCCTCTAGGTTTTCTTCTCTGCAGCTTCAATTGGGTGATGATGAAATCTGCCATTGTCACATTAAAGTTTCGTCTACAGAATTGAACAAATTCCTCATCACCTATATCTGCAGACCCTCTCTCTGGTGTTGAAGATAACTTCTTCCTCAAATTTCTCACAACCGATTGCATTTCTTTTTCCTTGGAGTGGTTGAAGAAAGGCTTGGGGATGTTTGTGTTCTTTCTGGCCTTCTTTCTGTGATAGATAATAAACTTGAAGATATAACAGATCGATTTAATTTGTAATTTTGAATTCCTTACCTGGTGTATTGCATATTTTAGAATTGATAGATTCTTCAAAGCATTCTTCAACATTTTCAATATCCCTTGTAGTTGAAGCAGAGGTTGAAGCACCTTCATTCCCCTTAATCAAAATTTATAAATATTAATTATTACATATAAACTATAGAAAAAAACAAGGTTTATGATTTTTATCACTATTGTTTGTACACACTACAATAATTCACCATTTTGCACAAATAAATCAACTTGAGGACAAACTCACATCCTCTGCTCACGACTGAAGAAGACTTTGTATATACCTATATGTTAACCAATATACCAAGTTTACCTATGACTAACCTAACCTATACTTCTCTTCCTCAACAAGGTTATTCAGCCACAGACCATAGAGTAACCATTAACAAACTATAAACTCAGTGATTTTTTCATAAAGATAGACTTTCTTACTCCGATTCCGATTCGCGCATCATTTCCGCCAGAGTAACCTCAAATTTAGTTGAGTTCATAGAGAACTAGAGAACGGAATCGATAGATTATATGACCCTGTACCCAGAAATGCGATTTTCAGACATTTCGCGCGTACCTTATGATCTGAGCGCATTTTCAAAAATGTCAAAAAATGACATAAGTGACTCATAGCAGCCCGTCTGATTTCCGGAAAAATAAAAAAAATTTACAGCAGCCCGTCTGAAAATGATTTTTATATTTTAAGTCGTGTCAATTGATGTGGAAAGATCAATTTTCAGACAAAAAACATGTCGCCTTACATTTTCATAGCATTTCGAAAATGTCAACAAATCTGACCTGAAGGCGGACTCCCACTACCCGTATATTTGGCAAGTACGCCATTATTTGCGTACTTGGCAAGTAGATGAAGTTTCGAATTTGAATGACAAGATTGACAAGTATTGGCCGAGTGAACCACTCCCACTACATGCCAAATATAGGAAAGTGGCAAGCGTGAGCTAAATCAACCCCAGGGGTTTCGTTCAATTTTTTCATACACATATTTATCACACATTTATCTAATGTGTCAATGTGTATTGATAATTAAAATTAAGATTTTAATGTTAAAATAAGAAGTTTCCTGAATCTGTGGAACTGACACACTCAAGAAATTTCTAAATAAATCGTAGGACATGAGTACATTACGAGGATAATGTTATATGTTTATTGACAATCACACAAATTTATTTTAATTTTTAATTGCTGAACATGAAATTGAGGTACTTAGCTACCAAATTTACTAATTGAAAATTCGGACGAATGAAATGTTAATAGGTACTTTTGTAGTTTATAGCCTATAAAAAATTAATTACTCAGCAAAAATATATGCATTATTTTTCATTAAAGATATTATGAATTAGTTCAACGTTCAACTCAAAAATCTAAGAGATGTTCAATTTCAAATTATTTCTAATATATTTCTGATC
The DNA here is from genome assembly GCA_910592335.1 of Adalia bipunctata. NCBI lineage: Eukaryota > Metazoa > Arthropoda > Insecta > Coleoptera > Coccinellidae > Adalia > Adalia bipunctata. The sequence continues at coordinate 32,239,443 of OU342951.1, forward strand.
CAAGTCCCTGAAATAATTTGAGAAATTTCCGAAATACTTCACAGAAATTCTTTTGATTATAGTCACTATCATCAAATAGATGTATTCCAAATGAAATATATAAAAAAATATATGACTTTAATTCAGAAATAAGTCCAATATGAATTATATTCAAGGCATCAACTCCTTGTGGTCAGAGCTTGTGGGCAGAGCAAGCCTGTGGTCACATAAATAAATGCATTATTTTTTATTATCATGTATAATACCGCCCATGTGAATATACAGAGTAAGTCAATAAGTACGCAAAATTTCTTATTTTAACTCGCAAGTCTTGTATATTTCTACCATATATCCAATAATACAATATCTACGAGGATGTTTTGATATCTAGTTAGGCTAGACCAGTTGCGTGCATAAATAAAATATTGCGATACCATATAAACGAACAATAACTTATTAGAAGTGTCAGTGTAGAGTTCGACGTCGAAAAAGTAAACCAGAGTTACGCAATAAATGAAAAAATTATGTCTACCGAAATTGTAAAAATCGAAAAATTGGAGTATCGAGCCATCATCAAGTAGGTACCTACCTGTATTAAAAAGTGTTAAGGGGTAAGCAGATTCACGAAGATACGCTTAATGCCCTTTGTGATCAATGTCCTTGGTATGCGACCATGAAAAATTGGATCGCAATCTTCAAAAGAGGTGAATTTTCCATTGAAGATGATGACCGATTGGGAAGGCCAGTTTCTGTGTCAGTCCTCGAAAATATCGATGCAGTTCATGACATGATTTTATCAGACTGGGCTAAAACGGATATCTGAAGCACTGAAGATTTCATACGAACGCGTTCATCATATAATTCACGTCAGAGAAAAATTTCTGCAAAATGGATCCCCAAATAATTGAATGTTGACCAAAAGCGTGCAAGGGTGGAAGGATTGCGTTCGATCTATGCTCGATTTGAAAACGGTGTAGACTTTTCAAACCGAATTGTTACTATGGATCGTAGAAATGTACCCACTCGGGTACATTTCTACGATCCAGAAACCAAGCAACAATCGATGGAATGGCGACACTCTGGTTCTCGAAGACCTAAGAAGATGCGTCCAAAAATCTGCTGGAAAAATTCTTGCTTCGGTTTTTTGGGATTGCCATGGATTAATTTTTTGGATAAGGGTAGAACAATAACTGGAGACTACTATTCGACATTACTGACCACTATACGGGACAAAATTAAAGAGAAAAGCGCGGACAGCTATCCAAAGGTGTTTTGTTCTTCAGGACAACGCCCCAGTACACAAATCTCATGTTTCCCCCCTTACTCACCAGATTTGGCTCCGTCCGACTATCATTTCCTTACTCAACTGCAAAAAGTAAGGTCGTAAATTTTCTTCCAACGACTAGGTAATAAAAGCTGTAGAGGAATGATTTGCAGAGCAAGATGAAACATTTTTTTGGAGGTCTAGAGACGTTGCAGGTTCGCTGTAATAAATTTATTCTATTAAGAGGAGAATATGTTGCGTGATAAAATATTTTAACATTGAAATTTTGTTTAGTTCTATAATAGTCTAAGAATTTTTCAATATATCCTTGTATGTCTTATTCCCCTTCTATTCACAGCCACAGAGTGAAACCGTAAAATTGGTTAGGCAGTGAAAGAAATTGAAGATTCATTATTTGTTACTGTTGTATCAAGGCTCCCAAATTAACGAACTATACGCTCGATCGAAAATATTGCTGCTTCAAGTGAAAGTGTTGAAGAAGATCCAAATTTATCCATTCTTTGGTGCGCACAACATTTGATTCCTTTCTTAGGCCGGCCACTCACGTACGCAGTTGAAATTGTCAGTCTAAACTTTACGTGAGTGGGCATTTCAGTCTCAGTTTAACGCGATTTTGCCAACTGTTCAGTCTAACTGAGAGAAATGAATTTCTTCATATTTCAAACTGAAAGGACTATGTGAAATGACCGTGTGTGGGGGTTCGGACTGTTCAGTTCTCAGTTCAGTGTGAGTCGAGGAAGGGAGCATATCACGATGTCGCGCAATCATTACAGAGGAAACCAAGTTTTACTCGTCTTCATCGAGATTTTCCGAGTGCTTGAGGAGATATTCTTGTAGAAAATTTTAGGCACTCGTACGAACGTCCTGCGGCGAAAAATCTCAGGGTAGCAGTCAACCTTTCATGTGGAGATATTGCGATCTCATGACTGTATCTTTTTTCACAATCACAAACGTTAGCAATTTTTGGTACACCGGTTAAGTCATGCGCAAATAATTGAGAAAATCTAATGGTTCTTCCTCCAACTCTCTCAATAAGTTTATGTGGGAAGATAAATTGCGTTTTTGTAGCCACTTCTTGCACCACTGTTTACGTTTTCTCTTTTTTATTGTTGGTAAAATTCCAAAAATCAAACCGAGGACGGCCAAATCGTCGGACCTGCTCGGATCCATGATTGGAACAAACTGAAGGATTGAACTGCTCATGTGTGCACATCTCAGTCCTCAGTTTAGACTGACAATTTCAACTGCGATCAGTCTAACTGACAGTTAGACTGTACGTGAGTGGCCGGCCTTACAGTTCGCTATGGCGTATTTTGCATCTCCATTATTATAAGGTTCAGTTGACATAAGAACTAAAGCCAACTGGCCATGGTATGCGAAGAACATTGGATGCTTGAACAACACGTTTGGATGACGATTTTTCGAATAGAATTGTTTTTAGCGATGTTTATGTAAAGAAGCAAAATTGTTGCTCAGGTAACTGCTGAGAGACCATTTCATCCATAGACTTATCAAAATAAAGATAGGATAATATGTCTATGATTACATCCACAAAAAGGAAACTGTATGATGTGCAGTTTGAGTGATTGCTGGACTCCTTTGAAAATGATATTACTCCTCAAACCGCCAATTATCATCGCTGTAGCCTGTAGCCAATCGATTACCGAATTTTTTTTTGGCCTGAAATGAATGATATGGAATTGGAAGAGGTGTGGTTCCAGCAAAATGGTACAACAAGCCACTCAATACTCCATTGCATGAAAAGTTTCCAGGACGCGTAAATTCTCGTTTCGGCGATTGTGATTTTTTGTGGGGTTATGTGAAAGATCGTGTTTATGCCGATAATCCTCAGACACGATCTTAAAACCAACATCTATCTAGTCCTGTTGAGATCACGCAGAGGACATTTGATTGATGTTGTATTCTACAGATGAGGACAAGGACCAAGCACGATATGGAAAATATTTTTTATCGATATTCTAAATGAAAGTGTGTATTATTCATAAGTAATATCATAAGTGCATCCAATTTTTCCGAAAAAAATCGAAAAAACACGTTGCTAAGTAATATTTTAACAAGAAGCATGAGTGCAGGTGGCAACAAAAATCCGAGTCGAAGACGAGGATTTTTGCACCTGCACGAATGCTTTTTGTTGAAAAAATATTACTTTACATTGTGTTTTTTCGATTTTTTTCACGGGAAAAATCAGATGCACGAATGGTATTTGACAAGACTATTTTATGAGTAACAGATTATTCTGGATGCATCTATGTATGTATTATTAATTTTCGTTGACAACAACTGTCAAGTTTTGTCGCGGGTAAACCCGAAAAATCAGCTGCTGTCATACAGTTTTTCCATCTAGAAACCATTTGTGATTCAAAATTGCGCGTTTCTGATTGGTGGAAACTAAGACGAGGGAAATAGTCACGTTTACTCCTCCGGCGCGGCGGCGGCAGGAAAAGTGTCGTTATGCAAAAGATGAATTTTGCGAGACAACCGTAACTTGGCAAATGTTCAATTTTTCACTCAATTATAACGATTGTAAATGTCAATCCAAAAGTGGAAACTCAAGCTCGCCATGAAAAGTGACACTTCTCCTTGAAATAATATACTATTATTTACATTCAAGTAGATCAGGAATAATTGAAAACTTATCTCTTGAATATATCAGAAAATATCCATTTTAGAACAATACTATGTTCGACTCGATACTTCTATTCTCCAACAAAGATTTCATCAGAGCAATAAAGAAGGATGTCCTTATCTGAAAAAATCACCTCGAATTAATATTCAAACTTTTTCAGATATTATGAATTAGTTCAACGTTCAACTCAAAAATCTGAGGGATGTTCAATCTAAAATCATTTCTAATATATTTCTGCTCCAAGTCCCTACAATAATCTGAAAAATTTCCGAAATACTTCGCAGAAATTCTTTTGATTATAGTCACTAACACCAAATAGATGTATTCCAAATGAAATATATAAAAAAATATATGACTTTAATTCAGAAATTAGTCTAACATGAATTATATTCAACGCATCAACTCCTTGTGGTCAGAGCTTGTGGGCAAAGCAAAACTGTGGTCACATAAATATTTGTTTACATCTTCCATATGATTTTGACAAGATGACCACCAGATGGTTCATCTCTTTTCTTTTCAATAAGATCGCATATGTCTTTCTCTTACTAGTGTTGCCAAGTAAGAGTGCCGGAGTTTTTGCCGGGCGACTCCGGCACATTTTTTCGTTACAGGCGACACTCAAAATTTCTGAAAACCGTATTTTCGTATTTCGGGCATTCATACGAATGATTTAAAACAAAAATGAACCGAGCTGCTATGAGTCACTTAGGTCAGATTTTTGACATTTTTGAAAATACCACAGAAATATAATAAATACTAGAACGCCAATCAGTTCACAATTCCTGGCACCTCATAGGGAAAATTGACCTACTACCGAGTTTGCGCAATATGTGAACGTGTCATCAGGGTAGGACTTAAAATTTTTGACTTCGTGAATGTGGTATGAATAAGTTGTCGATATCAACATTTGCAATAATAATAAAATAGCTGTAGTATCTTACTTAAACTAAACTTACTTTCATAAAATGGGTTTCTCCTTTATTTGCGCAAAAAAGAACCATGCACTTCATTTTGTCTATAATTTGTCTCAGCACTCGACTATCAAAATTAACTAGTAAAACGCAAGTACAAAACTAAACTAAAGGAGTATCAGTACTACACAATGTTCAAGAAAACAACGAGGAAACACCGAAAACGGAGCAGAAAAGGCAAGCGAATTTATACGAATGAATAAACAGGAAAGCACACAACAAAGGGAATCAACAAATCCTAAAATACGACACTGCTCTTTTTCTGATGTGAAGATGTGTTTGTTTTCGTCGCGTAGCGGTGTTGCCGAATTCACTGGTTTCACAATAAGATTTATTCCGAACTTCATCTGAAACCATAATGCTTGGCAACGACGTGGCAAGAAAAGACGAGCTGCGCATGTACAAGTAGTAGGTGTTTATTCGCTATGTGGGGTCATTTTACTGAATCTCGGACGTACCTAATAGCATTCGCTGTAATAAATTTATTCTATTAAGAGGAGAATATGTTGCGTGATAAAATATTTTAACATTGAAATTTTGTTTAGTTCTATAATAGTCTAAGAATTTTTCAATATATCCTTGTATGTCTTATTCCCCTTCTATTCACAGCCACAGAGTGAAACCGTAAAATTGGTTAGGCAGTGAAAGAAATTGAAGATTCATTATTTGTTACTGTTGTATCAAGGCTCCCAAATTAACGAACTATACGCTCGATCGAAAATATTGCTGCTTCAAGTGAAAGTGTTGAAGAAGATCCAAATTTATCCATTCTTTGGTGCGCACAACATTTGATTCCTTTCTTAGGCCGGCCACTCACGTACGCAGTTGAAATTGTCAGTCTAAACTTTACGTGAGTGGGCATTTCAGTCTCAGTTTAACGCGATTTTGCCAACTGTTCAGTCTAACTGAGAGAAATGAATTTCTTCATATTTCAAACTGAAAGGACTATGTGAAATGACCGTGTGTGGGGGTTCGGACTGTTCAGTTCTCAGTTCAGTGTGAGTCGAGGAAGGGAGCATATCACGATGTCGCGCAATCATTACAGAGGAAACCAAGTTTTACTCGTCTTCATCGAGATTTTCCGAGTGCTTGAGGAGATATTCTTGTAGAAAATTTTAGGCACTCGTACGAACGTCCTGCGGCGAAAAATCTCAGGGTAGCAGTCAACCTTTCATGTGGAGATATTGCGATCTCATGACTGTATCTTTTTTCACAATCACAAACGTTAGCAATTTTTGGTACACCGGTTAAGTCATGCGCAAATAATTGAGAAAATCTAATGGTTCTTCCTCCAACTCTCTCAATAAGTTTATGTGGGAAGATAAATTGCGTTTTTGTAGCCACTTCTTGCACCACTGTTTACGTTTTCTCTTTTTTATTGTTGGTAAAATTCCAAAAATCAAACCGAGGACGGCCAAATCGTCGGACCTGCTCGGATCCATGATTGGAACAAACTGAAGGATTGAACTGCTCATGTGTGCACATCTCAGTCCTCAGTTTAGACTGACAATTTCAACTGCGATCAGTCTAACTGACAGTTAGACTGTACGTGAGTGGCCGGCCTTACAGTTCGCTATGGCGTATTTTGCATCTCCATTATTATAAGGTTCAGTTGACATAAGAACTAAAGCCAACTGGCCATGGTATGCGAAGAACATTGGATGCTTGAACAACACGTTTGGATGACGATTTTTCGAATAGAATTGTTTTTAGCGATGTTTATGTAAAGAAGCAAAATTGTTGCTCAGGTAACTGCTGAGAGACCATTTCATCCATAGACTTATCAAAATAAAGATAGGATAATATGTCTATGATTACATCCACAAAAAGGAAACTGTATGATGTGCAGTTTGAGTGATTGCTGGACTCCTTTGAAAATGATATTACTCCTCAAACCGCCAATTCTCATCGCTGTAGCCTGTAGCCAATCGATTACCGAATTTTTTTTTGGCCTGAAATGAATGATATGGAATTGGAAGAGGTGTGGTTCCAGCAAAATGGTACAACAAGCCACTCAATACTCCATTGCATGAAAAGTTTCCAGGACGCGTAAATTCTCGTTTCGGCGATTGTGATTTTTTGTGGGGTTATGTGAAAGATCGTGTTTATGCCGATAATCCTCAGACACGATCTTAAAACCAACATCTATCTAGTCCTGTTGAGATCACGCAGAGGACATTTGATTGATGTTGTATTCTACAGATGAGGACAAGGACCAAGCACGATATGGAAAATATTTTTTATCGATATTCTAAATGAAAGTGTGTATTATTCATAAGTAATATCATAAGTGCATCCAATTTTTCCGAAAAAAATCGAAAAAACACGTTGCTAAGTAATATTTTAACAAGAAGCATGAGTGCAGGTGGCAACAAAAATCCGAGTCGAAGACGAGGATTTTTGCACCTGCACGAATGCTTTTTGTTGAAAAAATATTACTTTACATTGTGTTTTTTCGATTTTTTTCACGGGAAAAATCAGATGCACGAATGGTATTTGACAAGACTATTTTATGAGTAACAGATTATTCTGGATGCATCTATGTATGTATTATTAATTTTCGTTGACAACAACTGTCAAGTTTTGTCGCGGGTAAACCCGAAAAATCAGCTGCTGTCATACAGTTTTTCCATCTAGAAACCATTTGTGATTCAAAATTGCGCGTTTCTGATTGGTGGAAACTAAGACGAGGGAAATAGTCACGTTTACTCCTCCGGCGCGGCGGCGGCAGGAAAAGTGTCGTTATGCAAAAGATGAATTTTGCGAGACAACCGTAACTTGGCAAATGTTCAATTTTTCACTCAATTATAACGATTGTAAATGTCAATCCAAAAGTGGAAACTCAAGCTCGCCATGAAAAGTGACACTTCTCCTTGAAATAATATACTATTATTTACATTCAAGTAGATCAGGAATAATTGAAAACTTATCTCTTGAATATATCAGAAAATATCCATTTTAGAACAATACTATGTTCGACTCGATACTTCTATTCTCCAACAAAGATTTCATCAGAGCAATAACGAAGGATGTCCTTATCTGAAAAAATCACCTCGAATTAATATTCAAACTTTTTCAGATATTATGAATTAGTTCAACGTTCAACTCAAAAATCTGAGGGATGTTCAATCTAAAATCATTTCTAATATATTTCTGCTCCAAGTCCCTACAATAATCTGAAAAATTTCCGAAATACTTCGCAGAAATTCTTTTGATTATAGTCACTAACACCAAATAGATGTATTCCAAATGAAATATATAAAAAAATATATGACTTTAATTCAGAAATTAGTCTAACATGAATTATATTCAACGCATCAACTCCTTGTGGTCAGAGCTTGTGGGCAAAGCAAAACTGTGGTCACATAAATATTTGTTTACATCTTCCATATGATTTTGACAAGATGACCACCAGATGGTTCATCTCTTTTCTTTTCAATAAGATCGCATATGTCTTTCTCTTACTAGTGTTGCCAAGTAAGAGTGCCGGAGTTTTTGCCGGGCGACTCCGGCACATTTTTTCGTTACAGGCGACACTCAAAATTTCTGAAAACCGTATTTTCGTATTTCGGGCATTCATACGAATGATTTAAAACAAAAATGAACCGAGCTGCTATGAGTCACTTAGGTCAGATTTTTGACATTTTTGAAAATACCACAGAAATATAATAAATACTAGAACGCCAATCAGTTCACAATTCCTGGCACCTCATAGGGAAAATTGACCTACTACCGAGTTTGCGCAATATGTGAACGTGTCATCAGGGTAGGACTTAAAATTTTTGACTTCGTGAATGTGGTATGAATAAGTTGTCGATATCAACATTTGCAATAATAATAAAATAGCTGTAGTATCTTACTTAAACTAAACTTACTTTCATAAAATGGGTTTCTCCTTTATTTGCGCAAAAAAGAACCATGCACTTCATTTTGTCTATAATTTGTCTCAGCACTCGACTATCAAAATTAACTAGTAAAACGCAAGTACAAAACTAAACTAAAGGAGTATCAGTACTACACAATGTTCAAGAAAACAACGAGGAAACACCGAAAACGGAGCAGAAAAGGCAAGCGAATTTATACGAATGAATAAACAGGAAAGCACACAACAAAGGGAATCAACAAATCCTAAAATACGACACTGCTCTTTTTCTGATGTGAAGATGTGTTTGTTTTCGTCGCGTAGCGGTGTTGCCGAATTCACTGGTTTCACAATAAGATTTATTCCGAACTTCATCTGAAACCATAATGCTTGGCAACGACGTGGCAAGAAAAGACGAGCTGCGCATGTACAAGTAGTAGGTGTTTATTCGCTATGTGGGGTCATTTTACTGAATCTCGGACGTACCTAATAGCATTCTAGTATTTCTTATATTTCTGTGGAAAATACACTCAGGTCAAACGCTACGCACTAAATGCACAGAATACCTAACTACACAGAAGCGTCACTCTATGTGATGACGCTTGTGCCATGCTAGGTAGTACATATGTCAAAATTAAATTTAAACTTCCCGATGGACCGCTAAAGTTTGTTTTTTTTTGGTATGATCCTGATTGTTGATAAATCAAAAACTAAAAATCCTTTGTTATGTGAACCATTGACCATTCAAATCAAATTTGCCGCTCAAAATTGACATATGTACTACCTTACAGAGAATGTAGGTCACGAAAATTTGCCCCTTGAAGATCAAAGTGCCGACGCTTACTGACGCTTCTGTGTAGTTAGGTATTCTGTGCTAAATGTCTGAGAACACAAATTTTAGTGACTTTTTCACTCATTCCATTTTTAGTGAGGAAGTTTCCTTAGAAACACTCGTTTCTCATCGACAAAACATGGAAACAGGCAAAACTAACAAGTTGGTTTTTCAGCGACAAAATTTTGGACGTTACTCAAATTCATAGATAGCTTCGAAAATGAGTACCATAGAAAAAACAAACAACGTTCAGTTAGTCTATGATGAATACTTATTTGTCAAAGACCGCAATACGTGCCCATTGTGACCATATCACCATATTTTCTCGTGAAATAGTCATGTCGAATACCACTCGAGATGAAATTTAAGCAGGTAAAATTTCTCTCTTGTAATATTCAAGTTTGTTGCTTTTCGACAATTTTTCATCTCTTGTGGTATTATATATGATAAAATAACAAAATCTATATACATTTTCAATATCAGACGGGCTGTTTTACGACAGTCGACCATTTTTTTTACACAGCAGAAATGGCCCCTCGCGAAGATGCTACACTTCTGAGTATTACTACTTACCAGTCGGCTCTGGGGTCATCTAATCTATCGATTTTACACGGTTTTAGCCGGGCGGCTATGAAACATGGTTTTGGTCGTCATCTCTCGTACTAATACTGTGGCGAAGTTGAAGGTGAATACAGACGTGACGTGATTTCACGTCACGTCAGGCACCATGCAGTGCACTTCTTCTTCTCAGTCCTTTTAACCTTTTTACTATTAATGTTTGTATTTGTTGCCTCCATGCGATTCTATTTTGTGCCAGATGTATTGCCTCGTGTACTGAGTGTCCGGTCATTTCCTTCAATCTATCTGTCCATCTCATTGGGGACCTTCCTCTGGGTCTTTTACCCTCGACTTCTCCCTCAACCACGAGGTTTTCCATTTCTCCTGTTCTCCTGGCCATATGTCCGAAGTAACTGAGGTGTGCCTTATTGATCCGACCCAGCAGACTATTTTTGATTTGAAGTTCTTCTAGAACGGAAGCATTCGTCCATGTTCCACCCATGACACCCTTAGAATGCGTCTGTATACCCACAGTTCGAAAGCTTCAGTTCGTGTCCATGTTTCAGAGGAATACATGGCAATCGGGAAGATCAAGGAATTTGCTAGCATCACCTTCACCGTCCATTATTAGTAATTAACGCTCCCAGGTATACGAATTTATCAACCACGTCATATTTAGCTATATTTTTGACATTGGATAATATGATCATAATTTTAGTTTCTGTTTCATTGATTTTCAAACCGTATCCTATACTATAGTCATCTAATTTTCATTAGGATTCTTAGTTGTTCTTCGTCTGCACTCTGCAGCAATGATCAAAGTGTCGTCAGCATATCTCAGATTACTTATTCTTCTTCCCTCAATCGATATTCCACCCCTCCAGTCATCAAGTACTTTTCTCGTGATATATTCGCTATATCTATATACAGGGTGAGTCTTTGACTTGTACATATATTTTAACTGTAGATTCTTGATGCCTAAAGAAACCTTTTTTTCATTTTCCATTTTTCCGAATTCGGCTCGGTTAAAGAGATATAGCCATTTGAAAAAAAAAATTGGGCTAATTACGTCTCTGATATTATTCTCTACAAACACCTCAAAGTTCATATTTTTCAATTGAAATTGATGTGATTATTAGATATTCTGGGTGATACATTTAGAAAATACTCAAGCACTAACCTTATTTGAATAAGAATGTTACAAACACGATATTTCCTAACAAAAACGCTAAGTTTTGTTCCATCCATCATTTCTGCAATTGAAATGCCATATTTCTCACACCAAAATAAGTTCCTTCTTCGATTATCCTGAAGATTAGTTTGTAAACACTAATAATTTGTTCATATTTGCCTCGATACCCTGAAACTATCTTAAGTATCTTATAAAAATTAGTTTCTCACTAACCTATCCTAACTCCATTAATCAAAGTCATATGATTCGAGGTCAATGACCTAACCTAATCCATTCCTCTGTGATAGTGATCACAGAATTCTAGAGAAGACGATGCCAGATTGTGTTGATTTTCTCAGTAAAAAATGGTATAGGCGAACTCAAGAAAGCAGAACGTCCCCTATCGTTAACGGAAGAACTAGTTTTGTTTACTTTTCGCTAAAGGCTTCTACGCATTGCTCTTTGGAAATGCCAAACGAGTAGTTCTGATTCTCGCCGATCTAAATTTCAGTCGGGGTGCGCTGCCGGCTACGATGTAGCCGCCACGCAAGACAAGCCGTTGTTGTTGTTCTGTGTCTCATCCTTAGACAATGGTCTGAGGTCTCATCACACTATCACAGGCCAGCCAGTCTGTGATAAAATGAACGACGCTTAAACGCGATAACCTTTCTACATGGATTCAATTCATTTATTTATTTACTCGCAGAGAATAAAGCAAACAGGTGTGAGGTGATGCTTGTGATTTGTGATGTGAAAACCGTGTAGGGTCGATTAAAAATTCCAAGAGGATATTGTTAAGAAGATAGATATTTTCCTGAAGGACTGGTATCAATAAATTTTTAATAGAAACTTGCTTATAAACTGTGTAATTTCATGCTTCTCGGAATTCAGTTGATAAACATTGACAACATTGTTAATTTGTTAAGAGACCAGAGAAGAAACAATATTCGATGATATTTGATCCAGGGAAGCATTCAGATTTTTTATGAAATTCATGGTTTTTTCCTCAAATTTCTTCGTATACATTTAGGAATAACTCGAAAACGACGCGTTTTATTGAAAAAATATAGGAATACTTTTATTCTCTAAAATGGTTGATTCTTTCGAAAATATGAACCGTTTATCCTTTTCAAGTGATTTGATAGTGTTTTTGCATGAATTTATGAGTCGACCACCCTGTAACTTTCGAACTAGGAGAGATATTGAATAAGTTTCGATTGAGGAATATGCACCATGAATAGGGTAAAGAATCAACCAAAATTCAGTTCATTTGAAATAACGGTTCCGAAGATATGAACAGCAAAGTGTTTTTTTCGTGGATTTTCGACACCCTGTATCTCCCAAACCAAACCGAATTTTGAAAAATGGCATGGGAAAAAAGTGTTTCGTTTGATGAGAGGAATCTACAGTTAAAATATATGTACAAGTCAAAGACTCACCCTGTATATAAAACAGAGTTGTTGGTTACACCATTATTATAACTCGAGATCGGATGGACTGTTTGTTAAGAAACTTCATTTATGGATTCGTCTACGGCCTGGTTATTATAAAATACATTAAAACTCTGAAAAATTCGATGAAAAATTTGCTTATGTAGGAAATGCTTTTCCTCCTTTTCAATAAGGCCTCTAGGTGTCGCTACTGTTTGCTTATGTAGGAAATACTTTTCCTCCTTTTGAATAAGGCCACTAGGTGTCGCTACGGTTAATGGCTCTCATCTAGACACTGTAGCGTAGTCGTGAAGGTACTATATTTGATATTATCGCCACTAGATGGCGATGTATACAATTATTGTGTAATTTGCATAAAACTTATATTATAATAACATGAAAGGCTATTATCAGATAAAAAAGCGGGTAAAGATCTCAAGTTGGTGGAACAGTGAATTTTTACCGGAATGTCAAGTACATGGGATTGTGACAATCAGCATCAATCGTGAGTTGTCCATTTTCATCTTTTCTCTATATTCCTGAAATGTTCATGTTTGGGTTATAAATATATTTGCGGAAATAACTGAATTCAAAATTGCCCATAATTAATAATTGACATATTATTTTTTTATGTCTGTTTTGTGTGACAGCTCATATCCATGGAAAAGATGACAGTTGACAGATGGTATTCGACAGATGACATTTGACAGGATGACATTTGACAGTAGACAGATTACATTTGACAGATGACATTTGACAGAACTTTTATTATGCCTAATTTATCTCCTGCTTGAAAAAATAGTAATGGTAATTTTATACAACTTAAACGGTGGGTTTCACAAAGCCTAACACCGGTGATCGGAGCTGGATCTAGAATCAACTCGATTTGACAGTTCAGAAATCTAACCAAGCCGTTGATCTCCGATCACTTGTGATTACGATTTGTGAAATCCACCGTAAGTATAGGTATCATTTAGGCGAAACAAAGTTCGCCGGGCCAGCTAGTATGTTATAAAGGAGGGGTGTCAGTATACATCCCTGTCTGACACCGGTTTCTATCTTGAATGTTTTGGACATTGTTTGCCCTGCTCGGACCTTGGCATTGTTGTATTTGTAGAGCTTCTTTATTAAAAATACCAAATGACTCGGAACTCCCGATTCACTCAGCACTCGTCACAAAAGTGACCAGTTCACGCAGTCAAAGGCTTTTGTGTCGTCCACGAAACACAAATACAGTTTTAAGTTGTGTTCCCTCGCTTTTTCTACTATTTGTCGGATATTGAGTATCTGCTCTCGTGTGCCTTTACCTGGTATAAAACCTCTCTGGAGGAATGTTTTCAAGCGTTCATTAATGATATGAAGTAATACTTTGCTTGCATGTGGAATTAGGGTTATTGTTCGGTAGTTATTACAATTCGTAGGTGACCCTTTTTTTTGGATAGGTATAAATGTCGATTCACACCATTCCGCTGGCCATTCACCCGTTTCCCATATTTTAGAGCATAAGGCATGCATTACATCTATTCCACATTCTCCCATCGCTTTCAGTATTTCAGCTGTAATGCCATCCGCTCCAGCTGCTTTCCTATTCTTGAGTGTTCTTATGGCCTTTTCCACTTCTGATTTTAATATCGCAGGTTCCTTTTCTTGTGGCATTGCTTGTGTTTCAGATGTTGTCGTGTTATGTGATTTATACAAATCTTTACAGTGTTGTCTCCATACTCCAGCTATCTTAACTGGGTCTACTGTGATGTTTCCATTTTTGTCCTTTATAATTTGCGTTCGTGGTTTAAATTCCCTAGCTAGATACCGTACTTTATTATACAGATCGCGAGACTCTCTGTGCTCGGCGTGGTGTTGAAGTTCTGTGCAAATATTCTTCAAATGGTAGTTCTTGTCTCGTCCCGTCTACATTCTAGCTTGATACGTTTGTGCAGTGCTCACATTGACCTTATATGAACGTGAACGCACAGAACGATGTGATGCATTTTTATGCATTATTATATCACGCACATTTTGACGTGGGCCCACATGTAACCACGTCACGTCAGAATAGTCTGTATTCACCTTAAGCGTCCACATGTCCGCATCGGACGGATCGGATTTACGGATCTCCAGTATTCTGCATTGCCGAAATGCCGATGCGTTCGGTGTGGACGCTCAGCTTTAGGGGGCACAATAGACCTCAAGGTCGAAGTGGACTGTAGGTGATCCCTTTTAATATCCTATAATATAGCCCATGAAGAACTTGTCCGATAATCTAATTGTAAGGATCTAGGTGTTTATTGTCAGAGTGATCTTAAATTTAACGTTCACTATGAACATATTGTAAATAGAGCATATCGGTTACTCGGCTTTGTTATAAGAAATACAAGGTTCTTTAGGGATATTGATAGTGTTATAAAATTGTTTAATGCTCTTGTAAGACCCCATCTTGTTTATGCTTCTGTTGTATGGTCACCACAAGCAGAAACCAACATAAATCTAATAGAAAAGGTACAGAAAAGATTTCTTAGGTACCTATACTTCAGAAAGTATAAAGTGTATCCATTTATGATTTCATACAGAAGCATGCTCAAAGATTTCAATATTGTATCCTTGCAAAGCCGCAGATCATTAGAAAGTGTACTCTTTGTATACTTTATTGTCAATGACTTGAAATAAGATATCAGTTCCTAAAATAAACTTGCGGATGCTAACCCAAAAAATATTTTACGTCTAAAGTATTTTTTATACAGAGTGTCTAATATAAATTCACCAAATTACTCAAATTAAATATGTAATAACTCAATTTTTTTCAAATGGATAATCATGTATTTTTCTCTTACATGAAATTTGTTCTTCAAAGTCTACATTTCTTACTGAGAATGCCCTTTAGCTGACTCGCATTGTTTTTGAGATATTCCGCATTTAAGTATGGGGCATACTTTGTAAAGGATGTAGATATGTACATATTTGAAAAACAAATTTCATGATAGAGAAAGATACAGGGTGTTTCATTTGATAAAACTACCTATTCTTCCATAACTTTTTTTGAACCTTTATATGTAAAATTATTTTTAGTTTGTAGATTTTTGTGAACCTTATACCTAACCATGCCATATGAGTTTTTTGCCACACGGTACAGGTTAGGCGCTATTTCAGCATTGCTGACGCACCCTGTATTTACTGGTCGAAGTTTGCCTATTACATTACCAATACAATTGTATCATTTCGCACAAATAATACAATTATAATCGAAAAATCATAATCCAATCACCAAAATATTTTTTTCGCATTTGAAATTTCACCCAGGCGAATTCAGGATCTCCTGAAAACCTGGCATTCTTTTATGATCACTAATCTCATCTTCGCACATATATCTTTTTCAATGGTGAATTTTTTAATTCAAGGTACTGTACTTATTTTACTGAGGATAGTGTGCGAGTATTGCATATGTGGTTATGAACTTACATTACTTGCTCCTGTGATTGGTAAAAATTTGGCTGAACTCTTGAGAATGTTCAACTCTAGATCCTGCCAGCTTGTCCTAGGAGCTGGAGCTTTGAAGACTGCAGGATTGAAAACAATAACGAGCACGAATTTAGCTCTTACTTCAAGGTAAGGTAATAGTATATTATTTCATAAGGATAAGTGTCACTTTTCATGGCGAGCCATGAAAAGTCACTTCTCCTTCGAATGAAATATGTGATATTGTTTTCAAACATTTTGAAATTCATGGAAATCTGAATATCAACTTTTGGATTTACATTTGTGTATCAAAACGGCACTCTAGATTTGAGTTTTTGTGCTACTTCCGGAATAATCCGCAATATTTTATCGGTCGTTGCCCTACTTCGGCAATGAAAAATAGCGCGACTTTTTTCGTGAGAAATGAAAAGCAGCACAAAATCTCAGATTTTCGATCGACAAGAAAGTCCTAAGCAAAATCTAATCAGTGCCAACACCAGGTATTCTATGCATCTATGGATTGACATTTACGATCCATATAATTCAGTGCAAAATGGAACATTTGCCTAGTTAGGAAAAGTATAAGACTTTCACCATATGAAAATGTCATTCTGTGGTCATGTCATAATTGACTTTGGCAGATCAGCTGTTGATTAATCAATCAAATCGATCAAGGGAAAAAAGACCGTAATGACGTTGTATGACATTGCTGATATTCTCGATTTTGTCGAACGTCATTCCATTCAAAATTTGACGAGTGCTTACACCATTATTCTACGCATCTTAATAGTACGAGAGATGGCGACCAAGTTTTTTGCCTCATAGCGGCTCGGCTAAAACCGCACGGAATCGATAGATTATATGACCCTGTACCCAGAAATGCGATTTTCAGACATTTTGCGCGTAGCGTATGATCTGAGCGCATTTTCAAGAATGTCAAAAAAACGACATAAGTGACTCATAGCGGCCCGTCAGATTTCCGGAATGTAGTTAGATAATAGCCCTGAGATACCAATAACACAGTTTTCAGACACCAAGATTGTAGCGCGTACGCAGGAGACCAATAAAAAAAATAAAAAATGAAAAAAAAGAAAAACGTACAGCGGCCCGTCTGAAAATGATTTTTATTGGTTCAATCGTGTCAATTGATGTGGAAAGATCAATTTTCAGACAAAAAACATGTCGCCTTACATTTTTATAGCATTTCGAAAATGCCAAGAAATCTGACCTAAGTGACTCATGGCAATCTGTCTGAAATTCCTCGTCAATGATTGAATACGTTCCCCAGATGTGGAAAAAAATTATATCAGACAAATTGAATGTAGCATGTAACCATAGACAACTTATAGATAGGCCACTCTCCTACTAAACGTTTGAAGCTGATTTTAATTTCATCAACACCCACCAGACAGCGCTCGCATCGCTGTTTTCGGTTTCTTTCCCTACGATTTCCGTTTCCTCTGTCTTTCTGTCATGTTGAACTGTTTAAAGTGTAGCATCGTGTTTTTGGTTAGCTTTAGCGAATTTTCTTAAATGAAATCTATTTAAAAATGGAAGGAAATATCAGGTTGAAACCTAAGTGTTGTGTACCAAATTGTGAGGATAGGACCTATAAGCGTCATCGGTTTCCGAATCCAGAAAAACACCTTACACGCTTCAACCTTTGGGTTGAAAAAGTGGATAATCCTATCCTAAAAAATAAGACACCACAAAAGATACTCTGTTATTTTTTTGATCTCCACCATGTCGTGTCTGAAAGTATTTGAAAAATTATTTATATTATGATAAATTATTTATATTATGATAAATGATAGTTTGTATAACGTATACCGAAATACAGGGTGGGGCAGAAGAACCTATCCGATTTCAAATCCCTTTTTCTCAGAATAGAGAGCAGGTAGAGTAGTGGGGTAAAAACCGTTAGAAAGCTGGTTTTATGCCATTTGTCAGTAGTCAACATGCCTTGGTCTGGTGAACATCGTGCTTTTGTTATTGAGCGGTTTATCGAATGCGGCGGTTCGATAATTGCTACACAACGTGCTTTTCGAATTCATTTCGGACTCGGGCGTCATGATCCTGTTCCACATCACGCTACGATTAAAGTGTAGGTGTCAAATTTTAGACAGACGAGTTCAGCATTGAAAAAGAAGTCGCCTGGACGTCCCAGGACAGCAACAGGACCTGAAAACGTGGCCAATGTGAGAGCCGCGATTGAACGTTCCCCGCGTCGTTCGGCGCGAAAACATTCGCTCGCTTTGGGGATTTCCAACCGCAGTATTCGGCGAATTTTGCACCGGGACAAATCGAAGGTTTATCAGCATCGACCAAGGACCCTTCTTGCTTTACGAAGGGAAATTGCTCGGGCAATTGAAGAAATTCCTGTGGAAATGACGGTGAAAGTCATGGAAAGCTACCGCGAGCGCCTAAATAAGTGTATCCGCTCCCAAGGACGACATTTGAGTGATGTGCTTTTCAAAACTTAAATTTAAAAATGGCATAAAATTTGCGATATGTTAATAAAAAAAATTTTTTGACAAGCTGAGTGGTTTTAATTTTATAACGTTTTGAAATCGGATAGGTTTTTCTGCCCCACCCTGTATAATGCTTTATTTTTGAAATTTTTGTTTTTCTTAATGCCCTTATATGTGAATTCGATAAGATAATATCTTATTTCAGTAAGTGGTTAAGCATTCAAAATAAGAAATAAACAAAGCATTGGTAGGGTGAGGTCATTTTAAATTGACGTTTTCTATGACCAATTTTGACTGAAATGTCAAAATTTTCTAGCGATTTGCCGAATAGTATATTCTGTAACAAGGGCAGAATGAAAATCCGATACGAGTGAATCATTCCGAGGGCGAGCCGGAGGCGAGCCTGATAAATCACGAGTATCGGATTTTCATTCTAACCGAGTAACAGACTATACTTTCTCCACGACGAAGCTAGATTATTAATCTTTTAATACTAAGATGAATTATGATGTTTCGAAAACCGCAATAAATATGACAATCAGAGCGACTGACGCATAGATTTATTCTCTATGTTTTGAATATTCTCACACACTGTGCGAGAATGAAATTCAGTCGAAATGTTTAAAAAACAAGGATTATACTCAAGTTCGAGTTGGTTATTGGTGGTAATCTATAAAGGGCGAAAACCAAGGACCAAACTGAACAACAACCGCGGTCATAACTGGTTATTTACTTGAAATCGATAAAAGTTGTAGAATGAATATTACATATCAAGTGATGGAATACTGACATTCTATGGTCAAATTCGATGTTGGAAGAGCTGTATTCTGTGGCAGTCGTGGAGAAAAATATATTCCTTATATTTATTTAGATATTATGAATTAGTTCAACGTTCAACTCAAAAATCTGAGGGATGTTCAATCTCAAATCATTCTATACTATACTAAAATGGTAACTGGGTGGACCGGCCCGGGAGAATCTGTCCAAAAGTGGGTCCAGAAGAATCTTGAAATCGCAGCGGAGCTGTGATACGGTAAGGAAATTTTTATACGTTCGGAAAGAGGAATAATTGATTCCTATGTGGCTGAATTTTCGATTCTCTAGGCGAAGTAGAAGTATTTTAAAAAAATTCGCGAAAATCGCGAAAAAATCCGACAAAAAGGGTCATTTTAAACTCGATAAAACTTTTTTCACAGATATCCTGACCGTGATGTAAATATAAGGATCGAAAGAGGAAAAGTCAATGCAAAATAGCTTGGAATTCATATTTCCCACAATGTTCCCATTTCTTCAGGAAAATGGATCAAACTTTGACATTTCGCCTATAAAATCACGCGAGTTCTACCAATGAGGATAACTACTTAAAGGGTAGATCTGCTGGCCCATACTAGTTACTAATATATTCCTGATCCAAGTCCATAACATAATTTGAGAAATTTCCGAAATACTTCACAGAAATTCTTTTGATTATAGTCACTAACACCAAATAGATATATTCCAAATGAAATATATAAAAAAAATATATGACTTCAATTCAGAAATTAGTCTAACATGAATTATATTCAACGCATCAACTGTTTGTGGTCAGAGCTTGTAGGCAAAGCAAGCCTGTGGTCACATAAATATTTGTTTAGGTACAGCTTCCATATGATTTTGACAAGTTGACCACACACTTCGTTCATCTCTTTTCTTTGCGAAAAGATCGCATATGTAAGAGAGCCGGAGTTTTTGCCGGGCGACTCCGGCACATTTTTTCGTTATAGGCGACACTCAAAATTTCTGAAAACCGTATTTTCGTATTTTGGGCATCCATACGAATGATCAAAATGAACAAATATGAACCGAGCCGCTATGAGTCACTCAGGTCAGATTTTTGACATTTTTGAAAATACACTCAGGTCAAACGCTACGCACAAAATGTCTGAAAACACAAATTTCAGTGATAAAATAACAAAATCTATGTACATTTTCAATATCAGACGGGCTGTTATACGACAGTCGACCATTTTTTTTTACACAGCAGAAATGGCCCCCCGTGAAGATGCTACACTTCTGAGTATTACTACTTACCAGTCGGCTCTAGGGTCATCTAATCTATCGATTTTACACGGTTTTAGCCGGGCCGCTATGAAACATGGTTTTGGTCGTCATCTCTCGTACTATAAGTTTTTCACATGAATTATTTCATGCATTTTTTCTACAGAAAAAAGTTTCAGTTTCTCCACATCTACATATTAGGCGTTCTGCTGGCACTCGTTCCTTTTTGTTGGAAGGTCGGTCGAAGAAAACAAGAGCTTTCAAAGAAATCGTCCATGTTCACGCATCTGCCATAAGAGAAATATTGAAATTTGTGCGATAATTCGCTGGAATTTTATTTGGTTCTGGTAACGCCATCTGGACAAAATTTTGCATGAAGCTTGAATAGCTATTTATGTGACAAGTACATAAATTAGGGCTTTATGGACGAGTCCAAAAGTTTATGGCAGAGCGAGCAAAGCGAGCGAGGCCAATAATTTGGCAAGTCCATAAGCCTAATTATGTACGAGTTGCATACAAAGCTTTATGTTTGACTGCAATGCAGAAAATTCATTTTCTGAAATGGCAATTAATATATTCGTCGCTTTATTACAAAGAAACATTAAGTGTGCTTCTGCTTTTCTTACCTTAGTAACCATCAGGGACCTTAGCAACCTCACTGAATAAAGTCATAATAAACGAGAGAAAAGCGTAAAAAATTTAGCCGCAAGTGCCAAAGGAACTCTCCGACCCACCAAAAGTGCTAATGAAAATTTGTATGTGGCCTATAACAAGTGGTGTGAAACGAAGAAAATTGCAAAATCGAGAGAAGACTGTGACAGTCGAGTCCAATAAAGTGGTGTCCAATAAAGTAGTAAATTATGGACGCTAAACGAATTCATGAATCAAGTGTTTATGAAGCAGTCGAACATAAAACCATTTAAATGCAAAATTATATTTCAATCGAACCGTCATTTTGAAATCACCGGGAGAATAAAATTTTGAACATATTTACGGAACTCCTAGCGAACTTTGCACATTAACTAACTTGACCGCGTTATTCGTGATCCGAACTGAAAAAATTTTCTGACCGAGTGATATCGTGTTCACGTACGGATGGACATGCTCCAATTTGAGCACGGATTTGTCATTAGGAATCGAACTTTATCGTTTGAAACCATTCCTGGCTCAGAATTCGAGAATACGGACATCGTGGAGGTAGGAAGAGAACTCAAAAACATAACAAATGAAAACAAAATCCTGGAATTTTTTCAAAAGTTTGGTAATCGAGTTCCAATTTTCGAGATTCTGTGTTGATGATAATAATAATAATCTTTATTCGTCAAGAAAGACAATTCACATTGTGTTGTACAAGTCAGTATTCACTTAATATTAAGAAATTTATTACAACAATTAATATGTTCACTTACAACTGATTCGAACCTAAATTTAAACAGCTATTCTTCTTTATCTAAAGGTAGCATTCGGATCTAGGCAGTCGCGATCCGGCAGCTACGACCGTGGTCGCTCTGCACCGCTCAAACGGATTTGCATGCAACGCTTTCCCATACAATCGACCTTGTAGCGCGACCGGGAGGCGTGGCCGAGCCGCTCTGGAGGTAGTATGGTCGCGCTGCTGACTCATCGTGATTGTTCTTGTGTTTTGGTGTTGTATAGAATGGCAGCGTTTACTGATGAAAATGACGAGTTCCTAGTAGAACTAATAGCCCAAAATCCACCGCTTTACGATTCTCGACTTAAAACTTATAAGGATAATGTTATTCGAGATAATATATGGGAGCCAAGGGCGTAGCCAGGGGGGGGGTTTCGGGGGTTCAAACCCCCCCCGAAATGTTTTCAGTGTTCAATAATTGCTACAGAAAGCGACCCTCACAATTCCCGGCAATTACAAAGTCAATTGCCAAAATTTCAACCCCCCGAAATTAATTCCTGGCTACGCCCTTGATGGGAGCATATTGGCAAAAAAATTCCTCTTTGAAGTAAATAGCAACATTATTTCATCATCCTCTTCTTCGTCTTGTAATAGCCGCTCCACGAGTTCTCGCTTTCGTGTTTTGTTTAAATTGTCAGACATAGTTAAAATTAATTAATTAAAGTTGATTCATGAAAATTTTGCTATTCAAAATAGGACCGAAATGCACAACTGTTCGCACTGGTTTCTTGCTGACTACTGCCCGTGACACTGTGGCAGTCGCCGCCGGGTAGCTGGTATCCGAAATCTTGTGGCAGTGCCGCCCAGCAGTCGCAATGGGTCGCGGTCAGAAAGTTTAGTGGACTTGTGTTTGTTTACCCTCATACAGGGTGTCCCACGGTCGAGTGCCTATTAGACGTTTCTGGAGAACTGGACCTATTTAAAATCTGAAAATTGGGATTATGATATTGTTGGAAATTCTCTACAGACCTAAAATATTTTCGGAGTCTGAGCACTTCCGGTTATACCAGGAGTGAAAATAAATTTGTTCCAAATTTTTTTTTCCAATTTTTTCGTTTCGGATAGTTTTCAAAATATCGAAAAAAATACTGAAAAATGTCAAATACTCATAGTCAGTATTATGTTCATTATTCTCATTCTGAACATACCGAGTGTAAACCGTTTTTACAACGCCAAAGTAGAAGAATGTGGAGAGGTCATGCATCTTTTGAATTTCATAAATATCATCACAGAGTGTTTCAAATTTAGTATCGAAAACTGTGATCGAAAAATGGCCAGCACTCTCAGATGCTCTTGCTCCTAAATCCAGTAATTCCCGAGTTATTTGATCTTTTCTGGGTTCATGTTGTACGTAGAGTCAAATTCATGGAAGCTGAAGAGATTCGATGAATTTTCTTGTTGAAATATAGATTATATTTTCGGGGTTCTTGGCCAGCGTACTCAAGAAAAAGAAT
This sequence comes from Adalia bipunctata, assembly GCA_910592335.1. Lineage (NCBI taxonomy): Eukaryota > Metazoa > Arthropoda > Insecta > Coleoptera > Coccinellidae > Adalia > Adalia bipunctata. The sequence continues at coordinate 32,263,022 of OU342951.1, forward strand.
ATATTTTTCGTTCTATGTACTTGCATGTCTATGGAGGATAGAAGCCGGAAGGCAAGCAAGAGATTAGATTTGTATTACATGAGGGTTAGAGGTTAAATGGAAAAATACAGAATTATAATTGAAGATTGATTCAAATCTGGTTAATCCAATAAATCATTGGAAAAGGATCAATCCTGTTGTTTTATTTAACATGGTAGCAGAGGTCAGTGGTTTATATTTTTAAGAAAAAAAATTAAAGTAAATGACAAATAGCAAGGACGAAGGTATCACGTTGCCGGTGTTTGATGGCGCCGAGTATACTAAATGGAAGTTTCGATTATATTTAGTTATGGAGTCGAAAAATGTACTGAATCTACTCAAAGAAGAACTACCCTTGGATGAAACTTCAAGAAATGAATGGAAGAAGAAGGATATCAAGGCTAGAAACATTATTATTCAAGGAGTTTCTAACACACAGTTGGAACACATTATTAACGAAATGACCAGTGCAGGTATGATTAAAAAGCTGGACTCTATATATCTTCAGAGTTCAACAGCATTGAAGTTGATGACTAAAAGAAAACTATTAGATCTTAAAACGGGGGAACAGGAAGATCCCAAAAACTTCATTAATAAATTTGAGAAGTATATTAACGAGTTGAGATCTACGGGAGAAGCACTTACAGAAGACGACCGTTTGAATTATTTATTATTGTCACTTCCAAAAAGTTCAATCAACATAGTAGATATAGTAGATGCCTTGCCACCTGAAATGAAAACTGTAGAATATGTGAAGTCTAAATTGTTGCTCGAGTCACTTCAAAACCATAAAACTGCAGTTCTTAACACAAGTCATGCATTCAATTCCCAATCCTGGTAAACCCGAGGCAAGAACTTACAGTATCAGAAATTTGAAGAAAGTAGAAGCTGTTATCACTGTGGAAGACCCGGGCATATCAAACGAAATTGCCCCACTTTAAGGAATAAGAATATTAATTGGAGATAGCAACAGCAGAGAAGTTCCAGCTATAGGGAAAGATACAGGCAGACTACAGGTAATACAGTGCAGATTGATAACGACGATGAACAAGGAAGAAATACGTTCCACGCATCAGTAGCAAACTCACTAAGGGAAGAGTCCGAAGAAGGAGGCAGTTCAATTTCATGGATTTCAGATAGCGGTTGTTCAGACCATATCGTTAACAGTGATACGTATTTTTCTGTATATAGGAATTTAAGTAAACCTGTTGATATTAAGGTAGGTGATGGATTTACAATTCAAGCTTTAGGAATTGGAACTATTAATGTCAATTTTAAAGTAGATACTAATATAGTGAAGGTTCAAATAAAAAATTGTTATTTTGCACCTGAGATGAAAAAGAATTTGTTAAGTGTATCAAAATTGACTGATTTTGTAAATACCATTTGGGCAAAAAATAATTTCCGGGAAATTTATAATTCTGGAAATAATATCATAGCTGTAGCTTATAAGAGAAATGGTCTTTATCATTCAATAGGAAGTGTAAATTTGTCAAGTTGAAACAATCATGCATATATCTCTGAAAGAACTAGTAAAGAAAATTGGCATAAAAGGCTTGGTCACATAAGTTTTCATAATTTGGATAAAAGGTGTAGAGATCAGATAGTACAGGGGATGCCACAAACTGTTGAAAATATTTTTCTCAAATGTGAACGTGAAGTATGCTTGTCTTCAAAGATGTCTAATTTGAAATTTAAAAATGATCGAAGTAGCGCCAAAGCTGTAGGTGAAATAATTCATACGGGTGTTAATGGCCCAATATCACCAGAAGGTTATAATGGTGAAAAATATTTCGTAAGTTTTATGGATGATTTTAGTAGATTAGCAATTGTGTACTGTATCAAAAGTAAGAACGAGGTCTTCAGATGTTTTCGAAATTATATTAAACTTATTAATAATCAGACAGGGAAACAGATAAAAGAAATAAGATGCGATCGTGGTACTGAGTATTTAAATCAAAGTTTCTATGATTTCACTAAGGAAAATGGTATAAATTTGCGTCCTAGCCCTAGTTATTGACATGAACTAAATGGAGTTGCAGAAAGGTTTAATCGTACAGTAATGGACACTGCCATATGTATAGGTACTGACTGACTCAAATTTGCATAAGAAATACTGGCCAGAGTGTGTAAAAACTGCTACTTAAGAAATAGAACAATTGGTGCAAATGATTTCAATAAAACTGCCTATGAATTATTTGTAGGTAAGAAACCAGATGTTTCCAACTTGCGCATATTTGGAAGCATTGGATATGTAAGACCTCCCGAAGAACGTAGAAATAAATTAGACCCAAAGTCAAAGAAGGGTGTCATGGGAGATTACACTGATTTAGGTTATAAATTGCTTGTAGCCAACAAAGTGGTGGAATCAAGACACTTTAAATTCATTGAGAATAATGAAAAAATTATAGAATTGTCAATTGATGAATATGCGGAAAGTGAGAAAGTGAATGAAAATTTAGAAGAAGTGAATGAAAATTTAGAGGAAGAGAATGAAAATTTAAAGGAAATTCGAGTCAAGAATTAAATTTTCGAAAATCGAAGAGAAAAATCAAAAGGCCACTTTGGCAAAATGATCACGTGATAGACGCAAATTTTTCAAATGTTGAACCTAGTAATTTACAGGAAGCGCTTGATTCCAATGAATTGTTAAATTGGTCAAACGCAATGCAAATTGAATATGAAAGCCTTGTCAGAAACAATACATAGGATTTGCTGGATATAAGTTCGGTGCCTAATGATAACAAAATGTCAAATGGATTTTTAAGAGAAAGTCTCACAATATATTTAAAGCTAGATTAGTCGCAGTGGGTTGTCAACAACCAAAATCTTTTGAAGAACAAATTTATTCGCCTGTGGCACGTATGTGTACTTTAAAAACTTTATTATTATTATTATTATTATGATAATACAGAAGAGTTGAGATCGAAATCTATAAACTCACATAGAAAATAAAATTAATTCGAATTGTCATTGTTAGGAAGAATGAAAAAAGAGAAAAAAAAGAATTTAACTAAATGTACACAACACACTCCCGAAATTTCAAACAGTTTTACGAGGGAACACTCGCGAGCCACCCGTCCAGAGCACTCTTGAAGCCGTTCACTGAGCGGGCATTCACTGCCGCCGTCGGCAGACCATTTCAGGAGATAAAAACCCTATTGGAGAGGAAGTGTTCTCTGCTGGTGGACCGGAACCTCTCCTTTGCCAACTTGAAGTTGTGGCCACGCAGACGTGTGTCAGCATTCAGGCGAAAGAGGTGGGACACATCTACGTTGAACAAGCCGTGAAAGGCTCTATATGTTGTAATCAAGTCGCCCCTCAGACGGCGGTTAGCAAATGGAGTGAGACGCATTATAGAAAGTCTCTCCTCGTAGGTGGGTCTTCTCCTTCCATATGGAATTCTGGTAATTCTTCGTTAGATGGACTCAAGGTGATTTACATCCCGGGCCAGCACCGGGGCCCATACTGGACCTGCATATTCAAGGATGGGCCGAATAAATGTGGTGTAGAGTATGGTGCAAGTGCGAGGATCACAACGTCCAAAGGTTTTCTGCAGAAGGAACGACATTCTCTTGGCTTTGTTGGAAACAGCTGCTATATGCTCAGACCAAGACAGATCCCCAGTGATAATGACCCCCAGATCCGACTGCGATGCAACTGATCCAATCACATGGTGGGACAAGTGGTAGGGGTGTTTGGGGTTATGTTTTCCCATATGAAGGACCTTGCATTTATCCAAATTAAGTGGAAGCTGCCAGGTGTTGGACCACCGCCATATGACATCCAGATCCTCCCGAAGAATTGATCCCAAAAATGGATTGCTGTAAATTTTGACGTCATCGGAAAATAGTACGCAAGATGATTTCACCTTAGCTGGCAGGTCTGACGTGAAGAGTAAAAAGAGAAGTGGCCCCAGAACAGAACCCTGGGGGACGCCACTAGACACTCCTCTAGCAGATGATACCGAGTCACCCACACGAACTCGAAAAACTCGGTTCGACAAAAATGCCTCGAGCCACATCAGGAGGTCACCACGAATGCCGAGACTCTTCAACCTGAAAAGGAGTAGCCTGTGGGACACGCGATCAAAAGCCTTCGAGAAGTCCAGATAGATAACACAGGAGTTCCTGCATCCAGCATTAAACTCCAGTCGTTGACACAAGTCAGAAGGTTGGTAATCACGGATTGTCGGTAGTTTGTGTGAATGGTTGGTTTGTAGAGAAAATGGTTGTTCAAACTGCCTTTCTTAACGGAATTATAAAATCAGATATCTATGTTCATCACCCTAAAGGGTTTAATACTCATAAAAATAAGGTATGCAAGTTAAAGAAGGCATTGTATGGAGTTCGAGAGAGTCCTAAAGCCTGGTATGAATGCTTCAATGAATACCTTAAATCTCTGGGTTTTTGTGTTTCTAATCATGATAGTTGTCTATACTTCATAAGAAGTGAACAGTTCTCAATTTATATTATTCTTTACGTTGATGATTTGCTTATTTGTGGTTCTGATATAGAGCAGTTGATCATTATTAATAGTATATTTCATTACTAGTCTAGAAAGTAAGCTTTTTCCGTGCGCGCGCGATGTGTTCCCGTGTGAGGCGGAGCCGAACACGGGAACTCGTGCAAGCACGGAAAAAGCCTTTCTGGACGTGTAATGAACGATATTTTTCATTACACCCCTCTGAAAAGAATAACACGGGAAAAATGTTCAGCATAAAGCATTTCGATATTGTGAAACAATAATCATTCAAAACACTGACATCTACTGTCACGCAATCGTTGCTCTGTGACTCAGCATAGGAATCATAGGATGCATCTATGCCTCAGCGCACCGTAAAACTTTTTGCGGTGCGGCCGCACGGAAAAGAGTCATTTTCGATGTTCTAAATCTACATGTTTTGATAGGGTTTTCAGTGCGGTGTAATGAAAAAAAATTATCTGAACGATTTGAAATGAAGGATTTGGGCAAGATTGAGAGGTACTTAGGCATAGATGTTGTTTATAATAGGAAAAAGAGGAAACTGAGTTTGAGTCAAAGCAAATACATTGAAGATCTGTTTCTGAAATATAACCTTACAGAATGTAAACTTTATAAAACACCTTTTGAACTAAATTTGAAACTGGAACCCGGTACCGATTATGATTAACCTTTGGGTTACAGAAATTTGATTGGTGCATTGTTGTATATAAGCCAAGGTACACGCCGTGTACCCGTGATATATCATATGCGGTTAACTTTCTGAGTGCTTTTCAAAATTGTTGCAATAGTACTCATTTCAAGTATGCTCTTAGAGTATTGAAATACGTCGAACTTCGATAACTCGAATCATGATCTGCCAGAAAAAAAATCGAGTTATCAAGACTTCGAGTTATTGAAAAAAACACATTTTCCTCAAATCGTTTGAAATTCGACCGAATTCAATTTTGAAGAAATTATTCATGAATAAATGAAGCTTTGACATTTGGAATGAAATTTTTTGCAGTACAATGGAAACATAACTGTTAAATTGTCAAACTTGAGTAATATTAATTTAAGTGCTGGTGCTTTCGAAGAAAAAACATGGTATAAAATTATGAGTGATGATGAATTTTCCATTTCTGGGACTCCTTCAGAGCTGGATGAGGCTGTGAATACTGCTTCATTAGTATTATTGCCAAAAAAATGAAGAGAAAAGTTGGAATATGCATATGTAGAACACTGACAACTGTAAAGAAATATCATTTCCCTACAGTAAGGAAATGAATATTTCCTAACAGTTGGGAAATATTGACTTTTTCTATGAGAAATGTTGTCAGGGATGTCAAAATTTCCATGCGATTTGTGGAAAAATAGTATGTTCACCTCGTAGGAAAAACCACATTCCTGGACTATGTGTTACTAAGTCTCGGTTTGCGCCTCATCCAGGAATGTAAGTCTTTTCCTACCCGGTAAACAATGTGGGTACTATTTTTTATGTCTTGTTCATGTGGTTAAATAATGTTGCATTTACACAAGTTGAAACTGCTTCGTCAGCACTGGCGTTTTTTAACCCTTTTGGAACTCCCGCACGCACCATGACTTCCAACTGCACTGATAATTAATTCCTTTTTTTAATAGTATATACAGTGTTGGCTGGGACGCCATACTTTGAATCTACATCTTTCTTTCGTGCATCACTCTCTATTTCATTTAAAAGTCTATGTTTTTCATCAAGAGATAAAGTTTTCAAAGTACCTACGTTTTGACGACATATTGTTAGCGATACTGTCGTGAAACCTCACATTTTACAACTAAAGAACTGAATTGAGTTCACGGCATGCGGTTAAGCTATGAAACGATTCGTTGAAATCACACGTAAACGAGGGATTCCTCCAAAAAATTCGACTTATCGAATGTGCCGCCAAATATTTCGTTCGAGGTATCAAGATATTCGAGTTATAGAAGTTCGACTTATCGAATAAAAATTACACTAATTTTCAATCTTGGCGCTATTGCCAACCAATTTGAATCGAGTTATCAAAAAGTCGATTTATCGAAGTTCGACTAAGGATTTAACTTTGAATTTTACTTCCGAATTTGATGCTACTATAGATTCTTTTGTTGATACAGATTGGGCTTCAGATATCATAGATCGTAAGTCACGAAGTGGAATTTTAGTTAGAGTTTTCGATAATCCTGAACTATGGGTCTCTAAAAAACAAAAATCAGTGACAAAATCATCTTCTCATGCAGAATATATTGCTTTAGCAGAAGCAGTTGATGAAGTATTGTATATTGGTGGATTGTTGAAAGAATTTAATGTATCTAATTTTGAACCTATTGAAATTTGGGAAGACAATGCAGCTGCACGGTTATTAGCCATTAATGGAAATTTTTCTAAAAATAGTAAGCATGTAGAAGTAAGCTACGATTATGTTCATGATTACATAAAAGATAATGTAGTTAAGGTTTCTAAGATTTCTACTGAAGATCAAATAGCTGATATCTTCACGAAAACATTAGGTCGTTCAAAGTTTGAAAGACTAAGATTTTTATTAAGTGTTTATTGGTGTTATTTATCAGTAAATAAGCTTATCTCGAGTTCGCTGGCGAAGAAAGGAAGTGTGTTGAAATAAAGATTATATTTTTGGGGTTCTTGGCCAGCGCACTCAAGAAAAAGAATATATTTTTCGTTCTATGTACTTGCAGGTGCATGTCTATGGAGGATAGAACCGGAGGGCAAGCAAGAGGTTAGATTTGTACTACATGAGGGTTAGAGGTTAAATGGAAAAATACAGAATTATAATTGAAGATTGATTTAAATCTGGTTAATCCAATAAATCATTGGAAAAGGATCAATCCTGTTATTTTATTTGAAAATTTTCATGAAACCATAGTAACAACTAATGATTAGACCTGTCACCTGTGAATTATAAATGGGATCATTTATCTTCTACTAGCGACCCGCCCCGGATTCGCAGGGATGCAATGCAATCCTTATAAACAACGGTTGTGCAGGCGCATCACATTAGAAACCTGTAAATTGATTAGTGTTTCTCTACAACATTATGCATGTATCATACATATAAACCTTCCTCTTGAATCACTCTATCTATTAAAAAAACGTTTCAAAATGCGTTGCGTAGTTTTGAAGATTTAAGCATACATAGGGACATAAAGCGAAAGCGACTTTGTTTTATACTATGTAATGATGGTCACAGAATATTCTCATGCCAACAGATTCGATGACTTTTCTTATGAAACCATAGTAACCATTGAAGCAAAATCGAGAAGTAAGGTTAAGGCCTAATAATGGACCTGTCATTTGTGAATTATCAATGGGATAATTTAGCTTGTATGGTCACAGAATATTCTCATGCGAAAGATAAGATGAATTAGACTCTACGTACAACATGAATCCAGAAAAGCTAGAATATCTCGGGAATGAGTGAATTTAGGAGCAAGAACATCTGAGAGTGCTATCACTATTTTTCTTTGCAGAATCCAACGCAATCATAATAAAAAAAGGATTCTAATTTGAGAAATAGAAGTTATGGCCATTTTTCGATCACAGTTTTCGATACTAAATTTGAAACACCCTGTGATGATATTAATGAAATTCAAAAGATGTATGACCTTTCTACATTCTTCTACTTTGACGTGAGAACGGTTTACACTCGGGATTTTCAGAATGAGAATAATGAACATAACACTGACTATGAATATTTAAAATTTTTTCAGGTTTTTTTTCGATATTTTGAATACCATCCGAATGAATACAATGGTTTCAACAGAAATGTATTCAGCATTGAATACTCAATCATATCAGAAACGATAAAAATCGGAACAAAAATTTTTTGAACAAATTAATTTTCACTCCTGGTATAACCGGAAGTGCTCAGGCTCCAAAAATATTTTGGGTCTTTAGAGAATTTCCAACAATATCATAATCCCAATTTTCGGATTTCAAATATGTCCAGTTCTCCAGAAACGTCTAATAGGTACTCGACCGTGGGACATCCTGTATATTAGACACTTGTAAGTATAGATACAGGAAACAGTCATAATTCATCGGTTTAGGCGTCGATCTGCCAGATCGAAATCCATACTGACAATCGGTTACTAAGTGTTATTTATTCAGGAAGTCGATCATACGATTGAACCTACATAATTATCTCAAATACTTTTGAGAAAACACTCAGTTCCGGAATGGGTCTATAATAGGGATTGCAAATTTACCGAATTTGAAATTACCGGTAATTCGGTAAATTATTCAAAAGAGTACCGATTAAGCGGTATTTACCCGTTTTTTTCCGACATGAAAAAAATCCACAAAATGAATAACCAATCTCAGTTCAAAATGTTACTGCCGCAGAAAAGGCTCTTGCGGACTCCAAACTAGTAGGCCGGGTTGTCATGAGTGCTGCAAAAGCCATTTCTCAATATTTCCCCTGAATTCCCCCCTTCCGACAATATTACATCTCTGTTTTCACACATTTACACACCAAGGGCCGATTGCACCGTAGACAAAACTGTAGATTAAATCCAAAACCTCGATTAGTGTCTATTGATTATCATAGTCACTGAAAAGATGCCCTTCAGAAGAGGCGTTCGACAGGGTGACACAATATCACCTAAGTTGTTCACTTTGGCTCTAGAGGACGTTTTCAAGTGTTTATCATTATCATGGGAACAGAAAGGTATGAACATTGATGGTGGGCGACTCAACCATCTTCGGTTTGCTGATGATGTCGTTCTGTTCAGTAGCGACCCAGCTGAACTGGCAGCAATGATCCTAGAACTCAAAGATGCTTCCCAAGCTGTGGGCCTTGAAATGAACTTTCAAAAAACCAAACTTATGAGTCCTGACAATATAAATGTCTCCATCGATAATCATCATCTGGAAGTAGTTTGGGAATATATATATATATACAGGGTGAGTCTTTGACTTGTACATATATTTTAACTGTAGATTCTTAAGGCCTAAAGAAGCCTTTTTTTCATTTTCCATTTTTCCGAATTCGGCTCTGTTAAAGAGATATAGCCATTTGAAAAAAAAAGTTGGGCTGAATACGCTCCTGAAACAATTCTCTGCAAACACCTCAAAGTTCATATTTTTCAATTGAAATTGATGTGATTATCAGATATTCTGGGTGATACATTTGGAAAATACTCAAGCACTAACCTTATTTGAATAAGAATGTTACAAACACGATATTTCCAAGCAAAAACGCTAAGTTTTGTTCCATAATTTCTGCAATTGAAATGCCATATTTCTCACACCAAAATAAGTTCCTTCTTCGATTTTCCTGAAGATTAGTTTGTAAACACTAATAATTTGTTCATATTTGCCTCGATACCCTGAAACTATCTTATAAAAATTAGTTTCTCACTAACCTATCCTAACTCCATTAATCAAAGTCATATGATTCGAGGTCAATGACCTAACCTAATCCATTCCTCTGTGATATATCATAGAATTCTAGAGAAGACGATGCCAAATTGACGATTTACTCTTCAATAATGGTATAGGCGAACTCAAGAAAGCAGAACGTCCCCAATCGTTATCGGAAGAAATATCACAGAGGCTTCTATGCATTGCTCTTTGGAAATGCCAAACGAGTAGTTCTGATTCTCGCCGATACAGCGCTACGATCTAAATTTAAGTGCGCAGCCGGCTGCGAGTGCGATGTAGCCGCCACGCAAGACAAGACAAGACGTTCTTCTGTGTCTCCAGAGTACAGTCTGTGATTACAATGAACGACGCCGCGATAACCTTTCTACATGGATTCGTTTTATTATTTATTTATTTACTTGAAGTTTGCAGAGAATAAAGCAAACAGGTTATGAATGTGATGTGAAAACAGTGTAGGGTCGATTAAAAATTCCAAGAGGATATTGTTAAGAAGATAGATTTTCCTGAAGGACGGGTATCAATAAATTTTCAATAGAAACTTCTTATAAACTTTGTAATTTCATGCTTCTCGGAATTCAGTTGATAAACATTGACAACATTGTTAATTTGTTAAGAGACCAGAGAAGAAACAATATTCGATGATATTTAATTCAGGGAAGCATTAAGATTTTTTATGAAATTCATGATTTTTTCCTCAAATTTCTTCGTATACATTTAGGAATAACTCGAAAACGACGCGTTTTATTGAAAAAATATAGGAATACTTTTATTCTCCAAAATGGTTGATTCTTTCGAAAATATGAACCGTTTATCCTTTTCAAGTGATTTGATAGTGTTTTTGCATGAATGTATGAGTCGACCACCCTGTAACTTTTAAACTAGGAGAGATATTGAATAAGTTTTGATTGAGGAATATGCACCATGAATAGAGTAACCAATGGACCAAAATTCAGTTCATTTGAAATAACGGTTCCGGAGATATGAACAGGAAAGTGTTTTTTTCGTGGATTTTCGACACCCTGTATCTTCCAAACGAAACCGAATTTTGAAAAATGGTATGGGAAAAAAGTTTTTCGTTTGATGAGGGGAATCTACAGTTAAAATATATGTACAAGTCAAAGACTCACCCTGTATATATCTTGGTCACAGTATTCAGCTTGGGAAGGGAAACCAAACATCAGAGATCACAAGAAGAATCAATCTTATCTGGATGGCATTTGGAAAGCTTCGCAACCCGGATATCTCTATAAAAAAGAAGGTTTACGATATGTGCATCCTCATCCTCCCAGTGACAACATACGGACTCGAGACGGTGACACTTATCGTGGGCAGTGCCAATCGTCTTAGGGTTTGTCAAAAAGCAATTGAGAGAACAATGCTTGGTGTGAACCTAAAAGACAGGATTAGAAACGAAGAGATAAGAAGAGAAACCAAAGTATGTGATGTTATCGAGCGTGTAATTGGTTCAAAGTGGCGTTGGGCAGGCTACGTTGCCAGGAACAAGTACAAGTGGACCAAAGCACTGTTACAATGGCGTCCAAGAATGTCAAAAAGAAGCGTCGGACGTCCGCAGGCGAGATGCGAGAGATGACATCCAACGACATGCGTAAAAAAACTGGATTCCGTTCCGACAGCCCAGCAAAGGTTAACATGGAAGTCTATGGAAGAGGCCTATGTCCAGGAGTGGATATCTAGAAGCTAAAGAAGAAGAAGAAGACGATTATCATAGACACTAATCGAGGTTTAAGATTTAATCTACTGTTTTGTCTGCGGTGCAATCGGCCCTCAACTATTTTACAATCCACCCCGTCCGCGCTGCCCCTGCATCACAACAACAACAGATCCGCGCTGTTGTTTTTTACCGAAATTACCGGTAAAAGATGTCGATTTCTTCCAGGGACGGGCCTAAGGGGGGGGATGGGGGGGGACAATCCCCCCCCAAGGTTGAACAGAGTTGGCAAATTTTAAAAGCAGTTGGAATATTTTCGAAGCTGTTGAAAAATTTTCGAAGCGGTTGGAAAAATTTCGAAGCAGTTGGAAAAGTTTCGAAGAAGTTGGGAAAATTTCGAAGCAGTTGGGAAAGTTTCGAAGAAGTTGGGAAAATTTCGAAGCAGTTGGGAAAATTTTGAAGCAGTTGGAAAGATTTCAATTGAGTTGGAATATATATTTCTACAAGAGTCCCCAATGTTGAACAGAGTTGGCGAATTTTAAAAGCAGTTGGAGTAGGTATTTTCGAAGCTGTTGAAAATTTTTCGAAGCAGTTGGAAAAGTTTCGAAGAAGTTGGGAAAGTTTCGAAGAAGTTGGGAAAATTTTGAAGCAGTTGGAGAGATTTCAACGGAGTTGGAATACATATTGAAGAACAAGTTGAATGAGCTGCTGGCCCTCACCGACCACTTCAGGTCTCACCTGATACTCATCACGGAAACCTGGTTCCGTCCAGAGATGCCGGACTCTGCTTTTAGTGTCGATGGTTACTCATTGTTTCGGGGTGACGGCGCCACAAACGTTGGTTACGGTGGCGTTTGCATTTATGTTGTGGACGAGTTGTGTGCTAGCTTCGATGTCAGGGTCAGTAGCCTCGACGTGCCCGGCATCGATAGTGTATTTTTGAACTTGTCCTCTCCTGTGTTCTCTGCTTATATCGGCTGCGTATACCGTCCTCGTCCTTCCCCTGCAGACGATTTCCTCTTCGGACACCTCAGCTCCATTTCAAATTGCAAGAAGAATATAATTATCGCTGGGGATTTTAACTTTAGAGAGCTCACTTGGCCAATTACTGTTTCTCCATCGCGTGGCTCACTGGCTGAAAGATTCCTTTCGGTGCTGGACGATGCGGGTCTGTCTCAGCTTGTTAACAGTCCCACTAGATTCGTACATGGCCAGACTCCATCCACACTCGACCTCTTGCTGACGGATGATGACGCCTTAATTAGTGAGGTCACCCTCCATGATCCTATCGGGAGATCGGACCACGCAGTAATAACAGCTAACATCCAGTTCATTTGCCAGCCGAAGCCGAGGACCACTTGTGCTGGGAAAAGGAAAAAAATAATTGATCACCGCTCCCTGGACGAGGGTTTGTTGACAGTAGCTTGGGATCGGGTGCTTTACCCTGGCATCGATGTTGACTCTGCCTGGGATTCCTTTGTGTCGGTTCTCAACGCAAATATTGATGATAACGCCACGTTCCGCATCACTCGTAGCATACCTTCCAAACCATGGCTCAATGGTGAATTTATTGACCAGATTCGCTGCAAGAGGAGTCTTTGGCGGAGATACTTACGAAATAGATCACAGTCCAACTATGACGCTCATAGACGATATTCAAACCGATTATCTGCATCCATCAAGGCCGCTAAGGACAGGTTCGAGACAAATTTAGCCCGCTCAAAAAATCGGAAGCAATTTTTCAAATATGTCAGATCGAGTCTCAATTCAAAAGTTTCAACACCTCATGTTCGAAACCATAACGGTGTGATTTGCTCCGATTCTCTGGAATGCGCCAACTCTTTTGCCGAATCTTTTGCTTCAACCTTCACATCGGAACCTGATGAACCAATCCCTGATGTTGATGCACCAAGATGCCACCAGACTCTGGATCATATTAGCTTCAGTCCCACAGAAGTTAACGATATTCTGAGATCACTTGACCACACCTCTGCACCAGGTGCCGACAACATTCCTGCTAGCATACTAAAAAACTGTGCTGAGTCTCTAACTTATCCTGTCACCAGACTACTTAATATATCTTTTGATTCTACGAAACTGCCTTCAGTATGGAAATGTGCCAGAGTGACTCCAGTGTATAAGAAAGGGGACAAGCTCGACACTTCAAATTATAGGCCCATAAGCCTGCTTCCGATCATTGGTAAGATTGCTGAGAGGCTGGTCAGTTCGAGGCTATTATCGTTTTTTGAGCACAACGGCATTATTCCTGCCGATCAGCATGGTTTTCTCCCGAGGAGGTCGGTCATAACTGCCTTGCTGAGGTGTATTGATGAGTGGACTAAATCAGTTGATCGAAATATTCCGATAGATGTTGCATATTTGGATTTCTCGCGTGCGTTCGACCGTGTGCCGCATGGAAGACTTCTCCACAAGCATTTTGGTGTCAGGGGTGGACTCCTCCGATGGATTGAATCTTTCCTTCGGGATCGCCAGTTTCAGGTAAGGGTGGCTGACGTTACTTCTCGAAGTTTCGCAGTTGGTAGTGGCGTGCCTCAGGGGTCTGTCCTCGGCCCAATCCTTTTTCTGGCCTACGTGGCTGATTTGCCGACGGGCCTGGTGTGCCGTCACTCTTCGTACGCTGATGACATCAAGATCTTCGCTGATGTCTCTTCAACTGTTGACTTGCAGCAGGATTTGGATCGCATATTCGAATGGTCGAGGAGGTGGCTCTTGCCATTGAACATTGATAAGTGTGCTGTGATGCACTTGGGGAGAGGAAACCCCGGCCATCAGTACTACATTGATGGGCAATTGGTGCGAGTTACCAGTTCCCAAAGCGATCTCGGCGTTGTGGTTTCCGACGACCTCAGTTGGTCTCAGCATATTAATGGTGTAGTGAGCAAAGCTAATAGACTCATCTATCTCATCAGGCGATCATTTCCCCGTTGCTCAGTGGAGACCTGTAGGCTACTTTACACGACCTATGTTCGACCCATACTAGAGTTTGCTGGTCCTGTTTGGGCGCCTGTGCTGGTTCGGGATCGTGAAGCCCTGGAGGCGGTCCAGCGGAGGGCCACCAGGATTCCGCTCGGTATTATGCGTCCATCGTACGAGGAGAGGCTCCGTTTGTTTGGCCTGCCATCATTTTCGGATCGTCGTGCGCGGGGCGATCTCATCGTGACTTATCGCGCCCTCCACGGGCTTTTCGGTTGTGACATGAGTGGACTATTTGTGCGGGATCGTGCGGGACGCCGTGGTCATCATCTTAAGCTCTACCGTGAAAATTTCAGGTGTACCCTTCGAGAGCATTTTTTCTCCAATCGTGTATTCCACGCCTGGAACGCCCTGCCTAGTGAAGTTGTATGCGCCCCGTCAATAAACGCTTTCAAGAACCGGCTCGATCATCACTCGAACATTTCGTGATTTTCAGTGTTTATTTATCTGTTTGTTTTTTTTTTCTCTACCGTCTACTTTTGATCATGTTATTTTGAACTCTTCGCACAGCAGCAATGTATTTCTTAATTTCTTTATATTTATGTGTACTTGAGATGTATAGGCTCTGGCCTCCTCTCTTATTTTCATTAAATAATAATAATAATAATAATATTTCTACAAAAGTTTTCTTAGAATGTGAATGAATTTGACTTTTTTTAAATGAAGTTTTGAATTAATGTTTATTGAACCAGTAGAACTAAGCCCACGTTTAGCCGGACAAAAGCATGCAGAGAATAGCGACAATTGAACAAATTCTTGTTAGAGTATATTTAGAGTATTTGGCAGATTTGGCCCAATGTGCAATGTGTATAACCAGCAATAAATGTTATTTATTCCGAATTGCTACCAAGTGTTTGAAAAGATGAACAATTTTTCATCTTTTACGTTATCCCTCAGCAGGTAGTTGTGAATTTCTCAGTTTGGCCGCATCGACTGTCGGACTGTGTCCATCTGGTACCAATTTGCGCTATTTCTCTCGGTAGGGCAGTTAGTAGGCAGTATTTTTTTCTCATTCCTCATTATTCTATCAAATCTCCGTTCAACACGTAAATCTGTTAAGGGGCCGTTATACTTTGGCCGACGGCACCGATTCTCCATTCAAAAAGTGCCTTTCATTTTTCCATTTTCATTTTTCACGTCCTAAAATCTCCACCTGAAAGCTTGATTTTTTTTAATTCTCCTGGAACTTCAGACAGTTCTCTGCGATTTCACAGTTTCTGGAAGTCTTCTCAGTATTTCCATAATTGTTTGCATTAATTAAGCGTATATCCAAATGGATTTTTTTTTAAATATGGAAAATTGATTTGTCTAGGGCACTACAATGAATTTTCTAAAAAAAAATGGATGAACAACCGCCGAAAAACGATTATGAAGTCAATTTTCAGAGACTCTCAAATTCAACCCGATTTTTTCATGCGAAAAAATGATTTTCTCAAAGAGAAGAAATCGGAGTGCCCTCAAGACATCGTTTAACTTCAATTTGAAGAAAAAAATCAAGCTTTAAGCTTGAAAATTTAGGACGTAAACTTGGAAAAATGAAAGGCACTTTTTGAATGGAGAATCGGTGCCGTAGCCGATTTTTTCATGCGAAAAAATAATTTTATCAAAGAGAAGAAATTGGAGTGCCCTCAAGACATCCTTCAACCTCAATTAAAAAAAAATCAAGCTTTTAGGTGAAAAATT
This sequence comes from Adalia bipunctata, assembly GCA_910592335.1. Lineage (NCBI taxonomy): Eukaryota > Metazoa > Arthropoda > Insecta > Coleoptera > Coccinellidae > Adalia > Adalia bipunctata. The sequence continues at coordinate 32,279,266 of OU342951.1, forward strand.
GAGGGCGTGAACTTGGAAGAATGAAAGGCACTTTTTGAATTGAGAATCGGTGCCGTAGCCGATTTCTTCATGCGAAAAAAATAATTTTATCAAAGAGAAGAAATTGGAGTGCCCTCAAGACATCTTTCATCTTCAATTTAAAAAAAATCAAGCTTTTTGTTGAAAAATTGAGGGCGTGAACTTGGAAGAATGAAAGGCACTTTTTGAATTGAGAATCGGTGCCGTAGCCGATTTCTTCATGCGAAAAAATAATTTTATCAAAGAGAAGAAATTGGAGTGCCCTCCAGACATCCTTCATCTTCAATTTAAAAAAAATCAAGCTTTTTGGTGAAAAATTGAGGGCGTGAACTTGTAAAAATGAAAGGCACTTTTTGAATGGAGAATCGGTGCCGTAGCCGTCGGCCGAAGTATAACGGCCCCAAGGCAAAAATGGACCGAAAAAGATTCAAAGTGAAGTGTGTAGTATGTGGATTTTTTTCAGTTCACTTGAATAAATCATTTATTTTTCTTCGGAATTGAACTTAAAAATCGAAACATACAAAATAATGATAGCAGATGCTGTATAATCCTGTAGAGTGTGGAGTGTGTTAAAGAATTAAAAAACTACACTACAAAATTTTCTAAATATTTTTAATGCTCTCGGGAAAAAAAACATTGACACGCAATCCAAAATACCACTCCCCCCTTCAACCGTTGGTTTTCTAATCCTTTAATGCACAGTTGGAAAATTTTCGAAGCTATCCCCCCCCCCAAAAATTTGGCTTCGGCCCGTCCCTGATTTCTTCGTCGGTAATTCAAAGAACTTTTATGGCGGTAAACCGGTAGTGCAATCCCTAGTCTATAATTGCTGATGCAGATGCACGTAGGATCACCGGAATAACAGTTCCCACCCCTAGCAAAGAGGGAAACTGGCCACTTGAGACCGAGAAGCTGATAACGTGAGCAAAATGGCGCTATTGCGCACTTCTTATTTCTCAGTATTCTAATTGAATTAGGAACTTCATCCCTATTTACTGGTAGAAATAAAAAAGTATTATCTTTCACAATGGATAAGGAAAATCATTGTGATAGTTGTTCACCATAATATTCATGAGACTCCTTACGCTTATTGTGGAGAAGTAATCTGCAATTTGAAAGACTGAGTGACCTCGAGACCATCTATGTTCAACGTAATTTTTTCGCTAGATTGATTTTCGGCCAGTAGTCCGTTAAGCTAATATATTTTCGTAAAATCTCTCAGAACGTGGATGGCCACAGCTTCAATTGATGGGCACGACGGCGTATCGCCTCATTCGGGTTCTCTGTGTACTGTAAGGCATCTTTGTGGATGTATGTAATTAACTAGAGATCGTATAGCAATAGCACGGGAAGTTTGGCGAAATTAAAAATGATTTCTGAAATGCTTTTCACAATGAGCAAGTGTGTGATGGCAAAATGCACTGACAAAAAAATCGTGTATCCACTTTAAAATTAACTGACACTTGAAACAGTGTTGTCAATTCATGAATTGAAGCTTGGGAAACTCCATTTACATCTTATCGATTTGAATTGGTTTATAAACTTTCTATTCTTTTTCAATTACTCCTTACAATTTTTTAATTTTCATACCAACTTGAAATTGATAGGATAATTCAAGCATATTCATTCGACGCCAGACCCTCTATGCCATTCACGGTTCTTAAAATGGGAATGATCCTATATCCATGAATTTACGATCAAAGGTAGCCCCCATTGAAATGAAAATTGATCTATTTAGACGTTCAGGTTTTCTTCGCCATTCTCCATGTTTTTTTATACAGGGTGAGTCTCTGACTTGTACATATATTTCAACTGTAGATTCTTGAGGCCAAAAGAAACGTTTTTTTTTTTCATTTTCCATTTTTCCGAATTTGGCTCTGTTGAAAAGATATAGCCATTTGAAAAAGAATTGAGCTAATTACGTACCTGATAAGATACTCTGGAAGTCTGGAATTGATTCAAAGTTCATATTTCTCGATTGAAATTGAGTTTATACATTTAGGGAATACTCAAGTACTAACCTTATTGGAATAAAAATGTTTCCAACACGATAATTTCAACAAAAACAGTTAGTTTTATCCGATTATATCTGCAACTGAAAAGCCATACTTCTTCTTAAGTTCCTTCTTAGATTTTCCTGCAGATTAGTTTGTGAACACTAATAACTTGTTCATATTTTCCTCGAAATCCCCAAACAGTCTCATGAAGAAAGGCTTTCGGTTCAGATCATCAGAATTTATTATCAAACAACTTAACCTAATCCTTTTTGTATCCATTCTGTGAATATTTGCACAGAAATTTTAAGAAGATGTTGTCAGCTTTCTGATATTTTCATTGAGGTTGAGGATTTTTTACGAAATATAGTATAAATATCTATGAATTCTGCCGTTTCCATCAGAAATCGACTTAGCCGCGAAATTTCACGTCGCATGCGTATAGCGAAAATCGGCGATTACCTTTGGAGGCGCTGGCAACTATAAACAAATTGTAAACATTATGTGAAGTAGTTAATACCTACAGTGAATTATTGTAATAATGTGATTATTATGTGAAGTGAATTAATATAATAATTAACCGTGTAGTGTCGAGTTTATGAAATTCCAAGAGGATATTGTTCAGATAGAAACATTGCTACAGATTATCAGGTATCATATTATTTTTGATTAATTTCAATTCAATACGTGGTTTGTATCGATATTCATCATTCATATCCGAATTTTGTATTTCATCGAAATTTAACTTCAATATGGACCGGTAACAATAGTTTTTCAATAGAAACTGTGCGTATTGAATGCTCCTTGGTGTTCATCTCATCTCCCTCATTTGTGAGATTTCATTATTAAATATCTCTATATCAACGGACAACGATTTCCATCATTTGAATTCAAGTCTCGACATAGTTTATAAATATTCTGACAACTATGTTAACTCGTTTAAAGACCAGAGAAGGAATAATATTAGATGATATTTAATTCAGAGAAGCATTCATATTATTCTTGAAATTAATAATTTTTTTGTCAAATTTTTCCAAGCAAAATTGGAAATAACTCGAAAACATAAGAATATTTTCAGTTTCTCAAATGATTGATTCCTTATAAAATATGAACCATTTATCTTTTCAAGGTGGTTTTATGGTGTTTTTGCGTGTATTGATGAGTCGAATACCCTGTACCTTTTATACCAGGAGAGATATTGAATATGTTTCGATTGAGGAATATGCACCATGAATAGAGTAACCAATGAACCGAAATTCAGTTCATTCGAAATAACGGTTCCGAATATATAAACAGAAAAGTGTTTTTTTCATGGATTTTCGATACCCTGTATCTTCCAAACGAAACCGAATTTTGAAAAATGGTATAGGAAGAAAGTGTTTCGTTTGATGAGTGGAATCTACAGTTAAAATATATGTACAAGTCAAAGCCTCACCCTGTATAAGTATAATGTAAGAAAATAGGTACAACCTGTGTATGTATAGATTATGAATCAATAACCTTTCTAAATTTATCACCATTCACATCTCATGGAGCTCCAATATAGTTCTAGTACATAGACCCCTGAGACCCTTGTTGGTCATCACTTCCACTTCGGGAATCACTACAGGATTCCTTATCAAATATCAAAACCTGCTATATCAGAGAGGGACTATAATTATCAATAATACTTTTCAGGTCCCTGCAGCTGGTTTTGTGGACTTTTCCTTTTATAAGAAATCATTTCAATAACATTTCTAACGATCCATTAACTTCTTTGAACAGTGTTGAAAAAGATATTCGGAATCATATTCAACAACTTGAAACTAAGGTATTAAGTATTATGGATACGTTGCTATATGATCAACTGGCAAAATGGGATGCCAAACCACCAGTACCATCCAAGGCTTTCAGAAATATATCAAGGCATCTAATAAAGCTTCACGAAGCTGTTAATTCAGTATTACCATCTGAGCAGGTGAGTTATCGGATTTGTATTCAACATAATTTTTAATTTTTTTTTATTGATGTAGGTATCTTATCTTTACGAAATTGTTCACAAGAATTTCAAATTTGCTTTGAGAGAACAATTGATAAGGTTGAATATTCAAAACAATGGAGGACCGCAGCATGGTCTCGTCACAACAGAAATAACATTTTATTTACAAACAATGTCCATGCTGAACATTTTACCTTTGGAAGTACTAACTAATAAATATATGGAAGATATATGGCAGAGATAAATGAAATTGGAGGCTTTCAGAAAGAGAGCTAGGTGAGATCACCTAGTTCACCGTGATATAAAATGTAATATATTGTAATTATGAATAAAGAGATTTATAACTTTGGGTTTTTACATTCTTCACCTTGATACCTTGAAAGGCTGGATTTTTTTAATCTTCAGACGATTGACTCTTTTGTATCTGCAACTATTTAGTCATAATACTGTGAATTTTTGAATGAAAATGCCATTTTGAAAAATTTATAATGGTAATCTTGAAATTTTTTTAGATATTATCGGAGGTATGAAATTTTGAGCTCTTGTTCCTATGGACATGTTAACAACAATTGTTGACAACTTCACAGTAATGAAATCTAAATTGTTTACAATTCCAACATACATGGTTAATGGTGACGAAAATATGAATGAATATGCCTGAATAGTTATTTTTGTATCTAGTGCGCGAAATGATACTTTGGTGATCGAGAACTGATTTTTTTAGCGAGGCGCAGCCGAGTTAAAAAAAATAGTCGAGATCAGTCCGGCAACATGGCAAAGTTGGAAGAATACGTAACGGAATTGCTTCGTTTGAAAAAATATCAATTAGTCGGTATTATTGTAAGTAGAAAAGTGCCTGAGGTGGTTAATCTCAGTGAGAAGCTCAGAGATTATATATCGAATGGATTCAGTCAACGTTTCCAAGGTATTGTGGAAGATTCGAGCTCTTGTTCTAGTGATAACACTGATAACCTAGAAAATGTTGGTTCAAACCTGAATATAGAAAGTCAGCTGAAACTAGCAAATTTGGAGATCAAATATTTAAAGGAAGCTTCTGGTCGCCTAGAGAAGGTAATTGAAGACAAAGAACGCATAATCACGCTGTTAGACAATAATCCAAATTATGATAACAAAAATTGTAACATCCCGCATCAAGGAGTTTCATCCGGCGTTGCCGATGTGAGGAAAATTTCTGATGCTTTGGTGAAAAGTAAGATGGGAAAAACTGATACAGAAGTCTCGAAAAAATCTGAGGCTGCATTTAAAGAAGAGAATAAAGCACAGCCATTGGTTGCCCATGAAAGCCTCCATAAGGACGAAGATGGTGGTAAATGGTCTGATGTTGTAAAAAAGAAGCGAACATATAGGGAAAAGAATATGAAAAAAGTCTGTTTCGGAACGAAGGCTGCTGACCAAGACGTCACAATTCAAGGAGCAATCCGTAGGCAATGGATCTATGTGGGAAGGATTGCTGGGAAACAGGTTTCTGAGCACGAAATAGAAAACTATTTGAAGGAAGTTCCTGGAAACGAGTTGATAGTTGTGAAGAAGCTGAACACCCTGGGCCAAAATTCCGCATTCAGCATCGGTTTGCCATCTGAGGAGCAGCATCGGTTTGCCATCTGAGGAGTCACGAAAACTAGTGTACGACAGTTCCTTTTGGCCTCAAGGTATAATTCTAAGGGATTTCACCTTCGATAAACAATTTTTCCGGAAAAGCAGAGAACTCAAGGACGCAACATAGATTCGTTTTGCCACTCCACATCCCCAAGATCAGAGTCAGGTTTTTGTATACTGGTTCAGAATGTTCAATCCCTGGGTACAGCCTACAATGGTTTACAACTGATGATCAATCAAGAGGAAGCCGACGTGGTAGCGATAACTGAACACTGGAAGTGTATTGATGAACTGAAATCATTTCAATTCGGTGGTTATGCACTAGTTTCTCATTTCTGTCGTTCGAAAGGCCGGCATGGGGGATGTGCTATTTATAGTAGGATTGAATTCAAATGTACAGATAGGTCAGACTATAGTTCACTAAGTATATGTAATGTTTTTGAGTGTTGTGCTGTTCAACTAAGATTGAAATGTCGCAAGTTACTCATTATTTGTATTTATAGGCCCAACACTCAACCACTTGCTGATGTGGATGTATTTCTTGAACGGCTCAGAGCAGTTCTTGAACGATGCGCCACAGAGAAGGTTGAATACATTCTGGTAGGTGACTTCAATCTTGATATTTTATCGAGTTCCCCTGATATAGTTTTTATCCATATTAGAGAACTTCCATGTCAATATTACTAACTTTTCTCCTACTCGTCCTGCGTCTGGCTCCTGTTTGGACAATGTATTGACCTCACTTGCTGGTAAAACTGAAGTTGTTGAATACCACATAAGTGACCACTCCGGACTAAAATTCGTCTCCAATCTTGATGTGAATTCAAATAATGTATTGAATAATAAAACAATCATAAAACGTTTCATCAATGAGAAATCCATTCACAATTTTCTTCAGGAACTTTCACATGCCGTATGGGACGATATTTATGCCAGTCACCTTGATCCTAACCAACTCTGGAATGTTTTTCACAATCGCTACTTGGAATATTTGAACGGTGTTTTCCAAGGGTCATTAGTAAATTGTCTCCATCAACAAGAGATTTCAAATATTCTAAAGACATTAAAGAACTAAAGGGTATTTTGGACAAACTACACACAGTTATTTTTGTCAAGCCTGAATATAAGGTCACGTATTCAACTTTAAAGAACAATTATGAGTGAATTATGATTCTCTTTTGTCCAAGAAAAAAAAAGAATATTTCAATAATATTATTCTAAATTCAGATAATAAGTCAAAAGCTTCCTGGAAGATAATCAGATCACTTACAGGAAAACATAGTTCTAATAAGATTCCTTATTCTGGAGGTGACCCATCTTCTCTTGCGAAGGAATACAACAATTTCTTTGCGGATATCTCAACAAAGATAACTAAGAACTTGGCCAAGTCTCCTATGGGAGCTTCGGCGAGAAGATTGGAGAAATCTTTCTACATGTTCGATATTTCCCAGAGTGAGGTTTTATCCACCGTCAAATCTTTGAAGAACAAAATGTCTTGCGGGTTTGACGAGGTACCAATGAAAGTTTTGAAGGCATCGATTAACCATATACTTGAACCACTAGCTTTCCTCTTAAATCGTTCATTCAAGGAGGGTATATTTCCCGATAATTTAAAGATAGCTATAATAAAACCACTATTCAAGAAAGGTGATGTTGATGACTTGAATAACTATAGACCGATAAGCATTCTACCCTCATTCTCTAAAGTCTTCGAAAAAATTCTATGTGGGAGATTGTCCAGTTTTTTTCGTAAGTTCGATATACTTTCGCCGAACCAGCATGGCTTCCTTAAGGATAGAAGTGTTGAAACTGCTATATTTGAGCTGATTAACGAAATAACCATTGCTCTGGAGGAGGGGAAAATTCCATGTTGATATAACGATGGGTGTTCCCAAGGGTAGCATTATGGGCCCACTTTTGTTCATTGTATATATAAATTACTTCGCTTTTTTGAATTTTCGTTTGGACAAGAAAGTCTCACTGCGATTGTTTGCTGATGACACAAATTACCTGATCCGATCTCCTTGTATCACTTCTGCCATTAATGAATAATATATCGTTATGAACCTAATATTTGAGTGGTTGTCCAACCACAATCTTATGATCAATGTGGAAAAGTCTCAATGTTTGTTTTTTTATAATGAGAGATCTAAGCTTGGGTATCCTACATCGATACGTCATGTTCTAAATAGTTCTGTTCGGGTGGAGGCTAATGTGAGATTTTTAGGGCTGGTTCTTGATAAACATCTGAAGTGGGGTCCCCATATCGAGCAGTTGAGAAGTAGACTTAACTCGACCTGCATTGTTCATGTTGAGAAGTCAGGTTGATTTCGAACTCCTCAAGTTGGTATATTATGCGAACTTTCACTCGCTAATTTCCTATGGAATTATTTTTTGGGGTTGTTCCACTTACGTAGACACAATTTTTGTAACTCAAAAAAGAGCATTACGTACCATGTTGAGATTAGGTTATAGAAGAGGTAGTTGTAGAGGACTGTTTAAGGAAAATAATATTTTGACAGTTTACGCTGTGTACAAGGGCGTCGCCAAGGGGGGGCAGGGAGGGGCAGCTGCCCCCCCCTAGAGCTCAAAAATCTCTTAAAAACCTATGAAATAATAGCATAATATACGAAAATCAGTTCATTTTTTCTATTCTGATTGATTTTTGCCCCCCCCTAGCGCAATTGCCCCCCCTAGCTCAAAGGCTGGCGACGCCCTTGGCTGTGTATATTTACAAGTTGTTGATATTCTTCCGTAAAAATGATCATTACTTCAGAAATTTCAGAAATTCGAATAACACTAGAAGAATGTGTCCTTATATTTTGCCTTCACATAGTTTAGTCACTAGGGGTAAATCTGTGGAATGTATGGCTATAACTTTATTTAATGTCCTACCAAGGAAACTAAGAGATATAATGTGTCAAAAAGAATTTAAGAAATCATTGTATAGTTTCATTCGGGATTGTGAACCCTATAGCTTAGGCTTAGATGAATTTAGGGAGTTTTGTAAGAGGTGATTGATGTTTTAGTTTTAGTTTTTTTTTGTGTGATTTATTTGACTTGTTTCATCTTTCATTCCAATCTGGTGTAATTGTTTGAGACCAATAAACATTTATTATTATTATTATTATTATCACCAAAGTATCTCGCGCATGAGATGCAAAAAAAATATTTTCTACAAACGACAAAAACATTGTTCTAAAATAAGTAACATGCTCAGCTTAATATGAAAAATTTAATTGAACTGGCTCAAACTGTTTTTCTAAATCAAGTAATAACTGAACTATGCCATGGAAATAAAATGGCATTTGTTGACAATTATTTCAATGTGACAGTTCTTGATAATTATTTTGGAGTGACTTTTTATTCTCGTCAATTTCGTGCGTGATATTTATAACTGTAAAATAATGGAAAATTCGTACGATGATGAAGTAAGCAGTACCCCACCTAACAGATGCGGCCAATTCAGTAATTTCAAATCTTTTACCGGAGAAATCGAGGCGTCAGTATGAAAATGCATATCAGCAATTCAAAGAGTGGTGTGAAGCAAATAAAGCCAGAAAAATATCCGAAAAGTTGATCGTCTATGGGCCGGTTGGTGATTGATAGTCCAGATTGACAACTAAGTTGGTGAGAGATAAAATCGGGGTAATTTTTTAGTTTAGGTCCCCCTCGATTTTTCGATGTTTTAATTTTTTTTCTTGAAAAACAAGTGATTTGGTATGATTTATTACTAGTTTCAATGCTGGCAAACAAGTAATTTTGCTGTTTTTTCAACGGGATCTGGAGTGAATAGGGGTGCTGGGTGGGTAAGATTCTTAGAGATTTTCCTAAAAAAACGACAATTTACGGAAAGAATTAGTCTTGCATAGTCTGAAAAGATCAAAATTGGCCAAAAATGTCTAGGTCATTGACCTATTTTTTCAAGGACATGACCTTGAAAAGAATTCAAAATCATTTGAAAAATATACAATTTCATTAGCGCTGAAGCAATGAATATTTCGAATTTTTTCGAGTCTATAGTTTCTGAAAATTTCAAAAATGATTTATTTTTTCGAAATTCTCCGACATCCGTTGATAAAAATATGACGACCAGGAAGCATATTTTCATTAAATCTAGATGCGATTGCTCCAAAAACGTACCTGGAAAGGCTTGAAAGACAATGATCACATTTTCGGTATCCTCTTTTCTGTATTGTAACCGCAACTTGGAACACACACAGTCAAATCTTCCTCTTCTTCCACACTTGAAGAAATTCTCACAAATTACTATTTTATAATCTAAAAAGATGACTGAATATCTCGAATGAATTTTTAATTTTCAACTGTCGAAATATTTTTTTTGATCTCCGTAGTAACGATTACCTATAGGTACGCTCGTGATTTGAAACGTGAAATTGTTTGAATTGAATTCAGCGTACGATGCTTGTTGCCAAATTTTCTACCAAAACGAAACCCATCAACGATATGTTGAATTTAAATATGTTATTATTATATATTCGATATCTCGTAGGAATGGAACAAGATATAGAAAATAGATTGGACACATTTTATTCAAACGTCATTATCCGAATGTAACGTTGCTTTCTCGAGGTTTACATCATAATATCAGTTGAATTATGTTATTATTGCAGTATATATTAAATTAAGCCATAAGACTCCGAACTGACATAACCTAACTTAACTGCTGAAAAATGATAAGGCCATAAAAATCTCAGGGGGGGCCATGCCCCCCCTGAATCCCCCTTGCTGGAGCCCATACCCTCGTTTGAATAGAACGAAAAGAGTGCCGACGTCATCGGGGGACAAGGGGATAAATGTCTTAAGCCTATCCTGAACTAACCTGACCTTACTGCTGAAAAACGATAAGGCCATCGAAATCTCAGGGGGGACATTCCCCCCCCCCCTTTTGCGGGCGCCCATGCCCTCGTTTGAGTAGAACGAAAACCGTGCCGACGTCATCGTGGGACATATCTAAAGGCTCATCTCTTGAAAATTCACCTGCCATGTGTGAAAGTTCTATGTCTATCTTAGTATTTAAGAAATTATTGAGATTTGGCAACACCGTCTGTTCGAGAAAAAATCGCCTTACGGCATTTTACACTGCCGATGCGATTCAAATAAATATGAAGTCTAAACGCAGGTGGAAATATTCACAATCTTCTTTATTTTTTTTCTCTAAAACTACTCATTTGCCAATGCTGAAATTAAAACTGTAGTATCTTTTCAACATTTACAATCACGAGACAACATATTTTAAAAATCGGAGAGGGGGAGCTAAACTAGAAATTGACCGATGTTTACAACCTGGTCGACAACCGCTATCTTCACTCTCGTATGGTATAAAACTTATTGACAACTTAGAATATAGAACCACAGGAAGGAGCACAAGGTTCATTTGCTACGTATAAAAGCGCGACGGAAACGGCCATATTGCTAATCCAATTATTACTCATCACGTTGGAATTTCGTGTAAACAAGTTTGTTATTTTGACTTCAAAATGGTTAGTTGTGCATCTTGTGGCCGATCTGATAGTAAAAAAAGACAGGATAATACTTTAACTTTTCATAGGTAAGTGTTTCGAAAGATATATTCAGTTATATAAAGAATTCAAAAGTCGGAAGAAATTTTGAGGTTAACCATTGGTGTAACATGGAGAAATACAGTAGGTGATGTCATATCATTATCATATCACTAAACTTGGTAATTCGCTATTTGGTTAACTTCTCATCTAAATGGATAAAACCAATAAAAGGTTGAAACCGATTTCAATTAACTTTTTTGCACTATTCACATATTGAATTAATTCACTGCCAACGATTTGAGATATTCCCTTATTCTTTTTACACTACGCCACTGATTCCGGAAACCTTTGTCGGCCATACTGGTAACCCAATTTGGTCGCACAAATTCGAACCTTATGCTCCTTCCTGAGGTTCTTTATTCAAAGGTTGACAACAGTGGCGTATTCAGGGGGGGCAGGGGGGCCGGGCCCCCCCCGAACCATATAATCACAGGAACGAAATTGCAAAAATAGGATAGTATTAAAATTCAATTTTTCCAATCCGGGGCCCCCCCCGAACTGAAATCCTGGATACGCCACTGGTTGACAACGTAGTTGTCAACTAAGGGCTCTCACAGACACAGCGGTTTCCGCCGAGTCGGCGGCCGAGAAAATCGCCGAGTCGGCTGAGTTTGCTTCTGTGGGACGAGTCGGCTTGGGCGGCGGTGTGTGGTTTCATAGCGCAAAAGCACAGGCCAATGTCAGTGGTAGAGCAAACTCATCCGTCGACTCGGCGAAAACCGCTGTGTCTGTGAGAGCCCTAAGTTGTTCGTCTGTAGGCCGCTTTAGAAGCTGAAGTCTTCCACGTTATGGGCAATATATTCTATGTTGAAAGCAACACTGTTAATGTTAAAGAAATGGTGAATGCTACCTTAGGGCCCCCGCAGACTGCAGACTTTTTATCGGCCGATAGTTTGGTCGGCTTCTTAATCAGTCAGGCACGTAGCCAGGATTTTCTTTCGGGGGGGGCCCACAATTTCGGGGGGGGGCCCACAATAAGTAAACATTGCAAATTTTGTCAAATATACAGGCATTTTTCGATATATACAGGCATTTTTTGATATTTCGGGGGGGGCACGGGCCCCCGAGCCCCCCCCCTCGCTACGTGCCTGTAATCAGTATGGAGAGGAATCGCTGTAGTGTGCGCACATGCATTCCTCTCCATACTGATTAAGAAGCCGACCAAACTATCGGCCGATTAAAAAGTCTGCAGTCTGCGGGGGCCCTAAGAGAGGCAGATGATGAAACCTATTTGTTGGTTAAGGTAGATTTTTGATGATTGTTTTATGTGTTTTTTAAACTACTGATCTCCTTTTAGGTTGTTTCAATACTGGGTATTTCGGGTGCTTGCCGGCGAGCGGAACTCACTAAAATGACGGTCGATGACATAGAAGATAAAAATTCCATTTTGATTGTTGAAGTACCCGATACAAAAATGAATATCCAACGAATTTTTACAGTTTCAAATTTAGATGACATTGACATTTACCGAAAATATGCGGCTCTTCGTCCAAGTTATGCTTTTGAAGTATCAAAATAGGAGATGTTTTAAGTTGTTGGAATAAATAGTAGTGGAAAGATGCCTAGCTTGATAGCAAAACACCTTAAGTTACCAAATCCTGATGCCTACACGGGCCATTGTTTTCGGAGAACATCAGCCACACTCCTTGCTAATACGGGGGCCGATTTATGTGTTTTGAAGCGCCATGGAGGATGGAAATCTTCGACTGTGGCCGAAGGATACGTGGAAGATTCTATCAACAATAAAATTCAAATACCAAATGAAATTTTAGACTGTGAGATTTCAGGATCAAGTGCTGATTTGCAAGCAACTGCCATAGTTGCTTGCAAATCAAATATTGGATAGTCTTCCAACTCCCAAAACTACGATTTCACGAGCTGAATCTGAGTTATCTGGTTTAGGAATAAATATTGGTTCGTGCACTGGCTGCACCCTTAATGTTAATATTGTAAATAATAAATAAAATTAGGTACTTAGTGTTTAATTTTCTCACAATTTGAAAGCCTCAATTACTGTTATACATTGATGAATAAACGATTTCTTGGATTTTTGCTTGATTGAGGAACATAAAGGTTAAAATATAAAAATGCCAAATAGTTTACATGCAGTGTGCGAATAAGTATTTCGCACACTGCATGTAAACTGTGAAATATTCGAGGAAGAATATCCTCTGATTTTGAACCGTAGCTCGTATGTGGTTCACTAAGTAGACTGTACAAAAAAATGTTCGACCCAATTCTTGACTCCGAAACAGGGAGATATTTATATTCAATACTTGCACCAGACTTACCAGAATATAGTGATCGATGTCCTCTAAGACGACTTCTTCGTCGGTGACCGTTGAAGGGGCCCCTTTGAAGCCTGGGATTCTGTTGTTCACTTTGCAGGGGAAACGCTCCGAAGAGTCCAAAAAATGTGCTTACACTAAACTTATTAACTAAAACTAAAAACTATAAAAGTCTTGATCATAAGGTAGAGATTGATTTCTAAAATTGCGACGGTGGCACTTGATAGAAACTTTTACGATGCGACGGAGGCAGTTATAATTCTAATTCTCGTGTTCTTGGAACATTCAAAAACCGAATTAAAAACGCAATTGATTCGGAAGTAAAAAGTGTCATCAGACACATGTACCCGACGACTTCATAGTAATCTGGGCAAGTATGCGGGTCTTCCGAAAAGTTGTTGAACCACATACGCGAATACAGAACATTCTGGCCCGGGAAAATGCAGCAATGCATTTTTTATAAAATATAATTAAGAAAATTTCGAAAGAAACCAAATTTAAAAAAAAAAATATGTCAAAAAAGAACTATTCAGACTGTTCGCAAAGAAACGACAATGCTTCATCATTCATTATCATGATACGGCAGAGGGCAAATTTTCACTAGAGGTCGTTTTAACACCCCAGAGGAAGTCTTGAGGGTAGCTACCCGCGATATACCATCCCGGCCAGGGTGAAGCTCTACAATTCGAGCTAAAACCCATTTACATGGAGGGGTGTTTTCATCTTTGATCACAACAAGTGAACCGATTTTCGGTGGAGAAGAATTTGAATCGAGCCATTTACTTCTTTGTTGAAGCGTATGGAGATATTCAGAATTCCATCTTTTCCATAGATCGGTTTGAATTTTCTGTAGCATCTGCCACCGAGATAACCTATTTATATTGATATCGGAAAAATCAGGCAGTGATAAAGATGACACAGGCTCTAGCATTAAAAAATGATTGGGCGTTAACGCATTTATATCCTGAACATCATTGCTGAGGATGCCTATAGGGCACTCGACTTATGTGAGTTTTCACGGATTTGATTCCGCTTTCCCATAATCCTCCAAAGTGAGGAGAGGCAGGAGGAATCAAGGAATGCTTGATGGCCTCCTTTTCAGCGGCGATTTTAAGAAGACGGGATAATTCTCGGGTGGCACCTACAAAATTGGTACCGTGATCACTATATAAAGTATCCACGCGACCCCGGCGAGCTATAAATCGTTGTAAAGCGGCTAAAAAGGATTCCGATGACAAATCACTTGCTAATTCCAAGTGCAGTGCTTTCGTGGTGAAACAAACGAATAGGCAAAGATATCCTTTGCATGTTTTAATACCCCGATGTCGCGTCATGCTCAACGTGAATGGACCTCCAAAATCCACACCTACATGGCTGAAGGGTTTCATTTGTGAAATCCTGGAAACAGGCAAATTTCCCATAGGCGGTTGAAACGGCTTGGGCTTTGTTCGCCAGCACTTATGACATTTACTCAAAACAGCATTGACGGCTCGTTTCGGCGATAGAACCCAGAATTGTTGGGATAATAAAAATTGTGTCGTGCGGAAACCACAATGTAAGTATTTTCGATGAAAATGATCGATGATTAAACTAGTTAATCTACTTTTATTCGGTAATAAAAGAGGATATTTGGCATCTCGAGGTAAGGAAGAATATTCCAATCTACCTCCTACGCGCATCAGGTCATCCGAATCAATGAAAACGTGAAGTTTTCGTAACGGTTTTGAAAACTTTTTAGATTGCAGTTCATTAGCAAAGTGAGTTTGTTGCGTGTTCTTCACCAAAGGAGTGATAGATTTATACAGTTCAGATGCTGTCAATGGGCCAGTACGTTTTTTCAAGGGGTGACGACAATTGAATATAAACCTCAATATGTAAGCAAGTATTCTTTGAAGAGTTGCTAAAGAAGAGGATCGATTCATAAACTCATCAATAAGCGAAATAGTTCCAGTATCCGCAAGAAATGCTAATTTCCGATTTTCTTCGGAGGGTATGGTACCATCGGAACAATTCGACTGTACATTCAACCACGGAGTTAGAGATGAAAATAAAATTTCCGATCCTCGAAACCATGGACCATTGTTGGATAATTCAGAGGGAAAAATACCTCTGGAACCCACATCGGCCGAATTATATTTGGACTCAACGTAAAACCACGCATCAGGTGGGACTTTGCCTTGTATATATGCAATTCTATTAGAAACGAAAGTTTTGAATCGGTGTGGAGCGCTTTTTATCCATTGGAGGACAATCTGTGAATCAGACCAGGCGCATTTTTTACTGAATTCAACTTGTGAGCCCATAGTCTGACGTGAAAATGCCAATAATTTTGCTAATAAAACCGCACCACACAGCTCAAGTCTAGGGATTGTGATCCGTTTCAAAGGAGCAACCTTTGATTTCCCACAAACGAAATGAACATTGATCTGTCCCCGTGAATCGATACAGCGTACAAAAACCACACACGCATAACCCTTCTCGCTAGCATCGCAAAATCCATGTAACTCATACCGAATCGACTCAGAGAAGAACAAACTCCGTTCAATCCTGAGGTTTGAGAGACTCGGCAACTCCGTAATATATCGAGACCAGATCCGAACGATCTCTGGGCTCGGTTCGTCATCCCATCCTACTCCTGAGACTCACAATCTCTGTATCAAATATTTGGTGAAAAAAGTTACTGGAGTTAGAAAACCCAAAGGGTCATATACTTTTGCAAGTTCCGATAAAAGAATTCTCTTAGTACACGATTGGCGGTTAACTGGTTTGGATGCAAAATAAAAGTGATCCGAAGTTGGATTCCAATGAAGTCCTAAAACTTTGAGTTCGATATGATCCTGATCGTCAAACGAAATGGATTGAGTGGAAAGATGCGACTTGGGCAAATCCGCAAGGAGAGACGGCTCGTTGCTGGACCATTTTCTTAGCTCGAAACCGCCACGATTCATTAAAGCAATTAGTTCGTTAACAAGCTTTCGTGCTTCCTCTAAGGTTGACGCACCACCGACAAAATCGTCCACGTATGATGAATTGCGAATATTCTCCGCGGCCAATGGAAACGATTCTCCTTCGTCTTCCGCCAACTGTAGGAGAACCCTCAAAGCTAGGTACGGCGAGCTTGAAACCCCATAAACTACAGTCACCAAACTATAATCTCGAACGGGTTCATCGGGTGAAAACCTCCAGAGAATTCTCTGATACTTTTCATCAGCCGAATTGATCAAAATCATGCGATACATACTCTTGATGTCGGAACAGATGACGAAGCGATGGCAACGAAAATTCATCAAAATTTTAACTATGTCCTGCTGTAATCTCGGACCTGTGTACAAACAATCATTTAGGGATTTTTGCCCCGGTAGCTTTGCTGAGGCGTTGAAGACAACTCTTAATTTCGTCGTTAAACTTGTCGGTTTCAAAACGCAGTGGTGTGGAATATAATAAGCATCATCATAAATTTCATTATCTGGTACCAAAGCCATATGATTTTGATCGAGATATTCCCGCATAAAATCTATATACTGTGACCGAATCTCAGGATTCCTTGACAGCCGCCGTTCCAGCGAATAAAAATAGCTGAGAGCTAGATCTCGCATACCGGGAAAGAATGGATTTAGTTGGCGAAACGGAAGAGAAACGGTGTATCTACCACTTTCATCGCGAAAGTGAGTCTTTTTAAAGTGATTTTCGCAAAACTCGTCATCAGGGGGTGCTTTATCAATTGCCGGAACCTCCTCGACCTCCCAAAATGCTTTCAGCGTATTTTCAACATCAACCGGTTCCGATGCTTGAGTGAAAAATGACGAAACCGGCGAATATGCGGTTTTCATATTTCCCATTAAAATATAGCCTAACAGTGTATTGACAGCATCTGGTTCATTTATGTTTCCCGATATTTTACCGTTCAATAAAATCTTCGGAAATATATCCGCGCCAAGCAATAAATCGACATTACCCGGAATATTAAATTGAGGATCCGCCAATTGAAGGTTGGTGATATGAGACCAAGATTCACAATTAATTTTACATGTAGGTAAACTATCGCAAATTTTCGAAAGGATTACCGCATCTGTAAAGAAAACAGGGGATTCCCTCCCGATAGGCCTCAGTGAAATCACCACTCGACCGTTACTGTGACTCGACTTCATCGAATTTATGCCCTGAATTTCAACTGAAAAATTAGATTTGCACAACCCCAACTTATTAACAGCCTTCTGTGTTATGAACGAAGTCATACTTCCTGAATCAAGAAGACAACGAACAGGTTTGAAAATACCTTGACTATTTGAAATTTCGATCATAGCCGTGGATAATAATACACTTTTGAAATTATTTGGTAAATCGGCAGAAGAAGATGAAGTGGAGACAGCGGATAAAATAGGTTGAATGGTTGTGTCCGAGGGAATAGTGTCTTGTTTAGCTTTTGATTCACCGACTGGGGTGGACGATTTTACTTGCTTATCGACATGCAATAGCGTGTGATGAGATCCTGATGAGCACTTTTTGCATTTATGAACGGATTGACACGAGCGTGCGTCATGAGAACTGCTGAGACAGTTAAAACATAAATGCGACGAACGGCAAAAATTATATTTTTCAGAAGCTGATTTGGCTGCAAAGGTATGACAACGATAAATCGAATGATGTCCGTTGCAGAATAAACAATTATCGGATGAAGAGTTATTCACAAAGAAGGCTGCAGTTCTAGAACTGGATGTTCTACTATTATTATAAGAGTTCGGTTTGTCAACAGTATTAGTAGTACTAACGTTTTTAACCTTCGATGTTACGAGCGAGGGAGAAAAATTCAGAGTGTCGAGTGCTAAGCAATGTTTTTCCAAAAAGTTAATTAATTGACAGTAAGTCGGAATGGCGGAGGAGCCGTGGTCCAATTCGAATCGCGTTACAATCGCGTGATCCAGACGCTTAAGCAACATCATGAGCAATACGAAATCCCAACTTTCAGTAGGAAACCTCATCTGGTGAAGAGCAGCTAAATTCTCTGAATAAATATCCATCAATTTTCTAAGTTGTTCAACATTATCAGAGTTTACCCTATGTGCGTTTTCTAATTCTGCCCAATGAGCTTGAGCACGAAGACGAGGGCTTGAATAACGCTTAACCAAAGTTTCGTAAGATACAATATAGTTATCACCAGTCAATGAGAGAGTTCTTACTAGCGATGATGGTGCGCCGTGCAGTGAGGCTATTAAATAATTGAATTTTTCCACATTACTCAAAGATGTGTTATTGTGAACTAAGGCATCAAATAAATCAATATAGGATGGAAATGATTTATAGTCACCGCTAAATTTAGGTAATTCAATTCTTGGCAATTTAATATGAGAATTTGAACTCGTAGACTGTTCCGACGTGGAAGTACCTGCATTCACACTTCGTGACTCGAAAAGACCGAGATAGATACTACTGATGAGATAAAAATCTTCGAGAAATGCCTCTCGAATTATATTCGGACCGTCGAGATCTGCATCGGTATCTGAAATAGCGAGATGGCTAATGATAGCGGAATGAGTTCGAAGAAATTCTTCCTTAACCTCCTTCAGTTGACTAAATCGAACCTTAAATAACGTTTGAGCCCCCTTATCGTTCAGAGCCTTTTCAGCTAGTGTCTTAATAACGCTTATGTCCGAAAGACTAACGTTTCTGAGAGCTTGAAGTTTTTTGAGTTTACTGTCCATTTCGTAGACAAAGTGGGTACTTGATTAACGTCAATCAATACTGTTAACGTTTTGAAACAATTGTGACAATTGACAATGAGCGATGCGTGAAAAATCTGGCCACGCAGATTTTGGGAAACGCCCACTTGCGTGAAGATTAATTATTCGTGGTATGCGCCAGAATATGAATTTCAAAATGTCTGACTAATGAGCAATGAAATTTATGAAATAAATTAGACTGCGAATACTGAATTTTCAGGAAGATTCTGAAGGAACTTCTCCGGAAATGTTAGCAAAATGACTAGATCACTGAGATTAATGATCTTGAATGGTACCCTGATAACCCGATGAAGCACTGAAATTTCCGCGAAAAATCTGAAAGAAAATTGAATTTTCCCTTCATTCGACTTTTTTCCAAAATTGAGTCGAAAAACCGGAGCATTCGGCAACGAAGGACCAATGTGAAATATTCGAGGAAGAATATCCTCTGATTTTGAACCGTAGCTCGTATGTGGTTCACTAAGTAGACTGTACAAAAAAATGTTCGACCCAATTCTTGACTCCGAAACAGGGAGATATTTATATTCAATACTTGCACCAGACTTACCAGAATATAGTGATCGATGTCCTCTAAGACGACTTCTTCGTCGGTGACCGTTGAAGGGGCCCCTTTGAAGCCTGGGATTCTGTTGTTCACTTTGCAGGGGAAACGCTCCGAAGAGTCCAAAAAATGTGCTTACACTAAACTTATTAACTAAAACTAAAAACTATAAAAGTCTTGATCATAAGGTAGAGATTGATTTCTAAAATTGCGACGGTGGCACTTGATAGAAACTTTTACGATGCGACGGAGGCAGTTATAATTCTAATTCTCGTGTTCTTGGAACATTCAAAAACCGAATTAAAAACGCAATTGATTCGGAAGTAAAAAGTGTCATCAGACACATGTACCCGACGACTTCATAGTAATCTGGGCAAGTATGCGGGTCTTCCGAAAAGTTGTTGAACCACATACGCGAATACAGAACATAAACTATATGGCATTTTTATATTTCTTCACATATTGTTGTCAATGCGCGAACCTTGTCATTTTTTGACGTTTGTAGAAAAAATATTTTTTGCACGCTGATTCTATGGACAAAAGTGTTATGTCCAAATGTCTGTAATGGTGAAAGGTAGAGCCCAAAATTGTCACTATTAGGTTGGACACTGATGAATAATTCATCATTTGAATTCAATTATGTCCAGTCGTGAACACTTTTGCTGAGTTAAACACCTAGTTTTGAAATTTTCAAGTTTGCGGTCTAAATGCGTCGGTTGAATTCGTAAATGGGCAAAATCAATTCAATTCCGGAATTTTTTCCCAAGATTTCAACCTACCTGCTGATTGAGGTATCTTCTCAATATTTAAAAACATACATAATCTATCGAGTTTTTTATTATGAAGTACAATAACGACTTTCGAGCGTGCCTTAAAGTGCGGTTTACACGGGTAGAGTAAATGGTAGAGTACGGTGGTAGAGTACTTACTATCCCCCTACTAGCATAATGTAAACAGGTTGAGCTAGTGACAGTAGAGTACTAAAGATAGTGCACGGTGAAGTAGAGTGGATAGCACATGAGTACACTCGACTATCCCATCCCCACTTCCACAATTCTACTCTACTCTATTGGTTTGCTAGTTGACTATCCCAATGTAAACAGACACTTGCCTGGTTTCAGTAGAGTATAGTGCGTGTTACTAGACTCCCTAGTGTTATTCGGCCAATTTTCCGTTTGAAGTTTTGTTTACGTACAAGCGAAAATGAAGTGGGCGGAAAATGAAACCATGAAATTAGTCTTTGTGTACAAAAATTACGAATGTATATGGAACATTAGCAGTCCTGATTATAGAAATGGGGCAATGAGATCAGCCCCCTACGTCGAAATTGTCAAATACATATATGGCCAGAGAAAATTTTGGTGTTGCCGAATTAAAACAAAAAATAAAAATTTCAGATGAACATATAATCAAGAATTCGGGAAAATAAAAAAATCAAAAAAGTTTATGAAGTTCAGAAGTTTCAAAACTTTCAGGTGCCAATATCGAGCACATTTTATATTCTTCTGGGTCTTCCGATGCCAGTTCTCTTAAAAGATTCTTCCAATGTATCACGTCTCTCAATCCAATCCCTTGCCCAAATTCTTTTTCCCATCTATTTTCTTCCTCCATAACTTCCTCAACTCCATTTTATACAATATTTGCCGCTTGCACTAAACATTTTCTAATAACGCCCCCATATTTTTGCCTAACCTGCTTTTTCATTATTAGGCACGTAAAATCGAACTATCCTTTCAAATTACTAGCAACGTGTAAACAGTTACTCTACTGAAATGAGTAGAGTATTTTCGCAAAAAAGTATGCTAGTGAACTCTACCATTTACTCTACCCGTGTAAACCGCACTTAAAGGACCCCGCACTTTTCTTATGTAAAGTGGCGACCGGTCAAAAGACCACCCTGTATAATGCAGGACGCAGAAGCTATAAAGAAAATATAATTTCCAATTATATGGAACTAGCTGGCCCGGCTAAATGTTTCGCCTAAATGATACCTACTTACGGTGGATTTCACAAATCGTAATCACCAGTGATCGGAGATCAACGGCTTGGTTAGATTTTTGAACTGTCATATCGAGTTGATGCTAGATCAAGCTCCGATTACCGGTGATATGCTTTGTGAAACCCACCGTTAAAGTTGTATGAACTCACCATTGCTATTTTTTCAAGCATGAGATAAATTAGGCATAATAAAAGTTCAAAATATACAAAATTTTGATAACATTGTTATTTACATGAAAATAATTCTCGCTAAGTACCTAATAATTGTTGAACATATAACTTTTTGTTTTTAATGTTTTACAGTTCTCTCATTGCAGTACCTTGTGATGGACGACACCAAGAATGCAAATATAAATTCAAGATCGAATAATACAGGGTGTTTCACCATAAACTGGACAAACATATATAGCCGTGTAGACGACACCGGGGAAGTCATTTTTGCCTTATGACATATACCCCGTTTTCGACGCATAAGCGAGATACAGTGTGTTTAAGGTCAACTTCGAGCAATATTCTGATAAATGTGGTGAATTATGCGTGATATTTGAAATAACGGTTACTGGTCACATCTTAGTATTTTTTAGGGCTCAATTCAATTGTGGTGTAGAATTCTGAAAAAAAAAATTCAAAATGGCGGAAAGCCTGCAAAGGTGAAATTTTTTTTTCTCGGTTGCCAATTTGAAAAGCACTATTTCAACGTACTCGATTATCTTAGATTTTTCGTGAAAATGTTTTTTCAAAATTCGAACTCAACTTTTTTTTTACATGTCTTCGGTGAAAAAAAAAATTTCGGTTGAAATTGTTAAAATTTTCCATGGTTGAACTATCTTCAATTCTGAATACTTGGGTGAAAACCGAATTAAAAAATATCAATTGGTTATCTTTTTGTAGCCTTCCAAACATTACGCTCGGAGAACATTCATAATTTTTACTCAAAAAACTGGAGGCCGTACGACGGCCAAATTTGGGCTAATGAGCTGCCAGAGTGACCCGGACGGAAATATGAATTTATAAATAAAAAAATTTTTTTTCGAAAAACTTTGGTGGGAATCGAACTCTCCACTTTCGATTTGCTAGCGTCGCTTTGGTAACGGAAATTTATAAGATTAAAATAAACCCAATTCATATTCGTAGAGAGTTTGAATCCTACCAAAGTTTCTTGAAAAAAAATTTTTTGGTTTATAGATTCATATTTCTGTCCGGGTCATTCTGGCATCCCATTAGCACAATTTTGGCCTTCGTACGGCCAGTTTTTTGAATAAAAATTATGAAAGTTCTCCGAGCGTAATTTTTGGAAGGCTACAAAAAGAAAACCAATGGATATTATTTCATTTTGTTTTCACATCAGTAGGTATTCAGAATGAAAGATAGTTCAACCATAGAAAATTTCAACAATTTCGGCCAAAATTTCCTTTTCACTGAAGACATGTAAAAAAAAGTTGAGTTCGAATTTTGAAAAAAATTTTTCACCGAAAATCTAAGAAAATCGAGTACTGTAGTATGTTGAACACACTGTATATTTCGTACGTGATATAATAAGATTAGTGCGACCTCCCTTCAAGACCTTAAGCGGCACGTGAAGCCAGAGCTCTAGGTCTCATCATTGCCAGTTATGTTATCAAATATAATGTTATTAAAACAAGTAAACATCATGTAGCCATATGCGAGTGAATACGTACTTTTAAATTCTAAGTGTTTATTGTTGATTATCTCAAGTTAAAAGTTTTGAATTTCTTCAGATCCCGGCAAGGGTGGACGTTTAATATTGTGAATTCGTTTTTCTGGAATTTTTCATTTTTCAACTGTTTTCACAGTTGATTGGATTGGATTTGAACGGTTTCGTTTATATGATCTCGATCTCATATCGGTCGAGTCCATACATCTGCTGACATTGTCAACAAGGGATATAAGGCATCTCATACACCGCAAGACATCTCAAGCGAAGAATGGCCGTTAATGAGGATTTATCGATTTTTTTAAAAAGTGAATTTGCCACCCAAACTGCTGTTATCAAAGAAGAACTGGCGAAGGTAAGAGAAGAAATTAGGCAGGTGAGATCGACCACGGAATTACGATTGGAATCGTGTGAAGAAAAAATTTTCAAGGTGGAAGGTAAAATTCTGAGCCTTAAAAGAAATTATCTGAAGAACAACGTGATAATCTCTGGATTGATGTTGGATGACTCCGATCTACTACACTCTGTTATTTCCCAACTTAACACCCTTCTGGATATTAACTTGATCGAGTTCGAGATCAACAACATTTATAGACTGGGAAAGGATAAACCAGTGGTGAAGATAGAATTCTCAACATTTTTGGCAAAGTCTAAGCTGCTCAATAATCGACGCAAGTTAAAGGGTTCTCAAATTTATATAAACGAGGATCTTTGTGAGGAGGACCGTGTCGATTTCAGACTTCTGAGACAGCAGCTGAATTTGGCCAAAGCAAAAAATCATAGGGCGTATATAAGGGCAAATTGCTTAATTGTTAACGGCGAAAAGTTCTCTGTCGAACAGCTCAGGAATAAGGTCAGTTCAGATTGTGACGTTTCTACCGGAAAAGCCCAAAACAGGGACCCAGATCCGAGGTCTGATGAAAGTCCTGAGCTGGCGACGAGCGCACCAAAAAGTCCTGCTCCCATAGTTCGTTGTCAAGATATGCTGGCTGAGCACGAACATTTGTCAACGGTAGAGGATTCAAGACTGAATAAGGAAATTTCGTCGTGTAATCAGGTGCTGCATAAAGCGAAAGACTGGGAGGCACTGGGTAGAACAAGATCACAGTCTTCGGGAAGTGTCAAAAGGGAACAAAGAACGAACGTCCCCGGAACTAAGATAAAGAAGGGTGGCAGAGACAATTAATTAAGTATTTTATTAAGTATTTTTTTTTCTTGAATTTGTGCATTTGATTGATATATTGTTGTTTTTTTTTATTATAGAATATTTTAATTGTTTGAATATGGATCAGTTCATAAGAGATTTTGAGGTGGAAGTATACCGTTCTAGATATATAGATCGATTGGGTGATTTGAATAATTGGGATGCGGCTGATAGATTCAAGATAATACATAACAACATAAGGAGTATAGAGAAAAATTTTGATGAATTTAGGTTACTGTTGAGAACGTACCCTGAAGACTTTCATATGATTGTCTTAACGGAAACGTTCATGGTACAAGATCTAGACCCTTTTAAGATCAAGGGATACACATGTTTGTACAACAATGGTACATTTAACAGGAATGATGGTGTTATTGTATATGTTCGTGAGGATCTGCAATACAGTCAAAAAATTGTATTTATTGGGGGAATTAAGGTTTTAGAATTAGATATAGAACTAAAGAGGAAGACGGTCAAAGTAACGGGAATTTATCGTTCGCCACAATTGTGCCTGAAAAACTTCAATCGGGATTTGTGGGAATACATTGAGAAAATACCGAAATGTGATTATCATGTTGTTGTAGGCGACATGAATATTAACTTGTTATCAAACGGTGAGCTTGTTGAGGAGTATAAGAATTTGTTCAGTTCTTTGGGATATAATTCTTATATAAATGATGTGACCAGACCTTCCAGCGGTAGTTGTTTAGATCATTTCTTTCTTGCACGTCGAAGTGCCACTGAAGACAGGAATAATGCTTTTATTGTTCGTTCAGATATAACCGATCATTATGCGATAATATTGTGTCTTGATATTGAGAAAGTACAAGAGAAAAAAGCAGATAGATATAAAAGTTATGTGGACTATGGTAAGTTGAAAAATGAGCTTGCAAAAATAAATTGGAGTGATATGATTAAAAATAAAAATGTAAACACTTTTGCAGAAGCTTTTGTTGATTTGATAGCTTTTTATACTGAAAAAAACACAACAAAGATAAAATTAACTTATAGAAAATCAGGGAAGAAAGAGTGGATTACACCAGGCCTTTTGAAAGCTATAAATAACAAAAATAACTTGTACAAGGAAATGCTTAAGAGCCCATTCGATATGAGATTGAAGTTGCAATATTCAAAGTATCGGAATAAATTACAGAAGTTGATAAAAACTGCAAAGAGAGATCACATGAATAACTTTGTCACGCAAAATACTTCGAATACTAGGTCTCTCTGGTCTTATGTCAATGATCTTAGCGGAAGATCGAGACCTGAAACAAAGATAGATACGGTCAAAAATTCTAGTGGACAACTAATAACATCAAAAGAGGAAATGGTGGAGGAATTCGGGAGATATTTTAGTGAGATAGGAAGACAACTGGCGGAGAGCATAGATGAAGTTCCAGAGAGGGAAGAAGGGGAATGTTATTGTGACAACACACTTTTTCTGTTTCCAACTTCTGTAAATGAAGTTAGAGAAACGATAGCGGAACTAAAAAATGGTGGAGCACCTGGAAATGATGGTATCCGAAATGAACTCCTGAAAAATATTCAGGATGAAATAGTAGAGCCTTTGATGTTACTAGCGAATCTATGTTTTGAGACTGCTGAATTTCCGAATATCTTCAAGGTGGGTGTTATCAAACCATTGTTCAAATCAGGAGATAAAACTAGTTTATCAAATTATAGACCAATTTGTTTAACATCCAACATATCTAAAGTAATCGAGAAATTGTTGAAGGTTCGTATTGTTAACTTTTTGGAGAAGAATAAAATCTTGTCGCATAATCAGTACGGTTTCAGGACAGGGAAATGTACAGAGGACGCAATCAGAAAACTGGTGGAGAGAGTATATGGATGGATGGATGGGAACAAGGTGGGCATATGCGTATTCATAGACCTTGCAAAAGCCTTCGACACCGTATCACATAGAAAACTCTTGAGGAAACTTTACCTAAACGGCTTCCGAGGAGAAGCACACAAATTGATGAAATGCTACTTATCAGGTAGGACACAATTTGTGAAAATAGATGGGCATTCAAGTGACAAACACACTGTGGAATATGGAGTACCACAAGGAACAGTGTTGGGACCTATTTTATTCATCATATATATGAACGGCTTATTGCTGATGAAAAGAAAAGGAGAGATTATTAGTTTTGCAGATGATACTGCCATACTGTACGAAAATAGTACCTGGGATAAGTTGAAGCATGAAGCGGAGAAAGATCTTTTTATTATAAAACAGTGGTTCAGAGAAAATAAACTCACGATAAATTTGCAGAAAACCAAGTACTTGCCATTTTCTGCTTACGAATCAGGTCTGCCACATATGGGCAATCTAGAAGTGGACAATGAAACATCAATTCCTGAAGCGGAGCATATAAAATATCTGGGTATCACAATCGACCGACATTTGAGATGGGATAAACATATAGATATTTTGGTGTCCAAACTGAGGTGTCTACTTACCAAGTTTAGATGTCTCAGACAGTTCCTAGATTTAACACATCTGAAGATTATATACTCAGCTCTATGTCAGTCCCAAATTAGATATGGCATAATAGGTTGGGGTGGAGCATACAGTTGTCACATGAGGAGGGTTGAGGTGGTCCAGAAATGGTTGCTACGTGTTATGTACGGTAAGCCTCTCCTCTTTCCGTCAGATGAGTTGTTTGCTGTTTCCAAGGTTGTGAATCCCCACCAGTTGTTCGTGATACAGATGCTAATTGGCGTAAACGCAAGAAATATTCAACTCAAATTAACTGAGTATGAATATAACACAAGAAACAAGATGAATCAATATCTTACGCCCCGAGCAGAAAAACGCATAGGTCAGAGATGCTTTGCCTACCTGGCCCCACGAATATATGCCGTAGTTCCGAACGACCTTAAGAATTTAAGAAGTTTAAAAACCAAAAAAAAGAAAATGATGAATTGGGTAATTGAAAAGGGAAGAAAATATTTCAATTCGATAATAAATCCCCGTTAACTCGCACCAGACCCGTTCTTCCGAAATAAAATATTCAACATCCTTAACAACTGCAACCTTCCACTGTATACATTGAACTCCTAAATAAGTTTGTCTAAGAGATATGTACTGGATACAGATAACATTAATCTGGACCAAATGTATAAGCCCCACTGTGATTTTATTGTGTAGATGAGTTTTTCCACTTCTTGGTATGAATAGTATTGTCTTGAGGAATCTTTAAAATTTTTTTTTGTTGCTTTCCACGTTATGACGCTGTGTAGGTAATTGTTTTGAGAATTCATAAAATAATTTGAATACCGGCTACTGTATTATATCATGTTTAGTTATAAGTCACGTACAGGCTAACGCCTCGATGATTGTCGTTTATACCTGTAGCTTCACAGAATAAACCATATTATTATTTATAAAATATATATAACAATTGGCTAGGGAGAGTCATTCAGTGATTCATTCAGAAGTGTATACGTATTGACCGCTTGTTAGTCAACAGCGAGAATCTGTAATAAACATATTGTATTCAATGTAAGTTCAGTGAATTAAACCCCTTTGATGAGTCTGCCTGGTATTATTCTTCACCATCCTTAACTGCATAACGATTGGTCGAACCTACCCTAGCTGGGTACATCACATGGCGATCCTGCCAGTTCTATGCAGTTAAAGGTCCAGGGTCCAGAAGGTTTTTATCAGGAATTGGATATGGGTATGTAATTCCAAGCAGTTCAACCAACAAGCAAGATGGGATCAGGCCAGTCCAAACAAGAGGAGATCATTATTGCCCAAACAGGGAACAGTGCAGCCACTTCATCAATTGCGGACAAGGCCCTATCAACACCAGAAATCTTGGGAATAGCAGCATTTCTACTAGTATGTATTGGAGCTGTGATGTATGTGTACTGGAAAATCAAAAAAGCGGTGGAGAAGAAGATTCAACTCGAGATCAGGAGAAGCCACCAGGACTTAGTGTAAAAACTATTTCTTTTCCCTTGTTAATTATCCATGAAAAGTGAGGAACTATTTGTTGAGTTAAGGGGTGTGTCCATTAAATTTCTTGAGAATATCAAGAAGGAACCGCGAGAACGTAGGGAACGGGCCGATAGAGTCGAAAAATTTCTTGATGAATTAGACAAGTTAGAATTTAAATTTAACAAATTAAATGAAATTGTCAAGTCGGAACCAAGTTCTCTCGAAGCATTGAATCCTCACCAAAAAATTATTGAAAATTCGCACAAACACTTAGGAGCTTTCCTCCGTATGCACGCAGCTAAGGAAAGTAACAACTGGAGTAATTGGGTTCCGTATTGGTGCTTTTCATATAACAATACCGTGAACTCTTCAACTCGCTATACTCCTCACGAGCTAGTTTTCGGAAAACCTAGTAGATTTCCTCAAAATTTAAAAAGCCAAGTAGATCCAATCTACAATTTTGACAACTATCCTATTGAATTAAAATATAGGTTGCAAACGGCATGGAAAGATGCTAGAGAAAACTTGGTGAAGGTAAAATCGAAAAGGAAAGAAATTTTCGACAAAACATGTAATGAAATTAACTATAAAGTAGGAGATAAGGTGCTCTTGAATAATAAGAACATTGGCAATAAACTTGACCCCTTATTCAACGGTCCCTACGAAATAGTGAAAGTGCAAAACCCGAACATTATTGTGAAAACGGACAAGAACAAACTCAAGGAAGCGCACAAGAACAGAGTGAAACCGTATTTCTCATAACAAGTGATTATAATTAAGAGACTAATGAAAAAATTAATTTAGGTAAATATCGAATTAAACCTTTTAGATTTAAGACCCATTGAGACTGATATTATAGATATAGATATTAAGCTGTAGATAAGTCAAAAAAAAATATTTTTACATTGTATAGCAAAAAATTTTTTTCTCTCAAAGAGGGAAGGTGTAGTATGTTGAACACACTGTATATTTCGTACGTGATATAATAAGATTAGTACGACCTCCCTTCAAGACCTTAAGCGGCACGTGAAGCCAGAGCTCTAGGTCTCATCATTGCCAGTTATGTTATCAAATATAATGTTATTAAAACAAGTAAACATTTATAAAATATATATAACAATTGGCTAGGGAGAGTCATTCAGTGATTCATTCAGAAGTGTATACGTATTGACCGCTTGTTAGTCAACAGCGAGAATCTGTAGTAAACATATTGTATTCAATGTAAGTTCAGTGAATTAAACCCCTTTGATGAGTCTGCCTGGTATTATTCTTCACCATCCTTAACTGCATAACGATTGGTCGAACCTACCCTAGCTGGGTACATCACAGTACGTTGAAATAGTGCTTTTCAAATTGGCAACCGAGAAAAAAAATTCCAACTTTACAGGGTTTCCGCCATTTTGAAATTTTTTTTCAGAATTCTAAACCACAAATGAATTGAGCCCTAAAAAATACTAAGATGTGACCAGTTACCGTAATTTCAAATGTCACGCATATCTCACCACAGTTGTCAGGATATAGCTCAAAGTTGACATTATCTCGCTTATGCGTCGAAAAAGTTGATGTTATAATTTGATTTGGTGTGATTAACTGCATTTTATTCAAGAAATATTCGAGTATTTTGGATAATTAAAATCGTTGAATTATACGTAACGAATGTAAAATTGTTTAGTTCGATTTGGACCTAATATACGTCTTAAATTTGATCTAAAAGGTTTCATTTATCATCCCTCTCCCTAAAAAATATTTTTAAACACAAAGTCCCGACCCTAGTGCGTTGGGCCGATCCCACACTTTCTCCTTTCTGGAGAAAGAATTTCAAAATTTCAAATAACATCTTTTCTTTTCTTTGAGTAATAACACCCTTGATTGGTGGAAAACCGCTCCTCCGTCGAATCGTCAAAGGGGGTGTTTTTTACACTGTGACCATAGAAGAGAAATGATCCCATTAATAATTCACAGGTGACAGGTCTAATTATCAGTTGTTACTATAGTCCAGTCATATTAGTCAAAATAAGGTAAGAATCGCGGAATGAGAGATACCCAGCGTAATATTTGTTTAAACCTTTATTTTGACACCCTAAAACATGTCTCAAAACCTACATATCGTAAGGTGTCTGCGTCTGTCGAAAAATAAGGTCAAAGGTCACAAAAATCGTTTTTTTTTTGACGTTTTTTGCGAATATCTCGTTTTCTATGGGGTTTACGGGATTTGTATTCATTATCAATATTATAGAAGATAAAATTCTCTACAACTTTTGTCTCAAAAGTTTAGAGGGAAGTGAGCGCTGTCTCATAAGAGTTTCGACCATAGAACTTATACTACATGGAATGCCATTAGCCTTGCTGCTCAGCTTAAAAAAATGGATAAACATCTCCAGTTGGAGGAATACTGAAATTTCCATGTTGCCAATGCCATGGTTACGACTTGTCATACAGAATAGAAACACAGAAATACTATGAATTTAATCGTCAAGATCCGATTCATATGGCATTTCGGCAAACATTTCTGTGTTTCTGTTCGGTGTGACAGGTCGTATCCATGGGAATATGGAAATTTAGAGATTCCTCCAACTTGAGATGTTTACCCACTTTTAGATCTGGTAATAGCATTCCATCAGTGGCGGATTTAGGGGGGGGCGAAGGTGGTTTCGCCCCCCCCTCGGGATTAGAATTCGGTCTGTGATAATATAATTTTCGCTGGTTTGTCCGAGAATTATTACTGTGTTACTTTGGAATCGCCCCCCCCTCAAAAAATTCCTAGATCCGCCCCTGCATTCCATGTACTATAAGTTCTATGGTTTCGACCGTTTTCTTTATCAAGGAACCACTTTATGGTATCCATGGTTATTCGTAAGTTTAAATCGTATCTTGGTAACTACGTACGTACTATTTCAAGAATTATGGCTGATGTGTGTTTTATATGTAATAACTCTGATTCAAAAGATGCATTAGTTGAAGTAGTGCGCGGCTTAAAGACTTTGAGAAAGGCAAGTATCGAAGGAAACGATGGCCTCATTGATCGTCTAAAATCCGTAAACTCTGTAAAAGTGCATGAAAAATGCCGAAGTGTTTACATTAGCAAAAACTGTATTCAAGCTGCAAAACGGCGATAAGAAAAAGGGGAAAGCATTGCTTCTCCATCTGTACCCTGTAAAAGACGAAGTGAAGTGTTTGATTTCAAGACTCAATGTATATTTTGTGGTGAAACAGCTGATGAGGCCGTAGAGATAAAGAAAAAGGAAAAATACCGACGTAAAATAAAAAAGTGAGTACTCTTGAATTCAAACAATCTGTGATCAAAAAAGCAGAAGAACGTGGTGATGATTTCGGAGAAATAGTAAAAATCGTATACTTTTCCATTATGATTTGGTTGCTGCTGAAGCTAA
The DNA here is from genome assembly GCA_910592335.1 of Adalia bipunctata. Classification (NCBI taxonomy): domain Eukaryota; kingdom Metazoa; phylum Arthropoda; class Insecta; order Coleoptera; family Coccinellidae; genus Adalia; species Adalia bipunctata. Next base: position 32,311,243 of record OU342951.1, read on the forward strand.
ATATCATGCTACTTGCTTCACAAATTTCTCATGTAAAACATCATCATCATCGCCTCATCAGAAACTTCGTCAAGATAATCAAGTAACTGAAGCTATGTTTGAAATTTTCAATTATATTGAAAATAATAACGATTCACAATTTACACTAAAAGAGCTCAAAGATGTCTTGACAGGCTTGTGGCCAGTGTAATGGCCAAGCTTGTCTCAATGCTCTGCCATACCAGAGTGATGCTAGTGAAGATGGGACCTTTGACCCTGACATCATGGAAGACCTGGAGACAAATGTCGTTGAAGAAGAAAATGAAGAAGAAGCGCAAATTCAACCAGAAGTTGAATTTGATCTTGCCGCGCAAGAAGTGCGAGCGAAATGAGCTTAGGTATTCATATTTGCAAGTCAGTCCGAGAGCGCATATTGGGCATTTACGAGACTCATCAAAAGTTGATATGAAATTATGTGGAGCAAGCATAAATTCTTTTATGAAATTATAGAATGTTTTCAGTTTCATTTACCTGATCCGATAATAAGGGTATTCGCATGTACTCGTAATACTAAAGCTCACTGTGAAAGTCTTATACTCTCTTTTACTACTCTTAGTCTACCCAACTTTTGGGGTTTTAAATGCCCTGATGGTTTATTTTTTACCCCTTCATGTTACTGAGATCTAACACTTCTTTGAATGTTTCGTAAGTCAAGTATACTCAAGACCTCCTCAATCCATTCGAAAAATTCTTGGAGCTCAGTTCAGATTTCAGAATTCATCTAACAAAGTCAATGTTTATTAATAATCTGTTGGTGGAAATATTTTCATTCATTCTTTGAGAACTAACCATTATAATACTGTTGAAAAATATTCTTCGAGTGAGAAACAATGCATTCATTGAAAATGTCAACGAAGATGACGACGATGAGGAAACAAATTTTGAGGATGCGTAGGTAGAGCATATTTTTTTGAGTAGTTTATTACTAAATAAATTGTTGTAATGTCAGAAAAACACCTTTAATTCCTTTAATTGACAATAATACATGCCCAATATGCGCTCTCGGTCTGACTTGCAAATATGAATAATCTCATTTCGCTCGCACTTGCTCGGCAACATTTCTCGTTCTGGCAGATGTTTCGTGATGTAAAAAATTTCTGTCATGATTATAATTCGCTTTCTAGACACATTTTCTTCATTTCCTGTAAATTTCAAGCGTACTGAAATGACATAAGTACCTACAGCTGTTCTCAATGAATTTTCAAAGAGTTCTGCCAACACTTAGGAGGGACGAAAAAGTTCTGTCATCAGGCACGTAGCGAGGGGGGGGGGCCCGGGGGCTCGGGCCCCCCCCCCCGAAATATCAAAAAAATCAAAAAATGCCTGTATATTTGACAAAATTTTAATGTTTACTTATTGTGGGCCCCCCCGAAAGTTGTGGGCCCCCCCCGAAAGAAAATCCTGGCTACGTGTCTGTCTGTCATTATTTTTTATAGATTCAATATATTATCAATAACAATTCCTGAAAGTTTTGTGAGTGATACTATGACATAGGTGAACCTAATTTTCTGGCCTCTTTGAGCGCTTATGGTAGTCTACTCCGGCCATTATGGGCTGGCAGAAATGGTTTTTATTTTCGAGCAGATATAGAATATTAAACAGGTAAATTTTGGTGAGTTATGAAATGACATATGGAAATTGGTCACTGGCTCTTCCTCTATTGGGATCTATCAAAATCAAATTGGGAATTAACATATTCAAATTGGGAATAAACACATTCAAATTGGGAATAATCAATTTTAAATTGAAACGGCATTCGTGGCTATGTATGTATATCAAGATCAGGCATGATCAGAAGATCTTTATATTGATGAAACATGAAGAAAAACTATTAATATATATTTGAACTTATCAAAAATTCAAAAAGTACTTGAAAAATTTCATATTTGTCCTCAAACTCTCATATCAAAAAAGGTCGAAACATCAGGTATGAACCTCTGGATATGAGCCACATATCTTGTACAGGTACTAACTGTAATGGTTCATGGTTGATATATTTCTTCTCATCAAATTTTTCGTTCTTTGAAGACGAAATTCTGTCTGTGTTATGTTTCCATTGCATACCGAAATTACCTGCTTCTTCATTGAATCTGCAGCTTTCTTCTTTGTATAAGGCATGATTATGAAAAATAAATTGACTTATCGTTCGTTACTTACTTTGGACAAATTTGAGAGTTAATTACATATCGAGTATTTCAAAGATCTGATTCACATGGATGTCATTTCAATATGAAATTGATTATTCCCAATCTGATTTTGATTATTCCCAATTTGAATATGTAAGTTCCCAATTTGATTTTGATAATTCCCAATTTGAAGTTGAAAAGGTATAGTCCAGAAAGTGAGCTTTTTCTATGTGCGCGATGTGTTCGGCTCCGCCTCACAGGGGAACTCGTGCTAGCACGGAAAAAGCCTTTCTGGAAGTGTAATGAACGATATTTTTCATTACACCTTTCTGAAAACACGGGAAAAATTTTTAGCAGAAAGCATTTCGATATTGTGAAACAATAATTATTCAAAACACTGACATCTAGGTACTGTCACGCAATCGTTGCTCTGTGTCTCAGCATAGGAATCATAGGATGCATCTATGCCTCAGCGCACCGTAAAATCACAGTATTCTGTGGTAAAACTTTCTGAGGTGCGGCCGCACGGAAAAGAGTCATTTTCGATGTTCTAAATCTACATGTTATGTTAGGGTTTTCAGTGCGGTGTAATGAAAAATATTTTATAGAATGAAGAAAGAGACATTCAGTGAGTTGGTTGAAAAAGTGCGACCTATGCTCCAGAAGAAGTATGCAAACTTCAGAAAATGTGTGTCTCCGAAGGAAAGAATACCTACTCATAACATTGCGGTAACCATACTGAAAATAGATAAGAGTGAAAAACATATTCATTAAAAAAAAACTTTGGTACATTCTTTGGTGAAAACAATAATTTTGAGGTATATACATTTTGAATAAATCTTAGAATAGTTATAGTTTTTATACATTTATAAGATGAAAACCACACCGCCGCTCAAGCCGACTCGTCCCACATAAGCAAACTCAGCCGTCGCTGTGTCTGAGAGAACCGGGAGAGCCCCAAGGTAATCCTGTTGTTTAAGAGTCTATCGCCTTCAATGTAACAAACGTATACCGCCAGATGGCAGTGCATTGCATTAATTTTTATTTTTCGGATTATTCAGCTTAATAGAACAAATGTTGGGACACAGGGAATATAACTAGAAATACTACCCTGAACTAGATATTATACTGCCTGTATAATTTGTTATAATACTCTATTTTTCCTTTATCAGTCATCTGGGAGGAAATACCTGCGGGGCGTGTCATTTAAAAGAAATTCAATTCCACGTTAAAATCCATAATTGTTATTAACAATTGATTTTCACTAATCGACGGCTAAAACAAACCTTAATGACATGTCTTTGAGAAAAATGGATATTTATCACACCGAATAGAAAAATTCAAGGAAATAAATTTTGCGAAAACAACACATTCTTGTATTATCATTTACAAAAAAACGGTAAATTCTAAAAGAAAAAGGAGATAGACATTGCATTAACTAAATAAAAGACTTCAATACTGAAATGAAAAAACACAAAAATATTTGTTAGTTTTGATGGTGGAAATGTTGAAAAATAACCAAAAATGATGAGGAATATCTCTTTCATTCATTTAATAATTATGCAAATTTTTTTTTATTATTTTTATCTTTATACACTCATACATCCCTTCATCAATCGGAAAAAATAAATCGTTTCTGACTCCCTTTTTTTTCAAGGATGTAGACCCTTAATCAAGTGAGATTTGGAGGCCGATTTGCGCATGCGCGAACGGTGCCATGACTCATGAGCGGATTTTGTTGCCAGATTGTGCAAATCCGTTTCCTTAGACTCTTTAGACTTTAGAGTGAATTATAATTTATTTATTCATTTAACAAATATAGAATACAATCAGACTTAAGTCCAATTCAGCATCCATTTAGTAACAAAAATTAATCCTGGTTAACAATCACAACTAAATTAATATTATATTCTTTCTTACAAAAAAAATGCAACCTTCAAGACAATATCATGTTGAAATGTTTTCAATCTGTCCTTCAAATGAACTCAGAGAAACGCCGTAAAAATTTATGTTGAGACTCTGTAAATTACATAATCTCTGAGGCCTTACCAGTGGGGATGTAGGCAATCGAGAACGCTCCGTGTCGTTTGGTTGCAATGTAGAAGGAATGAGGATTATCAGCTTCTACTTTGTTCAGAAATAGGGCCAGTAAGTTTTATTGGCGATTCATTGGAAGGTAGCGCTACCTGAAATAGTTATTTTCCTATCAAGGGCGGAAAGTTGTACTTTCCCGCACTAGATTGCCGTTGCCCGAACGACGCGGAGCGGAGTTCGGGCAAGCAATCGAGTGCGGGAAAGTTCTTTCCGCTCAAGATAGGAACAATGTTTTTTCTACAACCGTATTATAAAATGAAAAAAAAACTTCCACACAATTCGAATACATATTCGTTTTGACACATTAATTAAGGAGTTTGGGATTCTATGCGGAAAATCATAGACTGTGACATAGAAATGAATACACAGATCCATGTATGCCAGTCATAATTTTTGAAGGATGTCAACTTCTCTTTGAAAATGCAATAATTTTCAAACGGAAATCTGCATTAATAATTAGTTTGACATGGATGAAACTGCATAATTTGAAATATTTGACTAAATATATAAGTAAGCAATAATTTTCAAACAAAAATCTGCATTAATAATTAGTTTGACATGGATGAAACTGCATAATTTGAAATATTTGACTAAATATATAAGTAAGTAGATTAAGAGATTTCATGTTAAAGTTATTATTAAACCCAAATTCAACACATATTTACTTTCCCGCACTAGTGCGTAAAAGTAACTTTCCGAATCGAAAACAATGCGGGAAAGTAGTTAGTTAGGCCCGGTTGTAGAAAAATATCTTTTCACTACACCGCACTGAAAACCCTATCATAACATGAAGATTTAGATCATCGAAAATGACTCTTTTCCGTGCGGCCGCACCGCAATAGTAATTTACGTAAAAAGTCCGGAAAATAGGGTTTTATTGGACGAATAGACAAGATTGGAAGTCTGTGAGTCCAAAAGAACTATTTTCGGGCGTGTTGCGTACAATATTTTTTCGGCAAACGTATAGAATAACGGATCAATGAGACGACACATTTCTTCATTATACATTTTGATTCTTATTTGAATTAATCAGAACAGAACTGTCATCCGTTATTTCGTTGCTATGGTGATGATCATGACAATGACAACAACGACGTGATTTTTTCCGGCCTAGTCCGGAAAGTATGTACTTTCCGGACTAGGCCGGGAAATGCTACTTTCTCATAGAAAAAGCGTCCGGGAAGTGGGTACATCCCGGACGGTTGCCGAAAAAAAGTTTTACGGTGCGCTGAGGCATAGATGCATCGTATGATTCCTATGCTGAGACACAGAGCAACGATTGGGTGACAGTAGATGTCAGTGTTTTGAAAGATTATTGTTTCACGATATCGAAATGCTTTCTGCTGAAAATTTTTTCCGTGTTATTATTTTCAGAGAGGTGTAATGAAAAATATCGTTGATTAAACGGCCAGAAAGAATTTTTCCGTGTTTTGTCGTGCGCGCGCGGAAAAAGCTTACTTTTTGGACTATCCGTCTATATCTTTCAACTAATAATTGGGAACTATCAAAATCAAATTGGGAACCAACATATTCAAATTGGGAATAATCAAAATCAGATTGGTAATAATCAATCGCGCGCGCACGGAAAAAGCTTACTTTCTGGACTAGTAATGAAATATACTAATTTCCGTCAACCATAGAATGAAAGCTCATTTCAACGCACTCGAAGTCATCCATTAATGACCTATTTCCGTCGACCATAGAATAAAAGCTCATTTTGACGCTCTCTCAATCATCCATTAATGACCTATTTTAATGCATGATTGTCATGGCTACCGAACATAAAATATTCCGTCAAAGCACTATCGAGCTTGGTTGGAAATCAACTTTTGTCATAGAAGGGTATATTGACAACTCCATTCAAAATAAAATAGAGACTGCAGAAGAAATTTCAGGTGATAAAAGTTGGAAAGTACATAACTCTTCAACCTCCACTTTCTCCACACGTTCCTTATCGGATAAAATAGGTAACGATATGAGTGTAAACTAAATGTAAATTATTCAGAATGTCACAACATGTCCAGTATTCCCTCTATGTAATTTTCGAATTGTTTCATAGGGAGCATAAATATTAATATATCGAAATGAACATAGAAATTTACATTATGTCCAATTTGTCTATTATGAAAAATATAAATTTATTTCATTCCAGAATTTATATTCAATTGAGATGAGGTCGACGGAAAACTCTTGTAATCAACTCGTTTATTAATTCAGCGATTAATGGTCTCAAACATTAACGCGTGAGCGGAGCGAGCGCGTTAAAATATTTCGACCATTAATCGCTGTCATTAATAAACTAGTTGAATAAATAACTAATTTCGACGAAATTTGTCTTGATCAACGAACTCCATTTGGGAATATGATGAGTGTTAATAAATATTGACCGAGTTGTCGACACATGTGAGCTTTCCTTTTGTGTAAATTAATCTATTAGAGGGCGGTTTGTAACTCATTAGGTTAACCTCTGGTTTTCGTTGACCATTGGTTAACGTTTGATGGGGTTGTTGTTTGACATAAATCTGGAATTGACTTAGGACCGGTTTTATAAAAGGCGAACCGACAGTTGAACCGTGCGCCAACTACCAGATAGTGAGGAATTTGGTTATTGACCGATTGACGCAACGGTTGAATTCTCGGTTGGCGTTTATAAAACCGGCCGTTAACCTTACTTGGCAGGTTAACCCTTTGTGTCCTGGTGGTCACACCGTGGGGACACAAATCCTATAATTTTTTCTAAAGCGCCTAGTGAACCTATTTTGTGGCAACATATGTAAAAATGGTCGTGAATATCCTCTCTTTCGATAGGAACGTGTGCTATCTCGCTGATTCTAACGAATAAGCTTTAGATGTGAAGAAATGAATGTGGTAGTAAACGATCTTTGTTTGTCAATAGTTTCATTGTGTTTCAATAAGAATGTTGATATGTGAGGTAAGTTTTCTCCTGTGAAATAGTGAAAAATTTATGTTTATTCGTGATGCTTATGAGCAGATAAAAATATATCTGCACAATAGTTTTATTTTTTGGGGTTGGTAGTCTCCTGATGTGGATACAAGGTGAATGGTAACTTTTTTGAGTTTTCTCTCCAGATGAAAAATGATTTTTATTTCGTGATTTGGAGGATTTGAATTTCCTTTTTTTTAGGGAATACCTTCTGGTAATAACTCGGTAGTGGACGATTGCTCTGAGGTTTGAAAATATTCATATAAGCAGTACTCCTTGGGCTGATACGAACTAAACCCGACATTGCCAGAAAATGAAGAAAATTACAAAATACCGGCTTTTTGGGTAACGATTTCAGATATTCCTATGGAGATTAGGTGAAACAAGGCTGCACACATGCCGAAACCTCTCGAAAAACCTCGGTGATATGCTCTTTGTAACACTCCTGTGAAACCGCAAAAGTCCCGCTGAAGCTGTTCTGTTTGTGATGTAGGATTATGTCTGAGTGATGAGAAGAACTGTTTTCCATACGAAATGAATTTAAAATATTGAGATTTATAATAAAAATAATCATTGAAAAATTTAATTTGGTAACATTGATTCAATGTTATTTTCTTAGTGTCCCCACACTGATGACACGTCCCTGAGCCTGAACCCGGAGTCTGAAAATAATAAAACAAAAATATTTTTCCTTTTGAATCATATTAGAAGAGCATTGTACGATTTCAAATAGAAAAATATCAAGACAAGTTAATTCCGGTCACAAAGGGTTAACCATTGGTTTCAAGACCAACTGATTAACCAACTGAGTTACAACCCGCCCTTAGTCGGAATTTTGAAATTATGTAGTAGTTTTAAACTTTTATCCCATTTTGACGTTTGAAGACGACAATATTCAACCCATGGCAACAAGGGTAAGTTGACGTTTATCCACTTATTCATTTAAACATTTTTTGATTCACTAGTGGAATAAAATGTTCACCACTGACTTTCTGGAAATTATTCTTTCCACACACAATGCACCTAAAACTCATTTTAAAGTAAGTTTATTAAAATTTATCAAAAATTCTACATTTCTATCATTAAAGCGAAAATTACAATTATTAAGATTTTGAAAATGGAACTGGAAACCTGCACCTCCTCCAACGGAAACACGCTCAGTCGTTATAGCACATGAGTTTGAGGATTTCTCTTCTCAGGCCCTGCTGGAATATCCATTTCTGCATCAGGTTTTTGTGACCCCACCAAGTATTTGTTCAGAAATATTTATTTTGTTTCGTAGTGAATCTTCAATATATCCTTCTGCAACAGAACTTGAGCGCCATCCACCATGTCTTTTCAAAACTGTCAAATCTGCCCCAGAATTTGCGAGTAGGGTTGCAGAAGAACGCCTGAAACTGTGCCCTGTATATTGTTCAGCATCAGAAAGGCCCAAATACTTTGCAATAGTAGCGGGCATTTTCGAAGAGTACCTATGTATTCACACCTACAGGCTGGACGCTACATTTTTCATTTTTATAATTTATAAATAGTCGCTTGTGATCAACTTTGCTTGGCCTCAAGTTCCTATACTTGCGGAATATATCGAGTGCAGCAACCTCATTAGTACCTACTATTGACCACAGTGAACACTTTTTTCTTAAAAGTTTTCGTATCTGGAATCTGAATAACACATACGCTGCCCCGATCTTCCACGTCATCTACGGTCATAGTCACCAGCTCGCCGATTATACACCCCTCAGTAACACCCATAGTAAAAACTACCTTCATCAATAAATATTGCTCATCAGGGGTGGAATCTAACTCCTTCTTTGCTACGTATCCCCTAGAATGTTGCTTCAAAAAGGCGGTGACTTGGTGAAATCTGCCGATGTCTATATTTTCTCTTTCAGAGTCAACATTTTCTTAAGTTGCGAATAGTAGGACCATAAAGACGACGACTTAACTTTCTTGGATTGTTCGGAAATATACGCCAAAATTATTTTTTCGTTTACACCTTTGGCTTTCTTATTATTTCTCCAGGCACAAAATGCCGTACAATATTTTTGATTTCAATGGAATTACTGTTTCTGCTGCCTCATTTGCTTCTTGTATAGGGCACTCAGGAACTACACTACTACCTCCTCGTCATCGCTCAACATTTTTTCGAAACAAAAATTCTTTGACGGTTCTATAATTTTCATTGACACTTGCAAACAATTAATTACATAGTGCCCTGGCAACCATCGATCGAAGGGAAATCTCGTTATGAATTGAAGGGTACAGGGGAAAAACTTTTGTTCTTCTTCTTCTTCTGTGCGGCGCCTTTAGTCGGCAGAACGTCGGCCTTGTGGCCCATTGTTCATTCCGCATCTTCTGATACTAGAGAGATTCAGACTAGGGATGTGTCGTTCTCGAACGAACGGGTTAAAAAAACCGCGTCTCAAAAGCCAATCGTTCGTTCGGTTCCTCTCTAGAAAAATAACCCGTTCTTTCGAACGGTTTCGATGATTCAATGCCAAATGGTTGTTGCCTCATTCGTTCGGTCTTATCGATCTCCCGACATCGGATGTCTAGCTACCATAAAGTAATAAACAGCTGGAACCGAAAGAGATGATTTATGGCTCGTGTCATTTTTGTGGATTATTGAACAGAAGTTCAGGCGGTCTTATTCGAAAAGAAGACGAGTTTGGTATGGGAATTCGGATTTACCCAAAACAACAGATGATAATAAGAAAATGCCTACTCATACCTACTTGTTTCTTGCATTCTTGAACTGAATATTCGGCACCTGGTTTTTATGGAAGAATTGACAATGAACGGAGATGTCCATCGGAAATTGCACCTCCTTAGATAAATCTATTTTGTTTTGTTTGGTAAAAATGGTCAGGTGATAATATCTACGGAATCTAATACCCGAAAAGTAAACAGATCTGCCCTGTCGATCAATACGATACGGGTCTAGTCTATCTGACCTACTCTCTATCTCTAACTCTCTACGTCTCTACGGGTCTCGTTCGATCGATAGAACGATTGAACGAAGGAAGGGCGAACAGTTCTTTTTGAACGGGTTTTTAGAACCGGTTCTTCACAGTGAACGAACGATACCGATCCGGTTCCTCAAAATTCGACGAACGACACATGCCTAATTCAGACCCGAAGGCACGCTGAAAGAAATGCCGCGAGCCGACAAGGAGGAGTCCCTCTCACCATAGAGATGGAAGGAGTAGGGTTCCCTAGGTGTTAACCTCAGTACAGAGAGATTGTCGCACGTGAACAGTAGGTATATGTTCCGCCGTTTCATCAGCGTTCTTGCGCCAACGGCACAGGGAACACTCTGTTAGTTCTATTCTATATAAATGTTTGTTAAACAGATGGCCAGTTAGAGCACCAGTCACCAGAGATAATTGCTTCCTCTCGAGAATCAAGAGTTTTTTGACCTCCGGCTTAGAAGAAGGCCCCGATTGCCTGAGATCCGTTCTCATGTTCCATTCAGAGGAGAATTTCTCATCAATCCATCTCTTGAAGAGGTTTTTGATATATGTGGGACAGATAGGAAGCGCAGGTTACGGCCCAGTAAAAGTCGAGCGAGCCCCTTGTTTGGCTAAGTTATCTGCTTTTGTATTGCCAGAGATAGACGCATGCGCCGGGCACCAGATAACCTTGAGAGTGTTATCTGAGCCTAGCGCGCGCGGAGCCTCTCTGCATTCATAAACCAAGTTAGAGGTTACTTTTATTTCAAAGAGGGTTTTCAGTGTACCGTGAGCATTTAGACATTCCGTACTCACGTACGGCACCAAGCGCGAATAGCCAAATGGAATAAATTCGATAACGAATAAATGGTGTTGGGAAAAACGCTCGGACATGTCGATTTGTAATTCTAAATGCGCATATTTTTCCAGAAAGTAATATTATATAGGGTGTTTCATATGACCGTGGCCAGTAACAACTTTCTTATTTCAAATGCAACCCTCTGTATATTATTTATTTTTTGGATTCTCCAGAGAATTCTAGACACAATTCATGCACAATGTCCTATACCTATCCTTAACTATTTCGGAAGTATTAAGTGTTTTCAGATTTATTGCAAAAATCAACGTTTCAAATAAAAATTATTTTATTTCACAAATTCGGTACATTACACTTAAAACCTAATAAGTTATAATTATTATTTCTTAATTATTAAAAAAAAAATAAAAACCTTAAAGTCACTGTAGGAAATGTTTAAAATGCTCGCGCGAACTTCTTGGCAACATGCTAATCTGGTGTAGAATTGTCTTCTAAGGTTACTCAACATTTCAGGCGTTTTTGCTTACTTTCTTCATATCAAGAGATGAATGGGAAATAAGTATTGAGTCATGAGTGTTATGTATCGAATTTGTGAAATAAAATAATTTTCATTTAAAATGTTAATTTTTGTATAAAATCTGAAAACACTCAATATTTCCGAAAAAGTTGAAGATAGGTATAGGACATTGTACATGAATTATGTCTAGAATTTTCTGAAGAATCCAAAAAATAAATAATGTATAGGAAGTTGCATTCGAAATAAGAAAGTTGGTATTGGCCACGGTCGCATGGAACACCCTATATAATTTTATTTTCTTGAAAAATATGCGCATTCAAAATGAAGTACAAATTGACGTGTCCGAGCGTTTTTCCTAACACCCCCTCATTTATTCGTTATCGAATTCATTCCATTTGGCTGTTACACTCTGTATGTATTATTTGTGTAGGAAATCGTTGATACCGAAAGAAGTTATATACTATTTGAGAATTAGTTATTTTTAAGGTCGTTATTTTTTATAGGTTCTCGGCTTGTCTAGGGCTTGTTGAAAGAAACACAACTATTGCTGTTCGTACCGTGACTGTCGCAACATATGTATATGTGTTTCCCAGAGTATCCTCTGCAGATACTCTCAACCGCACATGCCAAGACAGCATATAGCTCTGCTTGTGCTATTGAGCAGTCTTTTCCGAGAGGAATTGACCACTTTGTTCTGGGTCCAACTATCCCAGCACCGGCACCCGTGTTGAAAACCGAGCCGTCGGTGAACCAGGTGGAGCCCTCAGGTTTGAGTTACCTGTCTGGTTTACACCACTCATCTCTGTCAGGGACAACTACTTTGAAGGGCTCGTCGAAGCAGAATAGGGCGCACGCACGGTCCCCTCTGCGGAGGAGGGACGGGTTGATGTCCTCCACCATCTTGAGAGCCATGGCGTGACCCCTGAATCCCCCACGATCACGCCATTGTTCCTGTTCCCAGATTCTGAGCGATGTTTTCATACCCACCTCAGTGATGGTGAGGTGTATGGAAGGGATGCCCAACATGCATTCCATTGATACTGTGGGAGTAGATCTTAGAGCGCCTGTTATACTGAGACAAGCTCTCCTCTGGCATCTATTAAGGATGTTTCAGTTGTTGGCCTTCTCTTCAGTGTGCGACGGCCTTCCGGGTTTGGGTAGAAATATAACGCGAACCTTTCTCCAGGACATAGGTATGTAGGATTTACTCTGGTTGTCTAGGGAAATCACAGGCTCTGGATATTTTAATAAAAAGGTTTATCAACAAAACAACACCAAATTAATTAACAAGCTATAATAAAAAATAATTTTTTAAGACAAGCTTTCATAATAACAACACTCATCCGCCATTTTGAAGCCGCCATCTTGAATTCCTCAATTTTGAAAAATCGTAATTTCCGACTCAGAAAACCCCCAGATACCAATTTTGAACAGAATCGGATCATAAATACAAAACTCGTCCGCCATATTGTAGCCGCCATCTTGAATTTTTCAATTTTGACGAAAGAATCATCATTTTCGAACCCAAAAACCCCCAGATACTAATTTTGAATGGAATAGGATGATAATTACAAAACTCATCCGCCATTTTGGAGCCGCCATTTTGTTTTTTTCTATAAAAAATATTTCATGATGCATTGTCACCAGAATTATGTACACCTGCCAAATTTTAAATCAATCGGACGATTAGAAGTTGCAAGATTTGATTACAGACAGACAGACAGACACCGGGACAGGTGAAACTAAATAAAAGCTTGTAAAAAGGAAAACAGCCACTGAACGTTTAACACCCGATTTCGTCTACAAATTTCGTCCTTTCTTGACAGCGTCCCTCGACCGTTTTTTGTCCCTGCGTCAATCGTCGCCTCCTTCGGTTTCCTTCTCCATTTGTCACGTGGGTCACACGATAAATGCACAGATAGATGCATAAATATATTTTCTAGGCATCTTAGATATATTTTATGCATCTATGTCACGCGGATCAATCAAAAAGCTCGTGTCACAGAACACCTGCCGGTACGTCGTTTTGACGTTAGTGCCGTCAGTGGCGTCGATACCTCAATAGCGTAGTAATAATTTTATAACATTCAATAAAAAAATACGAATCCCACACTCGGCCATCCGACTACGAATCCGACTCGGATTCGATTCCGTACTGAACCCAGGGTTTCATGTATTCGGCACATGTGGATGTTCGAATTGGTCCCTCCTGACTTCCTATCTTCATAACATCATACCTTTCGTTTCTCTTCCTCTTGATCACTTCGTATGGTCCTAGGAACTTTTTATGGACTTTCAGTCCTGAACCGAATTGAGTTCTTTTTATCGCCACTAAATCACCTTCATTGTAAGTAGTAGCTTTCTTTCCTCCTTTGTTATATGATATGATATATATTGTTTATCCTGATTACTCCTAGGTCTCCTGTGGAGACCCCTCTGAAATTACAAGCTTTGAAGCTTGTAACTTGTGCCGAGTTCGGAGTAAGCAGTTGTGTTCTGTGTAGGCTTTGTTACTGTGTCCTCACGCCACCTTAGGCACAGCACTGTTAATTTTTGACCCACCAGTGAGAATGGTGGCCCCTACCGAGACTAGAAAATTTCTTTCCTAGCTCGGGATTGAACTTCGGACCTTTGGGTCCGAATTCCACCGCTCTACCACTGAGCACTCATAACTCTTTCTTCCTCTTGAAGTTTAATCAACTGCTTCTTACATTCCTCTCTTAGCTGTTCTCTTCCTTCATCGAATCGTTTTCTCGCCTCTTCTTCTATTAATTCCATCATTTCTACATCCTCTTTTCTTTTCATCTTGACTCCTGTCATCACTTCGAACGGAGTTGTTTTTATACTTCTTTGGAACGTATAGTTAAGTGCTGTCTGGACCCTGTCGACAAACTTGAACCACTTGATTGGATCTTCTATACTAAGCTTAGTGAGAACTGGTATGATCTTTCTATTTATTCGCTCCACCTGTCCATTCCCTCTAGGAACTCCGGTTGTAATTGTCAAATGTTCAATACCTTCTTCATTACAATACTCTTTAAATTCATTGGCAGTGAATGCTTTATCTGTAATAATGCTGCTTGGGTTTCCGAAAGTTTTCTGCTGCTTGACTAAACAATTTATTGTTTCTTTCGCAGTCGTAGACTTTGTCGGATAAATCCACGTGAACTTGGTAAAATCATCTATTATCGCTAGAATGTATTGATAATTCTTATTCGTGGATGGTATCGGACCTAAATGATCAGCATGATACGTATGCAATGGGCCTTCTAACTTAGAAATCGGATGCAACATTCCTTCCTTTTTCCCCTCTTTTTTATTACCTAAGATGCAAGGTATACAGTTAGCTATAACCACAGAATACCTAACTACACAGAAGCGTCACTTTATTTGATGATGCTTGTGCCATGCTAGGTAGTATAGTCCATCCAAGAATGATTGACATCTCGGGGGGCTTTGGAAAATCGATATTATGTTGGTAATGCCCATTCAGTAATATTTTGAGTTGCAGAATTTAGGTTGGTGTTGGAAATAACACTGACATTTTGTTCTGTCATTAGTGTTTCGAACAATTTTGGCAAATTTTTGAGCAATTGAAATAAATATCTTTGAAATGAGGCTCTTGAAGAGTGAAAAGCTAGAAAATGGAAAGTCTGCACAGAGCATGTAGAAAAAGAAATTAGAGAAGATTAGTTAAACTATAAGGAATTTCATGATATATTGCTGATAAAACCTTTCATTATGAACATGACGAGTTCTGCCCAGATGAGGAAAAAATAACATGTTGTGGTTGTTGAAACAGAATAAAAGGAATATTTATATTTTTAATATTTCATATTTTACACCTTCATTGTCACAAATATTGAAAGTTACAATGTCATGACGAAATTCTTCATATATTAAATAGATCCATTGGTTAAGTTTTGTTTCTGTCTTGATATCTATTACAAATTTCCCAATCAATTCACATTGCAGTAACACGCTTCAAATTATCAACTAGATTTTTTCGGTTTAGCGAATATTCATATTGAAAAGGATCACGCTATTTAATCACCCACGATATTTTTCGTTATCAAACCAGAATTTCCAGGCTGTATGCTCCTATAATTGATCGTAAGATCGAAAAAGTATCAATACAAGATGAAAATAATATACTGCTGGTATACAGATTCACACGCTGGTAATCGTATGTGAAAATTGGAAACATTTTCATGTTCAAAGTTCCTTACTTTAAAAAAATATCGTTCAATTTTTAGGTTATTTCTATATCTATCTATGATGAAAGCACAGAAAATTTTTAGTTACTTTTTTGTAACTAGAAATAAAGCTGCGACTGGACTTTCAAGGCCTGCTCGGATGTCAATCATTCTTGGATGGACTATATATATGTCATCTTTAAATTTAAACTTCCGTTGGACCGCTGGAGTTTGGTTTTTTTGGTTTGATTCTGATTGTTGATAAATCAAAAACTGAAAATCATTTGTTATGTGAACCATTGACCATTCAAATCAAATTTTTCGCTCAAAAGTGACATATATTATGTACTACCTAATAGAGAATGAAGGTCACGAAAATTTGCCCCCTGAATATCAAAGTGCCGACGCTTACTGACGCTTCTGTGTAGTTAGGAATTCTGTGGTTATAACTGTCTGAATTTTCTGCTTCAATCTGGGTATGAAATACTCTCTCTCTACCACGTCTTCCGTTTTTTTTCACTGCAGAATGTCCTTCTTCGTGTGCCCTTTAATTATTCCAATTTGCATTGCCTCTGGTACCACTAAAAGTTCTTTGCCATTCGCACATTTATACAATATTCCGTGTCTAGTGAAATAGTCTTCGTGTTCTTCTTTTGTTTCCAATAATTTCATAATGAGCCTAATTTTCTCGTCCTTTCCCTGTGCAATTCTCACGTTTTCCAACAATCCGCCTTCTTCGGAGAACACCATTACAAGGGGATATCGGCTAAGAGCATCTACATGGGACATCCTGCTTCCTTTTCTATGTTCTATTTCATAATCATATTCCTCTAGAAAAGAGCCCATCCTGCCACTCTCGTCGTCAAATCTTTTTTCTGAATTGTCTTTTGGAATGCTGAACAGTCGGTCACTAATTTGAACTTCATTCCTAAGAGATATATCCTAAATTTCTTTACAACCGTTATGATAGCTAAAACTTCTAATTCATAGGAATTATACTTCTCTTCTGCTGGAGTCGTCTTTCTACTCAAACAGTAAATTGGATAAAGTTTGGAGTCAACATCTGATTTCTGCATTAAACAAGCTCCATAACCGTGTTTACTCGCGTCAGTATGTAACTCAGTCAATAAACCTCTCCGGAAAATATGTAACACTGGATAGCCTGTTAATAGTTCCTTCAACTTTCGAAACGATAGTCGCTGTGCATCTTCAAATTTGAAGGGTATGTCTTTTCGCAATATGCCGCTTAATGGTTTCGCAACCGTAGAATATGATGATATGAACTTTCTAAAGTATCCAGTCAAACCTAGAAAAGATTGGAGTTGTTTATGAGTTGTGGGTTCCGGATAATGTTTAATAGCTAGTGTCTTTTCTTCTGAAGGGTGTACTTTGCCCCCTTCAATCACATATCCTAAAAACTGAACTTTTCTCTTCAATAGCTGACATTTCCTCTTCTTTATTTCCAAACCATGATCTCTCGCGACTTCTGAAACTGTTCCTAATCTTTAGATTCCTTCTTCTATAGTATTGCTAGGAATTATAAGATCATCAAGATAAAAGATAACAATTCCCTGTGTTGAAAGTTTTATGAAAATAAAATTTATGTATCGCTGAAAAACTGGCGGACTGTTGCTCAAGCCAAATGGACATTTGAGGAATTCATATTGTCCATTGTGTGTGACAAATGATGTATATTTCACGCTCTCTTCCTCCACATCAACATGGAAAAATCCATTCCTCAGATCAATTGTTGAAAAAAAATCAGCTCCTCCCAGCCTGTCAAGAACATCCTCGATCAATGGTATAAGGGAAACCTATCTTTTATGACGTTTTTGTTAAGTTTTCTATAATCACAACATATTCTCGTAGTACCGTCTTTCTTATTCACTAGAACTATAGGGCTTGCAAATTCTGAAGAACTCACTCTGATAATTCCCTCATTCAGCCACTCTTCTATTTGATTTTCTACTACCATTTTCTCAGGCACAGATAATCTTCTAGGTCCCTGATAAATTGGTTCATCATTCTTCAAAATTATTTTCATTTTGATGTTGATTGTTTTAGTCTTCTCGGGTTTGTAATTCACCACCATATCCTTTACGATTTGCCTGTGTTGGATGTCTTTTATGTGATTCAATTCAAACTCTTTATCTGTGTTACTCTCATCTACAGCGATTCTCATTAGAAAATTATTATTCTTCTTGTGTATAATTATTCCATCATCTCCTAAGTACACTTCAGCTACCTTCAAAATATCATTTCCTATTATTACTTCAAAGTCAGATGCTTCTTTGGGTATAACATGGAATATCTATCACATCAAATAGTTCTCCACTTATTTCCACGTTCTTTTTGAAAGAACCCAGCGTTTTTACCTTGTTCGTCCCAATTTCCTTGAGTACTAGGACATCGTCTGATAGCATCTTATTGGCAAATAATTTCTCATAAATATCTTGTCTCATTGCACTAATGTCACTTCCTGTGTCACATAATGCCGATATTCTTACACTCTCAATGATCACCGTCAAAGTATTCCTCTGTTGTACTGCAATAGTGTTCATGTGGCTTGCAGTATTAGAATTTGAAGTCGTCTCATTGTTTCCAGGACACTTTGATGCCGCATGTCCAAATCCCTTACAACTAAAACATTTTGTACCTTTACTTTTGTCTGGGCAATCCCTTGACATGTGCCCACGGTTTCCACAATTGAAGCAAATTTGTTGTTTGTCATTTTTCCTCGAATCTCTTGTACTGCTTTCACCATCTTTCTTCAACTCGGTCTTCACCTGTTACTTTGTATTGTCTTTTTTTGATTTGAAGAATTTACCTCCACCCACATTCGTCCTTTTGGTGATGGTTTCATAGAGTTTGACTTTCTCTTTAAATTCTGGAAAGTTTCTAGCACCATAGAGTATGACCTTGTCCGACAATTCATCTTGAATTCCATCAATTATATATTGGATAACTACTTCAGTTTCAATATTAACTCGACTTGCAATCTCCCTCATGGTCAAAACATACTCCTGCACAGTTTCGTCTGATCTCTTTTTTCTCGACATGAGCAATTTATGGATCTGTGCACTGCTGACCTTGACAAATTCCTCAATAAGTCTTTTCTTCAATGTGTTCCAAGTCCGAATACCTTTTTGAGATTGTATATACAATTTCGCAAGACTCGTCAAAGATTTTTTGGCGAATATTAATTTTTGCAGCTCATTCCATCCAGTTATTTCTGCGATTTCTTCGAAGTCTTCAATCCATCTTCTGACAGGATAGTCGTCTTTACCATCAAATTGTCTTATATTATCTTCTTCATCTCGAAAAGTCAGCGAAAATCCCTCTTTTCTAAAGCTCCGTCTCACGTTGAACTTATGTTTTCCTGACTCCTCCGTCTCAACATCACTATCTTCCTCATCTCCAAGATTCTCATCTGTTTCCAATTCTTCTTGATCTTCATCGAAACCTCTATCACCACCGTCTGTGTCTCCTTTCTGGTCGTTTTCAAATTTGATCAAGAATGAACATAAGCGATCAGCAATTTCGCTCAATGATCCATCATAATATTGCATACCGCTATCATGTTTCCAAGTGTCAATTGTCTGGTGACATCACATACTTTGGCCAAGTTTGGTCCGTACCTTCATTCCAAGAAAATCCCGAAAATTTACGCAAAGCTTTTCGTCATTTACTTAGTTCTCCTTCGTTTCCGTAACAAATTATATGTAAAGCTTTTATAACAGGGAATTTTGCATGGCCTAATTGATATTCAATCGTAGGTATATCACCTTAAGTCAACATCTTGAATGTGGAAACGTTAGCAAGTCAAAATCTTCCTCCGAAGACGTGCCCGCTTGTCCTCGCTCTGTGTCTCCTCTTCAAGTGGAAGTTTCTGGATACGTCACGCAGAAACTTATTCGATGTTCGTTCCTTCCAAATATTTGTGGATGCTTCTTCGTTCACGTTCAGGTGTTCCCAATGATTAATTCTCATCCAAATCTTCTTCTCTTCGTCGATGATTTGTTTTGTTTATCCCGGACGAGCCCCCAGAATGTAGGATTTAGCCTAGCCGCACATTGCTGTGCTCGGCTGCGCTCAATGTGCGGCTAGCCTTACTCTGGTTGTCTAGGGAAATCACAGGCTCCGGATATTTTTAACAAAACAACACCAAATTAATTAAAAAGGAAAACAGTCACTGAACGTTTAACACCCGATTTCGTCTACAAATTTTGTCCTTTTTTGACAGCGTCCCTCGACCGTTTTTTGTCCCTGCGTCAATCGTCGCCTCCTTCGGTTTCCTTCTCCATTTGTCACGTGGGTCACACGATAGATGCACAGATAGATGCATAGATATATTTACAGTTGCTTTATACAGGACAGTGGCGACAATAGACGTTCACGTTTTGATTGGTCGGACTGTTTTCGACCACTAATGGCGGACTTTCATCGATTTGTTGTCATGTCATAGTGTATAAAGCTCAAAATCGAGTAAAATGTCAAACAGCACGACACTCAAATGTAAACAAATATCCGCCATGTTTGTGCAAAAACGTGTTCTATGACCCTATTGTCGCCACTGTCTTGTATAAAGTCACTGTAGATATATTTTACGCATCTATGTCACGCGGATCAATCAAAAAGCTCGCGCCACAGAACACCTGCCGGTACGTCGTTTTGACGTTAGTGCCGTCAGTGGCGTCGATATCTCAATGGCGTAGTAATAATTTTATAACATTCAATAAAAAAATACGAATCCCACAGGTATATGTCCCAGAGCCAGACTTGCTCGAAATATATGAATCAGTGCAGAGGAAGAGAGCAGATCCAACCCTCTAATAAGGAGAGCTGGAAATATGCCGTCCTCCCCTGCCGCCTTATATGGCTCGAATCCCTTGATGGCCCAACGGATCCTAGAGTGAGTTACCACCTGAGACGCTGCCCGCCAATCTGCGCTTGATGCACGTCGGTGAGCCTCGTCACAGGTGTTTAGTTTAAGTAAGATACTACAGCTATTTTATTATTATTGCAAATGTTGATATTGACAACTTATTCATACCACATTCTCGAAGTCAAAAATTTTAAGTCCTGTCCTGATGACACGTTCAAATATTGCGCAAACTCTGTAGTAGGTCAATTTGCGCTGTGGGGTGCCAGGTTATGCTGAACTGATTGGCGTTCTAGTATTTATTATATGTGGTCACAACCAACCAGCAAGGGCCCGCCTTTCTGTTCACAGAATTCCACTAACTCTTCTAATTCCCCACTTAGTGGTGGGTGAGGGGAGTCGTATGGTAAATAAGCTGAGCATATTATGTACAAGATTCTCTAGTGGTCCTCTACTGCCGTGAATTTGGATCGCTACTAGATCTGTGAAACAGAAATTTGTTGGTAAATGAGCTCCTAAGTCCGTGGAGGCCAGTATACACGCTCTTGTATTCGTATCCGCAAGCGAGCAGAAGAGCCTACTTCCCCTGAAGGAAAGGCCCCCCACCTCACCTCCACTGATCCAGGATTCCTGAATCAGGGTTATGAATGTGTTCACTCTTGCCAGCTGCAACCGAAGGATGTCGGTCGCCGCTATGCAATGGTGCAAGTTGATCTTCGTGACATTCATGTCAGCCGCCATGAGGACATGTGTGAGGACAGCCAACTGTCACGTTTCACCGGATGACCCATGCGGTTCCTTCGGTGTAGCAGTCGGTGTTGAGACCATCGGCGGTCCCCCGCTCGCCGCGTCGCACCCCGACGCACCCCGCATGCGAGGCATGCGAGCTAGGAGCAGGGTCCTCCTCCATACCGCTCTCCGACATTTGAGTCGGAAGGGGTTCACTGTTGCCCTCGTCATCTCCAGCTGCACTGGGCCCCGTCTCCGGAGCTTCCTGCGCTGCCTTTGAGTCTGGTGCAACTGTGTCGCGTGGACCCTGGACGAGCCTGAACGTGCCTGTCTTGGTTCCAACGCTGACCTTGTACTCCAGGGTCTTCAAGACCTCCAAAGACGCTTTGTCCACCCCCAGAATGACCTGCACCTTGTCGTGCCTGTCACTCCGGTAGTAGACCTTCCAGCCCCTAGTTTTCAGAGCCGGAGTTGACATCTCTATACGTCTGAGAATCAGACCAGTCGGAGAGGAGCTTTGAGCACCCCTCACCAACAGGCAACGTCAGTTTTTCAAGGTCCTTCATCTCAATTGTCTTGAGATGAAGGTCCCTGGTGATGTTCAGCCCAGGAGGCAATAAACGCCCCTTGGGGGTTGAGCTCCACGTCGTGGAATTTGGGGTATGGCTGGCCCGACCGGATTTTGTCCATCGTGCCTACCACCGCCAGCTCAACTTTTCCAAATTCTCCCTGTGAGAGGCCCCTGTTTGGCCAGCTCTCAGGAACAAGAGCCACCTTCAGGGTCCTACTCACCACCTCCGTGTAAGAGAGCCCTCCCTAAAAGTTGTTAGCCTTTTTTGGGGCCCTCTCGCATGAGGGTGGAGAATTTGATTCGGGGGCGTTCCTTTTGAATGCCCCTGTCCGCGAGGGGGAAGAAGTCCCGGCTGCAGCCTCTCCGGTCGGTAGACCGGCTAACGCTGCGCGAGCCTTCCTTGTCCTATTCTTTGCGGCCCCATTACGGTTCCGCCGTTTGCGTTTTACACCTGATTGGTTCCCCACATGTGGAGCCCTGTCAGTATTTGAAGGTTCCCCGCCAGGAGCCCCCATCAGGTTTTCACCATGAGCTCCCTCCGAAGAGGTTCCCTTGGTATCAGGAAACATTGTTTCCTGTGTGTTTGGGTTTAAGTTTTTGCGTGTATCCATAAGATTCCCACGAGTAGCGAAGAAATATTCGTCACCCTCAGCAGAGCTTCGATACTGACGGAAGGTCTAATTACAAGGGGATGCGACCTGGTTTCCCCAGGGAATCGTTCGCGACACTCTGACCCGGTGCCATTCAGCCTTAGGCATGATATCTTACACCGTAGCTTGGGGATCAGTCTTAGTGTTCACCGTTCATCTTGGGCCTTATCGACTTGGGAAACCCTACCGGAACAGTGTTCCGTCGACACCGCCGTAAGAGTCCTCACAGCTACTTAAGCCCTCACACCAACGACAAGGTGCTGATCTTTGTGAGAGCACTTTTTGTTATTTTCGATCTAGAGTCATTTTTATGTTTTATATTCACTGTTATGAGGGCATGTTTCAGAGATAATTGATCAACTATGAATGGGGATTGATTGTTGATATAACAAGTTGGAACTCTAAAGTGCCAATGTTGAGTGATTTAGCCGATTATTTCCGTGTACCGTATGGACTTAGCCTGGTTTTCCCTCTGCATATGATATTTTTGATCGTTTGCCATAGCTCACCTAACCGATTTTTTCCATGTTCGATATAGTGAAAAGAAAGATCCTTCTACCCACACAGCACATGTACGTACAATGGAAGAACAATGGTTGTTTATTATGGATGTTCGAGACATCCATTCGATGTCCAGAATTGGTAAATAGTACATCCAATTGGGCCGCGTGAAGTTGGCGAAAAAATGTCGGCACAAATACTGAAATAATCCCCAATATTTAGTGCCCAATTTGTGCCCATTTGTGCCGTATGAATCAATTTCAGCACCATTATGGTTTTTGAGTTATTCGAGTTTGAAGCTTTTGGTGCTAGCTTCACACTTGGCACCAACATTTTTCGATTTCGAAAAACTTTTAATGCCAATATTTAGTGCCCATTTGTGCCGTTTTATTGACTTCATTATCACTTGTAGTTTTTTAGTTATTTCAGTTCGAATATCTTGGTGCCAGCTTCACACTTAGCACCAACATATTCCAACTTGGAAAAAATTTTGATGCCAATATTTTGTGCCCAATTTGTGCCCATTTGTGCCGTATAAATGACATTTCTACCATTTGTAGTTTTTGAGATATTGACTGTTGTTTTTCAGCCGGCGTGGAATTGGCACCAACATATTCCAACTTTGAAAAAATTTTTGCGCCACTATTTATTGCTGAATTTGTGCCAATTTGTGCCGTTGAAATGGCTCCGATATCATGGATTGTTTTAGAGTTATGAGCAATATTGTGTTTTATTAACGGCGCCATCTATGGGAAAAAGCAAGTATTGTTTCGCTTCATAATAGGTCAAATATTTCGGCCTCACATATGTGATTTCTGTTACATAATAACTTCGCATGAACTTATAAAATATGGACCTCTGATTATTTAGCAAACAATTCCTTGCGTTAATCGAACAATCTATCGTTTTCGATGGTGAAAATATGTTGAATCAGGAAAATTGTTGAATAATATTATTTCTAAATAATATTATATTTCGATATGGAATTCCAAATTTAATAAATACGATTAGAAATATATTCCTTCACAGATTCACTTTCCTGCATAATAGCAGATAGCGTGTGGCGGCAAACATCAAACGGGACGATCTAACACGTGCTTGGCTTAGTTGAAACGGCTGCTTCGTGAGCGTCAGTTTTTTATTAAAAGGACGTTCCGACATGGCATCTACGGCACATTCGGCGATTTCTCTGATTTGACATTTACTGGTGAATTTAATTCACTTTGGTAATTTACGCACCTTCTGCAGGGCCGATCCTAGGGTGTTGGCCGCCCGCGTGCAGAATCCTTATGTGCCGCCCCAAAGACAAAAAAATATATTTTTTCTTGACATTCTTATATGTATATATACAGGGCGATTTTTTTAAGTGTTTCATTAGAAATATTCGGGGAAGGAATTTTGATAGGAATTCAAGATTCTGTATTTTTGATTTAGAGTCTTGAATTGTGGAATATTTTCAAGCGGAATCTACTTCCGGTTCTACCGGAAACGAATGTGAACTTCGTTATTGCAAATGCAACATTCTGTATATTCATATATATTTGAATTCTTCGTTTGATTCTGCACTTCAAGCGATTGTTGAGTTATAACCTGATTGTCAAATTTGTTGACAGAAAGAGTGTCACAAATTAGAGTTAATATCTCCAAAATCCCTCATTGTCAGATTTTTTTTTGCCACAGTGGAACAAAATAAAGTACGCTGATACTTCTTCTTGTATAAATTATGAGGAAATATTATACCGGGTGTCAAAACAGGGCTTCGAAGTGAGCCTCAATAAAACTAGGAAATCTCATTTTTTTTTTCAAATACCATATTATTTTGTAATTCTGATCGATGGCTCGTCAAAAACTTGTTAGAGTGTTCAAAATATTTCATGTATTTAAAATCACTAGTTTTGCCGTTATTGAATAAAATTCGAATTTCACGACTAAAGCCAGGTTTCTTTGTCTAAACATCAGGTTTTTCAAGATAATTTTTAAGTAGGCTATATATCAATAGTAAGAATATGTCAGTTTTAAACTAGGATTTTTTCAGTTAGTCATAATTCATTATCTGCTCTGTTTATTTGTCACATTCGCCGCAAATAAAGAACAGACTTTTGATATATCATTCTATTCTACCTAATTGTTATTGCTTGTTTTGCATAGTGCTTGATCAATAAAAATAAGTAGGAATGACAATTCGTAACATAGCCCACTCTGAAATAGACGAGCATACCACTGAATTTGACTGAATTTCACGACTGAAGCGATGTTTGGCTCAGTCAAATTCAGTAGATAGTATGCTCGTCTATTTCAAAGTAGGCTATGTTAGGAATTGTCATTCTTACTTATTTTTATTGATCAAGCAAAACAAACAAAAATAAAAAAGTTACACTAATGTTGCGTAATGATATAAATGTTGCTTGAGCGATGGCTAAATGTCATTAACTTACGCGTAAACGAAGTCAACATTGGTGGTTTCATCTCACTCCGCAACAAAAACGCATATTGTTCTTCTTCGTGGAACAATTGATTGCTAATTTTCCTCGTGAAAAGTTATTTCTCGCACGCTGATTACCCTTTTGATATTTTCGCTAATTTTGATATAAACCGCTTTTGAAAACGTTCGCATTGAACGTCGCTTTGATAATATTGTTGATTTCGCAAAATTTGTGGTTTCAACAACGCATCCAGAAATCTGAAGATTGGAGCTGATTTTCAGCAGCCAAGGGTCCCTGAGAAGAGCTTGGATTTGGAGCAGAAGCTGCCCTACGTCTTTGAAAGCTGACGGTTAGGTAAGTCATCACTGTTGACCGATATTTTCATGATCATTGACTGTTTTTTCAACATTTCGCCATCGCTCCAGCTTCAGAACGCTAAGATACAGTTCGCTTTTCTCTCAAATTAAAATTGAGCTACCGGAATTAACATTGGTCCTTCGGGCCGGATATTGAATTTTCGCCTTTCTCATTCATTTTCCTTTGAAATCAACTTTTAGTTGATCGCCCTTTGTTTAATAGAACATTTTTTGCATTTTTTACGCATCTGTTATTGAATAACGTAAGTTTCGCTTATCGCAATTCGCAAATCAACACATTAGTTGATTCCACGCATTTCACGTAATAAATTGTTTGCGGTGACATCGTTTATGCACATTCTATGTGAAACGATTATTCATTTTGAAAATTTCAAAAGTTATTTTTGTGCTGGTTTCAGCAACGCATTTTGATGTTTTGAACCACTATTTGCTTATATAAGCAATTCGATTATATTTTTCCTTCGCCACATAAGATTTCTCATCCAAGCATGGCAGATTTTAAACTGAAAAGGGCGAAGTTCATTATAAACTCTTGCATCAGTGAACTAGCTTCACTTTTGGATCTAGCCAACAAAGTAAAATCAGATCCTTCGGTTGGAACTTCCTTTAAAATTCGCTTCACTGAACTTGATGAGGTTCGTGAAGAACAAGCAACACCAAACAGTAACTGCTATTCTTTTACAAGGTGACGATGTTGATCTCACTGCGGAGGAGGATATTAGACGTGAATTTCAGAATGATTTCTTCACCGTTAAAACAGTTTACGCACAATTGTTCGATCCAAATGGAGAGGCCACATCTTGATTTTAGAAAGCATCTGTTTGCCATGTGTCCCATTTGGAGACATAGGAAACACAATTTCAAATTTAGAGCTGATTCTCTTCTTTCAGTCACAGATTTTTCCATGAAGTCCCCACATTCTTCTATTTTATGACTCGTATTCTTACAAAACACACAACTTTTGGAAATTTCTGTCTTTTTGGAACCGGACTTCTTTGAAATCATAACTGTTTCTCTCCTAGAAATGTTTTTCATTCTCTGGAATGGCATACTAGTAGAAGCCATAGAGTTTACCTCTTCTTCATACCAACTTGCAAAATCTTCAAGTGATGTTGGAATTCCCTGTATATCTTTCTGGTATTTATATTTTCCCCAGTTATATTGTTGTATAGGAGGAAGTTTCTCAACTATATTCACCAACAATTCCGGATTGAACAGATGAAGTGTAGAATTGACATTTTTCATCGTGAGTCGTGACCACCATATTATTAACTGCGTTTGAGAAGAAAATGCAAGATTCTAATCTGTCTTCTCTTAAGGTGGATTTATACAGCAACTAAAATAAAATAAGAACTAAAATAAAATAAAATAAGAAATAAGAGCAGACAACATAGGTTTATAGAAATCACTGGAATAAAATAAGAAATAAGAATGAACCAATCAAATCGCAGATTTTTTGACAATGACTTCCGCCTTTCATTCAAGGCGATAATTGTTGGGGCGAGTTTCAGTTAACCAACTGAAAGTGTGGTTCAATCATTTTAGGTTTAACTTTCTGAAATATAATTTTCTGACTGAAAAAAGGATAGAGCTTGTGGACTGTATAATATATATGAAATCAATTGAACCCAACACAAATGAAAGGATAAATGCACTCAAAAATAACAAATGAAATATAGTTACCTATATATCAGCAAACAGGATCCCGTCGATGACTCCTATTCCTATATAAAGATTGCACGAGCTCGTCAAACGAATATGGAATGAAGCCGACGTGAAAATCCGTTGCTAAAAATGTCAAATTGTGTACACTTATCCTTGTAGTATTATAAAATAACCACGCCACTGGTAACAGTTTTTTTTGTTCGAAATAATTCGCACAAATTAAAGTTTTAAAAGAATGTAATTCGATTGAATCCAAATCACTAAAACTACGAATCACAGGAAAAACTGAAGTTTTCCGGAATTAACGAAAGGAAGCAGAATTAACAATTATCGGATGCAGAAATATTCACGATTAAGTCAATCAATGAACTGAATTAAAAATGAGAAGGAAACAAATATACGACATATGCGGCACTCCACAGCTGACGAATTGTTCTTATACATAAAGGAGGATCCATATGGGAATTCCTTTGTAGAGAAATTAATTTAAATATTCGAATTTTGAAAATTCAAAATATTTCATTCTAAGCGTTCACTTTGGCGTGAACAAAACAGGCCGCCGTAAAATTGCGTGAATTTTACAGAACTTTGGAAACAGTAGAGTTCAATCTAACGAATTGAAACCGAGAAAATTTGAAAATATCGTACAGAAAAAAAAAAGAATTAAATATTGAGAGGCACCAATCTTGTTAGTGCTCTCGTATATTGACCGGTGGCGGTCTTTATAGACGCAACTCGAACGTACCATTGGGTCCCGGATGCAACTCGACTATACGTACGATAGGCCAAGTGGCAGGTTTTGAAGCTATGCCCTTTATGAAGACGAAATCTCCAATAGATGGACAAGCGTTTTGTGTTTTCCATTTATTACGCTGAATGAAAGTGTTGAGATATTCGTGTGTCCATTGTGTCAAAAAGTCCGCGGATTCGGAGGGTTCAGAGGACAAGGGGCAAATTGGTCTACTATTTAAAAACTCTTCAATACGAGTGAATATCGTGGCGAGGTCTTCAAATGTGGAAGCAGTAGAATTTAGAGATTTTATGAGTAGACGCTTTGCTGAACCTCCGAAATGGGGCGCATATGGAGGAATATAATTCCATTTGATGGATCTCTTCGACAAATTATTGTATATATCGATAATTTTTGATTTCAAGAACTCAGAATCCTTATCAAAATAGCGCGAAAATCCTATGAAATTGCTTCCATTATCGGACCAAATTTCTTGAGGTAGGCCTCGTCCAACGATAAATCGATCCAAAATCGATAAGAAATAAGCCTCCACGAAGAGGGACGAAACTAGTTCCAAATGAACTGCCTTGGTGACGAAAGAAATGAGGAGAACAAGAAATGCTCTCATTCTCGTTGATTTTCGCGAACAACTTGACCGATAGGTAAAGGGGCCCGAAAAATCCACATCCACCTTACTTAAAGGACGCGAAATAATGACTCTGGATGCAGGTAGAGGAGCAATGAAGGGTTGACAGGTTGCACTTCGAAATCTCGTGAATGCGATGCATTTTCTAATGCTTTCCCGAAATAGATTTCGTACAGACAAAATCCAATAATTCTGCCTAATTGAAGACAATGTCGTATTAAGAACGGAGTGAAGCGAGATTAGATGAAAATAGAAACATATTGAACGCGACAACGTACATTTTTCCGGAAGCAAAATTGGATGCTTAGTATTCTGTGGTAAAGAAGAGACTTGTAGTCTACCTCCCACCCTGATTAATCCTGCAGAGTCGCTATAAGGATTTGATGTTGAAAATAATTTTTTTGGAATGAATTCTGGCGCACTTGATTAAAATATTAATATTGTGTGATTAACACTATGGATTGGAGCGCTTTCTCCAACTCATCTTGAGAAATTGGGCCAGACAATCTTGTCGTTGAATTACATTCGCGATGGCAGTTGAAAATAATCCTTTTGAGAAAGGCGAAAACTCTTTTTAATGTATTCAAATTTGGAAATTTTTCTATGAAAATTGAAAGTGAATTGATTGGAGGCTCGCTTGCAACTGCAACATTGACAATAGTTTCCAAATCCATTAACGGACCTGAACTTAAATCATGATCGGTGAAATTATGAGAGAGATCCTCCAACTTTAAAGGTAATGAAACGGTATATTCATCATTTCCATCACGAGAATGAATTGATAGGAAATGGTTTTTCGCATGATCCTCTATTGGATCTTTAACAAAAGTATCTGGAACCTCTTCCAATGAATAAAATTTCCGTAACTGATCATGTTGGGCAGATTGGGTGAAAAGAACCGATTAGCATGAAGAATAGGATTCCTTTATAGGACCTATGATAGTCCAACCGAATAATGTGTTTACGGCTGTAGGATATCCAGAAGACGAAATTCGGCCGTCGCGATCGAAAATCAGCGAATACAAATCAGCGCCTAACAGCATATCTATTGGTTGTGAAAGATGAAAAGTTTCATCAGCCAAATTTAAATGTTGGAAGTGCTTCAACACTTCGTGTGACAAGGGAACAGAAGGAATATTATTCGTGATTTTCGGCAACACAACGGCATCCACCTGTAGAAACTCGGATCTCAATCTAGGATACAACCTACACTCTACCAAACCTAACGGTCGAGTATTTGATTGACCAATGCCAGAAATTGATACATTGACAGGATCAATTTTCAAACCTAATCTTTCGACAAGGGGTTGACTTATGGCCGAAATCTGGGATCCAGGGTCCAAAACAGCTCTTATAGATATCATCGAACCGTCAGCGGATTCTATTCTTGCCTGAACAGTACCAAGAAGTACTTGGTTTACGGAGACCGATTTCCTATTGATGTGATAGGAATTAATCACATCATTTGAGGGAATGGAATGAGACGTTGAAGGCTGATTTTCAACGTGATTTGTTTTACTTGGAATTTGAGATGGTCCACTAGATTGATTGGCAGATCCGTTACTGGAAGAAGATTCGTTATCGGGATGGAGGCTGGTGTGATGACGATTTGATCTACACAATCTACAGGAATTTTTGGAAGCGCAATCTTTGAAATTGTGCAGACCAAGGCAGTTAAAACAGCGCTTGGAATTTTTCAAAAATTCAAATTTGTCTTGTCTGGACAAATTTAAATAGGAGGCACAGGCGAATAATGGATGCGAATCAGAGCATTTCGGACAACGAAACGTTCTGGAATTCGGGAATCTACGTGAATCATTATAGCTTTGAGGGGTGGATGCAGAATTTGCGAGTAAAACATTTTTTGTTTTATTCTTACCATAATTATTTGAATTGAATGGTGCTGATTTGGTTGCGGATTTGGGAGAACTTTGTTCGCAGAATTCCTGAGCCTTTAACTGCTGTGTTACGAACTGAATCAAGGCACTGTATTCGGGAATCTCGGATGAATTTAATTGACCTTCAAATGCTTTTCTTGTATAAGGGTCAATATTACGCAAAGTTATAGAAAATAAAAGAAAATCTGACAAATCCTTTATATTCAGCGCTTTTATTGCATTGACAGAATTTTGGTGACAGTTCAAGAATTCCTTGAGATGCGAGACCGAATTATTACTGGATGCTTTGAAATTCAGTATTTCGTTCAAGTACATTGTCGCTAACATACGAGGATTCTGATAGCGCGATTTCAATGCCTGATATGCCAAATCATAGTTGTCATTTGACAATTGTAGCCCTGAAACGACCGAGAGAGCATCATTTCTAAGATATGATTTCAACAGTTGAAATTTTTGTATGGAAGCCAAACTATTATTTTCGTGAACCAAAGAATTAAACAACTGGAAGAATTCAGGCCATTCAGCGCTTTCGCCAGAAAAGGGGCGAATATTAATTTTGGGGAGCAAAAAGGATTCGAAATTTGAATTCGAAGTTTGCGAATTTGATGCAGGCGTTGATAATGTTTCTTGTCGTTTTAAAGACAAAAACAGTCCCGTTATTCGAGCTGTTATCTCAGCAAACGCCAACTCCGACTTCGCCGTATCTATACGATCTTCGGTCGATAATTCGCAATTGAACTCAACTATTTCCTCCTGTATTGCTTCAAATTTAGCCTCATACCCAGAAATTTTCTCTCGGTATGCTTGTAATTCAAACAACCTTGTAACATCGTAGTCTTTTACCCGATGCCAAATTCCGGTGATCGTAGAAAATATGTTGGCCCTTTTTTCGACCAACTTATCCAATGCTTTAATGCCTGTATCTGTCTTCGGTGGCATTGTGATGAAGAAATCGAATAAGAAACAGATACAAACAGTAAAAGTGAACTAAAAAGTGATGAAATTGAATACTTCGATGGAAACAGATGTATGCGATCTGTCAGCTGTGGAACGATTGTCGACAGGTTGTGCTGATCGTCGTATATTTGAATATATAATGGCCGCTAAAAAATGAGGATTTTGAATTTTTGAATGAAAGTCTCAAATTTTAAGAAAATGAGCTTGAAATTGAGCTTAACATCCGGCCCGAAGGACCAAAACGTGTTGGAGCGAGTTTCAGTTAACCAACTGAAAGTGTGGTTCAATCATTTTAGGTTTAACTTTCTGAAATATAATTTTCTGACTGAAAAAAGGATAGAGCTTGTGGACTGTATAATATACAGGGTGTCCCACTAGTGCCGCAGCGGACGATATACGCGTAACGGTCTGAGTTTTGCAAAATTTTTTGATGCAGACTTGATATACTCCAAGAAGAGCACAACCTAAAAATATTTTCGAATATATCGGGTGGCCCACAAAAGAGGAAGAGCGGGTGACTTTGTTTTTTCAAATGGGACCCACTATATTCATTAGTGTTTCTCAATTCTCTGAAACTTCCTGCATGCTTTCGTATACTTTTCACATATTTTTATTCGACAGTTTTCGAAATATTGGCCATTTTGACAAAGAAATGATACTTGTAGAGGCTATGTTATCCAATTATATTTCACGAACCCTTGCACATACAAATAACAGTTTCATATGGATTGAAAGACAAGACTTCAAAGTATCATACCCAGCTATAATAAAGCATCTGCAGCATACAGAGTGTCCACAAAAAGACTATCAACATGACGAATTTCAAATCGATTTTTCTTCAGTTTTTCAAATGTAATGCATATAATTTTTTTTCATCATTGTAATCACCATTCATTTTACTTCATTTTTTGTCAAATACATGATATGCATATCCCTAAAGGAATAGGTTTTTTTAGAGTTTTTCCTCAAAATTCACATTTACTTTCGAATTCAAAAAGCAGATTTGGCTTTTCTGTGGTTATTGGGAACTGTCAAATTATTCTATTCAAAATTACCATCATTGCAGCTTCAATTCTAATCATCATAGTTTTTACGGATGGATGAATACTCACACAATGATGTAAAAATTCAAAAAATAACAATGAGTTTGAATGTACAAGTTATGAATGCTTCAAAAAAACGAGTTTCAAAACTTCAGGATACAAAAAAGTGCCCGCTCTTATCCTTATACAACTTTCTTCGAAAAAATTATATTCATAAGTTTCACAGGCCCGCACGCAGATCTTCAAGCTCGCAAGCTCAAAGCTTGTTTGAAATTTTTGGAAGATTCGACGTTCCAAGTAGAAACATAGAAAATTATCAAAAATGTATTTTGAAAAATGGGTACAGAAAGCAAGTTTCTGTCTTCAGTAACTGATTTCATCACATTTTTGAGTAGATACATCAAAACTTTCTAGTTCCTCATTTCGCTATAATATGAATTGAAGCTTCAATGATGATAATTCTGAGTGGAATAATTTGACAGTTCTAAAAATCACAGAAAAGCCAAATCTGCTATTTGAATTCGAAGGTATATGTGAATTTTGGGGAAACATTTCGAAAAAGCGCTTAAAAATCCTATTCCGTTAGAGATATGCATATCATGTATTTGACAAAAAATGGATTAAAATGACTGGTGATTACAATGATGAAAAAAAATTATATGCATTGCATTTGAAAAATTCAAGAAAAATCGATTTGAAATTCGTCATGTTGATAGTCTTTTTGTGGACACTCTGTATGCTGGAGATGCTTTATTATAGCTGGCTAGGATACTTTGAAGTCTTGTCTTTCAATCCATATAAAGCTCTTATTGGTATGTGCAAGGGTTCGTGAAATATAATTGGATAACATTGCCTCTACAAGTATCATTTTTTTGTCAAAATGGCCAATATTTCGAAAACTGTCGAATAAAAATATGTGAAAAGTATACGAAAGCATGCAGGAAGTTTCAGAGAATTGAAAAACACTATTGAATATAGGGTGTCCCATTTGAAAAAACAGAGTCACCCGCTATTCCTCTTTTGTGGGCCAACCGATATATTCGAAAATATTTTTAGGTTGTGCTCTTCTTGTAGTATATCAAGTTTGCATCAAAAAATTTTGCCAAACTCAGACCGTTACGCGTATATCGTCCGCTGCGGCACTAGTGGGACACCCTGTATATGAAATCAATTGAACCCAACACAAATGAAAGGATAAATGCACTCAAAAATAACAAATGAAATATAGTTACCTATATATCAGCAAACAGGATCCCGTCGATGACTCCTATTCCTATATAAAGATTGCACGAGCTCGTCAAACGAATATGGAATGAAGCCGACGTGAAAATCCGTTGCTAAAAATGTCAAATTGTGTACACTTATCCTTGTAGTATTATAAAATAACCACGCCACTGGTAACAGTTTTTTTTGTTCGAAATAATTCGCACAAATTAAAGTTTTAAAAGAATGTAATTCGATTGAATCGAAATCATTAAAACTACGAATCACAGGAAAAACTGAAGTTTTCCGGAATTAACGAAAGGAAGCAGAATTAACAATTATCGGATGCAGAAATATTCACGATTAAGTCAATCAATGAACTGAATTAAAAATGAGAAGGAAACAAATATACGACATATGCGGCACTCCACAGCTGACGAATTGTTCTTATACATAAAGGAGGATCCACATGGGAATTCCTTTGTAGAGAAATTAATTTAAATATTCGAATTTTGAAAATTCAAAATATTTCATTCTAAGCGTTCACTTTGGCGTGAACAATAATCGCAGTACTTGTCATCAATAACAACATCGCTCCCATCATAATTTCTGGTCATCCATATTAAATATAATTATCAACAGTGATTTAAAAAAATATTCATTAAGTTTTAGGTTAGAAAACTAGAACTTGTCAAAAGTGTCAATACGGAAAAGATTGGGGAGTGGATTTGGGTCATGCGCACTATCATTTTCCAAATGAAATAAGCGAAAAAGATAAAAGTTGACCATCTCTTAAGGTGGATTTATACAGCAACTAAAATAAAATAAGAACTAAAATAAAATAAAATAAGAAATAAGAGCAGACAACATAGGTTTATAGAGATCACTAGAATAAAATAAGAAATAAGAATGAACCAATCAAATCGCAGATTTTTTGACAATGAATTTTGTGTAAGTTTAGAAAATCGCCTATTCCGCCTTTTATTCAAGGCTTGTCATCAATAACAACATCGCTGCCATCATGATTTCCTGGTCATCCATATTAAATATATCATCAATAATGATTTAAAAAAATATTCATTAAATTTTAGGTTAGAAAACTAGAACTTGTCAAAAGTATCAATACGGAAAAGATTGGGGAGTGGATTTGGGAATTTGGGTCATGCGCACTATCATTTTCCAAATAAAATAAGCGAAAAAGATAAAAGTTGACCATCTCTTATTCTAATTCTTATTCCTTATTTTAGCTTATTTCCTGTATAAACGCTGTCATTGAAATGCATGAAGTGAACATTCTTATTTTATTTTATTTTAGTTCTTATTTTATTTTAGTTGCTGTATAAATCCACCTTTAAGGTGGATTTATACAGCAACTAAAATAAAATAAGAACTAAAATAAAATAAAATAAGAAATAAGAGCAGACAATATAGGTTTATAGAGATCACTGGAATAAAATAAGAAATAAGAATGAACCAATCAAATCGCAGATTTTTTGACAATGACTTCCGCCTTTTATTCAAGGCGATAATCGCAGTACTTGTCATCAATAACAACATCGCTCCAATCATGATTTCCTGGTCATCCATATTAAATATAATTATCAACGATGATTTAAAAAAATATTCATTAAGTTTTAGGTTAAAAAACTAGAACTTATCAAAAGTTTCAATACGGAAAAGATTGGGGAGTGGATTTGGGTCATGCGCACTATCATTTTCCAAATAAAATAAGCGAAAAAGATAAAAGTTGACCATCTCTTAAGGTGGATTTATACAGCAACTAAAATAAAATAAGAACTAAAATAAAATAAAATAAGAAATAAGAGCAGACAACATAGGTTTATAGGGATCAGTGGAATAAAATAAGAAATAAGAATGAACCAATCAAATCGCAGATTTTTTGACAATGACTTTTGTGTAAGTTTAGAAAATCGCCTATTCCGCCTTTTATTCAAGGCTTGTCATCAATAACAACATCGCTCCCATCATGATATTTCCTGGTCATCCATATAAAATATATCATCAATAATGATTTAAAAAAATATTCATTAAATTTTAGGTTAGCTTGTCAAAAGTATCAATACGGAAAAGATTGGGGAGTGGATTTGGGGATTTGGGTCATGCGCACTATCATTTTCCAAATAAAATAAGCGAAAAAGATAAAAGTTGACCATCTCTTATTCTAATTCTTATTCCTTATTTTAGCTTATTTCCTGTATAAACGCTGTCATTGAAATGCATGAAGTGAACATTCTTATTTTATTTTATTTTAGTTCTTATTTTATTTAAGTTGCTGTATAAATCCACCTTTATTCTAATTCTCATTCCTTATTTTAGCTTATTTCCTGTATAAACGCTGTCATTGAAATGCATCAAGTGAACATTCTTATTTTATTTTATTTTAGTTCTTATTTTATTTTAGTTGCTGTATAAATCCACCTTCAAGGTGGATTTATACAGCAACTAAAATAAAATAAAATAAGAATGTTCACTTGATGCATTTCAATGACAGCGTTCATACAGGAAATAACCTAAAATAAGGAATAAGAATAAGAATGAGAGATGGTCAACTTTTAAGGTGGATTTATACAGCAACTTAAATAAAATAAGAACTAAAATAAAATAAAATAAGAATGTTCACTTCATGCATTTCAATGACAGCGTTTATACAGGAAATAAGCTAAAATAAGGAATAAGAATTAGAATAAGAGATGGTCAACTTTTATCTTTTTCGCTTATTTTATTTGGAAAATGATAGTGCGCATGACCCAAATCCCCAAATCCACTCCCCAATCTTTTCCGTATTGATACTTTTGACAAGCTAACCTAAAATTTAATGAATATTTTTTTAAATCATTATTGATGATATATTTTATATGGATGACCAGGAAATATCATGATGGGAGCGATGTTGTTATTGATGACAAGCCTTGAATAAAAGGCGGAATAGGCGATTTTCTAAACTTACACAAAAGTCATTGTCAAAAAATCTGCGATTTGATTGGTTCATTCTTATTTCTTATTTTATTCCAGTGATCTCTATAAACCTATGTTGTCTGCTCTTATTTCTTATTTTATTTTATTTTAGTTCTTATTTTATTTTAGTTGCTGTATAAATCCACCTTTATCTTTTTCGCTTATTTTATTTGGAAAATGATAGTGCGCATGACGCAAATCCACTCCCCAATCTTTTCCGTATTGACAGTTCTAGTTTTCTAACCTGAAACTTAATGAATATTTTTTTAAATCATTGTTGATAATTATATTTAATATGGATGACCAGGAAATCATGATGGGAGCGATGTTGTTATTGATGACAAGTACTGCGATTATCGCCTTGAATAAAAGGCGGAAGTCAAGGTGGATTTATACAGCAACTAAAATAAAATAAGAACTAAAATAAAATAAAATAAGAATGTTCACTTGATGCATTTCAATGACAGCGTTTATACAGGAAATAAGCTAAAATAAGGAATAAGAATAGGAATAAGAGATGGTCAACTTTCATCTTTTTCGCTTATTTTATTTGGAAAATGATAGTGCGCATGACCCAAATCCACTCCCCAATCTTTTCCGTATTGATACTTTTGACAAGTTCTAGTTATCTAACCCAAAATTTAATGAATATTTTTTTAAATCATTATTGATGATATATTTAATATGGATGACCAGGAAATCATGATGGGAGCGATGTTGTTATCGATGACAAGCCTTGAAGAAAAGGCGGAATAGGCGATTTTATAAACTTACACAAAAGTCATTGTCAAAAAATTTGCGATTTGATTGGTTCATTCTTATTTCTTATTTTATTCTAGTGATCTCCATAAACCTATGTTTTTTGCTCTTATTTCTTATTTTATTTTATTTTATTTCTTATTTTATTTTAGTTGCTGTATAAATCCACCTTGCTGTTAAGTGTTTCTCGAACAACTGCGAACAATATTTTTAGTGAATATATTAAGTATATAGCAAATATATTGGAAGGTTGTATTCAGTGGCCAAGTTCTGAGGTTGAATTGATGAATTCACTGCTTGAAATTTTGGGAATATTTAAGTAATACTTGATTATAAGGATATACCATACGTAGGTCTTCATGTTTGTCACGTCGCATCAGAACTTATTCACATTCTGATCATAGTTTAGGCAGATGTAAATCTTTTTGTGTTGCTATTTTGTAGTTTATTCCTATGATTATTTTTTGACGTTTCTCGAGACCAATAGAAATCTTCAATTTCAGTAATTCATATACGTTCTAGCCAATCAAAACATTATTATAGTGGAAATAATCTACCTACCAAAGATTATAGAGAAGGAAGATTGGAAACGAAGCGACAACATTGACGTGAGCGCCGTCTGGTGAGAAGAAAGTCCTGAGATAGATAATAGGTGGCTAAGAGAAGTGACATTATGTTACCATTGTTACCACATATGGTACAATTCAAACAGACAAATTCAAATCAAATTTAGATTATTCTCCAGTTGAGTTCGTTTAGATTAGATCTACAAAGAATAATTAATAGTTGTATTCGTTAAGTTTAAGTTTAATTGAGTTTTCGTATTGTATTTGAGTTATATATCGTGTAATGTTTGAGTTTTCGTTTAATATTTATGTTTTCGTTATAATTTAGTTTGATTCGTGCTTATTAGTATTCGTTCCTGTGTTTCGGTTGTTAAATATTTGAAGACAAGATGCCATCCGGAGCATGCTGCATGGCAAAGCAGTGTACTAATAATAAAAGGAATAATCCGAAATTATCCTTCTTTAAATCACCGAAGAAAATGGAAATGTAAGTATTGAAACTCGAAAGGGGTAACTCTGTTATTCATTGCATTAATTTTCAGTGCTCTGAAATGGATAGAGTTTTCTGGGCGAGAGGATTTAGATCTCAGCATGGCGTCTGAATGGGATCTGATTAGTCCTTATACAAGTTTTACACCTCTACAAGATGTTTTTTAAATTGTGATTTTGAATATTCTGTAAAAAATATGTTCTAATAATTCTGTAACTCAGATGTAAAGATATTTTTGACATGTATTCCAATTTAAAATTGTATGTATATTTTGAAATAAAAATATGTAAGCAAATCTATTTGGTGTGTTTAATTAGTATCAATTGAATTAATATGTAGATCAAAAATATAATCCTGAGCAGAACAGAAGCCCTGCTTTTGTTGTGTCACCCTGTATATTATTGTCTGGGCTCGATAGGTGGAAATCAAAATTATTACTTATGGTGGTATTCAAATTTCGCGCTCTTTCCAGTAACAGTAATCTGTAATGAAAAAAACTACAGTCACTGTAATCTGTAATGAAAACGCCATCTCGTGAGTAAAAAGTCCCGATATATATATGCATAAAACGTAGTCGGTTTTTTTAAAAGCTTTTATTTAGTTTCACCTGTCCCGGTGTCTGTCTGTAATCAAATCTTGCAAGTTGAATATGACCCACTTCTAATCGTCCGATTGATTTGAAATTTGGCAGGTGTCCATAATTCTGGTGACAATGCATCATGAAATATTTTTTATAGAAAAAAACAAAATGGCGGTTCCAAAATGGCGGATGAGTTTTGTAATTATCATCCGATTCCATTCAAAATTAGTATCTGGGGGTTGTTGGGTTCGACAATGATGATTCCTACGTCAAAATTGAAAAATTCAAGATGGCGGCTACAATATGGCGGCTACAATATGGCGGACGAGTTTTGTGATTATGATCCGATTCTATTCAAAATTGGTATCTGGGGGTTTTCTGGGTCGGAAATTACGATTTTTCAAAATTGAGGAATTCAAGATGGCGGCTTCAAAATGGCGGATGAGTGTTGTTATTATAAAAGCTTGTCTTAAAAAATGATTTTTTTATTATAGCTTTTAGTACGAGAGATATGAGGGCGTTTCCTATCTTTGTACTCTATAATCTTTGCTACCTACATTATTCCAGCGAGAATAATTCAATGTACATTGTTTTTATTGAATGACAACCACATGACAACGGATTTTCTTGATTTGACGCGTGTCGAAAATTTTCAAGAAATTCGTAAAATGAACCCCAAAAGTTTCAGTGAACCATCAGTCGATGATATAAATACAAATAATCATTGAAAGTGTATGTTTAGAATACCAAAAAAAGCAGCGCGTCGATTTGAAAACAATTCCAATTATTTTGCGACGAGAGGGGCTTCAAATTGGAAGAGAAGACATCAACAACAAAACAAGCCGTTATTTTGAAGGACTATGGGTTCAATATGAAGAAACAGAATGTGGAATAAAACTGCGAAATGAATGCAAGAGTTGTACTACGACCAAAATTAGATAGAAGATTCGACCCATTCAATGATATCGAATTCAAATCCACCAGATATGCTAAAAACACTAAGCGTAAGTTATTACAGGAAGAGCTCGAAAAGAGGAAATAAAGTTCTGCGAGTTTGAGCAAAGGAGAAATCTTGGACATGATAAAACTCAACGACGAAAACACACCGTCTGGCTTCCAGAAGAAATTTAATTTTTATGTTCAAAACTTCAATGCATCCTAATATGTATAACTCATTCTGTTTATATTGAGTCGAGTAATATAAATTTGTTGAAATAAAAATATAAAATTTTAAAAATTAATGATTTTGATTGTAACGTCAGAGAATAATGTCAAAAAATAATCCATCGAATACCACACGAGAGTTCGATAAATTAGATAATAATTCTCCAGGCATTTTCTCAAACTTGTTGCCATTTGGCAATAGCCACTCGAGCCCTTCGGGCTCTCGTGTCTATTGCCTGGCAACAAGTTTTCTAAAATCTGTCGAATTATTTTCAATTTATTCTCACTCTTGTGATATTACTACATTCAAAACAATAATTTATTTACATAATTTCCATCTAATACCTCGTGAATTGTCGATCTAATTAGAAGGGTAATAAAGCCAATTTGTATAACAAAATTTCATAATCTCGACTCTGCACTGTCAATAATACATTAATTCACTGAAATTATCCACAAAATCATCACGAGAACTAAGAAAATCACTTAAAATAATCTGTTTTACACATCAAAACAACGTAGCTTCAAAAGAGGATACTAGAATTCCGCCATGTTTGTTTACAGTCAGCAGCGCCCTCATCGGTGGTTGAAATCGCCAATTAATTATCAAGCCTGGAAACTAAGAATGCCGAAGGTGAAGGTAGTTTTGAAAAGGCAGAGGCAAATTATCAGGAAGTGCAATTTAGAATTGAAATCTGCGCATTCTAAAGTAACCCTGATAATTTTCTTAAATTCATTATTTTCCCGAAGTAAATGAACATTTTGTCAAATTGGTACCTAATTACTACGACATATATGTAGAAGTGGCAACGTTGCTCGTTCAACTGACTTAAGAATGGCTATAACCTCACATTTTCAAAATATACTCGGTGAAATGTGTCAGAATTCCATCATTTCATGGCTAACCGGTATACTTTATAAAAGGGAATGGAGTATAGGTTTTTTATGCATCTATGTTCTGTGCAGACCAGTAGGTCTGTGGTCAGACCATAGACATATAATAATGTGTCAGACCAAACTCTTTGGTCAGACCATAGCCATCTTGAACTACCTTTAGAAGGCCGTGGTCAGACATAGAATCTGGTTAACTGGTTTAGTGTTTATTTTTTTATTTGTTTTGCGAATGTCTTAAAGTCACATGAAATAAAGCAACTATGGAAATAAATGAGGTGAGCCAAACGAGCCAGGACAGTAAACCCATAACTGTTGAGGAGTTCAACTTTGAATTCCTTCCTATCATTTACGGAATAATACGCAGGTAAAAAGAGACTTACTCGACATAATTCGTTTATTCAGCTGTATGTCCCTTTCCAGAATCGAAAAAGATCACCACGACACCGCAGCTAAATCGAAAGAATCTCAAGAGTGTGCACTGAAAGTTTTGGAACTTCAGAAACATCTGGACCAAGCACGATTACAGGTAAACCTTGTGATACCCTCTGAATATATAACCCCCTTGAAGAGAAGCTCTTTTTATTCTTTGTGGGAAACAACTACAATAGTCTTGGCTTGAATATAATGAATGTTCTATTTAGAATCAACTGAATTCTTTACTAGAATGTGGGCAATATCTTTTTGAAAGGTTGCTTGCAATTTTTAGTCATCAACTTCTACTGAAAAGGAATTTATATACTGCTATGTGGAATTCAGTTAAAACTAAATACTGAATTCAGTACCTTCCACTCAATTCCACTTTTTTTGGTATTGTACAAAGATCGAGGAGCATGAAAACACGTAAGTTCTGCAGATGTATTCGAAAAGAGGAGATATAATAAATTGCTGTTTCTTCAATTGTTTTTTGCAAGATTCATTCAACCCAAAGCACAGTAATGCATGATGATTCTAAAATAGGTGGTTAATAATTGGATTATAAAGAATTAGTGAAAAAATGAATGATATCTCATTAAAATTTTTCTACATATTGCCTCCCAAGAAAGACAGCATGCACAGCCAACCTATACTGTAGAAGGCTATGAGGGTTCAAAGAATGGTTTTCAATAGTGCCCAATGTATGTGGTTTTCGTTAACAACACCTCTGAAGCTGTTGCCAGTGAACCACTTCTTATAGCCACTGGTTGTTATACATAGCAACTCACACAAATAGTGAATACCATAACAACTTTGCTTAGTGAATGGCCCTGATTATCATTCAAAATCTAGATAGAACTTATACACATATGAGTAGTTAAAGTAGTCTTCACAAAGCACTTCCCCGAAGTTTCCATCGATCATAATGGTTTCTTAACATGTTCACTGGTGGACTCAACCACAGATC
This sequence comes from Adalia bipunctata, assembly GCA_910592335.1. Classification (NCBI taxonomy): domain Eukaryota; kingdom Metazoa; phylum Arthropoda; class Insecta; order Coleoptera; family Coccinellidae; genus Adalia; species Adalia bipunctata. The sequence goes on from OU342951.1 coordinate 32,354,012, forward strand.
CTGGTAAACCATTCCACTGATTGAAGACCCTGGATAGAATTATTCGAATAGCTTCTATGGGGATGTACGACAATGCATGGATTTCAAACATCGAGTAAATGAATGGAAAGCATTCAGTACGGCTATAGAATTTGAGCGTAGTGGCTAATAAGTGTACAAAAGTACAGTCCTAAATCCAGCGCCAGTTCTTGCGTCGCTATACGCATGCGTATTGAACCTCTGCGGCGAAGAGAAGGGACGAGTCATTATGTATCCATGGATACCTCATGGAATTTTCTTCGTGCTGCCGATTACACATTTACAATTTTCCTATCGCACATGAGCAATAGTGTTAGGCTCCTGTACAAACGTCCTTCAAACGGAAATACTTGCAATCGGAAGATGTCTAGATATAAATCTAGAAAGAAACTATCAGAAGTGCGATATCGTCGTTCTAAGATGCAAATTGCCTAACTCACAAAATGACAGTTTTGCAGAAGAGCTAAAAAACGTTGTAAATTTTAATTTTAATTAGAATAAAACCAAATTTAAATATGGAATTATGGCGCGTAAACGTTAAATTTTGGACCTGGGCCGCTGTCAGATCATTGGTTTGTGCGTTTGTCACTAGAAGGCACTAATACCTTTGTTTTCATCAAAAATGGACTTGGGCAATTTGCATCTTAGAACGACGATATGAGCTATTCATACAGATAGTCAAGCTGCTATTAAAGCACTGAGCTCCTACATCATTGATTCAAAGCTGATTTGGGAGTGCCGTAACAAACTCAATGAGGTAGGCAAGAAGAATAAGGTCTTTTCAATCTGGGTTCCCGGTCATTCGGGAATCGTAGGAAACGAAGAGGCCAATACACTGGCCAGAAAGCGCGCACAAACGCCACTCACTGGCCCAGAACCCTTCTGTGGTATAGGACAATGCACCTATAAGAAGGAATTTATGCTAAAGGAGAGAACCGAAAGAGAAAAACTCTGGCGGAATCTCCCAGGGATGGATCATTCCAAAAAGTTCCTCCGGAACTTTGAAACTGCTAGATCCAAAAAATATCTGGATCTCAGTAAAAACCAACTTCACTTACTCACTGGCTTTCTCACAGGACATTGTCGCCTAAAGAAGCATCTGTTCAGAATGGGTTTATCGGACACTACACATGAGTGTAGATTCTGTGGGGAGGAGGAAGAACCTCCTATTCACCTGGTTACGGAATGCTATGCCATTGCAAGCCAAAGGAAAAAGTGCTTTGGACAAGAAACTTGTAGAAGTGGGGAGTTATCCTCCTTGAAGCCATCCCAGATAATGGATTTCATCAAATCTCTGGAACTGGAGGGCGAGCTGTAGGAGGCGCGATGATAACAGCTCTGATAGGGGGCACAATAGACCTTAAGGTCGCAGTGAACTGTAACCCCTCTTTACTATAACTATAACTATGAGCAATAGTTCTCAGTGGCGTTTGGCATGACCCACTAGATGTTGCACTTTTAATTTCAAGGATCAAATTTTAGGTATAGAATTATGTGAGTACGGCACGGCGTGGTATATCGATTACACGATATATAAAATCTATGGGTTGTCGCTCTCTTTCACTTCACATCCTTATTCATAGCATAGGATTTGTTGGGACCAGTTCCGGAGATATTTCTCTTAAATCTTCTGATCTTACGGAATTTTGTCTCCTCCCAGAAGTCCCAGCTTTTTACCAAATTTCAACCCTAACGGATTGAAGGCCTTTTGGATAAAAATTCGACAATTATACTATTAGAAGTACATATAATATATTGTGAGTATCGCACTGTTTGACTGGCTAATTTGAAATCTTATGCATCGAAAATGTTAAGGTAAATATTGGCAGACCAGCATGTATACAGGGTGGCCACTTTTCCAATGGCATTGTATTGGTAACTTTTAAACCATAAGAGTTAGAAGGTCGGCCAAATGGAGAAAAAGTTGCATTCATAGAAGCCTTGTCAAGCAGTTCAAACAAATCGAGATTATCAGGGCCGGTTTTTGAGATATCATAAGAAAAGTAAATTCTGTCATTTTTATTTTTATCTTTTTCCCACTTTATTTCAAATATTATCAAAAAATGTTACAGGAATTTTTTATTCGACTGTAAATTATCTTCAAAATGACCTAATCAGATTTCGTATCCAACGTTTCGTTCTTCCTGGGCCACCCTCAACCTTATTTTTTTCAATACGGACCTGCATATTTTATGACACTTTTCGAAATAACTTTTAACGCTGAATTCAACGATATATCATACAATATCATTCAAAGTAGATTTTACAAAATGGTGGAAATTTTTCGAACACTTACGTCATTAATGTTCATCATTTACCTTCGAATAATCATTTCATTCGTCTTTCATTAAATGATATTTTAGTTTAATTATTATGAATTAGGTTTTTCACCTCTTGAAATTAGTGAATAATTATTACTTGTTTCTTGCTTTGATTCTGTTACGTATTATTTATTTACAAATTTCAAGAGGTGAAAAACCTAATTCATAATAATTAAACTAAAATATCATTTAATGAAAGACGAATGAAATGATTATTCTAAGGTAAATGATGAACATTAATGACGTAAGTGTTCGAAAAATTTCCACCATTTTGTAAAATCTACTTTGAATGATATTGTATGATATATCGTTGAATTCAGCGTTAAAAGTTATTTCGAAAAGTGTCATAAAATATGCAGGTCCGTATTGAAAAAAATAAGGTTGAGGGTGGCCCAGGAAGAACGAAACGTTGGATACGAAATCTGATTATGTCATTTTGAAGATAATTTACAGTCGAATAAAAAATTCCTGTAACATTTTTTGATAATATTTGAAATAAAGTGGGAAAAAAAATAAAAATGACAGAATTTACTTTTCTTATGATATCTCAAAAACCGGCCCTGATAATCTCGATTTGTTTGAACTGCTTGACAAGGCTTCTATGAATGCAACTTTTTCTCCATTTGGCCGACCTTCTAACTCTTATGGTTTAAAAGTTACCAATACAATGCCATTGAAAAAGTGGCCACCCTGTATATTATACATCAATTTGATGAAGATCTTTTAAATAAATTTCACCTACTTCTTTTCGAATTACGGATGATTTAATAATAAGTATATCTGTCTGAAATTAAGTCAACCCAATAACTCTTGCAGTGTTGCCTTTGTGAGCCAATTTTATGGCTTGATATAAGGACGGCTTTGGTGGAGCACCGCGTGCGATCTGGCCGTTGACTGGAAAGAGTTTTAGGTATTCTGTGGTAATAACCAATTTTTTGACAATTCATATTTTCAAAACGTCAAATTTCAAAATATGTGGATTGTGCAATGAAGGATCTTTATTGATTTCATTGCATGAAACAGTAATATAATTAGTATTGATTATTTGTTCCCTGTGGATTATTTTTATCACTTTTTCAGAAGAAAAAGCCAAATATCGAGTCGGATTTCATAAAGGTATTGAAAAATCGTAATATATTCAATAATTTATTATTTCTTTCTCATAATTTCCAATTGATATAACTTCAGTACCATACATATACATATTCAGAATTTGGATTGTACATTGTGCAATGAATCTAACAAAAGGTCTGACATCCCCCAAATTAGCAGCATTTAAAGCGTCATAATACTTTTCTCTTTGTTCCTTTAAAACCATCACTGGGGGATAACCTGCACGAATTAGTATTAAATTCATTACTAATCTACTTGTGCGGCCATTTCCATCATAAAATGGATGTATGTCCACAAGTTTATAATGTGCCAAAGCAGCATAGCGAACTGGATGCATATTTTGAGCTTCTTCAGAGTTCAGCCAATATTCATAAGCTTCCATCAGTACAGGAATATCTTCAGGCGGTGGAGGAATGTGTTTGCCAATGAAAACTTTTTCAGAACGAAATCTTCCTGATTTGACAGGATCCACATGACCCATTGCTCGCCTGTGGATTCCTAAGATATCATTCACACTTATGTAGTTTTTTCTAGTTAACAATTTTACATATTTCATTGCTAACTGGAGCCCTAATACTTCGTTATGTTCAATAATACTTTTTCCTGTAACAACTTGTCCTGTTTCAAGTAAATATTTCAACTGATCTATCGTCATTGTATTTCCTTCAATACCTACAGTGTGATAAATATGTAAATAATAAGCCTGCTTTTTGATGTTGTCAAATGAATCTTTACTGAACATTTCTTTCAAAATGTCTCTTTTCCCGTCTATTGTATTCAACATTTCTGAATCCAGTTTATCTACAACTTGTGCTGTCCTCTTTCTATTCATAAGAGCAGCTGGGTGATCTGGAGAATAGGTCAGTGCCTTGAAATATAATTCATCGGCAGACACTATATCTTTCTGAGTTTTTTCTAGAAATTCTCCATATTTATTGAGTACATCAGCATCTGCTGGGGCCATTGCAGCTGCATGTTCAAATAATCTCATTGCTTTATGTACTTTACCAGAAATGTGAAATGCAAGAGCTGCTTGTAGAGTATTATGCACCTCTGCTTCTGTTGCTTGTTCTCTGCTTTTTTCATTTGATTCCGGCGAATCTAAAACAGCACTCAGACCTTGCAAGATTGTATCATCATCTGTAGAGTAATAACTTAGACTTGTATCATCTGTTGGTATGAAATCATCGAATAATGGAACTTCATATTTCATTATAGGTCTTTTCAGATATCTGTAGAAAACGTAATGCTGGAAGGATGTGAAAATTATACATAAAACAGAGACAATTATCGATATGAATATAGCAAAACTATTCATTTCACAATATCGGTGTTTATGCATATTTCATCTTTCGAATCTCGGGAATTTTAAAATGCTTTTGTGTCGATCGTGAAGAATGTCGTTTAACCTAACCCATTGCCAGCCCCCTGTTAAATTTGCGGATACGTATTCCATAACGTGGGCACTTCGTTTAGATTGTTATGACATTTCAAACATTTGACTCTGACTTGTGACCATAGATTTAATATGGAATATGTCAAACACAGATTTCTACTTGGCATCGATGATTTCTCACGTGCGGAATGTCGACGAGGACAAAAGGCGCGAGGCGTTGCCAGACTGACATAACATTACTAATAGTAAAGTTCGCCGGGCAAGCTAGTTTATAATAAAAAAGGGGTTTTCGGGTTTGGAGTTCAAAAATATCTCTCAGTGTTACTCTTTATTGATCATTCCAAGCTTTCGGCTATTGGTTTGAGCCTTCTTCAGGGAAACTAAAAGAAGACATGGTATTACAAACATCATACAAAAAACTTTCACATTTATAAAACACTCACAGTCAATTTGAGGTTTGTATATTCTACATTCAAGCATCAGACGAAAAATCTTGGCTGGAAAAAATAATAATACTTTATATTCGCTTTTTTTAAACTTCTAATAAAATACGTCGTAATGAAATAATTAACCTCGCTCCTCATAAGGATGAAATTCAGTGGTCAGCGCTGTCGATCATGGAACTTGTCTCAGTTCAACTACAGTGACTTTATACAAGACAGTGACGACAAGGAGCTGAAATCCACCATTAAGAGGCTAATGTCAGATTATTGGAGGTTGAAATTCAAAGTTGCAGGAAAGTTCTTTAAAATTTAATGGTCCATTAAACTCTTAATCTCCCATCTGTTCCTTGTAACAATGCAGGATTAAAAGTTTAATATAGATAAATATATATGATACTAACCTAAAAAGTTATAATTTCTATAGTTCTGTGCACAGAACACTAATTCTTCAGTTCTGTGCTTCCAAAAGAAAATAAACACAATTAGCCTCTTAATGGCGGAATTCACCACGTGACATCTAACTACCAATAGAAATTGAGACATGAGCGTGTCACCACTGTCTTGTATAAAGTCACTGTAAGTTCAACTACAGTGACTGTATAACCACAGTGACGACAACTGGCTATAAAACTGTCAAAAGTCCGCCATGTTTTGTCGAGATGTTTTGGCGGTATTTTTGAATTTTACATCGGTAACTTACGGCAATATTTCATATTATAGGTCTCAATTTCATTAGGAAGTAACATTATGTTCCATGAATTCGATCTAAGATATGACGTTGCAAATGAACTGAATCGTGCTATCAATTTTCCCGAAGATACAGATCGAAAATACTGGTTATCTTTAACTTCTAACTTAAATTATTATTCAGAAAAAACTGAAGAGCTACATACACAAGTGAAGATTATTATTTGCCAATAGTAAATTCATCTTGATTGATTAGTCATTGGCTTAATGGCCATAACTCTCGAAAGAAGTCCTTATTCTCAATCTCTAGACCACAAAACGTCTCATAATTTTGAATACGATCTTCGATCCACAATGTATTTCGTCGCAAATGAACTGAATCGTGCTATATATTTTTCAGAAGATACAGATGAAAATATTGGTTATCTTTAACTTCTAACTTGAATTATTATTAAGAAAAAACTCAAGAACCACGTACTCAAGTAAAGATTATTATTTTTTAATAATAAATTCATTTGGATTGATCAGTCATGGGTTTAATGGTCATAACTCTCGAAAGAAGTCTTTCTTCTTAATCTGTAGACAACAAAACGTCTCATAATTTTGAATTCGATCTAATGTATTTTGTCTCAAATGAACAGAATCGTGCTATCTATTTTTCCAAAGATAAAGATCTTCAATGTCTAACTTATTATTATTAAGACAACACTCAATGCATGCACAATTAAAGATTATTTATTTTCCAACTATAAATTCACCTTGAATGATCAGCCATGGGCTTACTGGCCATAACACTAGATAGAAGTTTTTTTGACTTATTCTTAATCTGTAGAGAACAAAATGTTTTATAATTTTGAATTCGATTTTCAATCCAATGTATAATCTGTCAAATGTACTGAATCGAGCTATCTATTTTTCCAAAGATACATATCGAAGAAAATATTGTTTATCTTTAATTTCTACATTTGGCTCAGTAATGTATTCTCTTTATATTTCAATTTAAGTCTATCTAACTCTATCCTCACACGCTGCAACTCTTTTCTATATTGTACACATCTTTTTTGTTCCCTTAGGTATAATAAATCAGACTTGGCTAGTTTCTGCCCCAATTCTCTCAGTTCTTTGTTCACTTCAGGTACAGTAATGTTATCATTGCTGCTATCTAATGGTATATTTCCAGTTGGTTCTTCCACTATGGTTTCCTCATTATAAGATACACTTGTATCTATACCTGCCTCAGGATCAGGACCACCTGCAAATAAATCTTTGTTATTCATTTACATAACAAAACATCATGTTATCAGAACATTTAACCCAGACAAGACTTCAAGGTATTATATCTAGATGTTAGGAAAACAGTTATATTAATAATTTCAACATAATTAACATTTATAGCATTTCACCTGAAATAGGCTCTTCAAATTATAACCTACCTTCATAATCTAATGGTTCAGTTTTGAAAGGAAATATTGTAGGAACAGCATTGTGTTTCAACTTCCTTTTTCCATCAACTCTCACTTTCTCCCACATATCAGGAGCGAAATGTACCTGAAATATTTTATGAATAATATGTATAATTTCTGAGGACCCTAATTTAATAGCATAGAAATTATATTTCTTAGAACTTTTTTGTTCTTTTATTTGAAAGTTAACTAGTAAAATGAATGGACTTACTTCACACAAAAAAGAATTATTAGAAGGGAACCAGTTTGCTCGTCTTGTTCTTAATGCCCAATCATGTCGTCTGACAGGATCCCTTGGAAATCATTTCATAATGAAACCCTTCTCTGTAGAATTTGAACACCCAAAAATTGCACAACCGGGCATTTTGAAATATGAAAAATTCGCTGCTTTCCACAAACTTAACAACTTCACTGCTTCACACGTGTTGACAAATAAACAATAACAATCCTAGATGGGTTAGAAAATCTGCGCACTGTCATTTCGACAAAACATGGCGACCGACCAATAGAAAATGAGACACGAGTTGTCGTCACTGTGGTAATATAGCCACTGTAAGTTCAACTCGGTGGTCACGCCCTCTGTGTCAACTCAATGATATTACAATAAATGTGACTCATCTCGTCAGTGTCTGTAGATTGAATATTGATGTTGTTTTCATGTCTGCTTATTTCTACTGACTCAAGGAAAATGCGCTTTTTCGGGTTAGATTCATATCTTAGCACGTCAACATTGTTAAAATCCATTACATGGCCAGACTCAACAGTGTTTTTGGATAGGCCTGTCTTTTTGTTTCGTAGGCTTATGCCGGCCATACACGGACCGGACGTCGGTCGTGTCTCTGCAGCTTCTTTTTTGTCTCGATCATGGTACGCTTTGTTTTTGACTTGCGATAGGCATGAATGCGTTTTATATATTTCAATAAAATCTTCAAGGAAATTTTTAGTAGAATCTGTTGGTGCCATTTTTGCGTATTGATTTTTGATACAGGTGACAATACGATATCATTCACTATTCGACGTGGAGACAACTGACGTCGACAACGTTCATGACAGCAAATGACGTGACCTGCGCAGGCGACCGGTGTACAGGGTGGGCAAAATTGTTGCTATATGAACTCAAACTTTTTAACCCGAGGAGATAGAGAAAAATGAATGGCACTTTATAGTCCTCTTTTTTCAAGAAACTGATAATGCCATCAACTGTATTCCTCTATCTTCTTTCGTTTCCGAGTTATAGGCCAAAATTGAAATTTTGGCGATTTCAACTTTGGTCATTATCTCCGTTTCTGTTTATGCTAGGCTGTTGGAATAAAAACATTATACAGGCACTTTTCTGATAGCAATCCAGTGGCGTAAGTTGTGTTTTTTCTTATGGAAACAGTAGTTTGAACTGACTTAGAAAGAATCGCCTTTTTTTTTCCCGTTTCAGAAATGTATCATATGTTTTAGTTCATGTAGCACCAATTTTGCCCACCCTGTACATGCACACATGCACAGGCACATCGTACGGTGTCACTCAAAAATATTGATTTTCGATCTTGCACCGGTCGCCTGTACAGGTTGAGAAAACTGCACAGGTCTAATCCCACACACGCTCCGGTTGACCTGCACAGGCATGCCTGCGCAGGTATACCTCTCCGGTAGACCGTAACGTGTATGGCCGGCATTACATCCCGCTGGTGTTCTTTGAGTCTAATCTTCAGTTTGCGTCCCGTCTGTCCCACGTAGCATGCTTCGCTAGAACCGCAATCGATCTTGTAGATCGTGTTTATTGAGTTTAACTTTTCTTCTTTGTCTTTCAATTTTGAAAAAATGAGAGAACTTAATTTGTTAGGAACTTTGCAAGCTATTTTAAAGTGCGGGTATTTCTGTTTAATTAATGAAGTGATCTTAGGTGTAAGGCCGTTATAAAAATGGAAAAAAACTGATAGTTGGTGTCTTCCGATCGGGTTTGCTCGCGTCTAGAGGTTTCCTGGCTATCCGGGACAGACGGCACGCGGAACAAAAACTTATTAACTAACTTAAGGGGGTAGGAGTTTTCCAGTAGTATCTTCCTTAGTGTTCTCAGGTTGTCATCGTAATGTACTGGGTCAGAGATAATCCTTATGCGGTTTTTCAGGCATAAAATCAGGTTTATTTTGTGCTTGATCTGATAAATTATAACTCCAACCATCAGACCAAGCCGAGTGAAGTATTCTTCCCTTTCCTTGTATATTCATTCTCAATTGTCTTATTTATATCCATCTAAACGTGAGTAAATTCAAGAAATGTTCTGATTTTCATGAGTCTGAAAAATGGCAGACAGAGACTATAGCCTTCCCCAGACATCATACAGCTGAATATCAGTTCCTGCCAAATTATATAGGTATTATATTATGTATACAACAATTGGCCCCGGAGATTGAAATCAATGAATGGTAGGTCTTTGAAGAGGGAAGTAAAGTTTCTTTTAATCAACGGATGTTACTACAGTATGGAGGAGTTCATCCTCCTTCGTTTAATTTGTTTTTTTTGTATGTTATTTTATATGATGACATTTCTTGAATGTGAAAGGATCAATGAACATTTATATTATTTAAATTAAAGGACTTATCAGAAACGTTGAATTGAATATCCTTTTCTTTATAAATTAACTTTCAAATCATACTCATTCATTTTCAACATATATTTGTAGCATAGTTTTGCTTTCTCAAACATATTCTCATCTGATAAACATAATCCAAAATCATAATCGACCTTGGTCAACGTACAAAAAATTGATGAAAAATTAAGTGAGATGAGATTTTATTGAAAAAACACAAGAACCCAATACATATCTCGGAAACTGTTAATTTTCGGTTACCAATAAATACGACACCGACACAACCACAGTAAATTTGAAAGCACCCTGTATATAGGCATCGCTGTACTGAATACAGATAATCTTGATTTTGGTCTAGATTTAGTAAAGCCTTGTTTGGAATTAAATATTATGATATTCAGTCATTGTGATCGGATAACGAAATATTCGATGAATAGCGAATTTTTATACGGGTTTCATTTCTCCTTAAAACGTAGTCTGTATTCCATCAATTCAGACAGCGCATAGTGATTCGGATTTCGAATCAATACAAATTATTTCTATTTTCCTCCAATCTTAAAAAGTGATGAACCAAATACTGTATCAATATCATGAATCAAAACATTCACTCTAGTAATTTTGTCAATCTGACAACGCCGCGCTATCGTATTCCGCCATCGAGCTTATACACGTCCACACCATATATCTACTAATACCAATATGGATTATACCCCTGCTTTTCAAAGTCACAAAGTGAAACCAGATCTTTGGTAAGGCTTGAGTTGTACGCTTGCGTCAACTGGAAATTCAAAAATTGCAAGAATTTTAGAGGTTATGTTTATTCTGGAAGACAACAAGAAAAGAGATATCCAGAATGAAAATAAGTCACTTGAATACTTTCAGTTCAATTTTAGAATATGAATAGGAGTTAACAATAGCGGCCTTTACACATACACGCTTTCCGTACGGAAAGGCCTGAAATAGGAAAGAGCGAAGTAAAGCGCGTATGTGTAAAGGGTGCACTTGGAGGGCAGGATTACGTTCGCAGAATTATTGCAGGAAAGCGCGGCAGTCTAGTCTTGGTACTCTAGGAAGACACTACGCGCTTTCCGTCCCGCCGCACAATTGCGTAACCGTTCAGAATTGAAATAAATAAATAGATCATGGATGTTCGACTGTGGTCAAAAGAACTTATAACAGATTTCATCAACTTATACAAATCTAATCCGTGTTTGTGGAGAAACAAGAGCGACGAATACAAAAACAAGAACCGTCGTGATAGTGCCTTCAAGGCAATGGTGGATTTTTGTAAAGCACGCGGATTCCCTGATGCCAATAAGGAATTCGTGTCAAAAAAAATTCAGAGCCTTCGTGGCTCCTTCCGAAAGGAATTAAAGAAAGTACATGATAGCGATAGAAGCGGTCGTGGAGCAGATGAAATTTACGTTCCAACGCTATGGTATTATGATCTTTTGCTATTCACAAAAGATCAAGAAGTGCCAACACATAGCCTCATGGGTGTGTCTTGTTTCACTATTTTAGGTCTTAGTTTTTCAATTAATAATTCGAATGATGAGGCTCATTCTCAGATAGTTTAATGAAATCTTCTGGGTGATTTTCCCGTAACTCGTATATCAACGGCAAATGACCATAACGACGTCTATATTCTTACACCCAAACCCTCTTTTTTATTTTTTTTATTTGCCCAACTTTTGTCATCAATCCAATAATAGCCAGAGTGACGTTTTGTCTTCTTTGAAGATCCATCACACACGCACAATCAAATAAGCAACACTGGTTAAACCGGCAGGCCATCAAAACTGTTCGTCTGACGACCACTCCAAACGTCGAGGATTGCGCGCTAGATTCGCCCTCTTTTCGTTGGCTCCAACAAGTCGACACGCTTTCTTGGAAGAAAGCGCAGTGTCATATTTTTCGCTACACACGCTTTCCCTATGGATTTGCGCGATGGTATTACTCGCACGCTTTCCTCGAAGTCCCAGGGGTGTGAGAAAGCGTGTATGTGTAAAGGCCGCTAATGACAATAAGGACTTGAAGAAAACGGAATAAAGCTATTGAAACATTTCACATTGAATTGTGAGGTTACGTTCGAAACTATTCACATGAAGTTAAGAATGACATACGTTTCACGACATAATACGATGTGTCAGAGAGAGATAGAATTAAAAAAATATTTTTATTCTCAATATTGCCGCACAAGCGCAGATCTGAATTGTTACCGAAGCCCAGCTTCAGTTTTGATTGGCTCTTTCCCCATATAGGAATTATTAGATATATGGTCCACACTCATCCACAGGCTTGGCATATCACATGAAGAATTCTATTTCTAACCTGGATAACTTCATTGTAATATTTTGTAATCAAAACTATGTTCAAAGCTATGCTATAGATAGTAAAGTTTTTTTCGAACTCGGCAATTTATAATAAAGAGTAACACTGAGAGATATCCCGAAAACTCCTTTTTATTATGCTATAGATGTTTAACATTTTTGGCATAATTATTTCAATATTTCATTGATTATAATTTTTTTGCAGATACATCAACTACATGGAATTGGGTATAACAAGGAGCAACAATTATTAAACTTGGAATCTTTAAAAGTACAACTAAAACTGAAGCAGGAATTGTTACAAAAGTACCGCTATATGTTTCCCTTTGATTCCATGACTCCCAAATAGAAACCAAAGCTCATAGCTACGTCAAGTCATAGAATCACAGAGAATTTTAAAAATAAATAATTATTCATAATGATCAGATTTCTGATAAGAATTCTTGCAAATAATGAGAAATTAGTTCAAAAATTGAGCGAATCGTATCCTATGAGAAGAGCAGCACAAATTATAGTGAGACTTGCATATAGTGGCAAATATTTTATTGAAGCACGACAATGGGATAGAAAGATGAGCCCTGAACAATTTAGAAGCTTTATGCAGGATATTGCAAGAAATTTCCAAAACCAGATCAAGGAAGCTCGAGATGAAATTAAGCGTAAAATGAAATGATTCTTTTGTGTACTTGAATTTTTTTCTTATTATGTAAGTCTGAATGAAATGTTTGTGTGGTTGACATTCGAATAATATATGTATTGTATAATATATGAAGGATGTTTATATAAACTAGTTATTATGTAATGAAATCTATAATTTTTCATGAAGATAGATTTGTCATAAAATTCATTAATGTGGATTTAGTACTGGTGCTATTGTCAAATTCACTGAGCTAAAGGCCCAAGGTTTATACCTCTTGGTTAAGTCGGTCAATAAAGGACTTTTAAATCCCTTCACCTCAATGCTGAATAATTCGTTCACAATAAATTAGAATAATTCCTCCTAAAATCTAAATCACTGTGAGATGGAGAGCTTTCATGAAGAAGTATTTATAACTCATTGACAATTTTTTTTTGCAACTTTTAAGCTGTTGTAATAGAATTAACCGATTGTCTTCGGAATTGGCCTAGTCGCCATCGTCGCAACCCACTTCGGTTATTCTCTATTGAATTCTGTTCTGATTTGGCCCAGTTGCTATGGTCACAACCCTCTTCGGTTATTCTCTTCTAAGGGGATACTATACAGTTCACAAATCCAAAAAGACAATCAAAGTTTGACTGCGAGTTGCTTGAAATATTATAGACTTGGACGGAGCAGATGGTTGTAAAGTGAAAAATCATCTCATCACGAAGGGCCTTACTAGATATTACCTGGATGTCGACCTTACTTGTTTCCAAACACGTATGCGAATTATTGAAGCTGTTTATTTCTTCCGAACCGTTTTATTATTTTCAGCAAATCGTTTGACGTGACGTACGTCAATATACGGGATGATTCACCGCTATGGCCTATTAGACGTTTAAGGAAAAATATTCATAATTTTGCACTGAACATTTGCATGTTGAACTTGCGGTTATACCGGAGCCTATTTCAAGAAGCATATCCGGTATAATATTGCATCATCAGATATCTTTTTCGATGGCAATTTCTACAATATGCCATATCTTGGGTAAAAACTCAACGTTGTGAAAAAACGATTTCTTCAAAGAGAATAAATTGGAGGGTTCTCAAGATATCCTCCAACTTCAATTAAAAAAAAATCAAGTATTAGGTAGAAAATTGAAAGCGCGAACTTGGAAAAACAAAACGCACTTTTTGAATGAAGAATTGGTTCTGTTCATCGGCCGGAGTATAACAATTCCCCTTAACTCTATTCTGTTTTGGCCCAGTCGTCATCGTCGTACCCTTGTCGGTTTCGTTATATTTCTCGTTTGAAAATACACAAGTCGGTGATTGCAATAAAGTGTGTGAACTGATTCGTAGTTTAGTATCAACTGATTAAGTGAATATCTACAGGGTGTCCCAGAAGTCGCACCCCATTGAGGGGATCGAAAGGGAGAAATATTCTGAGCCCAAAAATCCATGTTTGAAATTTTTTGATAACGTAGTTGATTAGTAATTAATTTTAATGAAAGTGGCCAATGAGGAGCGCCCAACAGACGCCAGAGTTGCTGCCGGCTTTTCACGCAGTAAACCGAGACTGGCGTTTCACTCTAGCGTCCCCAATGCCTTAACCCCCAACTTGAATTATCGTTATAAAAAAATTTCAAACATGGATTTTTGGGCTTAGAATAATTTTCACTTTCGAACCCCTAAATGGGGTGCGCGACTTCTGGGACAATCTCTGTATATTGTTGAGTGTTGCAAGATTTCAATCTCTGAAAGTGTGTGTCAACGATTTGTTCCTGTATAGATGCTTAGAAACCCTGGTGTAATGACTCCTTACTAAAAATCGTGACCAAAAATTGTAGATCAAAACGGCACTCTTGATCGCCGATCGGGTCCTACTTGCGGAATAATCCGCAATATTTCACGCTTGTGGCGTTGTTGCGGCAATGGAAAATAGCGCGACCCCGTTCGGGAGAAATGAAAAGTAGGACCTCATCACAGATTTTCGATCGATAAGGAAGTCTCAAATGAAATCTAATCAGTGTGCCAACACCAGGTATTCTATGTGTTTTGTACCAAGGTTAAGGCGAGTTTATACAGCAACTAAAAAAAATAAGAACTAAAATAAAATAAAATGATAATGTTCACTTCATGCATTTCAATGACAGCGTTTATACAGGAAATAAGGAATAAGAATTAGAATAAGAGATGGTCAACTTTTATCTTTTTCGCTTATTTTATTTGGAAAATGATAGTGCGCATGACCCAAATCCACTCCCCACTCTTTTCAGTATTGAAACTTTTGACAAGTTCTAGTTTTCTAACCTAAAATTCAATGAATATTTTTTAAATCATTGTTGACAATATATTTAATATGGATGACCAAGAAATCATGATAGGAG
This sequence comes from Adalia bipunctata, assembly GCA_910592335.1. Taxonomy (NCBI): domain Eukaryota; kingdom Metazoa; phylum Arthropoda; class Insecta; order Coleoptera; family Coccinellidae; genus Adalia; species Adalia bipunctata. Next base: position 32,369,373 of record OU342951.1, read on the forward strand.
CGACGTTGTTATTGATGACAAGTACTGCGATTATCGCCTTGAATAGAAGGCGGAATAGGCGATTATCTGAACTAGCACAAAACACAAAAGTCATTGTCAAAAAATCTGCGATTTGATTGGTTCATTCTTATTTCTTATTTTATTCTAGTGATCTCTATAAACCTATGTTGCCTGCTCTTATTTCTTATTTTATTTTATTTTAGTTCTTATTTTATTTTAGTTGCTGTATAAATCCACCGTTAGTTTACCTAGGTTGTTCTGGGTTTATTTTTTTACCCTGATTAGTTTATCAGGATAATGGGTTACCTGCACTGCTTCTGCTTGGTGGACGCTGTTGATCCACGTATATGTCGATGATTGACTGTTGTGACTTCATGCACAACCGATGTAAGTGGGTATACTTAATTATAAGCACCCTATGGTAATCTGCGATAAGTTGTTATCAGAACTTGATAACAACTACGAAGAGGATGAGGAAGTGGTAAAATGTGAACGCACTCTCAACAACAAATAAGCTGTATTTTTCTTGCTACCTCAACCTAGGTAACAAGCACGAAACGATTATAAAAATATTATGAATACAAGTATGAATCTACCTTTCTATAGGATATGTACTTAATAAAGTATAGAAAGGGAGCAAAGTGTTGTTATGTACCTATTACAAAAATTGGAAGTTTACTGATCGACAATTATAAACTTAACTTCACTGGCTGCTTGTCTCTCTAACATGGGTTTTTGAAGACAAGCTCGAAAATAAGGGAGGTTCATTTCCTCAGAATAAAGGTGGGAGAAATCAACAATTGATTGGGTGTCAGGATCGAACAACGCCTCGCTAAGCCAACAAAGTGCACTCATTTGTAACAATGAAACATACGGGAATATGGCCGTTCAAGGGTGCGATCTATACGGTTAAAATCGATAAAACATTTTCTGAAACGTGACTGCTTCCTTCTGGTGAACAAAGAAGACGAAATTTATGTGTTACACATGTTGCTAAGTGAAACACGCAACACTATGCATCTATGATAGATGCATAGAGATGCCATAGAATATACCTGGTGTTGGTACTAAGATGTCTGAACACATTTCTGTGTGACAGCTCATATCCATAGAAACATGAAAATCTCGCGGTTCCACCAACTTGAGATGTTTACTAATTATTTTAAGCTGTAGCTTCTGGGCCTCTGTTTCGGAATAACCTTCGCTTCCACATCCCCATCTCACCCAAGGTCTCTCTCGCCACTGCTCTACCAAACCGTAGTGTTAGGTACTACGAACTTTCAATTTTATTGTTAAAAGTTATTTATGCAAGAAAAAATATGTTGTCAAAAATAATAAAAGTCTTGTTTAGACACTAAAATCTTTCCTCTTCAAATAACGTATAAAACATCTAAATAACAGACATACATATGGTCCTTCGAGCAAAAAGAACAGCTTTATGGAGAACCTATCCACGAAGTCTACACCTGTAAGAAAAAGCCAACGAAATAATAAAGGTAAACCTCCAAATAATATGGATATGAAAAATCTGACTTTGACAACGTCAAGAGAAATGAAAATGAAACGGGAGTTTCCATAAGGTACGAAAAGGAAATGGATGAGAACTCCCAAGGCAATAAGTCAGTCACAACCCGGAAACAGGCGCGTATTCAGGGGGGGGCTATTGGGGCTCTAGCCCCTCCAAGGCTTTCGCCTCAGGCGAAAGTCTCATTCTCATTCACCACAAGCAACTTTCAAGTAGTATAAGAAAAGCCCACTAACTGAAAACTAGTCAACTCTTGCATGCTTCAATATTTTCTTATTTGTTTTTTATGATTTCTTATAGTTAAACATTTCTTTCTTTTACTGGATAAATGCTGAGACCCCCCAACACACCTTTCTGGGTACGCGCCTGCGTAGATTACGAATCTGTAATTAGAATTCTTCTGTGACGCGTAGTTTGGGAAATAATTGACCTGGAGTCGAGAAATCGCGAAAAATAGTTCATTTTTGGACTGCCGAATTTCCCAGAAAAATTGATTTATACAGATGCTGATTTTTTTGCATAGAGATTGATCCTTTGTGAAACGAAAATATCAATATTCATCCATTAGAGTCGAACAGTTTAGATTTTTTGATTTTTTTCGCGAAGGTCCAAAAATTTTCGCCAATTTTCCACTCAAGGTCAAATATTTCCCGAACCAAAAATTTCGCGGAAAAACTAATCAGCGCATCGTAATCTACGACATCGAATAGTGAATGAAATGACCCGGGTCAATATACTACAAAAAAAATTTGGACAAATTTCGATCTCGACCACTCGACTCCGCCATCTTGTTCGGGTCATTCTCAGACCAAGGAAAGAGGAGACCTGGCATGTCATTCATAAATTCAGGAACTTTTGAAGCCAACATCCCGACCAATTTCCCATGAGCGGAACAAGGACAGACGTAGCTTCCCTTTTTCCACGGATATCGCGATGCAACAATGCAGAAACTAGATTCGCGTGAATTCGTTTGCCGCCAGTGGCGTGGATTTGCCGTGTTGTTTAGGGGGTTCCGTAGTTATTCACATTTGAAAATGATTGTTTCGGAGCTCAATATCTTTGGAACTACAGTCGAACTTCGATAAATCGAATCAAATTGGTTGGCAACAGCATTTGAAGATTATTGTTTTTCAATAACTCTTGATAACAATTAGCTGAAATTTGGTTCCAATTTGATATGCGCACGTTAGGTAAATAACTTTTTATTGATGAAATCAGAATTCAATTAATTTCGACGGAAAAAAATGTATATACTCACATTGTCCGATTATGGGCCAATTTTTTCGCGTGGTTCCGGAGTTATTCACATTTGAAAATTATTGCTTCGGAGCTCAATATCTTCGGAACTATCAATCATTAGCTGAAATTTCGTTCCAATTTGACATGTATATTAACTGAATGAACTTGCCGAAGAATTCGCCTCAAAGATGAACCGGTTGAAGAAAAAAATGAGCTCACCTGAATTTACTCAAAAAAATTCACGAAAATATGTTGAGTCAGAAGATTTAAGCATGTTACAGAAAATGAATTACCCAATAAAATATCAAAATAATAATCCAAAGGTGTTTTATTGAAACAATAATTATAGTTAAATCACAATCCACAATAGCACATTAATTCAAATTCAAATTTATTTCACAAATAGTTACAAAACGAATGGTAACAATTAATAGTTACATTGAAATAGTAAAATTATTCATTCCTAAACAATATAAGTTTTGTGTTCATAGATCTTGATCTATTTTTTTTTGACTCATCTAAGAGTTTGGTTGTTTCGTGATGAATCCTTATTCTAAAATAATTTTTCAAAATAATGTTGATCAACTGATCAGCATGTCCATCAATGAAATTTCCATCAAAAAGATGATTATCAAAATGGTCCAAAATGGATGAATCAACATTAAAGATAGTTTGGCTGATCAAAACTGGTAACAAATGTTCAACTTTTCTATTGAAAATGTTCGAAGTTTTATGGAAAAATTTGAACAATTTTTCGCCCTCTTTGCAAACATCAATTACAAATTGGCTGGCCCTAATTAATCTTCCATATGTTTTTCTTCTTTGGAGAAGTGAGAGTGAGACATCTACTTCATTTCTCAAAAGATCAAGGCACTTTCGACATGAAATAAATTTCTCCAGCATCCGAACAACATATCCAGATATATATCCCACAATATCTTCTACATATGGTGTGAGATTCCATGCTGTTGAAGTTGCATACTCATATTTATCCATATCTGAAAAAACACTTTCCATCACTGAAGCGAACTGTTCATTTTTTTCAATATTGGTTGCATGTTCAGGTGAGAGAATGCTAACTGCAGATCCACATGTCAGGATACTGATGGATTCCAGATTGATGGCATTTCCTGTATCAGAAGCGGATATTTGCGAGTGAACAATCAACCTTTTGTATGCTGCCTCGAACTGTCTTGCAGTGGGGTTATTGTTATGTCCACCTTTACTTCTAACACATCCAAAGAACAGCTCTAAATGGTCCTGCGACAGTTTATAAGTAAGAAGATACTTGAGGAATTTTTCTTCAATGACATATTTCTTGTACATTTGTTCCAAACTTTCAATGCAGATCAAGAAACCTAAAAATCCTGTTTTTCTTCCACTTCTTGTGATCGGGACCCCATTCAATGTCAGTCCAAGAATATATCTTTTCATCGAATGCATATAATCTGTGAAGACTTCATCAGCTGTACTTGTCATGAATGGTTTTTTAAAAAAGTATTTTGCACAAGGATTTCTCGAGTTGAAGATGTCGAATAAGTTGTTGAACTTCAGAATAAATTCAGAAGTGGCTTCTGATCCTTGAAATTCAGAACACTTAAGATCATCTCTTAAGAAATCTATTGCATCACTTACACTTTTGCTTAGTGTCTGAGTTGCTAATCGCACCTTCATTTTTTCCCTCATCCATTGTAAATGCCTCTGCCTTACTTTTGTAGCAGCGTGCAGACCTTCAATATTTTGCTTATCAACTAAAGTTGAAACAAAAGTCCATATAATCTCCATATTTTCCATATTTCGTAAGCCAGTTTGGGATACAAAACAATTCCTCACTAACTTTATCATATGGCAGGCATCAGGATTAATATATATATCATGCTGTGTAATTGGGTGTTCGAACTTCGTTTTCAAGTTTGATGGATCACTGAAATCTGCTCCCAATTTTTCAGCCATTGAAAAATTTGAAGGAGCACCATCAAAAGTTAATGATATTACTTTGATTCCACTTTCATGTAGAAAACCCAGACATTTTTACAAGCTTTTATTTAGTTTCACCTGTCCCGGTGTCTGTCTGTAATCAAATCTTGCAAGTTGAATATGACACACTTCTAATCGTCCGATTGATTTGAAATTTGGCAGGTGTACATAGTTCTGGTGACAATGCATCATGAAATATTTTTTATAGAAAAAAACAAAATGGCGGCTTCAAAATGGCGGATGAGTTTTGTAATTATCATCCGATTCCATTCAAAATTAGTATCTGGGGGTTTTTGGGTTCGACAATGATGATTCTTCCGTCAAAATTGAAAAATTCAAGATGGCGGCTACAATATGGCGGACGAGTTTTGTAATTATGATCAGATTCTGTTCAAAATTGGTATCTGGGGGTTTTCTGGGTAGGAAATTACGATTTTTCAAAATTGAGGAATTCAAGATGGCGGCTTCAAAATGGCGAATGAGTGTTGTTATTATAAAAGCTTGTTTAAAAAAATGATTTTTTTATTATAGCTTGTTTTACTAACTCAGCTTTCTCTGTCGCCAATAACCCATTCACCAGAAAATATCCCACAGGAACTTTCCAGGAACCATTCAGACACACTAGCATGAAAACTAATGCTTCTCGAGCTTCAGGTAAAATGTCAGAATCCAAGTTGGTACCAACATCAACATATCCTGTGAATTTAGAACCTGTCCACTCAACTTGACGTCTGATGGACATTTCATCCATAACAAGATTGCACAACAAAGGATAGGAGACTCCTTTTGGTCGTAGAGACAAGGCTGTCAATGCTTCCTTTGTGAATCCAGGGCTTCCATCTACGGACCTATACCACTTCGAGATAGTATCTAAATGCGGAAGGCTATTGTTGAAGTTTTTTCTGACAAAATTGTATCCTTTCGGTGAATAAAATGCCAAGGTTTAAGCAAAGGCTCTCAATGTTGGATTGAATTTTTGCCTACTCGATCCTTTCAACATTCTCTCGAATAAATCAGTAACAGCTCCAGGATTGACAGATGCCTGAAAAAGAAACAATTTATCATCTGGTTGTCTCAAAATGTTTCTCTACTCCATCTTTGACTGTGCAATACAATGTAACTCATACATACAGGGTGTCCCACGGTCGAGTGCCTATTAGACGTTTCTGGAGAACTGGACATATTTGAAATCCGAAAATTGGGATTATGATATTGTTGGAAATTCTCTACAGACCAGAAATATTTTTGGAGCTTGAGCGCTTCCGGTTACACCGGAAGTGGAAATAAATTTGTTCAAAAAATATTTTTTTCAATATTTTCGTTTCTGATATGATTGAGTATTCAATTCTGAATACATTTCTGTTGAAACCATTGTATTCATCCGAATAGTTTTCAAAATATCGAAAAAAAAACCTGAAAAAATGTCAAATATTCATCGTCACTGTTATGTTCATTATTCTTATTCTGAAAATCCCGAGTGTAAACCGTTCTCACAACGTCAAAGTAGAAGAATGTGTAAAGTACATGCATCTTTTGAATTTCATAAATATCATCACAGGGTGTTTCAAATTTTGTGTCGAAAACTGTGATCGAAAATTGGCCATAACTTCTGTTTTTCAAATTAGAACCCTATTTTTTATGATTGCGTTAGATTCTGCGAAGAAAAATAATGATAGTATTCCCAGATGCTCTTGCTCCTAAATTCAGTAATTTCCGAGATATTTGAGCTTTTCTGAATTCATGTTATACGTAGAGTCAAATTCATCTTATCTTTTGCATGAGAATATTCTGTGACCAAAGAAGATAAATAATTCCATAAAATAATTCACAAGTGACAGCTCTCATTTTAGGCCTTAACCTTACTTCTCGATTTTACTTCAATGGTTACTATGGTTTCATAAGAATAGTCATCGAATCTGTTGGCATGAGAATATTCTATGACCATAGAAGATAAATGATCCCATTATTAATTCACAGGTGACAGGTCCAATTATTAGTTGTTACTATGGTTTTATGAGAATATTCATCGAATCTGAAGAGATTCGATGAAATTGACTCTACGTACAACATAAATCCAGAAAAGCTCAAATATCTCGGCAATTACTGAATTTAGAAGCAAGAACATCTGAGGGTGCTATCACTATTTTTCTCCGCAGAATCCAACGAAATCATAAAAAAATAGGGTTCTAATTTGAAAAACAGAAGTTATGGCCAATTTTCGATCACAGTTTTCGACCCAAAATTTGAAACACCCTGTGATGATATTTATGAAATTCAAAAGATGCATGACCTTTTCACATTCTTCTACTTTGACGTTGTGATAACGGTTTACACCCCATACAGCACACGACATCCATTGGACGTCCATTTTACGACCATATCAAGTCCAAACGTCCATGGACGTTGAATGGATGTCCATTGTACTTACAATTGTCGACGTCCATTGGTTGTTACGAACGTACGTCCATTGTACATACATATAATGTCCAAAAATATATATGAATTTTCTGTTTGAATCTCATCTATTTTCTCTGTTCCAAATGAAAATCAATAGTATTTCTAAACACAATCTTCAAATAAAATTTGATGAATGGGGCATTTTGTTCGTCCAGTTAATGTACATTTCTGGACGTCCATTAGACATCCAACAGTGAACATTCATTGTACGTCCAATTGAGATACATTATTAATGGTGCATATTTTGTTGGTCCATTTAATGTACATTTCTGGACGTCCATCATGGGCGTAGATAGGGGGGGGCCTGGGGGGGCACGGCCCCCCCCAGAATATACGGTGCCCCCCGTGAACTGAAAAACACATTTGTTTTTCCTTGCTCGTTTTCCACTGTGCCCACTCAGGCCCCCCCCAGGAAAAAAGGCTAGCTACGCCCATGACGTCCATTGTACATCCAACAGTGACCATTCATTGGCCGTCCAATTCAGATACATTATTACTGGTGCATTTTGTTGGTCCAGGTAATGAACATTTCTGGACGTCCATTGTACATCCAAAAGTGAACATTCATTGTACGTCCAATTCAGATACATTATAGACCATTCGCAGATGAGCGCCATAAAGGCCATGTTTCAGACCGAAACGAAAGTTAATTCCAGAAGAAATTATTCAAAAAAAAAATAAATCAGTAAAACTGAGATAAATCAGATACCGCCTGCATTGATATAAATATCAACAACTGATTAATTTCCTTTTGGAATAGTTCCTTCTAGAATAAACTGTCGTTGGATAATTATTATTTTCGGACATGCCGATAACTATGAACGATTCTCACGCTCCCGGCTTGCATGTTTCATATGTGAAAACTCACATTCTTGCTTGCTGAGGAGAAATACAGTACAGTGACTATATTTATATTACCATATAGGAGAAAATGAGAGATATGCCATCTATCTTCGTCCGCGTAACTTCGAGAGCGAATTGTTTGTCTAATTCTTAACTAGATGTCGCCATGTGGTAGTCATTCCCCAGAACGATCTTCCGTTTTGTTTTAAGAGGACCATCGTTCCGCTTCAATTATATGATTTACTGCAGAGATTCATACAAGATTTTGAGTTGATGTGGTTGGAACCTTCGCTAGAGGTTCCTGGATGATGTGTGGCGAGCTGACAAGATCGAGTCAGATCATCCCATGGCGTGTGATGATGTTGCTATAGCTATATCTAGTAACGCCGAATCTGATTAATTTCAGTGTAACTAAATAATATACCTGGATCCTGGATTTAAATTACGTTGAATATTTGTTTATAACATTATTAATAATGAATTTCTTATCTTGTGGTGGATAATTAACAGTTTTTGAAAGTGAAGTGAATATTTGCAGGTTACGCACAATGTACATCCATTGGACGTTATCTGCATCAACGTATCTAGCCTACATTTTCAGGGGGGGCCGCGGCCCCTGGTATATTTGTGATACCTATACGTAGTAACGTAGTTTTTGAATTAGAATCTTTCAGGGGGGCCACAGGTACATCAGGGGGGGCCTGGCTCCCCCTGGCCCCCCCCTAAATACGCCAGTGGTTATCTGGACTTGAATTGTACGTCCAAAGTGGTGTCCAGGACGTCCCATGAACGTCCATTGGATGTACTATGTACCAATTCTGGACATCCGATGGATGTCTCGAACATCCATAATAAACGTCCATTTTTCATCCAATGTACGTACATGTGCATCCAATATATGTACAATGGATGTCCAAGATAGGCACAATGTACATCCATTGGACGTTATCTGGGCTTGAATTGTACGTCCAAAGTGGTGTCCTGGACGTCCCATGAACGTCCATTGGATGTAGTATGTACCAATTCTGGACATCCAATGGATTTCTCGAACATCCATAATAAACATCCATTGTTCGTCCATTGTAAGTACATGTGCTGTGTGGGACTCGGAATGTTCAGAATAAGAATAATGGACATAACACTGACTATGAATATTTGACTTTTTTTCAGGTTTTTTTTCGATTTTTTAAAAACTATTCGAATGAATACAATGGTTTCAACAGAAATGTATGCAGCATTGAATACTCAATCATATCAGAAATGAAAATATTGAAAAAAATATTTTTTGAACAAATTTATTTCCACTCCTGGTATAACCGGAAGTGCTCAGGCTCCGAAAATATTTTAGGTCTGTAGAGAATTTCCAACAAAATCATAATCCCAATTTTCGGATTTCAAATATGTCCAGTTCTCCAGAAACGTCTAATAGGCACTCGACCGTGGGACACCCTGTATATGTTAAATGAGAACATTAGACCAGCTTCATATTCGAGTAACGTGTTAATTCTCAGAAAAATATAATCTTCCTTCTGAAGTTACGATACGTTGTACTTTGTACTTGATTTCCACTTCTGAGATAAGGTTTCAAATGACATAAATGTTGTTACTAGCCATGCACAACACTATTTGAAATCTAATGGCTCCGATATCCCGAATCATAAAAAATCAAGTTACATGCTATTGCACTTTCACCAAAAACAAAAAGAAATATACAGATATGGTTGCTTCTGAAGCTTCTGATATAAGCAATTTTTCTCTTAAACAATCCATCAATGTTTTCATCGAGGTGATTTTATTCTTCATCCTTCGAACAGACTGCTGTAGTATGTTGAACACACTGTATATTTCGTACGTGATATAATAAGATTAGTGCGACCTCCCTTCAAGACCTTAAGCGGCACGTGAAGCCAGAGCTCTAGGTCTCATCATTGCCAGTTATGTTATCAAATATAATGTTATTAAAACAAGTAAACAATTATAAAATATATATAACAATTGGCTAGGGAGAGTCATTCAGTGATTCATTCAGAAGTGTATACGTATTGACCGCTTGTTAGTCAACAGCGAGAATCTGTAGTAAACATATATAATCAATGTAAGTTCAGTGAATTAAATCCCTTTGATGAGTCTGCCTGGTATTATTCTTCACCATCCTTAACTGCATAACGATTGGTCGAACCTACCCTAGCTGGGTACATCACACTGCCTTAATATGCGTATCTGTTTGCTTTGACTCTGCACTGCACTCTCCTTCTGATAATACTCATACTCTTTTTCCTTTTCTCAGGTGTAGAAAAATCACTGCTATGTAAATCACCAACGTAAGCTCTCTTTCTGTAATGTAACAGAGAAATTAGTCTTGAACTTTATAAAATTATTCGATGTGGGCATCGTTTGAATGAAATATTTACCTTCCCCTTCTAATTTTAGAGGTAGATGGTTCTTCGGTAGAGATGGAAGGCTTCAAATCAAATTTCTCCACTGGTTGCTCCAGTTTTAGAACAGTTGATTTCACATTTTCTTCACTGTAACAAAATTACACCAAATATGGTTAATCAGAATGTGCCAATAATGACACACAGGTCTTACCTTCTTTTTGGAGAACAAGGAATAGAAGCAATATTTCGGTAAATTTCTGCATCGAGGAATGAAACTTGATCTCTGTAAATATATTTCTTTGAATATTAATTGTCAAATGGCAAATTATAAATGCCTTTGTCTAAGGGGTCATTACATTTACTGATTCGGATACGTAGATTCAGGCGCGTTTTCAGGGGGGCGGGCCATTGGGGCTCTAACCCCCCCACCTCATTCTCATTCACCACAATGAACTTTCAAATAGTATAAGAAAAGCCCACTAACTGAAAATTAGTCAACTCTTGCATGCTTCAATATTTTCTTATTTGTTTTATATAATTTCTTATAGTTAAACATTTCTTTCTTTTACTGGATAAATGCTGAGCCCCCCCCCCAACACAACTTTCTGGGTACGCGCCTGCCCGGAAATGCAGCAAAGTTTCAAGTAGCAAATACCAAAAATATCAGCTTTTAGAAATAGAACACGAGAGAGAACGGGAATTGGCGGAAATCGAAAAAAAAAATTATTGGAAAAGGAAACTGAATTTAAAATGACACAACTGACATATAAAGACTCTAGCGAACTCTCTTACGACGAAGAAATGAAATCTGTGACCAGCAAGTCGTCTTATGTAGAAAAATGGGTAAATACGTACGATCCTAATCCAGAATAGAAAGATGTAGTTCATTCTCAAGAACCTAAATATTTATATTATAATAATCCTGAGAATATGGCGGAACGGCGGAAGAACAATTTATAGCTCGACAATCTCAAAGAACTTCCAGTATTTTCCGGAGAACCGGGGGGCATATATACTCCATTCACAATTATAAAATCACAACTCTGGCCATGGTTTCGTTTTCAGGAATTGGTGCACCTGATGAAAAATCTGTGCGCGTACAGAGAATATTGTTAATGACAAAACGTTGTTGCCAGTTGCTTTGTTTACATCAAAGTAAAAGTATCAAAGATATTCCACATTTTGTTAGTTCGAGTCGATCGGCGATTTTGGGGCGAAATATCGATAAGGAATCGCCTATTTTTCCGTTCTTCGTCGTCCAGAAGAAGTTTCCCGTCGATTTCGTGCAAGTGTCATTTTTTCCTTTCACGACTTTTGGTGTGAGTACGAACGGCAAATTTGAATTGGACCAAAAATCGATTAATAAGCATAAAAAAAGCAAAAGTAAGTACTAATCGACCTTTTTTACACTTGATAACGAAGTTTTTTTAGGTATCTGGCCGTTTGGAAAGATTTCAAACGAAATTCCGGTCCCCCAGAAGTTTGGTTAGTTTCGGTATCGTTTTTGGCGCTCAAAATTTATTTGGGATGTGTAAATGGAAAAAAAGGCTTCCTTATACGATCTTCTAACGAAAGCGACCGGAAAATATGGTTCAGGTAGAATTTTCGAGGAATTATGTGGAAAGAACTTGCAGAATGAAATTGTACGATTTTCGTGAGAAAAGGGGTTCTGGATGGCCATCATAGGTCTCTAAATGATTATTGTTGATCGTTTTCACGTTTCAGAAAAAAAAAACACGTCGAAAAAGCTGAAAAAAGAGAAGAAATATGACTAGGTATATTGCATTCAATAGTATTCAGATTCCGATGAATTGAAATGTGTCACTGGAGCTTTCATTCCTATCAATCCTTTGCCGAAAGTAGAACTATATTGAACCAGAATACATCGATTTTTTCCATATTCCTGGAGTTTGTGTCTTATTTTAGAACAGGTGAATGATAAATGTGAAGCATATGTTTGACCTATTCCATTTTATTTGTACAAACCTACTGTGGAAGTAATGTATGAATATTTTTTAAACCAACAAATTACTATACAGTCAGAATATTTAACTCCTTGTTCATAAGATCAAATAAATGAAATGTATATCTATAAAGCTTTCAGGCTCATTAATTTATAACCAAAACTCAGTTACTATTGCATTAAAATTATTAGTTTCTCTGTAAACAAATTCGTTAATTTAGTTATTATGTTTATTTTCTTTGTGATGAATGAATAAAACTGTTATTTATTTGAAATAAAGAAATATTAGAGATGGAAATGTTATGCACCCTCACAATCATATCACATATTCGGATTCCAGTAGAGGGATATAATGTTCCATCATTCTTGATTCTTGTAATTACCCATCAATTCATCTTATATCTTTGGGTTGATTTTTTTTATGAATTCTTGATTAGAATCAACAATTGATTTTGTCAAGTCTTGAGATAATAAACATTAAAGCTTCACAAGCATGCATATGAAAATTATGTGAAAGCAATGCAATTTTCTTCCATGGCGAAAAATAATATATTTCAACAGTGATCTCTTGTACTTTTCATGCAAATAACTAGAAAAGGAATCCTTTCTATCAATTCATATAAACGTTAATTATTTATCTGTATCGAAATTGTCGTCCATGTTATCGAAAATGAAACAATTTTTTCAGGAATTTGGACTTTAATGATTTCCGTTAAATTTCTTCAATTCATCACCAACGTTTCGGATCCGGTTGATCCTTTATCAAGGCTAAAAAGTAACGAAGTACAATCAAATTGCAGAATCAGCCCAGGCGAGCAAGAACAAGAACCTACCTCGAATTTACTCTAATTTAACAAATATTTTGAAAGAACCATTATTTAAAACTTTAATTTATGAAGCATAAGAAAAGTTTCTTATATAAAAAATTGTTTCATTTTCGTTAATTATTTATGTCCATCACATCTTTTCCAATTCATTCATATTCTGAGAAATACGCTAAGAATGTAGAAAGGGCAACATTGCGTTGACTTGGATACTTGGAACATAAAAATATTTTGAAAAACGTCATAACTTCGATACAGAGTGGAATGTGTCAAATTTCCAAGGCCAGAGTTGTGATTTTATAATTGTGAATGGAGTATAACAATTCCATGTGATATTATTCAATCGTATACTGCAGACGCCCAAGGGATGCGCAAACAATTCGCATATGATCGGCTACGATCGGTGTAGTAATCACGGCAGGCGCGTAAACTGGCGACGTAATTGGATCTGGTTTGATCTTACACGTCTGCAATTTGCATTAGGTATTTAGGTGTTACAAAAATGATATGAACAATGGAGAATATAATATATACTCCATTCGCTTTTATAAAGTATCGCGGTTGGCCATGATTTAGGTTTATCAAGTTTTTTCCCCTAGAACAGACGCAGTTTGGCACTCGTGAAAATTAAGCGACATTGCCAGGTCTACTTTCTATTTACTCTTTTTCAACTTTGTAAATGGAGTTAGTTCTTCTAAGATTTAACTGTGGCGCAGGTTTCGTAGAACTACTACATTTTCATACTGGAGTATTTCAGGTTGTGCAAAAATGTAGTTAAATGTCTTCTGAATTACAATAATATTTTCTCAAATTCATTAATTTCCCAAAGGAACATTTTGATAAATACGTAATTACTACGATTTTTTAGCAGAAACGGCAACGTTGTGGGCGTATCTGACAGTGTAATGACCATAACCTAACATTTTCAAAATATATACGGTGAAATGTGTCAAAATTTCATGGCAAACCGCGATACTTTATAAAAGAGAATGGAGTATAGCTAAGCTTCGGATTTACGGAATTCCTTTGCAGAAATGCCGCCGCTCCGATGCGTTCGGTGCGGATCTGTGGACGGGCTTGCACGAGTTTCTATACAAAGAATACCGAAATCCGTTTGATCCGATCCGTCCGATGCGTCCGTTGCCGACATGTGGACGCTTAGATTTTAGCTTATAGTGCCAGAGGGTTATGAATATAATTATACAGGGTTGGGATAAAGTATGGAACCAAGTAAATATCTTTTAAACAAAAAGAACGATATTTATGAAAATTTGCAGGTAAGTGCAATGGAACAAAATGCGTCTGATGTACATTTTTCAGTTAATAATATACTTCCGTTTTAACCGGAAATGCCTACAATACCTTCAATTTAAATAGGACACCCTATATATTTCAGCAGATTTCCAAAGAGCTTGTTATTTTGAATTCATACATACTGAGTTTAGTGTGAAAAAATTTATAAAAACAAGGAATATAGCACTTTAATCAACCTCCTTTGAGTTTTTCGATACCATGGTTTAGTGCCAAATTTGTGTTGGAAGTTTGAGGTGATTCTTCCAAATCGATTGCAATATTTTGTTTAACACTTTCGTTCGTTGCAGTCCGCGGTCTTCCAGGTTTTAGCGAATTTTTAACCATCCCAATTGTATTGAAACGTTGCCAATTATTAAAAATATGACACACTTCTTCATGGGTTTTAACACGATCACCATAACCGATAATCATTAAAATTTCAATTTCACTTAATTGAACCATTCCTAATTGTAAAATGTATATCCGTCAATTAAAATTTGACACTTGGAGAACAAAAGACATACTAAACAGTACTCGTTTATTTATTACTATGCATAAAAACATCAATTAGTTTATCTAAATTCTAAATAGTTTTTAGCTTTAATGCAAAAAACTCAAAGGAGGTTGATTAAAGTGTTATATTCTTCGATTTTACATTTTTTTTCACTAAACTCAGTAAGTATGAATTCAAAATAACAAGCTCTTTCAAAATCTGTAGAAATATATAGGGTGTCCCATTTGAATTAAAGAATTTGATGGCGTTTCCGGTTAAACCGGAAAAATGTACACCAGATGCATTTTGTTTTATTGCACTTATCTGCAAATTTTCATAAATATCGTTTTTTTCGTTCAGAAGATATTCTCTGTGACGGGCTTTCTTTACCTATTGGCTATTGTCGGCGGAAATATAATCGCTCGGGCGCCAGCCACAATGGGTTTTAAAAGGTTGTGACTCCTTTATAAAAAGTTTCACTTCGAGCCCCTGCCTGGGTAGCTTTTAGACAGTTGGAGAAGGGTTCGGCTCAATCTAAGGTGTTAGCGATTGATAAGTATTTTCTTTATCAGATATTCCTAGCTGTTGTTGGGATAATGAAACAAGCAAAACCTTTAAACAACTATAATGTGAAACTAAAATGTAATACAATGTAAACTAAACTAAATAATGTATGCAACACCCAAAATCAAAGTACTAAACCGTTTCCAAAGATCAATTATTAAACAATTAAAACGCAAGTATGAAAGTTACAAAAGCCTTACTGATATTATGAAAAGAGATGAAAACGGTTGCGGGTTAACGGGGTGAGCAGGTGAGACAGACGGAAAATAAGCGGTGATAGAAAATGACAATCTAATTGTAACAAATGAACAATGAGAACATTCAAAGCAGCCGTGAAGGAGCAAAGCAGTGAGCATGCAAATCGAAAAATTGTATAGAAAAATGAAATGGGCTACGGTTTCCGAACCACAACTGTATGTCTGGATACTCGTGGAAAAAAGACTACACTACAATATTTCCTACTCGAACGATTAATAAGCGGTTGAATAGGTAACCGAGGATTCGATCGGTCGGAGGAATTAGCGCATCCACCAAAATGTCGAGGCGAGTTACGAAGCTTATAGGTTGTGTGCCGCTCCAGAATACCCCCAGCAAACAGTCAGCCCATATACTTATTTAATCTATGAGTCAGCCACAACAACGGGGTTGCACCGCGCGCCGTGTGGCTCAACTAATGTGCGGAAGAAACAATGGACCCAACACTGCCTAACAAGCGACGGGAAAAGCCAAAAGGACCCCGCACTTTTTACAGGTAAAGTGGCGACCGGTCAAATTTTCTGAAAGTTTGTTATGTTGTTGTACCCGACTCAGTGACCAAAAGTGTCAATGGGTCCAACCCAATCCTCTATGTATGGCTAGTTTTCCAAATACGGGGTGTTAAAGTTGAAAATTGCCCAAATTTTCGGATTTATTCTTTGATTATTAAGAGTTGGATTGGATTTCTGTTGCATATAGGTACACGTTTACTACATGTTCTAGTAATGAAATTAGTGGATACGTATGATTGAAAATATTTATATTTACAGGGTGATTCACGAATATATGACGGTAGTTTTTTGCCAAAATTCACTTTTTCAACTGTGACGTCAGGAAGGCATATTTTCGAAATGTTCTTTTCGATTTAGTATTATGACGACGAAAGATTGCACAGTGCATTTTTTTATACAGGGTGTTCCACAGAGAGAACCACTAGACATAATCATTTTTTTTAGGATTAATTCAAAACCCTGTATTTTTGTATTGATTTTTGGGAAAAGTAATACCACAAACATACCTATGTGTTCCTCTAATCTCCATAATATTCATGGTGGTTTATTCATAGGAAGGTATTCCATTTTGGGAAAAGTTCGAAAAACATAAACACCCTGATGTATTCCAAAATGTCCTCGGTCAAATGCAACTATTTTCTCACTATACAGGGTGTCCCACTAGTGCCGCAGCGGACGATATACGCGTAACGGACTGTGTTTTGCAAAATTTTTTGATGCAGACTTGATATACTACAAGAAGAGCACAACCTGAAAATATTTTCGAATATATAGGGTGGCCCACAAAAGAGGAATAGCGGGTGACTTTGTTTTTTCAAATGAGACACCCTATATTCAATAGTGTTTTTCAATTCTCTGAAACTTCCTGCATGCTTTCGTATACTTTTCACATATTTTTATTCGACAGTTTTCGAAATATTGGCCATTTTGACAAAAAAATGATACTTGTAGAGGCTATGTTATGCAATTATATTTCACGAACGCTCGCACAAACCAATAACATTTATATATGGATTGAAAGACAAGACTTCAAAGTATCACACTCAGCTATAATAAAGCATCTCCAGCATACAGAGTGTCCACAAAAAGACTATCAACATGACGAATTTCAAATCGATTTTTCTTCATTTTTTCAAATGCAATGCTTATAATTTTTTTTCGTCATTGTAATCACCATTCATTTTACTTCATTTTTTGTCAAATACATGATATGCATATCTCTAACAGAATAGGATTTTTTAGAGTTTTTCCTCCAAATTCACATTTACTTTCGAATTCAAAAAGCAAATTTGGCTTTTCTGTGGTTATTGGGAACTGTCAAATTATTCTATTCAAAATTAACATCATTGCAGCTTCAATTCAAATCATCATAGTTTTTACGTATTGGATGAAAATTCACACAATGATGTAAAAATTCAAAAAATACCAATGAGTTTGAATGTACAAGTTATGAATGCTTCAAAAAACGAGTTTCAAAACTTCAGGATACAAAAAAGTGCCCGCTCTCATCCTTATACAACTTTCTTCGAAAAAATTATATTCGTAAGTTTCACAGGCACGCACGCAGATATTCAAGCTCCCAAGCTCAAAGCATGTTTGAAATTTTTGGAAGATTCGACGTTCCAAGTAGAAACATAGAAAATTATCAAAAATGTATTCTGAAAAATGGGTACAGAAAGCAAGTTTCTGTCTTCAGTAACTGATTTCATCACATTTTTGAGAAGATATATCAAAACCTTCTAGTTCCTCATTTCGCTATAATATGAATTGAAGCTTCAAAGATGCTCATTCTGCAGTAGCGTATATAGAAAATATTTTCGGGGGGGGCCCGAGATGCTTACACCATCAAATGCTTTTCGAGCCTGTCTAATTTATTATAGTAGTTCAGTTTTCTTTATCCATTTCGGGGGGGGCCCGGGCCCCCTGCCCCCCCCCCTATATACGCCACTGTCATTCTGAGTGGAATATTTTGACAGTTCTCAATAACCACAGAAAAGCCAAATCTGCTATTTGAATTCGAAGGTATATGTGAATTTTAGGGAAACATTTCGAAAAAGCGCTCAAAAATCCTATTCCGTTAGAGATATGCATATCATGTATTTGACAAAAAATGAAGTAAAATGAATGGTGATTACAATGATGAAAAAAAATTATATGCATTGCATTTGAAAAAATGAAGGAAAATCGATTTGAAATTCGTCATGTTGATAGTCTTTTTGTGAACACTCTGTATGCTGAAGATGCTCTATTGTAGCTGAGTAGGATACTTTGAAGTCTTGTCTTTCAATCAATATAAAACTGTTATTGGTATGTGCAAGCGTTCGTGAAATATAATTGGATAACATAGCCTCTACAAGTATAATTTTTTTGTCAAAATGGCCAATATTTCGAAAACTGCCCAATAAAAATATGTGAAAAGTATACGAAAGCATGCAGGAAGTTTCAGAGAATTGAAAAACACTATTGAATATAGGGTGTTCCATTTGAAAAAACAAAGTCACCCGCTATTACTCTTTTGTGGGCCACCCGATATATTCGAAAATATTTTTAGGTTGTGCTCTTCTTGTAGCATATCAAGTCTGCATCAAAAAATTTTGCCAATCTCAGACCGTTACGCGTATATCGTCCGCTGCGGCACTAGTGGGACACCCTGTATATTGATTTCTACAACATGTCCAGAGGTATGAATTCTAAATCCGATACTATGACCAGTTTTCGAGATACAGGGCGTTGAAGTGGAGAATGAATAATTTCATCAAGTTTTTTTTCAATTAAAAGCGGATCAATTCTATGTTGTGCCCATGAGTTCAATGTGAGTACAGATAAGATGCGCATGGAAAAGTTCAGCTAAAATATTAACTGTTACAGGGTGATTCACGAATAAACGGAATAAATTACACATCATCAAAATAGCTTTTGCAAACACTCGATAATTCTACAGTTTCGTCACAGAGAAATTATTCCATGAAGTTAATACCTAGTCGTTCACAATTTTCAGTCCGAAATACTTCATTATGATTACTTTTCTTTCAGGGTGGGCCATACAGGCAACCATACCAAAAATACTTATGCTATTGTGATTTATTCGTGAATCACCCTGTAACAGTAAATATTTTAGCTGAACCTTTCCATGCGCATCTTATCTGTAGGGGAGCGAGGGGCTTGTTGTAACAGTTTTCATGATAAGTAATAAATCTTGAGATCCATTGATTAAATTGCTACCGAATGAGTATGGATGGATGCTGTAACTCTTCCTCTACCAAATCAAGTGAAAATAATACCATAACTATTGGTCATAATTTCACAATCAATTATTTTCTAGAAGAAGTGCGGTGTTACAACTTACCTCGTGCTTGGGGCAAGTTGTAACGACAAAAAAAGACAACAATAATACCTCTGATCATTTATTCTTTGTTTATTTAAAAAAAAATTATTATCTTTCTGAAGTAGGTATTATTCATTCATTATCGAAAATCAACTTAAATACACTTATTAAGTAATCAACACCTAAAAATTAAGTAATTACCGGTTTTATTCAGTTAAACACTACTTTTAATCATCATGACACTTTTAAATCACTTCTTGACTTTGTATTGCCCGCTCTGACTTTTTTATACACCCTCATTCTGAAAAATAAATATTTAGGTATCTACATCATAACTTGGGTCATGTGTAACATGTTACAACAAGCCCCGGGATTTTGTTACAACTAACCCCATGGGATGATTTTCAACACTAATCAAGATAACTATTCAAACAATTTAGCAATCTCGAAAACTGTTACACATTATCAGAGATAGATAAATTTGAATGTAAATATGAAACAGAAAGTTTGAAATTAGTCGATAATATTTACGCAAAACAAAATTTTACGACAGTACAATTTTATATTACCTGGCAAAAATGAAGCACGAGCACACTTCCACTCACTGCGCAGGCTGGCGGGATAGTAGCTATGGCATAATTATGCGGCACGGTTTATAGGTTAAATCGGGTCAAAGAAATACGCTAATAAAGTTCAAGATCCTAGTGAAAAGAGCCTGTTACTACTTGCCCCTGTTACAACAAGCTCATCGCTCCCCTACTCATATTGAACTCATGGGCACAATATAAGATCGATCCGCCTTTTCAATTGGAAAAAAAACTGATGAAATCATTTATTCTCAACTTCAACGCCCTGTATCTCGAAAACTGGTCATAGTATCGGATTCAGAATTCATACCTCTGGAGATGTTGTAGAAATCAATATATAGTGAGAAAATAGTTGCATTTGACCATTTGCAGGGCATGTTTTTCGAACTTTTCCCAAAATGGAATACCTTCCTATGAATAAACCATCATGAATATTATGGAGATTAGAGAAACACATATATGTTTGTGGTATCAATTCAAAAATACAGGGTTTCGAATTAATTCTAAAAAAAATTATTATGTCTAGTGGTTCTCCTTGTGAAACACCCTGTATAAAAAATATGCACTGTGCAATATTTGGTCGTCGTAATACCAAATTGAAAAGAACATTTCAAAAATATGCCTTCCTAACGTCACTGTAAAAAAAGTGAATTTTGGCAAGAAACTACCGTCATATATTCGTGAATCACCCTGTAAATATAAATATTTTTAATCATACGTATCCACTAATTTCATTACTAGAACATGTAGTAAACGTGTGTATGCAACAGAAATCCAATCCAACTCTTAATAATCAAAGAATAAATCCGAAAATTTGGGCAATTCTCAACTTTGACACCCCGTATTTGGAAAACTAGCCATAGGATTGGGTTGGACCCATTGACGCTTTTGGTCACTGAGTCGGGTACAACAACATACCAAACTTTCAGAAAATTTGACCGGTCGCCACTTTACCTATGAAAAGTGCGGGGTCCTTCACGGGAAACCGGAAAACAGTGCGGCGTATCCGTCAAAATTGTCGTGACTAGTCACAAAGCTCACAGGCCGTGATCCACCCCAGAATGACTTCAACAGCTATAGCCAATCGCACCGACTGGGTGTCGCACCTCGAGGGGTACGATTAAACTAATAAGCTGAAGAAATAAGGGGTACAACACTTCCCAATAAGCGAATATACAAGTCAAATTCACGGGAAACCGGAAAACAGCGCAGCGCATCCGCCAAAATGTCGTTGCCAGTCACGCAGCTCAAAGGCCGTGATCCACCCCAGAATGACTTCAACAGCTATAGTCAATCGCACCGACTGGGTGTCGCACCTCGAGGGGTACGATCAAACTAATGCGCCGAAGAAATAAGGGGTACAACTCTTCCTAATAAGCGAATGGACAAGTCAAAATCCACGGGGAACCGGAAAACAGCGCAGCACATCCGTCAAAATGTCGCTGCCAGTTACGAAGCTCAAAGGTCGTGATCCACCCCAGAAATGCTAAGTCTGAATATTCTGCTCGGCGCACACTTCTTGCTCTCAGCCGGTCTTTTATTATGCTCTCTTCGCTCATTTCACTCTGCATCGTGATCTTTTATTATCAGAGCGAGCAAGAAGATCAGATATATTCGCTCCCGCTCAGGAGCGAGAGCACTAAACTTCCAAATGTCATTTATTTCTAACCAAAGACGCAAAGAGCACGGATATCCGTGCGCAAAGAGTAGATTTGGGGCTTCTGCTCAATGAGCCTTCTTTTATTATTTTCGCTCTACAACAAATCTGATGACGTCACAAATACTCTTGCTCGCTCCGCAGATCATATTTTCAGACTTAGCAAATGACTTCAACAGCTATAGCCAATCGCACCGACTGGGTGTCGCACCTCGAGAGGTACGATCAAACTAATGCGCTGAAGAAACAAGGGGTACAGGTACAACACTTCCCTATAAGCGAATAGAGAAGTCGGAATTCACGAAAATTTCCAAGGGACCGAGAGTCCGGACCACAGAAATATAATAAATACTAGAATGCTATTAGGTACGTCCGAGATTCAGTAAAATGACCCCACATAGCGAATAAACACCTACTACTTGTACATGCGCAGCTCGTCTTTTCTTGCCACGTCGTTGCCAAGCATTATGGTTTCAGATGAAGTTCGGAATGAATCTTATTGTGAAACCAGTGAATTCGGCAACACCGCTACGCGACGAAAACAAACACATCTTCACATCAGAAAAAGAGCGGTGTCGTATTTTAGGATTTGTTGATTCCCTTTGTTGTGTGCTTTCCTGTTTATTCATTCGTATAAATTCGCTTGCCTTTTCTGCTCCGTTTTCGGTGTTTCCTCGTTGTTTTCTTGAACATTGTGTAGTACTGATACTCCTTCAGTTTAGTTTTGTACTTGAGTTTTACTAGTTAATTTTGATAGTCGAGTGCTGTGACAAATTATAGACAAAATGAAGTGCATGGTTCTTTTTTGCGCAAATAAAGGAGAAACCCATTTTATGAAAGTAAGTTTAGTTTAAGTAAGATACTACAGCTATTTTATTATTATTGCAAATGTTGATATCGACAACTTATTCATACCACATTCACGAAGTCAAAAATTTTAAGTCCTACCCTGATGACACGTTCACATACTGCGCAAACTCTGTAGTAGGTCAATTTTCCCTATGAGGTGCCAGGAATTGTGAACTGATTGGCGTTCTAGTCTATAATATAAAAATGAATCGCAAAATGTGTTGGTAAGCGCATAACTCAACAACGCCTCGACCAATTTGGCCAAATCTTTTTTTAAAATGTTCGTTGAAGTTCAAGGATGGTTTTTACGGCGAGAAAAATTAGAATTATTGCTGGAAAAACCCTAAAAACAGATGACATTTGACAGATGACATTTGACAGATGGCATTTGACGTTTGACAGATGACGTTTGAGAGATGACGTTTGAGAGATGACATTTGACAGATGACATTTGACAGATGACATTTGACAGATGACGTTTGACAGATGGCATTTGACAGATGGCATTTGACAGATGACGTTTGACAGATGACATTTTACAGATGACGTTTGACAGATGACGTTGGACAGATGACATTTGACAGATGATGTTTGACAGATGACGTTTGACAGATGACGTTTGACAGATGACATTTGACAGAACTTTTATTATGCCTAAATTATCTCCTGCTTGAAAAAATAGCAATGGTAAGTTTATACAACTTTAACGGGGGTTTCACAAAGCATATCACCGGTGATCGGAGCTTGATCTAGAATACTCGATTTGACAGAAATCTAACCAAGCCGTCGTGATTGCGTTGTGAAATCTACTGTAAGTATAGGCACGGCCTTCTTAAGATAAAGATGGCTATGGTATAGGTAATAGGTATTATTTAGGCGAAATAAAGTTCGCCGGGCCAGCTAGTATTTATTATATTTCTGTGGTCCGGACGCGAAAACCGGGTGACCTTGAGTCGAGACGCTCGATCGCCCACAAGCGCACCGCTGCCCCGGGGCCCCGGGCGCATATAGACCAATCCAACGATCTGTCACGATCAGCTTTTTCAAAATGGTTGCTGAAAAAAACAAATATCAAACCGAGGATATTCAGTTACCAGGTACGTGTTTCAGGGTAGTATCTGTTGGTTTCTCAATTTTCAACTTCAATGTCTTCAATTATGCCATGTAAAATGATAGTTATAATAGAGAAACACTATTTCAGAAATGTTTGTTATTTGTTTGTTCCAGCAGCCATCTTGAAAAAAGGTGATCAGCTGTTTTGTTGGATTGGTCTATTCATATCCCACGTATCGTATCGCAGCTCGGAGTCGGCCGAAGCTTACGCGATAAACCACGTGCGTGATCGCATCTATTTTGGCGATATCAATCGTGGAATATGAATTGGGATTTATACGTCATAATAATACCTCGATTCTTTTATTTTTCAGTTCGAATACTAACAATTAGATTTTTTTCCATATTCATAAATGATAACGGCGTGCTATCATTCGGGAGTAAATGCTTTCAGGTTATGAATTTATTTGGATGAAGGAATAAGCATATTTAGAATAGATTTTATACTGAAGCGAAAAAAATTGTCGCAATCATGTCTTGAATGGGACCTACTTAGGATGTTTGGGTCAAACAAAAAATACAAATCTCGAAAATAAATTATGTATAACATAGAAAAACAAACTACTTAACATATAGATGAAAACAACTATGAGTTTGGAAGAATTATTCAACGAATTTGTTATCCCCCAACATTATATTTTCCTTGGCGCATTTTGTTGAGAAAGGTAGAGCTTTTTATTTCTTTTTCGTGAAGCTAGCAGTATGTCTTCCTGCTTGCTGTTTCCTTCGGCCATTTAGAACAGTCTTTCGTCTGGAAACCCATGACGGCTGAACACCAATTTTCTTTCTTTTTCTGATTGTTCTCGTGAAACGGTGAAGCCTCGTTTAGAAGGATAAATTGATCATTACCATAATTCAAGAGTGAATAGATTTCAGTTATTTATTGGGATGAAGAAATAAGTATATTTTTTATAATAGATTTTATACTGAAGCGGAAAGAATGATCGAAAGCATCTCTCAAATGGTATTTTTTTAAAAGCTTTCGAGGGCTGTTCTAACAGTTGTTCTTATTGGCCAAGTTATCTTTGTTGCATTCATAAGTTCGGCCACCCTCTTCTGGAACGAATTGAATAAATAAATCTTAATTTACTTAGCCAACAAGCAAATTGAATGTTGTGATTATTATATTCCCGTCGCTGTTGCAAAGATACACAAAGTAAAAAGCCGTTGGAAAGAAGAATTAATAGAAGAGTTATCGAATTTAAAAGCTGTCAAAAGAAGAATGGTATCAAAAAATTATATCACTTAATTGAGATCAGTTGTGCAACATAAGAAAAACAAAGATAAGGATCATCGTTGCTTGGAAAAATTTGTGAAAGTAAAAGTATGATTGTGGACATAATTTCTTCGAAAATTATTTTCAATAAATAAGATCACTCCACATTTTTCGGAAAGGGTATAGTTATATCAGAACTAAATTTGGGAATAGTTTACAACATCCAATAACCCTGTCCAAATGATGATTCAGATTGTTATAACACAAAGTATTTTGTAGGGAATATATTTTACCTAAATGAATAAAAACAAGCTTAGCTATATGTCGATATGAATTTCATTATGTATATACAATCCGCAATCCCTCAGTTGCCGCTCACTATTATGTAAAGCTATTGGTAAAAGGAATTTATAAATATGAAATTTCTCTGGTTATGATATTTTAACGGTGGGTTTCACAAAGCGTAATCACTGGTGATCCGAGATCAACGGCTTGATTCTCTGATTTTTGAACTGTCAAATCGAGTTGATGCCAAATCAAGCTCGGATCAACGGTGATAACGCTTTGTGAAACCGACCGTAAGATTTTCAAAATCTTTTTCCATAATTTATTTTTTACAATTATTTCCATTCATTAGATGAATGCTGATTATTTATGTCGACTTACGGTGAATTTCCATGCATCCGTCATCCGATGATACGATCGTCCGAAAGTGTTGTGATTGGCGGAAATATTCAAAATTGAAAGAGCGCCAAACATTCGTCCGAAAGTTTCAACTCTCTTCCGTTATCGGAAAAATATTTAACTTTTGTCCGTTATCGTATCAGATTTGACATAACTTTTTGAATGTTTGGCGTTCTCTTCTTTTTGGAGAAGAATATAAATATAGGTATCAATGAAGAATTTGTTGTTGCTCTCGATTCTTTTATTAAAAAGAAAGAAAAGGAAACGAAGTTCGCCAATATTATGGGTGAAAGATATTTTTAGGGGCAGAAAGGCCCAAGGAATATTCAACAATTTGGTTGAAGAAATGCGATTGTCTGATAGTGGGCAGTATTTCAATTATTTAAGAATGAGTAATATCACATTCAACAAATTATTGAGTATTGTTGGACCATCTCTAACAAAAATGTACCATATACGAGAACCCATCTCACCGGGTGAAAGACTATAGCTTTGACTTCAAGGTTTGTAATTTGATAATTCTATAATTATACAGTGCACGTCAAAATTATGGAACAAATTCATTTTCTCAGAAAATAAATATTTGGCAACAAAAATCCTTCAAAAATGCATAAAAATTCAACTCCCTTCCGTTATCGGAAAAAGTTGAAAAATATTTAACTTTTGTCCGATATCGTGTCAGTTTGACATAACTTTTTGAATGTTTGGCGTTCTCTTCGTTTCGAGAAGAATATAAATAGGTATCAATGAAGAATTTGTTGTTGTTCTCGATTCTTTTATTAAAAAGAAAGAAGAGAAAACGCAGTTCGCCGATATTATGGGTGAAAGATATTTTTAAGAGCAGAAAGGCCCAAGGAATGTATAACAACTTGGTGCAAGAAATGCGATTGTCCGATAGTGGGCAGTATTTTAATTATTTGAGAATGAGCAATATCACATTCAACAAATTATTGAGTATTGTTGGACCATCTCTCACAAAAATGTACCATAGATATCAAGACAGAAACAAAACGAATGGATCTATTTAATATATGAAGAATTAATTTTGTCATGACATTGTAACTTTCAATATTTGTGAACAAATGAAGGTGTAAAATATGAAAAATATAAATATTCCTATTATTCTGTTTCAACAACCACATTATGTTATTTTTTCTCATCTGGGCAGAACTCGTCATGTTCATAATGAAAGGTTTTGTCAGCAATAGATCATAACATTCCTTATATTTTGACTAATCTTCTCTCATTTCTTTTTCTATGTGCTCTGTGCAGGCTTTCCATTTTTTAGCTGTTCACTCTTCAAGAGCCTCATTTCAAAGATACTTATTTCACTTGCTCAATTTTTTGCCAAATTTATTCGAAACATTAATGACAGAACAAAATGTCAGTGTTATTTCCAACACCAACCTGAATTCTGCAACTCAAAATATCACTGAATGGGCATTACCAACATAATTTCGATTTTCCAAAGCCCCCCGAAATGTCAATCATTCTTTATACTTTATACGATATCCGAATCGGATGACGGATGCATGGAAATTGACAGTTTCATCCGTCCGACAAAATGTATACGATATCCGAATCGGACATCGGATGAAGGATGCATGGAAATCCACCGTTAGAGTATTTTATTCATTCAAAAACTGCACTTTCCAATTCATTATTCACTCTCCTATTTTATTTGAAGATTTGATTTTTTTAATTGTAGTTAAAAAACGTCTTGATGTAATTCCCTCTCGTTATTATTCAATAATTTTTGGAATTGCTACTTGCTACTATGGGAAAATGACGCAAAACCCCCTACCTCAATTTCAATTCCTCCTTCTGTGGCTATTTTCATTCTTACTACTTAGTCATCAATTCGCAGAAAAATCTGCGCTTATTTTCTTCAAGAACTCCATAGGATTCTCTTATAGACTACAGGCCCGTGTCGAAAATTGATGGGTCATTTGAACCAGAAGGTGACCTATCTAGAACGATAGAAGGACATAAAATAATAAGATTCAGCACTATGCCGTCACTTGTAAGCTGAACAAACTGAGTACAGGTGGCAATTCAAAAGGACAGGTAGACTGGGTACATTTGGGTCATATGACTTTTGACGGCATTCTTACCATCGATAGCTCCATGGAAAATAATAGGAAAACGGGCAGTGCCGTCAAAAAATGATGCGCCATATATTCGGAAAATTTTTTTGATTTTCCGAAAATTTCCATGGTAAAATAGGTCATTTGACTTTGTACGGCATCAGTTTTATACGGTTGCCATACATCTTCTAATCCATTATTCAGCAACGCCGTCAAAAAATCATGCGACAAAAGGGAAAAAATCGAGGGTTGCAACCCCCTCTCTTGCCGTGCTCTAGGGGGTCATTTGAAAAAGTACGGCTTCGGTTCCAAAACATTATCCAGCACTCAAAATAACTATTAAAAATAAGGCCGTCAAAAAAAAGTTGTTCATTTTGATGTTATATCAATAATTATCTTAATTTCATCTTATGCTTGACCCATAAAGCTCTAAAGTCATTTGACCCAGTACGGCAACTTCTTTTTTTACATGATACTTTAAGATACAATTCTTATATTATATTGCCGTTCAAAAGAAACTGTTCTAAAAAAAATTATAGAGAAATACAAAAAGTGAAATTTTTCATATTATTGTAAAAGTTTGGAACTCATAGATTAATGATATATATAACAATTTTCTACATTTTATCCCTTGTTTTGAATAGTATTAAGGTGAATAAATTAGGAACAAATGATGCCGTACATTTTTATCCAGCCCATATCATTTAGGATGATGAAAATTGCGCTACCATTTTAAGGATACTCTATGGTCATTTGATACTGTACGGCATCAACATATTTTTGAAGAGAAAAATTGAAAAAATGACAAAATCATTATACCGTCTATATCATACCCAACAAGTGAAACCGTCAATCCAAGTATCAACAGTTTTGTATACTTTTTGGTTTAAAAAAGGTATACCTGAAACATTATTGATACATATATAATTGATTGTTCACTGTAATAATGTGAATGAATAAATCAACTATTCTCTAGAAAAATTTTATATACATATTTATAACTATCACTTCATTCACATTATTACAGTGAACAATCAATTATATATGTATCAATAATGTTTCAAGTATACCTTTTTTAAACCAAAAAGTATACAAAACTGTTGATACTTGGATTGACGGTTTCACTTGTTGGGTATGATATAGACACTTCAGACGGTATAATGATTTTGTCATTTTTTCAATTTTTCTCTTCAAAAATATGTTGATGCCGTACAGTATCAAATGACCATAGAGTATCCTTAAAATGGTAGCGCCATTTTCATCATCCTAAATGATATGGTCTGGATAAAAATGTACGGCATCATTTGTTCCTAATTTATTCACCTTAATACTATTCAAAACAAGGGATAAAATGTAGAAAATTGTTATATATATCATTAATCTATGAGTTCCAAACTTTTACAATAATATGAAAAATTTCACTTTTTGTATTTCTCTATAATTTTTTTTAGAACAGTTTCTTTTGAACGGCAATATAATATAAGAATTGTATCTTAAAGTATCATGTAAAAAAAGAAGTTGCCGTACTGGGTCAAATGACTTTACGAGCTTTATGGGTCAAGCATAAGATGAAATTAAGATAATTATTGATATAACATCAAAATGAACAACTTTTTTTTGACGGCCTTATTTTTAATAGTAATTTTGAGTGCTGGATAATGTTTTGGAACCGAAGCCGTACTTTTTCAAATGACCCCCTGGAGCACGGCAAGAGAGGGGGTTGCAACCCTCGATTTTTTCCCTTTTGTCGCATGATTTTTTGACGGCGTTGCTGAATAATGGATTAGAAGATGTATGGCAACCGTATAAAACTGATGCCGTACAAAGTCAAATGACCTATTTTACCATGGAAATTTTCGGAAAATCAAAAAAATTTTCCGAATATATGGCGCATCATTTTTTGACGGCACTGCCCGTTTTCCTATTATTTTCCATGGAGCTATCGATGGTAAGAATGCCGTCAAAAGTCATATGACCCAAATGTACCCAGTCTACCTGTCCTTTTGAATTGCCACCTGTACTCAGTTTGTTCAGCTTACAAGTGACGGCATAGTGCTGAATCTTATTATTTTATGTCCTTCTATCGTTCTAGATAGGTCATCTTCTGGTTCAAATGACCCATCAATTTTCGACACGGGCCTGTAGTCTATTAGCGATCTCATACGATTCGTAAAATACGTTCGAGATCGCAGGCACGGGTGCGATCTCGTACGTTAAGTTTACTTCGGCTTCGGGTGAATTCGGTTTGCGATACGGTACGTGGGATATGAATATGCGCCCCGGGCTTAGTTTCAAGCAGAACCGGTTTTCTTTCACGGAAACGTTACAAATAAAAATGGAAATAACACGTAGTTCGAGTAGGGGGATAATTTTACACAAAATACTCGTAAACACAATAATGGTTCGGAATACGGAATAAAAATTCGGAAAAGCCCAGATCAAGATTTTTCCTACCTTATAGAGATTCTGCTAACTTGCACAGGACACTGTCCGGTAGAATAGAACTTTTTAACGGTCCAAAAGCGAATCTCCTCTTCACGGATTCGATACTGAATATTCGTCTTTAAGATTCACTGAATTCAACGATTGTTAATCTCTTTTATACTCAAACCACAAATTCTCTTCGCACTTAATCTATTTAATCCCGGATCTCCAATCTGATTGTGAATGAATTTCTCTTCGTCGCGTCCAGCCCCTCCTAAAAGGCCCTCCCCATCATCGGGAGTCGCGCGCGCGAAAATTCTTCAAATTTTCAAGAGAAAATTGATTATGGTGGGCTCTGATTGGTCTACCTGAGTTCCCACTTTTCGTGAACATTCTAGAACTTTCTAGAGGTAACTACGACGCAAAAGTTGCCGCAATCGTACGAGATTTTAAACTCTAAAAAAAAATGGAAAAACAAACGACCAACAAAAGAAACGACGAAGAGAGATAACAACACCCGGCTGCCAATGATCGGCGCCTGATTTTTTGAATTGCAACCGAACCACATGAATGAGATTTACGGGTTGCCTATCGGAAAATTTCAAAGTGATCTCACCGAGATTCTTAAAATGAAGGGCGCTTCATTACATCTCTTGGTTCCATGCTTTATCCCAACCCTGTATTTGAAAGCACAATGCAAGCCTGACATCAATGATTGATTTGATTGGTACAGTTGTCCAAATATTTTATTATAGCGGGTCCAGAAGATTTAGTATCGGTTTCATGCTTTGACATATTTAAATTCGAATGTGCCGTCCATCTAGTTTTCATTGCTTCTATATCAATATTTTTCTTTTCACCAACTTAGGGCAGTATTAAAACAAGGAAAAATCATATCTGTACAACCGACTTCAATATCGAGACGTAAGGTAACATTGACAGGTAGAAGAGCATCGTTAGCTGGACGAAAACCTGGAAAATCTAACAGAAAACAGCAAAAAAGAGCACCACACAAATGGCAACTGTGTGTAGAGAGTAACATTGATCTAGCTCTAGGTGGCAATAAATTTGGGAAATATTGATTTTTAGCGGATGTTAATTTGTCATTATGTTGATTCAAATAAACTGCCCTTGCCTATGTTGACCAACCGTATAAACTGCAGACGTATAAGGACAATCTACGTCTTCACTTTTTATCGCCAATATTTAGTGCCCAATTTGTGCCCATTTGTCCCCATTTGTGCCGTTTAAATGACCTCATTATCACTTGTAGTTTATAAGTTATTTCAGTTTGAATATCTTGGTGCCAGCTTCACACTTAGCACCAACATAATTCAACTTTGAAAAAATTTTATGCCAATATTTTGTGCTCAATTTGTGCCCATTTGTGCCGTATAAATGACATTTCTACCATTTGTAGTTTTTGAGATATTGACTGTTGTTTTTTAGCCGGCGTGAAGTTGGCACCAACATATTCCAACTTTGAACAAATTTTGATGCCAATATTTTGTGCCCAATTTGTGCCATATAAATGACATTTCTACCATTTGTAGTTTTTGAGATATCGACTGTTGTTTTTCAGCCGGCGTGAAGTTGGCACCAACATATTCCAACTTCGAAAAAATTTTTCCGCCACTATTCAGTGCTGAATTTGTGCCAATTTGTGCCGTTGAAATGGCTTCGATATTGTAACGTTTTCTTCGTTATTAAAACGTCCGGGTTCAATTAAACTATTTATTTACACTACTTATAACACTAATAATTAATAACTAATGAACTTATTCTAACAAAAGTCTGTACAATTTATTTCTACTGATTTATTCGGCACTATTTATTTTCACTGGTCGCTCGTCTCTAACTGAATGAATGCTCTCATCGTCGATGGGCCCCTTATATGCATCACGCCGATTGTTTCTAGTTAAGTCCGGACCGTCTGGAACCTTCCCGAACCACCGCGGCCGTAACGTCGAATGGAACACTCCACGCGTTTCCAGAAACCTCTCGATCGGCCCCGTAGCGCTTTGAATGCACAGGGCCGTACTTGTCACACTGTCCCCTCCTTAAGCCTGTTCTGTCCCAGAACAGATTGCATGGATTCTTCAGAGGACCGTGGCGAAATCTGCAGTCGGCTCCTTTTCTACAGTAGCCCCTTTGATGGAAATAGCATTCTATAGTTTTGACGGGGAGTTCGATACGATTTGGGTAGAAACTGCATACTAGGATCTGTATACCTGCCGTCTGGAAAATTACTTCAAGCATGCTTCGCACTACCCTCCAATTCAGTAGATCCAGTCCACAACCAAGCTTGGGAACAGCTAGTTTCCTAACGCCGGAACGCTGAAGGTCTTCTTTCAAGCAATGCAGCGAGGTCCATAAGTTCTGGTAGGTGGGCTTCTGGAAAGAGTGCTGCTTGGTAACCAAATAGTAAATGAACCGACCCTCGGACTTCAATCTTAAACATTTCCCGACTCTGGGCTGCTGTCCCATTAGTTCCTCTTGCCGACCAAACTTGTTTTTGAATACGCTTGCTATTCCCCTGCTCATACGTAGATCAGCTGCTACACAATGTGCAAGCGAGTATTCCTGGGGGACTGTAAACAGGTCCTGATGAACTTCCTGTGTGACGCCAAACCGTGCAATGCGTGTTCTCCCATAGGTGTTCATAAATTCCTGGAATTCGCAGCTTTCCCTTGCCGGAACCTCGACGAGACGTACTTCTTCTTCATCCTGCGTGGACGCATACGGAGCCAATCGGTTGAAATGGACGACTTTCGGTTTTCCTCTGGGGAGCTTCCGTATTCGGTAAACTACATCATTTATTCTCTTCACAACTTCGTACGGTCCTTCCCAATGTCTCTGCAGCTTCGGTGAAAAACCTTTTCTTCTTTGTGGGTTATACAACCATACCAGATCTCCTGCGGTAAACCCACCTTCAATGGCCTTGATGTCATAGCGCATTTTCATCCGGTCACTTGCTTGCTGCATTTGATTACGCACCTTATCATGGATGTAGTCTAGCTTGCTTCTGAGATTACTAACGTAGTCCTCCCCAGCTACATCTTCTCCAGGCTTACACCCAAACTCGAGGTCGCAAGGTAATCTTATTTCTCGGCCAAACATTATATTGGATGGAGTCTCCTTGGTAGATTCTTGAACCGAAGATCTATAGGCCATCGTGAATAAATGCAAATATTCATCCCAGTCCCTTTGATGGTCAGAGACAACTTTGGCCAAGTGTTTTCCCATAGTCCGGTTCATTCGTTCTACCATGCCGTCTGACTGAGGATGCAGAGGTGTAGTTCTAGTCTTACGTATCCCCAATGTTTTGCAAACTTCCTGGAATAGCTTCGACTCGAAGTTTCGGCCTTGATCACAATGCAGCTCAAGGGGGATTCCAAATCTACAGAAGAACTCTTTCACCAATTTGTCAGCTACTGTGCTTGCCTCTTGGTTAGGAATACCGTACGCTTCCACCCATTTGGTAAAATAGTCCATCGCTACCAAAATGTACTTGTTTCCATTGCCTGTTTCTGGAAAAGGGCCTGCGATGTCGATAGCTACTCGTTCCATGGCGGATCCGACGTTATATTGCTTCATTGGTGCCTTTCCTTTACCGTAAGGTCCGTTGGCCGCAGCACAAACTTTACATTTTTTACACCAATCTTTAACGTCGTTCTTACACTTGATCCAATAAAATCGCTGCCTGACCTTCTCAAGAGTCTTAATAATCCCAAAATGGCCACCCGAAGTTCCATTATGTAGTCTGGTCAAAATTTCCGTTACCCTACTCTTGGGCACAATTAACTGAAGCCTCTGCTGAGATCCATCTTCATTTTCCCAACAACGTTTCAGAAGACCTTCATCCATCTTCAACGTTTCCCATTGGGCCCAATACGACTTGACATTTTGGCTCAGTCTGGATACTTCTTCCCAAGAAGGTCGTCTGCCACTCTTCTTCCAATTTAGGATTACTCTCAAATCTTGATCTTCCTCCTGTGCCCGTCGAATTTCTGGGGGTAGCCAGTCATCTTCGATTACCGTGGTCCGCCTCACATCGGCCTTGTCTTTCACACGAGAGCAGTGGCTGCCATTATCTGGGCAAGGACTTCTGGTCAAATCTTCGGAAGTGATTCTACGGATTATCACGTCAGAGGCATTTTTAACCTGGGTCGATTTATGCCCCTTATCACCAACCCTTTTTAGTTTATCTGCTGTGTCTCTTTTCCCAATCCTTGGGCCATTTCGCTTAAAATGCCCACTCTTGTTGCAATACCAGCACACAGCATCCTTTTCCTTAGCATTAAATAATTTGCTAACCTCTTCTCGGATGATTTCCTCCACAGGTCGGTCTATTTCTTGGACTCGTCTCACACGAAATTGTCCTCTATGCGACGCCTGTTTCGCTGCCTCAAATTCTAGAGCTTGAGCTAAGGCATCATAAATGGTCTTAGGGCGTGCAAGTCTCAAGGCTTGTTGAGTTTCGCTGTCCTTGATCCCGTCGACAAACGTCTGGATTGATAGCAGTTCGAGGAAGCTCTCTGGAGCTGATGGATAAGCCAGCCTCACTAATCTGGCAACATCGGCCTCGAATTCCTGGAGATTTTCTCCTGCTTTCTGCACCCGGTTCTTTATTTGAGCATGGTAAACTTGCTGTAGGTGAGCATCGCCATATCTCATCTGAAGTTTGGATGTTAAAACTTCGTAACAGGCCTGTTGACTTTCTGGTATTGTCTGCAGAATGTTGAGTGCATCTCCTCGTAGAGCTATTATTAATGCTGTGGCTTTTTCGTTGTCGCTCCAACTGTTTGCCAACGCAGCAGCTTCAAATTGTTTTTGATATGTCGACCAAGGAACTTTTCCATCAAATGTTGGTGGCTTGATCTTCATTTTACCACTTTCTGTGTTGTTTTCTGATTTCACGAAACTATAAGATGGTGAAGCTGGACTTTCTTTTCTATTCGAAGTTCTTTTCAGGGACTCTATGAACTTGGCATGCTGTTCAATTATTCCTGATATTTCCTCAAATTTTTCATTGACTTCCTCAAATTTTTCGTCAACCTTATCAACGACTTCGTCAAATTTTTCATCCACTTTATCAAATTTTCCATTGACTTCTTCAAATTTTTCTTCAACCTTATCGAATTTCTCATTAACTTCATCTATTATTACTTCCTTAATAGATTCCATTTTCTCATCTAATGTACTTGCAATTTGACTCACCAATTGTTCATTGTTTTCCTCCACTTTCGAGCTCAATTCTCGAGAATTTTCTTCCACCTTATTTTCCATTTTATCCATTTTTTCCTCCACCTTTTTTTTTCATTTTATCTATTTTCAAGCTCATTTGTTCAAAGGCTTGCTTGAGGAATTCCATACTCGCCTGGTCCATTTTCTCTTTTTGCGATCTGGTTATCGGCATTCAAATCCACCCCACACCTGACACCAATGTAACGTTTTCTTCGTTATTAAAACGTCCGGGTTCAATTAAACTATTTATTTACACTACTTATAACACTAATAATTAATAACTAATGAACTTATTCTAACAAAAGTCTGTACAATTTATTTCTACTGATTTATTCGGCACTATTTATTTTCACTGGTCGCTCGTCTCTAACTGAATGAATGCTCTCATCGTCGATGGGCCCCTTATATGCATCACGCCGATTGTTTCTAGTTACGTCCGGACCGTCTGGAACCTTCCCGAACCACCGCGGCCGTAACGTCGAATGGAACACTCCACGCGTTTCCAGAAACCTCTCGATCGGCCCCGTAGCGCTTTGAATGCACAGGGCCGTACTTGTCACAATATTTTGGATAGTTTTCGAGTTATGAACAATATTGTGTTTCATTAACGGCGCCATCTATGAGAAAAAGCAAGTATTGTTTCGCTTCATTATAGGTCAAATATGTCGGCCTCACATATGTGATTTCTGTTACATAATAACCTCCCATGAACTTATAAATAGACCTCTGATTATTTAGCAAACAATTCCTTGCGTTAATCGAACAATCTACCGTTTTCAATGGTGAAAATAATTATGTTGAATGAGGAAAATTGTTGAGTATTATTATTTCTAAATAATATTATATATCGATATAGAATTCCAGATTTAATAATAGTATATTGATTTATTGTCTATGACTCTATGAGCGGTAATGTAAGTCATAACACTCATAACACACGCAGATGAATTTTGCAGCCCGAGTCGTCAGGCGAGTGGTGTAATTCCTCATTACCGCGAATTGAACACTATACTTTATCTTCGACTTCTTCAGTAGAATTCGAATTAATCTGCATTTTCAAAATTGACAACAGTTGTCAAAAGCGATTTCGGTGGTCGAAAATCGAATCGATATCGAATCCCATAGAAAACGTCCAAAATTCACGTTTTCCAAATGGATATTCGGACCTTAGAAAATGTAGAAATGGATGGCTAGAACGTGGGAAAACTGATTATCCTCAATGAAATTCAATTCGTTCTAAGCATTGAAAATAAGTCCTATATGCTCAGAGGAGTAGCCAATTTTATTTCCCCAGCTGTAAGTACCGGGATAGGTCATTACGCTGCATATTGTAGGAGAAATAATGGCCAATGACTCATTGAAATAATATAGAGTTGTTAGGAATGATGTTTCCGTGATCGTGAACCCTCGTGAACCCTTCTATTGGTGCACCCAAAAAGACATTGACTGAAGACTTCATTTTGAAAAAAAAACTGCAACGACAGATTTGGAATTATAATTCGAAAAATGAACTTTTCGATTGATAATCTACTCACTTTTGCAGAAGAACATTTAGAATATAACGGAGGACGGACATCACGTTTCAAAATCATAAAATCAATGGGTTACAAATACAAAAGGGTAAATGAACGCAAAATTTTATGTGAACAAAAACATGTTGTTGCAGCCAGAATTACTTTCCTGCGCAAATTTTTACAGTATAAATCTTTAGATGAGAATATTGAGAGGGTGACCGACATGGGCGCCCGCAGAAATTTTTCTCAGGGGGGGGGGGCTAAAATTTTTCTCAGGGGGGCAAAATTAAAATTATTGAGGGTGTTGTGTTGAAATACTATAAGGCCAGCAAAATCTCAGGGGGGGCCATGACCCCCCCCCCCCCCCCCTGCGGGCGCCCATGGTGACCGACGCCATTAGACGATTGAGTTGAGAGCCAGAGCAGCAACACGTAAACATAAGTACGGGCATTGTACTGATACTCATCAGTATTGCTGAGTGTAATTCAAATGCAAGCACCTGCAATATCAAAAGTGTAAACGATAGTATGAAACCTTTCCAGGGCAACACGTCGACAAAAACGTTAAACTTCCTACAATGGAAATACCATCTTTTCATGGATCTTATAAAACATGGTTAGAGTTAGATACATTTAGGGCCGATTGCACCGTAGAAAGAAGTGTAGATTGAATCCAAAACCTCGATTAGTGTCATATGATTATCATAGACACTAATCGAGGTTTTGAATTTAATCCACAATTTTGTCTACGGTGCAATCGGCCCTTAATGCGCTTCTACACACGAATAAGAACTTAACGGATATACAAAGATTTTATAATGTAAAAAATACATTGAAGGGTAATGCCGCTGAGGTTATTCGTGCGTTGGACGTATCGGACAAAAATTACATTGAAGCATGGAAATTGCTAAGGAATCGTTTTGAGAATAAAAAATTGATTGCTTTGACTCACATCGATTCCATGTACAATTTCACTCCAATTAATAAAGAATCATTTACACATTTACGGAAACTTCTACACCTTTTCCAATTGTGATTCAGAAAACGTAAAATGTAATTCAGAAAAGCAAATTTGAATTTCAGAAAATGGAAATTGTAATTCAGAATAGTATATGATATGTATCACCTTACTATTCTGAATTACAATTTCCATTTTCTGAAATTCAAATTTGCTTTTCTGAATTAAATTTTACGTTTTCTGAATTAAAATTGGAAAAGGTGTAGATATCATTAATAGAGATGTAAGGTCGCTTAAATCTTTGGGTTAGCCTGTAGAATCGTGGGATAAGCTTCTCATTTATATTTTAGAACAAAAATTGGATTCAATTACGAAAAGAGTGTGGCAAAAAGGCGTGTCGAACAATCATTTTCCCAAATTAATCGAGTTTCAAGAATTTTTGGAACAAAGATGTCAACTTTTAGAAACTCTAGACTCTAATAAAATGATTTCTAAGTCACAAGAAGGAAAGGGTAAAACAGAAACACATAAAGGTTCAAGATCTTATGTAACCATGACAAAAACTTGCCGTTATGCAAAGAAAATCATCTTTTATATGCATGCAACAAATTTTGGACATTATCGGTGGCAGAGAGGAGGCAGGAGGTTGAAAAGACAGGTGTTTGTTGGAACTGCTTGGAAACAGGGTCATCGAGAAGAAAGATGTACCTACGGCAGCTGTAAGCAATGCGGAAAGAGACACAACACTTTGCTGCATTTTAGTGAAAATACTTCGACGGACAAGGAAGAGGGGAACACCACGGAGACACAAGGATAAAATGCAACTTGGTTCGGGATCAACAGAGACACTGTTATCCACAGCAATAGTTTAGGTACATTCTTGACCATGCCTGTAACCGGCAAGAATGTCGAACTTTGTTGGATTCAGGATCCCAATCTAATTTCATTTCAAGAGACCTATGGAAAAAACTCAGATTACCTTCACAAAAGGTTCATATTCTAGTGGTTGGAAGAGGGCAGGGAACCACGAGAATTTCTCATTCCGTAAAGGCTAAGATTCTGTCCCAGTATAAGGACTTCGATCAAGAAACAGTTTTTCTAGTCATTGATGGCATTTCTGACAAATTGCCTGCAGTAATTATCGATTCAGCGTCGATAAACATTCCGGAAAACATATATTTGGCTGATGCAACATTCAATCAACCCTTTTGGGTTGACATGATTCTTGGCGCTTCTGTTTTTTGGGAACCGATATGTGTGGGGCAAATTATATTAGGCAGAAACAAACCTATTTTTCAGAAGACAAAATTAGGGTGGGTTATTTCAGGGCCTATAGTGGGTAAGCACGTTCAAGAAAATATCTCAATGTGTAATTTTTCTTCTAACGATCAAGTACATAAGCAGTTGAAAAAGTTTTGGACTATTGACAAACTCAACCTGCAGAAACCACTTTCCAAGAAGGAAAGACATTGTGAGAGGGTTTTCCTCGATACCACAATACGAGATGACGAAGGTCATTTCGTAGTCAACCTTCCTATCCGGGAAAATTTTACAAATTTGGGCGACTCCCTGAGCACAGCTGAAAAGAGATTTCAGCAACTTGAAAGACGTTTAGCGAGGAATACTCTAACTAAACAACAATATCAAGACTTCATTGAGGAATTCATCGATTTGGGACATGCCACAAGACTAGGAACATTGGAGGAGACTATAAAGCAGAGGTGTGAAGGTGAATATGTTTATTATTTACCCCATCACGCTGTCTTTAAGGAAACATCCTCAACTACCAAATGCCGAGTGGTATTTGACGGATCAGCTTAAACGGATACAGGATTGTCACTGAATGATGTCTTGATGGTTGGACCAAAATTACAGAAAAACCTTTTCAAGATTTTATTACGATTTCGCAGATACGATATCGTCATAGCGGGAGATGTGGAGAAAATGGACCGCCAAGTATACGGTGAGAAAATAAGTCGGGACTGGCTGTGCTATTCCAAAAACTAAATAGCATTTTCTGCTTTGCATGTAGAAGAATTGTACTATTGATGCGGAACAACAGAATGTTTATAATCGAGAGAAAAAGCGATGGTGTGCCTTTATTGAGAGAATGATTCCTGCAGTACAATTGTTGGCCAGTCAGAATTCGCCATCTAGGGGAACTAGTTCAGAATTATATAGTAGAGCGAATGTAGTAGTTCCTGTTTGTATAAATAGTTTTTTGTGGCATTTGAGTTTGTTATTTTTTAGTATTTAGTTCCTGTTTCTTTCCTATATTACATATTTTTTATTGAATGTATCATGTATCTAGTACTTGATTCATCATCTTGTATAGTAGTTCTTAATTTAAAAGCAGGAAAATAGATAGATTGGTTAGAGAATAAGTAGAAATAATATGACTTTTGTAATGAACTTCGTCATTTTTATTCATTCCAGGCCTATTTTCATATATTATTCCTTCCATAATTATTCACGATTTCAATGGAAGGAAGGTTTGATTCAATAAGTTCAATATTATGAACAAAACCGCAAGTTATAATGAAGTCCGTAATTAATTTTCATTCATAAAAGTCCTGTTCTCATTTATCATTTTCCCAATAAAATATCCGCAATTCCAAAGAAAGGAAAATTTAATTCGATAAATGCAACGATATAAACATCGCCGCAAGTATAAAAACGCTCGGGCACATGCTGAGCGTTGCGATAAGGGGCTCGTATCTTGGTTGATTTCACGTTTTTCAACGGCCAGGGATTTGAAAAAACGGAGATGGAATTGTCGAATTTTAACGTAGTGGGAATTCTTTCGATTTATTTCTGGAACAATCTGACGTCAACTTAAACCAATCAGGGGAAGAGATTATCCCCTTCTTTCAAGATTTTCGGATTTTCAGCGCGTCATGACCCCACCATTTCCGAAGGTTTTATAAGGGCGAAACGACCTGCGGAAGGCCTCTTTTACTCTCTTTTACTCTCTTTTGCGCTCTTTTGCTGTCTTACGCTCTTTGAATTATTTTTCGCTTTTCTTCATCTTGAATACCAGTATAGTTTTCCAGTTTTATTTAACGATTATAGAGATTTAGCATTGATTCATCCGAGTTAATTTTCCGTAGAAAATAAAATCAGTGCTAGTGAAATTCGAGACAGGACTCCTAATTAGTTTGTGTAGTGCATACTTCAGAAAACCGGTAAGGCCCCGTTCATATTTCTTACATGGCACCATCCGTTAAATATCATTCTAACAATTGAATCATTGGGTGTTCCACGACTTTTGAACCATTTTTTTTATTATTTCTTCTCTGATTTATGATTTTATTTCCTTGGTGGCATCTTAATCTCTGTAATTATCAGCAACCTTTAAGAGAATTGAGATCGGCGAGATCACAACGGGGTTACGACCGCGCTTCACCCCTTCTTAATTCGCTAAGGGTTGACGGATATATAAGAGACTTCGTTGAGTCGAGTGATTCCCTTTCACTGGGGTTACTCACCTGAACGTTGTTGGTCCACCGCCATAACCTACCTGTATTTTACCCACATTATTTCTTCGATTTCATACTGTCTCACATTTCTTTGTGTCCTTAATCTCTGTGTTTATCAGCGACCTTTTTGAGAATTGAGATCGGCGAGATCACAACGGGGTTACGACCGCGCTTCACCCCTTCTCAATTCGCTCAAGGTTGACGAAAACACGAAAGACTTCGTCAAGTCAAGGGGTTCCATTTTTCTGGAACTACTTGTCGAGGCGTTGTTGGTTCACAACCGTCCCCTATTGATATTTTGCATCCTTTTTCATTTCAAGGTTATACCTTGCGTTATAATTCCTTTGTGTTTCCTTAATCTCTGTGTTTATCAGCAACCTTTTTGAGAATTGAGATCGGCGAGATCACAACGGGGTTACGACCGCGCTTCACCCCTTCTCAATTCGCTCAGGGTTGACGAAAACACGAGAGACTTCGTCCAGTCGAGGGGTTCCATTTCTCTGGAGCTACTTGTCGAGGCGTTGTTGGTTCACAACCGTACCCGATTAGTATTTTACATCCCTTTCATTCCAAGATTATATCTTCTATCAATACTTCTTTGTGATTCCTTAATCTCTGGATTTATCAGCGACTTTTGGGGATTGAGCTCGGCGAGATCACAACGGGGTTACGACCGCGCTTCACCCTTGCTTAATCCACGGAAAGTTGACGGGAATCCAGGAGACTTCGTCAGGCCGAGAGGTTCCA
Source organism: Adalia bipunctata (assembly GCA_910592335.1). NCBI lineage: Eukaryota > Metazoa > Arthropoda > Insecta > Coleoptera > Coccinellidae > Adalia > Adalia bipunctata. The sequence continues at coordinate 32,411,582 of OU342951.1, forward strand.
TTTTCTGAGACCACTCGTCCGGACGTTGTTGGTTCACTGCCGTACCTGACTTGTTTTCGACCCCATTTTACTTTCAAGATTTCATCTTGTGTTCCGATTCCTTTGTGGGGGCCTTAATCTCCGTGTTTATCAGCGACCTTTTGAGGACTGAGATCGGCGAGATCACAACGGGGTTACGACCGCGCTTCACCCCTTCTCAGTTCGCTCAGGGTTGACGAAAACACGAGAGACTTCGTCAGGTCGAGAAGCTCCATTTTCCTGGAGCTACTTGTCTGGACGTTGTTGGTTCTCAGCCGTACCCGATTTCTATTTCGCTCAACTGTGATCGACGATTCGTATTTCACGGCGACGTCCTTGTGAGTTGACATCGGCGAGATCACAACGGGGTTACGACCGCGCTTCACCCCTTGTTAACTCACTAGACGTTTGCGGATTACTAGAATCACTTCGTCAGGTCGAGGGGTTCCATTCTCTGGATTCACTTGTCCAGACGTTGTGCTGACACAGCTGTCCTGTTCCTTATCCTTTTTTTTACATCTGAGTGTGGAATACATCGTTGCAAGTGGTTAGATTATATGATATTTTCCGTGGCCTGCCGAATTTTGAAGTTTTGCTTTGTTACTCCCGTACTCCCCTATTTACCGTCCAATTCTCGCACTCTCTCACCTCGCCCGACCGTCTTGCTCACCCGATCACCGTTTATTCTTGAATTTATTAATCATTGTAAGATACCGATATTTAAGTCATTTCTTTTAATTTCACGTTCACTCTCAAATGAAATCAGTTTTAATTTTTGATTCTTAGTATTGATACATTTTTCCTTATTGTCATTTCTGCTTGAAGTCAGTAAACTTTGTTAAATCCATTTTGTGTTTTAAGTGAACCTTTAATTTTGGTAGTATTCAGGAAAGAAACATAACTTTTAATCGCTAATTTCCTAGATTAAACCGAACCCTTCTCCACTGTATAAAAGCTACCTTGGTAGAAGTGGAGAGTTCAAGGCGCCACAACCTTGTTAAACCTATTGTGGCTGGCGCTCGAGCATTTATTTCCCGTAAAGGTGACTGCGCCCTTGAAGTACTCCCCCTAATTAAGGGATCTTCACAGTGGCGCCCGAGCAGGGACAGTTTCTTTCGTGAGAAAATAATTGATACTGCATTTTTTTTTGTGTCCGAACATTTTCATAAGTGAAGTGTTGCTGATTTCTGAACTGTTATTTTGAATATCTATTTTTGACATTTTTTCGATCACAGCTTTTACAGTGCGACTCTTGTGAACTTTTAATTATTGACATTTTTTTGGACGATTTCGTGTAGAGGATTTTCAGTGATGAACGTGAATAGGTTGCGAGCGGAGGAACTGGTTTGGGAGTTGGAAGCCCGTGGGACACAGGCCTGTAGAACTGTCCATGAAAACAGGATCCTGCTACGGAGGGTGCTCAACCAGGGAGTGCCGCTCAGACGAACCCTAAGGAGTACAATTGAGGAGATGGACGCAGCGAGTCGAATCTTGTGTGATTTGATTGAAAATCTTCGAGAATTCGATGAGGAGAATGCCAATAATGAGGGAGCCCGGATAGGAAGCCGTCTGGAACATGTCCGCAACAGGTTGGGGCTGATTGAGCCGGAGACAGTGGAAGAGCGAGAGAGGTTGGAGAATTTGCTGGAAGGTCTGGCCAATGCACATGAAGTGTTAGAGGGCATCCAGTTGATGGCCGGAGTCCGACAGGCGGCGCAGGCGCCGCTGGTAGAGGGCGTCCCACCGCCCAGGATCACAGAAACAAATAGGTTTCCCGGAACTACCTTGCTGGAACAGGAAATTGAACTCATTTCATTTCACGATACACCGGCTGCCGTCCGAGGAGGGCGTCAGGAGTCCCCGAGTGCAATTCGGAATGGAACTGAAGGAATGCACTGTTCAGGTCCACAACTGGATGGGACCTACCGGAGAACAAGTTTACCAACTGACTTCCTGCAGCGAATGCGTGAAAGAGCCTGTGACGCAGTTCGTCGCCGACTAAATTTTACCAGCCCCCTATTGAACTCAAGAACTTATGGAAACGGAATTAGTTCTGCAGAGCCGTTGCCCATACAAACGAGACCGGTTGTAGCGGAGTCGACGCGACGAATTTCATTCCCTTTTTTGGAAAGTGAACGAACAACTACAACATCAAGAAGTAGTTCAGAACTAGGCGTGGAGGCACCTGAGATACCAAGGGTGGTGGAACAAATCCGACAACAGCCGATGAGTTCTGGACTGGGATTGCCATTACCGAATCGGACATCAAGTTCTGGAACCAATGGAGAACATACTCGACAGGAATCAAGGCGAGCCACCATAAGCAGTTCCAGAACTACCGGAGAACATGTTCATTCGCAACCAGATCAGCTGAACAGAAGCAGTTCCAGAACTGGACTCAGTGTACAGGAACAAGATGGTGGAGGACCGAACAGGTCAAATCCGGCAACGAGGCCAAACCAAACCGATCAGTTCATACCATGCCAGAACTATGGTAACATCGGAACAACAACGAAAGGCGACCCTATTTTCCGTGGCAGTCATTACAACAATTTACCGGAATTGGATGAGAACTGTCGAAACGGACCTGGACATAAAGTAGAGGAGCAGAACTGGGTCGAGCGAAATAAATATGGGCCATTTTTACCGAACCATAAGGAAGCTGAGAACGGAACTGCTGGAGGAACATCCATTAATTCTCACTGGAATTATCACTCGGTCCCAATTTACAAATGGAACGTATATTTCGACGGTTCGAGTGGTGTGAATTCTTTCCTGGAAGAAGTGGAACAGTTAGCTGAGACCCGAAAAGTTACCCACCAACAATTATTCGAGTCTATCTTCGAGTTATTGCGTAAGGATGCAAAGGACTGGTACATCCCCCGCCGAGGTTGCTTTCAGGATTGGCCAGATTTTAAGGAACAACTCCGTGAGGCATTCCTGCCTCCAGAATATGAAGAGAACCTACTCGAAGAAATAAGAAAGCGTACTCAAGGTGATGGAGAAAAATTAGTCCTGTTTACAACGCGAATGCAGAACTTGTTCTTGAAGTTGAACACGAAGCGACCTTCGGAAGAGGAACAAGTCAACATTATTAAAAGGCGATTAATCCCGTCACTTCAAAAAGCCCTCGCCTTCCAGGAGACGAGAACATATTCGGAGCTGTTGAACAAAGGAAAAGTGTTCGAGTTAGTTCAGTGGCAGGCAGACCATTATGTACCACCTCCTGACCGGCCAGGATTTATGGATGAACGACACCTGGTTTACAAAAATGTGAATCAGAAGTCTACTGGGAACTTGATGATAGACTCAAGCCATAGGACTCCCGTCGAACCATCACGTGTACCATCTACCAAGGAACCTCCGCCGTCCTCCGTACAGATGACTTTTACCACCGCACAGGAAAGACCTTCGAACGATAAATCAGGAACCATCCGAGAACCAGCAAGGGAGAAGCAAGTGAGATTTGCCGAAAGGCAACCACAATGCTGGCGATGTGGTACGATGGGACATATGAGGCGAGAATGCAGAGCCAAGCCTGTTATATTCTGCTCCCGGTGTGGGAGACAGGGTATACTGTCCCGGGATTGCAGATGTTCGGAAAACTAGAGCGAAACTGTCGGGATGGGAAGACTCGACAGTTTCCAACGCCTACTTCCCCAAATACATCGAAGTACCCATCCAAGGAGAATCGCCCCATGATCGCCGTCCGTATTGAGCACCTCAACTTCAGAGCCCTACTGGACACCGGAGCTTCAAGGTCATTTCTTAGCTCATCAGCGGCCGAAAGGTGCCAAGTTTTGGGAATCCTCACAGCACCGGTAAACAACGTGTTGGCAACCGTTGCAAATGGAAGCTGCGTGGCAGTGCAGGGGATTTGTCGTACGTCACTATCCTTGGGCGATATGAAGATCGATGTTCACCTGCTCCTGGTTCCCCAATTACCGATAGACATCATACTTGGCATGGATGTATTGGCGAGGCATGACTTCCATATTAATCTAAGGACTGCACAATGCTTCTTGGACGGCCGACTACTGGACCCACCGGATTTCATGTTGAAACCTCCCGAGAGACCCATGGTGAACTCCGTGGCTTCAGGACAAGAACAAATTTTGGAAGAGTTCTTGAGACCAGAACTTCAGAAATTTTCCGACGTTCGGGGCACAACCACACTCATCGATCATGACATCAAGATCAAACCCGAAACTCAACCTCTGAAGCAGCGATACCGTCCCTACAACCCGAAGATGCAAGAAGTTATAAACCAGGAGGTGGATAAAATGTTGAAAGAGGGTATCGTGGAACCGTCAAGTTCACCATGGAGCTCAAGCGTCGTCATTGTGAAGAAATCCAATGGCAAACCAAGGTTCTGCATTGACTTCAGACCGGTTAACGAGGTTTCAATTAAGGACGCATACCCGTTGCCGCACATTGCTGGGATATTGGATAAACTTCGGAGGGCCAAATTTATATCCACGTTGGATTTGAAACATGGATACTGGCAGGTTCCTCTGACAGAAAGAAGCAAACCTGTCACAGCATTCACTGTTCCTGGAAGAGGACTGTTCCAGTTCAAAGTGATGCCTTTCGGTCTGCATTCCGCCGGAGCGACTTTCCAACGACTTCTAGACCGTGTCATCGGTCCGGAAATGGATCCTGTCGCCTTCGCTTATTTGGACGACATTGTCGTCCTGGGAGAAACATTCGAGGAGCATTTGACGAACCTGAGAGCTGTATTCCGCCGTCTCAGAGCAGCCAACCTAAAAATTAACCCGGACAAATGTGCTTTCGTGAGGAAATCACTCAAATATCTGGGTCACATAGTGACCGAAAATGGTATTGCAAGGGACCCCGACAAAATCACCGCCATAAATTCGATGTCACCACCCAAAACCGTCCGAGAACTCCGAAGATTTTTGGGAATAGCTGGATGGTATCGCCGATTTGTGGAAGAATTCACCCGCATCGTTTCCCCACTCACCGCACTTCTGCGAAAGAAACAAAAGTGGAAATGGAATAACGAGCAGCAGCAAGCCTTCGAGACATTAAAGGAGAAATTGACCAAGTCACCGGTTCTAGCCTGCCCCGACTTCAACCAGCCGTTTGTGTTACAGACCGACGCATCCGAAACCGGATTGGGTGCAGCCTTGACACAAGTGTTGGATGGGCACGAGAGGGTTATTGCATACGCTAGCCGATCGCTCAATGATGCCGAAAGGAATTACTCTGTCACCGAAAAAGAGTGTCTGGCCATAGTTTGGGCGATCGAGAAGATGCGACCGTATTTGGAGGGCTACCACTTTACTGTGATTACGGACCACATGAGCCTCCGTTGGCTACAATCCATCAAGTCACCAGCCGGCAGGATCGCCCGTTGGAGTGTCTTCCTGCAAAAATTCGATTTTGAGATAAAGTACCGGAAAGGTGCTTTGAATCGGGTAGCTGACGCCCTGTCACGAGACCCGCTGCCCGAGGAACCACAGTCTTGTTTGGTAGGAAGCACTTCCTCGTGCTCCTGGTACAAGAGGAAATTTCAAGAAGTCGATAAGGACCCAACCGGACACCCTGACTACCAAATTCAAGAGGGCAAATTATATCGACATTTCTGGGATCCCGGTGATTTTACCGAGTCGGAGATGGGAAGTCCTTGGAAACTGTGTGTCCCTAAGGAGAATCGTCCGGCCATATTGGTAGAAAATCATGACGAACCAACCGCCGGTCACCTAGGTATTGCTAAAACGATATCCCGGGTGGCTCGGAAGTATTATTGGCCAGGGATGTTCAGGGAAGTTGCGCAGTACGTCCGGGGGTGTACGAGGTGTCAACGCTACAAGGTTAGCCAACAGAAACCTGCAGGCAAAATGCAGCCGTACACAATTACCGAGCCGTGGAATACCGTCAGCACAGATCTTATAGGTCCGTTGCCCCGATCTAAGAAGGGGAACGTTTTCCTTGTGATGTTCCAGGATAGGTTTTCTAAATGGATAGAGTGCAAACCTCTTAGGACAGCCACGGGTAGAGGAGTCTTCCAAGCCTTTTATGAGCAAGTAGTCCTGAAATTTGGTAGCCCATCAGTCGTGATCAGCGACAACGGTTCCCAATTTGACTGTCGGCTATTCAAAGGCAACCTCCAGGAGTTAGGAATCAAACATAAGTTTGCACCTGTTTATTCTCCGCAGTGCAACCCGGTTGAAAGAGCTAACAGGACGATCAAAACGATGATAGCTCAGTTCTGCGAAGCCGACCACCGTAAGTGGGATGAAAAGATCGGAGAATTGGCTTTCGCCCTCAACTCGGCGAAGCATGATTCTACGGGGTTCTCGCCAGCATTTCTCAACTTCGGCAGAGAGATTCACCCTCCAACAGCCGAGTTTCGAGGAAATCCCGATGATGAAGATCAAGAGGAAGCCGCCGTGGAACGCCCGGAAGATATAGCCCAGTATGCAAACCGTTTACGCCGCCTCCAGGAAACCTATGAATTCGTCCGGTTGCAGCTGTCCCGAGCCTTTTCACAGCAGCGCCATTACTATAACCTACGCCGTAGAGAATGGTCCTGTAGGTTGGGGGACAAGGTTTGGCGTAGAGAACGCCCGCTGTCATCGGCGGTAGATAATTTTGCGTCCAAGCTCGCCCCGAAGTATTCCGGTCCGTATACCGTGACGAAAGTCATCTCTCCCGTAGTTTACGATCTAAAAGATCAGTTTGGTAAACGTATCCGTCACATTCACATCAAGGACTTGAAACCGTGGCACGGAGATGAAGAGGAAGGTCCGTCTGTCTCGAACCCCGAATCCGGAAGAGAAGGGGTTGAGGATACCGCCCGTCATCGCCGTTAACCAGTTTCGGTCCGTCCGTCCGTTATTCTCCTTCGGTAACAGATCTTTGAGGTAGTCATAATCACGATCTTCGACTCCGGTAAGGACATGGTAATCGACACGATTGAACCGACGAGCTACCACAACGAACCTTTTCAACGACCCAAGTAACTATCCAGTGAGGAAAAGGTTATTTCATCGACGAATAACTGACCCGGATCCATTCAAAGGCCCAGGAATCAATCGATCGCAGATCAGCAGGAGTTCAAAGTGACCAGCTGCCGACATCAAGATGCCGACACCAAGACGCCGACAACAAGATGCAGATACCAAGACGCCGACTCCAAGAAGCCGGACAACACCGGATTCCTCTTGATGGGTTTCAGGCATTCTCTGAGACGTGTACAGTTAGAGTGAGGGATGAGTAAGTACGGTGTAGGTGAGGTGAGATCTTAAGAAAAAAATAAATTCTTCGAATTTTTTTTTTTTGAGGAGGAAAGGGGGGTGTAATGAACTTCGTCATTTTTATTCATTCCAGGCCTATTTTCATATATTATTCCTTCCATAATTATTCACGATTTCAATGGAAGGAAGGTTTGATTCAATAAGTTCAATATTATGAACAAAACCGCAAGTTATAATGAAGTCCGTAATTAATTTTCATTCATAAAAGTCCTGTTCTCATTTATCATTTTCCCAATAAAATATCCGCAATTCCAAAGAAAGGAAAATTTAATTCGATAAATGCAACGATATAAACATCGCCGCAAGTATAAAAACGCTCGGGCACATGCTGAGCGTTGCGATAAGGGGCTCGTATCTTGGTTGATTTCACGTTTTTCAACGGCCAGGGATTTGAAAAAACGGAGATGGAATTGTCGAATTTTAACGTAGTGGGAATTCTTTCGATTTATTTCTGGAACAATCTGACGTCAACTTAAACCAATCAGGGGAAGAGATTATCCCCTTCTTTCAAGATTTTTGGATTTTCAGCGCGTCATGACCCCACCATTTCCGAAGGTTTTATAAGGGCGAAACGACCTGCGGAAGGCCTCTTTTACTCTCTTTTACTCTCTTTTGCGCTCTTTTGCTGTCTTACGCTCTTTGAATTATTTTTCGCTTTTCTTCATCTTGAATACCAGTATAGTTTTCCAGTTTTATTTAACGATTATAGAGATTTAGCATTGATTCATCCGAGTTAATTTTCCGTAGAAAATAAAATCAGTGCTAGTGAAATTCGAGACAGGACTCCTAATTAGTTTGTGTAGTGCATACTTCAGAAAACCGGTAAGGCCCCGTTCATATTTCTTACATGGCACCATCCGTTAAATATCATTCTAACAATTGAATCATTGTGTGTTCCACGACTTTTGAACCATTTTTTTTATTATTTCTTCTCTGATTTATGATTTTATTTCCTTGGTGGCATCTTAATCTCTGTAATTATCAGCAACCTTTTAGAGAATTGAGATCGGCGAGATCACAACGGGGTTACGACCGCGCTTCACCCCTTCTTAATTCGCTAAGGGTTGACGGATATATAAGAGACTTCGTTGAGTCGAGTGATTCCCTTTCACTGGGGTTACTCACCTGAACGTTGTTGGTCCACCGCCATAACCTACCTGTATTTTACCCACATTATTTCTTCGATTTCATACTGTCTCACATTTCTTTGTGTCCTTAATCTCTGTGTTTATCAGCGACCTTTTTGAGAATTGAGATCGGCGAGATCACAACGGGGTTACGACCGCGCTTCACCCCTTCTCAATTCGCTCAAGGTTGACGAAAACACGAGAGACTTCGTCAAGTCAAGGGGTTCCATTTTTCTGGAACTACTTGTCGAGGCGTTGTTGGTTCACAACCGTCCCCTATTGATATTTTGCATCCTTTTTCATTTCAAGGTTATACCTTGCGTTATAATTCCTTTGTGTTTCCTTAATCTCTGTGTTTATCAGCAACCTTTTTGAGAATTGAGATCGGCGAGATCACAACGGGGTTACGACCGCGCTTCACCCCTTCTCAATTCGCTCAGGGTTGACGAAAACACGAGAGACTTCGTCCAGTCGAGGGGTTCCATTTCTCTGGAGCTACTTGTCGAGGCGTTGTTGGTTCACAACCGTACCCGATTAGTATTTTACATCCCTTTCATTCCAAGATTATATCTTCTATCAATACTTCTTTTGTATTCCTTAATCTCTGGATTTATCAGCGACTTTTGGGGATTGAGCTCGGCGAGATCACAACGGGGTTACGACCGCGCTTCACCCTTGCTTAATCCACGGAAAGTTGACGGGAATCCAGGAGACTTCGTCAGGCCGAGAGGTTCCATTTTCTGAGACCACTCGTCCGGACGTTGTTGGTTCACTGCCGTACCTGACTTATTTTCGACCCCATTTTACTTTCAAGATTTCATCTTGTGTTCCGATTCCTTTGTGGGGGCCTTAATCTCCGTGTTTATCAGCGACCTTTTGAGGACTGAGATCGGCGAGATCACAACGGGGTTACGACCGCGCTTCACCCCTTCTCAGTTCGCTCAGGGTTGACGAAAACACGAGAGACTTCGTCAGGTCGAGAAGCTCCATTTTCCTGGAGCTACTTGTCTGGACGTTGTTGGTTCTCAGCCGTACCCGATTTCTATTTCGCTCAACTGTGATCGACGATTCGTATTTCACGGCGACGTCCTTGTGAGTTGACATCGGCGAGATCACAACGGGGTTACGACCGCGCTTCACCCCTTGTTAACTCACTAGACGTTTGCGGATTACTAGAATCACTTCGTCAGGTCGAGGGGTTCCATTCTCTGGATTCACTTGTCCAGACGTTGTGCTGACACAGCTGTCCTGTTCCTTATCCTTTTTTTTACATCTGAGTGTGGAATACATCGTTGCAAGTGGTTAGATTATATGATATTTTCCGTGGCCTGCCGAATTTTGAAGTTTTGCTTTGTTACTCCCGTACTCCCCTATTTACCGTCCAATTCTCGCACTCTCTCACCTCGCCCGACCGTCTTGCTCACCCGATCACCGTTTATTCTTGAATTTATTAATCATTGTAAGATACCGATATTTAAGTCATTTCTTTTAATTTCACGTTCACTCTCAAATGAAATCAGTTTTAATTTTTGATTCTTAGTATTGATACATTTTTCCTTATTGTCATTTCTGCTTGAAGTCAGTAAACTTTGTTAAATCCATTTTGTGTTTTAAGTGAACCTTTAATTTTGGTAGTATTCAGGAAAGAAACATAACTTTTAATCGCTAATTTCCTAGATTAAACCGAACCCTTCTCCACTGTATAAAAGCTACCTTGGTAGAAGTGGAGAGTTCAAGGCGCCACAACCTTGTTAAACCTATTGTGGCTGGCGCTCGAGCATTTATTTCCCGTAAAGGTGACTGCGCCCTTGAAGTACTCCCCCTAATTAAGGGATCTTCACACTTTTCCGTCGACCATAGAATAAAAGCTCATTTTAACGCACTCGAAATCATCCATTAATGACCTATTTTAATGCATGATTTCTTATTAATGCATGATTGTCATGGCAACCGAACATAAAATATTCAGTCAGAGCACTATCACAGAATACCTAACTACACAGAAGCGTCAGTAAGCGTCGGCACTTTGATCTTCAAGGGGCAAATTTTCGTGACCTTCATTCTCTGTTAGGTAGTACATATGTCACTTTTGAGCGGCAAATTTGATTTGAATGGTCAATGGTTCACATAACAAAGGATTTTTAGTTTTTGATTTATCAACAATCAGATTCATACCAAAAAAAACCAACCTTCAGCGGTCCATCGGGAAGTTTAAATTTAATTTTGACATACTCTCTGTATAAAAAGTACCCGGAAAATGTTATTTAAATGAACCGCCAAAAAGGAATCGGTAATTTTTTTTTCTTAAAGTTGGTAGGACCTTCTTTTATTACCAAGCCAAATTTGAGCGCGATCTGTCAACTAGTGTGTTTACAACAGCTGTCAGTATCAGTCGACCTCTAAAGTGCTCTGCGAATTTTACAATGGAAAAAATAGTTGATCAAAGAGTTTGCCTCAAATTTTGTCTTGCAAACGAATTTTCTTGTGCCGATTCATTGAAAATTTAAAAAAAAGCCTTTGGTGATAATTGTATGTCAAAAACACAAGCATACGATTGGTACAAATCATTCAAAGACGGTCGTGAGGTGGTCGAAGATTTGCCCCGTTCTGGACGGCCTTCAACGTCAACAACCGACGATAACATCATCCAAATCAAGAATTTAGTGCTCGAAAATCGTCATTCAAGTGTTAGAGAGTTGGCTCGAGAGTTGAGCATTGATAAAATGACCGTTCATAACATTTTGACTAATGTTTTGTGTATGAAACGCGTCGCAGCAAAACTCGTTCCAAAAGAGCTGAATTTTTTGCAAAAAGAGCATCGAAAGCAGGTCTCTGAAGACATGGTTTCTCGATAAATACCATCGAACAACCGCCATATTCACCTGACTTAGCTCCGTGCGACTTTTTTCTATTCCCAAGACTCAAATTGCCCCTACGTGGAACGCGTTTTGAGTCCATTGAAGCCATCAAAACAAATTCGCAACGAGAACTGAAGGCCATACCTTTGGCGGCGTATGAGCGGTGCATGGAAAAGTGGGTTCGCCGATATCATAGTTGTATTGTAAGCAATGGGGACTATTTTGAAGGAGACAAAATAAATATTGATGATTAAATTTGAATTTATGTGTTTTTTTTTACAATTCCGGGTACTTTTTATACAGAAGGTATGTACTACCTAGCATGGCAGAAGCGTCATCCCATAGAGTGACGCTTCTGGGTAGTTAGGTATTCTGTGGCACTATCGAGCTTGGTTGGAAATCAACTTCTGTCACAGAAGGGTATATTGACAACTCCATTCAAATTAAAATAGATTGCAAAGTAGATAGTACCTACTTCAACCTCCACTTCCTTCACACGTTCCTTATTGGATATCATAGGTAATTATACAAATGTGAACTAAATGTAAATATTCAGAATGTAACAACATGTCCAATATTCCCTTCGTGAATTTTTCGAATTGTTCCATAGGGAGCATAAATATTATATCGAAAAATGAACATAGAAATTTACATTGTGTCAAATTTGTCTATTATGCAAAATAAAAATTCATTTCTATTGAGAATTCATATTCAATTCGTGATGAAGTCGACGGAAAAATCTTGTAATCAACTCGTTTATTAATTCAGCGATTAATGGTCTGAAACATTAACGCGCTCGCTCCGCTCACGCGTTAAAATATTTCGACCATTAATCGCTGTCATTAATAAACTAGTTGATTAAATAACTTTTTCAACTCAATTATATTTCCTTCAATACTGATATTAATAAAATCAAGGATAGGGAGATAAAAATATCAGTTATTCCCAACATTTTCCCCCCTTATTTTATGGAATAATGAAATTGTTGAGCTAGACGTCCTGCTCTAGTAACTCTTTGTACATCTTCTTTATTCTTGTATGCAGTCGCCTTTTCATTATGCCCATTTTTTTTTTTCAATTCTTTCTTCGCTTCCAAGTCTTCTCCTTCCTCGAAACTATCTTCAGAGAGGCTTTCTCGTCAAGTCCAGTAACCGCAATCACACAGTTGCCAATATTTCTCTCGCTTTTGTCTGTATTTTTAGGAATAGCTTCTACAGCTGTTTCCATCGTTTCAATATCTGACCCAAGTCATATTATTTCTACTTATTCTCTAACCAATCTATCTATTTTCCTGCTTTTAAATTGACATTTTGGCGACAGTGACACGACGTTTTTAAGCAAGAAAATGGATGTTATCAAGAAGGAAAGAGAATGGATGAGAAAACAATTCTCAAAGTCCTGCAGAGAGATAGACCAGATGATATCAGATAAGGCTACAAGTGAGCATCTGTTAACACTATTGAGACAATTGGAAGATGAAGGCGAAAGACTGTTTAGAGCTGATGGGAATACAAGCTATAATAAAAAAATCATTTTTTAAGACAAGCTTTTATAATAAAAACACTCATCCGCCATTTTGAAGCCGCCATCTTGAATTCCTCAATTTGGAAAAATCGTAATTTCCGACCCAGAAAACCCCCAGATACCAATTTTGAATAGAATCGGATCATAATTACAAAACTCGTCCGCCATATTGTAGCCGCCATCTTGAATTTTTCAATTTTGACGAAAGAATCATCTTTGTCGAACCCAAAAACCCCCAGATACTAATTTTGAATGAAATCGGATGATAATTACAAAACTCATCCGCCATTTTGGAGCCGCCATTTTGTTTTTTTCTATAAAAAATATTTCAGGATGCATTGTCACCAGAATTATGTACACCTGCCAAATTTTAAATCAATCGGACGATTAGAAGTGTGTCATATTCAACTTGCAAGATTTGATTACAGAGAGACAGACAGACAGACAGACAGACAGACAGACAGACAGACAGACAGACAGACAGACAGACACCGGGACAGGTGAAACTAAATAAAAGCTTTTAATTAATTAGAAGATCATTATTAGCTACAGAAATCGACGACACAGCGTTTGAAGAAGAATTAAATCACGTTGAATTTTTCCGTGAAGAATTAATTAAATACAGAACTAAGTTCGAATTCTTCCTCAAGAAAAAAATAGAAGAGGATAAATGCAGTTTACGCAGTTGCAGTGAACATAACAAAAGAAAATTTCGTCTTCCAAAGATTGAATTCCAGAAATTTGATGGAAATGTAAGGAATTGGATTGATTTAAGGGGTCAATACAAGAAAATCCACGACAATAAAGATATCGATTTCATGATCTTTGAGAATTCCCGCACCTCCAAGAAGATGTCGAAGAACGAAAACTTAGGTATGGATGAGATATCCAATGAAGAAACTGAAGATTTTTTGGAGTTGACCAACATAAGCGAGGAAGGATAGTTTGAGGATGAATCCACAGGACGTAAAAACCTTATACAGTTGCTAAATGAAGAAAATAATTTTTTGAAAAAATACGAACTCAGCCGTTCCACAGAGACGTCAGATCATCAATGGGACATCAAAACTGTTGATGAAGATTATAACAGAGATGATTCTGGAGAAGATATAGAATCTAAGGTTGAGTTGAAAAACATTGATGCTAGAGGAAGAGAACAGTTTTGTCTACTAGAAAGCAGCAAAGGGGTACAGTTCGACTTGGACTCGACACCCGAAAATATGTTGAAGGAAGATTCCCTGACTTCTTCAAATTCGGAAGTAAACGTGGTAGAAATATTTGAGAAGAATGACGTCAGCGAAAAGATTGGTCGGGAGCTTGTGACAGATATTGAAACGATGGAAACAGCTGTAGAAGCTATTCCTAAAAATACAGACGAAAGCGAGAGAAATATTGGCAACTGTGTGATTGCGGTTTCTGGGCTTGACGAGAAAGCCTCTCTGAAGATAGTTCCGAGGAAGGAGAAGACTTGGAAGCGAAGAAAGAAATGAACATTGACGAAGACCATGAAGGCATTAGATCATCAAGAATTGACGTTGGAGACAATGAAATTAATAGAAAAATAAAAGATCTCAATGAACATTATGCTGTTGGGACCTCAATAGCAATACAAACAGATTTATTTGAGGATAATGGCAGAAAATCTGAAAAAAAACTTAAACTTAAGGATTCTGAACGTTCTGGTGATGAAGATATTGAAAAATCAAGGATAGGGACATAAAAATATCAGTTATTCCCAACAGTAGTTGTATATAAAATACAGAGTGGGCCATTGAAAACGTAACAGAGGCTCTGTAGGTCGGCAGAACCGAGTTATATAAAAACGCTAGGACACATCAACAACATTTTCGAGGGGGACATCGTTCGCGATGAAATTCACCCGAAATACATTCCATCCCTTGGAGCTGTGACCGCCACCCCTAAATTTTTAAATGGCACCATATGGCAAGTGATACCTCATTGGAAAGGTAGTTTCCTTCTTAATATCAAACAACAAAAATAAATTAATTCTGTCGATTCGTATTCGAGATATGGGAACTTGAAGTTGGGAAATAGCTTTTTATTCACTCAATCAATAAAAAAAAACTAACAATTCAACTGTTTAAAGATAATTATCATTGTCAATGAATTAAATTTTCAAACTGTCTACCACCCAATTCCATACAATAGTACAAGTTCTGTTCAAAATGAGACCTCACATATCGTAGCATTTCCGGCGTTATTCGACGGCATTCTTCAATAATTCTACGTCGTTAGTCTTCCAGAGATTCTGGTTCGGTTGCATAGATTTTGTTTTTCAAGTGAACCCACAGGGAAAAGTCGAGTGGGGTTAAATCTGGAGATCTGGCTGGCCACTCTATAGCGCCTCTTCTTCCAATCCAATAACTTCCAGGAAACATTCTATCCAAAAACGCCCTAACAGGCTGTGCATAATGCGGAGGTGCCCCGTCTTGTTGAAATTTCAAGTGGGCTTCATGGTAACGATCGTCATTTTCAATGATGTCTACTAATTGTGGATAAACAAATTGATTCAATAATTTCAAATAAGTCAGGTTACAGTCGAGAAATACTGGTCCAATCAAACGGTCCCCAAAAATAATCGAGCATGAAATAAAAATTTGAAACGGACTTGCATGCTATTTGTTGGTAAACAGTTAGATCATTCAATTCCTTGACAATGATAATTATCTTTGAACAGTTGCAATGTTAGATCTGATTTTTATTGATTGAGTGAATAAAAAGTTATTTCCCAACTTCAAATTCCTATATCTCGAAAACGAAACGATAGAATTAATTTATTTTTATTGTTTGATATTAAGACGGAAACTACCTTTCAAATGAGGTATCACTTGCCATATGGTGCCATTTAAAAATTTAGGGGTGGCGGTCACAGCTCCGAGGGATGGAATGTATTTCGGGTGAATTTCATCGCGAGTGTTTTTATATAACTCGGTTCTGCCGACTTACATAGCCGCTGTTTCGTTTTCAATATGCGTGTATATAATTGGCATTTTTATTGTGTAAGATAGCATAAAGATGTTTGAGTGCAGAAGGATCATCAAAATATTTACGGAAAAAGTAACGGGGTTATCCCCCCTTAAATCTAATATGTACAGCTTCTTCCTAACATTGCTGTCGAAAAAAATATGCATGCTGGCGGCCAACACCCTAGGATCGGCCCTGCAGCCCAAACATCAATGGATGATAGCATCCCATCGCTGCATGGTTATTTCCAGGGAGGTGGAAGAAACCTCTTACTCCATGGTTATTCCAATAATTGAAACTTTTTTCTTTTCCGCGTACGTATGTCTCCTGACCTACCACCTGAGATAGTAGTCGTAGGGCGTAGGTTATGAATCATATGGATGGAATGAATTCGAATGTGGATGGGCGCGCAATATGGCAGCAAGAGGTATCGGTAGCTCTGATGTCTGCATGTGAGTTCGAATCATTTTCACGTATTTCATGCAGAGGGTGGATCTGAAAGGAGCATAGCGTCCATCCATATCTTAGTACAAAGTGCAAAAATTATTGAAAAATCGTGTATGCATATTGAAATATACTGCTCCACAAGAGTTAGGGATATAGTATTCAATCGTTTTTAAAAGTATGTAATCTTCGAAAAAATCGTTCAAAACTCAATAACAACTTGAATCGATCCAATAAAAATCAGTATGGGACATTTCGTCAATCTGGTCGCCTTTTTTCTGAAGTTTGGTTCTTTGCATATGCTTCATGAATGTTCTTATTTTGAAATGAAGTCAACGGCTTCGATTTGAAACGAGTTTTTTGAAAATGCCAAGACTAAAATTATCAAACGCTGAGGCTAATAGGGCTATCGGAATACTACAGGGTGGCCTAACTCGGGTTGTTGTAGCGGAAAGGCTCCAAGTCAGCCAAAGTGTGATATCTCTACTTTGGAATAGGTTCAGGGAGACAGGTTCCGTGTTGGAAATACCAAGGCTTGGTGAGAGACGACAAACAACACCTTCTCAGGATCGTTTCATGAACGTTTCGGCGAGAAGAAACCCTGCATCTACATACAGAATGCTACGGAATACTCTTCAAAATGCAGATGGGGTCCAAGTTTCCATCGAAACCATCAGACGACTTTTGAGAGAGGTGAATCTAGGTTCTAGACGTCTGTTAAGAGCAGTTTCTTTTACAGGTGACCATAAGCGTCAAAGATTGGAATGGCGTAGTGTCCTTTTCACTGATGAATCCAGCTACGGACGATTTTCAGATTCTCGAAGAATAAGGGTATGGACAATCCCACGCCTACCCCATAATCGTCGCTATGTCCAAGAAGTCCATCCATTCCGAGGGAATAGTGTTATGGTATGGGCCGGGATATGTTTCAACGGGCGCACAGATCTACACATTTGTCCTGGGAATATGACCGCCTCACACTATAGTGAGCTAGCATGTCAATGACAATGTTGTGCCAAATTTTCACGCTGCTATTGGTGAAACTTTTCAATTTCTAGACGATAACGCTAGACCGCACCGTGCAGCCATTGATAATGCGCGCGAGGAGCTTGGTATTCCACATTTACCAATACCTCCGCACTCACCAGATTTTAATTGCATAGAACATGCATGGGATATGCTCCAAAGAAGATTAGATAATCATCAACCTACCCCAAAATCCTTAAATGATCTGAGAGAGCTTCTGCCCCGTTTATGGAACCAAATTCCTCAAGAAATGTTCAACAACCTCGTGTGTAGTATGCGAAGAAGACATCAAGCTGTTATTGATGCCTGTGGAGGCCAGTGGCGGCGCGTGGATTTTTATTTTGGGAGTGCACATGTGGGAGTTCGGGGGAGGAACAAAATTTGAAAACTAACCTTCAAAACTTGCATTTCAGAGCACTTTGTGACGTTCTTTCGCCTTATCTCGGGATGATAAATAAATAAATAAATAATATTCAGAAAAGGGTTTAGCGCAAAAATCTGAAATTGTAAGTACAAGGAGTACGGTCTGTTAAAGTATAACGGAAAATTATAACCATTTGGAAAATGGTTGAAATTTCACTTGTTTCATCATCTTTATATTTAAATACCGTGGATTCATTCAAATGATTCCTGATGAGTGCTAAATCTAATTCGGCCGAAAAATTGATATGACCTTAATATACAGGATTCATCGAATCATTTCCTTCATAATGGCCACGTAATGCTAATTCGAAAGCACCACAAAATTTAATACAATTTATGATTTTCGATGAAATGTATCTGTTCTTTTTTACTTGCTCATAATGTTTCTCGATATTCAGTCGGTAAGCACTGTTTAATTGTTGTCGAATATCTTGTTTACCTAATAAATTAAAACCTAATTTTCATGCAAGAGAGGTGTCTTGGAACTTTGATATTTTTTATTTTTTTCTTTAAATGGATTAAATCCTTGACACCGGATCTGGTCCATTCTGTTTGATCATCACCAGCAAATAAAAAACAAGGAAAACAATAAAGACTGTTACTTATTTCACAACCACATAACGATTCGGCTTTTTCATAAGTGTCTATATTAAAGGTTTTTTTATAATAGCGTGTTTTACATTTTGTTACATGCGTGATCGATAAATTCATATTTGGATGACCGGCACTTTTGATTTTTTATTTTTCTTCTGATGTCAGCAAAGAAAAACGAATTGTTTTTAAATATTGTACGCTAATGCAAATCAGATTCTCCAAATTTTCGGTCATAATTGCGCGAATACAACAAACACGGTAGACAGCATCTCACCCATAAATAATTGTCTCACACACACGACGTACATCGGTACATCGTAGCACCGTAGTTCTTTATCCATGCCTACGCGTACACATTCTGCATGTGTACCAGTGTCTGCTAAATCTTGTGGACTGTAGCCGGTAGCGGGACGTTTGGGGCGCAGTGTACCGACTGCCGTCTAGCGTCTACGACTCTACGCGTATTATTTGCATTGGCGTTCGAAGTTCGCTTGTCGTCTGGAGTCAGAAATACAGAACCGGAACATCGGAAATGAAAAATTAAATTGAATACATACCCAAATATAAAACGTTACGTTTACGTCAAACACAAAAGTAAATTCCTTCAGATGAAGATATTAATTGGGGGTACACGTGCACATGTGCACCTATTGAGCAGCCGCCACTGGTGGAGGCCATACATTGTATTGATAGTCTGAAAATGCTTGAATTCTCTGGGTATAAAATTTCCTACAGTCTTAAACTAATTTGCAACTTGAAATCATATTTATATGAATTTTCATCACAAAAATCTTATTTTAACTATATTTTTTTGCAATTTAAGTCAATATCCTCAACTCATGTGGAGCAGTTTATTTAGAAAGAGAAGAGAACTGGAGCATCAAGGATTTTAGAGGAGGCTTAGCCTCCTCTCACGAGCCGCCACTGTTTGAAGGTCGTGAACATGATTTTATGCGAAATGAGGGCTCAAAAAACATGAATATTTGGAGTAGAACCCCAAATATTGGCGCGAATGGGCGTAAATAGGGTTTCATCCGAAATGCGGGCATACATTGAGAAGATTAACGATTATGAAAGTTACCAATTCGAAAATACATACAATGAGCTAAACGAATAAATGAATGCGACGTTTAGCAAAGGGGCGTTCGAGTTGACGGTCGAAATGCTCCGAGCGCACTCCACGTCTACTTTAAAGTTTTATTTCTCAAAAATAAATTCGAATTTCTGTCACAATACAATACTTCCGTTAGGTTAGGTAAGCAATCTTTGACTCAACCGTGTTCGATTTGACAAAAGTGCTCGGGATCTCCTCTTTCTACTGTGTTCACTATTCTACTCGCTCCGCCGATCGTCAACTCAAACGCACCTCAAGGGACGTAGTTTACGGGGAGATGATACGATGTTGTTTTATTTTCAAAATTACATGGGAGAAACGCGATATCGTTAAATGAAAGAACAGTGTATTCGATGACATATTGACGATTATATTTTTGCTCTGGGATATAATCTCCATTATCTTTTATGGAGTATCCCGGTTGACCATGATTTAGGTTTATAAAGTTCTTTTAATTAAAACTGGTTGACACTCGTGAAAGTCAAAAAATTCTGAGATGTTGCCAATGCTGTATTCTATTTTCTCTTTTTTAACTATGTAAATAGAGTTAGTTCTTCTAGCTAGGGTTTAACTGTGACACAGGATTCGTAGTACTACTACATTTACATACTGGATTATTCAAAGTTGTGCAAGAAGGAATTTGAATGTCTTCTGTAGGCTTATTTTTTGAGAATATTGAAGAGTGGGGAATTCCAAAGGTCCGTCTGTTCTGTTCGTTTAGAAGTTTTTCTGTCGGGTTATTCGAGTACTTTTATACCTTTTTCGAATGAACTATCACAAAGTAACGGACTTTTCTGTCCATTATTTTTCAGTAAAAACTCATATATGTTAGAAGTGTAAGTTCGGGAGAAGTATATTATTTTGTAATCTCGTGTCTTATTGTTGTTTAGAATCTGGGTACGCACATATTTTTCTTTCGAGTAAGTATCTTGAAAACATAATTGTTTTCATCAATTATGACAGACGGAATAAGAATAGAACTATCCTTCAAAAATCAGTAAAATTATTAATGACATTATAGTTGAACTAAAATTCATTCTTATTTTGATTGAATGCTAATTGTTAATGGTACTTATAAAGTAGTGAACAATTGTGACGTTAATTTCCTATGATTGTTCTTATTTCAAGTATGTTTTATTCTGAAAGAAACTTTATTTCTATTTTGAATGAGAGAAGATCTGAGGTAAATAATCCATTTAATTTCGGGTATAAAAATAAGATGACAGTAGCGATTTAAATTTAGTTCATTACATTTGGAAATTGAATGTTGAAAGGTTTTCTTTCAGATAAAATAACGATAGTTTTGAATGATGATAGCATTCACATAGTTTTCTTTTGAGTTACAGCTGAGGTCTCTTCACAAACATAAAAATTGAAAAAGTGTGCAAATATCACAAAAAACTCGAAAAATTTCGATTATTCGATAATTACTGACACTTCAATTTTATTTTTTAGTATGGATTGAGATGAACCATTTATTCTAAAATGCAAAACGTCAATACCGCTAAACTAAAAAACTGTAATGAATAATTTATGCATATAATCGAAGCGTTGGACCTCACTCCACGGAACTTCATATTTTTCTGCAAAGCAGTTACGACACTGTCGGTTCTTTGATTGTGCCATGCAGAAACTTGGTTTACGTAATTTATCCTCTCGGAAATTTTATCCTTTATACTGGGAAACAAATGTTCATTCTCTTCAAAAAATTTCTTGAAATGATCGAGATCTGCTTTCCTGTTTATTCTCTCGGTGAAGAGCCATATATAATGAAGCGATTGGGTTTGGTCCATATTTTTTATTCTCGAGTAAAAAATTTTTGAAACAATTTCGAACTCACAACGTAATATGATACGATCGAGATCTAGTTCGTCTGAATCTACTTCACTCTGATCTTTGTTCGGACTTTCCGTTACGCTTGATGATGGCGGTTCTTCGGGTTCCTTTGATGTACCTACTTCATCAGATTTGGAGCTGTCATCATCAGATGTTGAGGTGTCGTCAGAGGTAGAGGTTTCCATTGATATCGTGGAGCTGTCTTTCGATGTATCTGTGGTGAACGCTGCATCACTATTGGTTGTGAGAGATGTAGTGCTGGTTCCATCCTCCGTGTCGCCCGATCTAAACATCATAAGTTTATCAATATCGTTTGATATTGGGCGTTTTTCTGTTCGAAACTGGAAATTTCTTTCTTCCTTGTGTTCAACATGTCTTGAGACCCTTCTCTTTATTGGTAGCAGGGACACATCTTTTGTGCAATGTAAACCTATCAACATATCTTTCCTCTCGAATATGTTCTTAGAATTAGTAGAAGCTTCGAGGAGATAATTAAAATCATCTCTGCTTCCATATTTGATTGCATAGCAGAAAATAATATCTCGAAGATCTATCGGAAAAGGCGAGTCTATATGAAATCGTTCTTTAAGTTCACGAAATTTCTTGAAACTATCTTTCGCTTCCTTCAAACAGTCTGGTAATTCGAAAAAACAGGACAACTCTGTGATCAGTACATCAAACGTAACGTTCGAAAAGGACTCTCCTTCGGAACCAAATTTTCTGTTTTTGAAATGACGACTCAATACATTTTGCATATATAAACTCAGTAGGGTTGTTGCTTGATGATGAGGGTATAATCTCCAATTCAAAATATAGACGTTTTTTGCAAATGCTGCCCAGGGGGCGTAACTGCGATCAAATCTTAAATATTCCAAAAATTCGAATAAAAAATTATATGAAATATTGCCCCTCCTGGTGAATTCGAAAACGTCATCTACGAGTTGCATTCTATTCAGAGAAGGTATAACGTCGTATGATATAGGGTCTTCAAGGGTCATCTGTAAAAGTTTCCAGTTCTGGATATCGTAGTTGACTCTGTATAAAGAGTTTACATTGAGGTTGAGCAGAAGCCAGTCAGATGATACCAGCGATTCCAATTGCTGAGATTCACTAGGACACTTTAACCACTGCCTCACATTTAAATTAAATTTTTTATCCTCGCTTTTGGTAGCATAGATAAGCGGTATCCACCAACAAGGACTCTCGATACCATTTTCGGTGCGATATTTTTTCTGATTTAGAGTTGCAGTTCCAGATTTGTAATCTCTTATAACTTCTATTTCCGGATAACCCTCTTGATACAGCCATGAAGTCATGACATCACTGAGAGGTGCCTCTTGGACTAATGTACCTTTTGGAATGAAACCTTCGATCATTCTCCATAAGTCTTGTAGATTTACTTTTTGGAATGAATTCTTTTTCAGAAAACCACTTGAGATATCTTTGATATCGGTTTTCCCTGACAAATAATATGCCATGCGAAACAGTAATCCACATTTCATGAAGTCAACATGAGACAGTTCTGCAACGATGGAATCCAAATTACCAAAAACTTCTTCGCTGAAAGGTACACCCTGTGGTTTATGAAAAAACCGCAGAAGGTCATTTGGTTCATATATCTCCATAGGATGGCTTTCAGACATCTCATTCAAAGCCTGACGAGCGTTATATTTAGACAAACTCGTTTTGAACCAAACCTCTGACCACCATTCTACTATTATTACTGACATCCATTGAAGAGTTAGTTCCTCCGCAACATTGTAAAGAACATTTTGGACGTCATTCTGTTTCATGTTGAAAGCTTCATGAAATAGAAGCTTCTCGTGCATTATTATGATACCAGGCACGGAGATTGAACCTGAAATAAAAATTGAAATCATTTTGATTAAGGTTAACTTTCGATCATCTCAACTACTTTTCGTCTGATAAAGTGGAATGGCTCGGTATACAATGGGCATTTCCAGTACCTCAAAATATGCATTTTTCTTCACATGACGTAATGAAGGGCAGTTAATGATACAATTGTAACCATTTATTCACTCTGAATCTTGAAGAACTGATCAATTATTCGATATTGAAAATGTGATTTCAACACGTGTGAATTCAAACGTCCCTCTGCTGTGACGTCAGTGGCTCAATTTGTAATATGATTGGTTGAAGTTTGTGATGGGGGAGACAAAGCCCAGAGTAACTGACAGACACGCCGCTGTTGTCAAGTCTTTGTAAAATCTCTGAATTTATTCAGTAATGAGAGAAATGGACACGCAAAGATCTAATTCAAGAAGTAAATCGCCGGAACGTGCCGCTTCCGCAGAAGGAAAATGACAGACCGGTTTCTGGCTTCTTAGCCGTCATCAGTGTCACATATCCCCTCTTACGGTAGCAACCAAATGAAACGGCAGACCTTATAGATATTACTCTCTAGCAGGAACTCCTGAGTACAATGTAATACTACAGTGTCCCACCCAGCGGGTAAATGTCCACGTTTCATCCCAGACGTTCCTTCGAAAATAAGATCCTTACGTACATTCACTTCATCCTACGGTATTTCGCAAGTACTTACTTTGAAGTCTCATGCAGTTCACCGTGTATGGTTGAATTAGATCTTTGCGAGTCCATTTCTCTCATTTATTATATGTCCCTAGTGGACGGTCCTAACGGAAGCGAATTTTCCCATTTTGATTATTATACTTGCGGGATCCGAACCGTACGAACGGGCATATTCAACCATCCGTGGTGAACTGCATGAGACTTCAAAGTAAGTACTTGCGAAATACCGTAGGATGAAGTGAATGTACGTAAGGATCTAATTTTCGAAGGTCACCCAAAATTCAGCTGTTCGTTCAGTTCATTTCCAAGAAAATGAAATCATTAGATACGATGTATTCAAACGTAAAGATGGCACGATTGGAAAGAACCTCCTCAGATATCCAAAATTAAATAAAAATGCAGTTCCATCAATTTTTCCAAATTTGCCTGGATATCTTTCTAAACCTTCTGTTTCTGCAAGAAAAACTCCCGATGAAAGGCGTCAAAATTATATTGATTTACATAATGAAATTGTTCACCAATTTGAGACTTTAGACAATATTCAAAATTTCGATCAATTTTTAAATGAATATTCTAATAAATTAGAACTTATTAATTGGATAGTTCACAAAGCGGAAAATAAAATTTATTTCTATCAGTTGAAAGTTCAGGAAAACCAGGACTCACTTCTGCTTGAAACTCAAATTTCAATTAATGACAATATGGTTGTTCAAGTTTTTCTGGGTAAAAACAAGTTGTATTTCAATGATGATTTGAAGTGGATTCTTCCTTTCGATTTAAAATTGAGCAGATGGTCACAACTAGAGAACATTTTGGCAAGATACAAAGAAAACTTTAAAAGTGAAACCGAAATATTTTCTGAATCATTTAATTATCTTATGGATGAAAGTTTAAAATATTTGGACCTAGCATTAACTGTATCGTGTGAAAAGAATTTACCGCATTCAAAAAATCTCGAAATTTTAATCGATCAGTTAAGACAGATCACCTTAAAGAAAAATAGATATTCTTCATCAACCATTATTATGGCTTTTCTGATTCATACAACTTCCCATGCCACCTATGAACTTCTGAGAGGTTTTTTCATTTTACCTAATAAAAGATATTTACAGAGAATATCTTCTGGCCTAAATGTTTCTCCAAATAATGATATGCATAACAATAATTATATATCAAATATATCCTCAAATTTAACACCTAGGGAAAAAGGTTGTTGTTCTTTTGATAGACGAAATTTATATTACACCAAGATTGGACTACCGCTCCAAAAATTTGATTGGTTACGCTGCCAACAGAGATAGTTTGGTAAAAACTGTTTTAGCATTTATGATATCTTCAGCTTATGGGAATTTTCATGAAATTGTAAAATTAGTTCCAGTTGACAGTATTAGCGGATTAGCGGAAGTGAAATTATTCCATTCGCAACTTGTGTAATTGACCAAGTTCAGAAATGTGGGTTTGAAATTTTATGCATCATAACAGATAATTGTAGAATAAACCAAACAATGTTTAAAAAATTGTCCAACTCAAATTTTATTCCCAATCCTTCAAAAACTGGCAAAACTATATTCTTGTCCTATGATTTTGTTCATGTTATGAAAAATATTCGAAACAACTGGTTCAATTTAAAAAATTTAGATAAAACATTTGTTTATCCTGATTTCGAAACAGTCCTTATCAAATATGCAAAATTAAGTGATGTCAGAAAAGTTTACGAAGCTGAAAAAAATTCAATAATTAAGAAAGCATTCAAATTGAATTTCAAAACTTTATTCCCAAATAGCTTCGAAAGGCAAAAAGTTTCACTAGTTGACAATTTATTTCACGATACCACAATAGCTGCTTTGAAAGATTTTGGGTTTAACGACACTGCAGACTTCCTGCAGTTGATAAGAAATTGGTGGGATATTGTTAATAATACTAGTGTCATAAAGGGCATCGTTAGGAGAAATGAATTTTCTAAACCGATTTCAAATGAAGATGATGATTATAGAGTTCAGTTTTTGGAAAAAATTGTTGTGTGGGTAAATAAATGGCATGATCTAGATTCAAACGGTCATCTCACAAATGATACTTATAAGGCTTTTGTTCAGAGTACTTCTACACTTTTGGATGTAATAAGGTATAGTTTTACAAATTATAACATTGAATATTTTTTACCGGGTAAATTCACCACCGAAAAACTTGAAAAGCGTTTTGGCAATTATAGACTTTTAAATGGTTGTAATTATAATGTATCATTGGATGCAGTTTTGAATGCGGAAAAGAAAATTAGAGTAAAGCGAATATTCAAATGCAATAGATCAACATTTTCCCTTGACGATATAAAAAAAAATTTTTCTTTAGAAATGAATGATTCGTGTTGTTTTACTTTTGATGGGGACACCTTGAATATCGATAAATTCAGTGAAATATTTAATTCTAATTATTTAATCGATTGTTCTGTAGATGAATCGGCAGCAATTTATATTTCAGGATATGGATCCCATAGTGCTTCCAAAAAATTAGATTTTAGTATTTGCTTGTCCCTGGTTGTAGAAGAGAAAGGAAGTTCCGTAGATAATGAATATTTTGATAGTTTGCAGAGAGGGGGTCTATCAATTCCAACTATTCATGTTAGAATAATTTTTCTATATATGTGTGCTATTTTCGAGGTTATTTTAAATGATAGTTCCTTAGAATCGAACTTTCTACGAGCGGTTGATCAAAAATATATTCTTTCAAAATTAACGTTTTTGAGTATTCAGACAGAATACGCTTTTGAGGAATTTCAACAAACTTGTTTATGTGGAAAGGACTACAAAAAAATTTTGTTTCATTTGCTTTCAGTATTTGCGAATATGTATTATATTAAATGATTATAGAAAAGAGAAGACCAACTCAAACATTGAATCTAAAAAGACCGATTCACCCGCGGATTCATCTAAACACCTCCCAAAAAAAAAATTACCAACTCTCCAGATAGTATGAACAGAGGTATTTTCATTTTTGTATGCATGTATAAATTCATACAGAATATTATTTTATAGTGGGGTATATATATTATTTCATTTATTTATCAACTAAGTAAGAGTTATGTTTCGTTTTTTTATCTATTATCAACTACAGAGTTTATGTTTTGTTATGTTTAATTTTTGGTTGAAAACCAATTGTTTTTGGGAAAATAGGGCTACTGGCGAACTACCCATTAAAAAGTAACGCTTCACGGTAGTACCTCCTAGGTGTTGTGGAAACTACCTTTTCTAATAATTTAAAACAAAAAATAAACTGAATTTTCTCCCCAACAATAGTTCTTTTCCAAATATTCCGTGAATTATGCAACAATAGGGATGTTGACTATTTTTTGGAAATGATTTTAATTTGAAGATAAGCCCTATACAAACACGAAAAAAATATTTTCATGAAAAAAATATTTTCATGGAAAAAATATAGCAAATACCATTAAAAAATGCGTAAATAAAAATAGTTTTCGAAATTCCCGCTGAAACGAAATGACTATGATGACGTCACTATACGGTTAACAGACTTCGCCGTCTGTCAAAGCGAACTGATCTTGTGTGATTTCTTACGAAAAAAATCATTTGCGTAATAACAAATAATCGTGAAATGGTTCGCTGGTGATACGTTTCACTTGGTTTTACTTTCTTCTGTTTTTCGTAAGTTCGTAATCGTGATGACAGTAAGGTTATGTGTTGGCTTTGTGTACAGTACAGTGACGTCACGTATTCTCATTCGTGTTTGCAGTCACGTGATAAACGGTAACAGATTACACATTTTAAAACGATTTTATTTAATTTAATGAGAGTAATTAGATCACTAAAATAACTTTTTAGTATTTCAAAAACTACCTTCAATGTGGAAAACCTCAATTTATATGAATTTGTAACATGTGTCAACATCCCTATTATAAACTAAGGATGCGGACATAGGGAGTCCGCGTCGAACTAACATCGGATCGACGAGAGAGCATAGGACTCCCGGAATCAACGTAAGCGACGTTGCATTTCTCTGTGCACGGCTTGAGTTGAAGGCGGCTATGACTTAACCCATTTGTTTGCTGAACATCAATCAGATTTTCAAATTAAATGGCACCGTTCACAGCACAGCCATAAGAAAAAGCAGTCTTATGATTGCGCTGAAGCCTTAGAACAGTTGAAAAAGGCTCTGGTCATAGCTCTAGTCTTGAGCTACGCAAGAACCGAAGGACAATTTGTGCTCGATACCGATGCTAGTAATACGTCCATCCGAGGCGTCCTATCGCAAGTTCAGGATGGAAAGGAACGAGTCATCGGTTATTTCAGCAAGGTACTATCGAAGCCAGAAAGAAATTACAGCGTGACCAGAAGAAAACTCTTAGCAGTAATCAAGGCCGTAGAACATTTCTACGAATTTTTGTATGGTAGAAAATTCCTGCTAAGAAGTAGCATGGTACTTCAAAATGGCTCCTGAATTTCAAGAACCCGGAAGGACAAGTGAGGTACGTTAAGTTGACAGCCCACCAAAACGGATCGAGTTCGGACCTATTTTGTACCCTTTTCGTACCAACTTGTACCACCTTTAAAAAATTTTGTACCCCCACCGTTTCCGAGATATCGACCCCATTTAGGTGGGCAAAAATTGATCGTAGCGAATTCAAACAAAAACTGCAATTTTTTACCCATTTTGTACCCTCCTGAACCACTTTTATTTTTTCTCTAGGACCTACCGTTCCCGAGATATGAATTTTGAAAATTTTTTTTTTTTAATTTTGAAATTTTTACTCCATTATTCTGTATCCATTTTGTTCCAATAATTACCACCTTCAAAAAAATTTGTTCCCCCACCGTTTCCGAGATATCGACCCCCTCTTAGTGGACTGCCAACCTAACGTTCAGCTAGCGTCTATATTGCGAGGATTGATCGTATTGAATTCGAACAAAACCATAATTTTGTACCAATTTGAACAATCTTCAATGAATTTTGTACCCCCACCGTTTCCGAAATATCGACCCCTTCTTAGGGCCGGTTTTATAAAAGGCGAACCGACAGTTGAACCGTGCGCCAACTACCAGATAGTGAGGAATTTGGTTGTTGACGCAACGGTTGAATCCTCGGTTGCCTTCATAAAAGCGGCCCTTGGTGGACTACCAACTTAACTATATTGCGGGGGTTGATCGTATCGAACAGAATGAAGGCATTGTATGAGTTCATTCGAGAAGAGTTGGTGGAAACAGGAGTAACAGCAAGGTCGTATAAGAGAAGAGCCGAACTGTTGAAAAATGTGTTCCCAATTGTTCAAGTGAGGCCGAACTTATTCAAAGTTCAATGCCTTTACCGATACATTGAATATTTTTTTTAAGTCGCTTCCATCTCTAGAACTATTCGGAGTTTGTTCAAATTCGAATTGTCCCGAAAGGGACCAATTACAAAGTAATATTTCAATAGATTACTTAATCAATGAAATAACTCCAGAGAATGAAGATTGAAGACAGTGTGAAAGTATTTAAAAAAAGTATGATGGATAGTTTAAAAGCACATCCAAAAAGTTGTGAATGTGGAGGAAGAGTTAGTTCTGACGATTTCGAGGTAAATGACCATATTTTTTTCAATTTATACACTTTGAAGCCTTTTGCTTACGTCTCAGTAACCAGTGGCAAAATTTTGATGACCTGAAGGATGGAGTTACCACAGTATCAGGAAATTCAGATATTAAAATACAACCCACTATACAGGGTGTTTCACCATAAACTGGACAAACATATATAGCCGTGTAGATGACACCGAGAAAGTCATTTTTGTCTTATGACATATACCTCGTTTTCGACGCATAAGCGAGATACAGGGTGTTCAATGTCAACTTCGAGCAATATTCTGATAACTGTTGTGAGTTACGCGTGATATTTGAAATAATGGTTTCAGGTCACATCTAAGTATTTTTTAGGGCTCAATTGAATTGTGCTGTAGAATTTTGCAAAAAAAAATTCAAAATGGCGGAAAACCTGCAAAGTCGGAAATTTTTTTTCTCGGTTGCCAATTTGGAAAGCATAATCTCAACGTACTCGAATTTCTAAGATTTTCCGTGAAAAAATTTTTTCAAATTTCGAACTCAACTTTTTTTTTACATGTCTTCAGTGAAAAAAAAATTTCGCCCAAAATTTTTGGAATTTTTCATGGTTGAACTATCTTTAATTCTGAATAATTGGGTGTGAACAGAATGAAAAAATATCAATTGGTTTTCTTTTTGTAGCCTTCCGAAGATTACGCTAGGTGTACTTTCTTAATTTTTATTTGAGAAACTGGAGGCCGTACGAAGGTCAAAATTGTGCTGGTGGGCTGCCAGAATGACCCAGATAGAAATATGAATTTATAAGCAAAAAAAAAAATTTTTCGAAAAAATCAAAAAAAATTGAAAAAAAAAAAAATTATTTTTTTATTTTTTCCGAAAAACTTTGGTAAGGTTCGAACTTGACACTCTCGATTAACAAGAGTTGCCTTGGTAACGGAGATTTATAGGATTATAATTAATCCAATTCATACTCGTAGAGTTCGATTCCTACCAAAATTTTTTGAAAAAAATTTTTTTTGGTTTATAATTTCATATTTTTATCCGGATCATTCTGGCAGCCCATCAGCACAATTTTGACCTCCGTACGGCCTCCAGTTTCTCAAATAAAAATTAAGAAAATACACCGAGCGTAATCTTCGGAAGGCTACAAAAAAAAAACCAATTGATATTTTTTCATTCTGTTTTCACCCAAGTATTCAGAACGAAAGATAGTTCAACCATGGAAAATTTCAAAAATTTTGGCCGAAATTTTTTTTTTACTGAAGACATGTAAAAAAAAAGTTGAGTTCGAAATTTGAAAAAATTTTTTCACGGAAAATCTTAGAAATTCGAGTACGTTGAGATTATGCTTTCCAAATTGGCAACCGAGAAAAAAAATTTCCGACTTTGCAGGTTTTCCACCATTTTGAATTTTTTTTTGCAAAATTCTACACCACAATTCAATTGAGCCCTCAAAAATACTTAGATGTGATCAGAAACCGTTATTTCAAATATCACGCGTAACTCACAACAGTTATCAGAATATTGCTCGAAGTTGACATTGAACACCCTGTATCTCGCTTATGCGTCGAAAACGAGGTATATGTTATAAGGAAAAAATGACTTTCTCGGTGTCATCTACACGGCTATATATGTTTGTCCAGTTTATGGTGAAACACCCTGTATACAGGGTGAGTCTTTGACTTGTACATATATTTTAACTGTAGATTCCTCTCATCGAACGAAACACTTTTTTCCTATACCATTTTTCAAAATTCGGTTTGGTTTCGAAGATACAGGGTGTCGAAAATCCACGAAAAAAACACTTTATTGTCCATATCTTCATAACCGTTATTTCGAATGAACTGAATTTTGGTTGATTGGTTACTCTATTCATGGTGCATATTTCTCAATCGAAACTTATTCAATATCTCTCCTGGTATAAAAGTTACAGGGTAGTCGACTCATCAATACACGCTAAAACACCATAAAACCACTTGAAAAAGATAAACGGTTCATAGTTTCGAAAGAATCAATCATTTAAGAAACTAAAAGTATTCTTATGTTTTTTCAATAAAACGCGTCGTTTTCGAGTTATTTCCAATTTTACGCGATAAAATTTGACGAAAAACTCAAAAATCATAAGAAAAATCTAGATGCAACCCTGGAATTATAATATCACCGAATCGAAGATGTATTAATATTCTGTAATCGAATTCAAAATTAACAATGTTGTCAGAATGTTTTGTATAATTTTCATTTGGAAAGACGGACCTAATAAGTACTAAAATCTCTATGATGGATCTCTACATCGAACGCTTTCGATGTAGAGATGTGTGATAATGAAATTCCACAAATTTGGTAGATAAAATTGAATAGGTTGTAGCTGCCGACTCAGCTAATTGATTTTAATATATCATATTTTCATGTACGTATAAAATTGAGTTCTGAAGAGCAGGAAATTTCTCAAAGATCCTGATTGAAGTTCACAACCGATTTTTTTCGAAATTATACGTCCAGTTTATGAAAATTCATTCGTTTGTCCATCCTTCGAGAAAATATTGAAAATAAATGTTAGTGAAATAAAAAACTCAGGTATATGAATCATGAATATCGATACAAACCTGCACGTATTAAATTAAAAGTAACGGAAAATAAAATATTACTTTTATACTTAATTAATCAGTTGCGGTGTTCCTATCTGAACAATGTCCTCTGCCATAATTCGCAAAAATCCTAACTGGGACAATGAAACAAGAACCAACTAGGCTGAATTTTTCAGCCATTTTACACAAAACAACACTAGTAAGTAATAATGCACTCCAAATCAGCCTGCAGATATTTCCTCAAAACTTCCACGAAAAAAAGCGTTATCTAAAGTTCGTGCCCAAATTACACGTTGAAAATCGGGTCGTGTAATAAATACACCACCCAAATTAATCGTCATTTAGCTGACCGAATCAGTTTTCATACCGAAATAAATTACGCGGGAAATGATGACTTCTGCGAAGTGCGAAGCCACAGAGAATCACGAATAGGCGCTTTACGCGTGCGTCGTATATTTTTCCGCGGGAAGAAGGGATATGTCATTATGTATCTATGGTTACCTCATTTGGGATTTCACTTTATGCTGCCGATTAACCAATCACAATACATATTTCATACCGCACATGCGCAATAGTTCTCCGGAAGTTTGGCAGAACCACAGCCTTCTCTGTAGCTGTGGCTTCTGTTAGTTCTGTTGTGGCAGAACGCTTTCAAGGATTAAGTGCTATGGCATCCTACTGAGTTTATGTTGAGAGTAGTAAAATGTCACAACACACTAGATCATGAATTTATTTGTGCACACGCCAATAAATTATATGCTGTTTCCAAATGATGTCTGATCATATTCATAAGTGAAAATAATATTAATTCACTATTTATACCAGAAAGTCATGCTCTATCCCTATACTACATGAACATTTAAGAAATAAAACTGCTGTAAATCATTCGAAATGTTGAATAGGCAAAAAACAATTTTTCATAAGTTACTAGTTTCAATAGTTACCATATAAATGCTGATTTTGTTATGATAAAGTGATACTCACCTTACTAGTTTTCTTACAGGAATTAAAAAACGCACTGAATTAGGGACATTTTAATATCAAATTTAATTAATTTCAATAATTCTATCATGAATCTCAGGTAGTAATTCTTATATCTAATGTAATAACAATTAGGTATCCAGAAAGGGAGAGAAAAGGAGCTTCAGTCTATTGACGATCATCTTCCAAAACCCAAGTAATGTTGGATTGCACAGAGCACATATTTCCCAAGTTTGTGCTTCTTCAAATCCCAATGAATGATCTTATTTAAAAAAATCCATATGTGTACATATGGATCATATTCCATGATTGTATGGCTGGATTGGCCTCTTTGGTATTTTTTAGGTCTAAGCAGGTTGGATGAACTTTTCAATCTTTTCTATCCACACAGTACACCAAGAAGGTATTATGCAATGTAGAGGATTTTCGCTTTTGCGGTATTTCATAGTTTATTTCTTCAAGCTACTTCAATTATCTTCAGTTTGATCGTATTGAAATTTCACAGCAACTAACATAATATGCATTTCATTAAAGCCTTCAATTTACTCAAAGATTCTAGATACCTCTTTGTTTTTACAGATATTAATCTGAAGCGATTACATCTATTTCTTTGGGCATCCTGAAGTAATACACAGTGCCCGTTTCACAATACTGAAAAGGAAACTGTTATTTGCCATATAAAAATTTCAATATTTGATTACTTTACCGTCTGTCAGATCTTTTGACTTGTGTATTCAGCTCATTTTCTTCGATATTGATAGTTGGTACACTAATTATCATTCAATGAATCAATCTCTGAATAAATTGACAACAGCGTTATCTCGTCCTCTAAAATATGTTTTGATACACCGTGTTTATTCCATCAGTTCCGGCAGTAATACATCATAATTCCGAGCTATTTCACAACTCAAATTAATATGATAATGCATAATGCAATTAATGCCTCACATACATTCTTATAACCCATTCTCTCGTTAGAGAAATTCTAATTTTTTCTAACCTCTAATTAGTTTCGACCAGAGATATCTCACGTCAAAGAGCAACCTCACGTCATAAGTTATGTAACAGAACTACCACAGATGATATGTGAAGTAGAAGAACTGAATAGAGGAAATGGTAATTTGAGAATTTTGAGATGGGTCGATTCCCCATGTAAAGGAAGGTGATCTATGGTGGAATTCATAGATATGTATTTATTTAGTAATGTCAGTAATGTTATCCGGAAAATTCCTTAGAATCAGAAATATTGGTAAACCTGGCAACGTACACGTCAAAGTTCTGTGAATTTTCCCAGAACATTTTATCGTTGGTATTTCTATGATTTTATTAACATTGTTTTGAAGGTTATAGCTTGATCAAACTCATTAATTGAATTGAAAATCACTATTTACAGGATATTTATGGGGATAGTTATTAGTGTTTACAAACTAATCTTCAGGAAAATCGAAGAAGGAACTTAATTCGATAGAAGAAATTGGCTTTTCAATTGTAGAAGTAACCCTTCTCAACTAACTGTTTTTGATAAGAAATATCGTGTTTTTAACATTCTTATTCGAATAAGGTTAGTACTTGAGTATTTCCTAAATGTATCAACTCAATTTCAATCGAGAAATATGCTTTGCATCAATTCCAGAAGAGCTTTTCAGGAACGTACTGAGCCCAATTTTTTTTTTCAAATGGCTATATCTCTTTAACCGAGCCGAATTCGAAAAAATGGAAAATGAAAAAAAGGTTTCATTTGACCTCAAGAATCTTCAGTTAAAATATATGTACAAGTCAAAGACTCACCCTGTATACCTACAATACATATAATATACTATACAACGATATCTTGAATATTAATATATTATACTATACCCTTTTCCTACTTCTTCTCACTTCGGCTTCCTAACGAAAAGCCGAAGTATTTTTTTATTATTTTTCCTCCATCGACTTTCTAAGGATAGATAGACACAATGTATCACCGTAGGAAGGTTGGAGACTTATGCCTTTTTTACAGATACTACCACGGTAGGTGTTCTGCTGCCATTGCATCCATAATTCCATCAGGGGCACAATTTGATAGACAAACAAGGCTGGCCGATAGTAGTCACCGATTTGCCGTGCATCTTTCTACAGCTAGGACATCAGTGTATCAAAAGGCTTTTCTTTACCGAACTGCAAGGCTATGGAATACCCTACCACAAGATGTATTTCCTTTTGGTTACAACTTACAGCAGTTCAAGACACGCACAAACCGATTTCTACTTAATTCATCTCGGGACGCTTGAAAAGGTGTTATAAGCTCAGTCTTTTCCCGAGAGATGCGTATAAAAAAAAAAAAAAAAAAAAATGGAGCAAATACAAAATATGATTGGGAAATACAAAATCCGTTTAACTGAGCAGACAAACCAACTTTAAGGATCCCACACACCGGCGCGAATTTTTCGCGAAGTGGGCTGCCAACTTAACGTTAAGTTGGCAGCCCACCTAGTGGGGGTCGATTTCTCAGAAACAGTGGGCGTACAAAATTTTTCGAAGGTGGTAAAATTGGTACAGAATTATGGTGCAAAAATCTGAAAATAGAAAATAGAGAAAAATTTACAGATTTCGCAATCCTTGCAACCATCAGAGACATTGGAAATGATAACACCAAATGTGGATATTGCCAACATTTGAACTTAAAACAAAATGGTATTTTCAAAAATAATAATAAGCAATAATAATGGCAAGAAACAATCAACATTTCTAATTCCTAACATAAACATGTAAGAGGAAACTTGTCACCGTATTTTAAAACAAAAATGTTCTTTCTAAAGTAAGTATTCTTGAGATATAATAATGAAAAATAGAGATAAAAATAATTGGATGAAGCTGGGTCCATTCTGTCATCCCTGTCCAATATTTTCGAAGTGAATTTCGATTTTAGCAAATCTGGGTTTTCATGAAATTGGCTTTAGATAGAAGGATTCAGTTTTTACTGAAATTCATGAATCTTACATGTACTCGGAGTAAACATCATCAGAAGAAGCTGAGTCCACCTCGTCGAATATTTTCGAAGAGAATTTTTATTTCACCAAATCTGAGTTTTCTCGAAATTGGCTTGAGATAGAAGGATTCTGTTTTCACTGAAATCCATGAATCTTACATGTACTCGGAGTTAACATCATCAAAAAAAGCTGAGTCCACCTCGTCCAATATTTTCGAAGAGAATTTTGATTTAACCAAATCTGGGTTTTCATGAAATTCAATTTAGATAGGAAGGATTCTGTTCCTACTAAAATTCACGAATCTTATAAATGTAGGTACTCGGATCAACTATCATCGGATGAACTGATCACATCCTGTCCAATATTTTCGAAGCGAATTTTTATTTTACCAAATCTGAGTTTTCTCGAAATTGGCTTGAGATAGAAGGATTCTGTTTTTACTAAAATTCATGAATCTTACATGTACTCGGAGTAAACATCATCAGAAGAAGCTGAGTCCACCTCGTCGAATATTTTCGAAGAGAATTTTTATTTCACCAAATCTGAGTTTTCTCGAAATTGGCTTGAGATAGAAAGAATCTGTATTCACTAAAATTCATGAATCTTATCTGTACTCGAAGTGAACATCATCAGAAGGAACTGAGTCCACCCCGTCCAATATTTTCGAAGGAAATTTTCATTTCACCAAATCTGAGTTTTCATGAAATTCGCTTGAGATAGAAGGATTCTGTTTTTACTAGAATTCATTAATCTTATATGTACCGGGATCAACTCTCATCAGATGAAGCTGAGTCCATTCTGTCCAATATTTCCGAAGCGAATTTTTATTCTACCAACTCTGAGTTTTCTCGAAAGTGGCTTGAGATAAAAGGATTCCGTTTTTACTGAAATTCGTGAATCTTACATGTACTCGGAGTGAACATCATCAGAAGAAGCTGAGTCCAGCCCGTCCAATATTTTCGAAGAGAATTTTTATTTTACCAAATCTGAGTTTTTTCGGAATCGGCTTGAGATAGAAGGATTCTGTTTTTACTAAAATTCATGAATCTTATATGTAGGTACTCGGAGTAAATATCATCAGATGAAGCTGTGTCCACTCCGTCCAATATTCTCGAAGTGAATTTTGATTTTACCAAATCTGGGTTTTCATGAAATTGGTTTTAGATGGAAGAATTCTGTTTCTACTAAAATTCATGAATCTTATATGTACTCGAATCAACTATCATCGGATGAAGGGATGATGCTGATTAGATCCTGTCCAATATTTTCGACTCGAATTTTTATTCTACCAAATCTGAGTTTTCTCGAAATTGGTTTGAGATAGAAAAGGATTCTGTTTTTACTGAGATCCATGAACCTTTCATGTACTCGGAGTTAACACGAATCTTATAATATGTAGGTACTCGGATCAACTATCATCGGATGAACTGATCACATCCTGTCCAATATTTTCGAAGCGAATTTTTATTTTACCAAATCTGAGTTTTCTCGAAATTGGCTCGAGATAGAAGGATTCTGTTTCTACTGAAATTCATGAATCTTATATGTACTCGGAGTAAATATCATCAGAGATGAAGCTGAGTCCACTCCGTCCAATATTCTCGGAGTGAATTTTGATTTCAGCAAATCTGGGTATTCATGAAATTGGCTTTAGATAGAAGAATTCTGTTTCTACTAAAATTCATGAATCTTATATGTACTCGGATCAACTATTGACCTATTCTTCAAATACCGAAACAATTGCCCAATCTGGCAACGTTGCGGCGAATTTGACGGACCACTCACCGCGGCCCAGATCTCACTTGATGAAACAATAATAGAAACACTCGAGGTGCTAATAAAGGAAATAAAACAATGATCTATCCTTCAAATACCGGAATAATTGCCAAATCTGGCAACGTTGCGGCGAATTTGACGGACCTCCCACCGACCAATACACGTATGTTAATATTGTTAATAAATCACGCGATAACTTTCGAATGCTTTTTGGGTCTACTGGCGACACCGGTGTCTTTTGACCTTGAACAAAAACTCGTAACTTGCCTGTAATATACGAACATCAACATTTCCAATGTTAAAAAAATTTTCTATGATGAGAATTATCAAATATTTATAAGCTTAGCAATTTGAAAATTTGAAGAAAAGTAATCCTTTTCACATCTGAAGCATTCAGCATTTTCACAACCCATTAAAATAAGCATGCACCTGTTCTATGTAATAATAATCAAGAAATCCTTCTAGAACGGTCAGTGAGCTCCAGCATCACGGTTCGAATACACCGAAATTTGGTCAGTCAATACAACCTTTCTCTTGTTAGTTGCTATTCCTGTTGATTGATTGGCATTTTGAAAGAATGATAAAATAAGCACTGGAATACTTCTTGAAAATGTCAAAAGTTCTAGACATTTCACAACTTTCTGATGTTGATTTATGTATACCATGTTAACAACTCTGAAAAGATTCAGCTCATTCAGAGTAATTTCATCCACCCAATAAAAGAGTTTCTTTATTTGACCAAAATCTCTTCTTCGTGACATCTTCAAAGTGGTCAAAAAGAAATGTGAAAGCAGTCGATTGGTATCTTTCTTATTCACTATCGTTACTATCTTTTGAATGCCTTGCAGTTATTTCATTAGATATTATCATGACTAGAGTCATTTTCGATATTATACAGATTTACATTTCACACAGAAACCTGGCAGTTCTATCCCTCGGAGATAAGGCACAAAAATTCAGTTTCAATTTAGGAATATCTTTCCAAACACCAAAGATTAATTATTAATACATAGCAAACCTACAGAAGACTGTGATTAATATCAGGCATTCTATCAATATAATATCATACTAGTATGGGCCAGCAGATCTACCTTTTAAGTAGTTATCCTCATCGGTAGAACTCGGCGAAATGTCAAAGTTTGATCAAGTTTCCTGAAGAAATGGGGAAATTTTGGAAAAAATGAATACCAAGCTATTTTGCATTGACTTTTTCTCTTTCGATCCGTATATTTACATCACGGTCAGGATATCTTTTGAAAGAGTTTTATCGAGTTTAAAATTACCCTTTTTGTCGGATTTTTTGTGATTTTCGCGAATTTTTTAAAAATACTTCTACTTCGCCTAGAAAATCGAAATTTTACCCACGTATAAATCGATTATTCCTCTTTCCGACCGTATAAAAATTTTATCACTGTATCGCAGCTTTGCTGCGATTTTAAAATTCTTCTGGACCCACTTTTCGACAGATTCCCTCGGGCCGGTCCACCAAGTTACCGTTTTAGTATAGTATAGAAATAGAATAATATTTTCATTTCGATCCAAGCATCTTCAATGTGCCAAAACAAAATGTTTTGTTTTGTTTTTAACATAAAGTGAGGTTAGTTGTTGGCCATCTAGAATGGTCAAACGTTTCAATCCTCGGTTTAAATCTCAAACGGAGCTATATTCACGGGTTGAGTCAATCTCGGATTGAACCCGAGGTTCGATGTTTTGATACGGAAATCGACATTCGACGGATTTGGGCTCAACCGAGGATTGAAATTCTTTTATAAAACCGGCCCTAAGAACTCCAATCCTTTCTGAGTTTACCCACAAAATTTCAGTTCTCAAAGTGAAACCATTTTCAAATGCAACATGAAATAAAAACACTACATTGAACGCCCACCTTAAGTTGGAAAAAGAGTGGCAGAAGACCTACTTGGGAAGAAGTATTCAGACTGAGTCAAAATGTCAAGTCGTATTGGGCCCAATAGGAAACGTTGAAGATTGATGAAGGTTTTCTGAAACGTTGTTGGGAAAATGAAGATGGATGTCAGCAGAGGCTTCAGTTAATTGTGCCGAAGAGACATTTTGACCAGACTACATAATGGAACTTCGGGTGGCCATTTTGGAATTACTGAGACGCTGAAAAAGGTGATTTTATTGGATCAACTGTAAGAAAGACGTCAAAGATTGATGTAGGAAATGTAAAGTTTGTGCTGCGGCCAACGGACCCTATGGCAAAGGGAAGGCTCCAATGAAGCAATATACAGGGTGTTTCACCATAAACTGGACAAACATATATAGCAATGTAGACGACACCGGGGAAGTCATTTTTGCCTTATGACATATACCCCGTTTTCGACGCATAATCGAGATACAGGGTGCTTAATGTCAACTTTGAGCAATATTCTGTGAACTGTGGTAAGTTATGCGTGACATTTGAAATAACGGTTAGTGGTCACATCTTAGTTTTTTTGAAGGCTCAATTGAATTGTGGTGTAAAATTTTGCAAAAAAAAATTCAAAATGGCGGAAAACCTGCAAAGTCGGATTTTTTTTTTCTCGGTTGCCAATTTGGAAAGCATAATCTCAACGTACTCGATTTTCTAAGATTTTCCGTGAAAATTTTTTTTCAAATTTCGAACTCAACTTTTTTTTTACATGTCTTCAGTGAAAAAAAAATTTCGCCCAAAATTTTTGGAATTTTCCATGGTTGAACTATCTTCAATTCTGAATACTTGGGTGGAAACAGAATGAAAAAATATCAATTGGTTTTCTTTTTGTAGCCTTCCGAAGATTACGCTAGGTGTACTTTCTTAATTTTTATTTGAGAAACTGGAGGCCGTACGGAGGTCAAAATTGTGCTGCTGGGCTGCCAGAACGACCCAGATAGAAATATTAAATTATAAAAAAAAAATTTTTTTTTCGAAAAAATTGAAAAAAAAATTTGAAAAAAAAAATTTTTTTTTTTATTTTTTCCAAAAAACTTTGGTAAGGTTCGAACTCTACACCCTCGATTAACTAGTGTTGCTTTAGTTACGGAGATTTATAGGATTAAAATTAATCCAATTCACACAAAGATCAGCACCTTGTCGTTGGTGTGAGGGCTTAAGTAGCTGTGAGGACTCTTGGGGCGGTGTCGACGGAACACTGTTCCGGTAGGGTCTCCCAAGTCGATAAGGCCCAAGATGAACGGTGAACACTAAGACTGATCCCCAAGCTACGGTGTAAGATATCGTGCCTAAGGCTGAATGGCACCGGGTCAGAGTGTCGCGAACGATTCCCTGGGGAAACCAGGTCGCATCCCCTTGTAATTAGACCTTCCCTCAGTATCGAAGCTCTGCTGAGGGTGACGAGTATTTCTTCGCTACTCGTGGGATTCATATGGATGAAACACACAAAAATATAAAAAACAAAAACACCAAGGGAACCTCTTCGGAGGGTGCTCATGGTGAAAACCTGATAGGGGCTCCTGGCGGGGAACCTTCAAATACTGGAGGGGCTCCACATGTGGGGAACCAATCAGGTATAGAACGCAAACGGCGGAACCGTAATGGGGCCGCAAAGAATAGGACAAGGAAGGCTCGCGCAGCGTTAGCCGGTCTACCGACCGGAGAGGCTGCAGCCGGGACTTCTTCCCCCTCGCGGACAGGGGCATTCAAAAGGAACGCCCCCGAATCAAATTCTCCACCCTCATGCGAGAGGGCCCCAAAAAAGGCTAACAACCTTGAAGGTGGGCTCTCTTACACTGAGGTGGTGAGTAGGACCCTGAAGGTGGCTCTCGTTCCCGAGGGCTGGCCAAACAGGGGCCTCTCACAGGGAGAATTCGAAAAAGTTGAGCTGGCGGTGGTGGGCACGATGGACAAAATCCGGTCGGGCCAGCCATACCCCAAATTCCACGACGTGGAGCTCAACCCACAAGGGGCATTTATTGCCTCTTGTAAAGACAGCTTCAGTCAAAACTGGCTAACCACCAACTTGACTGGGCGGAACATCTCCAGGGACCTTCGTCTCAAGACAATTGAGATGAAGGACCTTGAAAAACTGACGAGGGTCAGCCTGTTGGTGAGGGGTGCTCAAAGCTCCTCTCCGACTGGTCTGATTCTCAGACGGATAGAGATGTCTACTCCGGCTCTGAAAACTAGGGCCTGGAAGGTCTACTACCGGAGTGACAGGCCCGACACGGTGCAGGTCATTCTGGGGGTGGACAAAGAATCTCTAGAGGTCTTGAAGTCCCTGGAGTTTAAAGTCAGCGTTGGAACCAGGACGGGCACGTTCAGGCTCGTCCAGGGTCCACGCGACACAGTTGCATCGGACCCAAAGGCAGCGCAGGAAGCTCCGGCGACGGGGCCCAGTGCTGCTGGAGAGGGCGAGGGCAACTCAGAACCCCCTCCGACTCAAATGTCGGAGAGCAGTATGGAGGTGGACCCTGCGGGGGCTCCTAGCTCGCATGCCTCGCATGCGGACCTACCGGTAACTGAGGCCGGTGGGTCGGGGTGCGACGCGGCGAGCGGGGGACCGCCGATGAGCTCAACTCCGACTGCTACACCGGAGGATCCGCATGGGTCATCCGGCGAAACGTGACAGTTGGCTGACTGAGGTACTCACACGTCCTCATGGCGGCTGACATAAATGTCACGCAGATCAACTTGCACCATTGCATAGCGGCGACCGACATCCTTCGGTTGCAGCTGGCAAGAGTGCACACATTCATAACCCTGATTCAGGAGCCCTGGGTCAGTGGAGGTGAGGTGAGGGGCCTTTCCTTCAGGGGAGGTAGGCTCTTCTGCTCGCTTGCGGATACGAATCCAAGAGCGTGTATACTGGCCTCCACGGACTTAGGAGCTCATTTACTAACAAACTTCTGTTTCAGAGATCTAGTAGCGATCCAAATTCACGGCAATAGAGGACCACTAGAGAATCTTGTAATATGCTCAGCATATTTACCATACGACTCCCCTAACCCACCACCAAGTAGGGAATTAGAAGAGTTAGTGAAATTCTGCGAACAGAAGGGCTGGCCCTTGCTGGTTGGCTGTGACGCGAACGCGCACCACGTATTGTGGGGCAGTACAGACGTCAACCCCAGAGGAGAGGCGCTGGCAGACTTCCTGTTCTCCACGTATCTAACTACACTTAATGTAGGTGTGGAGCCAACCTTCGTCACTTCTGCGAGACGTGAGGTACTCGACATAACGTTGTGTAGCAATTCTATCGCTGACTTTATAAAAAATTGGCGAGTGGACACGGAAGTGATCTCGCTTTCAGATCACCGACATATTTGCTTCTCCATCAGAGACAGCAGAGAAAGGATACCTGAGGCATACAGGAATCCTAAGAAAACGGACTGGCCAAGATACTTGGCGCATCTCTCTGGAAATCTGGGGCACAGTAACGCAGCACCAAAGAACACGAGAGAGTTAGATGCCGCAGCAAACAAACTGCAGGAATCTATTATCTCAGCTTATCATAGTAGTTGCTTACCTCAGTTCGGAAAGCCGAAAGGCAAGACGAAATGGTGGTCAAGAGAACTAACTGATGAAAGACGTAATAGCAGACGGCTATTCAACAAGGCTATGAGATCTGGCCTTGACAAAGACTGGGATGAATATAAATCAGCCCTGAAAAAATACAAAGGACTCATAAGAAAGTCCAAAAAAGAATCATGGAGGAACTTCTGCAGCAGTATAGAGGGTGTATCTGAGGCCAATAGGCTTCGGAAAATTCTCTCTAGCGAAGGCCCTCCACAGATCGATTGGTTAACCCTTCCCACTGGTGTGAAAACCAGCTCGGAAGTTGAAAATCTGAGACATCTTCTAGAGGTCCACTTCCCGGGCTTCAATGAAACAGAAAACACCTGTGACGAGGCTCACCGGCGTGCATCAAGCGCAGATTGGCGGGCAGCGTCTCAGGTGGTAACTCACTCTAGGATCCATTGGGCCATCAAGGGATTCGAGCCATATAAGGCGGCAGGGGAGGACGGCATATTTCCGGCTCTCCTTATTAGAGGGTTGGACCTGCTCTCTTCCTCACTGCTCCATATATTTCGAGCAAGTCTGGCTCTGGGACATATACCTATGTCCTGGAGAAAGGTTCGCGTTATATTTCTACCCAAACCCGGAAGGCCGTCGCACACAAACGCGAAGGACTTTCGACCAATAAGTCTC
This sequence comes from Adalia bipunctata, assembly GCA_910592335.1. NCBI lineage: Eukaryota > Metazoa > Arthropoda > Insecta > Coleoptera > Coccinellidae > Adalia > Adalia bipunctata. The sequence goes on from OU342951.1 coordinate 32,455,368, forward strand.
TCCTCTTTCCTAGTGAAGACCTTGGAGAGACTGGTAGAAAGACATATTAGGGATACATCACTAGTGGCTTGGCCATTGCATCCCTCTCAACATGCCTATGTGCTTGGTAAATCTGTAGACACCGCTCTTCACTCAGTTGTAAATTACATTGGGTTGCACTACAAAGAATATACCCTAGCTATATTTTTAGATATAGAAGGAGCTTTCAACAACACTGCATTCGGTGCAATGAACAACGCTGTCGTAAGACACGAAATCTCGCCTACACTTTGTCGCTGGACGGAATCGCTTCTCGAGGCTCGCAATATCGTGGCTAAGCTGGGCTCCTCGACCATAGGGGGAACACCAGGGAGGGGTTGTCCGCAGGGAGGTGTTCTCTCACCGCTACTGTGGGATCTCGTCCTGGATGGGCTTCTGGTTGAGTTGGCGGATGCGGGCCACGTTGCAGTAGCCTATGCGGACGATCTTGTCCTATTGATAAGAGGTAGGATACTCAGCGTTGTCGTCGATTTGATGCAAAATGCTTTGCGGATAATCGAGCGGTGGTGCATAACATACGACCTTTCAGTAAACCCTAAGAAAACCGAAATGGTTCTCTTTACGAAGAAAAGGGTGCCTGACGACATTAGACTTCCCAGTCTGTTTGGAATGAGGCTCACCTTATCTGACCAGGTCCGTTATCTCGGTGTTATATTGGACCGCAAACTTCTGTGGAACAAACACATCGAAGCTCAAGCGAATAAGGCCAATATAATATTTTGGTCTACACGTAAGGTGCTCGGCAAGGGGTGGGGCTTCGGACCACATATTATACACTGGCTGTATACTGTGGTAGTGAGGCCTATCCTCACCTATGCATCTGTGGTATGGTGGACTTCCTTAGAGAAGGCCAACAACCGAAACATCCTTAATAGATGCCAGAGGAGAGCTTGTCTCAGTATAACAGGCGCTCTAAGATCTACTCCCACAGTATCAATGGAATGCATGTTGGGCATCCCTTCCATACACCTCACCATCACTGAGGTGGCTATGAAAACATCGCTCAGAATCTGGGAACAGGGACAATGGCGTGATCGTGGGGGATTCAGGGGGCACGCCATGGCTCTCAAGATGGTGGAGGACATTAACCCGTCCCTCCTCCGCAGAGGGGACCGTGCGTGCGCCCGATTCTGCTTCGACGAGCCCTACAAAGTAGTTGTCCCTGACAGAGATCAGTGGTGTAAACCAGACAGGTTACTCAAACCTGAGGGCCCCACCTGGTTCACCGATGGCTCGGTTTGCAACACGGGTGCCGGTGCTGGGATTGTTGGACCCAGAACAAAGTGGTCCATTCCCCTCGGAAAAGACTGCTCAATAGCACAAGCAGAGCTATATGCTGTCTTGGCATGTGCGGTAGAGAGTATCCGCAGAGGTTACTCTGGTAAACACATATACATATGTTGCGACAGTCAAGGTACACTGAAAACCCTCTCTGAAATAAAAGTAACCTCTAACTTGGTTTATGAATGCAGAGAGGCTCTGCGCGCGCTAGGCTCGAATAACACTCTCAAGGTAATCTGGTGCCCGGCGCATGCGTCTATCTCTGGCAATACAAAAGCAGATAACTTAGCCAAACAAGGGGCTCGCTCGACTTTTATTGGGCCGGAACCCGCGCTTCCTATCTGCCCCACATTTATCAAAAACCTCTTCAAGAGATGGATTGATGGGAAATTCTCCTCTGAATGGAACATGAGAACGGATCTCAGGCAGTCGAGACTCCTCATCAAGGGGCCTTCTTCTAAGCCGGAGGTCAAAAAACTCTTGATTCTCGAGAGGAAGCAATTATCTCTGGTGACTGGTGCTCTAACTGGCCATCTGTTTAACAAACATTTATATAGAATGGGACTAACAGAGTCTTCCCTGTGCCGTTGGTGCAGGAACGCTGATGAAACGGCGGAACATATACTGTTCACGTGCGACAATCTCTCTGTACTGAGGTCAACACACCTAGGGAACCCTACACCTTCCATCTCTATGGTGAGAGGGACTCCTCCTTGTCGGCTCGCGGCATTCCTGTCAGCGTGCCTTCGGGTCTGAGTCTCTCTAGTATCAAAAGATGCGGAATGAACAATGGGCCACAAGGCCTACGTTCTGCCCACCAATGGCGCCGCAGAAGAAGAAGAAGAAGAAGAATCCAATTCATACTCGTAGAGTACCAAAATTTTTTGAAAAAAATTTTTTTGGTTTATAATTTCATATTTTTATCCGGATCATTCTGGCAGCCCATAAGCACAATTTTGACCTCCGTGCGGCCTCCAGTTTCTCAAATAAAAATTAAGAAAGTACACCGAGCGTAATCTTCGGAACGCTACAAAAAGAAAACCAATTGATATTTTTTCATTCTGTTTTCACCCAAGTATTCAGAAGTAAAGATAGTTCAACCATGAACAAATCCAAAAATTTTGGCCGGAATTTTTTTTCACTGAAGACATGTAAAAAAAAGTTGAGTTCGTATTTTGAAAAATTTTTTTCACGGAAAATCTTAGAAAATTGAGTACGTTGAGATTATGCTTTCCAAATCAGCAACCGAGAAAAAAAAATTCCAACTTTGTAGGTTTTCCGCCATATTGAATTTTTTTTCGCAAAATTCTACACCACAATTCAATTGAGCCCTCAAAAATACTGAGATGTGACTAGAAACCGTTATTTCAAATATCACGTGTAACTCACAACAGTCATCAGAATATTGCTCAAAGTTGACATTGAACACCCTACCCTGTATCTCGCTTATGCGTCGAAAACGGGGTATATGTCATGAGGCAAAAATGACTTTCTCGGTGTCATCTACACGGCTATACAGGGTGTTTCACCATAAACTGGACAAACATATATAGCCGTGAAGTTGACACCGAGAAAGTCGTTTTTGCCTTATGACATATACCCCGTTTTCGACGCATAATCGAGATACAGGGTGCTTAATGTCAACTTTGAGCAATATTCTGTGAACTGTGGTAAGTTATGCGTGATATTTGAAATAACGGTTCCTGATCACATCTTAGTATTTTTGAGAGCTCAATTGAATTGTGGTGTAGAATTTTGAAAAAAAAAATTCAAAATGGCGGAAAACCTGCAAAGTCGGAATTTTTTTTTCTCGGTTGCAAATTTGGAAAGCATAATCTCAACGTACTCGATTTTCTAAGATTTTCCGTGAAAAAAATTTTTCAAATTTCGAACTCGAAATTTCGAACGGGGTATATGTCATAAGACAAAAATGACTTCCCCGATGTCGTCTACACGGCTATATATGTTTGTCCAGTTTATGGTGAAACACCCTGATATGTTTGTCCAGTTTATGGTGAAACACCCTGTATAGTGGGATCTCCCATGGAACGAGTAGCTATCGACATCGCCAGTCCTTTTCCAGAAACAGACGATGGAAACAAGTACATTTTGGTAGCGATGGAGTACTTTACTAAATGGTTGGTAGCGTACGGTATTCCTAATCAAGAGGCAAGCACGGTAGCTGACAAATTGGTCAAAGAGTTCTTCTGAAGATTTGGAATACCCCTAGAGCTTTATTGTGATCAAGGCCGAAACTTCGAGTCGAGGTTATTCCGACAAGTTTGCAAAACATTGGTGATACATAAGACCAGAAGTACACCTCTGCATCCTCAGTAATACGACATGGTGGAACGAATGAACTGGACTATGGGATTAAAATGGCCAAAGTAGTCTCTGACCACCAGAGGGACTTGGATGAATATTCGCATCTATTCGCGATGGCCTTTAGATCTTCGGTTCAAGAATCTACCAAGGAGACTCCATCCAATGTGATGTTTGGCCGAGAAATAAGAGTAACTTGCGACCCCGAGTTTGGGTGTCAGCCTGGAGAAGATGTAGCTGGGGAGGACTACGGTAACAATCTAAGAAGCAAGCTAGACTACATCCATGACAAGGTGCGAATCAAATGCAGCAGGCAAGTGACCGGATGAATATGCGCCATAAAATCAAGCCATTGAAGGGGGGTTTAACGCAGGAGATCTGGTGTGGTTGTATAACCCACCAAGAAGAAAAGGTTTCTCACCGAAGCTTCAGGGACAGTGGGAAGGGCCGTACGAAGTTATGAAGAATAAATGATGTAGTTTACCGAATACGGAAGCTTCCCAGAGGAAAACCGAAAGCCGTCCATTTCGAACTATTGGCTTCATATGCGTCCCCGCAGGATGAAGAAGAAGTACGTCTCCTCGAGGTTCCGGCCAAGGAAAGCTGCGAATTCCAGGAATTCATGAACACCTATGGAAGAACACGCATTGCACGGTTTGGCGTCACACAAGACCATCAGGACCTTTTTACAGCCCCCGAGGAATACTCTCCTGCTCATTGTGTAGCAGCCGATCTAAGTATGAATAAGGGAATAGCAAGGGTATTCAAAAACAAATTTGATCGGCAAGAGGAACTAATGAGACAGCAGCCCTGAATTCTAAAATTTTTAAGTTTGATATCCGGGGGTCGGTTCATTTACTTTTTGGTTACCAAGCAGCACTCTTTCCAGAAGCCCATCTACCAGAATTTATGGATCTCGCTGCATGGCTTGGAAGAAGACCTTCAAGGCTTCGGCGTTAGGAAACTAGCAGTTCCCGAATTTTGTTATGGACTGGGTCTACTGAATTGGCGGGTAGTGCGAAGCATACTTGAAGTAGTTCACCAGAGGGCAGGTATACAGATCCTAGTATGCAGTTTCTACCCAAATCGAATCGGATTCCCCGGAAAAACAGAACGCTATTTTCATGAAAGGGGCCACTGTAGAAAGGGAGATGACTGCAGATTTCGCCACGGTCCTCTGAAGAATCCATGCGATCTGTTCTGGGACAGAAGAGGCTTAATGAGGGGACATTGTGACGAGTGCGGCCCTGTGCATTCAGCGCTCCCGTGATCGAGAATGTTCTCGACGCGGTGGAAGCTTTCTGTGATCGTGATAGCACCATAGACCGTACGTTCTGGAGTTTTTCATTTCTAGGCGCTTTCAGGCTTTACGAGAAAGGGAATCGGCGACATAACGTATGGTCCTGAAGTTTTGGGAAAAATTTCAAAAGCATATAACTCTGACTTGAATAATCTTATATTCTTAACAAATTATTCAACAATTTAACTTAACTATCCTTATTATGAATCAAAATTCAAATAAAAGACCAGGGACCATTATTTTCGATTTGCCTTATAATTCCCCTGACACGTTGCTTCTCAATCAGACCAAGTGAAATTTTTCCCAAAACTTTAGGACCATACGTTATACGTTGTATAAGAAGTGCATTCTACAGACTTTTGCTAGAATTAGTACTATAGTTGTAGATAAGTAGTGTTATAATCAGTGTAAATAAATAGTTTAATTATTTCTGACGTTTTAATAACAAAGAAAACGTTACAATAGTCGATTTCAACCGGATAACCTGGTCCTAAGTGGTAAATACCGTTGATAATTTCCAGGCACGCCGTGAGAGAGGAGATTTGATATTCTCTTTCAGATCACTCCATGGTCACTTTGGTGAACGTATCAGAGACTTCTACAGAATGAACACCAACACTCTGAGGGGGCATCACTCAAATTATCGAAGGAGAATTTTAGAACCTCTCAACGACAAAATTTTCTTACCAACCGAATTTTCGAGAGATGGAACCGTTTGCCGAGCGCTGTGGTCGAGGCTGGAACTGTCAATGGCTTCAAGAACGCCCTGGACCTCTTAGATGCAAGATCTACTTGATTCAACTTGTGAACACTGTAACCTATTTGTTTTTGAGTTTATAGGAATTTCCTCAACTCTTGTTTTGATTTTAATAATAATAATAATAATAATAATAACTAACTTCATTCAAGCGCTTTTGGTCCTTGTTGGTTATTATCATGTGACGTCATGAATTAGCCCTTCAACTTCATCGTTTGGACCGCAGATTACCGTACTGGGTTGAGATTGTGGTTATAAGAAGTGAGGTGTTAATTTTCGCGCGGCTCAGATAACTACATTCAAGCGCAAGTTGGTTATTCGCGGTTCTTCCTGAAGGGCTATAACCAAGGGTAGGACCAGAGATAACCGCGGTTATTACTGGTCCTCCGCTTGAAATCGATTAATATGAAGGTTAATCAGGAGAAAACTCAGAGTTTAGTCATCAGCACCAGTCACCAAAATAATGATATTCGGGGCTATTCACTAAGCAGAGTTGTTATGTATGGCAACTGTAAATCGTCGTTATGTTCACAGTCAGTTGCTAAGCGCAAAATTGGTATTCACTATTTGTGTAAGTTGCTATAATAGTGGCAATTTATAACAACCAGTGGCAATGAGAAGTGGTTCACTGGCAACCTTTAGAGGTGTTGTTTACCAAAACCACGTGCGTTGGGCACTATTTTGGAATGTTTTTCTGTATTTGTGTGAACAATTGAATATTTTAAATCTATAGAAATAGCATTTCTCGTGCAGATGGACTGTTTAATAATTCAGGAATTAATACAAAGGTATGTGTGGTGCTGTTGTAGGATGCATATAGATAGTACTCATATTGCAATCAGTAATCTTCCAGAGAAGAATGAAATTCAGCCTGGGGCTGATTATTATAACCGATTAACCGAAAGGGGTATACTATAAGTATAACTTCAATAAAAACTCGTTACCCATCAGGGTCAACTCATGATGCTGCTATATGGCAACTGTCTTTTATCAGAGAAAATATGGAGCGAAAATATTTTGAAGATAAAAAGGATCTCTTGTACATATCATAAGTATATCATAATAAGGAATCATCTTATTCAACATAGTAACAAATGTAATCTTATTTTTCAATTATCCTAACCATTTTTTTGAATTCACAAAATAAAATGCTATTGGAGATTTGTAAGTTTCATTGCTAACTCTGGGTATAGGTATATTTAAACAAGCCCAAGTGATAAAATAGAATAAATCAACACGTTAAAAAAATATAACTCAATCCTGATCGAAATATTTAGGGCAGTGCCGAAAGGCGAAACATTCAAACATTTAGTTTAGAGGTTACATCAAAGACTCCTCTCTGGTTATATACCACCATATATCTACTAATACCAATATGGATTATACCCCTGCTTTTCAAAGTCACAAGGTGGAGCCAGATCTTTGGTAAGGCTTGAGTTGTACGCTTGCGTCAACTGGAAATTCAAAAATTGCGAGAAATTTGGAGGTTATGTTTATTCTGAAAGACAACAAGAAAAGAGATATCCAGAATGAAAATAAGTCACTTGAATACCTTCAGTTCAATTTTAGAATATGAATAGGAGTTAACAATGACAATAAGGACTTGAAGAAAACGGAATAAAGCTATTGAAACATTTCACATTGAATTGTGAGGTTACGATCAAAACTATTCACATGAAGTTAAGAATGACATACGTTTCACGACATAATACGATGTGTCAGAGAGAGATAGAATTAAAAATATATTTTTATTCTCAATATTACCGCACAAGCGCAGATCTGGATTGTTATCAAAGCCCAGCTTCAGTTTTGATTGGCTCTTTCCCCATATAGGAATTATTAGATATATGTATACCACGGATACTGTTTGAGTATTCAAAGCATATATTTATCTACTAATACCAATATGGATTATACCCCTGCTTTTCAAAGTCATAAAGTGAAGCCAGATCTTTGGTAAGGCTTGAGTTGTACGCTTGCGTCAACTGTAAATTCAAAAATGGCCAGAAATTTAGAGGTTACGTTTATTCTGAAAGACAACAAGAAAATAGATATCCAGAATGAAAATAAATCACCTGAATACTTTCAGTTCAATTTTAGAATATGAATAGGAGTTAACAATGACAATAAGAACTTGAAGAAAACGGAATAAAGCGATTGAAACATTTCACATTAAATTGTGAGGTTACGATCGAAACTATTCACATGAAGTTAAGAATGACATACGTTTCACGACGTAATACGATGTGTCAGAGAGAGATAGAATTAAAAAAATATTTTTATTCTCAATATTGCCGCACAAGCGCAGATCTGGATTGTTACCAAAGCCCAGCTTCAGTTTTGATTGGCTCTTTCCCCATATAGGAATTATTAGATATATGATCCAAAGACATACTATTGTCACAGACCAACTGGTTGGTCTGTGCTATTGTAGTAATTTTAGATCTATGCATTCGAACTATTCTGCGATGCTGCCACGTCTATCTTCAAGGACAGTTGCCAACCGTTTATTAGAGAATACTGAAAGAGGTCACCAGTGGTTATCAAAAGTTGTCATCAGAATTGCTATGGTTAGCCACTTCACTTGGTGAATAGCCCTGATTATCTCCTCACTGGGTATAACGATCTGCGGAAACTTGGCATGGACACAGCATATGAATAGGATATGTGAGAAGCTCTTTACTGCACTATTCGCCACAAGTCAAATTAAGGCAACACGATCTGAAAAAAAGCTCTACTCACCTACCATGCTCAGTTTCACGGACGTATGGCCGAAGATAATACTGTGGGGATCGTCCTCAGATGCACATAGGGTATTTGTGAAGCAAAAAAATGCTTTGAGGTTGATAGCGGGAGTTGACCAGAGAACTTTCTGCAGGCCATTCTTCATCAACTATATAATAACATCACCATGTTGTTATATACTTGGCTGCTTCTTGTACGTCCACGGTAATAGGAGTACGTTTGTGAAACATGCACAGATTCAAGACCATAAAACAAGATCCTGGGAAAAATTGTGGCCCCAATGCATCGTTTGACAAAAACAGGGAACACACATATTTATAATTTGCTCAAAATGTTCAACAGGCTTACCGAGCACCTGATAAAACTAAGTATTGTAGGCAATTTGTGGCTTTCTGGAGGAGGATTAAGACTGCTTACTGACAATGGGTTTTACTCATGGAATATGAATTTTAATCGTAAGTAATATCATAAGTGCATCCAATTTTTCCGAAAAAAATCGAAAAAACACGTTGCTAAGTAATATTTTAACAAGAAGCATGAGTGCAGGTGTCAACAAAAATCCGAGTCGAAGACGAGGATTTTTGCACCTGCACGAATGCTTTTTCTTAAAAAATATTAGTTTGCATTGTGTTTTTTCGATTTTTTTCACAGGAAAAATTAGATGCACGAATGGTATTTGCCAAGAATATTTAATGAGTTACAGATTATTCTGGATGCATCTATGTATGCATTATTAATTTTCGTTGACAACAACTGTCAAGTTTTGCCGCGGGTAAACCCGAAAAAACTGCTGACAGCTGCTGCCAAACAATTTTTCCGTCTAGAAACCATTTGTGATTCAAAATTGCGCGTTTCTTATTGGTGGAAATTAAGACGAGGGAAATAGTCACTGTTATATTTTGAAATCTGATTTGTAGCGGCGTTATATATTTGTTTCTTTTAATTATTAATTATTAATTGTTGTGACACATCCTGTAATTTATTGAGGAGAGAAGAGAGATCATCAGATATCAGATATTAATTGACATTAACTTGGTAAGACATAGCATGTTATAAAAGCGAACAATCAAGAATGGGCACTCTGAAATGCGAGCCTTTTCTAATTAATTGACAAATTTCAAGCGCCAACTGTTGCATCGTAGGTATGTGAAACCAGCCTGAAATTACGGTCCGTACGAAGGCACTCTCTGCAATTGCAGAAGGGCCTTAGAATTATTGAGCAGTGGTGCTTGTCAGTGGGGCTTAAAATCAACCCAACCAAGACCACATCAATTCCTTTCACTCGGAAAAGGAAACTTCCAGCCATGAAAACGTTAACATTAAACGGAAATATTTAGGAGTGGGGGTCTAATGTCAAATACCTGCATAGCAAACTTTTTGTGGAATAAGCATGTTGATAATGCTACTGCTAGAGCAACATGAGCTTGGATGGCGTGCAGGCGTCTATGCGGCCGGAATTGGGATTGCAACCCAAATATACTGCGATGGATCTCCGTCATGATTGTGAAGCCTTGTTCGGACTAGGCCAGTAGTTTAGTCGAGTGGAGAGTAGAGAGTAGCTAATGTACTCACTAATGTCACACAACTGTCAGAAAATCGTTCGCACTTTGGTCGAGTCGAGTTCACAAGTGGAGTGAAAAGTGAGTGATATTTCGGAATACAAACAGCATGCAACGCAATATAGTAAATAAACTGGTTAACCTCATCGTACTGACCATTTTAGGAGAGGTGGATGAGGAAATATGTGAGATCCGCAAAATAAAGCTTTGGGTACGGAAATGTCGGAAATGGATCAATAGAAGATATTGTAGTATGTTGAACACACTGTATATTTCGTACGTGATATAATAAGATTAGTGCGACCTCCCTTCGAGACCTACAGCGGCACGTGAAGCCAGAGCTCTAGGTCTCATCATTGCCAGTTATGTTATCAAATATAATGTTATTAAAACAAGTAAACAATTATAAAATTATAATGTTTTATTTGGATTGATTTTTGGGTTCACCAAGTTCCTTTTTGTTGGTCAGAATAATACAAGAATTGTTTCTCTGTAAATCAAAGAATTTATTATTTTATACAAAAATACAATTACATACAAGAATGTTGATCTTACCTGTAAATCAAAGAAACAACATTCAATGTTATTATTCACAATGTTAAAATTTGGATTACACTCTTCTCAGTATGTCTTACGTACAATTGATCGATAGCGAATAAATTATGTCGATTCTGTCGATTTTCACATTCATACATTCATTGAACTGATTGACCTAATTACTCGCGCAAAGCCATTGAACTTGAACAAGAGATATACAGGTAGGTATTTCTTACATCTCCCCCCTTCGGAAAAAAATTTTTCCCCAAAAAATTTGATGTTAAATTACAATACATTACTTACAAAATTATATAAATTCTATATTACAAATTATACATTATATACATAATATTACACTTCGGTTTCCATCTCTGATATATTAGGAGATGGAGTTAATTTTGAAATATGGAATAAATTTGATTCTAACTTTTTGTGGCCTATGTCTACTTCGTACATTGTGTTTGATATCTTTTTTAAAATCTTGTAAGGTCCGATTCTTATCATGTCCAATTTTTTCCTATTCATTCGGTTACCATTTTCAACGTATACCAAATCTCCTACTTTGAAGTCATATCCTTTTCTATTTTTGTCATATAATCTCTTATTGTATTCATGATATTTTATACTGTTTTCAAGTGCAGTCTTTCTATCGTTTTCCAGTTGATTATAATTTTTATCCTTTTTCAGTTCATTTGGTAATACTGAAGTATCTTCACCATTCAACAAATGTTTCGGACTAAATTTTGTTACTGTGTGCTCGGTCTCATTGTATTGATTTATACAATTATGTGCTATAGTTGTCCATCCATACTTATTTTTTTCTTCATTGATTGCGCATCTTATCTTATTTACCAAAGTTTGGTTCAGTCTTTCATTCAAACCATTCGAAAATGGTGCATTAACTCCTGTAAAAACCATTGTGACTCTTCTTTTTTCCAAGAAATTTTTGAAATCTTTTGAATTTATACCTGGATATTGGTCTGTTAGAAGTATTTGAATATCGTGATCTTTTAGTACATTATCTGTCAATTTAATGAAATCATTTGCATTTTGTGTTTTTGATGTTAGTATGTAAGCATACCTAGTGAAGTGATCAACTAGGAGATGTAAATATTTTTTTGTGGATCTTGAGCCACCGAATCCACCTATTGTGTCTATGGAGACTATTTCAAAAGGTTTTCTTGCGGGACCCAGATGTGACATTAAACCAATTTTGTCTTGCCTTCTTGATTTATTTTGTATACATACTTCACAACATCTACAGGTTTTCTTTATATTTTCTGATATGTTTTCTGCTGTATAATACGGCAGTATTTTATTTTTCATTTGGTTTATTCCAATATGACAAAACTTCTCATGTGTGTCTTCTATCAATTTTTTACTGAATTCTTCTGATAAGATAATTTTATCTTTATTTCTGGCTTTTTTATAATACAAGTTATTCTTATAATTTAGACTGTTTTTGTTTGGTTCTATTTCTTTATTCTTCTTTTGATCCTCCAAAATATCTTCTAAACTAATTAAGTTTACAATCCTTAATTCATTATCTTCATCTTCTTTAGGCTCTAATACAGGATTTCTGCTTAAGCAGTCTGCCTCCAAATTATCTTTACCTGGACGGTATATTATTTCAAAATCAAACTGTGATAAATAGTAGGTGAGATCACCTAATTCTTCATCCGTTCTTGCTTTTATATTCATTTTTTCTAGCGGTTTGTGATCTGAAAATACTTTGAAATGTTTGCCTATAAGCCAGTGTTGCCAATACTTTACAGATTCCTTTATAGCTATACATTCTAAGTAAATTGCTTTTTTTCTTTTTTGTGATTCATTTAACTTCCTTGAAAAATATGCCACTGGTTTTTCAATTTTCGGATTTTCGTTAAGTTGTGGCTGTTTTAATACTGCACCTATGCCTTTTAAACTTGCGTCTGTGTATATGTGTATTGGTAAGTCTGGATCAAAGATAGCCAAAACTGGTTGAGTGCAGAGGAAATTTTTCATATACTCAAAGGCTTTCTGACAGTCTTCCGACCAAACGAATTCTTGTCCTTTCCTCAATAAGTTATGCAGTGGGTCCAGAATTAGTGAAATCTTCGGTACATATTCATTATAAAAATTGATTTTTCCTAAAAATTGTCGAACATTTTTCTTATTCTCGGGCACAGGAAAATTTCTTATGGAAATTAAATTATCTTTTAACGGAGAAATTGAGTTGTGTTTAATTATATGGCCTAAATATTTAACAGAGTCCAGTGCAAATGTACACTTAGACAGCTTCAATCTGAACCCTTCCCTCATAATTGCATCTAATAGTTTCGATAGATGGTCTATATGTTCTTCGAAAGATTTTGAAAATATTAATATGTCATCTATGTAATTGACTGTAAAGTTTGATAAATTATTTTTCCTTATTATATTGCTTAAAATTCTTTGGAAGATAGCCGGTGATGTTTTCAATCCAAATGGTAGGCAAGTCCATTGAAAATGGCCTTCTTGGGTCACAAAGCCTGTTTTTCTTCGATCTTCAATTCGAAGTGGAATGGACCAAAATGCGGAATTTATATCAAGTTTTGAAAAATATCTGCAATTTCTTGTTTTTATCACTAGATCTTCAATAAGTGGAAAAGGTTGCGATTGAGGGACTATTATCTTATTTAAGTCTCTGAAATCTACGCACAATCTCGATTTCTTGTTTTCATCTCTTTTATAAGCTAACGTTACTGGAGCAGCAAATGGGCCGTATGATTCCTCTATCAGGTTTCTTTTAAGTAATTCTGAAATCTGTTCTTCTATTTCTTTTTTATCTTTATTTATTATAAGATCTATTCTGGCTTCGTAATCTTTTACAGTGCCTATATCATATTTATCTTTCGCAAATATATTTTTGTATCGGTCTATTAGATTCATAATTATTTTTTTTTCATGACGATTCAAGTGGTTTGTTGAGACATTGAAGGTATCTACTTCGATATGTTCATTGAAATTTATTTCATACTCATTTATTATTTTATTAGATTCGGAAACTTTTTGTTCTATCTCTAATTTTTCATTTTGTATCAATTTGAATTTCTTTATACAATCTAATCCTATAAGAAAGTCATGTTTGAAATTCTCGTTATTAATTATAAACACATTCATGTAATCTTCTGTATTTAAAATCTGGATTTTTATTTTAATTAAGCCATCTGTTTCATAAACACCATTAATTGTTCTTAAATTTGTTTTCCTTATTTCATTACCTTTAGATTTTAAGTTTATCAGTTTTGAATTTATTAATGTAACATTTGAACCTGGGTCATAAATAGCAGGTATTTCTAAAGTATCATTTAATTTAACTTGGAGTTCAATTAATGGTGGCACAATTAGTTTTTTGGATCCTCATCACTTAGTTCTACATCTAAAGATAAATTGTTCACTTGCCTAACCCTATTACTTTTATCTCCCTGATTTTTGAACCAGCATTCATCCTCAGAATGAAAACGTGTTCCTTTTCCTTTTTCTTTACATATTTTACAAGGTATTTTATTCTCACTTCTCTCTTTTGTGGTTAGTCTACTTTTTTGCATTTCTGAATTTTTCTTATAAATTAAATGTTGTAATTTACTTATTTCATTATGTAGGTCTTCAGTCTTTCTTAATTTTTCCCTATCAATTCTATCAATGATGTAATTTGGCAAGCCCATAGCAATTAAATCTATTAATGTTTCATTATCAATAGTTTTCCTCACTTGTAATAAAAGTTTTTCTTTTTTTATAGAATATTCTACTAAGGAACCCATTTGATATCTAAAAGCTAACGCATATCTTATTGGAGACCAACCTTTACTAGCAAATGTGTTGCAAAAACTGTCTTTCCACGTTTCCCATTTTGTTTCAATTGTAAGCTTGAGGAGTGTACAACTATACCAATCTGCCGCTTCCTTTGCCATAAAAGATTTTAAAATTTCAATTTTTTTATTATCGCTTGTTAACTCGAATCGTTCACATTCTTTTTCAAAATCAGTTATCCATTGATCTGCGTTTGAATTTTTACCATTAAAATTTTCAATTGTGAATTCTTTAGCCAATTTTCCAATATTTTTTTCTTCTGATTTTACTTGTTTTTTTCCGAGTAATTCTTCTAAAAGTTTGACTAATGGTTGTTCTGCTGCATTGGTAGCCACTCCACTAGTAGTATTTTGTTCCCCAATTACTTCTTCTAAATATTCTTCATTAAATTGCAAATTACCTTCTTCATCAAAATAAACGTCCTTTTCTTCAGTTAAACTAACCCATACTTGTCTCATTTGATTCCTTTGTTTTAGCACTTTCTTCACCTTATTGAACATAGGCGTCTTGATCAGCTCCTCGTGATATGCTGCCCTCATATATTCCTGTGGAATTCTATATGCATGTCCATCCTGTGTGATGACTCTCGTTACACATAATACGTTGGATTTTCCATCCGAGGCTTCTAGCATCTTGAATCTAAACAGCAGTTTGTCCATTGTGATTCACAACGAGAATGTTGTTTTATAATGTTTTATTTGGATTGATTTTTGGGTTCACCAAGTTCCTTTTTGTTGGTCAGAATAATACAAGAATTGTTTCTCTGTAAATCAAAGAATTTATTATTTTATACAAAAATACAATTACATACAAGAATGTTGATCTTACCTGTAAATCAAAGAAACAACATTCAATGTTATTATTCACAATGTTAAAATTTGGATTACACTCTTCTCAGTATGTCTTACGTACAATTGATCGATAGCGAATAAATTATGTCGATTCTGTCGATTTTCACAATCATACATTCATTGAACTGATTGACCTAATTACTCGCGCAAAGCCATTGAACTTGAACAAGAGATATACAGGTAGGTATTTCTTACATATATATAACAGTTGGCTAGGGAGAGTCATTCAATTCAATTGATTCAGTGATTCATTCAGAAGTGTATACGTATTGACCGCTTGTTAGTCAACAGCGAGAATCTGTAGTAAACATATCTATTCAATGTAAGTTCAGTGAATTAAAACCATTTGATGAGTCTGCCTGGTATTATTCTTCACCATCCTTAACTGCATAACGATTGGTCGAACCTACCCTAGCTGGGTACATCACATGGCGATCCTGCCAGTTCGATGCAGTTGAAGGTCCAGGGTCCAGAAGGTTTTCATCAGGATTTGGATATGGGTATGTAATTCCAAGTATTTCAACCAACAAGCAAGATGGGATTAGGCCAGTCCAAGCAAGACGAGATCATCATTGGCCAGAGATCCAAGAAGCTATGGAGCCGACTGTACAACTCGAGGCAAGGAGAAGCCACCAGGAGGATGTAGTGTAAGAACTATTTATTTTCCCCTGTTATGTCATGTCGTGAAGTGAAAAGTGATGAACTAATTGCTGACTTAATTGATGTGAAAACATCAAAAATGAGCCGCGAGAACATAGTGAACGGGCCGATAGTGTGAATAATGAATTAATCAAGATTTTAAATTTAACAAATTATGTAAATTGTCAAGTCGGAACCAAATTTTCTCAAAGCATCGCAATGTTTTTTTATCAGAAAGGAAATTCGTACTATTCAAATCGAGGTCGTGACCGCAAGGAAAATCCTAGCAGACAAAATTTCACGTCAGCGAAGAAGAGTTCGGACAAGGTCAATGTTAACAGTCCACGAATCATTCCGAAAACAATAACACCTCGGAATTATTTGTTCAATATGATTATCGACCGAATTCCGTTTGATTTCAGAAAAGTAACTTCAGGGTTCATTTTGTAAAAGTTTCAGAAAATTTTTTCAGCACATGCCTTATCGCGTATTATAAATAAAGTAGAGTCGAATGCCCGATGGCAAGGACTGATCACCTTGTTGTTGTCGAAGTTTGAAACGTCCAGTGAAAATTATTGAGTAAAGACCACTTGCAGAAAAAGAATTTCATAATTGGAAAAATCAACATTCAGAGGATTACAATGAGAATTTAATATATAATGTGGATTCACAAATTATTTTCAATAACCAGGACATCCGATCAGCGTAAGACTTAGGTACATCGTTGAGGAAACTGGAAAATTTATGCGCAGAAAATAATATATTAGAATTGTTCCTCATAAAGCTAGCTAGAAATAAAAAATTTTTGAATATGTGGTCAAATTATAAGAATGAAATTCTAGGAAGATACTGAAAAATTAATGTAATACGAGATGTAACGCGTATAAAAGATCAAGGCAAATCATTCTGAACGATGTTCACATGCTTCCAACCAGTGGACATCCAGACATGTTTAGTTTAATTTTCAGAAACCTAGTAGATTATTTCCTCAAAATTTAAAAAGCCGTGTAGATCGAGTTTACAATTTTGACAACTCTTGGATTAATATATAGGTTGCAAACGGCATAGAAAGATGCTAGAGAAAACTTGGTGAAGGTAAAAATTGAAATGAAAAGAATTGTAACTCTCATAACAAGTGATTAGAATTATCCAGAGACCGATGTAAAAATCAGTTTAGGTAAATATCGTATTTAACTTGTAGATTTAAGATCCATTGAGACTGATATTATAGATATAGATATTAAGCTATAGATAAGTCAAAAAAAAATATTTTTACATTGTATAGCAAAAAAATTTTTTTCTCTCAAAGAGGGAAGGTGTAGTATGTTGAACACACTGTATATGTCGTACGTGATATAATAAGATTAGTGCGACCTCCCTTCAAGATCTACAGCGGCACGTGAAGCCAGAGCTCTAGGTCTCATCATTGCCAGTTATGTTATCAAATATAATGTTATTAAAACAAGTAAACAATTATAAAATATATATAACAATTGGCTAGGGAGAGTCATTCAATTCAATTGATTTAGTGATTCATTCAGAAGTGTATACGTATTGACCGCTGGTTTGTCAACAGCGAGAATCTGTAGTAAACATATCGATTCAATGTAAGTTCAGTGAATTAAACCCCTTTGATGAGTCTGCCTGGTATTATTCTTGACCATCCTTAACTGCATAACGATTGGTCGAACCTACCCTAGCTGGGTACGTCACAATATGAACTAGGAGCCACGAATTGTCTTCCGAAGGAATTGGCATTAGAGGATCCCAAAGAATACCTCGATACTTTGAGAATGTCAGACAGTTGTGTAAATTTTCTGTTAATAAAACTTTACAGACGTGAAATATTAGTATATAATTATACAGGGTGGCCATTTGAAAACGAAACAGACGAGATTACAGACGAAATAAATTTTTTCGATAGAAATGCTCGGACAGGTCGATTTCTGTTTCGAGGGGGACATTTTAAGATGTAGGTTACGGACGCATAGCGCTTCAACCCTTGCTGCTACAACCCCCACCCCCAATTTTTGAATAGGGAAGATGCGGTGAGTGATACCTCAATTCAAAGGTATTTTATACTAATTTCAGCACAGTAATTGTTTTTTCATTTTATGCATTAGTTCTCGAAATATTCATGCGTTAGTTAATTTTATCACTTAAATTAATTTTTTGCGAATAATTGACATTTCGTGCTTCCGAAACACCAAAATTTCCGTACTTGTATTTGAAATTGCAACACTCTACCACTGGGCAAATGAAGTCATACCGTACGTGTTAATGCTACTAGGGTCAGATGTTCGACTAGCTGTTTTATTCACTGAAATCATTCTCCAACTGTACGGTATCAGAACGATTTGAAGTATTGATCTAAGAAATAAGACTTTTCAAAGTAAAGTAAATAATTTATCAAAAACTCACATCAATTAATTAATTTGAAGCTCAAAATGTCGATTTTTCACAAAAAAACATTACAAGTGCCATGAAAACACCACTTCATTTTCAAATACTTGGTTAAGAATATTTCGAGAACTAATGCATAAAATGAAAAAACAAATACTGTGCTGAAATCAGTATAAAAATACCTTTCAAATGAGGTATCACTCACCCCATCTCCCCTATTCAAAAATTGGGGGTGAGGGTTGTAGTAGTAAGGGTTGAAGCACTATGCGTCCGTAACCTACATCTTAAGTTCTCCCCCTCGAAACAGAAATCGACCTGTCCGAGCATTTCTATCGAAAAAATTTATTTCGTCTGTGATCTCGTCTGTTTCGTTTTCAAATGGCCACCCTGTATAAGTAACCGGGTAAATGCATTTCGGTTTCTATTTCCTGTAATGCGGATTGCCGCATCATTTTATTTTTATAGTCATTCGATTTAATGTTCCATGAACATTCATGATCCAAATATTTCTGAACGAATCTATATGTTAAGCTGCGTATACATGTGCGAGCCGAACCTATCGTGAACCGCTCGCGAACCAATAGCGACAATTATTTGGACGGCTGTCGAATGTCTATAGAGCCGCTCGCAAATCGTTCACGCCGATCTATCGATATTCGGATTCTTCAGCTGCGTATACATGTGCGAGCGAACCTATCGCGAACCGCTCGCGAACCAATAGCGACAATTATTTGGACGGCATGTCGAACCTCTATAGAGCCGCTCGCAAACCGTTCGCGCCGATCCATCGATAGTCGGATCTTTTCACGAACACAACGCGAGCCCAGTGTAAGTTCGTTAAACCGTCGGTATTGGTTCGCGAGCGGATCGCAAGTGTGTACGTGAAATTAACGAACATGACACGAACACTTCGCGAGCGGTTCGCGATAGGTTCGGCTCGCCCATGTAGACGCAGCTTTTCACGAACACAACGCGAGCCTAGTGTAAGTTCGTAAGCCGTCGTTGGTATTGGTTCGCGAGCGGATCGCAAGTGTGTACGTGAAATTAACGAACATGACAAGAACACTTCGTGAGTGGTTCGCGATAGGTTCGGCTCGCACATGTATACGCAGCTTTATATCTTCGCTCCAACGAATCATTTTTGAAAAACGACTGACTTTTCCTTTCGCCTGTGACAGTACTGGCGTTCCAGCGGCAAGTGGCGCGCGGTGGGGGAAGCTACTCGCCCGAGAAAATAGAATAGAATGGATCGACTCGACTCGCCCACTGACTAATCGACTCGACTCGATTGTTGGCGTTCGCACACGTCAAGTTACTGAATCAGTCGCTACTCGACTAATCTACTGGCCTAGTCCGAACAAGCCTTGCGGTTTACACGGGTAGAGTAAATGGTAGAGTTCACTAGCATACTTTTTTGCGAAAATACTCTACTCTACTCATTTCAGTAGAGTAACTGTTTACACCTTGCTGGTAATTTGAAAGGATAGTTCGATTTTACGTGCCTAATAATGAAAAAGCAGGTTAGGCAAAAATATGGGGGCGTTATTAGAAAATGTTTAGTGCAAGCGGCAAATATTGTATTAAATGGAGTTGAGGAAGTTATGGAGGAAGAAAATAGATGGGAAAAAGAATTTGGGCAAGGGATTGGATTGAGAGACGTGATACATTGGAAGAATCTGCTAATCTTTTAAGAGAACTGGCATCGGAAGACCCAGAAGAATATAAAATGTGCTTGATATTGGCACCTGAAAGTTTTGAAACTTCTGAACTTCATAAACTTTTTTGATTTTTTTATTTTCCCGAATTCTTGATTATATGTACATCTGAAATTTTAATTATTTGTTTTAATTCGGCAACACCAAAATTTTCTCTGGCCATATATGTATTTGACCATTTCGACGTAGGCGGCTGATCTCATTGCCCCATTTCTATAATCAGGACTGCTAATGTTCCATAAACATTCGTAATTTTTGTACACTGAGACTAATTTCATGGTTTCATTCTCCGCCCACTTCATTTTCGCTTGTACGTAAACAAAACTTCAAACGGAAAATTGGCCGAATAACACTAGGGAGTCTAGTAACACACACTATACTCTACTGAAACCAGGCAAGTGTCTGTTTACATTGGGATAGTCAACTAGCAAACCAATAGAGTAGAGTAGAATTGTGGAAGTGGGGATGGGATAGTCGAGTATACTATCCACATGTGCTATCCACTCTACTCTACCGTGCACTATCTTTAGTACTCTACTGTCACTAGCTCAACCTGTTTACATTATGCTAGTAGGGGGATAGTGAGTACTCTACCACCGTATTCTACCATTTACTCTACCCGTGTAAACCGCACTTAAGGCAAGTCAGGTAAGTACGAGGAAAATGCTCGACAATGTACAAAGACTTGAGATCATCACAGACCTCACACCTCTACAGGAAGTGATTGATAGGGTAGCTCATGAGGCCATCCTCAGAATATCTAAAGAAGGAACAGGCAATGAGAGAATGAGGAATCAGAGAGTTTGGTCCTCTCTGAATGACTACATCTCATCTGCGAACCTTCCTAGTGATGTAACGATCAAGAAAGTAAACACTGAGAAAAACTTCAGTACAATGCTATGCAAAAGAGAGGATTGGGACGAGAATACACCGACCATAATCTCGAAGAAAATACAATAAAATGGTAGGCAGGTTCTAAAACCGCTGCAGGAGCTGGCGCTGGGATTTACGGGGCAAGTACCAAGTGTGCACCATCGTTAGGCTTCTGTACAAGCGTCCTTCGAACGGAAATACTTGCAATCGGAAGATGTCTAGATATAAACCTAGAAAGAAACTATCAGAAGTGCGAAGCTATTCATACAGATAGTCAAGCTGCCGTTACAGCACTGAGCTCCCCCGTCATTGAACCAAAGCTAATTTGGGATTGCGGGAACAAACTTAATGAGGAATTGAGTTTGAGGTAAGCAAGAAGAATAAGGTCTTTTTAATCTGGGTTCCCGGTCATTCGGAATCGTAAAAAACGAAGAGGCCTATACACTAGCCAGAAAGAGCGCACAAACGCCATTCACTGGCCCAGAACCCTTCAGCGGTATAGGAAAAGGCACCTATAAGGAGGAGTTTATGGTGAAGGACAGAACCGAAAGGGAAAATACTGGCGAAATCTCCCAGGGATGGATCACCCCGAAATGTTCCTCGGGAACTTTGAAACAAAAAATATCTGGATCTCAGTATGAGCCAACTACACCTACTCACTGGCTTTCTCACAGGACATTGTCGCCTGAAAAATCATCTGTTGGGAATGGGTTTATCGGACACTGACGAGTGTAGATTCTGTGGGGACGATGAAGAAACTCCTATTCACCTGGTTACGGAATGCTACGCCATTGCAAGCCAAAGGAAAGAGTGCTTTGGACAAGAAACTTGTAGGAGTGGGGAGTTATCCTCGTTGAACCCATCCCAGATACTGGATTTCATCAAATATCTGGAACTGGAAGGCGAGCTGTAGGAGACGCTCTGTTAGGGGACACGAAAGACCTTAAGGTCGCAGTGGACTGTAACCTATTGTCACTTAACTATAACTATAACTTTGTTATTTTGGTATTTTAGCACTAACCATGTAGGTGCGTTTCCTATCTTTCTAACTCCCTAATAATTGGTGGGGGATTATTGGGATCGCTCGTACATTGAGTATTGGATTATGCCCAACACTAGGTACGCCATGACGACCCACAAATCGTCTTGGGTTACCTATATTCTACATGACCAATCACATGGATCGTTTCACTAGCCGAACTATCTGTGAGGTTTTAAAATGAACTGAGATCGCGTAGATGACATCTTACAGTATTTCAAGTGACTGACATCAGCCTTGATGTTCTGCTCAAACCAATAGCTAAACACCTTAACTAATGGAACAAAGAAATATTTATTTCATCTATGGATAACGAAAAGGATCCATATCAGTCTCGATGAGCAGTTCATTTTTTTCTAGTCGTTCTGAACTTGAAAAACCTGTTGAGATGTTCACCTGCCTTTTTGCTCTCTAATACCATTCCTTGAACTTTGACTAATCGGACGGCACGATAGTTCCTTTGAAGGTTTCACTTCGAGATCGCAGTCTTACTTCGTTAATTGTATTGTTGAAGCATGAATGATTGAAAGTATTTGCGTAATTCTGTACTATACCAACCTTTGTCTCCTAGGGCATTCGGCACTGCGATAAAGTCCAGCTTTGAAAAAGGGAAAGGCATTTGGAAATATTTCTGCAAATATGCCATCAGCTTGGGACCGGTTTTCGTAACCATGTTCATGACCGATCTCTTCTCCTTCCTGACCACGAACTTCAGCTGATTTTCTTGGTTTCCAATCATTGCAAATTCCGAGTCGTATATCATAAAGCAAACTGAATAGGTTGACATCGGGAATGAGTTCAAAAAATAATCCCAATACCATCCGTCTCTACCCTCCATGGGTTCAGATTTAACCAGTTGCATATTGCAGGTTGTATTGTACCTCTGCTTCCTTCCGATGTTCAGCTCGAATGTGGCTATCATTCCGGGTTCGTCGAAGCAAGGAAAAGCTCTTCTTGCACCCATTGGCTCAAAAATAGATATGACGTAGTAGCTTATGCCGGAAGAAGATGAGAAACTTGCTCTGTGAATTCCAGAACCGGCCTCTGATAAATTACCTGTAAGAGATCCGGAACATAGTGTCACTGAGGTCGAGCAGGTAGATAAGGCAGCTAACCGAACACACTATACAGGGTGTCAGGTAAACATGCGACAAAAATAGGGCGAAAAACATTCAAAGTAATAAAAAAAAATTACTGCATTAAATGCTCCTTTTCCGCTCTGTGGTATAACCCACGTCTCCGAGGTATATAGTTCTATACGCTATTATTCTATTTGGTGCATTAGTGATCAAGACTGACGCACAGATCCACAATTTTTGGTCGGGATTTTCAGTTTAGATTTGGTACAGCAGGGTTCAATGCATAGATTTCATAACCTTCTTATCAATCGGAACCCTATTTTCATAGTACCTATTATGAAACGCCTGACTGTTAGATGTAGACAATTTTGATTATACTCATCTTATATTCACTGGTATTTTTTTGAAAATTTTACATCACCAATAAATGCCAAATGTCAACAGCCTGAAGAAAAAGGCGATGACCATCCAAAAGCTGATGCAGTAAGTACGAGAGATCTGGTTATCCCTTGGATTATACAGGGTTGGGATAAACTATGGAACCGAGTAAATATATTCTAAACGAAAAAAACGATATTCATAAAAATTTGCAGGAGAGTGCAATGAAACAAAATGCATCTGATGTACATTTTCTTGTTAACAATATACTTCCGGTTTGACCGGAAATGCCATCAACTCTTTCAATTTAAATGGGACACCCTATATATTTTACAGGTTTTGAAAGAATTTGTTATTCTGAATTCATACATACTGAGTTTAGTGTACAAAAAATTGTAAAAACTGTTAGTTGTACAATAGGTGAACATTTCATTTCAGAATAATGAGAAACAAAATTACTTCAAATGTGCAAAATGCTCGCTGTTTACTTGCTGACAATATGCCATCCTATTAAAAAATTCTCGAGTCACTCTTTCCAAGACTTCTCCACGTATTAGTATAATTCTTTGTCCCAATTCCTGTAAGTTTGTTGGTCGTCTAACGTGAACACGTGATTTTAGATAACCCCAAAGAAAAAAATCTAACGGTATGCATGCATTCAAAATAACAAGCTCTTTAAAATACAATATTTCCAAAGTAAATATGTTTACGATTTCCAGCAAATAATGAAATTAGATATACCAATATTTTATTTATAATGGGTTTTGCTTAAGTAGGACTTACCGCTGAATTCAAACAATATTAAATAATGCTGATCCACCTTGAGTTTATTCATTGTTGATATCATCAAAAATTCCAATTTGTTACTATATAAGATTTCTTTTAATGCTACCTCTTTTCCTGATTTATAGTTTTGTATAGTTTCTATTTCTTTCACCTCGATCTTGTCGATCTGAATACCCGCATTCCTGTGAAGTACTATTTTATCTGTTACGTTAAGACACTGTGTTACAATCTCGAGTGATCCTGTGTACAAAAGATCATCTTCAACGCTGGTCAGTAGTTTCAACTTGTAATGTTTCGGTATAACTAAACCAGGAAGTCTATAACTATCACAGAATGCAGTACGAAGGAATGTTAATACATACAAAATATTCAGAATTAAAAGAATAGTTGATACCATTGTGAGATTGATCCGTCATACTTTTTGAACTTCATCTATAGAATATTTGCTACATAGAGGAAACTGAAATTATTTTTCTATGTGGGGTCCGATTCCAGAGAGTAGGGAAGGGAATATTGGCCTGGATATCCTAAGCTCACTCCCCCTTTATTGCACATGCGCACTAGTTCTCGAGGAAGCAAGACAAAACCCACTAGTGAGTTTCACAAAAGTCTGTCAATTCTGAAATCAGTTGATTGCCAATTAAATTCGAATTTTGAACTGTAAAATCAATTTCAGGGATCAAAGATGCACCTCCCAAGGATCGTATCATAGTAAGGCTCTAATTTTATGTCCGGTTGTCATGACAAGCATGCATTAATTAGTAGAAGCAGGAGCATAGAATAACTGGAGAGAAGGCTCCGCTACAAAAATGAACTGCCAAAAACGTCCGAACTTGTCAGTTCGCCGCAAGGTCACGAGATGGCGCCAACGTCGTTGGTGGCTCCAGCATGGCTATCCTATGAAATTATCTTTAATGATTATTAGTTGTTATTACTTATTAGGAACGATTTGTTACTATATCATAATATACAGGGTGGCCCACCTCAGACGCGGTTCTCATTTTGAGGCAGTGAATGAAGACATTTTGAAAATTTTTTTTTCGTGAAATGTAAAGGACAATCAGATGCACAATTTAAAATTGTTTTCACATAAACAGGGTGTTCGATAACAAAGATATAGACCATAGTTCCTTTTTTTAAATGGAATACCCTATATATGAATTCAAAAATTGAATGGCAAGCTCAAATAATGATGAGTTCATACAGACCATTTTATGCCTTAGGAGAATCATTCAAGAGAAAATGGTAAAAAATCGAAAAAAAGGAGTATTTTTCATTTGCAATTAATGAATAAACCCTTCAAGCCGAGACGAGACGAGACGAGACAGACAATGTTTTTTCGTGTAGAAATATTGGCTACCTTCATGCAGAAGAAAAAAATTCAACTCTGGAATATACTGAGTGATCATAATTAATGTTCAAACATTAACTACCATTAATGGTCAAAAACTTTTTTATTTCAAATGGCACACCCAGTATTTCTGTACCTTGTTGAACGTAAAAATTAATATCGAAACTATCTTAATTGGGTTTCCCTATACCTAAGTCTAATAGTTTTCAAGTAATTTTCGATTTTTAATTCAACTATTTAACCTACTATTATCATTAGCGATATTCATAGAAATACTTAGAAATATTTGTGGGGAAATGCTTACAATAATAATAATAATAATACCGCACGGGTGTGGTTTGGTTTCTGCCACGCCACATGGGGGGTGACGTCCCCACGGCCCGAGTCGCCTGGGCCACCAAATGTAAATGGTGGAAAATATATGAAAATGGAGACCAGCAACGAGAAGTGGAAACCGATATCATGGCAGAAGATCGAAATGCCACTCCACCTGCTGGCTCGACCACCGTGAGGAGGACTGCCCGCAGGGGAGCTCGCAACGCACGTATCAAGTGGAGCCGCGAAATGAATATTGAAGTAATGCAAGCTTTTTATCACGTGAGAAATTGGGAGGACAAATCACTTCCTGGATAGAGATACTCCCTCTATGACGAGTTCACTGAGAGGCATCCGGAACTTCAGCTGACGGAAGGGAATCATTCAAGAGAAATCTTCAACAGATCGAATTATCCCAGAGGATCGCGGGATATGCACAACAGGCTGTAGCATTGCGAACCTGTCACATCGTGCGGAAATTCCTGAACTAGTGGAGGAACTGAAATGTTTTTTCACTGGTTCATAGAAGTAATACCAGCTCAAGCTGAGAACGGGAGACCGATGAATAATAATAATAATATTTATTCATCCTGTGGGACATATAACAATGTTTAGGACAAGTCAAAAAGAAGAAATACATCTCAATACCTATATCAAACAACTATCATTCAAAAATTCCTCTGTACAATAGTAGGACTTTTTCAACATTAGTTCCTTTACCACTCTACCGAAACTCCGCGCGTTAAATGTCTTTACTGAATATGGCAGGTGGCTATACATCTTAATGCACTGAAAATAAGGAGAAATTTTGAATTTTGATGTTCTATGCATTGGTACGTTCAGAGTTTCCGAATTTCTGGTAGTATATGCATGATAACATGCCACTTTATCAAATTTTGACTCATTATTTTTTACAAAATTCAGACATTTATACATATAAATACATGGGAGAGTTAGTATTTTGTATTTCATAAATAGTGGTCTGCAAGAGGCGCGCGGATCATGCCTAAAGATCATACGTATTATACGCTTTTGTGCAATAAAAATCCTATTAAACTCTACAGAGCTTCCCCATAACATAACACAGTAGGCCATATGGCTGTATGCTAGACTGTAATAAATGCCAAGTACAGATTCAATTGGAAGGGAGTCTCTGACTCTACGTATGGCATAGAATGAACTGTTGAGTTTTTTTGCTATATATTCCACATGATCATTCCACCTCAAATTTTTGTCTATGAATATTCCGAGGAATTTCACTTGATCCTTGGGCGTGATTATCTTTCCGCCAAAATTGATAGTTCGAGCAATTGATCTATTCTGGTTATTTTTCAACTGGAAATAAATGATTTCGGTTTTGCCGACATTCATTATCAATGCATTGGCACGACACCAATCGTCAAAACTTTCAATGATCGATTCACACATTCGGACCAGTTGCTCAGGGTCATCTGCTGAGATGGTAGCAGATGCATCATCGACGAAAAGTATCATCCTGGTAACCTTTCCATGCAAATGCTCAGGGAGGTCATTGATGAACAACAAGAACAATAGAGGTCCAAGTACCCCTCCCTGAGGAACACCTATCATTAGATCATAAATATTTGACCAGGTATCTCCAATCTTCACGCGCATGGATCGATTTGAAAGGAAGCTGTGGATCCAATCTAAAAATATTCCTCTAAACCCAAGGTTGTAGAGTTTGCTCATGATGAACTCGACAGATATGGAGTCAAAAGCTCGCGAAAGATCGAAAAAAAGACCTGCAATTTGTCGTCCGTCATCCAATGACTTATAGATAACCTCAGCAAAATTGAGCGCCGCTGACTGTGTTGACCGACCTGCTATGAATCCGTGCTGATCGTCTGTGATGATATTATACTTATTAAGATACTGCGTCATACGATCCAGTACAACCCTCTCAAAAACTTTTGAAAATGTGCTGAAGATGGATATGGGCCTGTAATTGGCAATGTCCTCAACATCATTTTTTTTATGTATAGGAAGCACTGTAGCGTGCTTCAGTGCAGTAGGAAAAGTACCAGACGAAATTGACAGATTCATAATATGTGCCAGATGTTCAGCTACATTTTCAGATATATGTTTCAATATTCTGGCTGATACAAAATCCACCCCCGCACTCTTTTTGTTTTTTAATTTTCGTATCGCGTCTAATACTTCCTGTGTTTCCACTGGGTGAAAAAAGAAATTCGTGCTTACCATGCGAGATGTTGTGCAAGTCTGTGACGTCAAATTTCCATATTTTTTCCTTAAGTTCAGCCTAGCTACAGTAGGGAAGTACTCTCCGAACGCATTTGCTACATAGAAAGGGTCCTTAGTAAGGTGGTCATCCATGCGCAGACAGATGGTTTCATCTGCTTTAATCCGTCTACCGGTTTCTTGATTTACTATGCTCCACACAACTTTGTTCTTGTTATCAGACATATTTATCAGATTCTGATTGAAAGCTAACTTAGAAGCTTTGAGTAAGTTATTATACTCTTTTTTAGCAATTTTATAGGACTCCCGACTCGACCTAGTTTTCAGATTAGCCTGAATCCAATGGAGATTTTTGAGTTCTTGCCCAGCTTTTTTTATAGCAGGACTTATCCACCTCGAATTATTGTTTGATGTGATATAGCGATACCTCAAAGGACAGCATCCATCAAGCAGAAACACAATCAAATCAATGAAAGCGTTGAAACTGTCATCTACATTTGAACTCAAATAAACCCCCGCAAAATCAGCTAGTTTAATCTCAGTTGCCAGTTTATCCAAGTTATGATTGGTAATACTCCTGCATAATTTTCGTCCTTTAGATGTTTCTTTGGACTCAGTGCTAGGGGAATAAAAATACTCAAGTGATAGGGCTTTGTGATCCCCAAAATGTGCTTCGAAAACAGTGGCTTTACAAGAATTCATGTTAGTATTAGTCAAGATGTAATTGACCTTTGAAACAGAAGTATGGCCGTTCATATTAGTGAATATCCGTGTTGGAATAACTGTAGTTACAATCAAACCAAAACAATCCAATAAATCACAAAAAAGTCTCTTTAGTTTACAATTATTCTTCAAGAAATCTATATTCAGATCACCACAGAGAAAAATATGATCGGCCAGTTTACAGCTATATTGTATGACATGAGATATCCGTTCAAGAAATATCTGAAAGTTACCTGTAGGAGGTCTGTAGACACTCAGAACAGCTATTTTTGAATCCCCTATATCAAGCTTAACAGCATATACTTCGCACTCCATCTCAGCCGAACTTTCGGAAACACCCAAATCACGCACTTTGAGACCACTCCTTACATACACTAGAGTTCCACCATGCATCCTAGTAGGACGACAGTAACTAGAGGCCATAAAATAGCCCGGAACCGACATTGTTTTTATACTGTCAGCATTACACCAGTGTTCTGCTATGCTTACAATATCCGGTTTTTCCTGATTTAGTATCACTGCCAAATTGTACATTTTATTTGATAGACACTGTGAATTAAGGTGTAGTATTTTCATCCTGTATATCAATTCAAATTGTTCGTTTCTATAATTATTCAGACTTAGGGCGCTTGCTCCCTTTTTTTTTCGCTGATGAAAATAATGTACTGTGGACCTATTTGGCCAATTCGATTCTATCATTACTCTATCATTTTCATCCGTCGGAATAAGGACTTTGAAAGAAGAGTAACTCTCTGGATATCGCGATTTTAGTGGCTCACATATCGCTTCAGAAAAATTCTTTAATAAGAATGTAGCAATATTATTCGAAATCTGAAAAACTCATATAAAGATCTCAATAATGGTGTTGCGGTCACGCAAGATTTATTATTCCTTTATAAATGATTATCTACTGTTTTTATGAATATCGTTTCTTCTCAAATTAATTTCGCCTAGAAGGTATTCAGTGTCATTATGATTCAATCTTTTCCGGTACATGCCCTTAAATTTTTCTTTATTCTTATCGTTTTGAAGTTAAGCCATACGTTCAAAGAATCCTGTAACAAACGATTCATTTAAAAAAATATTTGCTCAGGCGATGAACCTTTGATTCTTCATACTTGTTATCTCCAATTATTGGATTGAGTATTAGTAGACTGAAAGATTCAACGATGTTCACAAAATACCTTCAAATACTACTTTACTACTGAATGTCCTTATTCTGGTGAAACTCGTTCCACTCGGTACTCAACTCACTCTCTGGCCAGAGGTTCACTATCACAGATCTCTTCTGAAAATCTCGAGAAGTCTTCAAAATATTGAAAATGTGAAGAATAGGGAGAATGTTGGACTGGAGCACAGGTTCATCGCCTGAGCAAATATTTTTTTAAATAAATCGTTTGTTACATGATTCTCTGAACGTATGGCTTAACTTCAAAACGATCGGAATAAAGAGGAATTTAAGGACATGTACCGGAAAAGATTGAATGATGATGACACTCAATACTTTCTAGGCGAAATTAATTTGAAAATAATTGAAAAAAGAATTGATATTCAGAAAAACAGTAGATAAGTGGGAAATCAAAAAACTAGGTAACCTTAATTCTTGGCCCATCATATATACAAACTTACAGTCCTTGTCATCGAAGCACTCTGAAATTCTTGTCTATACGCAGTTACACAAACCTCTTCTTATATTCATAGCTGAGACTTGGATTCGTCCGTCAATTCCTGATTCGGTTGTGCTGATCCCGGGTTACACTATCTACAGGGCCGACAGTCGGGACACACTCGGCTATCGGGGCGTTTGCATATACGTTAGCCAGCACATAGTCGACTTTTATAAGGTTGAAACTATACATAATAGTTGGACCGACATCGATAACATTTTCCTGAAAATTTCTAACAACCAATTTTCTGTGTTTGTTGGATGTGTTTACCGACCGCGCCCATGTCCTGCTGACGTCAGTTGCGCCAATTTTCTCTCCTCTGCGTCCAGAACCTATGACAACATTTTCATTACAGGAGACTTCAATTGTCCCGATCTGAGGTGGCCGATTGTCATGTTACCCCCTGCGTCTTGTCCATCATTTCCTTACGCCGAGTTAGTTTCGAACTCCCGTTTGCAACAGCTTGTAAGACAACCTACCAGATTCAGAGGAGGTCAGACTCCATCCCTCCTGGACTTGGTGTTCGTCTCTGACCCTCTGCTCACATCTGGTCTCAGCTATCTGCAGCCCTTTGGTAGATCTGATCATGTCACACTCTCCACCGAATTGCAGTTTCGTTCATCGGATGCCAATTGTCTTGATACGAAAACCATAAAGAAGGTCGATTACGAGAACATCTCCGCTGAGTTGACGAGATTGGATTGGAGCCCCTTACTTCCATCCCACGATAGCGTTGACAAGCAATGGAAGACCTTTATGAGTCTAGTGAACGAAATTGTCTCCTCCAACACCCGGGTTATGGCGAAGAAATGGAATCCCCTGAAGCCTTGGATCAATGATCACTCACTGAACCTGGTCAGGAAGAAAAAATCTCTCTGGCAAAGATATTTGCGAACTCGATCCGCACAGGACTTCACTGCGCATCGTAATTATTCGAATTATGTTTCTGCTTCCTAGCGAAATTCGAAAAAGAACTTTGAGAATGGACCGGCCTCATCTAAGAACAAGAAGAAATTCTTCAAATACGTTAAATCATCTTTGAGCACCAACGTGAGTGTGACTCTGGCAATTTAAGTTGCGGCTTTGAGGACACGGCGGACATCCTGGCGAAATCATTTTTTCAATCATTTTCCCCTGAGCCGCCAGGTCCGTGTCCAGCTCCACAGTTACCTCGTTGCTGCTCGGAAATGCTAGATGTTGAGATCAATGAAGCGGTGGTGGAGCAGCACCTATGTAAGCTCAATATTTCTTCTGCTCCCGGTAGCGATGGAATTACACCCTTCCTTCTTAAGCGTTGTGCTCGTGCCCTGTCTGTCCCCCTCAACATCATATTTCGCAAGTCCATGATTACAGGTTCGCTTCCCTCGGATTGGCTTTTCGCTACTGTGACCCCCATCTACAAGAAAGGAGATAAGCTCTCCCCAGAAAACTATCGCCCTATAAGCTTGCTGTCAACCGTTGCAAAGGTACTAGAAAAGATAATTAGCGAGCAACTTCTTGGGTTTTCTCTTTCCAATGGCCTGATTCCTGACGAGCAGCATGGTTTTGTTCCTGGGCGCTCCACGACAACAAACCTCCTATTATGCATATCCGACTGGACAAAAGCAATGGACTCCGGTCAGCCAACGGACGTCATATATCTGGACTTCTCCAGGGCTTTCGACAGGGTCCCGCACAGCCGTTTACTGGCTAAGTTGGAGCACATTGGTGTTCGGGGAGGGCTGCTCGATTGGATTAGAGCTTTTCTGTCTGGCCGCTCATACCGCGTGCGCGTCGGCGGTGCGTTCTCTTCATCCGCATGGCCTGTACTCTCTGGCGTTCCTCAGGGTTCCGTTCTGGGGCCTCTGCTCTTCCTTATTTACACCTCCGACCTTCCACATCGTTTTAAATCCACCTTGTCACAGTTTGCCGACGACATCAAACTCTACAATAACCCTATATCGAATCACGCTGATCTTCAGACAGACTTGAACATCTTGAACGAATGGTGCGAAGAATGGTTGCTTCCCCTTAATATAAGTAAATGCTTCGTTCTTCACATAGGTAAAAACAACCCTCGACTGCGTTACACCATCAGTGCTGAATTCTTGTCTCCCGTATCCCAGATCGAGGACCTTGGCGTTACCATTTCAGATGATCTGAGTTGGTTAGCCCACATTGAACGCATTTCAGCCAAAGCAAAACAACTTACCTATATGTTCAATAAATCCTTCAGGGGCTGCGACGACAGAACTTTCGGGACCATCTTCAAAACTTACGTCCGACCAACGCTTGAGTATGCTGGTCCAGTTTGGTGGTGTTCCACGGAGGCTGCCAGTGATGTCCTCGAGTCCACGCAGCGATGGGCCACTCGTGCTCACTATGGTCCATTGCGACCCCCATATGAGCAGCGACTTTCTGCAATGGACTTGACACTCTTCGAGGAGAGACGTGTGCGCGGTGACCTGATCTTTTCGTTTAGAGCCATGCAGGGCCACTTCGGCGGAGGTGTTGCAGTGTGTTTCCTCTGAGCAGGAATAACCTCCGTGGGCATAGTTTCAAACTTAAGCGTGAAAACTTCAGGTCCTCCCAGCGTCAACACTTCCTCCCCAATCGTATCTTTCACAGATGGAACCGCCTGCCTGAGTCCGTGGTGCGATCGTCCTCGGTCAACGCTTTCAAGAACAGTTATGACAGGTGGAGGTCCTCACTGTGATGAGCCCCCGCGGGAGTGGCTGTGCGGTGTTGTGTTTTTTTTTATATGATATCTCAATTTTGTACTTCGCTTGCATTTTTCTAATTATCCGCACCTGTTTGTGTACGTGTATGTGATCTATTGTCAATGTACCCTCGAGTCCATAGGCTTGTCCTCAACTCGAATCAATTATGTAATAAATAAATAAATAATCATTTATAAAGGAATAATAAATCTTGCGTGACTGCAACACCATTATTGAGATCTTCATATGAGTTTTTCAGATTCCAAATAATATTGTGAGCATTTCCCCACAAATATTTCCAAGTATTTCTATGAATATCGCTAATCATAATAGTAGGTTAACTAGTTGAATTAGAAATCGAAAATTACTTGAAAACTATTAGGTTTGGGTATAGGGAAACCTGATGAAAATACTTTCGATATTAATTTTTACGTTCAACAAGGTACAGAAATACTGGGTGTGCCATTTGAATAAGGAAGTTTTTGACCATTATTTGTAGTTAATGTTTGAACATTAATTATGATCACTTAGTATATTCCAGAGTTGAATTTTTTTCTTCCGCATAAGGGTAGCCAATATGTCTACACGAAAAAACATTGTCTGTCTCGTTGGCTTGAAGGGTTTATTCATTAATTGCAAATAAAAAATTCTCCTTTTTTTCGATTTTTCGCCATTTTCTCTTAAATGGTTCTCCTAAGGCATAAAATGGTCTGAATAAACTCATCATTATTTGAGCTTGCCATTCAATTTTTGAATTCATATATAGGGTATTCCATTTAAAAAAGTGTAACTATGGTCTATATCTTTGTTATCGAACACCCATATACATGTGAAAACAAATTTAAATTGTGCAACTGATTGTCCTTTACATTTCACGAAAAAAAAATTTCAAAATGTCTTCATTCACTGCCTCAAAATGGGAACCGCGTCTGAGGTGGGCCACCATGTATATTCTTCGAAAGAAAGCACTGTAGCTAGTCGATGTAAAACATCCCTACATAAATAAGGACTGTAATCAGGTGTTGGGTTTTATATTTTTATTTCGAAGGACCAGTTTATTTTTCAGAAGTTTTTATTGAAGGAAGTCTCAATACACAGTTTATACTCTTTACACAAGTTCAATTACACAGTTGATCGAAAACTACGAATCAGTAGGTACACGCACTTTACTATAATTATCGACGAGGGTAGTTTCGATGTTTAACTACGAACGATAACTACAACCGACTAGGGTTGATTGGTGACTTTAGAAAAATTGCCGACTATAGGACCTCTACAACAAGTGACGACTAGGTCAATGTGCAACTGATACACGTACTCGGTACGACGACAAAACAGCAAAAAGGAATGAGTTTTAGAATATATCGTTCTCCTGCGTCCAATTCATACCCCTTCCTATCCAAACCACAGAAAATGCATAAAGATTAAGGAAGAACATCCGCCACATTTTGATCACAGCCACCGTTCGGGACGGCTTATACGAATGAATGTAATGCGCAGTGGGCGGAATTATTTGAAACTAACTTTAGGGGTAAACATTTAGGCGCTCTCATATAAAGGGCGTTACTGAACATACTCCCCGGGCTGAACCTTCCAGGTTAAGAATAAAAGTGACTGAAAAATGCAAAAAAAATATTGATAAATGAAATAACAAAAAAAAAATGTAATAATAGAGAAAGAAAGAAGCAAAGTTGACATCATATTGATAATCAGTCTTGATTACCGATGTTTTCCTTGCAGAATGGAAGTGGACATATCTTAGTGATAGTTCTAGTGAATGTTCCTCCTTGAGTTTTAACACGAACAATGCGAACACGCGAATCTTTCCCAGGTATCACTTTTATTTCACGGGCTAAAGGCCATTTGAGTGGGGGTGTTTGTTCGTCTTTCAATAAGACAAGATCATTACCTTGAACGTTATTGTAAGGAATGAACCATTTGGGTCTATTTTGTAGCCTATTTAGGTAATCAGTTTTCCAATGTTCCCAGAATTGTTGTTGAATCTGACTGCATTTTTTCCAAAGGGATAAACGATTGATAGGAGTGGATTGATAGGAGTGGATGCAACATCTTTCTCAGGATATGTTGTTAAACTAGATCCTATCAGAAAATGTCCAGGTGTTAAACAGGTGAAATCTGAAGGGCTGTTTGACATTTCGCATATTGGACGTGAGTTCAATACTGCCTCGATTTGAGATAGTACAGTACTGAATTCCTCATAAGTGAATACATAATTTCCCATGATTCTGATTAGGTATATGGTATTTTGCGCTTTTGATAGCTGCTTCCCATAGCCCACCGTGATGTGGTGAACGGGGTGGTATAAATTTCCACTGAATATTATTTTGTATTGCGTAGTTTTGTATGCTTTCCGAAGTTCCAGGTCTCAGAAAGAATTCGTTCAATTCTTTCAACTGGTTTCTAGCACCTGAAAAATTAGTGGCATTGTCACTGAATATTGTAGAAGGAATTCCTCGACGGGCAATGAATCTTTTTAAAGTGAGTAGGAATGACTCTGTACTCAAACTTGAAACTAGTTCGATGTGAACTGCTCGAGTTGTCATACACACAAAAACTGCGATATAGCATTTTAAGATTGGAGCTCTTCTTAAGAGAGAAGATTTAATTGAATAAGGGCCTCCAAAGTCGACAGAGGTGTTAGTGAATGGACGTGACACATGAAGTCTTTCCTTTGGAAGATTACCCATTAGTTGCGTGCAGAATTGTGGTTTGAACCTATAGCATGTGTAACAATTGTTCATAATCCGTTTTATCTCTCTAAGCCCATCTAGCGGCCAATATTTCAGTCGAACGTTTGAAAGTGTGTTCTGAGGACCAGCATGCAAGAGCCTCAAATGCTCTGATTTTAGAATAAGTGTTGAAATATGATTTCTGGATGGAAGTAACATAGGAAACTTTTGATTGTATGGTATATTAGCATTCGAGAGTCTACCACCAACTCTCAGGAGTCCAGATGAGTCAAGAAAGGGATTGAGTTTTTGAACGGCTTTGTTTTTTAGAATTTTTTCTTTTTGAATGTTTTCAACTTCACCGAAAAAATATTTTCGTTGACAAGTTTGAACAATTTTATTTTCTGCCGAATTGTTCAAAATCGAGGTGTAGTGACTTTGGCTAATTACTGTTGTGGACTGTTACCAGATAATTGAGTTAGAGATGGAAGTGTAAAATATTTATTATACATTATTTACAACATCATGAATAATATACTCGCATGAAGCTAACAATACAAGAGATTTCATTATAAATATTAACAACATCTAAACAGAGATATAGTATTCACTAAAATAAGAATTCGTTCATGAGATGATACAAGTTCATTTATGAATGAAGTATGAATGATGAGTATGCTAAGAGTTTATAATCTAAACGAAAATGATTCAAAATTAAATATTATCTGAATATTCAAGAGTGTGAAATAATTCAGATTGTTCAAAAGAAAAGAGATGAATCATGAAATGGACTAAGTTTATCATTGAACACAACGTTTACAGTGATTAAGCATTTAATAGAATTATTAAACGACGATTGATTCGATTTAACCAGAAAAACAGAAGGTTTGTATGATAAACTGTAATGAGAAATCTAGAGTTGTAATAAAGTATAGAATTCAAAGAGTGATTGTAATGTATGAATGTGTTCATGAAGTGAACATATCTATCAACCAAGTTAACATTTACAGTGATAGGGTGCTTAGGAAAATAAGCACGAGCAATTCTATTCTATCAGAAAAATAGGAAACTTGATTGATAAATCTAGAAATGTACCAAGTAAATTTGTATAAAAGAGATCTGAGTTTAACGTTAAGTGAAAAATGCAATACGTGTTCTCGAGCGAGTGAATGAAAATACATGAGCGAGTAAGTGAAAATACAAGAATGAATGAATGAATATATATGATTACAAGTAATAATTGAAATCTTATACCAAACGTAGAGATGGCATATCAGGTTGAACCCATGAAGCGAGGCAGCTGGCCAGACGTGGGAAAGAAGTGTGAACTGGAAAATTCTCCAACGAGAAATCTGAAAATCCTATCGCCTGGTGCAGCTGGCCCACTCCAGGGTCCTTTTCCCTGGAGTTAAGAGGGCATAATTGATCTGATCTGAAACTCGAGAACAGTATTAGCACATGGTCTTATTGAGGTTAACATTATAAATTGAGTTGAAAATTCATATCAATTACAGAAAATATGGAGTGAATTAGAAATGGAACAAATTAACAATCGAATGATCAACTCAATTGTACAGAGAAAAGCTAGAGTTAGTTTAATCTTGATAACACAACGTGGGCCAGTCTGCATAAGCTGAAATGGGCACTGTGTGGTTATCAAGATTAAACGAGATGAACAAAATTATAACACTTTCGTGGCGAGTTTAACTTATATAGCAAGAGTAAGGTGCAACTTGTTCTTAACAGAAGCAGGAAGCAATTCGTTCTGATTGATTGTCTGACAAAAATGCAACAGGTGAATTATAGCGAATTTTGACAATTAAGAGGTTAAGATGTTTATGTAACCTTGGTTTTCTATAAAATGTAACCTTGGTTGCATACCTTAATTATGCACTGGAGAGATGCAGCTGGGGCCATCTCGAAACGGAGAGGCGAACTGGACTAGACGATGAATTTTCAACATTCCGCCCGCCATAGCAAACAGAGTTGGCTATTGAGCTGAGTTGGAGTTGAAATCTTCTTGTGCTGATTCACTTGTAGAGTTGATTGGTAGGATGGCTAGCTTCGTGATAGGCCTTTTGAAGATGGACGTGGACGTTTTAACAGTGACGACTCGAACTAATCCGTCCACACCTGGATGTACAGCCATTACTCGCCCTAATGGCCATTTGCATGGAGGGAGTCGTTCATCCGTGAGTAGCACTAAGGATCCAACTTTGAGTTCGTTGGAAGGATGATACCACTTGGAGATGGAAAGATGTCGCTGCAGAAACTGGGTGGACCATCTTGACCAAAATTGTTGAATTCGTTCTTGGATGAATTGCCATCTTGACAATCGAGATGTGGAAATTCCTTGCAGAGATGGTTCTGGTATCATATTTAGTGGGCTGCCTATCAAAAAGTGGCCAGGAGTAAGTGCGGTGCAGTCTTCAGGATCATCGCTAAGTGGTTCAAGTGGTCTTGAGTTGAGGATCGCTTCAATTTGAGTAAGAAGCGTCATTAATTCTTCCATTGTGAAGATATGGTCTTTGGTAGATCTTGCGAGATGGTACTTGAAGGATTTGACGGCTGCTTCCCATTTTCCACCCATATGGGGCGCTGCTGGAGGATTGAAGCACCAATTTGTGCCTTCATTCATAAGTAGGTCTGCCATGATCCGATTCTTCGAGGTGGCGTGAGTGAATAGATTCTTGAGATGCACATCTGCACCGATGAAGTTGGTACCGCAGTCTGAGTAGATTGTGTGACATATTCCTCGACGAGATGTGAATCGCCTGTAGGCAGCGATGAAAGATTCAGTGGAATAGTCACTTACTGCTTCAAGATGGACTGCTGATGTGGCGAAGCATACAAACACACAGACCCAACCTTTGTGTGTTTTGGCTCCTCTTCCTTTCCAGGTTTTGATTGTAAGTGGGCCAGCGTAGTCGATACCAGTATGAAGAAATGGTCTGGATGGCTTGATTCGTGGCTCTGGAAGTTGGCCCATGAGTTGGTGGGCTCGTATACCACGCTGTTTTGCACATATCACACACTTGAGTATGTGTAGGCCCAAGCCCAAATCACCAGAAGCAACCACCTCAGTATACACCTGTGATGATTGCAGAGGTGATCATTTTATCGCCTTTTGTCATTGATTCAAGCAGCGTTCCGCAGAGGAGCGTCACGAGATTGTCGAGCAGCAAAGTCTCTGCTTCAATTGTCTGGGTCGATACAACATACGGTCCTGCAGAAACTACCGTACTTGTCTCATCTGTGCATCCCGGCATCACTCGATGCTCCATAAATCATCTAAAAGCCACTGGGGCTCTTCCTCCAATGATCCAGTACTGCTGACGAATGGTGGACAGTGTAAGCTGGGTACCTCCATGAAAAGTGCGGAGGTGAACTGCCTTGATTACGAGGGAGGTGAATTGTGAATTACGAGGGAGTATTGCAGGATGAGTACTATCTGGGTCTAAATGAGCGTTGGTGATTCGTCCGCCTACACGAATAACACCATCGTGGTCAAGAAATGCTGTGAGTCTACTGAACGCATGAGATGATGATAGAGGTGTTTTAGATTGAAGAGCCTTGATTTCTTGAGGAAAATATACCTCCTGGGTGGTCTTAAGCCAAAAAATACGTGATTTCTCCAAGTCAGTTGAAGAGAGAGGTGTGGACATGGTTAGATTAGAATGATATCTAAGTCGGGCGAGGACTCTTAAACAAATGGAAGTGATTCTAAATAATTTAGAAAGAGACGAATACCTGTATATAAGGTCCCATGGGTAATCTCGAGTTGTGGCCACGAGAAGATTCTGATTGGGCTTTGCTTCAGATTCGAGGTCGACTGTCGAAGCCGGCTGACGTGTTGGCCAGGAATCTGCTGACTTGGAGAGCCATGGTGGTCCCGTCCACCACAGCGAATTGTTCAGTAGTTGATTTGAAAGTAACCCGCGAGTTGCTAAATCCGCTGGATTTTCTTTGCCGGGGACATACCTCCATTTTGCATTTGGAGTCAGTTGTTGGATGAGCTCTACCCTGTTTCGGACGAAGTCTTTCCAGCGAGCGGGGTGAGAATTGATCCACGAGAGGGATACTGTTGAATCCGTCCACAAAGTCGTTGATTGTACGTGCATATCTAGAATATTGAGAGTGTAATGAGTAAGTTTGGCCAAAATGACAGAAGCAGTAAGTTCTAGTCTCGGGATTGTGAGTGGTTTTAGGGGCGTGACTTTGGTCTTAGAAGACAATAGGGTGACTTTGGATCCTGTGGACGGTGAGTGGGTAACGAGGTATAATACAGCGGACATTGCCAGCTGAGATGCATCAGAAAAGCCATGAAGTTCCACGGTTGATTGTTCTAGAGTTCCAACCCAACGTGGTACTCTAACATTGGCCAATGCTTTAAGATCTTCTCTGATGTTACACCATTTATGAGAGAGATGAGATGGGAGCTGTTCGTCCCATGACAGTTTCTGGAGCCAAAGTTCCTGCAATAACATTTTGGCCCTGATCGTGACAGGGGAAACAAAACCAAGTGGATCAAAGATTTGGGCAATATTAGACAAGATAATACGTTTAGATATTACCGACCCAGTAGATTCGGAGTTGATTTTGAAGGCAAAGTGGTCATCTTGGGGGTGCCAAAGTAGACCTAAGATTTTGGTTGAAGTAGGACAGTCGTCGAAGTTGATTGGAGATGGTATCATTTCTTCCTCAGTAACCATCTTGAGTACACCAGGAGTGTTTGATTGCCATTTTGCTAAGGGCAGGCCGCCCGCCATGCAGAGATGCTTTAAGTCCTTTGCGATTTCTGATAGTTCCTCTTGAGTGTCAGCTCCGCCATAGATGTCGTCAACATAACGGCCTTTGGTGAGTGGTTGAATGGCCAGTGGATACTTGTGACCTTCATCTTCAATGAGTTGGAGTAGAACACGAATTGCGAGGAATGGGGCTGACTTGGTTCCGTAGGTGACTGTTGTAAGATGGTACGTCGAAATCTTGTCTTCAGAGTCTAGCCAGAGGATGCTTTGAAGATCCCAATCGTCAGGATGGACCTGGATTTGCCTATACATCTTCGTGATGTCTGTGGAAAACACAAATTTAAATCGACGTACCCAATGTAAGACGTCAGTGACGTCCAACTGTAATTTGGCACCAGTGTGCATGATGTCGTTCAATGATTGGCCTGATGAAGTTGGACTGGAACCGTTGAAAACTACTCGCAACTTAGTAGTTAAACTGTCTGGTTTGAGGACCCCGTGATGTGGTAGGAAATATCTTGATTGTACATTTTGATTGGAGGCTTTCTTCATATGATGTAGGTGTTCATATTCAGTCATGAATTCAGTGTAGAGGTGGCCATATTCCTGGTCTTTGTCGAATTTTCGAAGCAGACTTTGGAGGCAACGAAAAGCACGCTGTCTGGAGGATCCTAACAGGCTGGAATCAGACTTCAAAGGGAGTCTTACCATGTACTTTCCGGAAGAAAGCCGGGAGTGAGTGGATTTGAAGTAATCTTCACATTCCTGTTCATCGGGGGTGAGTGACGTGGATGAACTGGGCTGGACTTCTTCTTGTTCCCAGAACTTTGCGAGGAGGCGTTGAAGGTCAGAGTCTTGAATGGCATGGCATACTGGACGCTGAGTTGAAGAAACTTCTTGAAATGGGCTTACAGGACCAAGGATCAACCATCCAAATATTGACAGAAGTGCCGTTGGAGATGTATCTTGCGATCCTTTTCGTTGGTGAGGAAGAATTACAGAGCCGTAGACATCAGCACCTAATATCATAGTACGAGAGATGACGACCAAAACCATGTCTCATAGCGGCCCGGCTAAAACCGTGTAAAATCGATAGATTAGATGACCCTAGAGCCGACTGGTAAGTAGTA
Organism: Adalia bipunctata; assembly: GCA_910592335.1. NCBI lineage: Eukaryota > Metazoa > Arthropoda > Insecta > Coleoptera > Coccinellidae > Adalia > Adalia bipunctata. The sequence goes on from OU342951.1 coordinate 32,497,045, forward strand.
ATACTCAGAAGTGTAGCATCTTCGCGGGGGGGCATTTCTGCTGTGTAAAAATAAAATGGTCGACGGTCGTATAACGGCCCGTCTGATATTGAAATTGTACATAGATTTTGTTATTTTATCACTAAAATTTGTGTTTTCAGACATTTTGTGCGTAGCGTTTGACCTGAGTGTCTCTTCAAAAATGTCAAAAATCTGACCTAAGTGACTCATAGCGGCTCGGTTCATTTTTGTTTTGAATCATTCGTATGGATGCCCAAAATACAAAAATACGGTTTTCAGACATTTTGAGTGTCGCCTATAACGAAAAAATGTGCTGGAGTCGCCCGGCAAAAACTCCGGCTACACTAGTAAGAGAAAGACATATGCGATCTTATCGCAAAGAAAAGAGATGAACCAAGTGTGTGGTCAACTTGTCAAAATCATATGGAAGATGTAAACCAATATTTATATGGCCACAGGCTTGCTTTGCCCACAAGCTCTGACCACAAGGAGTTGATGCGTTGAATATAATTCATGTAAAACTGATTTCTGAATTAAAGTCGTATATTTTTTTATATTTTTCATTTGGAATATATCTATTTGGTGTTAGTGACTATAATCAAAAGAATTTCTGTGAAGTATTTCGGAAATTTCTCAAATTATTTTACGGACTTGGATCAGGAATATATTAGAAATGATTTGAGTTGAACGTTGAACAAATTCATAATATCTAAATAAATATAATGCATATATTTTTGCTGAATAATTAATGTTTTATTGGCCACAAACTACAAAAGTACGTATTATCATTTCATTCCTCCGAATTTTCAATTAGTAGGTAAATTTGGTAGCTACCTCAATTTCATGTTCAGTGCTTGTATTTCTATATGATTGCGGCTATTCAGCATTGATTTCTTGTGCTTGAGGAAAGAAACTTTGAATTCAGAAACACATTAGATAAATGTTTGATAAATATGTGTATGACAAAATTGGACGATACCCTTGAGGTAATTTTACTTCACGTTCATGCAACCGGGCTAAGTACTGCAAATTGAAAAGTTGTCTGATTAGTTAAATGCTACATTCAATTTGTCTGATATAATTTTTTTCCACATCTGTGGAACGTATTCAATCATTGACGACGAATTTCAGACAGGCCGCTATGAGTCACTTAGGTCAGATTTCTTGACATTTTCGAAATGCTATAAAAATGTAAGGCGACATGTTTTTTGTCTGAAAATTGATCTTTCCACATCAATTGACACGGCTTAACCTATAAAAATCATTTTCAGACGGGCCGCTGTAAGTTTTTTTTTTATTTTATTTTTTACTTTTTTTTATTGGTCTCCTGGTTACACGCTACAATCTTGGTGTCTGAAAACTGTGTTATTGGTATCTCAGGGCTATTATCTAACTACATTCCGGAAATCAGACGGGCCGCTATGAGTCACCCATGTCGTTTTTTTGACATTTTTGAACATGCGCTCAGATCATACGCTACGCGCAAAATGTCTGAAAATCGCATTCCTGGGTACAGGGTCATATAATCTATCGATTCCGTGCGGTTTTAGCCGAGCCGCTATAAGTCAAAAATCTTGGTCGCCATCTCTCGTACTATCATGTCTATTGGTCGAGGTGTGAGGAAATCTGGATCAGCGAGTTTAAGTTTTTCAAGATGTGGCCAATATTGACCATCACAGCAGGTGAAAGATGGTAGAATATTGAATGGAGTAGATAAGATATGGGCAGTTATACTTATTGTCCTGTTGTAGCGAAGAGACTTCAATGTGACGATCACTGTTCCTTTCGTTCTTGAGATGGTTCCACCAATTCCAAGGACGTCCACATTGGATTGGCTTCGTGGAAGGTGAAGTTGTCTTGCGAGGTCTTCTGCGATGAGCGAAAGTGGTCTTTCGTTCTGATAGGATCGGGGGCATGAAATGGCAGTGGGGAGCTCCCCCTGGAGTGATTTGCTCGACGACTATCTTGAGTTTGATGTGTATATAATGCTGTAATTCCAACTCAATTATCCGGCCCGAAGGACCAAATGTTCAAAATCGAGGTGTAGTGACTTTGGCTAATTACTGTTGTGGACTGTTACCAGATAATTGAGTTAGAGATGGAAGTGTAAAATATTTATTATACATTATTTACAACATCATGAATAATATACTCGCATGAAGCTAACAATACAAGAGATTTCATTATAAATATTAACAACATCTAAACAGAGATATAGTATTCACTAAAATAAGAATTCGTTCATGAGATGATACAAGTTCATTTATGAATGAAGTATGAATGATGAGTATGCTAAGAGTTTATAATCTAAACGAAAATGATTCAAAATTAAATATTATCTGAATATTCAAGAGTGTGAAATAATTCAGATTGTTCAAAAGAAAAGAGATGAATCATGAAATGGACTAAGTTTATCATTGAACACAACGTTTACAGTGATTAAGCATTTAATAGAATTATTAAACGACGATTGATTCGATTTAACCAGAAAAACAGAAGGTTTGTATGATAAACTGTAATGAGAAATCTAGAGTTGTAATAAAGTATAGAATTCAAAGAGTGATTGTAATGTATGAATGTGTTCATGAAGTGAACATATCTATCAACCAAGTTAACATTTACAGTGATAGGGTGCTTAGGAAAATAAGCACGAGCAATTCTATTCTATCAGAAAAATAGGAAACTTGATTGATAAATCTAGAAATGTACCAAGTAAATTTGTATGAAAGAGATCTGAGTTTAACGTTAAGTGAAAAATGCAATACGTGTTCTCGAGCGAGTGAATGAAAATACATGAGCGAGTAAGTGAAAATACAAGAATGAATGAATGAATATATATGATTACAAGTAATAATTGAAATCTTATACCAAACGTAGAGATGGCATATCAGGTTGAACCCATGAAGCGAGGCAGCTGGCCAGACGTGGGAAAGAAGTGTGAACTGGAAAATTCTCCAACGAGAAATCTGAAAATCCTATCGCCTGGTGCAGCTGGCCCACTCCAGGGTCCTTTTCCCTGGAGTTAAGAGGGCATAATTGATCTGATCTGAAACTCGAGAACAGTATTAGCACATGGTCTTATTGAGGTTAACATTATAAATTGAGTTGAAAATTCATATCAATTACAGAAAATATGGAGTGAATTAGAAATGGAACAAATTAACAATCGAATGATCAACTCAATTGTACAGAGAAAAGCTAGAGTTAGTTTAATCTTGATAACACAACGTGGGCCAGTCTGCATAAGCTGAAATGGGCACTGTGTGGTTATCAAGATTAAACGAGATGAACAAAATTATAACACTTTCGTGGCGAGTTTAACTTATATAGCAAGAGTAAGGTGCAACTTGTTCTTAACAGAAGCAGGAAGCAATTCGTTCTGATTGATTGTCTGACAAAAATGCAACAGGTGAATTATAGCGAATTTTGACAATTAAGAGGTTAAGATGTTTATGTAACCTTGGTTTTCTATAAAATGTAACCTTGGTTGCATACCTTAATTATGCACTGGAGAGATGCAGCTGGGGCCATCTCGAAACGGAGAGGCGAACTGGACTAGACGATGAATTTTCAACACGAATCCATCAGAAACAGAAAGCGAACCAATTAATTTTTCAGAAGGTGCGTCAAGTTGGTGACACACCCCCCGAATTTTGGTATCAAATTGTTTTGGGAATTTTGTGCCCATTTTGTGCCAATTTGTGCCGTATGTTATGAATTTTGTGCCCGTTCCGTTCTCGAGATATTTCAAATTTTCCAAGTGTGTCACCAACTTGACGCTGTGACACACTTGTGGAAATTTGAAAATTTTTTTCTTTGGATAAATTGTGCCCATTTTGTGCCAATTTGTGCCGTATGTTATGAATTTTGTGCCCGTTCCGTTCTCGAGATATTTCAAGTTTTCCAAGTGTGTCACCAACTTGACGCTGTGACACACTTGTGGAAATTTGAAAATTTTCTTCTTTAGATAAATTGTGCCCATTTTGTGCCAATTTGTGCCGTATGTTACGAATTTTGTGCCCGTTCAGTTCTCGAGATATTTTGAGTTTTGTTTGTGAGGAGCGTCAAGTTGGTGACACACCCCTCGAATTTTGGTATCAAATTGTTTTGGGAATTTTGTGCCCATTTTGTGCTAATTTGTGCCGTGAATTATGAATTTTGTGCCCGTTCCGTTTTAGAGATATTTCGAGTTTTTCACGTGAGTCACCAACTTCACGTTGTGCCTCACATAAGGAGAGCTGGAAATTCTTCTTTGGATAAATTGTGCCCATTTTGCGCTAATTCGTGCCGCATAGTATAGATTTTGCATGCTTGTAGTTTTCGAGATATTTGAAGTTATTCATGTGAGATGAATAGATGCACCAGAATTCAAAGACGAATTCCATGTCATAATATTATGTGATAATTTTAAAGTATGAGTTGTTGAACTGGCAGACATTCGGTGAAAACAACCAAATTTCAATGATTCGACGACCTTTTCACTTAGAATAATCAATTCAATATAATAATTGAGTTGATGAATTAATATATAGCTACAGGTTTATCCGAGGGTTTATCGAATACGTTGACACATCCTCAGTTTCAATAATACTGGGTGTTTGGTGATTCGACGTGAACCTTGAAATGGGATACCTATACTAGACGTCATTTGCAGTGAATTGCGTCGAGTGAAGCATGGTCCGAAAATCTATGGTTACGAAGATATCGCTATTTTTCAACTTTTTTGAAATTTTCTGCTTCGTTATCGAAAATAATTAATTTTGTGAAAAATACTCGACTCTAAATATTCAATGAATATTCTGTTCAAAGCTGAGGAGATGGTGCTCGTTTCTGCGAAAAAGTATATTCACTGAAAATTCAGATAACCCGAGATTAGAGGGTCATAAATGGCTGCACCTGTTTTCCTCATGAAATCTTGATAAAACAATTGAGAATTACTTGAAAAAAGAATCATAGACTTGGTGTACAAATCTCAAGAAAAACTACCCTGTCTCATCAGCTTTCCAAAAAGGTACATATGTCAATAATTTCTTCATGCAATCTAAAAAATAAGTCCGGAAAACCAAGCAGACAACAAACTTTTTCGAGTCATTCAGATATCCTATTATCCTTCATTTCACTCGGCGTGATTCGTAAGCCGTAAGCGGGTCATGGTTCGATCACTCGGAATAGTTGACATGATATGACAGATCACATATTAAATTACCAAACTGTTAGTTGCTTGCAGTTACAACAATAAGAAGGTTTCTTCTCAATTGCGATATCGAAGATCCCAATTTCTTGAAACACATCTTATGGACAGATGAATCAAAATTTAACCAAGACGGAATAACAAATTTTCATAATGCGCATTATTGGGCGCCAAAAGGTCAGAATCCCAGGAAATGTAAAGAAATCTCCCATCAGAAAAGATTTTCCTTCAATGTATGGATGGGCTCCGTTTACAATTGTATTGTTGGACCTGCTTTTTTACCTGATAACCTAAATGGGATCTCGTACGATAATTTTCTGCGTGACGAGCTTAGGTTGCAATCATAGAAGATGTACCGCTGACAGTTCGATCACGAATTATTTTTCAGCATGATGGCTGTCCAGCTCATTACTTCAGAAACGTGCGGTTGTGGCTAGACCAAAACTGTCCCCAACGTTGGATAGGACGTGGTGGGCCAATTTCTTGGCCGGCCAGATGTCCGGACCTGACCCCATGCGGTTTTTACATTTGGTGTCACATGAAACATCTAGTGTATAGTAGGTACACCAGTGACGACAGCTGAAGAATTGAGGGAGAGATTTTTGACGGCTGCTCAGCATGTAAACAATAACTTTTCAACGCGGGTAACAATTTCTGAAGTACGCCGTAGACTGCGTGCATGCATAAGAAATCGAGCAGGATGTCTAGTTTTGTTAATTTTTTGTTTATGTTTATGTCTATGTTCATGTTTATTATACGGATTTGTTTGTGGTTAGTATCATTAAAGCAATTAACAGTTTGGTAATTCAATCTGTGATTTGTCACATCATCTATTCCGAGAATTGCTGAAAGTGATCGAACCATGAACCGCTTACGAATCACGCCGAGTGAAATAAAGGATAATAGGATATCTAAATGACTCGAAAAACTCTGTTGTCTGCTTGATTTTCCGGCCATATGTTTTGATTGCATGAAGGAATTATTGACTTTTTTGGAAAGCTGATGAAACAGGGTAGTTTTTCCTTGCATTTGAACACCAAGTTCATAATACTTCGAGTAATTCTCAATTGTTTTATCAAGATTTCATGAGGAAAACACTTGCAGCCATTCAGGACCCTGTATATCTCGGGTTATCTGAGTTTTTAGTGAAAACTTTTTCGCAAGAGCGAAACAACAAAATATTCCTTGAAAATTTAGAGTCGAGTAGTTTTCACAAAATTACTTATTTTCGATAACGAAGCAGAAAATTTCAAAAAAGTTGAAAAATAGCGATATCTTCGTAACCATAGATTTTCGGACCATGCTTCACTCGACGCAATTCACTGCAAATGACGTCTAGTATATCCCTTTTTAAGGTTCAAGTCGTAGATATATATACAGGGTGGCCCACCCCAGACGCGGTTCTCATTTTGAGGCAGTAAATGAAGACATTTTGAAAAATTTTTTTCGTGAAATGTAAAGAACAATCAGATGCACAATATAAAATTATTTTCACATATACAGGGTGTTCGATAACAAAGATATAAACCAAAGTTACACTTTTTTAAATGGAATACCCTATATATGAATTCAAAAATTGAATGGCAAGCTCAAATAATGATGAGTTTATAAAGACCATTTTATGCCTTAGAAGAACCATTGTAGAGAAAATGGCGAAAAATCGAAAAAAAGGAGTATTTTTAATTTGCAATTAATGAATAAACCCTTCAAGCCAACGAGACAGACAATGTTTTTTCGTGTAGACATATTGGCTACCCTTATGCAGAAGAAAAAAATTTAACTCTGGAATATACTGAGTGATCATAATTAATGTTCAAACATTAACTACAAATAATGGTCAAAAACTTTCTTATTTCAAATGGCACACCCAGTATTTCTGTACCTTGTTGAACGTAAAAATTAATATCGAAACTATCTTCATTGGGTTTCCCTATACCTAAACCTAATAGTTTCCAAGTAATTCTCGATTTTTAATTCAACTAGTTAACCTACTATTATGATTAGCGATATTCATAGAAATATTTGGAAATATTCGTGGGGAAATGATCACAATATTATTTGAAATCTGAAAAACTCATATGAAGATCTCAATAATGGTGTTGCGGTCACGCAAGATTTATTATTCCTTCATAAATGATTAGGTATCTACTGTTTTTCTGAATATCAATTCTTTTTTCAATTATTTTCAAATTAATTTCGCCTAGAATGTATTAAGTGTCATTATCATTCAATCTTTTTCGGTACATGCCCTTAAATTTTTCTTTATTCTTATCGTTTTGAAGTTAAGCCATACGTTCAAAGAATCATGTAACAAACGATTCATTCAAAAAAATATTTGTTCAGGCCATGAACCTGTGCTCCAGTCCAACATTTTCCTATTCTTCACATTTTCAATATTTTGAAGACTTTTAGAGATTTTCAAAAGAGATCTGTGATAGTGAACCTCTGGCCAGAGAGTGAGTTGAGTACCGAGTGGAACGAGGTTCACCAGCATAAGGACATTCAGTTCAGTAGTAAGGTAGTATTTGAAGGTATTTTGTGAACATCTTTGAAACTTTGAGTCTACTAAGTAATACTCAATCCAACAATTGGAGATAACAAGTATGAAGAATCAAAGGTTCATCGCCTGAGCAAATATTTTTTTAAATGAATCGTTTGTTACATGATTCTTTGAACGTATGGCTTAACTTCAAAACGATAAAAATAAAGAAAAATTTAAGGGCATGTACCGAAAAAGATTGAATGATAATGACACTTAATACATTCTAGGCGAAATTAATTTGAAAATAATTGAAAAAAGAATTGATATTCAGAAAAACAGTAGATACCTAATAATTTATAAAGGAATAATAATTGCGTGACCGCAACACCATTATTGAGATCTTCATATGAGTTTTTCAGATTTCAAATAATATTGTGATCATTTTCCCACAAATATTTCCAAATATTTCTATGAATATCGCTAATCATAATAGTAGGTTAACTAGTTGAATTAAAAATCGAGAATTACTTGAAAACTATTAGGTTTAGGTATAGGGAAACCCAATGAAAATAGTTTCGATATTAATTTTTACGTTCAACAAGGTACAGAAATACTGGGTGTGCCATTTGAAATAAGAAAGTTTTTGACCATTATTTGTAGTTAATGTTTGAACATTAATTATGATCACTCAGTATATTCCAGAGTTAAATTTTTTTCTTCTGCATAAGGGTAGCCAATATGTCTACACGAAAAAACATTGTCTGTCTCGTTGGCTTGAAGGGTTTATTCATTAATTGCAAATTAAAAATACTCCTTTTTTTCGATTTTTCGCCATTTTCTCCACAATGGTTCTTCTAAGGCATAAAATGGTCTCCATAAACTCATCATTATTTGAGCTTGCCATTCAATTTTTGAATTCATATATAGGGTATTCCATTTAAAAAAGTGTAACTTTGGTCTATATCTTTGTTATCGAACACCCTGTATATGCGAAAACAATTTTAAATTGTGCATCTGATTGTCCTTCACATTTCACGAAAAAAAAAATTTCAAAATGTCTTCATTTACTGCCTCAAAATGGGAACCGCGTCTGGGGTGGGCCACCCTGTATATATATTCATCAACTCAATTATTATATTGAATTGATTATTCTAAGTGAAAAGGTCGTCGAATCATTGAAATTTGGTTGTTTTCACCGAATGTCTGCCAGTTCAACAACTCATACTTTAAAATGATCACATAATATTATGACATGGAATTCGTCTTTGAATTCTGGTGCATCTATTCATCTCACAGGAATAACTTCAAATATCTCGAAAACTGCAAGCATGCAAAATCTATACTATGCGGCACGAATTAGCGCAAAATGGGCACAATTTATCCAAAGAAGAATTTCCAGCTCTCCTTATGTGAGGCACAACGTGAAGTTGGTGACTCACGTGAAAAACTCGAAATATCTCTAAAACGGAACGGGCACAAAATTCATAATATACGGCACAAATTAGCACAAAATGGGCATAAAATTCCCAAAACAATTTGATACCAAAATTCGAGGGGTGTGTCACCAACTTGACGCTCCTCACAAACAAAACTCAAAATATCTCGAGAACTGAACGGGCACAAAATTCGTAACATACGGCACAAATTGGCACAAAATGGGCACAATTTATCTGAAGAAGAAAATTTTCAAATTTTCACAAGTGTGTCACAGCGTCAAGTTGGTGACACAGTTGGAAAACTTGAAATATCTCGAGAACGGAACGGGCACAAAATTCATAACATACGGCACAAATTGGCACAAAATGGGCACAATTTATCCAAAGAAAAAAATTTTCAAATTTCCACAAGTGTGTCACAGCGTCAAGTTGGTGACACACTTGGAAAACTTGAAATATCTCGAGAACGGAACGGGCACAAAATTCATAACATACGGCACAAATTGGCACAAAATGAGCACAAAATTCCCAAAACAATTTGATACCAAAATTCAGGGGGTGTGTCACCAACTTGACGCACCTTTTTTCAGAACCCTTTTTTGAGTTTTTAATGAATCGCAAACAATATGCTATCACCCTCTTAAGGCGAAACAAATCAGAAAATTTCGTGAATACATGATAAATATGTGTTTCATTTCGAATAAGATGGACAGTTTTTCTTTGTTCAGGGAGATTTGCAATGATTTTTCTGAATTCAAATTGTGTCAGATCTAGATTTGATTGAAGAGGAAAATCGGGACCATTCCACCATAAATCTGAGCCAAGTAATTGTGATGGCAATGAACCTCTAGAAAGTATATCCGCTGGATTTAGCTTCGATCGAATATGTCGCCAAGTAGCATCTTTGGAGTTGTCCTGAATTTGAACTATTCTATTTGAAACAAATACAGACCAACGTGATGGGTGAGATCGAATCCACGCTAACACTATTTCCGAATCAGACCATAGATTTATGGAAACCCTAGAACACTAACCTTAAATCGCACTCCCCTCAATACCTAGGAGCATAGAATAAATGGAGGGAAGGCTTCATACGCTCGACAGATCATTTTGAACTTCCAATTTCGGCGGAGGTTAGAGTTTCGTGTGGCGCCCGATAGATAACGCTGTGATCGCAAATAGGGCTATATGTCACATAATATGTCTTGTTCTGTGGCGCTACAGTTGCAAAGAATATTATGTGGTTGTCATTTTTATTGATACATTTTTACGACCAACACCAAAGTGATTGAATAATAAAACTTTTTGTTGTTGACTGAAAGGGCTAAAGGAGGTCGAAACAAATTGTATTGAATTCGAATATTGTTTGAAGTTACTATAATATACGAATTGAATCGGCTTCGATAAAAAAAGCATTTGTGCGGCTTCAACTATCTAATTTACCTGTTGGTTTTGTTCATTTCAACGTTTGTTGCTAAGTATAATATTTTTAATTGATATAGTGTGATTTATTATGCTATGTACCTACTATATAATTATTGAATGAAAAAACAAGGTAAACAGTTTGAATTTTTATTGACAAGTATCAAAACATATTGAACAATTTTATTATTACCTATTTTAGCCAAAAAGGCCTCGGTGGGATCATGACGCATTCAAAATTTCTGAAGAAAGAAAATCACGCCTTCTGATTGACTTCAAATGACGTCCGGTTGTTCCATATGAAGAAATCGAAACAAATTCTTACTACATTAAAATTCGACAATTCCATCTCCGTTTTTTTCAGCTTCTAGAAGAAGACCTGTACGTTACTTAAATAAAAGAATTTTTTTAAGTCTCACCCTTCAAAATAACACCAAATATTAATCATAACAATATTGTTGACATATCACCACATTCTAATCAATTATTTATGCGCAATTATATGGAAATTCTATGATCGGAAATAAATTTGTCAAAACGAATTTCATTTTGAATATGTTATCGTTATAGCCATGCTGGAGCCACGAACGACGTTGGCGCCATCTCATAACCTTGCGGCGAACTGACAAGTGCGGACGTTTTTGGCAGTTCATTTTTGTAGCGGAGCCTTCCCTCCATTCATTCTATGCTTCTAGTCAATACTAACCATTCGTAAAATTTACGATTTCGAATTCAAACATCAAAATCAACTTGACTAAGGAATTGATTCTTCATAAAATAACTTTAATAACACACAAATTCAAGTAAATTTACACTAAACATACAAAATACGACAAACTAATTGTCATTATTGCAGAAAACACAAAAACGTGCACGATGCTCTTCGCAAAAAGCTCGATTACAATGGTTACAAACAAGTGACGTCATTCTTCTTTTTTTCGAGGGGAAGTTAAAACATGTTGTGCGCTTCGACACTCAAGGTTCCACTTGATCATGTGCTTGTGGAATTTTCAAAATATCACTTATCATATCTTTGAGTGAGCGTTGCAAAGTTGGTAGTTTTATACCCTCTTCTAGCCATCTTTTTATGAGTTCTTCACGAAGTTCATTCATGAAATTTCTTCTGGAAACATTTTTCTTACCACTTCTTTGTGAGTTGTGATTGAAAATGATCCATGAGTTCATAAATGCCATGTTGAGCATACCTTGGAATATACATAATCGTCAAAAATAATCCGACGTGGGAGTTACATGAATACTAACCTTTCGTAAATATTACGAATCACCCCTGGATTTCCTGATACGCACTGATCTGTTCATAACAACGGACTGAGCAAATGACCTGTCGAACCGAATAATGAAGCTAAACAAAAAACTGGAATACTGCGTATTACGCATTTTTGTCAAATCGAATCTCCAACAAGTGCTTCGTAAAATTTACGAATGGTTAGTGTTCTAGGGAATATTTCGTAAGTGAGCTGGCAACAAAATTGATATTTTTGAAACAAGGTTTGATAGAAGTAGTGCGCCCATTAGTTCGAATTTGGGTATTGTCAAAATTTTCAAGGGTGCAACACGACTCTTAGCCGTAATCATAGATGCATAGAATTTCTATGCATCTATCACCAAGGAATGCAAAATTCTATGATATTTGTCAGACCATTGTCAGACTAGAGATACATCTGAGCCAGAGTACTGGTCAGTTGCAATGCAGTCAAGAATAATCTTAGTTCTAGCCCTTTTAGTCAAGGTTCGAACAGAGAACAACACCGAAAAACATGATGCAATTCAAAATACCCAAGTTATCCATTTGATTGATATCACAACTTATATAGTGAAGAGCAAATATAAAATAACAATCAGGAATATACACAATAATCCTTTAGGAAAATATGTCTTCGAACTTGTCGATGGTGAAGCCTTCGCCACTTTCTCAAATTCGAGGAACGAAACACTTTCATATGATTACATAAGCAAGAAAAATTCTACAGTATATATTGTGAATTTGAACCAACTGATACTACCAGAAGAGGAGTATGTATTAAAAGTGAAATTAATTTTTCCGTCGAAGTTGGTGCCCGCAACTAAATTTAGTAGATATGATGAGGATCATTCCTTCTTATGGAAAGGCAACAGTGTTTTTTATTCTCCATACTCCACTGAAATATATCGTTTTATGTTCATGACAGATCCAAAATTCAACAGAAATTTACAAATGTCAATACCTTATGATTCTTCAGTGAAGAATATGTTCATTTATTATGCGAGGAACCTTGCTCCCCTAGAATATAAAGAAATTGTTCTAACATTCACAAGTCCCATTCCTGTGTTTCGAGTGAAAAAACTAATACGAAGTATATATGTGTCTCAATTTGGAAAAATTCAGGTTGAAGATCAGGTCGTTGTTGAAAACGCAGGTGAGTACAAAGCTCCAATCTGACGTCAATCGTGAGAGTAATCAATCATATGAAATTTTTTCGTAACTAATATTATAAGGGCATCCAATTTTTCCGAAAAAAAATCGAAAAAACACGTTGCTAAGTAATATTTTAACAAAAAGCATGAGTGCTGGTGGCAACAAAAATCCGAGTCGAAGATGAGAATTTTTGCACCTGCACGAATGCTTTTTTTTAAAAAATATTACTTTGCATTGTGTTTTTTCGATTTTTTCACTGGAAAAATTAGATGCCCGAATGGTATTTGACAAGACTATTTCATGAGTAACAGATTGTTCTGGATGCATTATGTATGTATTATTAATTTTAGTTGACAAGTGACAACAACTGTCAAGTTTTGCCGCGGGTAAACCCGAAAAAACTGCTGACAGCTGCTGCAATATTGTTTTTCCATCTAGAAACCATTTTTGATTCAAAATTGAGCGTTTCTGATTGGTGGAAATTGAGACGAGGGAAAAAGTCGTGAGTAATATCATGAGGGCATCTAATTTTTCCGGAAAAAATCGAAAAAACAAGTTGCCTAGTAATGTTTTAATAAGAAACATGAGTGCTTGTGGCAACAAAAATCCGAGTCGAAGACGAGGAGCTTCGCAACTGCACGAATGCATTTTGTTAAGAAATATTACTCTGCATTGTGTTTTTTCGATTCTTTTCACAGAAAAAATTAGATGCCCTAATGGTATTCAACAAGACTATTTCAGGAGTGACAGATTATCCTGAATGCTTTATGTATAGGTATTGAGTGTGAAAACTGAAAAACAAGTAATTTATTTGATAACAAAATACTACAAATATAATAATTGTAATTTTTGGTGACCATAACTGTCAAGTTTTGCCGCGGGTAAACTCGAAAAAACTGCTGACATCTGCTGTCATTCAGTTTTTCCATCTAGAAACCATTTGTAATTCAAAATTGCGCGTTTCTTATTGGTGGAAATTCAGACGAGGGAAATAGTCATAAATATTACCACTAGTGATGAAATTTTGCCGACATTTCTCCATTGTGATATGAAAGTTGGTTACTTGGCACATAGATTCATAGAATATCTGGTGTTTGAACTGATTAGATTTTGTGACTTTCTTGTCGATCGAAAATCTGAGCTGGGGTCCTACTTTTCATTTCTCCCGGAAGGGGTGGCGCTATTTTCCATTGCCGCAGTAGCGCCTCGACCGCGGAATATTGCGGATTATTCCCGAAGTAAGACCCGTACTACATTCTAGAGTGCCGTTTTTGATCTACAATTTTTGGTCACGATCTTTAGGTAGGAATCGTTACACCACGGTTCCTATGCATCTATCTTGGCACTTTCGCGAATGACATTTGTATCAAAAATGTCATGAGTGAAATTGCCGAAAAGCAACAAACTTGAACATTACAAGTGAAAAATTTTACCAAGTAGAATTTCATCTCGAGTGGTATTCCACATGACTATTTCACGAGAAAATATGGTTATATAGTCACATTACTCACATTTGACACGTATTGCGGTATTTGACAAATAAGAGCTCATCATAGATCAACTAAACATTGTATCTTTTCTCTATGCAATTGAGAAATGTCAAAATTTTATCGCTGGAAAACTAACTTGCTAAGTTTTGCCGGCTTGCATGTCTTATCGCTGTGAAACGTGAGCTGCTATGGAAAATTCCTCACTAAAAATGGAATGAGTGAGATAGTCCCCCAACTTTTTCACTCAAAACTACAACTGGCTGAAATGCAGCAGCACTCTAGACCACGAATTCATCTAAAATTCTAAACGTTCGTTATAATGTATTACGCAATAGTTAAGGTAGCATTCCTTAATAGAAATACGATATAGCTTTTAGTCAGCATTTTCCATTAGATGGACAGTTCGCTTCGCATTAGAATAATAATCCAATTCATTGTTAACTAGACTTCGAAAGAATAAACTTGCTTCCAAGATTCCTTTGTTTTTTTAAAAAAGTGATTTGAGAGAGGAACAAAATAATTGGCGACGAGGATGGGATGTTGCTAGTGTGTTAGGCAATATCAGAAGACGTTAAATTCTCAAAAAGAAAAACACCGATCCAGATACAAGGCACACGTGGAATTCATTCCTTTGAGCAACAACCGAAGAAGAGAATCACAGGTACGACGTGAACCAAAGGAAACACCGAGCACCAGATTCAGACAAGCAGAGTGATCGCCCAGCCAAGAAGAGTTGTTGAATCCCGGACCGAAGAGGTAGAGGACCAACCCCGACTGGAGCGACGCGAGCATCCCCTCACGAATCACCCTGTGGAGTTTGGAAGTAGCACCCCAAGCACCAGGTTCAAACAAAAGGTCGAAAAACAGAGTAAGTGGAGAATCTCGTTTAACAATCCCAGTTTTTCCTATCCCTGGCCCAAAAGATAGAGAAAGAAGTTAAAATCACAAAACTCAAAAAATTAAATTTAAATTAATTCTTTTTCAATTTTAAAGAAAAAATTGATTCCTTAATAAATAAATTCGATTCTTTAAAAATCGATTTCCCGAAAAAGTCAAAGAAAATGGCAACCCAAGGTAATTCAACAACAACCCAAGGTAATTCATCTAATTCTAACACAATAATTATAGATTTAAATACAGTAAAGTATTTTGGAGAATTACTCCCTAGATTTAAAGGTAATTCTCATGAATTACAGACCTTTTTAATAGAAGTTGATACTTTCATGAACCAATTCGGAAGTACAAATAATGTATTGATAAATCAATATTGCTTCGCCATGGTGAAATCAAAATTAATAGATCATGCAAGAACCATTGTATATTCTGGACCAAGTTGCAATAATTGAACGGATTTAAAACAATTGTTGAATAATAAATTTGGTTTCAAAATTAATTTTGATGTATTGCAAAGTGAATATCAATATATGAGAAAACGTGCTTTAGCACGATTCTTTAGAATCGTTATCTGAATTTATTGATAGAGTTAAACAGACCAAACTCCAATACGACTACCAAATTCAACTGATTGGACTGAGTCCCACAGAATTAAGCGTTTACAGAGATTTATCAGATAAAATCGGTAACACGGTCTTATATAATAATGTTGATGAAAATTCTCGAAATCTCTTGGACTTACAACCCCAACCGTTTGACGAAACATTTAAATTATTAGAAAATCGCGAAATTAAGAGACAGCAATTATATTTGCAGCCATTTCCAAGAATAACACCCACAACTCAAATTCAAAATAATATACCACATACGTTTACAAAAAATGAAATGCCCTCTACCAGTCAAATCAATAATTTTCCATCACAACCAATTCAATTAAAATTTAACCCCAAAAAGCAGGAAACAAAATTTACTACCAATAGTCAAGTGTTTGGTAAACCAATAGATGTTTTCAAGCCAAGGCCCAATGCGCAAATTAATTATCCAAAACCCGAACCAATGTCGATAAGAACCCGAAATTATCCGGTTAAAAGACCTGCAAGTACCCAATTTAGACAGGAACCTCCAAACAATCGACATTTTTTCAAAAGAACAGGTCCCGCTAATTTTTATTCTGAAGAACTTACAAACACGGAAGAAGTTCAAGCGGTAGATGATGAACAGAATGAGGAATTCGAATATAAGTATGAAGAAGACCCAGAAAATGAAGATTTCAGCTCATTCGAAAATGAAACGGAAAATTTTCCAACGGAAGCCCTTCAAAATTACAAGACCTAAATTTCAATATGGATCATTTAGCCACTTTACCATATTTAGAATTAAATGACCCTCCAATAAAATTATTGATAGATTCAGGAAGTTCCATGTGCATTATTGATCCGGCAGTAGCTTTCAATTTATTTCCAGAAAACATCTATGAAGAACGCACAGATTTCAAGACAGCTATCGGAAAAGATTTCAGCCGATATAAGGTAGAATTTCCCCTTACATCTTTCGGATTTGATAACACCTATCCATTTGTAATCTATAAATTTCACACTCAGTACGATGGTGTTATAGGCGCAAATTTGTTGAAAGACTTAGAGCTAAATTTTGATTGGCAAAATCAGGAATTGAGTAACAATGTCAAAACTCAGAAATTTTATTTTCAACAAACTCATCCTAATGTTAAACTTCCCGTCAAGTTAGATCATCTTGACCAGAATCTTAAAAATCAACTCACTAAAATTTTACAAAGTAATAAAGAGGCTTTACAACTTCCAGATCAACCCTTAAATTTCACGAATAGAATCAAACATAATATTAGAACAATGGACGATAACCCCGTATATGTCAGATGTTACAGATATCCAGAGGTACATAAACAAGAGGTGAAAAATCAAGTGCAAGATTTATTGAACAAAAATATCATAAGACCTAGTAACTCTCCATGGTCTTTTCCAATAGTTATGGTTCCCAAAAAATCAGATCAATCTGGAAAACAGAAATGGCGAATGGCCATTGACTTTCGAAAATTAAATGAGAAAACCATTGATGACAAATTTCCGATACCAAATATCGATGAACTTTTAGATCAATTAAAAAACGCGAAATATTTCAGTGCATTAGATTTAGCCAGCGGTTTCCATCAGATAGAGTTAGACCAAGATTCAATTGAAAAGACAGCATTCGCAACAGACGAAGGTCATTTCGAATTTCTAAGAATGCCGTTCGGATTGAAAAACGCTCCGTCAACTTTCCAACGGGTAATGAACCAAATTCTCAGACCCGTAATGAACAGAATTTGCGTTGTATACATTGATGATATTTTAATTTTTTCAGACACACCCGAAAAACATCTTGCAGATATTCAAACCGTTTTACAGCTTTTGAGAAAGGAAAACTTGAAGATTCAATTAGATAAGTCATACTTTTTCAAGAAAGAAGTCGTGTTCTTAGGATACAAAATATCGGAAAGAGGTGTAGAACCGAATCCCGAAAAAATTGACGTAATCAAAAATTTTCCTCTTCCAAAATCAGTCGAAGAAATTAAGTCATATGTAGGTATGATCGGATATTACCGAAAATTCATACAAAACTTTTCCAAATTAACAAAACCAATGACTAAATATTTGAAAAAGGACATCAAATTAGATATTAATGATACGGAATATATTGAGGCATTTAATTGCACCAAAAATATGTTAATTAATTATCCAATATTACAATATCCTGACTTCGAAAAACCATTTGTATTAACGACAGATGCTTCTCAATACGCTATAGGAGCGATATTATCACAAGGAACACCCCCGAATGACCTGCCAATCGCATACGCAAGCAGAACATTGTCAGAGGCAGAAATAAAATATTCTACAATCGAAAAAGAGTTACTCGCAGTAGTGTGGGCTACGAAACATTTTAGGCCTTATTTGTTTGGTAGAAAATTTACAATTTTCACAGACCATAGACCTCTTACATGGCTTTTCTCATTAAAAGATGCATCATCACGTCTCATGCGATGGAGAATTAAATTAGAGGAATTCAATTTCGAAATTAAATACAGAAAAGGCGCAAATAACAATGCAGATGCCATATCACGAATTAAATTAGAAGAATTAAATATAAACGAAGATTCCGACGACGATTTACAATCAATCATACCACAAATATCACATGAAGAGCTGGAATTAACCCAAAAAGAACTCGAAGATTTAACTCAATCATGTTTACCAGATCAAGATACAGAATCTACAGTTCATAGTAATATAGAAGATCCTATTTTGGAAATTCCCTACTCAGAACGTACACTAAATACGAATATGAATCAAATCGTTTTTCAAAAAGCCAACAATTTCAAAGTAGAAAGATTGAAACTACATAAAAACAGTCGTTTGAGAATTATTGTTTCAATCAACGACCCGGAAGATTTTTCCAAATTCCTGAAAGAATACATCGAACCAAAATGTCAATACGGTATCCATTTTAAACAAAAAGAATTAGAGTCACCATTTATAACGTTCGCGCAAAACTTGTTCAAAGCTAAAGCGTTTTTATTCAAAATTCATAATGTATTCGTAGAAGATATAGAAGCAGAGGAAGATCAACAAGAAAAGATCAAACTCTTTCATGAAACTAAAACAAAACACCGAGGTTTTCACGAAAATATAGAAAGCTTGAAGAAAAGGTTTTATTGGCCCAAAATGGACAAAGATGTGCAAGCATACATAAATTCGTGCGAGATATGTCAGACACAAAAATACGAAAGACAACCGAACAAACTCATTTTCAAAAGTAACCCGGTTGGCGAACGACCCTTCTCACATTTATACATCGATACAATCGTTATGGAAAGAACACCTTGCTTAACAATCATAGATTCTTTCTCTAGACACGGCCAATGCTATGTTTTGAAAACAAAAACTGCCATAGAAATTGCGAATCAATTTACTCAGTATTTTTCAAATCATGGAATACCAGAAAAAATAACGTTTGATAACGGCACAGAATTCAAAAATCAAATTATTCAAGATTTGGGAGAAACCCACAAAATTGCCCTTCATTATATAACAAATTATAACCCCACATCTAACGCATTAGTTGAAAGATTTCACTCAACTTTAATCGAGCAAATAAGAGTAATAGTTGACCAGAATATTTCTTTGGGAGAAAAATTAAATAGAGCTCTCCTGAGCTACAATAATTCTATACATTCATCGACTTCATTCACCCCATTACAAATTATTAAATCAGATATAAATTATAGTGTCCCAGTCGAACGCACCACTCAAGAAAAGATTTCAAATTACATTCAGCAATACCGTGAAAATATGAAGGAAATTTCATAGCACCTAGGCTCACAGAAGAAGAAACAGGAAGAAAAACTTGACAAAATTAATCAGGATAGAGAACCCGATAAGAAATTAGACGTATCAAAAGCAGCTTATTTAGCTATTCCTAAAGGAGGGAAACTCAACCCAAAATTCAAGAAAACGCAGATTAAAATCATTGATAACGTCTTGATCAAAAATCCTGATACAGGAAAAGTTTATCATAAGAACAAAATAAAACAGAGAAAGTAATAAATTCTTCTTTTCTCTTGCAGGAAAATGCGACCCTGTCTTCCAATTCTAATAATACTATCAATGTTATTCATTCATTCTTCCGTTCAATTGAAATTCATGGAAATTAAACATAATATTCTTCCATTTTACGTAGGAAAAACGTATATAAGCCAATCGAAGCATATGTTGATGTATCATTATAACTTGACAAATTTCAGAGAAATATTACAAGTTCATTCAGTTCTAATTGACCAGATAAATGCAGTCAGTTCAAGTAAAATTTTGAAAATTTATGTGGAAAATGTAAAGCATCAACTTCAGCAAAATTATATAATTTTGGATAACCTGTCAGTTACTAGAAGTAAAAGAGGTTTAATAAACGTAGGTGGACATGTAGCAAAAGTATTATTTGGCACTTTAGATAGTGAAGATGAATCCCTATATTTGAATTACTTTCAAACCATTCAGAAAGATCTTCAAATAATGAAAACCAATCAAGACAGAGTGATTAATATTATCAGATCCATGACCAACCAATACTCGAATGTAACTAATCAGATCATTAAGAATTACAATCAATTGTAATGAACTTCGTCATTTTTATTCACTCAATGCCTATTTTCATATATCATTCCTCCCACAATTATTCACGATTTCAATGGGAGAAAGATTTAATTCAATAAGTTGTAATGAATTCCGTCATTTTTATTCATTTAAGGCCTATTTTTATATATTATTCCTTCCATAATTATTCACGATTTCAATGGAAGGAAGGTTTGATTCAATAAGTTCAATATTGTGAACAAAACCGCAAATTATAATGAAGTCCATAATTAATTTTCATTCATAAAAGTCCTGTTCTCATTTATCATTTTCCCAATAAAATATCCGTGATTCCAACAGAAGGAAAATTTAATTCGACAAATTCAACAATATAAACATCGCCGCAAGTATAAAAACGCTCGGACACATGCTGAGCGTTGCGATAAGGGGCTCGTATCTTGGTTGATTTCGCGTTTTTCAACGGCCGGGGATTTGGAAAAAACGGAGATGGAATTGTCGAATTTTAACGTAGTGGGAATTCTTTCGATTTATTTCTGGAACAATCTGACGTCAATTTAAACCAATCAGGGGACGAGATTATCCCCTTCTTTCAAGATTTTCGAATTTTCAGCGCGTCATAACCCCACCATTTCCGAAGGTTTTAAAAGGGCGAAACGACCTGCGGAGGGCCTCTTTTACTCTCTTTTGCTTCTCTTTTGCGATCTTTTGCTGTCTTACGCTCTTTGAATTATTTTTCGCTTTTCTTCATTTTGAATACCAGTATAGTTTTCCAGTTTTATTTAACGATTATAGAGATTTAGCATTGATTCATCCGAGTTAATTTTCCGTAGAAAATAAAATCAGTGCTAGTGAAATTCGAGACAGGACTCCTAATCAGTTTGTGCAGTGCATACTTCAGAAAACCGGTAAGGCCCCGTTCATATTTCTTACATGGCACCATCCGTTAAATATCATTCTAACGATTGAATCATTGTGTGTTCCACGACTTTTAAACCATTTTTTTATTATTTCTTCTCTGATTTATGATTTTATTTCCTTGGTGGCATCTTAATCTCTGTAATTATCAGCAACCTAATTTGAGAATTGAGATCGGCGAGATCACAACGGGGTTACGACCGCGCTTCACCCCTTCTTAATTCGCTAAGGGTTGACGGATATATAAGAGACTTCGTTGAGTCGAGTGATTCCCTTTCACTGGGGTTACTCACCTGAACGTTGTTGGTCCACCGCCATAACCTGCCTGTATTTTACCCACAGTATTTCCTCGATTTCATACTGTCTGACATTCCTTTGTGTCCTTAATCTCTGTGTTTATCAGCGACCTTTTTGAGAATTGAGATCGGCGAGATCACAACGGGGTTACGACCGCGCTTCACCCCTTCTCAATTCGCTCAAGGTTGACGAAAACACGAGAGACTTCGTCAAGTCAAGGGGTTCCATTTTTCTGGAACTACTTGTCGAGGCGTTGTTGGTTCACAACCGTCCCCTATTGATATTTTGCATCCTTTTTCATTTCAAGGTTATACCTTGCGTTATAATTCCTTTGTGTTTCCTTAATCTCTGTGTTTATCAGCAACCTTTTTGAGAATTGAGATCGGCGAGATCACAACGGGGTTACGACCGCGCTTCACCCCTTCTCAATTCGCTCAGGGTTGACGAAAACACGAGAGACTTCGTCCAGTCGAGGGGTTCCATTTCTCTGGAGCTACTTGTCGAGGCGTTGTTGGTTCACAACCGTACCCGATTAGTATTTTACATCCCTTTCATTCCAAGATTATATCTTCTATCAATACTTCTTTGTGATTCCTTAATCTCTGGATTTATCAGCGACTTTTGGGGATTGAGCTCGGCGAGATCACAACGGGGTTACGACCGCGCTTCACCCTTGCTTAATCCACGGAAAGTTGACGGGAATCCAGGAGACTTCGTCAGGCCGAGAGGTTCCATTTTCTGAGACCACTCGTCCGGACGTTGTTGGTTCACTGCCGTACCTGACTTGTTTTCGACCCCATTTTACTTTCAAGATTTCATCTTGTGTTCCGATTCCTTTGTGGGGGCCTTAATCTCCGTGTTTATCAGCGACCTTTTGAGGACTGAGATCGGCGAGATCACAACGGGGTTACGACCGCGCTTCACCCCTTCTCAGTTCGCTCAGGGTTGACGAAAACACGAGAGACTTCGTCAGGTCGAGAAGCTCCATTTTCCTGGAGCTACTTGTCTGGACGTTGTTGGTTCTCAGCCGTACCCGATTTCTATTTCGCTCAACTGTGATCGACGATTCGTATTTCACGGCGACGTCCTTGTGAGTTGACATCGGCGAGATCACAACGGGGTTACGACCGCGCTTCACCCCTTGTTAACTCACTAGACGTTTGCGGATTACTAGAATCACTTCGTCAGGTCGAGGGGTTCCATTCTCTGGATTCACTTGTCCAGACGTTGTGCTGACACAGCTGTCCTGTTCCCTATCCTTTTTTTTTACATCTGAGTGTGGGATACATCGTTGCAAGTGGTTAGATTATATGATATTTTCCGTGGCCTGCCGAATTTTGAAGTTTTGCTTTGTTACTCCCGTACTCCCCTATTTACCGTCCAATTCTCGCATTCGCTCACCTCGCCCGACCGTCTTGCTCACCCGATCACCGTTTATTCTTGAATTTATTAATCATTGTAAAATACCGATATTTAATTCATTTCTTTTAATTTCATGTTTACTCTCAAATGAAATCAGTTTTAAATTTTGATTCTTAGTATTAATATATTTTTTTCCTCATTGTCATTTCTGTTTGAGTTCAGTAAACTTGTAAAATCCATTTTGGTGTTTTAAGTGAACCTTTAATTTTGGCAACATTTACGATAGAAACAGAACTTTTAATCGCTAACTTCCTAGATTAAACCGAACCCTTCTCCACTGTATAAAAGCTACCTTGGTAGAAGTGGAGAGTTCAAGGCGCCACAACCTTGTTAAACCTATTGTGGCTGGCGCTCGAGCATTTATTTCCCGTAAAGGTGACTGCGCCCTTGAAGTACTCCCCCCAATTAAGGGATCTTCACACAATATCGATTAGTGCAAAATGATATCAATCGAATAATTTTAATTCAATTTGAACAAATCACCATTAATCGAATCTTAAGTGAAATAAATACGGCAGTTACCTTTGCCAGATTACATGTTTTACATTAAAGTATTCTTCCTATGAAGACATTCCAAGAATTTGTGAAAACAGTAGATATTTTGAATCATTTGCAATTTTTGAAAGATTTCTATTCTATCTGTTATACTTCGACAAAATTTCATAACGGAAATGTGATTTTCATCATTGAAATACCTATCATTTCTCCAAACTCGCTAGATACCTACCATCTTCATTATATCCACTATAAAAATGTGACCCTAATCGAGAAGTCTCCATATCTGTTGACTGAAAATGAACATGCCCGATGGTCCATAACACAAGAATGTCGAAAAATCGAGGATTGGTGGATTTGTCCTCAGAATGCTCTACGACCAGTTCCTGTTTGTATGAAAAACCTCATTTCCCACAAGTACGAGAACTGCCCGAGAAGACGTACCCAAACCAGTGACGATCTCCTGATGTTATCACCAGGAAAGTTTTTATCAGTGAACAATGTCGAAATAAGTGAAATGTGCAGTGAACATACTGAGTATTACAAACTAACAGGGATATACTATATTGAAACACCCTGTAATATAACTAATAGTTTTAAGTATTTTTATAACGAGAAGATTTAGACGATATTTTACCATGTAATGCTTCCAAATATGAAGACCGAAAATATTGATAATTTAACAATGCCTAATTTATTATTTGATAATTTTACTACACAAGAATTAATTTTTAATTGGAAAATGCATCCAAACCATATTTCATCGATTTATTTCATAATAACCATTGTATTGATCCTCATAGTAATTTTTGCATTATTTAAAACTTTTTTGTTCAGATTTTCCAAAATTGTGGAAAAACATAAAAATAATTCAGCCCCAAACGCTGAACTCATTTCTTTAAAAGGGGGAGGTATTACGCAATAGTTAAGGTAGCATTCCTTAATAGAAATACGATATAGCTTTTAGTCAGCATTTTCCATTAGATGGACAGTTCGCATCGCATTAGAATAATAATCCAATTCATTGTTAACTAGACTTCGAAAGAATAAACTTGCTTCCAAGATTCCTTTGTTTTTTTAAAAAAGTGATTTAAGAGAGGAACAAAATAATTAATGGCGGTTTTTCTTAAAGCTTGAGACGCTGTCCTGAAATACCACGGTGAAAGGAAAAAAATGTTCAGAAAAACGAGATGAGTGTCCCGAATAGTTCAATCTGAAAAATGCTCCAATTGAGTCCCTCCGACTTCCATTAAATGATATGAATTTTACTCTAACTGAAGTTAAGCGTCCACATGATCGGATCGAACGGATTTCGGTATAGAGTAAGATCCCAGAGCAATCAGACATAACTTATTTTCACACGGATGAAACCTGAAGTTTTCAGTAGCGTCTCGTGTGCCTTGAATACCTACGCGCTTTGTGGAACTTGCCGAGTGACACCTGGGCAGGTACCAGGTGAGAAAGGTAACTGAAAATGAGAATTATTTAACTTAAATTCACATGGCTGATTTTTTTATATGTCATGTAGAATATTATTTTAAAGTAATATCATGAGTGTCAGACACTTCTGATGGACCAGAGCTTTTGTCAGACGCTTTTAAGCTACCCAAAAAATAAATGAACTTTACTTATTTTCACATGTCTGATTTTTCAATATGTTATTGAAGTATTTATTTAAAAGTTGTTTTCAATCAGTCAGACAAATTAGAGTGACCAAACTTCTCCTAAGACAAAAGTTGTTCGGCCAGAAGTATGAGGGCGAGAGCACTATGCATGCGCTTCAGAGTGAGTGAGACGTCCATAATAACTCGGTTCCCCGTCTTAAACTCACCATATGTTTCAATCTACTGTGTATGTGCTGTTTGCATGTAATATAACTCATATTTATATATACAGAGTTCGGATATAGGGGCTATTTGGGTGGCATATACAGAGTGTAACAGCCAAATGGAATAAATTCGATAACGAATAAAAGAGGGCGTGTTGGGAAAAACGCTCGGACCTGTCGATTTGTAATTTCAAATGCGCATATTTTTCAAGAAAATAATATTATATAGGGTGTTCCATGTGACCGTGGTCAATACCAACTTTCTTATTTCAAATGCATTCCCCTGTATATTATTTATTTTTTGGATTCTTCAGTGAATTATAGACACAATTCATGCACAATGTCCTATACATATCTTTAACTATTTCGGAAGTACATATGTATTTACTGTTTTCAGATTTATTGCAAAAATCAACGTTTAAAATGAAAATTATTTTATTTCACAAATTCGGTACCTACATTACACTTGAAACCTAATAAGTAATACTGATTATTAATCTCAATTATTAAAAAAAACAAAAAAACATTAATGTCAATGTAGGAAATGTTCGAAATGCTCGCCGCGAACGTCTTGGCAACATGCTAATCTGGTGTAGAATTGTCTTCTAACGTTACTCAACATTTCTTCTCAGTAATGGTTTTTGCTTACTTTCTTCATATCAAGAGGTGAATGGGAAATAAGTATTGAGTGTAATGTATCGAATTTGTGAAATAAAATAATTTTCATTCAAAATGTTAATTTTTGTAAAAAATCTGAAAACACTTAATATTTCCGAAAAAGTTGAAGATAGGTATAGGACATTGTACATGAAATATGTCTAGAATTTTCTGAAGAATCCAAAAAATAAATAATATACAGGGGTTTGTGTTTGAAATAAGAAAGTTGATATTGGCCACGGTAGCACGGAACACCCTATATGATATTATTTTCTTGAAAAATATGCGCATTTAAAATTACAAATCGACGTGTCCGAGCGTTTATCCCAACAAGTCCTCTTTTATTCGTTATCGAATTTATTCCATTTGGCTGTTACACTCTGTATACAATAAATATAAGTTATATTACACGCAAACAGCACATACACAGTAGATTGAAACATATGGTGAGTTTAAGACGGGGAACCGAGTTATTATGGACGTCTCACTCACTCTGAAGCGCATGCATAGTGCTCTCGCCCTCATACTTCTGGCCGAATAATTTTTGTCTTAGGGGATGTTTGGTCACTCTAATTTGTCTGACTGATTGAAAACATTTTTCAAATAAATACTTCAATAACATATTGAAAAATCAGACATGTGAAAATAAGTAGAGTTCATTTATTTTTTGGGTATCTTAAAAGCGTCTGACAAAAGCTCTGGTCCATCAAAAGTGTCTGACACTTATGATATTACTTTGAAATAATATTCTACATGACATATTATATGAAAATCAGCCATGTGAATTTAAGTTAAATAATTCTTATTTTTAGTTACCTTTCTCACCTGGTACCTGCCCAGGTGTCACTCGGCAAGTTCCACAAAGCGCGTAGGTATTCAAGGCACAAGAAACGCTACTGAAAACTTCAGGTTTCATCCGTGTGAAAATAAGTTATGTCTGATTGCTCTGGTATAGAAACTCGTGCAAGTCCGTCCACAGACCCGCAACGGGCGCATCAGAGCATCAGCATTTCGGCAATGCAGAATACTGGAAATCCGTACATCCGATCCGTCCGATGCGTCCGGTGCGGACATGTGGACGCTTAGCTTTAAGGAGGGCGTTCAATGTAGTGTGTTCTTATTTCAAGTTGCATTTGAAAATGGTTGCACTTTGAGAACTGAAATTTTGTGGGTGAACTCAGAAAGCATTGGAGTTCTTAATGAAAAATTAGATCTATTTCATTTCGACAGTTGATTTTTTTTCTGTCAAAAATAGAAGAAAATAAGTCAACTCATGCTTCTGTTTTATTTCAAACGAAAGATTTAACATTACAGCTCGTAAAGTTGTGACGACCTTTCGTTTCTATTCGTAACCATCTTACCTTCCGAAGACAGAAACCTCGGGCGCCACCTCTAGTTTAAAGTGTTGAGGACACTCGGAACCCGTAGGCGGTACTCCTACGGGCGTCCAGGAGCTGCAGTCAGAGAAGATTATGCCCAGGGGCCTGATGTAAATATATTTCTGATTTATTCCTGTCTCTGAAAATTATTGTACAAATTCTGCTCGGGAAAAAAAAACGCACAATGACCAGGACACTTATATTATATGTTCGGTAATATATACAATGAGCGAATGATGTCAATGAAAACAGGAAAGATATACTCAATTACACAATGATGTTAAATCAATGGAAAACGACATTCGTACAATGATTTCGATAGTTGAAGTGTAATGTGTCGGGGCCAATGGTAATGTGGTGTACGTAGCGTATGATGTGTGATGCTATGCTGGTGTCTCGGCGTACATGTCGTAGAATGATGTCTATATGCCTCGGTGTACATGATGTGAAATGATAAATTTTCGTCTCGGCGTACATGATATGAAATGATAAATTTTCGCCTAGGTGTACATGATGTCCTTCTTGATGAGAAATGGTAACTGGATAATATCCACACACATTACCAATGGCGAAGTGTTGTACCCAATGATGTCGCTGATATAGTATACTTTTAACAATGTACCAGGAATAGGAGGAGCAATCGGTTCGGAGGCGGGGTGTAACGTGCATTTGTGATAGAAAATTATGCATGCAAAGATTCAAAATATACACTACTACGAAAATGAGAAAGCGGTCAAAGTAACGTGTGGTAGCAAGCGGAAATAAGCGAAATGAAGCAAGAGTGCAAGCAGAAAATATTGTGAGGAAACAGAACTACGGC
This sequence comes from Adalia bipunctata, assembly GCA_910592335.1. Lineage (NCBI taxonomy): Eukaryota > Metazoa > Arthropoda > Insecta > Coleoptera > Coccinellidae > Adalia > Adalia bipunctata. The sequence continues at coordinate 32,525,354 of OU342951.1, forward strand.
AGCTAATAATGTGGGCAATGGAACGCTTGAATAAAACTAAACAAAGTTTCATTGTCGGTACGTTATGATTGGTAGGAGACATTAAGAAAGGGATGTACCCGGATAGACCTGTGAGATGCGCCGTTTTAAGCTAACATCGTACAATCCTACACTCTCGGAATTCAAAGAGACATGTAGGCCGTTTCAAGCTACTACACGGACTCTAAGAACTCGGGCAGTACAACAAGGGGAATACAGGGCCACTGAATGCGCCATTTGAAGCTAGCATGCGTGTCCCTGCACTCTTGGGGTTACCATGAATTCATACAGGCCATTTAAAGCTATTGTACCACCCTGTATACTAGGAAAAATCCACCGAGTCAGGCACGCCATTTCAAGCTACTACCTGGCACCATGGATGTTGGGAAAGGAACTAAGATGTAAATGCGCCGTTTCAAGCTAACATGTACCTACATCCCCGCATACTGGGAAATTCATAGAATTATGCAGGCCGTTTGAAGCTACTACACAATTCCATGACCCAGAGAGGTGAAGGATCGAAATGAGAAAATACAGTAATACACCGACAAATCAACAAAATAAAATTTAAATGAAATAATCATACCTTGCTCACGCGTAATCCTTCGGTTTACTCACTGTTTCGGATTAATAACAAGACCTGGATCCTGGGTTGCACTAATGCCTCTTTCACTAAACCTGGACCTGGATTCGGATCTTATACGTTTCCGGGTCGCGGCGCTGACCACGCCTAACGCGGTTGACCCCGCGATCATGACCTGTCACGCATCGATCAGCGTGACAATTACCGCGAGCCGATATACCCTCTAATTCAGCCGGAAAACTTGCTCCGTTACAAAGTGATACAAAGGGTGTTTCAAATTGCACGTTTTTTTGTAATAAATGAAACACATGATTCGCATTCACTTTTAACAACTTTTTATTGGTAATTTAAGTTTCAAATATGACATTTATGTACGAAAAATAATATCTGCCAACTGGCCTCCTCTTGCAGCTCTATAGACGTCTACTCCTTCGTTAAAATTTCCAATGACATATAAACATAATTGAGGCTCTATCTTACTGATGACACGAATAATTTCATACTTTAGTTCAGGAATCGATTGTGGATTATTCTTATAGACCTGGCTTATCACATAATTCCAAAGAAAATGGTCCAACGGTGTCAAATCGCATGATCTTAGTGGCCAATTGACATCACCGTTTCTGGACATTTTTATAAATGTCATACATAACACTTCGAAATACTTATATGAATTTAATGCTCCATCTACATAAAATATTTCATTTAGTCTCAAAAAACCGCGCAATTTGGAACACCCTATACTATTATTCATGGTAGAAAGAGAAATAACCATGGCATTTAGAATGAGCAGTGAAAACTCATATATTGGAAAAAAATTTCTGTGAACGCTGAGGAAAAAGTTTTGTTGAAAAACTTCTCACTGGTAAAAATCGGTTCATTCTTAACGACGGATAGGTATTCTTCAAATAAACACTAAAGTCGCAAACAAAACTAATATACAAATCAAACTGCACCTAGGATTCAAAAAGGCAAGGTATTTTCAAAATATACGAACAAATCAAATAATATATATTCGTTTTTACTACAGTACATCAAGAACAAATCTGATGTAAATAGAAGAAATGATATTGCAAACATGCCAGTTGATGTCACTTGAGTCTCTATGCGGGAGTTCTCTGTGCTCCCAATGTCTTTGTCTTTGTCCGTGGTTGTCTGTGTTTTAACCTGTAAATCAAATTGTTTGGCGATGTACGAGATACGTAATTTTGCAATTTTGAAATTTTATTGTATTGATGTATGAGATAAGACGAGACCTTGATGACATGAAGAAACTATTGATGATACCTAACTTGTAACTTGGATTGCCATTTTTCTTCGAACTTAACCACGCAAACCGGGTTAACTATACTATGACGTCATAGTTAACTTCGGTTTTCTTGTGGAGGTTGACAGATTTGTTCCTTGTTCGTTGATGTATTTGACAATTTGAATATTTTATGCTCCTAGGAACATAAACATCAAAAACCTAACCTGCAACCAGATAACTCTCCTCAAACCACAGACCTCTGTGCTCAAACTACCTCCGTAAGCTGGTTTGTGCGGTCGGTTAACTATGACGTCATAGTTTGGAATATACTTCGAGAAATATTGACTGGTTATCTTTTTGTTAACCTGGTTTGTATGGTTGAGTTCGAATAAAAATGGCTTAAGTTTGCATGTACACGAATTTTATATAAACTGACGTTGATGATAGGGATTTCTTCTGGGGTGAATTTTAGATGGCTGGGTTCTTATGACCTCGAATTAAACGTGAGTTCTTGAATCTGTTTCTTAATGTGGATTGCACCGTATTATTTTTGTAGATTCCTGAAGAAGCTAATAAAAAGTTAGCGAAAGCTTGAATGTATTAAAAGGAGTTTTCTTAATACCCGCAACCTGACTGTGTTCCCGATAATATTTTTAGACGATTTTCAAAATATTCACAATTGAAATAATATTGCACTAAAGTTTCCTCTGCCACTGGCGCTGGAATGATAAATATTTTACCGTTAAATGAATAATCTGCTCGAATCCACTACCACAAACCCTTTATAGTCGTGTTACCAACGCGCCTTTATACAGGGTGTCCCAAGTTCGAGTGCCTATTAGACATTTCTGGAGAACTGGACACATTTGAAATCTGAAAATTGGGATTATATTATTATTCGAAATTCTCTACATACCTAAAATATTTTTGGAGCCTGTGCACTTTCGGTTATACAAGCAGTATAAATAAATTTAATCAAAAAATTCCTTTTTCAATTTTATCGTTTCTGATTGTGATTATCTATTCAAGGCTGAATACATTTCTGTTAAAACTATTGTATTCCTTCAAATAGTTTTGAAATTTTGAAAGAAAAAACCGGAAAAAGAATCAAATATTCATAGTCAGTATTATATATTATGTTTTTCTCATTCTCAACATCCTGAGCGTAAACCGTTCTCATAACGTCAAAGTAGAAGAATGTGGAAAGGAAATAAATCTTTTGAATTTCATAAATAGGGTGTTTCAAATTTTGTGTCTAAAACTGAGATCAAAAATTGACCATACTTTCTGTTTTTCAAATAAGAACCCTACTTTTTTCCTGATTACGTTGGATTCTGCGAAGAAAAATAATGATTAACTTTCAGATCAAGGGCGGATATAGTTCTTTTTCATGGGAGGGGTAATAACGATCATGGGGGGGGGGTAATAACGATTGAAAACCATTAAATCAGGTACAAATACCACCTTTTTCTCAGGTTTTGGATACTCATGGGGGGGTAGTTACCACCAGTACCCCCCCGTAAATCCGCCCTTGTTTCAGATGCTCTTACTTCTGAATTCAGTAATTACCGAGTTGTTTGAGCTTTGCTGGATTCATGTTGTACGTAGAGTTAAATTAATCGAATCTAAACGATCGATGAATATTCTTATGAAACCATAGTAACCATTGATGTGAATTCGAGAAGTAAAGATAAGGCCTAAAACAAGACCTGTCGGTTGTGAATTATTAATGAAATAATTTGTCTTCTATGGTCACAGAATATTCTCAAGCGAAAGATGAGATGAATTTGACTCTACGTACAACATGAATCCAGAAAATCTCAAATAACTCAGAAACTACTGAATTTAGGAACAAGAGCATCTTTTAGGGTGCTGTCACTATTTTTCTTCTCAGAATCCAATGCAATCATAAAAAAGTGGGTTTTAATTTGTAAAACAGAAGTTATGGCCAATTTTCAATCATAGTTTTCGACACAAAATTTGAAACACCTTGTGATGATATTTATGAATTTCAAAAGATGCATGACATTTTCACATTCTTCTACTTTAACGTTGTGCGAACGGTTTACACTCGGGATGTTCAGAATATGAATAATGAACATAATACTGACGATGAATATTTGACTTCTTTTTCGATATTTTGAAAACCATTTGAATCAATACAATGGTTCTAACAGAAATGTAATCAGCATTGAATACATTATAAACGAAAAAATGGGGAACATTTTTTCAATAAACTCATTTTCACTCCTCGTACAACCGGAAGTGCTCAGGCTTTAAAAATATTTAAGTTCTTCAGAGAATTTCGAATAATATCATAATCCCAATTTTCAGATTTCAAATATGTCCAGTTCTCCAAAAACGTCTAATAGGCACTCGAACATGAGACACCCTGTATGGCCGATTTCAATTTCAAAGTTCACCTTTATTTAACCATCCTTGAAATTGATTGTAACGAATATATCAATGTTGAATTTGATTCCAAAAAATATTATTTTGTGATAATCATTTCATGAATCATTTCTTTCTGAATAATTTCCAAATCAAATGATAATCGATATTCTAGAACAACGAATACATGAAGTGAGTTCCAGACTATCGGCAACAGTGTCAACACTGTCAACGTTTCTTATTGTTCGACGAGCCGTCTTGCTATCTGCCAATGAGTAATACAGGGTCTTTCATGAGGAACCTCACCCATATTTATACGGGAAACTACTGAACGTATTTTCATGAAATTCAGCTTTTATAAGTATTTCACGATGCTGATGAAATCTAAAATATTTTCAAGGCATGAGCACCTCCGGTTTTTCCGGAAATGACGTCAACTTCCGTTTTTCAAATCAGAACACCATTTTTTTATTGCAGAAATAGATTCCTTAGAAAATTTCAAGTTATTTTGATGTAACATTTTTCAGTTTTGGTTGGAAAATTCTCTCTGAGCGGGAAAATTCGAAAAAAAAATCGAAAATAGAGCTCCGCTGAAACAAGAATAACTTCGAGGTTTTTGGATGGAAAATTTTCATTTTTTGGGATTTTTCAAGATGTAAGATTGATGTATCCACTTTAAAAATCGAAATCGCGATTCATGATACAGGGGGTGAAAAAATCGCTTTCAAAGTTAGGGATGACAAAATCGTGAAAAATCAATTTTTTCCAATTTGAACCCCATTTTTTCACCCCCTGTATTATGAATCGCGATTTCGATTCTTAAAGTGGATACATCAATCTCACATCTTTGAAAAATCCCAAAAATGAAAATTTTCCATCCAAAAACCTCGAAGTTATTCTTGTTTCAGCGGAGCTCTATTTTCGATTTTTTTTTCGAATTTTCCCGCTCAGAGAGAATTTTCCAACCAAAACTGAAAATTGTTACATCAAAATAGCTTGAAATTTTCTAAGGAATCTACTTCTGCAATAAAAAAATGGTGTTGAAAAACGGAAGTTTACGTCATTTCCGGAAAAACCGGAGGTGCTCATGCCTTGAAAATATTTTAGATTTCATCAGCATCGTGAAATACTTACAAGTGCTGAATCTCATGAAAATACGTTCAGTAGTTTCCCGTATAAATATGGGTGAGGTTCCTCGTGAAAGACCCTGTATAGTCTGAATTACTGTCATGTTGAAAATCCCACGATTTTAACTTCGAATTTTTCTGCCATCATACGCAGTTAATGCAACCGATTTCGTGGAACGATTTTCTCTTATCGTCTGGATCCCAGGAGAAACTTGAACCGAAAATCAATAACTTCAATCGTTAACGTCTAGATAGACATCCTGTATAGGCTTGATAGACGATTCAATAATTTTCTGGCACTGGAATATCAAATTTCGGATATTTTCGACACTGGTCAAACGGAACACGACGATTTAATTACTTTCATTATTTACATTTTAAATCTTCCACTTGAGAATGGCATTTTTCCTGAGAAAATTAAACTTGCCATAGTTACATCTGTTTATAAGAGGGGTGACTGTAACTCGTATAAAAGTTATCGTGCTATAAGTATCCTATCTAGTATAGGAAAAATTTCTTAGTTCTTCTTTTTTGAAAAGCATTCTCTACTGTCAACTGCTCAACATGGATTTACGAATAATTGTAGTACAGAGACTGCACTCTCTGAATTTTACAGACAAATTGTAGCGGATGTAGATAAAGGTATGGAGGTTGTAGGATTGTTCGTAGACTTTTCACGAGTTTTCGACTTTGTCAATCATGAACTCCTTATGTAAATCGTTATGTCATTCGGTGGTCTTAGCTTGGATCTATTCAGGTCCTACCTATACGGGTAGATCTCAGGTTGTTCGGATTAGAGGAGTCGTAAGCACTGTCGAGCACATTACTGCAGGAGTTCCTCAGGTATCGATTATCGGTTATACGTCATTTAAAGCAATGATCTCCCGGCTTTTCTACAAATGAGATCACCATTATGTCGCATTATACATTATGTATGTTACGCAGACGATACAAATATTTTGATTTCGGATTCTGATATTGAACAAGTTAAAATGACCGTTGCCAGTGTTTTTGATATATTTGAGTGGTCAAGAAAAAATCGGCTACAGTGGTCAACTGTTCAAAGACCCAAGCAGTTCATATGGATATGATTCGGACTCCTGACTGCAAGATTAAATTTGTCAATCATACCAAATTATTAGGTATCATTATTGATTCTCGGTGAAGGTGGACTGAACATATCGATTTTTTGTGTGGAAAACTTTGTAGTGGTTGTTTTTCTCTTAGATTCATGAAAAACCATTGCAGTAAGGAAATACTCAGAACGATTTACTTTTCGAGCATTCATTGTCAGCTTAGATATGGTATTCTAAATTAGGGGTGTGATACAGATGTTAAGAGAGTTTTTGTCCTACAGAAATATGCAATTAGAATAATAGCTGGGATTCCTTTCAGAGAATCATGTAGACTAGCTTTTAGAGATCTTAAAATATTAACTTTGGTAGGAATTTACATTTATGAAGTATGTTTATGTGTATATAAAAATAGATCTTTATTTGTTAATGATAGTCATGATTATGATACCAGATGTAAATACCTGTTGGTAGGTACCTAAAAATCATAGTACTACATATTATCAGTAGTAATATCACAAGAGATTGATAAGTCTATCGATATTTCAAACGAAAATGAGTTGCTTGGAAACATCACGTGTCCGCAGGACGAGTATGAGGTAAATTCAATCTCATGTGATATTTTATGAGACTATTTCACGAACAAAATGAAAGGTCAGAAACTTCATATTCGAGAAAAGCAATGAGAAACATGTAAAGTTGACGTCTACAATTTATATTCATTAGGACCGATTGCACCGTAGACAAAACTGTAGATTAAAGCCAAAACCTCGATTAGTGTCTATTGATCTTCATAGACACTAATCGAGGTTTAAGATTTAATCTATAGTTTTGTCTACGGTGCAATCGGCCCTTAGTTGTCAAACTTTTGATACACAGTTCAATCACAGAATTTCCGCACGATGTGACAGGTTTGCAATGCTATAGCATGTTGTGCATATCCCGCGATCCTCTGGGATAATTCGATCTTTTGAAGATTCCTCTTGAATGATTTTGACATGACTCCCACAGCCAAAATCAGCAATGGTATAATAGTGACTTTCGACAATTGCCACATATTCTTCAGTTCTATTGCCAAGTTCTCGTATTTCGTTATTTTTTCGGACTCCGTTTTTCCGATGTTATGAGTCAATGGTTATGCCACATCAATTATCACCCCATACTTCTGATCCTTCTCAATGAACACAAGGTCCGGTCTATTGTAGTCCACTGTTCTATCCGTTGTTATGAGTCTGTCCCTGTCCCAATAGAGAACCGCTGCGTCCGTTTCCAACACTGCTGCAGGTTGAAGTTGATACTTATAATATGGTGGACAAGTATATAAAAAACCATGCCGAAGAGCTAACTGCTGGTGAACAATTTTTGCCACTTGGTTCTTGGTTGTGTCGGCCCAGATATGCGTTGTCGGCAAGAACTCGGCAGCCGGCGATTACATGTTCAATAGATTCGCCAATTGCGCCGCACTTCCTGCATTTGTCCTCCACGTTAAGCTTCAAACAGTGTTTCTCGTAGTTGCGAGTTCTTATAACTCGATCTTGAATAGCCGTCAGGAATCCCTCAGTTTCAGCATACAAGTGTCCCGCATTCAACCACGACAAAGAAGCTAATTTATCGACATTTTCCCCCTCAAGGTGCTTGGGAAATCTGCCATGCAATGCTTGTTCTCGCCATAGACTTCTATCTTCGCTTCTGGTAGTGATATCGAACGTCAGTTCTCTGTGTTGTAGGTTCAGAGGTGTGTATCCCTTATCTTCTGTTGTCACCAATTTCATCAGGCTATCTTCAGATTCGAGCAGTCGACGTCTCAAATTTTTCTCCTGAGTTCTGCAGAGTCTATAGATGTTCAACAGACCTCGTCCGCCATCTCTTCTAGGGAGATAAAGCCTTTTCACCGATGCATTGGTGTGCAGACATCTGAATTTTGTCATTAGGCGACGGGTTAGTCGATCCAACTCATTCAAATCAGCATCTGACCACTTCAAGACTCCGAATGTGTAGGTCAGTGCTGGCGTGGCCCAAGAGTTCAAGGCATCGATCTGTTGTTTAGCAGACAGCTTGGTGTTGAGCACTTTGGTAACCCTGTTTTTATATTTCGCAGTGAACTCAGCTTTCAAAAGGGTGTGGTCAATCCGTTGATTTTGAGGAATGCCCAGATACTTGTAGGTCTCTTCTGGCAACATACTGCAGATGTCCTGAAATTGTTCCTGAGTGTTCTCCATTTTACCCTTCTTCATGTTGATGATAGCGCATTTATCGAGACCAAAGGACATGTCAATATCTCTGCTGAAGGAGCGCACTATATCTTTGAGCGAGTGAAGTTGGTTTTGGTTCTCGCCAAATAGCTTCAGATCATCTACATACAATAAATGGGACAGTTTTCGCGGATTCCTCATTGCAGGTCTGTATCCTATGTTGGTGTTTTTCAAAAGAGTAGAAAGAGGATTCAGTGCCACACAAAACCACATACACCTCGATATTTTTACGGTTCCAGCATTGATGTTGTTTATAAGAATATTCGTTCTCCATGTACTCATGAGATGTTGAAGCACAGCTTTTATTTTCGGGCAGATCTTATAAATCTCCAGTACTTTTACAAGCCAATCGTGGGGCACCGTATCGAAGGCCTTCTGGTAGTCGATATAACATAGAATTAAATTCCTTCTCCTCGCTTGGGCTTGCTTTAACACTACAGCGTCTATGGTGAGTTGATGTTTGCATCCCGCAGATCCTCGAGAGCAGCCTTTCTGTTCTTCTTCCAGAATGTTATTGGCTTCACAATGACGATATATCGCATTATTAACAAGCGAAGTGAACAGCTTGTACAACACTGACAAACACGTTATGGGTCTGTAGTTATCTGGCTTGCTGCGATCTCCTCTCTTGTGAAGCATATAGGAATTGCCTTGAGTGAGGAAAGTAGGTATCTTGATGAGATCTTCTAGTGCCTCCGAAAAACATCTATCCAGACTTGGGAAACATGATGTAAACTGTTTAACCCAGAAGTTGTGTAGTCGGTCGGGTCCTGGCGCTTTCCAGTTACTAGTGTTTTTGACAATGTTGGAAATTTCCTCGACTGTAAAGAGATCAGTTCTCATCTCAAAGATTTCGGAAGCCTGGTGTTCAATGTCCCTAAGCCAGCTAGTGTTTCCCTGAAATCGACCAGTCTCCGACCATAAGGAACTCCAGTACTGCTGAAATTCGCCATTGCTGATACCAGCATGCAGATTGAAGGAGATTTCGGATGGCTTTTCAAGACTTCTGAAGAACTTTTTTCTGTCTCTCACATATTCAGCATTTTGTTGTTTTCGCTTTGAAAGCTCGTTGTATCTTCGTAAGCGAGCACCTTTGGCTTTAGCTTGTTGTCTCAAGCCATCTTTCAGTTCAACCATCAACTCCTTATGACGTGGAGATCTCAGGTCCACCCCCGCGGATGTGGCTATTTTTCGCACTTTGTTTAATACTTTACGCGATTTGTTATCCTTCAGGAACTCATCCAGAACATCAACTTTTCCTCGAAGTTTATCGACGTCCTGCATCAATCTTTACTTCTTTTCCAGGCAGGAGTTTCATTTTTAACCTTCTGGTCACTGGTTCTGGGAATGTAGATCTTTTGTCCATTTTGTCCGATTACTGTGATGGCAGCACAGTACAGAGATAAGTAGACTTGTTCCAACGTCCATTGAGTGCTCAGGTGTTCCGCCAATATTTCGTTGAGCCTCTCGATGTTATTTTTGGCCGTAGAGTTGAAGTTCAATTTTGGAAGGATTGGGCGGTTGAGCGGATCAGTAGATTCGTATTGCGCCAGGTTACTATGGAAGGTGTCATACAGTTGGCGATATTGTGGGCACTCTTGGTGAGCAGTTCGTGTGACAGACAGGTCCCTCGCCGTATCTGCTGGTCTCTCTAGTGGCTCGGGCTTCATTCTGATTTCCGACAATCTGTTCTTGATTGATTGTGTAGCCCATTTCTCTCTTGATCTCATCTAGTCCCTGTCTTGTCAAGTAGCTTTTCCGTATAATAACATTTTTACGATCCGCAATGTTTCCTTCTGATAACTGAAGTTCTGGATGCCGCTTGGTGAACTCGGTATAGAGGGAGTATCTCCATCCAGGAAGTGGTTTGTCATCGCAATTGTTCACGTAATAAAAAGCTCACATTACTTCTTTATTCATTTCGCGGCTACACTTGATACGTGCGTTGCGAGCTCCCCTGCGGGCAGTCCTCCTCACGGTGGTCAAGCCAGCAGGTGGTGTGGCATTTTGATCTTCTGCCATGTTTTGGGATTCCACTTCCTGATGTTCTGGTGGAGCTGTATTTTGTTGAATGACAGGGGCCCGCTTCTTCAGCACCCTGCCACCGACGGATCACATGCTGTCATGCCCAGCGTCGGCTCCGGACATGCCCTGGCGCTTCCCAGGCAGCGAGTCATTTCCGAGGCTCATCAAATTCACCATTTTCATGGGTTTGCCACCATTTACCCTTGGTGGCCCAGGTAACTCGGGCCGTGGAGACGTCACCCCCCATGTGGCATGGCAGAAACCAGACCACACCCGTGCGGTTATCATTATTATTATTATTCTATCTACGATCTATCAATATTCTTATAAATTTTCAAAATATTCATGAGCACAAAATAATTTGATCTCTCGTGGTACTATAAGTGAAAATTTGATGAAATATCAGAAACATCAGAAATACAAATAATATTAACTTGATCCACCTGTTTCTTGTAAAAGCAATGTTCTCTCTCCATTTCGTTTTTTCTAATCTCACGTTCATATAACAATAATAGGATCTTTTTTCAGGGCCTAAATTACTTGGACCATATTTCAATACCCAGTCTGACTATTGGATGTACACGCATCTTCCTAAAACGGCGGAAAACATAAACTTTTTCGATATGTTAGGGAATAACAGTAAAACATTTGTACATGAGGATGAAACACAAAAAACGCTCAAGTTTATTCCAAGGTATTCGTTACGTCAAGGAGGATGGAGATCATCCTATGTTCTTCAGTACGACGTTCCTATTCACGAGTACGTATTCAGGGATGAAGCAGAGTATCAACTCAAAATTCGAGCTTTGGATCACATTTTGAATGATGTGTTGGTTGAAAACGCGGAGGTGAAGATTGTTCTTCCAGATGGCGCCACATTAGTATCTCTTAGGGTTCCTCCGAGGTTCAAGAAAGATGACGATACCAAACTTTATACCAGTTTGAGTATACTTGGAAGACGTTCGATAAACTTGAAAGGTGAAATGATATTGGAGGAGCATATAAATGATGTTTTGATAAAATATCATTATTCGCTTTTCAGTTTTCTGGCTGCTCCCTTTTTCTTGATTGCTTTAATTGAATCTGTGTTATTTGCGATAATTTTATGGCGTAAATATTCTTCACTGTTGTAGTGTTATATTTGAGAAATTAATTTTATGCAATAAACCTTCCTAAATTTCCAAGTTCTATTAATTTATGTATTACAGCTCAGTGAAGCAGTTTGTATTCATGATGTTTACGAATTTTCCGTTTTCCTGAATCCATACTGTTTTCACTTATTAGCTCTTTTTACTGTAAATTACCAATTTCAATATGAACAGCAGTAATCAAAATGTTAGCTTATGAGGTAGATATTATTTTGGAGCATCGTCTAGAAATTTATCGATGTTTTTTGATGGGTGGTGCTAATCATTCTCATATGAAGCCCTTGGATGTAATCCAGAAATGGGTATTGAAAACAAATCCCCAATAAAAGCTCACCCTTCCTGGTCTGTAGCTATTTGTGATCTGAAAGAACAAGATGTTAGACAGCTATAAAAAAATTTCACAAACATTATTGAGAAGAAATTAACTATTAGTAGGCAATTCATGAACATACAACAAGAAGAATAGATTTTACTTACCTAGTATCAATTAAAAAAATTAGAACAAATGAGTTATATCTACTTTCTGCCAAAAAAGCAACAACTAAAGAACACAAAAAGTCATCAAAAGATTTGATAACTGAGAAAATGCTTGAATGACATTGAGAAATGATCAAAATCAGTTGAAAAATATAGGTACTGATTATGAGAGTAAAAGATATACAGGGTGATTTTTTAAGTGTTTCATTAGAAGTATTCGAGGAAGGAATTTTGATACGAATTCAAGATTCTGTATTTTTGTTCAAGAGTACATGAACTTGAGTTGTAAAAAAATTTCAACGAAATCTACTTCTGGTTCTACTGGAAACGAATGTGAACTTCGTTATTTCAAATGCAACACCCTGAATATTTATACATATTTGAATTCTTCGTTTAATTCTGCACTGATTTGATGTATGATATAAGCAACCACTTCGAGCGATTGTTGAGTTATAGCCTGATTCTCAAATTTTTTGACAGAAGAATGGTCTGTAGAGGTTCAATATTCTGTGATGAAATATTTTGTGACAGTCACAGAAAACATAATTATAAAAATATTATGTGATGAAATATTTTGTGACAGTCACAGAAAACATAATTATAAATTATAATAGTAGTCGAAATTCTAAAATTTTACATAGCAGTTGTTCAGATATAAAAAATATAGAACTGTCATAAATCTCTACAATTGCTTTTTATTGAAGATACATTATAGGTCACAAATCAGTGTATCTTCAAAACCCGTCATTGTAGATTTTTTTTCAAACGTAGAACAATAGAATATACGCTGATATTGCTTCTTGTATAAATTATGAGGAAATTTCATACAGGGTGCCTGAAAGAGGGCTTCAAAAGTGGCTTTCCAATTGCACAATTTGAGCACCCAGTCGAGCACAATGCGTGCGCAGTATCCTGTCTGTGTGAACAAGACAGGATACTGCGCACGCATGTGCTCGACTGGGTGCTCAAATTGTGCAATTGGAAAGCCACTATAGTGAACCTCAATAAAACGATGAAATCTCATTATTTTCAAATGGTAACATTGGGAACCATATAATTTTGTAACTTCTATCGACTGCTCGTCAAAAACTAGTTAAAGTGTTCCAAACATTCCATGTACATATTCTATAACAATATATTCTGTAACAAGGGCAGAATGAAAATCCGATACGAGTGAATCATTCTGAGGGCGAGCCGAAGGCGAGCCTGAGGAATCACGAGTACCTATCGGATTTTCATTCTAACCGAGTAACAGACTATACTTTCTCCACGACTGTTTCGAAGCTAGATAATTAATCTTTTAATACTAAGATGAATTATGACGTTTCGAAAACCGCAATAAATATGACAACTAGAGCGGCTGACACATAGATTTATTCTCTATGTTTTCAAAAGTGTTACGGAATGAATATTCTCACACACTGTGCGAGAATGAAATTCAGTCGAAATGCTTAAAAAACAAGAATTATACTCAAGCTCGAGTTGGTTATTGGTGGTAATCTATAAAGGGCGAAAACCAAGGACCAAACTGAACAACAACCGCGGTCATAACTGGTTATTTACTTGAAATCGATAAGTGTTGTAGAATGAATATTACATATCAAGTGATGAAATACTGACATTCAATGGTCAAATTCGATGTTGGAAGAGTTGTATTCTGTGGCAGTCGTGGAGAAAATCAGTATCTTGTTTTGCCGTTATTGAATAAAATTCGAATTTCACGACTAAAACCAGGTTTCTTTGTCTAAACATCAGGTTTCAGGTTTATTATGATAATTTCCAAGTAGGCTATGTAAAAAGTAAGAATATGTCAGTTTTAAAACTAAGATTCTTTTATCATCATTCATTATCTGCTTCGTTTCTTCGCCACATTCGCCGCAAATAAAGAACAGAATTTCGAATATCATTCTAGTTTACCTTTTTATTATTGCTTGTTTTGCAATGTGCTTGATCAATGAAAATGAGTAAGAATGACGATTCCTAACATAACCTTCTTTGAAATAGAAGCATACAACGGAGTTTGACTGTGCCAAACCTGGCTTTAGTCATGAAATTCAATCAAATTCAGTGGTATGCTCGTCTATTTCCAAGAAGGCCATGTGAGGAATGGTCATTCTTACTTATTTTCATTGATCAAGCACGTTGCAAAACCAGCAATAATATAAAGGTTCACTGGAATGTGTTAATATATTCAGTGGTTCACAAACCTGTCTACTTTCTATGACAAGTTGAGTTTAATGGTTAAGTTAAGAGAGTCGATGTATGTTGAGTTAGATAGTTAGATTTGTAGAAGTTATAAATTCGTTGCTGTATTGATATCTTATTAGATTAAATAATTAAAAACGACTACCTGTGTATAAATTACGTAACATTGGTTATGGGCCCAGCCCATAGGTAGAAGTTTTGGAAGTTCTAATTAAAAGAGGAGTTAACCTACATTTCACACGAGGTACCGAATCCCGGCTAGTAAAGGCAAAACGAAATTGAAATGAATTCTGCTGAGAATAAATATGGAATTCCACCATTTAATAGGAATGGATTCGACAACTGGAAATTCAGAATCAATGCAGTGTTGAGGGCTCTAGATTTAAACGATGTTCTGGAGGAAGTGCCCGCTACTTCGAAGGATGAGAATTGGAATAAAAAGAACAATAAGGCGTCTCTCGTAATCATTCAAAGCGTAGCAGATTCGCATTTAGAATATGTGAAAGATATAGTTGAAGCAAGAGATATGATAAATAAATTAGAAGATATATTCAGCAAGAAAGGTACGTGCTCGAAATTTTACTTATTGAAAGAGCTAATAAATCTGAAGTACTCATGTAAAGAGGATGTCCAAGAGCATTTCTCAAAGTGTGACAGAATATTCAGGGAACTTAAAAATTTAGGAAGCAATTTTGACGAGTCTGACATGTCATGTTTCCTGCTGTTGACAATGCCATTTGAATATGAAAATGTTGTCACTGCAATTAGGACACTTTCAGAGAAAAATTTAAAATTAGAGTTTGTGAAAAGCAGATTATTAGAGTTCTCAATGAATAGACATTCCTCAAAAATTATCAAGGATGAAAAACCACTATCGTTTGGTGCTGTTGCACGAAAAGACACAATTAAATGTTTCAAATGTGGAAAATTGGGGCATGTGAAGAGTGTTTGTGGAGTAAAATGTTTTAAATGTCACAAATTTGGACATAAATCAACGAATTGCCGAGCAACTAAAAATGAAGATCAGAATGAAAGAAAGGCTAACTATGCAACTGAAAATTTCAATTCTACAAGTACTACTGATGTTGCTTTTTGTGCCACTTCATATCGACAAGAGGAGATGGTATGGTATGCAGATTCTGGAGCAACACATCACTATATCAATGATGAAGATGTTTTGACGAACAAGAGGGTGTTTTCTAAACCGAGGGTGATCAAGCTGGCAGAAGAAGGCAAGAATATGGAGGCAGTTAGTATGGGTGATGTACATGTATTGAGTTATGTTGAAAATAAGTATGTATCTGTAACACTAAAAGATGTATTATGTGTGCCAAAATTAAGAGTCAATTTACTATCAGTTTCCACTATTGAAAAAGCAGGCTTTGATGTTATTTTCTCTCAAAATAAAATGATTATTAAAAGGGGTAAAAATAAGTTTGTTGAAGGTGAACGTATTGGGAGTCTATACAAGGTATTTTTCAAATTTAATGAAGAACCTATAGCAAGTTTGGCATATGATAATAATATGGAACTTTGGCACAGAAGATATGGACATTTAAATTTCAATTCACTTTTTAATAATATTAAGGTAGTAAATGGTTTAAAAATTTGCAAAAAACAGGAAAATAAAATTTGTGAAGTTTGTGTATCAAGTAAACAGAAATGTCTTCCATATAATTCGAAAAGTACAAGATCTACTAGAGTTTTAGAGTTAGTGCATACAGACATATGTGGTCCTATAACCCCTAGGTCATATAACAATAAAAGTTATTTCATAAGTTTTGTAGATGACTATTCAAGATTTGTTATTATTTATGCTGTTGAAACGAAAGATGAATTGTATGACTGTTTTAGGAATTATGTCAACAAAGTAACTTCCATGTTTTGTGATAAGAAGTTATCAAAAATACGATGTGACAATGGAGGTGAATATCGATCCAAGAACTTGAAAGAATTTTGCTCAAAGAAAGGTATACAAATTTCCTACACACCACCATATAGTCCACAGATGAATGGAGTTGCTGAAAGAATGAATCAGACATTGATGGATAAGGCAAGGTCCTTGATTTTACAAGCTGAAATAGGTAAGACCTATTGGGAAGATAAGATGCTTTATATGTAGCTGCTTATATAACGAATAGAACACAATCTTATCTAGTAAAGGATAAAACACCTTATGAACTGTGGTTTGCCAAGGTACCAAATGTATCAAATATGCGTGTTTTTGGATGCATTGCATATGCAAGAATACCAGATGTTTTGAGAACCAAACTAGACAACAAAGGGGTTAAATGCAGATTCATTGGATATACAGAAAATGGGTATAGATTATGGAATGAAACTGAGAAGAAGTTAATACATAGTAGAAATGTTATATTTGATGAAGGTAATTTCAAAATGGAGAAAATATATAGTGACGATACAGATGATGACGAACGTGAGAATGATATTACTTATGAAGAAATTACAGAAGATGCAATTGATGTGACAGAGCCACGTATTGAAGATGAAAGCAATAGACAGACAAATTCAAGACCAAGGAGAGATACAAGGTATCCAAAGAGATTTGATGATTATGAAGTAGAAATGAGCTGTTTAGCATTATTGAGTGAATTCTCAGATAATCCTAAATCATATTATGAAGCCAAACAGAGTGGATGTTGGAATGAATGGTTTGAAGCAATAGAAGAAGAATTAAATGCTTTGAAAGAAAATGAAACTTGGAAACTTGTTGATAGACCAGAAAATGAAGAAATAATTAGTAATAGATGGGTGTTCAAAGTAAAAGAAACTGAACCAGACAAACGCATTTATAAAGGAAGACTTGTGGCTAGAGGATTTGAACAAACAAATTTTGGTATGAGTTCACAAATTCATGCACCTGTTGCACGTTTATCTACACTGAGATTATTTCTATCAGTTTGTAACCACTATGGTTTAATCCTGGAACAATTTGATGTGAAGAATGCTTTTCTGAATAGTTACCTAAGAGAGAAGGTCTATATGAAAATACCAGAAGGACTGAAGATATCAGATGGTGATAAGAATAAGGTATGTTTGTTGAAGAGAGCAATCTATGGATTGAAACAATCTCCGAAAGCATGGAATGAAAGATTTAATGAGTTCATGATGAATTTGGATTTCAGACGTTCAAAATCTGATTACTGTCTTTACACTTTTGCTGATAAAAGAAAACATTGCTATTTACTATTGTATGTAGATGATATTTTAATAGCTTCTGATTGTATTGATTTGTTGAAAAGTTTAAAGTCAAAATTAACTGAGACATTTAAAGTGAGACGATTAAGTAATAACTATAATTTTTTGGGAATTCAGATAGGTAGAAATATTGCAGAAAATATTATAACTCTTGATCAAAGTTCAGCAATTAAGAATTTGATAAAGAAATTTAATGTGGAAGATAGTAAAACTTTCAATACTCCTATTGAAAGAAATCTAGATCTCAAGAAGAATAATGATGATAATTCGAAAACTAAGTTGCCTTATAGAGAACTTTTAGGTAGTTTGATGTACATAATGTTGGGCAGTAGGCCAGATATTTGCTTTAGTATAGCATTTTTTGGAAGATTTCAGGATAATGCTACTGATGAACATTTCAAACATTTATTAAGAGTTTTAAAATATTTGAAATCAACTGTGAATTATAAATTATATTTTCGTCACTCGAATGAGAGTTTTACAGGATATGCTTATGCAGATTTTGCAAACGATTCAAATGATAGAAAATCTGTGAGTGGTTTTTGTTTTAGGTTGTTTGATAATTTGATTTCATGGACTTCTAGAAAGCAAAGCATTGTAACTTTATCAAGTACAGAATCTGAGTTTGTATCTGTTTGCGAAGCTTCATGTGAACTTTTATACTTTAAAAATTTAATTACAGATTTTAACATTAAAATAAGTTTGCCCATTACTTTGTATGAAGATAATCAGAGCACAATAAAATTGTTGTATAATTTTGAAAATAACCGAAGATGTAAACACATTGATACAAAATGTCATTTTGTTGTAGATTTAATTAATAGAGGAATTATTGAAATGAAATATATTTGCACAACACAGCAATTGGCTGATATATTCACGAAGCCTTTAGGAGGCGAAAGATTTTGTGATCTTTCTAATGCGTTGTGTATTAAGGATTAAAATTTGTATGTTTAGTTAAGGTTTTTTGTCAGAAAGTCAGGTTTGGGGGAGGATGTTAATATATTCAGTGGTTCACAAACCTGTCTACTTTCTATGACAAGTTGAGTTTAATGGTTAAGTTAAGAGAGTCGATGTATGTTGAGTTAGATAGTTAGATTTGTAGAAGTTATAAATTCGTTGCTGTATTGATATCTTATTAGATTAAATAATTAAAAACGACTACCTGTGTATAAATTACGTAACAGAATGATATATCAAAAGTCTGTTCTTTATTTGCGGTGAACGTGACAAATAAACAAAGCAGATAATGAATGATGACTAAATGAAAAAATCTTAGTTTGAAACTGACATATTCTTACTATTGACATAGCCTACTTGGAAATTATCTTAATAAACCTGAAACCTGATGTTTAGACAAAGAAACCTGACTTTAGTAGTGAATTTCGAATTTTATTCAATAACGGCAAAACTACTGATTTCAAATATGTACTTGAAATGTTTGGAACACTTTAACTAGCTTTCAAAGCGTAAACTACAAAACGCTGAATATGTGAGAGACAGGAGAAAATTCTTTAGGAGTCTAGAAAAACCATCCGAAACATCTGCCAATCTGCATACTGACATCAGCAGAGACGACTTTCGGCAATATTGGAGTTCCTTATGGCCAGAAAGTGAACAATTCCACAAAAATTCTAGCTGGCTAAACGACATTGAACACCACACATCAGAACTCATTGAAATGAGAACTGATCATTTTTCAACCGAGGAAATCTCCAACATCGTCAGGCCACTAGTAACTGGAAATCGCCAGGACTCGATCGACTTCATAACATGGATTAAACAGTTAACAGTTTACAGCATGTTTTCCAAGCCTGGCCAGATGTTTGTCGGAAGCACTAGAAGATCCTTTGAACATTCCCACCTTCCTCACTCAGGGCAATACCTTCATGCTTCAAATAAAAGGAAACATCAGTAAGCCAGATAACTACAGACCTATAACTTGTTTGTCCGTAGTGTACAAGCTGTTCACATCGCTCCTGAATTATGCGATATATCGGCATTGTGCACCCAATAATATTCTGGAAGAAGAACAGAAAGGCTGCTCTCGAGGATCAGCAGGATGCAAAAATCAGCTTACCATAGACGCTGTAGTTTTGCCCAGGCGAGAAGGCGAAATTTATTGTATGTTACATCGATTATCAGAAGGCGTTCGATACAAGGCCCCACGATTGGCTGTAGATCCATGAAGTTTGTCCGAGACTGCCGTACTGCAACTTCTAATGAGTAACTGGAGAACTAATATCCCTACCAATAACATCAACGCTGGGAATATTTCAAGAAGATACACTGCCGCCGATGTGGTTTTGTGTGGCACTGAATCCTCTGTCTACACTTCTGAATAACACAAATAAGGGTTACATACTTGCAATGAGGAACCCGAGAAAATTGTCTCGTTTGTTATATATATAGCCGATCTCAAACACTTCAGCGAGAATCAAAACCAGGTTCACTTGCTCATAGATACAGTTCGCACCTTCAGCGTTGACATTGGCATGTCCTTGGGCCTCGATAAATGCGCCATCATCAACATCAAGAAGGGTAAATGAAAACCTCTCACGAACAATTTCAGTACATTCACAATATGTTACCAGAAGAAAACTACAAATATTTAAGTAGGTACACCTCAAAATCAGAGAATTGATCACACACGTTTGAAAACCGAGTCCATGGCGAGATATAGGAGCAGGGTTACAAAATTGCTGGACACACCAGATCGATGCATTGAATTCTAGGGCTACGCCAGTTCTGACCTACACTTTCGGGGTTTTGAAGTTGTCAGATGCAGATCTGGATGAGTTGGACCGACTCACCCGTCGCCTGATGACAAAATTCCGATGTTTACACACCAATGCATCGGTGAAAAGACTCTTTCTTCCTAGGCCAGATGGCGGAAGAAGTCTGTTGAACATTTATAGACACCCAGGAGAAAAACTTGAGGCAGCGTCTGCTCGAGTCCGAAGATAGCCAGATAAAATTGGCAACATTAGAGGGTAAGGGTTATACAGTTATACACCTCTCAACCTGCAACACCGACACATGATGTTTGAGATCACTACCACAAGCGAGGACAAAATTAAGTGGCGAGAACAAACCATGCATGGCAGATTTCCCAAACATCTTGAGGGAGAGAATGTCCTCAAAATAGCTTCGTTGTCGTGGCTAAATGCGGGCAAATTGTCTCCCGAAACTGAAGGATTTCTGACGGCTATCCAAGATCGAGTTATAAGAACCCACAACTGCGAGAAGCACTGTTCGGAACTGGACGTGGAGGACAAATGCAGGAAATGCGGAGCAGATTGCGAGTCTATTGAACATGTAATAGCCAGTTGCCGAAGTCTTGCCGACAACGCATATCTCAGCCGACACAACCAGGTGGCAAAAATTTTACACCAGAAATTGGCATTTAAACATGATTTGTTGAATGCTTGTCCTCCATACTACAAGTATCAACCCGCTGCATTGTTGGAAACGGATACAGTGGTACAGACCCATAACAACGGACAGAGCTGTGGACTTCAATAGACCGGATCCAGTACTCATTGAGAAGAATCGTAGGAGTGGATTAATAATTGATGTGACAGTTACCATTGACTCATAACATCGGGAGAACGGAGTCCGAAAAAATCAGTTGGGAATGCACATGTGGGAGTTCGGGGGAGGACAAAAATCTAGAAACTAACCTTCAAAACTCGCATTTTAGAGCAATTTGTGACGTTCTTTCGCCTCATCTTGCGATAATATTCAGAAAAGGGGTTATCACAAAAATCCGGAATTGTAAGTACATACAAGGGGTACCGTCTGCTGAAGTATAACGGAAAACTATAACCATTATTTGGAAAATGTTTGAAATGTCACTTGTTTCATCACTTATCACGGACGCGAATTCTGAGGCAGCAATTCGTTTTTTAATGTGTGCATGACAGTCATGACACACAGAAAGCATACAGTCCAATAATTCATTTTGAATGTCTTTGGATGTTCCTTTAAGTACTGTGGATTGATCCAAAAGATCCCCGAGTGCTAAATCTAATTCAGCCGAAAAATTGATAGGACCTTTAAATATACCACGATTTATTGAATCATTTCCTTTATAATGGCCACGTAATGCTAATTCGAAAGCACCACAAAATTTAATACAGTTAATCTACTCCCATAGAATAATATATCCATTATCCAACTGATTTTGATCTGTAATAGTCTCTATAGGTGCATTCGGTATTACCAATCCGGGAGAGGAGCGAGAGAAAACGGACACAGAAATATAATAATTCGGATCTCTCTCGCTCTCTGGCTGAAAGAGGGAAAGAGAGAGAGAGATCCGTATTTATTATATTTCTGTGTCCGTTTTCTCTCGCTCCTCTCCCGGATTGGTAATAACGAACGCAGTATAAAAACCAATAGTGTGAGGTTAGATAACTCCAAATAATTCTATACCTATAACTTGATCCTTGTGGTTTTCCTTGAAGCCGTCGACCTAGGCATATGGAGACTACTGCGCATGCGCGAATAAGGGGAAGTAGCTTGGAGTAGGATTCTAAGCAGGGTAGGGACAATATGGCGGCGATGGCGCATGCGTATAAGCCATTATATGTCCAGGTCTTGGCTTCATTTTTACGCAATTTTTTGCACAATGCTAGCGGTATAGAGGTTTAAGTATATGGATAACTCACGCCTATAACTCACTCTAATACAAATAGGAAAAAATGTGTAGCTTACGAAATGAATAAAAAAGTAGGGTCAATGGTGAACTCTATTTCAAACATCAAGGTAACGTTTTCGTCATCCATTTCTACATTTTCTTAGGTCTGAATATCCAAAAATTGCATTTGGAAAACGGGAATTTTTGACGTTTTCTATTGGATTCGATATCGATTTGATTTTCGATCACAGAAATCGCTTTTGACAACTGTTGTCAATTTTGAAAATGCAGGTTAATTCGAATTTTACTGAAGAAGTCGAAGATAAAGTATAGTGTTCAATTCGCGGTAATGGTCATAACACACTTGATGAATTACACCCCTCGCCTGACGGCTCGGGCTGCAAAATTCATCTGCATGTGTTATGACTCACATTACCGCTCATAGAAAAATATGATTTTCGATTAAATGTATCTGTTCTTCCTCACTTGCTCATAATGTTTCTCTATATTAAGTCGGTAAGCACTGTTGTTGTCGAATATCTTGTTTACCTAATAAATTGAAACCTAATTTGGCAGTGAGGTGTGTCTTGGAACTTTGATGTTTTTTAATTTTTTAATGGATTAAATCCTGGACACCGGATCTGGTCCATTCTGTTTGATCATCATCCGCAAATAACAAACAAGGAAAATAATAAAGACTGTTACTAATTTCACAACCACATAATGATTCGGCTTTTTCATTAGTGTCTATCCTAAAGGTTATTTTATAATCTCCTTTTTATTTTTCTTCTGATGTCAGCAAAGAAAAACGAATTGTTTTTAAATGTTGTACGCTAATGCGAATCAGATTCTCCAAAATTGCGCGAATACAACAAACATGGTAGACAGCATCCAGCATTTCACCCATAGATGAAGAATTATCTTACCTACACACGACGTACAACGTAGCACCGTAGTTCCTTATCTATGCCGTACTCTACGCGTACACAGGGATGTGTACATATGTCAGCTAAATAGTGTGGACTGTTACGGGACGTGTAGGATGCGAGGGGTAGCTGCTGCTCCAATCAAGACTCATTCCGAGAGAGCAGGGTACCTGCCGACTAGCTTCAACGTGTATATTTGCATTGGCCGCATTGGCGGTTAAAACCCGAGGAGATAGAGAAAAATGAATGGCACCTTATAGTCCTCTTTTTTCAAGAGACTGATAATGCCATCAACTGCATTCCTCTATCTTCTTACGTTTCCAAGTTATAGGCCAAAATTGAAATTTGGGCGATTTCAACTTTGGTCATTATCTCCGTTTCTGTTTATGCTAGGATGTTGAAATAAATACATTATACAGGCTTTTTTCTGATAGCAATTCAGTGGCGTACTCTGATTTTTTCTAAGAGGTTTATTTGCTGAGTTATAACATAAAGTTGTGTTTCTTCTCATGGAAACAGTAGCTTGAAATGACTCAAAAAGAATCGCCATTTTTTCCCGTTTCAGAAATGTATCATATGTCATACATCGCCCTCAGATTCGTAAAGATATTATGAAAAATATGGTTTGTATATGGAATTCAAATTGTATTAAGTGGGATGAATCGCTGAATCATAGAATTATGTATGTATGTACGTATGGTGTAATTATTATTTCACCGCGGTTGAATACTTGATGGTGTGATCTCTGTTTGAAACAACTATCAGTTATTAGAGTTTGAAGTCATCGTTGGCGTTATGAAAATATTCGAAAAACATGATATGTTAAATGTTTCATTTCAGCTCATAGCTCATGAGAATATCAGGAACAAAATTCAAACCATACAAGTATAGTAAAGTTTAATAACTGACAGTTGTTTCAAACAGAGATCGCACCATCAAGTATTCAACCGTGAAATAATAATTACACCATGCGTAGAGACCATATGTCTAATAATTTCTATATGGGTAATAAGCCAATCAAAATTGAAGCTGGGCTTTGGTAACAATCGAGATCTGCGCTTGTGCGGCATATTGAGAATAAAAATATTTTTTTAATCCCATCTCTCTCCGACACATCGTATTTTGTCGTGAAACGTATGTCATTCTTAACTTCATGTGAATAGTTTCGATCGTAACCTCACAATTTGATGTGAAATGTTTCAATCGCTTTATTCCGTTTTCTTCAAGTCCTCAATATCATTGTTAACTCCTTTTCATATTCTAAAATTGAACTGAAAGTATTTAAGTGACATATTTGCATTCTGGATATCTATTTTATTGCTGTCTTTCAGAATAAACATAACCTCTAAATTTCTCGCAATTTTTGAATTTCCAGTTGACGCAAGCGTACAACTCAAGCCTTACCAAAGATTTGACTTCACTTTGAGAGTGTGAAAAGCAGGGGTATAATCCATATTGGTATTAGTAGATATATGGTAGAGACACATAATTCTATGATTCAGCCTACTCAATAATTTGAATTTCATATACAAACCATATTTTTCATAATACCTTAACGAATCTGGGGGCGATGGATAACAAATGATGCATTTCTGAAACGGTGTGATGGACCCAGCTAGGGTAGGTTCGACCAATCGTTATGCAGTTAAGGATGGTGAAGAATAATACAAGACAGACTCATCAAAGGGATTTAATTCACTCAACTTACATTGAATATATACTACAGATTCTCGCTGTTGACTAACAAGCGGTCAATACGTATACGCTTCTGAATGAATCACTGCATGACTCTCCCTAGCCAATTGTTATATATATTTTATAAATGTTAACTTGTTTTAATAACATTATATTTGATAACATAACTGGCAATGATGAGACCTAGAGCTCTGGCTTCACGTGCCGCTGTAGGTCTTAAAGGGAGGTCGCACTAATCTTATTATATCACGTACGAAATATACAGTGTGTTCAACATACTACACCTTCCCTCTTTGAGAGAAAAAAAATTTTTTGTTATACAATGTAAAAATTTTTTTTTTGACTTAGGGGAGAGGCAGGCAAGATGGCATACAATCTTTTGAAAATCGATATCTCTTATGAGGAAAAAAATATAGAGTACAGCATTAGTTGAATCTTTAGTCAATCAAGTTAGCTATCAATTTTTGAAGAAAGATATGATTAAAAAAAACTATAGACAAAAAAAATCGCGATAATCTGAAACATTCGAAAAACCATTTTGCCCTACAGTGTCGGGCAAGATGGCATATCATATAATATGATATATTTTGAAGTGAAAAAAACAAAATTCCAATAAATAACAGATAATACAAGAAATAGAAATTTATATTTATATAAACAGGAACAGAACATAAAAAGAATTCTCACAGATTTAGGAAATTACTGAAAAATATTTCATAATCTTATATCAAACGAAACAAGAAGTAAACAAAAAAAAAATTATTCTCTTGACATATTATTCTCATCCCACTCTCCTCTGTTGGTTTTCCTTCGATAATTGTAGACCATCTGAAACAATATTTTATTGTTAATAAAAAGTACCATTTTTCGGGCAAGACGGCATACCAATATACCATGCCATTTTACCCAGCCTCTATGTATGCCAACTTGCCCTAACCACGTGTCCAAAAAACGAATAAGTAAATCAACATTTTTGTGACATCTTTTTGTCAAGGTAAATACATAAAAAGGATTACAATAAATGTACAATTCTACTCGGATATAAAACATTTTGTGAAATAATCTGTATGTTGTGTCGGCAACACACAGTGCATTTTCTTGTAATGTGGGTTGCTGAACTATAGAATGTCCCTAATTTCTGGAAAATACGTGCCCATGTGGACGAACCTTTTTTTTGTGTGAAAAAGGAACAATTCGCTTTGAAACTTCATGAAGTGCATATCACGAAGTAGTTTTCCGCATTATTTTCGAGATTTTTCGCAAAGGTGACAATCGCCTAACTTGTCTATTTTTCGCTAAGTATTGTTTCAAGTGCATATTTGTTGAAACCAATAGAGAACAAATTAGCTGTTAGAGACAGTGTCCAAATTAATCGACATCGATTGAGGTGTGTGAAACGAGGTGTATGGAAAGTGCCTTTTTCACTTTGAGGGATCCCTCCGAGCCTGCGACTTCAAGGAAGCCCCCAACATCACTGGCAACCGGTAAGACATTTTATATTCAGTCTCTTACTGACCGGGAATCTGTATTTGTGCTTGCTTTCGCAACATCCAAAC
This sequence comes from Adalia bipunctata, assembly GCA_910592335.1. NCBI lineage: Eukaryota > Metazoa > Arthropoda > Insecta > Coleoptera > Coccinellidae > Adalia > Adalia bipunctata. The sequence continues at coordinate 32,551,940 of OU342951.1, forward strand.
TTAAGAAGATACAGTCCGAACTAGCTCTACGTATTCAATACGGTAAAACGCCAACATTTGGTCCTTCTAAGCCTCCTTTGGGCCTCCTTCAGAGAATTATTTGGTTTTCTGATTGCAAGTTTCATTTTTCAGCATTCATACAGCTTTTTGTTGTTGAGTCCGTTTTCTCGCGGCCGGAGGGTTGTTTGAATTATTCCTTGACTTATCTATCAGATACCCTTTTCAAAAACACCCACTAGGTAAATTGAGTTTTTTCCGCATCCATTGATCCCTACGCATTCCGTTCTCCAGATCTCCATTTTGAAATTTTTTTCGTCGTCATATCCGTTACTTTCGTTTGAAAATTTGGAGAATATTCAGGGCGCAAGTACGAGTCGATCGCGCTCGCTCAATTCGAATTTGCAATCGGGGGACTTCATCGCCGTCTCTGATTGGTCCGCATTTCGCTCCGGCAAATTAGTTTGTTCTCACCAGTCGCTGGGTGAATATAAACAAAAGCCAACACATTTTCCTTCTCGCAATATTTATTGTTGAAATTTTTAATATTGTCCCACTGTTTTGTGGAAACCGCTTGAATTAATTCCTTAATATTTGGAATATTCCTCGCATTATTTCGCACTTGTTCAATTAGCTTTTCTTCTGGAATATTCTTACATTGCTTTTCACTTTCCTTTATATCGTTCTCAACATGACTGATACGCGTTTGAAAAAGGCCCAGCTTACAAGAGGCATTTGTGTCTCAGAAATGGAAACCTTGAAAACTTTAGCCGCTGAGGCTAAATCAGATAAAAGCAAACAAACGCTCTTCAGAATTCGTTTCGGAGAAATCGATGATCTCAGGGAAGATTTCAATAAACAGCAGCAATGTATTATTAGCGCATTATTAGCTGACGATGATTCAGACATGACACCTGAGGTAGCGGTCGGATCTCAGTTTCAAGACGATTTTTTTCTTGTGAAATCTATCTTTTCCGAAATTTTTGAAAAGGAGGAGATAGGGTTTTATACTAGCTCTAGAAAGCCAAGCCTGTTTCCTCAAACGCCTAATGTCAGACTACCAGAGATAAAACTTGGAAAGTTCAATGGTGATTTCACTAAGTTTCCTACTTTTTTGGACTTGTTTGATGCTCTTGTTCATAATAACTCGAGTTTGTCAGAAATTGAAAAATTTAATTATTTACTTTCATCTCTGGAAGGGCAACCCCTATCACTAGTGCGTACTTTACCCATGGTACGTGATAACTATGCAATCGCTTATGATTCGCTTGTGCAGCGTTATTCTAATGAACGTTTGAGGGCTCAAGCTCATTGGGAAGCTTTAGAAAGCTTGGCCAAAGTTACTTCCAATAATGCAAATTCTTTACGTCATTTGCTTGATACTTTTACCGAACATTTGGCTGCGTTAAAATATATGAAATTTCCGGTTGATGAATGGGATTTCATTTTGGTTCAAATGTTGTTCAAACGCATGGATAGTTCCTTGATAACAAGGTTTGAGCTCGAGCATGGCTCTTCCGATATTCCAAAATTTTCTGAGTTGGTTGATTTTTTGAGTAAATATTGTTGCGCCATAGAATCCTTGAAATCTTCAACTCTTTCAGATACAAACAAAGGATTTGCTCCTCAAAAATCTACACCGCACAACAAGAGAGTAAATTCTCATTTCTCGAACGTAAAAAATGACCAAGGTGTTATTTGTTGTTTATGTAAAGAGTCGCATCAGCTTTTCGCATGTCCAAATTTTTTGAAAAAATCTCCGAAGGAACGTCACACTTTTTGTAAAAGTTCTCGGCTCTGTTTTAATTGTTTGAGCTCGGTCCATAATTTACGCAATTGTAAATCGCACCATACCTGTCGGGAATGTAGACTAAGGCATCATACCCTTTTACACCTTGGTTCGAACAATCAATCAAGTAATATTGTTTCGGAGCCTTCTACGAGTTCTGAAAATGTAGCTCCTAGTACGATAATTTCTGCTACAGGTGTTATCAAACGAACTACCAGTGTCTTCACTGAAAGAAAATTCTCAGTTTTAGTTATTAAATATTTGTTATTGCCAAATTTGTTGAAAATTATTAAATAAGATTCACAACGAATATGGCTCATTTATTAAAACTATTAGTAATATGTTTCGATATTCACTAGAAACAAACGATTTGGTGCTGCTTTATTCAGTAGTTTTAAACAAAATAATTTTATTATAAATAAATTATTTATTAGAGAGATTGAAATTTACTTATCAATAAGTTTGATTTTCAATCAATATCATTTGGTGATTATCAATAAATGTAGAGTTAACTGTTGATAATTCTTTGTTTATGTTTATTATGTTTAGGATGTGATATTTGAACGAATCATTTGTTCATAGTTAATCTACAATCATAAATGATAATAAACTTTATTTGTCTGAGTGTAAATTCCGGTACAAACACGGTTGGTCGGGTAGCGCCGCTAACCATTCTAGCGTTGTCTGAAGATCAGCCAACACCAACGGTTCCAGATTCCAGAATTATTCCTGATGGCTTGCTGAATCTGAATGTCCTGGTTTGGCTAGTATTAGTGTTAGTGTAACAAAAAACAATGAAAGATTTTTCTTTCTTTCTCTCGGAATGTGGCGTCACCGAGGACTGAGGAGATGCTGAGAGATTTTGAACGTAAGTACCTCACCTTCTCAAATGGCTTATGAATTTATAGGCTTTCAAACAAATCAAAAAAATGTATGAGTCAATCGTGAATAAAAATCCAGGATATCTATAGAAATCATATCATACGGATATCCAATCATAACCATAAAACCTAGACCGGAGCTATACGAAAAGCAAATTCAGTTGTTGAGTTTGAGAGATTGTAGGTAGTAATTGCTAATTACTTTTTAGTTTTCGTAGACACTCCAAAAAACATAAAAAGAGTAACATGTTAAGATTCTTGAAATTTTCAGCGTCAGTCACATTGATGTCGAAGAACCCCCTCAGAAATACATTTAATTGAAGTTGAAGATATTCCACAACCACATCAGTCAGATGCAACACATCAGATGGTGAAACCATCAACAGGGCCCCCGTAAGAGTTACTAGCGCCTGTGTGCAAAACAGAATTTTGGCGCCCCTAGAAGCATTTTGGATTTTTTTATTCATTAGGTGGGTAGGTAGCTAGTTGCTTGAAATAAATCGAAAAACTGAACTTCAGAAGTCAAAAACTAGATATTTCTTTCTAGACTAAAATATAAAAAAACAAATCACAACAGAACAAACAAACAGAATAAAATCATAACGCAATGAATAACTCACAATAAATTCTTGTTCACAACCACTTTGAAGTATTTATAACGAATAAATGAGGGGGTGTTAGGAAAAACGCTCGGACACGTCGATTTGTAATTTCAAATGAGCATATTTTTCAAGAAAATAAAATTATATAGGGTGTCCCATGCGACCGTGGCCAATACCAACTTTCTTATTTCAAATGCAACCCCCTGTATATTGTTCATTTTTTTGATTCTTCAGAAAATTCTAGACATCATTCATGGTTCATGGACAATGTCCTATACCTATCTGTTTTCAGATTTTTTACAAAAATTAACATTTCAAATGAAAATTATTTTATTTCACAAATTCGATACATTACACTCAATACTTATTATACGAAACGAAACCCTCAAACCTAGACGACCTAAAAAACCGGATCACGCTTGCGATTAGATCAGTCACGCCTGAAATGTTGAGTAACGTTAGAAGACAATTCTACACCAGATTAGCATGTTGCCAAGACGTTCGCGGCGAGCATTTTGAACATTTCCTACATTGACATTAATGTTTTTTTTTAATAATTAAGAAATATTCAGTATTACCATTGAGTTTAAATATACATATATTCAAACTCAATGGTATTACTTAGGTTTTAACTGTAATGTACCGAATTTGTGAGATAAAATAATTTCTATTTAAAACGTTGATTTTTGCAACAAATCTGAAAACACTTAATACTTCCGAAATAGTTAAAGATAGGTATAGGACATTGTGCATGAATTGTGTCTAGAATTCTCTGAAGATTCCAAAAAATAAATAATATACAGATGGTTGCATTTGAAATAAGAAAGTTGGTATTGGCAACAGTCACATGGAATACCCTATATAATATTATTTTCTTGACAAATATGCGCATTTAAAATTACAAATCGACGTGTCCGAGCGTTTTTCCTAACACCCCTTTATTTATTCGTTATCGAATTTATTCCATTTGGCTGTTACGTTACCCTCTGTATGTTCATATCAAAGTATCACTTTCTACTTATACTTAGGTATTTTGAAAAATATGCAGGTACTTCTTTAAGAAATGCCTAGTGTACTTCCTCATAAAATCAAAAATGAAAGCTAGGTACAGTAGAAAAATAAAAAATAGCTATTATAGTAGCGATATTTTCCTGGACTTGGCTGTTGCAAATTCATCAATTACATCGCTAAAATTGATACCATTAAGAAGTTCTTGTTCAATTGCTAATATTGCTAGTCCAGACAATCTTTCTTGAAGCATTGTTGATCTCAAATAATTTTTAATGGTTTTAACTTTGAGAAAGCATTTTTTATTTAAGCATTAATTTTTGTTCATTTTTTTTTGCAAATATTTTTGCGATTCTTGACCCAGGATTTTGGCGCCCCTAATAGGTTGGCGCCCGTGTGCATTGCACACTTTGCACACATGGTAGCGGGGGCCCTGACCATCAATAGAGGAGTGCCTGGTAAAAGAAGATTTTGATTTATTAAAATTGTTTATATGAAAAGTTACTCTGTTGTGGAATCAACAGAACTCTGAGGCATATGAAATAATTGACTCATCAAAAACATGTCATATTATAGATTTCAAAAATATTTTTCACATTCCCACCAGCATACATGTTGTTGGGGATAGTTGCAAATTTATAACATCTATATCAGCCGAGAATAGAATAATAATGGGGGTAATCATTTTTGAATTTGATAATGTTTAAACACTTTGTTTCTTATATATAGATTACAGTTTATATATATTGAACCAAAAAATAGTGGAATTGGTTTTGTTTTATGTTTCATTCTATGTATTTTATTTATATGAGAACTATGTATTTTTGTTTCTAATGAGGAAGTTAAAAATATATTAATTGAATGAAAAATGAATCGTTTCTTTACTGTTTCCCCCAAGCAATTATAAATTAAAGTGGACAGTTCAATTTTGTGATAGGTAGGTATTCATTATTAATGAACAAATATTTTGTCTTTTGGAATAACTATAATATATTCATTGAGTTTTGTTTTTTCTGTGGGAAAATATTGTGATAGGTTTATTTGGGAATTATTCATCTACTTATAAATTTTTCATTCATAAGGGCTCGATATTTTCACCTGCAGATAAAGTTCCATCAGATATCAAACTGACGGATAACCCCAACTGATATCGGATAGTTATCAGTCATTTTTCATCTGGAACTTTATCTGGAGGTGGAAATATATACCGGCTCTCATGAATAAAACAATTATCAGTAGATAATTAATTCCCGAATAATCCTCCAAAATATTTTCTCACAGAAATAAAACAAGTTATTCCAGGAAACAAAATAATTGTTAATTAACAATAAAGAAAGTGTTTTCATGTTGCACTTATAAACAAACATATACGAATAATAAATGAATTTAAATTAATAGTGATAAAATTAATCTCAGCTACATAATAACTATTAACAGTTATTTTGTTGTGATAAAAACTTGTTTGGTGGTTGTTAGTATTTGAAAAGAAATATTTATTCATACTTATGATGCATTCATTATGCAAAGCAAAATGTATATTTATTATCAACAAATGAATATTATGATGGAATAAATAGAAGATAACCTTGAATAAGTCTTTATTCATCAAGATGTAAACAAATAATTTGTTTCACCAAAACAAATGTTTAATAAGCCATATTTCAATAACGGATTTGGTGATAGTTAATGATTCTTAGTTAATTCAACCAAATTGTTCTTTCAGTGTTGCTGGCGACAGCTTTGGTCGAGGTTTGTGATGGTCACGGGAATTTTCATGTGATGCGTGCATTGATTGACAGCCGATCAATGATGTCGTTTATTTCGAAAAGGGCTTCGAATATGTTGGGTCTACCAAAACAACGAATAGACGTGAAGATACAGAGTTTGAATTCTTTAGAAACTAGTTCTAATTACGGTTGTGTCACTCTCTCTTTACGACCTGTCAATCAGTGTGTGCCTGTATTGATTACAGACGCGGTGATTTTAGATAAGATTAGTGATGAATTGCCGCGGACTAAAATTTCTTCGACGGATTTTCGTCATTTCCTTCATTTGAAATTGGCTGATTCGCGTTTTTATGAACCCGGAAATATTGATTTATTGTTGGGCGCTGATGTTTTCTCCAAAATTATTTTAGGAGAAGTAATTCGCGGAGAATCTGATGGACTTGACGCGATAAATACCAAAGGTTCGTGTAGCGATGATGAGATATGTGAGAATATCTACAGGGTGACCCAGAACCGCGACAATTCCGGAAGGTACATTGTATCTCTGCCTTTTCGTGACGCATTGCCATCATTTGCAGGAAGTCGAGATCTTGCTGTTTTACGTTTTTTGAATCTTGAGAAACGCTTAATGAGGCAACCTCAATTGTATTCCCTATACCGGGATTTTATGCGTGATTATTTGGAAGCCGGTCATATGGAACCAATTAAATGCGATCAAGTTCCTTCGTGTTCTTATTATTTACCGCATCATGGCGTAGTTAAGGGAGAGGGAGCGTCCAAAAAAATAAGGGTTGTTTTCAATGCCTCTAGTAAATGCCCTTCGCAGTTGTCATTGAATGATCACTTGTTAACGGGACAAAAACTTCAAAAAGACATTTTGTCTATCCTTTTGCGATTTAGAATACACGAATATGTTATAAGTGCGGATATAAGGCAGATGTATCGAATGATCTGGGTGAACCCTGAACACCAGGATTATCAGCGCATTATTTGGAGGTTTTCCTCGGATGAAAGCATTCAAGACTTTAGACTGCGTACGGTAACTTATGGCATATCAAGTGCTCCTTTTTTGGCCCTTCGTACATTAAAACAACTTGTGATAGATGAAGGAAAAAGTTTTCCTCTTGCTGTTCAAGCTCTTGATAGAGATACATACATTGACGACATTGTAAGCGGTTGTAAATCTATTGACGAGGTCCGTGAATTGAAATCACAATTGATTAGCTTGTTGTTGTTGGGTGGATTCGAATTAAGAAAATTCTGCTCAAATGATTTTTCCGTCTTAGATGATCTTCCGATAACGCATGTTTCCTCAAATGCGAAGTTTTTTGAATCGGCTGAAGAAGATGCTTCATTGCGGATTTTAGGAATGCAGTGGCGTCCCTCCACTGATTCCTTTCACTTTTCGGTTCGGATTATTGATCGACGATGTACGAAACGTAATTTGTTGTCGGAGTTGGCTCGAATTTATGATCCAATCGGTTTTCTGGGACCTGTCACATTTTTTCTGAAAATATTGATTCAGCGCATTTGGGCTGCAGGAATAGGCTGGGATGATGAGCCTCCGGTCGAAATATTTCGCTTATGGGATAGATATAAGTCGGAAGTCTCGCAATTATCAGAACTTCGGATTTTCAGAAAGTTGTTCGAGGGTAATTCTGACGCTAAATATGAGTTGCATGGCTTCTGCGATGCCTCGGAAAAGGGTTACTGTGCACTTGCTTATGTTCGCGTTGTGTGTAATGACCGAATTTATTGTAAGTTTTTGTGTTCTAAAACAAAAGTTGCCCCCTTGAAGAAAATCACTATACCTCGCCTAGAATTATGCGCCGCAGCTCTTCTAGCTAATCTTTTATCCTATGTTAATGAGACCTTACAGCACCAGGTTTCATTCGCTCAATTAGTCGCATGGTCAGTTCCCAAATTGTTTTGAGTTGGATTCATGGTCAACCGCATAGATGGCCAATTTTTGTGGCCAATCGAGTTTCTTTAATCAAAGAAAAGATACCGCATGCAAAATGGTGTTATATTCCCACAAAAAATAATCCCGCCGATGCAGGATCCAGAGGGTTGTTACCGTCTGAGTTTATACGCAATGAGTTGTGGTTCCGTGGGCCTTCTGCCCTATGGGAAGAATTGCATTTCCCTAATTTTAGTGAATTTCGTGAACAGGAGGTGTCACTCGAACCTTTGTCTCTTTTGGTTACGCAACCTCCTAAAGACGAATTCTACAGCCTCACTGAAAAATCCTCGTTTTCCAAATTAGTTCGCATAGTTGGTTTCATTTTGCGTTTCAAGCACAATTTGTGCCATCCCAAGTCAGAACGGAAACGTGGTTGGTTGTCCTCATCGGAATTGAATGAGGCCTTGTTGACATTGGTGAAAAGCACTCAAAATGTCGAATTTTTCAAAGAATTTCGATCAAAGATTTTTTCGAAACCTCTACGCCGTCTCAATGTCTTTTTCGATGATTTCGGAATTTTAAGAGTTGGAGGTAGGCTGAAAAATTCCTCACTGAATTATGACGCAAAACATCCATTACTTCTACCTTGTAAATCTCCACTTACTAATTTGATCATTCGATATTATCATGAAAAATATCTTCACGCTGGTAGACGAACTTTAAGTTGGCTCAACGCTTTTGGATTATATCGTCCAGACGAGCTATTTTTTCCTACATTTCAAAATGCACGCGTTGCTTCCGATCTAACCCTCGTACGTTGCAGCCACCGATGGCAGATCTTCCTCAATTTAGGATATCTCAGTTGAGAGCATTTTCCCATGTAGGAGTTGACTACGCTGGCCCTTATTCTATCTCAATGAGTAGACATCGTGGTACAAGAACTACCAAAGCATATATTTGCTTGTTCGTATGCTGCAGCACTAAAGCTGTGCACTTAGAACTCGCCTCGGATTTGTCCTCCGATATATTTTTGGCCGCTCTACAGCGGTTCATATCTAGACGTGGTCGTTGCAACCATATATACAGCGATTGTGGTACCAATTTTAAGGGTGCTTTTCGGGAAATTAATAATTTTATGCGTGATGCTGCATCTCGAGAGCAGATAAATTGGCATTTCAATCCACCCTCGGCACCTCATATGGGCGGACTATGGGAAGCCGGTGTAAAATCCGTTAAGACTCATCTCAAACGGGTTTTGGGAGAACAACTCCTCACTTACGAGGAATTTGGCACGCTCCTATGTTTGATAGAGTCTATTTTGAACTCTCGCCCTCTCAGTCCCCTCTCATCTGATCCTGAAGATGTGAACGCATTAACACCAGGACATTTCCTTACGCTGGAGCCTCTCTCCTGTCTGCCGGTACCAGACCTAACCGACTTACCTCTCAATCGTTTAAGTCGTTGGCAGTTGCTACAAAAACTGCATCAAAGCTTTTGGACTCGCTGGTCCAAAGAATATCTTCATACTTTGCAACAGCGCTCCAAGTGGTTAAACTTTACTGCTCCTCCTGAGTTGGGAACCTTAGTTCTAATCAAGGATGACAATAACTCTCCTTGCCGTTGGCCTTTAGGTAGAATTACTGCGTTCTACCCGGGTGCAGATAATGTACCTCGAGTTGCGTCTGTCAAGACTGCGAAAGGTGTATTCGACAGACCCTTAGTAAAATTATGTCCTTTACCATCTTAGAGGGATGTATGTTTGTGGTTTGTGAAACTTGCAATCACTTTTGTTTTTTCACCTTTCTCTCTTTCTTTATTTATTATATTTAGTGTATTTTTCTCTCTTATTAAATTTTTTGTAATTTCTCGCGCGCTGAGGATGTTGTGTCGGCAACACACAGTGCATTTTCTTGTAATGTGGGTTGCTGAACTATAGAATGTCCCTAATTTCTGGAAAATACGTGCCCATGTGGACGAACCTTTTTTTGTGTGAAAAAGGAACAATTCGCTTTGAAACTTCATGAAGTGCATATCACGAAGTAGTTTTCCGCATTATTTTCGAGATTTTTCGCAAAGGTGACAATCGCCTAAGTTGTCTATTTTTCGCTAAGTATTGTTTCAAGTGCATATTTGTTGAAACCAATAGAGAACAAATTAGCTGTTAGAGACAGTGTCCAAATTAATCGACATCGATTGAGGTGTGTGAAACGAGGTGTATGGAAAGTGCCTTTTTCACTTTGAGGGATCCCTCCGAGCCTGCGACTTCAAGGAAGCCCCCAACATCACTGGCAACCGGTAAGACATTTTATATTCAGTCTCTTACTGACCGGGAATCTGTATTTGTGCTTGCTTTCGCAACATCCAAACTTAAGAAGATACAGTCCGAACTAGCTCTACGTATTCAATACGGTAAAACGCCAACACTGTACTTACAGTTATAAAGGCGAGAAGAGAGAGCTTACGTCGAAGTTGTACACGGTCACACCACTTTTTCACCATTTTTCACGACTAAGTCATCAACTACCGTAACGGATCCCTTGAAACAACGTTCGTATACTGTTGCCAACTAATTCGAACATTTGCACCGAGTTCTAGGATTCCACTCGCAGTGGATTCTTCAGTACATATGGTATGCCATTTGGCCCTACTATGCCATCTTGCCTGCCTTTCCCCTATCTATAGCTTAATATCTATATCTATAATATCAGTCTCAATGGGTCTTACATCTACAAAGTTTAATACGATATTCCAAACTATTTAATTTTTCATTACAATTTTTGTCGAAAATTTCCCTTCTTTCCGATTTTACCTTCACCAAGTTTTCTCTAGCATCTTTCTATGCCGTTTGCACCCTATATATCCAAGAGTTGTCAAAATTGTAAACTGGATCTACACGGCTTTTCAAATTTTTGAGGAAATAATCTACTAGGTTTCTGAAAATTATCAAACTAAACATGTCTGGATGTCCACCGGTTGGAAGCATGTGAACATCGTTCAGAATGATTTGCCTTGATCTTTTATACGCGTTACATCTCGAATTACATTAATTTTTCAGTATCTTCCTAGAATTTCATTCTTATAATTTGACAACATATTATTCAAAAATTTTATATTGCTAGCTAGCTTTATGAGGAACAATTCTAATATATTATTTTCTGCGCATAAATTTTCCAGTTTCCTCAACGATGTACCTTAGGGTGCGTACAGACCCTAAGTCTTACGCCGATCGGATGTTTTGGTTATTGAAAATAATTTGTGAATTCACATTATATATTAAATTCTCATTGTAATCGTCTGAATGTTGGTTTTTCAAATTATGAAATTCTTTTTCTGAAAGTGGTCTTTACTCAATACTTCTCACTGGACGGTTCAAATTTCGACAACAACAAGGTGATCAATCCTTTTGCAATCGAAGGCATTCGTCTCTACTTTATTTTCAATACGCGATAAGGCATGTGCTGAAAAAATTTCCTGAAACTTTTACATAATGAACCGTGAAGTTACTTTTCTAAAATCAAACGGAATTCTGTTAATCTACTAGACGGATTAGTCATATTGAACAAATAATTCCGAGGTGTTATTGTTTTCCGAATAATTCGTGAACTGTCTCGACCGTGACCTTGTGCGTAACTCTCTTACGCTGACATGAAATTTTGTTTCCTTGCGGTCACGACCTCGATTTGAATGGTACGAATTTCCTTTCTGATTAAAATTACTATGATTCATTTGCGATGCTTTGAGAAAATTTGGTTCCGACTTGACAATTCACATAATTTGTTAAATTTAAAATCTTGATTAATTCATTATTTACACTATCGGCCCGTTCACTATGTTCTCGCGGCTCATTTTTGATGTTTTCACATCAATTAAGTCAGCAATTAGTTCATCACTTTTCACTTCACGACATGACATAACAGGGGAAAAGAAATAGTACTTACACTACATCCTCCTGGTGGCTTCTCCTTGCCTCGAGTTGTACAGTCGGCTCCATAGCTTCTTGGATCTCTGACCAAAGATGATCTCGTCTTGCTTGGACTGGCCTAATCCCATCTTGCTTGTTGGTTGAACTACTTGGAATTACATACCCATATCCAAATCCTGATGAAAACCTTCTGGACCCTGGACCTTTAACTGTATAGAACTGGCAGGATCGCCATGTGATGTACCCAACTAGGGTAGGTTCGACCAATCGTTATGAAGTTAAGGATGGTGAAGAATAATACCAGGCAGACTCATCAAAGGGATTTAATTCACTCAACTTACATTGAATATATATGTTTACTACAGATTCTCGCTGTTGACTAACAAGCGGTCAATACGTATACGCTTCTGAATGAATCACTGCATGACTCTCCCTAGCCAATTGTTATATATCTTTTATAAATGTTTACTTGTTTTAATAATATTATATTTGATAACATAACTGGCAATGATAATAATAATAATAATAATGGTTCTTTATTTCAAGTCAGAATAATATGTACAACATAACAATGAGATGAAATAGTGTCAATAATTCAGTTATTTTCATATGATATAATCTCGTAAACTATATGGTTCCAAGTTCAATAGAAATTTATGTAAACTACGTTTGAAACATTTTAAGTTTTCTATCTTTTTTATGTTGTCTGGTAGGGAATTATATATTTTCAGACACCTATATTCAACCTGTTTTTGACTAGTTGTTAATGTAAATTTGGGGTATATACAGGGTGAGTCTTTGACTTGTACATATATTTTAACTAAAGATTCTTGAGGCCAAAAGAAACCTTTTTTTCATTTTCCATTTTTCCGAATTCGGCTCTGTTAAAAAGATATAGCCATTTGAAAAAAAAAATTGGGCTGACTACGCCTCTGAAATGGTCTTCTGGAATTGATGCAAAGTTCATATTTCTCGATAGAAATTGAGTTTATACATTTAGGAAATACTGAAGTACTAACCTTATTCGAATAAAAATGTTGCAAACACGATAATTTCAACAAAAACAGTTAGTTTCATCGGATTATATCTGCAACTGAAAAGACACATTCATCCCACCAAAATAAGTTCCTTCTTCGATTTTTCTGCAGATTAGTTTGTAAACACTAACACTTCTTCATATTCTCCTCGAAATTCCCAAACAATACCATGAAGAAAAACTTTTCATTCAGATTTATTATTAAACAATTATCAAACAACCTAACCTAATATAATTTGTATCGATTCTGTGAATGTTAGCACAGAAATTTCAAGAAAATGTTGTCAGCTTGTTGAAATTTTCATTGAGGTTAAGGATTTTTTACGAAACATAGTATAAATCACGATACACTTGTGTACCGTGGTATAAATATCTATGAATTCTGCCGTTTCCAATCGACTTCGCGCCAAGTTTTAGCACGCATGCGTAGAGCGAATGATTGGTTATGTTTATGTGGACGCCAGCTATAAACAATAACAAACCAGAGTCTCTGATGAACAAACTGCAAACATTATGTGAAGTTCTGAATACATTCAGTGAATTATTGTTCTAATGTGATTGTTTTGTGCAGTGAATTAATATAATCTTAACCGTGTCGAGTTTATAAAATTCCAAGAGGATATTGCTTAGATATAAACATCGACACAGATTATAAGGTAAAGGTATCATTTTATTTTTCATTAATTTCAATTTAATAAGTAGTTTGTATCGAGATTCATCATTCATATCCGAATTTAACTTCAATATGGACCGGTAACTATGAATTTTCAATAGAAACTGTGCGTGTTAAATCCTCCTTGGTCGCCTTGGTGTAAAATTTTATCTCTCAGTTGTGGAATTTTATTATTAAAATATCTCGACAAAGTTGATAAATATTGTGACAACATTGTAAACTCGTTGAAAGACCAGAGAAGGAATAATATTCGATGATATTTATTTCAGAGACGCATTCAGATTATTCTTGAAATTAATGATTTTTTCGTCAAATTTCTCCGGGTAAAATTGGAAATAACTCGAAAACGACGCGTTTTATTGAAAAAAAATAAGAATACTTTTAGTTTCTTAAATGATTGTTTCTTTCGAAAATATTAACCGTTTATCTTTTTAAAGTGGTTTTATGGTGTTTTAGCGTGTATTGATGGGTCGACCACCCTGTAACTTTTATACTAGTAGAGATATTGAATAGGTTTTGATTGAGGAATATGCACCATGAATAGAGTAAAAACTCAACCAAAATTTAGTTCATTCGAAATAACGGTTCCGAAGATATAAACAGAAAAGTGTTTTTTTCATGGATTTTCGACACCCTGTATCTTCGAAACCAAACCGAATTTCGAAAAATGGTATAGGAAAAAAGTGTTTCGTTTGATGAGAGGAATCTACAGTTAAAATATATGTACAAGTCAAAGACTCACCCTGTATAGTTAAACTATATATACTCCTGGTTGCATGGATGGGTTTCTTATTTTCGAAATTTTGAAAAAGTTGGCTGTTCTTCTCATGAATAGTAGACACTCCTGTATATATAGTGCATATATGGTAAGTAGACCGTTACTCTTGAAGGCGCCTCTGCATGTTTGATTGTATCCAAGACCACTCATTATTCTTATTCCTTTTTTGTAAAACAAACAAATCCTCCATGTTCGATGTACCATAAAATATTATTCCGTATCTCAATTTGGATTCAATTGTTGCATGGTACACCAGTTTTAAAACCTCCTTGCCAATATATTTTGCTATTTCTCTGAATCCATAAACTGCTGATTTGATTTTCCCACCAATGTACTTAACATGTTCACTCCAATTGAGGTTTTTATCAATGTGCATCCCTAAAAATTTGGTGGAGTCGCTCAGGTTGTAGTTATCTTGGTTTAGAGTCAAATTGTCCCTATTCTCAATGTTTGAGTTGGAAGGTGTAAAGAGAATCAGCCTAGTCTTTTCCTTGTTGAGGATGAGGTTATTTGTGTTGAACCATTTCTCGCTGTTTTCCAATAATGTTGAACTAAGACGTTGAAGTTCTGTAAAAAGCTTTTGGATTGCTAGTAAATTTGTGTCGTCAACATAGTTAACAGTAATGGCCTCTTCTTCCCTCGCTCCAAGACATTTATCAATATCATTAATATAGATAATGAAGAAGAGCGGACCAGCTATGCTTCCCTGTGGTATGCCAAGAATTAATTCCTGAAGATTGGATTTATATATTTTTCCCTCTTTTTCAATCTCCACCATTTGTTTCCTCGATTCAAAGTATGATCTTGCCCATTCTAATGCGGGTCCGCGGATCCCATATTTCTCCAGTTTTCCCATCAGTTGTTGCGCATCTAGACAATCATATGCCTTTGTTAGATCTAAGAAGATCCCCATAGCCAGTTTTTTACCTTCAAAGGCCTCCACTATTTTCGTAGTGAATCGATATATAGCCGTCTGAATCGACTTCCCCTGAGACCTAGAGCTCTGGCTTCACGTGCCGCTGTAGGTCTTAAAGGGAGGTCGCACTAATCTTATTATATCACGTACGAAATATACAGTGTGTTCAACATACTACAACGGGAAAAAATGGCGATTTTTTCTGAGTGATTTCAAACTACTGTTTCCATAAGAAAAAACATAACTTCAGGTTATAACTCATCAAATAAACCTCTTACAAAAAAACAAAATACTCCACTGGATTGCTATCGGAAAAGTGCCTGTATAATGTTTTTATCTCAGCATCCTAGCATAAACAGAAACGGAAATAATAACCAAAGTTGAAATCGCCCAAATTTCAATTTTGGCCTATGACTCGGAAACGAGAGAAGATAGAGGAATGCAGTTCAACTTTGAAGGCTTTATCAGTTGTTTCTCGAAAAAAGAGGGCTATAAGGTGCCATTCATTTTTCTCTATTTCCTCGGGTTAAAAAGTTTCAGTTCATGTAGCGCCAATTTTGCCCACCCTGTACAGTAATTGATTTGTGCATTGTCACAAATATTATTGATGAAATTTCAAGAGATTTCTTAATAAAATGTATTGAGTATCTATTGGTATAATGTATTTATTGACACACGAAAATAAATTTCTCATTGTATTTCAGCTGAAGGTAAACAATTTAAGCACTTACTTAAGGTTTCGTTGTATTTGATGAAAAATGCATATTAAATATTTATTGTAATAATAAAATTCCATTAATTTTACAAACGAATACAAAAATCAATTACTGTACATATTGATATGGCTGAATAGGTATTTAGAAGACCTTTCAAGTAATGTATTAGAACACCCACATTTCCATTTAAAAATTCTAGTGATGACGTCATCACGCTCGCATAGACAACGTCAAAAATGAAAACATATCCTTACGAATAGCCCGTTTTAAAATAAAAATCGACGGGTTTCGAAATAACGAACTCATTCCTTTCATTTGCACCATACTGTACATCACCAAACCACTTATCAATCCTTAGCGAAAATTTTAGTCATCGCGAACATAGAAACTTTCGATGTCAGACGTCCAGGTAAATCTGAAATGTATACAAGGAATGGAAGTTGACAGAAGACAGAACCGTGCGGTATTCCACTAGTCGAACTAGAGGTAGTAGTGGAACATCGTGAAATGGAATATCTATCTGTACCTAACTCTTACTGAGAATCGACAATCGATGCAATCAAACTGGACCTTCTGACTCCAACATGCTCCAATTTAGTAAACTTCCGAAACGGGGCCGAGGTGAGTGATATCCAATGAGTTTCAGAATTCAAAGCAGCCGTCCAGTCAGCAACACTTGTGTGATGACCGATCTAACTGGAACAAAACCATGCTTGTTCGGTAGGATATAAGAATTGGCAAAAGCAAAACTCATACAGTCGTCTTTCGGATATTTTAGCAACAAAACTGGGTATCGAGAATAGCTTTAGTTTCATCTTCCTCCTTAAGTTGGGAGTAACAGAGCCCTCCAATCAGGGAGAAGAAAGTCGATGGACAGAAAAGGACTTGCAGAAAAGCATAGACAAAGGCTCTGAATATGGAAGTAGTGGACCTCTTCAAGACAACGGGAGAAATACAGTAAAGGCCAGGGCCCCCGCTACCATGTGTGCAAAGTGTGCAATGCACACGGGCGCCATCCTTTTAGGGGCGCCAAAATCCTGGGTCCAAAATTCCAGCAATTTAGATCTGACCAATCATTTCAAGAAATTCTTGAACAAACGAAAGAAATAGCTCTCTCTCTCGAAATTGAAGAAGACCGTTAACAACGGTCAGAAGGAAATTTAAACCAAAACTGTTTGACTATGAACACCGAGATGAGACCCTTCATGATCCAAAAACCGCTTTTAAAATAAGTTTTTCCTTAACAATTGTAGATCAAACTTTGAGCTCTCTTGAAAATCGATTCGGCTTATTATAAATGAGTATGATGATACTTTCGGATTTTTAAGCGACATATTCAAATAAGGTGACAGCGATCTTTTGAAACGTTGTTCTGTTCTTGAAGAACGACTGATAGATCAGGATTAATAAGGATCTAGACTCCAATGATTTGTTTTATGAAATTAACGCTTTAAAGTTGTTTTCATTACCTGATGATACTGACCCATTAAGTATTTTACAATATATATTTGAAAACAATTTAATCTCGACCCTTCCAAACCTAAGCATTTCACCGAGCATTTCACTAAGAATTCTTCTGACATTGCCTGTATCTCTAGCTTCTGGCGAGAGATCTTTCTCAAAGTTGAAAATCATTATTAATTATTATTTAAGATCGACAATGCTTCAAGAAAGATTGTCTGGACTAGCAATATTAGCAATTGAACAAGAAATTCTTGATGGTATCAATTTTAGCGATGTACATAGTACATAATTGATGAATTTGCAACAGCCAAGTCTAGGAAATATCGCTACTATAGTAGCTATTTTTTATTTTTCTACTGTACCTAGCTTTCATTTTTGATTTTATGAGGAAGTAAACTAGGTATTTTTCAAAGAAGTACCTGCATATTTTTTAAAATACCTAAGTATAAGTAGAAAATGATACTTTTATATGAATATATGTATACATTAGCCAATATTTCTGTTTTTTGTTCCTAAAAAAGATGTGATTTTTAGTTTTGGGTTATTTTATAGTATTTATCAACAGAGTCTCTGTACCCTACTTGTCAAGGAAATACTTCAAAGTGGTTGTGTACAAGAATTTATTTTGAGTTATTTATTTCGTTATGATTTTGTTTTGTGTTTTGTTTGTTTTATATTTCAGTCTACAAGGAAATATCTAGTTTTTGACTTCTAAAGTTCAGTTTTTCGATTCATTGCAAGCACCTAGCTGCCTACCCACCTAATGAATAAAAAAATCCAAAATGCCTTAAGGGGCGCCAAAATTCTTTTTTGCACACAGGCGCCAGTAGACCTTACGGGGGCCCTGGTAAATGCACCAAAACGATTTTCGATTGGTCATCATGATATCATTTCGTTCTAAAAGGAAAACGAAACGAAACCAAATAAGGTTATGAATTTCAAAAATCTATTGCTCCCGGCCGCTGAAAAAATATGGGGATTCTTTATTGCGATGCTCTGGATATGGCCGTTCGTTTCTATATTCATGTTTATTACATTAATAGATATAGATAACTTCCTTGATTAATATATTTAAAGTAGCTGACAGGAACTAGGAATCGGGAATGATTAACAGACCTTAGCTAATGCCGACGTTTCGCAAATATATGTTTGCTTCTTCAGGGCAAAGCCAAACTATGTTCTCCCCAAGGTGCACCCATGTACAACCAACCAGAAAAACATCGAGAAATTCGAAAGAATTCGTTCATGAAATAAACCTCAAAATACGACATCAACTGTTCAAACGGCAAAAGATAAAAATGATGTCGTATTTTGAGGTTTATTTTATGAATGAGTTCTTCCGAATTTCAACTGTTCAAACGGCAAAAGATAAAAATGATGTCGTATTTTGAGGTTTATTTTATGAACGAATTCTTCCGAATTTCTCGATGTTTTTCTGGTTGGTTGTACATGGTTGCACCTTGGGGAGAACATAGTTTGGCTTTGCCCTGAAGAAGCAAAAATATATTTGCGAAACGTCGGCATTAGCTAAGATCTGTAAATTATTCCCGATTCCTAGTTCCTGTCAACTACTTTAGAAAAAAATCATGTTTATTGTTAAAATCATATTCATAAATGAGGTATTTTCGTATTTTGAACTGTTTTCAAGTCCAAGAATGAGGAACGTTTATCTGTTTGTCCAAATCGATATACAAATTTCCAGTTTTCTTTCATTTCTTTTAAGAAGATAATATCTACAAACATATTCAAAATTCACTATGACCGGTTGTATATCACAGGTTTGAGCCAAGTTAGAGGTTTCCAAACAAGTTGAGCTGGGATCACCTCGAATTCGATTCAAACCAATGCTGTAAAACCAGGTCAGTATTTGGATTCAAGAAAAATCACTCGACCATCCACCCATTAGTATAGTTGCTCTTATATCGAATGTACAATTCACAATGAAAAAAGGCCATAAGTCAGCAGCCATATTCATGGACATCAAGAAAGCATTTGATAGTGTGTGGCACAAAGGTCTCCTATACAAACTACAGCAGCTGAGCACACCAGTCTACCTTCAAAATATAATTGAAAACTTTTTAACAGGCAGAAGCATGAGGGTCAAAATTAACAAACATTTCTCAGTATCGTTTTCCCCCAACAAGGTGTACCACAAGGCTCTCCATTGTCACCACTTTTATATAACATTTATGTACATGACATCTACAAAGTAACCGATGAAGCACTAGAAAGTTACATTCTTCAATACGCCGACGATACAGCGCTCATAACACACAGCAATAATTTGAATGACACAATGGAAAAACTACAAAACCTTTGCAATAAAATCATGGCATGGATGAAGAAATGGAGAATTCTGCCGAACCCTGACAAATCAAAATTAATAATATTTGGCCACAAAATATCAGACAACTCGCCAACAGTCAGAATTCTCCAGCACAATATAAAACCAGAACAACACGCCAAATACCTAGGAATTTATTTATTTATTTATCGTATGGCGTAATAACACATGTATTTACAAACAAGAAATAAGTTTATAGGCTAACATCTAGTTGACGAACTTCAAAACGCATTCCTACAACAAAAAAAAAAGAAATAATTGCTAGATCAAAGCACTTCAGATCCCTCACCTACAAAAACCGCGGTATAAACTATAAAACAGTATTAAGAATCTACAAAGCCATATGCAGACCAATATTGGAATACGGACACCTGATTTATACTAACTGTCGAAGACCAACCCTGAACAACATTGAGGTAGCTGAACGCAGCAGTCTGAGAACACTGAGTAAACTAGGCCATCCAGGAAACCCACACCACAACCCCCCAAATGACCTCCTATATGAAAAAATGAAAATAGACCCTATCCTGACTAGATTTAAAACTCTAGGAGAGAAATTTGCCAACAGACCACACAACCTCGAAATCCTACAGCCTGTTCTACTGCAGGAGCCATCCCAAGAACGCAACAAAAGAAAATATCCCATCCTGCCCCTAATGGAGGCTATAAGGAATCATGCACCATCAACCTAATTTCTAATTTCTTTTTATTTTTGTATATATATATATATATATGTTGAGATACTATGGGTACTCGGCAAGGGCTTGGTTGTAAAACAGAGACAACTATTTGTCGTTCGATTGTCTATATTTCGAGCCTATTGTTGGGCTCTTCATCAGGACACTAAAATATACACACAATAAGCTGTTTTGTAATCAAAAAAGGATGAACCCAATGCAACAAGGTGTCTTACTCACCGAGCAACTCAGTTGACATTTAAAAAAAACTGCAAGAGCAAGGTATTCAAACAGATCATTGATCTTAGAGGACCCATGATCAAGAGAAATCATCATTACACGTTAAAAATACACAATTAAAATAAGAAAACCGGCATGTCTGACAGTTGCACCTTTAGGTTATGAAGCACAGAAAAGTAGCGACATCAACAAACCATCGAGTCGACTAACAATTAATTCAACTGTGCTGGCCAATTAAATTATAGCATTTCAGCCGAAAATGCACAACATATACACACAAACTATTATACATAAAAAGGTGTTAGCTATATTCTCACCTATTTTTATCCAAATACAAAAGATAGCTATAAATACTACTAATTCCACTAATGTCCGTCCTTTTGTTAATGCTATTGTCCGTGTTCACTATTCGGCACATTTCCAGAAACAACCGTTTATTTTTATCAGAGCATGAATTCAGTACTTTACAATTTTCAAAATCGAAGGGGTGATCGAGGCTGCTAGCGTGTGAGGCCAAGGCACATCTCTCAGGATGTTTGCGAATATCACTTTTGTGCAAATTAATGCGGAGTTGTAAAGCTTGCGACGTCTGTCCCACATAAACGCCCTGACAGCTTTTACACTGTACTGAGTAAACTACATCCCATTTGGAGAAGACAGGAACAGGGTCCTTGAGCTTTGTGAAGAGCGATCTGTTGGTTTGCACACTGTATTTGGCAATTTTTATGTCAGGAATAACTGACAAGATGTTAGTCAATTTACTTGTGAGATTTGGTATGAATGGCATAGAAACATATTTTAGAGGCATGTTAGGTAGCACCCCGGTTGTGCCGTCCTGGTCGCCAGGTTGCTCACTGTTAGCAGATTCCTGTATTGTGTTGGCTCTCTCTGTGCTGGTGTTGAAGATGAGGTTATTGGCTGTTCTTGGGTGGTAACCGTTGGCAACCATTGTAGCCGCTAGTTTATTCTTGGCTGCGAAGGTGTAGTCAGGATGAGTCAGATTTTCGATTCTATTTTTCATACCGACTATAGTGTTGCATTTGATGTTCCATCCATGATTGGACATTGCATGAATATATCTGCCTGAACTGGTAGGCTTGACATACCAGTCCAATTTTATGATGTTGTTATGGTCTCTGACTACCAAGCTATCCAAGAAGGGAACAGTTCTGTTTTTTTCTTCCTCCACAGTAAATTTAATGTGGGTGTCGTATGAGTTAAACATATGAAGTACCTCATTTATTCTATCCTTTAGTATGCACATGATCAGATCGTCCACATATTGATACAAAAAGGCCGGTATGAATGATAATTTCGATACACAATATTTGAGCAAGCAGGACATGACAATTGAAGCCAATATAGGGCTGAGGCTGGAGCCCATAGGAGATCCAAAAACCTGAGAATAATACTTCCCATCAAAGACACAGTAATTAGAATCAAATAGAAATTTGAGTATTTCCAAGAATTTCGCTTTAGGAATTCTGGTATGCACTGAGATCCGCTCCCATTGATCGGAGATAATTCTAGATGTAGTGTCCCATGAAATGTTAGTGAACAGACTAACGGCATCCAAGGAACACACAACATAATCTGGTGGTATCTGAATGTTGTTGACTGCTGTTGCAAATTGAAACGAGTCCCTCACTGCAAAGTCGTGAAAATCATTGAATGCCAAAGATAATATGTTGGCCATATATTTGCTCAATTTGGACGTTGGAGAATTGACAGTGGAAACAATTGGCCTGAGTGGAATGTTTTCCTTGTGCACCTTAGGCAACCCGTAAATTCTTGGGGCTATTCCCTTGTAGTTAGTAAGTTTTGTTGCTGTCTCTGGTTCAATATATCCCGCATCCTTCAGACTTTTAACAATACTGTTATTCTGCCTCTGGATCCTCGATGTAGGATTGGAAGTCAATCCCCTGTTTTACAACCAAGCCCTTGCCGAGTACCCATAGTATCTCAACATATAATATACGGCAATACTTCCAATTCACTATATATATATATACAGGGTGTCCCACTAGTGCCGCAGCGGACGATATACGCGTAACGGACTGCGTTTTGCAAAATTTTTTGATGCAGACTTGATATACTACAAGAAGAGCACAACCTAAAAATATTTTCGAATATATAGGGTGGCCCACAAAAGAGGAATAGCGGGTGACTTTGTTTTTTCAAATGGGACACCCTATATTCAATAGTGTTTTTCAATTCTCTGAAACTTCCTGCATGCATCCGTATACTCTTCACATATTTTTATTTGATAGTTTTCGAAATATTGGCCATTTTGACAAAAAAATGATACTTGTAGAGGCTAGGTTATACAATTATATTTCACGAACCCTTGCACATACCAATAACAGTTTCATATGGATTGAAAGACAAAACTTCAAAGTATCACACCCAGCCATAATAAAGCAGCTCCAGCATACAGAGTGTCCACAAAAAGACTATCAACATGACGAATTTCAAATCGAGTCTTCTTCATTTTTTCAAATGCAATGCAAAGAATTTTTTTTCATCATTGTAATCACCATTCATTTTACTTCATTTTTTGTCAAATACATGATATGCATATCTCTAACGGAATAGGATTTTTTAGAGTTTTTCCTCCAAATTCACATATACTTTCGAATTCAAAGAGCAGATTTGGCTTTTCTATGGTTATTGGGAACTGTCAAATTATTCTATTCAAAATTAACATCATTGCAGCTTCAATTCAAATCATCATAGTTTTTACGGATTGGATGATTACTCACACAATGATGTAAAAATCAAAAAAATACCAATGAGTTTGAATGTACAAGTTATAAATGCGTCAAAAAAACGAGTTAGGATACAAAAAATGCCCGCTCTTATCCTTATACAACTTTCTTCGAAAAAATGATATTCATAAGTTTCACAGACACGCACGCAGATCTTCAAGCTCGCAAGCTCAAAGCTTGTTTGAAATTTTTGGAAGATTCGACGTTCCAAGTAGAAACATAGAAAATTATCAAAAATGTATTTTGAAAAATGGGTACAGAAAGCAAGTTTTTGTCTTCAGTAACTGATTTCATCACATTTTTGAGTATATGCATCAAAACCTTCTAGTTCCTCATTTCGCTATAATATGAATTGAAGCTTCAATGATGCTAATTCTGAGGGGAATAATTTGACAGTTCCCAATAACCACAGAAAAGCCAAATCTGCTATTTGAATTCGAAGGTATATGTGAATTTTAGGGAAACATTTCGAAATAGCGCTCAAAAATCCTATTCCGTTAGAGATATGCATATCATGTATTTGACAAAAAATGAAATAAAATGAATGGTGATTACAATGATGAAAAAAAATTATATGCATTGCATTTGAAAAAAGGGAGAAAAATCGATTTGAAATTCGTCATGTTGATAATATTTTTGTGGACCCTCTGTATGCTGAAGATGCTTTATTATACCTGGGAAGGATACTTTGAAGTCTTGACTTTCAATCCATATAAAACTGTTATCGGTATGTGCGAGGGTTCGTGAAATATAATTGGATAACTTAGCCTCTACAAGTATCATTTTTTCGTCAAAATGGCCAATATTTCGAAAACTATCGAATAAAAATATGTGAAAAGTATACGAAAGCATGCAGGAAGTTTCAGAGAATTGAAAAACACTATTGAATATAGGGTGTCCCATTTGAAAAAACAGAGTCACCCGCTATTCCTCTTTTGTGGGCCACCCGATATATTCGAAAATATTTTTAGGTTGTGCTCTTCTTGTAGTAGATCAAGTCTGCATCAAAAAATTTTGCCAATCTCAGACCGTTACGCGTATGTCGTCCGCTGCGGCACTAGTGGGACACCCTGTATATATATGTTACTCCCTACTTGAGAAAAAACTGTATAGGTACCATAAAATGTATTTTATACTGGCAGAAAGACGAAAGTCGTTAGCCATTTGCGTGAGCAATAAATATATTTTCTTCTTCTACTTCTAAGAAGCGTTCCAGAAACAAGTTTCTGAAAGAATCCAGAAGTTGTCATTTTAAAATAATAAAAATATCATGAACCCACATCTGAAATTATTGAAAAAGTAGCCGTTTTGTTTATATTTCAAATTGAATATATACTCTCATTCAGAGCTGTGACGAGCACTGAAGAAAAGTGCTTCGAGCACTAAGCACTTGAATAAAAAGGCTCTCGAGTCTCGAGCACAAAGCACTTATTTTCACAAAAGGCTCGCGAATACTGAGCACTTTGTGAAAGTAATTCGACATTTCGAGCACTAAGCCCTAAGCACTTTTTTTAGGAAATATTGAAAGTGAGGTTATTTTAATCGGAAAAGAATTTGTAAATTGCCGTAGGTATGTGATATCAAAAATTTTTAGTTCAATTTCAATTCTTATTGGCAATGAAAGAGAAAAACGCTATTAGCTCCTGGATATCTCTTGTTCAAAATTCATATCTTTCATTTTATTATACCACAAAGTTTTCTACTGGAATGGGCTCTCCCGGTCGGTTGCAGAGAAGAACAGGTCTATGACTCTTCCCACTTCTTCTGTGGTTCACCGAAAAACCCGGAATCTTCCCTCTTTCTACCTGCTCAAGTGTTCAGAGCAAAATCACCCGCTGTCACGTCGCAACCTCGATACGCAAAAGTTCGACAAGATCTTTGCCATCAGTCGCATCATTTTTATACAGCTTAGCCGAAGCCCTCAACAAATAGTTTATACGTCGGCCTTTATTGTGCCACCCGTACATAGTGAATTCGTGTGATAAAGACTTTTACCCAGTATAACACCTACAAAAGCAGACAGAAGCCGATACGTAACTTTAAATCTGAACAACCGTAAGTACCATTTCCAACAGTGTTTACTTTGTGGTATTTAATTTCTCTTATACATCCATTTTTTATTCTTCAACTGTCGTGGTAAAAAGAATTGATATAGCAGTCTCTTCTCTCCAAGAGAGCTCCTGTATTTTATTCATCTCTGTTTGATAAATATACTGAATTTTTCCCAGTCCTTGAAACAAAATTAAATAAAAAATTCAAGGAAAAATGGAAATGTTGCTCTGGCAATTCTTGCACTGATTTGTCAGGAGCAAACCAGTTGCAAAACATTGTTGCGTGACAAATAACGAAGTATATAGTATCAAAATTAGAACTCAATGAACTGTGTAACGTTTTGATGTTGTCTATATAAGACTCTCTGGTCAGATGAAACGTAGAAAAAAATCAGAATCGTGGCTTTTGCTTTTTCTATTGATATTAAGTTGTCAACGCACAAATTACCATTTAACAAAATACACATGGGCCCTTCAATTTTCCTTTCATAATAATCCAGTTTCCTCATTATCATCTTTCTGTAATTGCAATCCAAACAGTTTTGGGATGTTACTGTCATGTTAGGAAATGTTGATTTAAGATTTTATCAATGTAAAAATGAATTCGTACAACATTAGCTCAGGGCTTTGTGCTTGGTAATCCGCAAAATTGCTCGGGAGCACTTTTGGGATTACTAAGCACTAAGCCTTTGGCCGAAGCACTCCAATTACTAAGCACTAAGCACTGCTTTTGAAAAGTGCTTGGGAGCACAGTGCTCGGGAGCACAAAAGGGTCCGAGTACTTTCACGAGCACAAAACACAATGCTTTGGCACAGCTCTGCTCTCATTCAGTTACCTTCATTCCGAAGAAGTAATATGAAACTTCATCTTTCAATTCAACTTTTAAAATAAAAAACAGATAAGTCCTTCGAAAAAAACTCATGACATGGAAAAATCAATATATTAAAAGGTACTCATAACAATTCTTCAACGTTGAAAATATTTAAAAAATTCAATTCGAAATTGAAATGATATATTTTATTCATCAAATCACTCATTATTATTCTTTAATTCAACTTCTCTTGGTATCTCTTCACTTTAGCTTTCAGTCCATTTTGTCTTTCTTTTGTTTTCACAATCGAGGACTTCATTTCGGTCTCTTTCTTCTTGATTTCCTTCATTCTGGAAAAAATAATTCACGTGATTACACATAACATCAGTGGTGCTAAGGAAATGCTAATTTTGGGTGGATGAGATTCAGACATAAGAATAATATATCCAGAATAAGGGTTGCAGAATAAGGGCTGCAAATTGAAGTTATTAAGTCATTACAGGGAAATATTATCTGTGCTTTTTTATTGTTGAATCCTAAATTACGATACGACGAAGCCAAGAATGATTTAACATTATACAAATCCTGGAAAACGAGTACTTTCATTTTGAGTTGTCAATTTGCGAGATCATTCCCAATATCAGCGACCCTCATTATTATCATGTCATTCCTAATCTTGAGTTCAATTTCGAATTCAGCAACCTCGAAAACTTCACATACAGAGTGATTGGCTCAACTGTTTCATTGAAGATTGAAAAAAACAGAAGAAACATCGACCTGAGACTTTGGTTATTGCTATATGCTCATATGATCTGCTTTTCAATTCAACAAGAAATTAACATCAACTCAACAACTCAGCCCCATCAAGTGAACTGATTTGAATGCTCGTGCCATCGTAGAAATTAGATACCTACCAATCCAGGTTTAGTCTTTGCAAATTTTTTTTATAGTAGATTCTTCTCAGCAACTGAAACAATCTTTTTTTTCAAATGGCTTCGTTTGGAAGATACAGGCTCTCAAAAATTCAAATGAACTGAATTTCAGTGGAGTATATTCTTCACTTCGTGTACACTGTACATTCATATTCAATATCTGTTGATTTCAACAGATATTGAATAAATTTTCTGATATCCATGTTACAGCCTAGTCAATGCAACCGTATACGATCACCTCTAAGGACAGCCACATGTAGTGGAGGCTTCCGAGCGAGCAATTAACGCTGAAATTAATTCGGTAGCCCATCAGCAACAACGGCTCCCAATTTGACTGTCGGCTATTCAAAATCAACCTCCAGGAGTTGGATATTAAGCACAAGTTTGCACCCGTTTATTCTCCGCAGTGCAACCCAGTGGAAAGAGCCAACAGGAAGATCAAAACGATGATAGCTCAATACTGAGAGGATGGACGACTGTAACTGGGATAAAAAAATAGGACAATTGGCTTTTTCCCTCAATTCAGCGAAGCATGATTCTACGGGTTCTCGCCAGCATTTCATAACTTCGGCAGAGACATTCCTCCTCATACGGCTTTGAGACCATTTTTTAAATTTATAGTTTGAGTTATAATTTTATTTTCCAGGTTATTCATTAACCTTCTATCAGCAACCTTTTTGAGGATTGAGATCGGCGAGATATCAATTCGTGAAAGTTTGATGGATATCGGATATGCGAGAGACTTCGTCAAGCCATAGATGCATAGAAATACCTGGTGTTGGCACTGATTAGATTTTGTTTAAGACTTTCTTGTCGATTGATCATCTGATATTTTGTGCGGCTTTTGATTTCTCCCGGAAGAGGTCGCCCTATTATTCCATAACCACAAACTTTATGACATTCGAAATTAATTAGGCATTCTAAATCACGTGACCTAAAATGGCGTCTGCTGAGGGCAAACCATAGACAAACAACTTTCTGAAGTGTCATAAGCATAAGTCGTTGTTTGCCCCATAGAACTTTTAGTACATGTCAAAGATATTCTACAATATTCTAGAATATCTTTGGTACATGTACTATGAGTTCTATGGTTTGTCCTCAGCCGCCATATTGAGAATTTGTTTTGACAGGTCATTAGAATGCCTAATACATGTTTTGAAGTTTTGACCAGAGACAACTGTCATTGTGTCATTTCTCTAAAAACATACAATAACCCATGTTAAACAAAAAGTAGCGCCACGACCGCAAAATAATGCGGATTATTGCGGAACTTGACCAAAATCTGAAATCTAGGATGCCGTTTTGATCTACAAATTTTGGTCACGATTTTTAGTAGGGAGTGGTTACAACAGGTGTTCTATGCATCTTTGTCAAGCCGAAGGGTTCCATTTACTGGAACTGCTCGTCTGGACGTTATTAGCTCATAGCCGTGCCAATATTTTACCTCTGACGTGGTTGGTTCACAGCCGTACCCGATTCCTTTTTCCCTGAGCGGTACGAATGGTACGATGGTTCCATTCTCTCGAGTCACTTGTACGGACGTTGCTGCTGCCACAGCTGGTCCTGTCCCCTATCATATCCGCCAAAGTCCAAGTATTTGCCGATAGTTTTGTTTCTATATTTGAGTGTAAAGCACATCATCGTAGGTTGTTAGATTATACAATATTTTTCCGTGGCCTGATGCAGATTCTCGAAGTTTTGCTCCGGTACTTCTGTATTTCCCTGCTACTTTCCAATTCGCGCATCGCTCATATATGATAATCATTGTATACCTAATACTCATTGATTTTCAAGATATTTTTCATTTCATGTCTACTTTGTGAATAAAATCCGTTTTCAATCTTCATGATGTAACATGTGTAACATAAGATTTTTTCTCATTTTCCATTGAATTGTATTACTATGTGAGGTCAGTAAATTTAATAAATATCATTCTTGTGTTTCAAGTGGTTTTTTTCAGTGCAAACTTCTTAGATTAAACCAAACCCTTCTTCACTTTCTAAAAGCTACCCCGGCAGAAGTGGAGGTTTCCAGTCAAGGCTCTACAGCCTTGTAAAACCAATTGTGGCTGGCGCTCCAGCATTCATTAACCAATTGCGATTGCGCCCTTAAAGTCTTCTCCCTAAATAAGGGAACTTCACCATAGCTACAAGAAACATTTCAGGTTTGTTTCTCTTTTGGTTCTCTACAAACCGTAAATGTGTACTGTATTGAATCAATCATAGTATCAACAGAAGTTGAATCTTCTACTCACTTTTCTGTACCCATCTTCATCAATTCCTTCTGGAATATGTCCTTGAAATCTATGCAAAAACTAAGCCACAATTCAAAGAAGGAATTCGGTGGAAAAGTTTCCAGTGTTCCCGTTTTCGGTTGGAAAAGATAAAATCTCATTGTTTGAATGAATTCTGTTCTGCATTCGTCCAGGTTTTCATTTTCCTGAATCAGTTGTTTTTTAGAGTGATCCAAGAAAGTCGTCATCTTATTTTTGAATGGTTGTAGGTTTTCGGGTTTCGAATTTTCCATAACTATTCTGGATTTGATTTCACAACCTGCAATAAACACGAATAATAAGTTCTATTCCTCACACATTGAAATAATGAGAATACAATAAATTAAGGAAAGTCGCAAGTTCATTATAATTATGTATAGGTACAGAAACAATTGGTATTAAATCTCGACTAATTAAGATTACTCTTCTCTTTCCATATGAAATGTATTGAGCACGAAAATTCATTATCTCAATAATACCTATACATTGTTGGACCTATACAGGGTCTTTCACGAGGAACCTCACCCATATTTATACGGGAAACTACTGAACGTATTTTCATGAAATTCAGCACTTATAAGTATTTCACGATGCTGATGAAATCTGAAATATTTTCAAGGCATGAACACCTCCGGTTTTTCCGGAAATGACGTCAACTTTCGTTTATCAAATTAAAACACCATTTTTTTATTGCAGAAATAGATTCCTTAGAAAATTTCAAGTTATTTTGATGTAACATTTTTCAGTTTTGGTTGGAAAATTCTCTCTGAGCGGGAAAATTCGAAAAAAAAAATCGAAAAAAGAGCTCCGCTGAAACAAGAATAACTTCGAGGATTTTGGATGGAAAATTTTCATTTTTGGGATTTTTCAAGATGTAAGATTGATGTATCCACTTTGCCCTAAAACGGATATTTTCTGAGTCAATATCCACTTTAGGACAAGGGTGTGATGCATACACTCACATTATTTTTTAACGTAGATTCAATATCTGCCATAAAAAAATGGGGTTCTAATTTGAAAAAATTGATTTTTCACGATTTTGTCATCCCTAACTTTGAAAGCGATTTTTTCACCCCCTGTATCATGAATCGTGATTTCGATTTTTAAAGTGGATACATCAATCTTACTTCTTGAAAAATCCCAAAAATGAAAATTTTCCATCCAAAAACCTCGAAGTTATTCTTGTTTCAGCGGAGCTCTATTTTCGATTTTTTTTTCGAATTTTCCCGCTCAGAGAGAATTTTCCAACCAAAACTGAAAAATGTTACATCAAAATAACTTGAAATTTTCTAAGGAATCTATTTCTGCAATAAAAAAATGGTGTTCTAATTTGAAAAACGGAAGTTGACGTCATTTCCGGAAAAACCGGAGGTGCTCATGCCTTGAAAATATTTTAGATTTCATCACCATCGTGAAATACCTATAAGTGCTGAATTTCATGAAGATACGATCAGTAGTTTCCCGTATAAATATGGGTGAGGTTCCTCGTGAAAGACCCTGTATAGATCCCCTCAGTTAATTATTATATAAACAATTAGTTCGAATCGATAATCAAAATCGGACTCCTATTTGGCCGGAACTTACACTCTGAATACAGGTTTTCGAGAATAAGAATAAACAGTCTGAAAAAAGGTGAAAATATTCATTGAGACCTCAATTCTTTAGGCACTAATATTTAAGAAAGGCTACTGATTCGTCTGATTCATAGTGTTTTTTATCTACTTCATATCGCAACTTAGGTTATTTACAAGAACATGAAAATATCAGAGCTTATGCACAATTGCTTGAATTCTCAGCTAGCGCGAAGCCCACCAGTCAAAGGGATTGTATGCGGATCTTATGAGTTTTAATGTGGCTCAAATTAACTGAGAATTCCCGAGTTTCAGTGAGGAAGCTTGGTTGCGAATTATAAGAGTCTGTATCAGGCATTGTTAGATTTAGGCGGCTACGAGATTCTGAATAGTGCATTCCAATTTCAATCATAATAATGTTTTATGCTCATTCACGAGCCTGAAAACCTATGAGAAATATGTGGAATCTATCAGGAATTCCTTATGTAATTTTATGCGGATTTATGAGTTTCAATGTGGCTCGAATTAACTGAGAATTCACAAGTGTCAATGAGGAATGTCGGGTTTATAAGAGTCTGTATCAAGCAGCAAGGGCGGATTTACGGGGGGCCCTGCCAATAATGTCTCATAGAAACTGATGGAAAATGTATGTACGAGAACTTATGAGATCCTAATTGAATAGTGAAACCGCAAATCCATATAAAACCATATACGATATTCATCAGTATTTAATGGAGACTACAGATACACATTGCTTCAGTTTCTAATGGCATTTCCTAACGTAAATCATATCCGTTTCTATAAGCGATTCCTACATTGAATTGTCCTTGTTCCTACGAGTTTTTATAAGACTCTATAGTTTTCAAATGTGTTTTTCACACATAAGACCTACCTGTTTCTAATGTGTTTTTACACATAACTCATCTGTTCCTAGGAGTTTTGATAAGAATCTTTAGTTTTAAAATGTGGTTTTCACACGTCATAATACCTACCTGTTTCTAATGTGTTTTTACACATAAGACCTACCTGTTTCTAATGTGTTTCGACAGATAACTCATATCCGTTTCTACGAGTTTCTATAAGAATCTATAGTTTTCAAATGTGGTTTTTACACATAAGACCTACCTGTGTCTAATGTGAGCGATGATTACCTCGTAATTATTTTCAAAAACACTGAAATATATACACCGCATTCACCACATTACTTGAGTTTAATAAAAATCATTTGTTTGGATGATTAAATCAAAATGCAACCAAAATACCCCTTTGTCAAAATACACCTGTCGAAAACTAACAGTTGACAGAAATTGAAAACGGCCTCTCAGCGAACGTTCAACACGTTCCCGACCGCTACCGATAGATAGCAGCAGCGCTTTGCGCTTCGTCCGCTGAATGCGACCAATGATTTCAGGATTCGTCGGTCGGCGCGCGCATCGGAAAGTTCAGGTTATGCGTTATGTATGACGCGGACGCCGTGGAGTGGACTCGTGGAGCGTGAGCGTGGACACCGTAAAACACGTGTCACGTGTGATGCAAATTGCAAATTGACGTATTATTTCTCGGGAAATTGCAATAATAATTAATTTCACTTTTCTAGAATAAAAATGTGATGCATCAGTGCCTTTATGAGGGACTATTATGTGTTTTCGGTCTGAAGAGAACATTGTTTTTGTGTGAAGTGAGTTTATATTGTAGAAAAAAGCTGGAATCTGATGTGAATTATATCTTTCTAGAAGAAAAATGTGATGGATCAGGGCCTTTATGAAAGACTATTATGTGTTTTCGGTCTGAAGAGGACATTGTATTTTGTGTAAAGTGAGGTTATGGTAATATTGTAGAAACAAGCTGGAATTATATGAATAGGAATGGTTTTCCGTAATTATGTGTTCTTCTCAAGTTACTTCTGTGAAATTATTCCATATATTGTCCTCAATGAAATTATGAAATGTCAATGTCACTGGTCAGTCAAATACTTAATAATTCAGTATGTATTTATAAGCATCTCATGAACGGATCAGAAATAAACATTTTAAGCCGCTATGAATTCTTTCACTCCAACTGTATAAATCCACCAACCAATAGTTCGAACAAAGGCATACGAAACCATATAAAAACGTATTATTATAATCCTAGGAATTTCAGTTAGAAACATATTTTAACTAAACTTTTAAACTGTCAAATTCTCATTAGCGAATGATTAACTGTGAATTATAATGATTTCTGGCGAATATCGGTGATGGTACGATATGAATTTACATTTTCACTCTAACTTCAATTTCATACATTCTCTTCTATTATCCTCTTGGTTAAACACATGCAAACCATATTATACTAATTTCCTGAATTGCCATCAGAAACACAATTTGAGAACTATAGATCCTTATAACCTTGAAATCTTATACATTCTCATTTATTTTCAAACCTCATTAACTCGTATAACATACAGCAAAAATTTATTTTGTGTAGAAACAGATTTGTAACAGGTAGGTATTACGTGTGAAAATCTTTGAAAACTATAGATTCTCATAGAAACGAATATGAAGCATGTGTAAAAACGCATTAGAAACAGGTAGGTATTATGAGTGAAAACCATATTTGAAAACTATAGATTCTTATAAAAACTCGTAGAAACGGATAAGAGTTACTTGAAAAATACATTAGAAACAGGTAGGTCTTACCTATGTGTGAAAACCACATTTGAAAACCGTAGATTCTTATAGAAACTCGTAGAAACGGATATGAGTTATCTGTGGAAACACATTAGAAACAGGTAGGTCCGAGGGTGTAGGTCTTATGTGTGAAAACCACATTTGAAAACTATAGATTCTTATAGAAACTCGTAGAAACGGATATGAGTTATCTGTGGAAACACATTAGAAACAGGTAGGTATTGTGTGTGAAACCCACATTTTGAAACTATAGATTCTCATCAAAACTCGTAGGAACATATATGAGTTATGTGTAAAAACACATTAGAAACAGGTAGGTCTTATGTGTGAAAAATACATTTGAAAACCATAGATTCTTATAGAAACTCTTAGAAACGGATATGAGTTATCTGTGGAAACACATTAGAAACAGCTAGGTCCGAGGGTAGGTCTTATGTGTGAAAACCACATTTGAAAACTATAGATTCTTATAGAAACTCGTAGAAACGGATATGAGTTATCTGTGGAAACACATTAGAAACAGGTAGGAATTGTGTGTGAAAAGCACATTTGAAAACTATAGATTCTCATCAAAACTCGTAGGAACAGATATGAGTTATGTGAGAAAAACACATTTGAAAACTATTGAGTCTTATAAAAACTCGTAGGAACAAGGACAATTCAATGTAGGAATCGCTTATAGAAACGGATATGATTTACGTTAGGAAATGCCATTAGAACCTAAACCAATGTGTATCTGTAGTCTCCATTAAATACTGATGAACATCGTATATGTTTTTTACGGAATTGCGGTTTCACTATCCAATTAGGATCTCATAAGTTCTCATACATACATTTTCTATCAGTTTCTATGAGACATTTTTGGCAGGGATAGGTTAGGTATCTTTCGACAACCGCAATCAAAGTTTGACGCGATGCACAGATGACCGCTGAGAGGTTGAACTTTTTTGGCATTTCGAGACGTCACAGGGGCCATTACATATAGGTTGGGGTTCTTTCGACCACTGCATTCAAAGTTTGACGTGACGTAGGGACGACCGTTTCGATGTTGCGTATCTATTTTCAAAGAGAGATCTACCAACAAGGCGGATCTACGAACAAGGTGGACCTATGGGCCGTTATCGCCATGACTAGCATGTGCCCGGGCGTTTTTATACTTGCGTTTCTGTTTACAAAAATGAATTCATCGAATTGAATTTTCCTTTTATTGAAATTATGAGAAAAGGACTTTCATGAATGAATGAAAATACATGGTATGCTTCATTACAATGTTTCTATATCCAAAAATAAACATTTTGTTTCACAAAGGTACTCATTATAAAAAAGTTTATTTCAATAAATGATAATAAACGTTCAATTTGTTAAATCTCCCCCTCAAATAACACCAAATATTAATATCTCTGATAATATTGTTGACATATTGCTTAATTCGAATCAACTATCACTGAGGCTCCATAAAGGGGAGTATACATAGAACTTATAGTAGGTAGATGGAATGCTATTACCAGATCAAAAAGTGGGTAAACATCTCAAGTTGGAGGAATCTCTAAATTTCCATGTTCCCTTGGATACGACCTGTCACACCGAACAGAAACACAGAAATGTTTGCCGAAATGCCAAGTGAATCGGATCTTGACGATTAAATTCATAGTATTTCTGTTCTGTATGACAAGTCGTATCCATAGGAACATGGAAATTTCAGTATTCCTCCAACTGGAGATGTTTATCCACTTTTTTTAGCTGAGCAGCAAAGCTAATGGCATTCCATGTACTATAAGTTCTATGGGAGTATACCAGAAACCGAGTGAAATGAAATCTGCACCCACCATCACATAATTACTATTTTGAATTTCTTATTGCACTCAATAACTTAGCAGGACGTACTCTCGCTGACTAAAGGGACTATATTACTAGTCACTGGAATGAAAGAGTGATTGCCTCGGCATCCAATAGTCAAATTTATAATAATTTATTGCTTATGTTGGTGTATCACCCCGTTAGATGGCGATGAAAATGTTGCGAGTCCTGTAAATTTCGAGTCTATGGTTGGACCCAATCAACCATAGAGCCAGGTCTATCTAGCATACCTATCTTTATAGTGCTCTACTATCACCTAAATATGCGCAATTATATGGTCTATGATCGGAAATGAATTTGTCAGAACTAATTTTATTTTGAATATCGTTATAGCCTGGATAGAGCCAGAACGACGTTGGCGCCACTTCGTGACCGTGCGGCGAACTAACAAGTCCCGACATCTTTGGCAGTTCATTTTTGTAGCGGAGCCTGTATATCATAATACACAGTCAGGCAACCAATGATGCTACAATCATTGGTCACCCCTGACATATCAGGAACACTTTTCTATGTTATGATACGACATAGATAGTTAGTGACATGGACAGACATGAAATAAAATAGCTTGTTGTTCCAAACAGAATTAATAAAATATAATACATCTTGATTGTATTTTGTTTCCATATTCCGCTTGCCCGAGATTATACAAAGCCTTCTCTCCAGTTCAGTTATTCTATGCCCCTAGGTATAATTATTCAATAAATTTTCCCGTTGTCTTTTACTAACATAAGTAACATTGCTCTTATGTGGTGTCTCATCTGTGACAAGCATTTATTTCCTGTTATTGAATAAACAAACAGTTTACTATTATGAAAAGAGCGTTGTTTAATTCCATTTAATCTGAAATTGGGTTATCTCTTACCTTCCAACTGTTTCTGAAGTTTCTGCAAATTGATTTTCATATCGTCGAAATTTACAGATGCTGCCCTTCTTATATCTTCAGGTTGAGGTATCGGAAGAGCGATGTTGAGGTCGGAGGAATTTTCTACAGATTTCAAATACATTCTCACAATATAATGAAGAAGGGTTATTTTAGAATCATTGGATTTCACGTCCTTCAATTTTCCTAGAATCTCCAAGCCGAAACCATCAGCTTGTCCTCTAGTTAGGTTTCCACCATTCATGTAGTTCCCTAATGTTAATATAATTGAAAATACTTTCTTCAGTTCTTGGCTGGATATAAGGAACTGAAATAACAATATATACCTACATTACTCTATTCAATGTCCTTTAAATTCAGAGTGAGCTCATGTTTCAATATCTTGAGGGGCTTTTTCACCTTCAGTTAACGTTCCAGATTTCTAACTGGCGGATAACTTCACAATATTCATAAAATTTTTTGAGTTGATATTTTGGAGCATGATACCAAATTTCAACTCGATCAGATTCATTTTGAAACATAGGAGAATGAAATTTCGGAAATTTATATCTCAGGAATCATTGGGACTATTTTGTCCATCTACAAACTCAACCAACGCATTCTGAGCATTTTTCAAGATTATAAGTCTCTCCTTTCGAATTCGTATTCACTGAGTCTAACATAATCGATTGAGACTACTTTGAACTCAGAAGTTCAATTTGGACAAAATTATGCTTCTTCAGGAACAAGTGCGCGAAATACAAAATTGTTCTCTTCGAATTCAATTTATGCGGTTTTACACAGTTCTGTTCCTGCTCTAAAAAGTTTATTCATATTAGAAGTAAATCTAAAGAATTATATAATTCAATTTCCGTTTCGAGTATCTATTGCCGAGTTCTCGGGTGGCCCAGTCGGTAGAGAATTTGTTCAGGTGGGTCCAAATTAGTGTCTAGCAAAAACTGTCACCGACTCATCAATTTGTTTTCTACCATAAGCAAACTGGCAGACAGAGTAATCTTGTGTAGAATAAAAACAACAAATACGACATAAATAATACACATCAGTCTGGATTCAAGGAGAAGCACAGCGCCGTACAAGAAATATGCCGAATAGTAAGAGACACAATCAACCACAAATTACTGTTATACAGGGTGTATTTTAAGGTGAAGATTTTGGTAGGTGAAAGAACCCATCAAAGTAAGTCCATTTTACCGAAAATTTGTTATATGAAATGTTCAATTTAAAAAATTTATAAAAAAGCGGCATATGGCAAATGACCTGTTGCAAACTAGAATTTTTTGTAAATTTATTAGATAAGAAGACAGAAAACAGGATATGTTGATATCTACGGAGGAGCAGGTTCGGACTGAGGAGTTTTCAGATTCACCAAGAAACTAGAAAATATTCTTCCTTCATCTGTCAGCAGGAAAGCCTCACCTTGAAATATACCCTGTATGTTACTGCTAAACGTAGAGGAAGCTTTTGACGAAGTATGGATCAATTGATTGATATACAAGATGATAAAACTAAAATGCCCCACATTTCTCATTAAAACTTTTGTCATACCTCTCAAATGCAAGCAAGTTAAAATTAAGATCCCCTACCTTACCTTATTCGCGGACGACACCGCCTTCTACGCCAATTCTAAACTACAATACCATTTAACTTTCCTATCGAAGTATCAGTGGAAATGGAGAATATCGCCAAATGAGTCAAATATAGAGGAGATAGCGTTGAGCAAGAGAGTTAACGATGGGAAAATTTCCACTATACAGGGTGTTTCAAAACAAGTTCGTAAAATTTAAGGTGGTGATTTCTTATTCAAAATTAAGGGTAGTTTGTAATATAAATGTTGGGTCCAAAGTCAAACGTTAGGGGGATATCGCGGTTCAAAGATGGCAGAAAAATGAAACTCAAACAAAAACTCATGCAACGACTTGGATAAAACGTATCGTTCTAAAATGAATTGCCCTTTCCCGACCCGTAATTATTCACATTAAATTTTTTATATCAAAACGGTACATTTTACGAGGAAAATACATAATCTGTAAAAGTTTCTAATCAAATCAGGCTATCCGAATTTAATTCTATTCAAGTCGTTGCGTAAGTTTTTTTTAAGGAACCCGCACTTTATAGGTAAAGTGGCGACCGGTCAAATTTTCTGAAAGTTTGGTATGTTGTTGTACCCGACTCAGTGACCAAAAGTGTTGATGGGCCCAACCCAATCCTATGGCTAGTTTTCCAAATACGGGGTGTAGAAGTTGAAAATTGTCCAGATTTTCGGATTCATTTTTTATTTATTGAGAGTTAGATTGGATTTCTGTTGCATACACACGTTTACTAGGTGTTCTGGTAATGAAATTAGTGGATAAGTATGATTAAAAATATTTATATTTACAGGGGGATTCACGAATGAATCACAATAGCTTATGCGAACACTCGATAATTCTACAGTTTCGTCACAGAGAAATTATTCCATGAAGCTTATACCTAGTCGTCCACAATTTTCAGTCTGAAATACTTCATTATGATTACTTTTCATACAGTTATAACCGAGGTAATGACCATGATAGATTCAAACTTTTCAATATACCTAGTTAGGTATAACTCGCTCTAGACGAATATTGTTTACTGTGGACTACCTACATATGAAAATAGGTTCGTATTATACCTACACAAGAATTGTCATCTTTTTAGTTTTGATAGCGTAGTTAGTGAGCGAGCTCATGAAGCTACTCAAAATTCACTAAAAAGTTCTCATTTCAATCAATTCAAAGCATAAATATTTTTGGTATGGTTGCCTGTATGGCTCACCCTGTATGAAAAGTTATTATAATGAAGTATTTCAGACTGAAAATTGTGAACGACTAGGTACACCTATTAACTTCATGGAATAATTTCTCTGTGACGAAACTGTAGAATTATCGAGTGTTTGCAAAAGCTATTGTGATTTGTTCGTGAATCGCCCTGTAACAGTAAATATTTCATTTCAACTTTTCCATGCGCATCTTATCTGTACTCATATTGAACTCATAGGCGCAACATTAAACCAATCCGGCTTTTCAATTAAAAAAAACTGATGTAATCATTCATTCTCCAATTTAACGCCCTGTATCTCGAAAACTGGTCATAGTATCGGATTCAGAATTCATACCTCTGGAGATGTTGTAGGAATCAATATACAGGGTGGCCATTTGATAACGAAACAGACGAGATTACAGACGAAATAAATTTTTCATTACACCGCACTGAAAACCCTATCATAACATGTAGATTCAGAACATCGAAAATGACTCTTTTCCGTGCGGCCGCACCGCAAAAAGTTTTACGGTGCGCTGAGGCATAGACGCATCCTATGATTCCTGTCCTGAGACACAGAGCAACGATTGCTTGACAGTAGATGTCAGTGTTTTGAATAATTATTGTTTCACAATATCGAAATGCTTTCTGCTGAAAATTTTTCCCGTGTTATTGTTTTCAGAGAGGTGTATGAAAAATATCGTTCATTACACGTCCAGAAAGGCTTTTTCCGTGCTTGCACGAGTTCCAATAGGGAAGATGGGGTGAGTGATACCTCATTTGAAAGGTATTTTTATACTAAATTCAGCACAGTAATTGTTTTTCCATATTCTTAACTGAGTATTTGAAAATGAAGTGGTGTTTTCATGGCACTTGTAGTGTTTTTTTGTGAAAAATCGACATTTTGATTAAAGATTTCTATGTCAGTGGATTGAAGGAAGAAAGCCACAGTCATGGTTGTTTTGAAGCTCAAAATGTCGATTTTTCTCAAAAAAAACACTACAAGTGCCATGAAAACACCACTTCATTTTCAAATACTTAGTTAAGAATATTTCGAGAACTAATGCATAAAATGAAAAAACAATTACTGTGCTGAGATCAGTATAAAAATATCTTCCTAATGAGGTATCACTCACCCCATCTTCCCTATTCAAAAATTTGAGGTGAGGGTTGTAGTAGCAAGGGTTGAAGCGCTATGCGTCCGTAACCTACATCTTAAGTTGTCTCCCTCGAAACAGAAATCGACCTGTCGAACATTTCTATCGAAAAAATTTATTTCGTCTGTAATCTCGTCTGTTTCGTTTTAAAATGGCCACCCTGTATAGTGATAAAATAGTTGCATTTGACCGAGGAAATTTTCGAATACAGTGTGTTCATGTTTTTTGAACTTTTTCCAAAATAGAATACCTGCCTATGAATAAACCACCATGAGTATTTTGGAGATTAGAGACACACATATGTTTGTAGTATTACTTTTCTCAAAAATCTTTTCAAAATACAGGGTTTCGAATTAATCCTTAAAAAATGATAATGTCTATTGGTTCTCTCTGTGAAACAACCTGTATAAAAAATATGCATTGTGCAATCTTTTGCCGTCATAATTGTTGCGGTAACTCTTAAGTGGCGAGATAAATGAACTGTATATCTAACAAAAAAAATAGAGATAAACTAAAAAGGCAAAGTGCACTAGAAAACTCACCATATTGTCTTCTTCCACACACCCGAGAGCTCTCGCCTTGGTGGAATTTTCCAGCACAGGAATCTTCTTAGGCAGTTTTTACACTTCTTCGTCAAGATAAGACGACGATGCTATCAATAAGCGTTCAATTTCAACAGCGAACAATTGATCAGAAAAATGACACTATTAAAAAATTAAGGGAACACAAGCGTTTTCGAATCTCTCCAGTTTTCGAACTTAACTAAAAAACACACTCACGAAGGGTCCAGATGACATCTTCAAAATGCCGTTCAACTGGCGATCTTCAGAATGATATAGAGATCTAGTGCACATAGGTTTTAATTTAAAAAAAATCAAATAGCGAATATTACGGCAACATTTCCTGCCCCCCAAAAATGCCATAGCATTTTTCATAATAATAATAAAAAAAAAAATAATTATTTAATCAAGAAGTTGTACAAACCATAGTGCAGAAGAATATACAAAATTTACATCTTTACATATATACTCATACTATATATTCAAGATGATAAGAAAAGAGAAAAAAAGAAAACATGTACAATATTCAATGAGCTAGGGTTCATCGCATACAGGCAAGGGACATAGTTTCACTAATGGGCGCGTAAGGGTCCCGTCTCGTGTTTTTACTTGGGCAACCCGTGAAATACCGTCACTACCCTGGAAGAGAGTACTTATACGACCAAGACGCCAGTGATTCGGAGGCACATTATCCGCTTTAATCAAAACTAGCTGGCCAATGGCAGCAGGAGCAGAAACATCGCACCATTTAACCCGTTGTTGCAATGTATGGAGATACTCGTTCCTCCATCTAGCCCAAAAATGTTGATGAAGGTTTTGCAAAAGTTGCCAACGCGATAATCGATTTAGAGGTTGATCAGTGAAATCTGGTATGGGTATCGCAGTTAGCGGTTCCAGGGTTAGGAAATGACCTGGAGTGAGACAATTCAAATCATCAGGATCTGAACTTATGGCGCATAAGGGTCTTGAATTCAAAATAGATTCAATTAACGTGAGTAGAGTATAGAATTCCTCATATGTCAAAATCTGCGCTCCGATTATTCTAAAGAAATGGGATTTTACCGATTTCACCGCAGCCTCAAATAGACCTCCAAAATGACTTCCCGACGGTGGATTGAAATGAAATCGTATTACCTCTTTTTCAGCAGCGGTTTTCATCAAATTCATCAACTGGCGATTGGCTCCAACGAAATTAGTACCATTATCGCAATATAGGTCGGTACAGCGACCTCTTCGTGCGATAAATCTCTGAAGAGCGGCTAAAAAGGACTCAGAGGACAGATCATTAGCCAGTTCTAAATGAACGGCTTTCGTGGAGTGACAGACAAAAAGGCAAATATAAGCCTTTGAAGTTTTTTGTCCTCGATATTTTCTCATTGGCGCAATCGTAAATGGACCAGCGTAATCACACCCACAATGTAAAAATGCCTTTATAGTAGAAAACCGTGATTTAGGTAGATTTCCCATAGGGGGTTGATAAGGGACTGGCTTCATTCTAAAACACCTAACACACTTCGACAAGACCGAATTTATTGCACGTCGGGGGGATAATATCCAAAATTGTTGAATGAGCAAGAAATGGAGTTGACGTGGACCAATATGAAAGTACTTTTCATGATAATGTGCAATAAGATGTCTCGTCAACAAACTACTTCTTGGTAAAAGTATAGGGTGTCTAGCATGATAATTAATATCCGCATATTTTAGACGGCCACCTACTCGTAGAAGATCATCGACATCCTGGAAAACATTTAGTTTTCTCAAGGGCTTTGAAAACTTCTTTCCAGAAATCTCATCAGTAAAGGATACATGTTGTGTATACTTAGCTAGATACATTAATGACGAGTGAAGCTCTTGCGTTGTCAAAAACCCATATCGTTTCTCTAGGGGATGACGGATATTATGAATGAATCGCAAGACATAAGCACAGATACGCAATACAGTCGAAAATTTTGAATGTGCTTTCAGAAGGTATTCATAAACACTATCAACTTGCGGTGCAATCAACAAAGAAAGATTTCTTTCTTCGCGAGTAACATCCTCTGAAATAGAAACTTCCGGAGGTTCTGTAGATAGAGAATCCTGACTCATAGAATTCCACAAAAATTTCGGACCCTTCAACCAAAACTCATTGTTCACGATTTCTGATGGAAAAAGACCGCGGCTACCGAGATCAGCGGGGTTCTTGTCATAATTTACGTAATTCCAATGCACATATGGAATTTTATCTTGGATATATGCGACCCTATTGGCTACAAAATTCTTCCAACGATAAGAAGGTGAACGAAGCCATGCTAAAACTACTTGCGAATCACTCCAGGCATAAACATTAGAAATGGTGAATTTATTAGATAAAGGTTTCCGTACAAAATTTATCAACTTGGCTAACAAAACCGCTCCACACAGTTCCAATCGCGGTATACAAATTTTTTTCAGTGGTGCTACTTTGCTTTTCGCTAAAACAAGAGTAGTGGTCGTATTTCTATCGATTGTTATTGTCTTGAGATACAAGACAGCGCAATATCCCTTCTCCGAGCTATCACAAAAGCCGTGAAGTTCCAATTTTACAAAATCTGACGGGAAAAGGTGCCTTTCGATTTTAAATCGGGAAAGACATTCTATCTGGGATCGGAAGCGTTTCCAGACGCGCACAATTTCATCTGGAGGCTCATCGTCCCATGTGAGACCGATCATCCAAAACCTCTGAATGAGGTGTTTTACCAAAAATGTTACCGGCGTTAAAAACCCCAAAGGATCGTAAATCCGAGCTAGTTGAGAAAGAAGTTGCCGCTTGGTACAAGTTTCTTCAGTCTGAGGGACAACAGAAAATGAGAATTTGTCTTCATGTGGATTCCACAATAATCCTAAGATTTTGAAAGCAGTTAAATTTTCCTCAGACTTAAAATCAAGTGGGTCTAGACTACGCATAGAGGCTGGAAGAGCTTCCAACAACGCAGGGTCGTTACTTGACCACTTTCTCAAGAGAAAACCTCCCTTCTTGAATAATTCAATCAGTTGAATTTGAAGAATCTTGGCTTCCTGAAGGGAAGAGGCACCGGTGACAACATCGTCAATGTACGTATCTTCTTCCAAAACCTTCGCCGCTAAAGGAAATTCTTTTCCTTCGTCGTGTGCCAATTGTTTCAAACAACGCAGCGCCAAAAAAGGAGCAGATGAAACTCCATATGTGACTGTTTTCAAGCGATACATCTTCAAAGGTTCCTTAGGCGAGAATCTCCAAAATATTCTTTGATAATCTAGCATATCGGAATTTACCAAAATCATTCTATACATCTGTTTTATATCCGAACATAACACGTAAGAATGCAGGCGAAACTTCAAAAGGATTGAAACTATGTCAGCCTGGAGTTTTGGACCTGTCAAAAGACTATCGTTGAGAGAAAATCCCGAAGGACCCCTTGCGCTCGCGTTGAATACTACTCGCAATTTGGTGTGAACACTAGAAGGCTTCAAAACACAATGATGGACAAGATAATACGGGTTTTCGCTCAT
Organism: Adalia bipunctata; assembly: GCA_910592335.1. Taxonomy (NCBI): domain Eukaryota; kingdom Metazoa; phylum Arthropoda; class Insecta; order Coleoptera; family Coccinellidae; genus Adalia; species Adalia bipunctata. Next base: position 32,596,433 of record OU342951.1, read on the forward strand.
TGAATTCTCAGGTACAAGCTCCATATGACCACAGTCTAAATATTCGCGCATAAACGCAGAGTACTCCTCATAAAGACGAGGATTTCTCATGAGTCGGCGTTCTAATGAAAAAAATCTTTCAGATGCTAATTTTTCCATACCGCTAAAGCTGGGTGGATCATTTGCGAAAGGTAAAGATACTATATATTTACCAGAAACATCGCGTTTATGTGTGTCGACGAATATTTTCTCGCATGAATCATCTGTAGAACTAACATTCACCGATGGGATGGATTCAATTTCCCAGAAATTTTTTAAAATATTAGGAAGCGAGTCATCACTAGCTTGACAATCTATATTACAAAAAAACGAAGAAGTTACATTTCTAGAAAGGTCGGTTCCACTTCCGATAAGAATGAATCCAAATATAGTATCGAAAGCGTCTATGCCGTTAGAACCAGAAATATGACTGCCAAGCAGTATTTTAGCAAACATATCAGCTCCAAACAAAATATCGATATTTCCAGGATTATGAAATGAGGGATCGGCTAACTTTAAATTCTTAAACTCATCAGTTATAACAGCGGGTACCGGCGTAGTGGGCAGTTTTTCCGTTATTTGGGTGATAACAGATGCGTTAGTGTACAATGTTGGAGATTCCTGACCAACTGGTCTAAATGTAATAGTAACTAAACCCTTACTAGTACAAGATTTAGAAGAGTTCAAGCCCGTCACTTCGAGAAAAACGTTTTCAGATCTCAGACGCAATCGAGAAGCCGCATGCTTGGTTATGAAAGAGGTCATGCTGGCTGAATCAATTAAACATCTTAATTTGTGAAAAGTACCATTTGAATCTGAAACTTCCACCAAAGCAGTGGCCAAAATAACATATGATGTTCTATCCGAATTAAGAACACCAGCACTCGAAAAATTAACAACTGATTTCGCCTCTGAATTAGATACACCGCCAGAAGTAGAAGGTGATAATATCACATCCTCTTTGGTCTTAAAATGCAATAACGAATGATGTTTTAACGAGCAATGACGACAAGTGGACTTGGATTTGCAAGAACGAATATCATGTAAGTTAGATAAACAATTGAAGCATAAATGACGTTTCTTGGCGAGATTATAGCGCTCAAACGGTTTCATATCAAGAAATGAAGGACACTTGAAGATAGAATGACTGGTTTGACAAATAACGCATTCAGAATGGGAGTTCTTCGATGTGCTTGCTGCGTTTTCGACAAAAAAATTCTTCATTCTATTGGTCTTTGAGAATTTTTTATCGCCAATAGTAGAGTTTACATTGCTACCAAATGGTCTATTATCATCTATCATCTCCGAAGCTATACATTCGCGTTCCAAAAACGACGTGAGGTCACTATACTTCGGCACATCCGAAGAACCGTAAGAATGTTCGAATCGCGAAACTATTTCATCGTCTAAACGATCATACAGCATCATAAGCAATATAAAGTCCCATTCGTCAGTTGGAAAATTCAAGTTTTGCAAGGCGCATATATTTTCTTGAAAAGTATCTAATAAATTTCTTAATGAATTTGGAACCCTAGACCTAATTTTTACGCTACCCTGAATGCGACGCCAATGACACTTTGCCAGCCAACGCTTATTATTAAAACGCTGAAATAAGGCATTATACGCAGATTGATAATTATTACCATCGAATTCATAGTGTTGAATTAATTTAAGCGGTTGCCCTTCAAGGGATGAAACCAAATAATTAAATTTTTCATCGTCGCTCAATGAGTCATTATTATGCACCAGTGAATTAAACAATCCAATGAAAGTTGGAAACTGGGTTATATCGCCTGAGAATCGCTTCAATTCTAACTTCGGTAACTTCATATGCGCACTACTTTTCGGTTTGGACCCAATATCTCCAACACCTCTCGAATTTTTGGCCGTCAAAACTTCATAAATAGACTTAATCTCATAATAACAAACCAAAAATGCCTCTCTAATTGCTTCCTCCCCAGTTAAATCCACATTATCCCCTAGAAGCAAAGTATCAACAATTGTCTTATGTTCACTAACAAAGTCACTTCGTATTCTCTCAATGTCGGAAAACCTAGCTTTGAACAAATTGAAAAGACTGCCATCCAATTCAGCCCTTCTTGCGAAATTGACTAGTGACTGAATTTCACCGCTTGCCGTAGCACGATATGCCCTAGCTCGTTTTATCTTCGACATCGTTTCAGAATTGAAAACACCAGAATTCCGAAACAATAAGATGCGAAAGATCGTCCGTTACAGACCGCGCTTTCAATACGCCAACAATGTATTGAAAAGATGAACGTATGTTCGAATTAATTATCGGAGCGGACAAAAAACAATCGCCGACAAAAAATAAGATTCTGCAAGAATGAATGAAACGAAACAATGAGTCCTCAATTACTCTCCTGCACAAATTTGAAAAACTTCACAAGAAAAGTAAAAATAAAAATTTTAATACCAAAACGAAATGATTCAAAAAATCCGGCGATACCGAATGACCAAAAAATGTTGCGGTAACTCTTAAGTGGCGAGATAAATGAACTGTATATCTAACAAAAAAAATAGAGATAAACTAAAAAGGCAAAGTGCACTAGAAAACTCACCATAGGGTCTTCTTCCACACACCCGAGAGCTCTCGCCTTGGTGGAATTTTCCAGCACAGGAATCTTCTTAGGCAGTTTTTACACTTCTTCGTCAAGATAAGACGACGATGCTATCAATAAGCGTTCAATTTCAACAGCGAACAATTGATCAGAAAAATGACACTATTAAAAAATTAAGGGAACACAAGCGTTTTCGAATCTCTCCAGTTTTCGAACTTAACTAAAAAACACACTCACGAAGGGTCCAGATGACATCTTCAAAATGCCGTTCAACTGGCGATCTTCAGAATGATATAGAGATCTAGTGCACATAGGTTTTAATTTAAAAAAAATCAAATAGCGAATATTACGGCAACAATAATACTAAATCGAAAAGAACCAAAAATATGCCTTCCTGAAGTCACAGTAGAAAAAGTGAATTTTGGCAAAAAACTACCGTCAAATATTCGTGAATCACCCTGTAAATATAAATATTTTTAATCATACTTATCCACTAATTTCATACGTGTGTATGCAACAGAAATCCAATCGAACTCTTAATAATTAAAAAATAAATCCGATAATCTGGGCAATTTTCAATTTTAACACCCCGTATTTAGAAACCAAACAATAGGATTGGGTTAGGCCCATTGACACTTTTGGTCACTGAGTCAGGTACAACAACATACCAAACTTTCAGAAAATTTGACCGGTCGCCACTTTACCTATAAAAAGTGCGGGGTCCTTTCATTTTTCCGTCATCTTTGAACAGCGATATCTCTCTAACGTTTGATCTTCGACCCAACATTTATACAGGGTGTTTGATAATTCGACGTGAACCTTGGACCTATACTAGACGTCATTTGCAGTGAATTGCGTCGAGTAAAGCATGGTCCGAAAATCTATGGTTACGAAGATATGGCGATTTCTCGAATTTTTTGAAAATTCTGTTTCGTTATCGAAAATACTTGATTTTGTAAAAACTACTCGACTCTAAATAGTCAATGGATATTTTTTTAAAGCTGAGGAGATGGTCCCTATTTCTTGCGAAAAAGTATTCAACAAAAATTCAGATAACCCGAGGTCATAAATGGCTGCACCTGTTTTTCTCATAAAATCTTGATAAAACAATTGAGAATTACTTGAAAAAAGTCTTGTATATCCCTTTTCAAGGTTCACGTCGAATTACCAAACACCCTGTATAACAGAGTACTCTTTATTTCGAACAAGGAATCTCCCCCTTAAATTTTTTGCACTTATTTCGGAACATTCTGTATATTGAGATTAAACAGGCATCAAATCACAATCGAAAATAGCGTGCAAATTGAGTAACAGAACCTGATGAAATATTAAACTCTCATACGAACCATGCTATGCTAAAGCTTCTGAGACTGTAAGAAAAACAAGTCTTATTTATAAATTCGTTAGTGAATCTTTGCGAAACTTCTCCAGAATGAGACCGGTTGCAGCGAGTCGTCGCGACGAATTTCATTCCCGTTTTTGGATAACGACCATACAACTATCCCACGAACTAGATGCAGAAGAACAGTAGGGTGTACATGAACAGATCCAGAACTGGAATCGGATGGACAGGAACAGCTCTGAAACTGGACTCGATCGACAGGGACAAACAAGGTGGTGAAGAACCGGGTAGATCAAATCCTGAAACGATGCCTAACCAAACGAAAAGATAGTTCCATGCCGTAACTGCACTGGTATGGAAACAACAACCGAATGCAATTTTATTAAAAGCTTTTATTTAGTTTCACCTGTCCCGGTGTCTGTCTGTCTGTCTGTCTGTCTGTCTGTCTGTCTGTAATCAAATCTTGCAAGTTGAATATGACACACTTCTAATCGTCCGATTGATTTGAAATTTGGCAGGTGTACATAATTCTGGTGACAATGCATCATGAAATATTTTTTATAGAAAAAAACAAAATGGCGGCTCCAAAATGGCGGATGAGTTTTGTAATTATCATCCGATTTCATTCAAAATTAGTATCTGGGGGTTTTTGGGTTCGACAAAGATGATTCTTTCGTCAAAATTGAAAAATTCAAGATGGCGGCTACAATATGGCGGACGAGTTTTGTAATTATGATCCGATTCTATTCAAAATTGGTATCTGGGGGTTTTCTGGGTCGGAAATTACGATTTTTCCAAATTGAGGAATTCAAGATGGCGGCTTCAAAATGGCGGATGAGTGTTTTTATTATAAAAGCTTGTCTTAAAAAATGATTTTTTTATTATAGCTTGTTTTTCTTATGAGTCAACACAAGAATTCACCAGAACATAGGCAAGAGGAATGGAACTGAACCTAATAGAATAAATATGACCGTTCGTTAATTATCACTCGGACCAACTTTATTATACAAATGGAATAAAATTCGACGGTTATTGGGGCGTGAATGCTTTCCTTGAAGAGGTGGAACAGATGGCCGAGATGTGGAAAATGGGCGCTCCATCAGTTATTCCAATTGTTGCGTGGGGAACGTGAGGCTGTTTTGGATACTGGCGAGATTTCGAAGATCAACTCCGTGAAGCATTCCTGCCTCTGGAATACGAGAAAAACCTTTTCGAAACTTGTTTCTGAAGTTGAACACGACGCTTTCCTCAGAAGAGGAACAAGTCCGCGTTACTGAAATACGATTAGTCCCGTTTCTGCAGAAACCATTTGCCTTCTAGGAAACAAGAACGATGGCTCGAACTGGTCCAGTGGCAGGCGTACCCAATACCCATCATGTTCCACCGCCAGACCGGCCAGGATTTATGGACGATCGACAAATGTTATATAGGAGCCCCAGAAGACGACAGAAACCTGATGACTAACTAACGCATGCCATAAGTATCACTTCAAACTATCACAGATACCACCAACCAAGGACCCTCCGTCTTCTTTTGTGCCAGTGTGACTTTCATCCATTTTCAACAGATGCTTCTTTAGGCGACAATGTCCTGTGAGAAAGCCAGTGAGTAGGTTAAGTTGGTTTTCACTGAGATCCAGATATTTTTTGGATCTAGCAGTTTCAATGTTGCATCGTGCGCGCACGGAAAAAGCTTACTTTCTGGACTAGTGATGAAATATACAATTAGTATACGAATATTACACATGCGCTCTAACGAGATCACCATAACCGATCATCATTGATAATTTTAATTCAATACGATCTTTTTCCCTTGAATAAACCATTTCTAATCGTTAGTTGTTATTCTGTCGAGTAGTTTGGCAATAACCTACTATATATAGTACTCGTTATGTCTCACTACATTGTACTGATACAAGGATTTTTTTTAATTTGCGGCCGGAACAGAATCTGGTAGGTATTCTAGAATTCTGACACGCCAGGGCCATTTGATAGTCACTACTTGTATTATAATTAAAGGAACGATGATTTGTCTGCGTAAATTGCTGTGATTTGGAAAATAATGTATTTTTATTATTACAACTAGTTTGGGCCCAGCGATCTACCTTTTAAGTAGATTCACCTTGTTGGTGCAACCTCCAAACGGTCATCTGTGAGTCGCGTCCACATAATTCTATACCTATAATTTGATCCTTGAAATTAAAAGTGAAGCATCTAGAAGGCTCTGCCTAGGGTCAGTGAGACTATTGAGCATGTGTGATAACGGAGAGTGGGAAATTAGGGGCATCGTGGAGATCAGCGGATGCAGTTTCTTTATTTGTCTCTGTTTCTATTGAGCCCATTAAACTTATAGTACATGGAATGCTATTACCAGATCAAAAAGTCGGTAAACATCTCAAGTTGGAGGAATCTCTAAATTTCCATGTTCCCATGGATACCACCTGTCACACCGAACAGAAACACAGACATGTTTGCCGAAATGCCCAGTGAATCGGATCTTGATGATTAAATTCATAGTATTTCTGTGTTTCTATTCTGTATGACAAGTCGTAACTATGGCAACATGGAAATTTCAGTATTCCTCCAACTGGAGATGTTTATCCACTTTTTTGAGCTGAGCAGCAAGGCTAATGGCATTCCATGTACTATAAGTTCTATGATTGAGCCACATACGGTCTCCATGGATACAGAATTACATGTCCCTTCTCTTCTCCCTAGGCATGCGTATAGCGATGACTGACCCTGGATTTAAGAGGAACGATTGCCAAACTTTCGTATATATACTTATCAGCCACTACGCTCAAATTCTATATTTATAATTCTATGGTCGCGTCAAACTTTGACTGCCGCTGTCAAGAACCCTAACCTATATGTAATGTCACCCGTGACGTCTCGAAATGTCGAAAAAATCCAACCTCCAAACGGTCATCTGTCCGTCGCGTCAAACTTCGAATGCCGTTGTCAAGAACCCTAACCTAAATGTAACGTCGCAAGTCATCGGAATAACTGACACTCTCTGTTCGGTCGATGTTCTCCACCCGGGTCGGAAATTTTTACCGTTTTCGAGAAACGTCAATATTTCGAGAATTTATTTCGGAGACCCGGAGGAACGTGTCGAAAAAAGCTTCGCCGACTTACGGGGATATGCGTATTCGTTTGAAGAAACCCCGTCGTCGAGGTGCACCGGGAAGATGGATCTCAGCTGCACAAATTCGGTGTTTAAAGGCGATCGGCTTCGCCGATCGCCTTTAAACAGTCACCCCGCGAAACGTCAACTTTTCTATGTTCCTTATATTTTTATTAATATAGGCACAGAATACCTAACTAGTTAGGTATTCTGTGATATAGGTACTGATTAATGATCTAAAAAGTCGTATTTATTCTCCTACAGCAGCTTTGATAGCCGTTCGTTCAAAATTATGGTATTCAATGAATTCGTGACTCGTTGTAATTTAGACATCTTCTCCTCGGATCATGGGCGTAGATAGGGGGGGGCCTGGGGGGCACGGCCCCCCCCAGAATCCACGGTGCCCCCCTCTTACTGAAAAACACATTTGTTTTTCCTTGCTCGTTTTCCACTGTGCCCCCTCAGGCCCCCCCCAGGAAAAAAGGCTAGCTACGCCCATGCCTCGGATGATCAATTGGATTCTTGAAAATGTAAACACAGTCCCAGTGGTGTATGAGACATTCATCAGGGATACTTGTATAACATAATATTGATTTTGATACATCAACTCATTAATCATAAAGGGTGATTCAATAAGAGCGCAAAATTCCAGTGTTCAATGAAACGTGGTTTTCTGTAGCAAAGTAATTGTAATATTTATTGATTCAGAAAATATAATTTTGGGAATTATTTATGGAACAAAACATCTATTAAATGGCAGTCACGGCTTTGCTAGTATATGCTTACTCTTTCGACGAAATTTTCAATGACGTTTTTGAATACATGTGGTGGTGTTTCATTGATACAGCGTCTAATTTCGGCGTTATGACATGTATCACCTTCCTGCTGAAACCCCACATGTCGTCAAGATCAATAGCTTCCAAATGAGGCTGTGTTATCATAGAACGAGATTACGAACAGGGGCAAATAAACTTTCACCATTTTGATAATAATTTTTTACAATCATTACGCGTTGATCCCCCGTGTCGAACATGGCGCTCAATTCAAATTCAACGCTCTTATTTAAACACCCTTTATTATTCGATATCAATGCATTTGAATACTCACCTTGCAAGTAGATTTTATATTCGCCAAAGTATGACTAATTGTGTTAACTGAGTCTTCGAATTCTACCATGAACATAAGGCAGGATATCCTTTCAGCGAAGTTAGAAATCTCCGATAGTTCATACAGAAAGTGTTCAGGTTTATCCAAAGGGACATCAGGTTTTGTGGCTAGATGATTCTTGATTAGCTCCATTTCATCTTGCGTGCCTCGCTTGAAATAAGATGAAGTCAGTTCTTTTGAAATATTCAACTTTATATAAGGTTGGCACGGAAAAGACTTCGTATTTTCTCTGTGGATCACTGGATCTGAATATCCAGTATTCGTCTCTCATCCTGTATGGATTTTCGGTAGACTAGTAGCGGCACGTTGGACAATTACCATGGCCGTTAAAAGAAAAAGTGCATTTATCAGAAAACAAAACGTTTACTGATTGAATAATTTTGTGAGTGAGTGAGTTCTACTATCAAAATCGTCTTCGAAGAGCTCCAAAGTTGGCATCATTTTATAGGAATGCATTTTATTTTAATGTTAATGTTTTAATGTTAGAATCGATTAATGGCTGAAAGTGTATTGTGGGGGCATATCTACTCGCTTTATGTGTATGTTCTTCAAACTCAAGCATCACATTTAATTTCACATCTTCACACAGTGTATTAGCAGGTAGCAGCTGCTTTTTCCATCTGCCTTACATGCCCAAACTCGCGAAACTGATTTCCATATTGTTCTTTGGGATATAGGCGATAAATCCACAAATTTTTCATGAAACGAGCGAGTTACTCTTTTTTGTGTTCGGGTATTGTCTCCGTAACCAATCGTTTTATGAAATTGCTGTTTTGTGCATCTCCATTTATCGAACCATTATTTGATATTGAAGTCTGTGAAATTCTAACACAAATTAGACAATTCATGATGTACAACTTATCAGCACAAAACAATTTGCGTTCTCAAGAAACTAACATTGCCACAGAAAGTATTTAACTTGGTTTCATGGTACCATCTGGAAAATACAAGGTTATGGTTTTTTCATCCTCTTTTCATCTTATATTGGAGGTAAATAAGCTTCGTATTTAATGAAAAGATTTGGCAATATTCGAGGGAATATTATAATGAATTCTGGTATTCGCATGATTCATTTTTTCTATTTTGAGTTTTGCCAAAAACATGAAAATGATAATATTTCTGAATAGAGAATGACGCGACCTTTCAAACGATGTGTAGCAAGCTTATGCTTCAAATTTGAAAAATTGGTGGTCGTCCGAATGGGGATTCCTACTGCGAATGGACTTCGTCGGTCATAAAGAAAAACAATTATTTTCTGTGATTCACCTAGAATCTCACAAACTTTTCAACCTGTTGCGTTCTCTCGACACCTCTGCCAACGCAACGTTCATACGGCTGAGCTCGCCGAACTTAATAGACATATCCCCTCGCTTTCTTCCCGAAGTCAGGAACCGTTATATTCGTACCGAAAAGTGAATTAGTTCGGTGAGATAAAGACTACACCCACACAAGGAAGAAAACTTCAGGCACATATCATCAAGTCAGTGTCAGACCAACCGTAGGTACCATTCCTTCAGTATTTACTTTGTGGTATTTTTTTATAATTCAAACATACATTTTATTCTTTACTTCTCGTGGTGAGAAGAATGGACTGCTGTACCAATTCTTGAGAGAGCTCTTGTATTTTGATCAGGGGTTGAAGGTAGGGTTCACATTTTAGCGTAGAAGAACGACACTTGGAAAGTTAAGTTTGACGTCGTATTTCATTAATATTACCATTGAGTTCAAATGTATATATTTAAACTCAATGATATTACAGTAACCGAGATAATTAATTCATTTCACTTGAATTTTCCACACCGCATGTATAACAATCTATCATCAAGTATGGACAACTATACATTATTACTATTCTATTGTGATGAAAAAATATGGTAAGATTTATAATTCCGTTAATAATTTAATCATCCTTTCAAACTTATTTGTATTTTTTTATTATAATGAAACTGTGAATTTGATATCGCCATAGAACAATTTCTTATATTTTCTCCTTTTCAGCTGATCAGAAATCATGAATTCAACAAACACTTTCTTAGTGTCAACATAAATCATTTCCTGAATGGTATTCCACGGATTCCACGTATCATAAAAAATCATCGTTTACTTAGGAATTGAAAGATATGACTTTGCCACTGTGGTATCGTCCAATAGAGGTCTTTATCTTAACCCTAGAACCACAACGTGGCGTCCTATGCGACCGCGCAGATCTAAAAATGCATACTACGCTCTCGCTAAACATAGCAGATGATTGAGCCTCTCAGTACCTTCCCAGTTCGTACTTTGCAAAACGTAGGCGAGACAGTGGATTTCATAAGGAAATATTTATAAGGTTAAATTGCCGATTCGGTCGTATACGACGCCACGTTGTAGTTCATGTCAAAAAAGCATCGCCTTAGCATTTGCATAGACTGCAAATTTTTTTTTACTCCAGAATTGTTATTAGACTTTGTTTAATAACGTGTTGTTCAGAAAACTATGTTTTTTTTAGTTGCGTTTTGTTTTGAATATATTTAAGGTCGATATGAATTTATCATTGATAAAATCACAGGTTTATACTATTTTTGTTATATTTTATGGAATGTTGTCAAAAGCTGTTCTTTTTGAAAAAAATTACAATAAACAATAAGAGTATTATCCAGAACTATGATTATAATTCACCTAAATATACATAGAGTGTAGGTATATAGCTTTTCATTGTGGAGTCGTACGCGACGCCACGTTGTGGTGAATGTAACGCAAATTCCACGTTGTGGTTCTAGGGTTAATTCGCAAATACAAATGTCAATAATATCATGAAGGCAATGAGGTATGGTATAACTTACTGCTTCATAAATCTGTTGAAGTGCCTCCAAGCTTACTGTCGATGTGTCGAAATTATATATAGCATTTTCGATCTCCAGAAAATCGATATGCAAACTTTGAGCTAGTATTCCAACATTCTGCGACCTTTTACTATCCAATAACTTCACGGCATCTTTTTTCTCCTTGCGCTCCACTTTTTTCACAGCAGAAGGCTTTCTAGTTACCACTTGTCGAGAGAAGAGCAGACTGAATTCATCCAGAGTATCTGTGGACAGTTCATCTATTTCGTTCCAGAGCGCAAATTTCGAATCATCTTGGGCAATTGTTGGCGGTGCGATGATGCGTGTCCAATAGAGCGGTTTCATTGGAGATTTTGGCTTGAGCTGACTCTTTCTGAGAGCTACGACGGAAGTTAACATAAGTATTACATCGGTAAGATGGATATGATACATGTACAATTGTACATTGAGGTAGAAGAAAAGAATGAGCCAAAGTAATTCTTTATCGAATAACTTTTTGAGGGGTATTGAAATAATATATTTTATTTATGTTTATTTAATGCAATAATAATAATCTTGTAATTAAATCAAACAAAATTAGTACTTCATCGTGTAATCAAGGAGTTGGAACCAAGCGCTTTCGACCTACAAAGTCATCATCAGGGTTCCCCGTCCAGGAATAACGCAGGCATCAAATGAGAGCAGGTACAGCGAGACGAACAGCCAAGAAGAAACAGTCCAAATTCAAAATCATGGAACCAAAAAATTCCGCAAAACAATTCTCAAACGAAAATTACCATATGAAACGACGCTATCTCTTTTCTTTTCTATAATAATATAATTGTAGCCAAATCATTGAAGAAAAGAACGTTAAATGTTTTAAACTTATGCCATCTTGGAATCACTCAAACTGAATTGAGATCATGCATAATATTGGCTCTTTGTAATAAGAATTTATTTTCTATTGAATGCTCGAAATACAATGAGTCTCGGAATCCCAATAAAACAGGCATGTTTTTTCACTCAGATGACCAAAATTTTTCACAACTCGTTGGGAAAAAAAGATAAAACATGAAACAAAAAACATCGATGGAAGTATTTACATCTTCGATAGGTAGGTATCATATTATTTTCTTCACCACTCTCAAATTCAAGAATAAGAATTATAGTTTCGAAATATGATACTCAAACATAGATCCAATGTAGTTTGCGCCTTTGATTATTTAGGACATTTTTGTGCCAATAATTCGGTTCGAAATTGAGAATTCGGTATGTGAAGTGTTTCGAAACTCTATACGCCCTAAACGTTCGGCTCACTGAAGAGAATTCGTGGTCGAATTTCATTCTATCCGGCCGTTCATAAACCTCACTTTCGGAAAAAGAAACAAAGGTCGTGAATGGACAGGATTAACCAAATAGTTATTATTTTTTGAAACCTAATATTCTTCCTAATATGTTCATAACAACATATACGAGAGTTGAAATTTGGTGATGAGCTGTTAAATAACAACTTTCCATAGTTTATTCGATGAAGATCTTGTACTTGAAAGATTGAAAAATATGTAGACTCCGAAATTAATGGCCCAGTTAGTCAAACAAAATTTCTCGTTATTATTATTATTGATGAATATGATAATTGTCAAAATCGGCTCCCAACTACAGAAGAGTATTCTCATTTTTTTTAATACCTACTCAAGAATTTCACGAATTCAAAATGAATCTTGTCACCAAAATCCATTCAAATTTTTCAAGATGACGAACTTGAAGAAATCAATATGACAGCGGCAAAAAAACTCATATATAAGTAAAACATTTGAATATTCGTTCTACCTCAATGTACATAGCATACATCTACGTAAGCTTCACAGATTTTTGAATTTATATAGCATAAGACGTGCCCATTCGAATCATGCAACAATTTGAACCTTTAAGATAACCTGAAGCAATCATGAGTGTGTTGACCATAGACCCAAAATGTGAAAATTTTATACAAAAATCTATTATTAATCTATGGTGATAACGAAAGGAAGGAGTAGATATTGGACCTAAATAGAATTAGACATTAGTGATGACCACAAAGCCAAGCCTAGTGTCTAAGCTCAGTTTGAAGCCATTATGGCTGCAAATGAAGCATTAACATCAAAGTTTTGCATAATGCCTGTATGCAGCAGTACTGTTCAGGAACATCGGAACATAGCCACGATCTATCAGATGATCATCACTAGGCTCAATATTCTATGATCCAATAATTGTTCACATAATGTGGAATCTACATCAATTTCCAATAAAAATGCGTAATAAAAAGCCCGATTGTTGATCTATCGATCCATACAAGAAGATCGCGTCCAAGATCTCCCTAGAAAAATCATTTCGATCATCGAATCACTTCCCGATTACGCAGAACGAGGAATATGCCCCAAAAGAAGCACCCATTCTTCTACTTCCTTGTGACCCTTTTGCCGCTGAAAAACTGTTCTGCGTGCCGCAGAACATGTGCCATCTTTCCAATATCAACGCTCACAACTGTAGTAGGACAGCAAAGTACAAAATATCCAATAGTCAAAAATATCCACTAAATGTTTTTGTTATCTTTTTAACAGTACCGCATTCGGAAAAATGGAAAATGAAAAAAAATTTCCTTTGGCCTCAAGAATCTTTAGTGAAAATCAAAGATTCATCCTTAATATGATATGATATATTGTTTATCCTGATTACTCCTAGGTCTCCTGAGGAGACCCCTCTGAAACAACATAATATGCAGTAGTCACCCATTGACTGACGCATTTTATTTTCAAAGGAAATTTTGGATGGAAAATTGTATCTATGGAAGGTGGGGATGTAATAGGAGAGATAACTTGGAAGTAATAAAATGAATATCCTTTTAAAATTAGGACTTGTACATTTTCTTTTCCGTAATAATTCACCGGTATTTTCAACACCCTTCATTTTATTCGGGAAATCTCCCGAGAGAACGCGCAATAATTTAATTGATCGATTTAAACTTCTGAAATTTAATAGCGTTGTGTTAGAAAAATTATTGGATCGTTTATCAAACCCACACAGGATCTCTGTCGAGACGTTAACGACCGAAATTGTTGATTTTCAGTTTAAGTTTATTTAGAGAACTAAATGATAAATTATAATTGTCCCACGAATTTGGTTTCAATTACTGCACACGATGACAGAGATAAAATTCAACGCAGGCATTGTTGAGAATTGTCGCGTAGCATTTCCCAAGGTGGGAAGCAGAAAAAAATCGTTAATTTGATTGGTTCATAAAAACAAAGATGGAAGAAGTTTTGGTTTGATTGGTTTTGAAGTACTGACGAAAGAAAAACCTTTAATTTAATTGGTTTCTAAAAGGAACAAAGAATAAGGTAGTCGGGGAAGTTTCGGACGAAAGTGAGTTCAGTTATTCGGGAGACGAGAACGGCAGTTGCTGGTTAAACCTTAACGGGATAGGTTGCCAGGGCTCGCGAATATGGTTCGGGTACTAGGGTAGTACGGTTTCAGTTTAGGTACTTGAGTGTTAAGAAGTACGGTTTCAAAGTGGAAACGAAAATAATTAATGTTGATTTTTTGAAGTCGAGGAGTAACTGCAGAAGTCTTAAACGGGAAGATTCTGAGTTGACTCATTTAATATGTGTTTGATTGTTTGATATGGTTTTAAGGAAGGCTTAAGGATTAATTTAGTTTCGTAGTTATTCGGAAGACGGCGATTGGATAACTCGTTGGGTTTTTGGTTTCTTTTAAAAGTTTTGATAAGTCAGTCTCAAGCTGGGACATATATAAGAAGTGTTAAGTCGAAGTCAGTAAAGTTTCTAAATTATTTGGAATTATTTAGTTCGCGTATCGTCGGTATATTCGGGAGTGAAAGTCAATTTGGCGAAAACGTGTGGGTGTCGAGTTTTCGCACCTAATCTGTCTGTTTCAGGAAAGAAGCAACGTCGTAGAACATCCTCCTAGGTTCATCATTTTTGGGATTATTGGTCCAGGAAAAAGGTCAGATAAATTGTTTATGCTTAGCTTATCTTGAGAATTAGTAGACAGCTGCATGTCCGCCCAAATTATATTTATAGTCCAGAGTCCTGAAATCTTCTACAAGTCATAGTTTCATAATTTTTTTTTTGTATCCTCTTAAAGCGTATTATTATTTTTGTAATCACCCTTAAGTAGTCGAAGGTTTAAGTGGAGTTTTCTGTTGAGAAAACTCAGGTTCATTTGAAAGATCACGAGGAAACTATTGTTGAGTTTCCCCTTGTAAAATTAAAGTTTAAGGAGGATTATTTTCCGTCATATCATTTGGGTATAGAAAATTTACCTTATACTGTAAATTCTTTCGAGATTGTTCATGATCATTATTTCTGGGGTCATTTTGACAAACCCTTTTCATTTTTGTTGATAATTTGAATTCATTTTTATATGATTTGGAATTCACATATAACTAACCAGTGTAAATTTGTTTGGGTTTGATTTGAATTTAATATACATACGTCTTAAATTTAATCTAAAAGGTTTCATTTACCATCCCTCCCCCTAGAAAATAATTTTAAACACCAAGACCTGACCCAAGTGCGTTGGGCCGATCCCACACTTTCTTCCGTCGGAAGAAAGAACTTCAAAATTTTAATTAACATCTTTTAATTTTCTTTAAGTAATAACACCCTTGATTGGTGGAAAGTCGCTCTTCTGTCCAATCACTAAGAGGGTGCTTTTTACATTTGGTGACAGCGGTGGGATGTGTTTAATTTTCCGGGGAAGAGTTTTTCTATTGTGATACGTTGAATTTTCCGGTAGATAAAAGGTCCTTTTGGTTTTGTGTATGTTGCATCAGTGTGAATATAAAGCTTACTAGAGTTAAATGTGTTGAATTTTCCAAGGGAGGTTTTTTGGAGAGATTTTTGAGAAATTTAGAGAAATTTTGAGGTATAAGGAAATTTTATCCTGTTGTTTTATGGGTGATTGACGTAGTGTGTATTGACTTGTTGGAAGATTTCCGGATGAAGGTTTTCAGGCACCTATTGATTTTAATTTGAATTGGATTATTTTCTTTTGAATGTATACTTATGCCTACGAATTCGAGTTTATGTTTTAAAAATTGCGATTGGTAGGAACAGAGCTCAGGTTTGAATTAAAGTAAAGTAAAATTACTGATCTAAAGATTTTTGTTTTTGAGATATTGAAGAATTGAGTAAATACAGTTGGTTTTTCTTTGAATAAATTCAAGTTTTCTCTTCTTTTGAAATTATTATAGAACAGTTCATATTTCTGTGATGTTCTATCATTTTATGTGAAGGATTTTTGATAGAGCCAAGTTGATATCGAGGTTTTAAGACTTTAAAGAAGTTTTAGGTTCATTGCGGTTATAGGGAAAGAAGGTTTTCTTACAGGACATTTATTTTTCTCTTCCTGGACATTGTTTTTCTTTCAGGACATTGTTTTTCTTTTTCAGGACGCTGAATTTTCTGGTTGTTGAATGTATATGATAAAGTTTTCTATTTCAGGAGGGTTATGAATTATTTTTTTGAATTTTTGCTTTAATTGATTGCTTTCAGTGAAAATATTGATTGAAATTTTTTGATTGATTTTCTTTCAGGGCGTATTGCGTGAAATTTTTATTTTTTTTGGTTATTTTATCCACTGTTCCGATTATTCGCGATTTCGTTTGACGATCGAAAAAGTTTGCTTTTATAAAATAATATCATTTGGTTTTGTTTTGAGTCTGACTTGGAGAATAATTGAACTTGGCTTTCTTCGCTCTAAGTCGACTTTGAAATTTTGGGAAACGTTTTGATAGAAGGAAAATTTTTAATTTTTTTTTCAAATTGGGTTATTTTGAAGGTTCACGAATCGGGAAAAGTTTAAATTTGGTTAAGATTTTAGTAAAAGAGCCGCTGATCGTGACCTTTTGAGTTCCAGAAAAGTTAAATAGAATTATTCTTTATTTCAGGAGGTTTTGTGTATTTTTCTTTTTCAGGAATCCGACACTTGGTAATTTTTCTCGTTTTTCTTTGGGGTTGCATCAATTTTTTTTTCAGAGTTTTCTTTTGAATTTTTTTTTTGGGTGTGTTGGTCTGTTTTTGAACTCGTTCTTAGGTGATTTGTTTTATTTTGGGTGTTTCGAGTAAGACTATATGAATCGGAATTGTTAGGGTATCATTTTGCTATTTTTTTTATTTGAGAAATTTAAAGTCGTTATTTTGAGCGTATTTCAGTCCTGTTGAAATTTAAAGTTGAAAATTTGGAATTATTCATTGATTTGGAAAGTAAATAATTTATTGAATACATTAAAAAAAATCATATTTTGGTTAAGTTAATTGGGTTTTGGTTAAATTTTTTGAAAAATGGCTCAACCAGCTGGTGCATCTAACACAAATGACCCTGCGGGTCAAATAACACCTATGTATTCACTAGGTATGCTCTCGACTACCTTGGAGAGTTTTTCCGGGAAAGACGCAATGAGATACTTTGAAAAATTAGAGTTGCGATCAAAATTATACGGATGGGACGAGAAGGATATGCTTCTCCTTCTCAAACTTAAGCTTGAGGGGGATGCCTATAATTTTTTCAAATCCGATGCCACCTTGGACATCTTGAGCTATAAGGAATTAAAGCAGAGGCTCGTTAAGAAATTTACGACAGTTAGGTTGCCGGGAGAAAACCAATGGAATTTGAGTCGATGCTATCAGCGTCAGGACGAGGATGTGTCCTCGTTCTGCACTAGATTACGCACGGTGGGAGCAAGTTTATTAAGCGAGGATCTGGCCGGAGCGTTAAGGGATGAAGAACCTGGAATAAGGAAGAAGAACCGGGACTTAATATTGAATCAGTTCAAGATAGGACTGAGAAGGGACGTGATGAGGGAAATTGGGATTTTGTTATTGAAAGAGGAGAACCTGGATTTAGAAAAAGCGGAGGAACTTGTTAGGTTGCAGGAGACCACTAGTAGGATGTTGCAAGGGAGGTTGGCAAATATGAGGGTACCGATGGTTGACACCGAAAAAGTGTGTCAATTCTGCGACAAGGAAGGTCACACCGCGAAGGAGTGCAGGAGTATAAGGCAGAACCGAGGGAGTGGAGAAAGGAGTAATGCAAGGACATGTCACTCTTGTGGCCGGATAGGCCATTTCGCGAGGGATTGCCGGAACAATAGGCAAAACGGATCAATGACACAAGGCGCGTGTCATAGCTGCGGCCAACTGGGACATTGTGCAGGGGAGTGCCCTAGCAGGGGTTCGGCTGGATGGCGGGAGCCAAAGGTCGAATTGTTAAGGAAGGAGGATATAGAGGAACAAACCTGTATGGAAGGTGAGGAAGTAGAGGAGATTACCGGAATGGTACAATGGGAAAGGCAGGCTCTAGGAGGCCACTTCCCCAGGGAAGACTGTCGTGAGGACAGTGGGAAAAAGGAACGTTTTTACGTGCAAGGGAAAGTCCGGGAAGACATTAAGGAAAAAGTAGGGAAGGAGGATATAGAGGAACACACCTGTATGGAAGGTGAAGAAGTGGAGGAGATTACCGGGATGGTACATTGGGGAAGGCAGGCTCTAGGAGGCCACTTCCCCAGGGAAGACTGTCATGAGGACAGTGGGAAAAAGGAACGTTTTTACGTGCAAGGGAAAGTCCGGGAGGACATTAAGGAAAAAGTAGTAAGGGTCAAGGTTGACAAAGCATTTAGGGAGTTCGGTACCCAGACCGAAGGTCCATATGAAGTTAAGGATTTTATTAGTACTGGAAGGAGGAATACCAGTGTTAGCACCCAAACGGAGGGTGCCGAGGGAGCCGACAGCAATGGGCTGTCGAAGGGTGACACCATAAGGGAATGGAATGGTGACGTCACCAGGACGAAGGAGAATAACGAAGGGGAGCTTCGTTGGGATCGAAATTTACTTTCGACACTGGGTACCGATGGGAACAGGAAGAAGGGCGGAGACTGCGCCGATGGATTAGGAACTAAGGAACATGTTAGAAGGGAGTCAACCATAGAGGAAGATGGTATCTGGGAAACCGAAGTTCTGCTGATATCAGGGGTTACTATCCCCGCACGTTCGGAAATGGTGGTAGAGGCCAAATTGAGGAAGGTAATGGAAATTATACCATTACGACGATCTTGGAGGGCAAGGCGCCCTCCGGACCCAGGGAAGAACACTTTAGGAATACGGGTAGCGAGAAGGCAACTCTTCAATTGCCTTCCAGGAGAAATGAATCGACTCCTGCCCATTTCGTTAGATTCCAAGGATAAACTAGTCGGGAAACGGGTAGCGAGAAGGCAACTCTTCAATTGCCTTCCAGGAGAAATGAATCGACTCCCGCCCATTTCGTTAGATTCCAAGGAAAAACTAGTCAGGAATTCGGGTAGCGAGAAGGCAACTCTTCAACAGCCTTCCAGGAGAAGCGAATCGACTCCTGCCCATTTCGTTAGATTCCATGGATAAATTGGACCGGAATTCGGGTAGCGAGAAGGCAAGTCATCGACGACCTTCTAGGAGACATGAATCAACTCCTGCCCATTTCGTAGATTCCAGGGGCTCACTGGCCCGGAGAGCCACCGTCTGAAAAGGGTCCCTGTTCTGGGTTACGAACACCCCCCCCCCCAATCACTTATTACTTTTCGAATTTCGAGGTTTTTAAGTTTTTTTTTGTAGTTTCGTTTAGCATTAAAACAAGTCCAACTCACAATTATTAAAGTTGGTTTAGAATAATCTTCGGAGGGATCTTGGTAAGATTTGCATTTTGTATTCCACAACAAAGGCAAATAGGTATGATAAATTGAATTCGTGGTATTCTTCCTCGGATGATTATGAACGAAACATGTAACTTATCATAGGAGGACGAATAAGGGAAAATAAGGAATTCATGTTTTATGTTAAGTCATGTCTTAAGGGTGAACGGATCTTCATAATAATTAGAAAATTGTGTGAGTTTAATTTTTTTTTATGTTGTTGTATTTGTAAATTTTATGTAGAACAGGTTTCAAGAGGATCCAAATCAATTACCAGTATGGAAAAGGTACTGACCTAAGCCAGAGGAATGACCTTATTCGTAAAAGTAAAAAGTGCTGAAACGCTAATCGCGTACGCGTGTGCGAAGATAAACATTGAGATAATCGCGGCGTCTATACGCGAATCCGAATAAGTAACAATTAAACAATCTGTAGACCGGCAGTGGCGGCAGTTTCGAGATAACTTGAGTGATTACGCATTGCGGGATGCATAGACGTAGCTTAATCATGGCCGAGGGTACGATAAGCTTTATTTACCGTTTAAAAGTCGTGGAGAACACCAATCAATGAATGGAAAACGTCATCGACGTGTAGCAGAAATGGAGACTTTGGAGACACCGACGAAATGAAAGAATTGGCCCACAACATCGCCAGACAATTATGGGGATGGTTTACCTACATCACCTGTTCATGGACGAACTCATGGGATTTCCATGCGATATTCCGAATCACCTATATTATAAGGTATTTGGATATGAAATGATTCCGTTGGCCAGCCTGTGGAATACTTTGACATTTATTGGCCTGTGCTTCAACTACGTGGATTAGGAACCGATACAGGACCAGACAAGGGAACCTGGGAAGAAGTAAGGACGCAGAGGCGGACGTAGGCTACGACAACAAAGACGTACTACACTGAAAGTGAAAACGGAAATATGTGCAATGTAAGGGACATTTCTCGCGATATCAGATGGACTGTGCGCTACGCTAACGTAAACATTGACATCGAACTCGAAGTGCGAATCGCTGATTACGGTAGACTATATAGGCCGTTGTGTATTTTTGGAAGGTCGTTCTCGAGGCGAAGGTCAGTTCCGATTTCAGAGGAATGAAACATATGGAGATGGTCAGAGCCGGACTAAGGAAATTTTGTTGTGACCGCGAGTGAAATTTGGAATTCGAATAAACAATTATGAACTCCTAGGGAGAAGTGTAGTGAAAGGCAGGATTTGTTTAATTTTTCTTTTTTGAAGGACTTGATTTATGAGCATTATGTTTTGCTGCATTGAGCCTTGAATTTTTTTGATATTGTTTGTCTTGGACTTGGACTAATTAGTTGAGTAAAAATGATATGTAGATTTAAGGCATGCTGCATGAGAGTTAAGAGTTTTAAGTTTGGTATATTCGAGTTGTATAACCGTTAGAATGTTTTTAACGAAAGACAAGGGACTATTGGACTATTGAGGAATAAGGGTAAGGGAAAAGTTATGGCAACCGATGCCAAAACTTTTTCAAAGGGGAGGATATTTGTAATAGGAGAGATAACTTGGAAGTAATAAAATGAATATCCTTTTAAAATTAGGACTTGTACATTTTCTTTTCCGTAATAATTCACCGGTATTTTCAACACCCTTCATTTTATTCGGGAAATCTCCCGAGAGAACGCGCAATAATTTAATTGATCGATTTAAACTTCTGAAATTTAATAGCGTTGTGTTAGAAAAATTATTGGATCGTTTATCAAACCCACACAGGATCTCTGTCGAGACGTTAACGACCGAAATTGTTGATTTTCAGTTTAAGTTTATTTAGAGAACTAAATGATAAATTATAATTGTCCCACGAATTTGGTTTCAATTACTGCACACGATGACAGAGATAAAATTCAACGCAGGCATTGTTGAGAATTGTCGCGTAGCATTTCCCAAGGTGGGAAGCAGAAAAAAATCGTTAATTTGATTGGTTCATAAAAACAAAGATGGAAGAAGTTTTGGTTTGATTGGTTTTGAAGTACTGACGAAAGAAAAACCTTTAATTTAATTGGTTTCTAAAAGGAACAAAGAATAAGGTAGTCGGGGAAGTTTCGGACGAAAGTGAGTTCAGTTATTCGGGAGACGAGAACGGCAGTTGCTGGTTAAACCTTAACGGGATAGGTTGCCAGGGCTCGCGAATATGGTTCGGGTACTAGGGTAGTACGGTTTCAGTTTAGGTACTTGAGTGTTAAGAAGTACGGTTTCAAAGTGGAAACGAAAATAATTAATGTTGATTTTTTGAAGTCGAGGAGTAACTGCAGAAGTCTTAAACGGGAAGATTCTGAGTTGACTCATTTAATATGTGTTTGATTGTTTGATATGGTTTTAAGGAAGGCTTAAGGATTAATTTAGTTTCGTAGTTATTCGGAAGACGGCGATTGGATAACTCGTTGGGTTTTTGGTTTCTTTTAAAAGTTTTGATAAGTCAGTCTCAAGCTGGGACATATATAAGAAGTGTTAAGTCGAAGTCAGTAAAGTTTCTAAATTATTTGGAATTATTTAGTTCGCGTATCGTCGGTATATTCGGGAGTGAAAGTCAATTTGGCGAAAACGTGTGGGTGTCGAGTTTTCGCACCTAATCTGTCTGTTTCAGGAAAGAAGCAACGTCGTAGAACATCCTCCTAGGTTCATCATTTTTGGGATTATTGGTCCAGGAAAAAGGTCAGATAAATTGTTTATGCTTAGCTTATCTTGAGAATTAGTAGACAGCTGCATGTCCGCCCAAATTATATTTATAGTCCAGAGTCCTGAAATCTTCTACAAGTCATAGTTTCATAATTTTTTTTTTGTATCCTCTTAAAGCGTATTATTATTTTTGTAATCACCCTTAAGTAGTCGAAGGTTTAAGTGGAGTTTTCTGTTGAGAAAACTCAGGTTCATTTGAAAGATCACGAGGAAACTATTGTTGAGTTTCCCCTTGTAAAATTAAAGTTTAAGGAGGATTATTTTCCGTCATATCATTTGGGTATAGAAAATTTACCTTATACTGTAAATTCTTTCGAGATTGTTCATGATCATTATTTCTGGGGTCATTTTGACAAACCCTTTTCATTTTTGTTGATAATTTGAATTCATTTTTATATGATTTGGAATTCACATATAACTAACCAGTGTAAATTTGTTTGGGTTTGATTTGAATTTAATATACGTCTTAAATTTAATCTAAAAGGTTTCATTTACCATCCCTCCCCCTAGAAAATAATTTTAAACACCAAGACCTGACCCAAGTGCGTTGGGCCGATCCCACACTTTCTTCCGTCGGAAGAAAGAACTTCAAAATTTTAATTAACATCTTTTAATTTTCTTTAAGTAATAACACCCTTGATTGGTGGAAAGCCGCTCTTCTGTCCAATCACTAAGAGGGTGCTTTTTACAGGGACCCATCGTACGGTTTCAACATTTTATTTTTTTTTATTTTAAGTTTTCTCATTAATCAATCACCTGACAACTTAAATTCATAGTCTAACTATCTGAGATTCATATAAAAAAATTACAGATGATTTCATCTGATGTTTCAACCATAATTATGATTAAAACTAAATCTGGAATATGTACGAATCTGCCCCAACAACGGGGCACCTACATACAGTCAGTATAAATATGTGATTTTCCTGGCCGTCGTCCTTTTTTTGTTTTATTACTTCTCACAACAGTCACAACACAACAGTGATAGGGTCGAATTGCCTCTAGTGTCAAAACTCTTCAAAGGAGCTACTATTTGATGGATTGGTGAATTATTCGAAGCATCTAGATTAAACCTCATAAGTTATCAATGGTGAGTTAATAGTTTGTTCTCGCGGAACCTCCAAGAAAAAAGTTAATGCAAAAATTAGCAATTAGTACACTAACACACTAAATCGTACCTAGTTGGGGCGCATTCTTACGCGTCCGAAGGTGCCCCATCTAGTTCAGTACGAAACTACCCCACTTACTAAATAACAGTAAAATATATCCTCTTTTGATATTGATAGGAAAACGTCATAAATTTATCATTGAAAACGTATCTTAAGTATATTTTGCTAGTTACTGATAGAACGCTCTACACGAAAACCTATTTTATCTACGGTAAAAATAGACAAAAACATTGATCAAAAAATTACTTAGCGAGCGCGAAAACACGTTCGTGCCTGACACTTCGCTTTCATCAGTGCGAATGGCGCGATAGTTCGTTGACGTAAAGTTGGTACCTCCACTCAAGCACACATACAAAAGCTAGACCCTACGTCGTTTCGTTCAAGTTTTTTTTTGACTGTATGAATGTGCCCCGCGTACGAAGGGTAACGATCTTCCCCTATACAGGGTGACCCATTTTAAAAGATCCACTGAAATAACTCCTTGGGAAGTTTTTTAGTTTTCAGGGGTACATAAATGCGGACACCCAATCTGACCTTGGAGTTTGATCTCAAGGTTATTTTAAGGTTGAGTAGATTTTTTTTTAAATTAATCTGAATGAATAACCTAAAACATTCTCCGTATTATGCTCCTGTTAAAATATGAATCGTTGTGGAAATATGAAGTGTTTTATGCTCCACGAAAACAGATTTTTGGAATCTTCTGATGGAAAATATTACAGAGAGACAGGAGATGTGGCTACAATTAGATGGTGCTCCCACACATTTCAAACGTGTTGTCAGGAGACAGGAACTATCTGGATAGAAAATTTACAGATAAATGGATAGGGAGAAGTGTGGTCCCTCAACTGGCCTGCAAGATCACTTGATCTTACACCATTAGATTTTTTTTATGGGGATATATCAAGAATATTGTTTTATAGTACACCACCATCTACAGTTACCCCAGATATTTCGAAAAATGTTAAAAGTTCATTCGAAAAAAGAATTACACGCAGATGGTGGTCATGTCGAAGATGTTTTATGACTTTTTTAATTTTTCCTTGAACTTCAATCATTGAATTGTATTTTTTTCATTAAAAACCAGTAAACCCAAAATAGTAGATTTAGGTATAGACGATTGCAGCAAGTCAATTACTGCGAATCGACTTCAGAAGAAATGCGTTTGATAATTGAGCAACCGATTAAATGAAGGCACTTACCTCAGAGGTAGAAGTTAACGTTAATCGTAGGTGGTCAACTACTAAGTTAGCAGCAGAAAGGGGGTATAAGGGATGGAAACAGGGAAATACCTTTCCTTTAGATGGACGTAGTAGCGACCAATTCACTAGTGACTTCAGGTGTTAGGGACACTTCACTTCCAAGCTGCTCAATTTCAGGCGAACTTATTCATCAGAGTATGGCGACACGATCAGACGACTTTATTCTTTCTCAACGAAAGTATTCCACACAAATTTTATTCGCTTTAGAAGGCACTATTAAATTAGCTTGCTTTTAACGAACTTTTTTATGCACGATCCGTAAACAATGAATGAATAATGACATGTTGAATATATCGCACGCAATCGCGAGAAAATGCTTCCGCAGATTGTCACCAGAGTGAGACGGTGCTCGAGTCGAAGAACGCCGAAGCAGGTCACGTAGGCAACACAACGTTCACGACGTAACAAGGTAGATGAAACAATGTTAATTCAACAAATTCATCGGATTTCGAAAAGGCTTCGATAACTCCTGAAGGAGCACATTTAGGTATAGGGAAATGATATATGGTTCGGAAGGAAACGAAAAGGCGAATCTTCTCATGTGGAAAAATATGGGGTGTTCCATTTGAAAAAACATAACTTTGATATGACACGCTCTTCAAACACCTTGTATGAAAGTCATCATTTTTTAAATGTAGTGCAAATCGACATACAATACTTCCCCAGACCGTTTACTGAAACAATGTACCATTTGGCCTCGTGTGTCCGAGGCGTTCAGCTTGACTCGCCCTGTAGATCCACACATGGAATGCAGCGTTTAAATGTTCTCGTAAGGCCGGCCACTCGCGTACAGTCTAACTGTCAGTTAGACTGATCGCAGTTGAAATTGTCAGTCTTAACTGAGGACTGAGATGTGCACACATGAGCAGTTCAATCCTTCAGTTTGTTCCACATGGATTCGAGCAGGTCCGAGGATTTGGCCGTCCTCGGTTTGATTTTTGCAATTTTACCAAGAATAAAAAAGAGAAAACGTAAACAGTGGTGCAAGAAGTGGCTACAAAAACGCAATTTATCTTCCCACATAAACTTATTGAGAGAGTTGGAGGAAGAACCATTAGATTTTCTCAATTATTTGCGCATGACTTAACCGGTGTACCAAAAATTGCTATCGTTGGTTTCCCCATTGATTGTGAAAAGAGATACAGTCATAAGAACTGCAATATCTCCACATGAAAGGTTGACAGCTACCCTGAGATTTTTAGCCACAGGACGTTCGTACGAGTGCCTAAAATTTTCTACAAGAATATCTCCTCAAGCACTCGGAAAATCTCGATGAAGTCGAGTTAAACTTGGTTTCCTCTGTAATGATTGCGCGACATCGTGATATGCTCCCTTCCTCGACTCACACTGAACTGAGAACTGAACAGTCCGAACCCCCACACACGGTCATTTCAGGTAGTCCTTTCAGTTTAAAATATGAAGAAATTCATTTCTCTCAGTTAGACTGAACAGTTGGCAAAATCGCGTTAAACTGAGACTGAAATGCCCACTCACGTAAAGTTTAGACTGACAATCTCAACTGCGATCAGTCTAACTGACAGTTAGACTGTACGTGAGTGGCCGGCCTAAGAAGTGAGAGAACGGATGCCCCCTCTACGTTAGCTCTACTCTACAGCTACTTTTGTTTATTGCTTCCGTACCTACCTACATTCAAATTATCTCATGTTCTTTCTTCGAAAAGTAGGGTAGGTACGTTTGTCAGGATAACGGTATATTTCTTTGGTGGAGCGCCCTTAGTTTTCATTGAACACATCATATTAATTTAGTTTGAGTAACGCCATGATGCAGTTGATTTTCATGAAGTTACTGTTTCGATGCTAAAAATCTGAAATTATCACTTTTCGGAGAGCTCTTTCTCTCAGGGTCTACGGCGAAAAACTATGATTCTCAATACGTTAACTTTCATTTTGATTATATATTTTCTTTCTTTCATACCATATGTACTTATAACTAATAATGTATAAAATTCGAAATATGTTTGATTGAAATTCTGGATTGCTCATTCTAAATGAAAAATTAAAAGAAATATAGTCCAAGTGAAAGTGAAGAACAAAAATTAAAACGAAGTAAACAGAAAAGGTATGCAGTGTGTGTTAATTTTGAACAAAGCGTTGAAAATCCATCACAAAAACTTGTCTTCAAAATCTTACCTATGGTGATTGGTACAGCTGGCGTCACTACACAAACAAAAGGATATGTGCTTTCTTGATATTAATAACTCAGTAGAACAAAAATAACGAAGATGCGAAAAAATCTATTTTATGATTTTATTTATTTCGAAATTCTGATTGAGAACTTCAATATCAGAGAAGAATATGTGTTTTATTCAAGTGATGAAAGATACACTAGAACAAAAAATCTTTTGATAATAAAAAAAATGAGGCTACAGATTAAAAAGAATTATTGCCGATACAAGCATTAGAGGATTTGGTTTTGAATTTGCGTAAAGAGACACCGAAACAATTCGATTATTCTCGTCATCTCGTCTGTTCTAATTGGCTGTGCTAGTTCGCGAGCCAG
Organism: Adalia bipunctata; assembly: GCA_910592335.1. NCBI lineage: Eukaryota > Metazoa > Arthropoda > Insecta > Coleoptera > Coccinellidae > Adalia > Adalia bipunctata. The sequence goes on from OU342951.1 coordinate 32,623,856, forward strand.
CGACTGCTATAACAGAATAAGGGCCGGTATTATGAACGCCAACCGAGGATTCAACCGCTGCGCCAACAACCAAATTCCTCACTATCTGGTAGTTGGCGCACGGTTGAATCCTCGATTCGCCCTTTATAATACCGGCCCTGGGAAGCCCGTATAATATCATCATCTCATTAGATAAAGAATATTGGACTTCTTGAAATTAGTTTTTATTATATATACTAAACAGGGTGACCCATTTTAAAAGATCCACTGAAATAAATCCCCGGAAAGAGACTGGATTAAAAAAATTTTTCGAATGAAAGTTTCTTAGTTTTCAGAGGGACCTCGAATGCAGACACACATTCTGTCCTTGGAGTTTGATTTCAAGATCATATCAAGGTCGAGTAGATTTTCTGAGTAGGGAATATGCATTTTTCGTTGCAGAATATTAATCTTCGTGAAAAACTTCTTCTTCTGCTCTTTTCTGTATCTGCCATAATATGATTCACTGTGGAAATATGAAGAGTTTAATGCTCAGACTGGAAATTATAAAAATCTTTTGCACACAAACCACTGAACCAATTAGAAAAGTGGAACATCCGATAACCTTCTGAAATACAGGGGTGGCAAAAACGGTGTTGTCAATCAAGACTTCTTTAGAAAATCAAAATATTTTTGGAAACCGACCGAATTATCTCGGTCTGCTACAGATAACACAATTGATCTTAAAAACATTGATCGAACAGAAAATCTTGAAAATATCAATCAATCAAACAATCAATCGTTTATTTCAATGCACTACAATTCTTAGACAGTTCAATTCCAAAAATTTAAAAACGATAATATATATACAAAAATCATATTTGAAAGATGGAATTTCAGAGGAGAAATCTGCCTAAGGTACAACCTTGTGTGCAGATTTCCTCCTCCATTTAAATCATATTAAAATATAAATCAACAAACAATCTTAAAATAAGTAGCGAGAGTGGAGTTAATGTTAAAATGTTACAGGCGGGCAGTGACATCTATCTAAACCTAAACAATATCAAGGGTCATTAATGTTTTCCTCGTCCATTATGTAGTTAAAATAAAATAAATTCCTGATCTTGTAAATGACTGCCAAGGCTTTGCTGGCATATGCTTACCTTTTCGACGAAATTTTTAATAAAATTATTGAATGCATGTGTTGGTATTTCATCGATACAGCGTCTTATTTCGGCTTTCAATGCTTGCAGTTGCAGGCTAATTGACATAAACCTGTGAATTCAGCTAACGCCACAGCCAGAAATCTTAGTCGCAAGAGCGTGAATGCAGCACTTATATCAGCACTTATATGTATTTCACGATGCTAATGAAATCTAAAATATTTTCAAGGCATGAGCACCTCCGGTTTTTCCGGAAATGACATCAACTTCCGTTTTTCAAATTAGAACACCATTTTTTTATTGCAGAAATAGATTCCTTAGAAAATTTCAAATTATTTTGATGTAACATTTTTCAGTTTTGGTTGGAAAATTCTCTCTGAGCGGGATATATCGAAAAAAAAATCGAAAATAGAGCTCCGGGATTTTTCAAGATGTAAGATATTTTATGAGTTAATATCCACTTTAGGGCAAGGGTGTGATGCATACACTCACATTATTTTTTAACGTAGATTCAATATCTGCCATAAAAAAATGGGTTCTAATTTGAAAAAATTGATTTTTCACGATTTTGTCATCCCTAAATTTGAAAGCGATTTTTTCACCCCCTGTATCATGAATCGTGATTTCGATTTTTAAAGTGGATACATCAATCTTACATCTTGAAAAATCCCAAAAATGAAAATTTTCCATCCAAAAACCTCGAAGTAATTCTTGTTTCAGCGGAGCTCTATTTTCGATTTTTTTTCGAATTTTCCCGCTCAGAGAGAATTTTCCAACCAAAACTGAAAAATGTTGCATCAAAATAATTTGAAATTTTCCAAGGAATCTATTTCTGCAATAAAAAAATGGTGTTCTAATTTGAAAAACGGAAGTTGACGTCATTTCCGGAAAAACCGGAGGTGCTCATGCCTTGAAAATATTTTAGATTTCATTAGCATCGTGAAATACATATAAGTGCTGAGTTTCATGAAAATACGTTCAGTAGTTTCCCGTATAAATATGGGTGAGGTTCCTCGTGAAAGACCCTGTATATCGTGTGTTTCACATCACCAACAGCGCCAGTACCCACATTCGAATTTGTTGGTTATTCTTTCCACAACAGATGAATAAACATTAATCTTATATAGCCGACCTAATACTCACCTTCAAATAGCGATTTAATAGCAAAAATCTGCATTTAAAATTATACGTGAGACCTCGGAAATATCGTACTTCAACGCGATAAGAATTCTCTGGCCAGGTCGATGACTCCAAAAATGTTTCGGGGTTTCGTAAAATGTCGAACTCAGTAGACTCGTAGGGGGCGCTTGAGGGCCCATCGAGGCTCAAAAAACCCAAGCTTTGACAGATCTGTTCTTTCTCTTTCCATAGCCCTTCGCGTATTCGGCTCAAGTGCCCCACGAAAAAAGTCTTTCTAGATCTACGTTTATCCTTTCTGGCGATTACGGCGAAATTCGCAATTTTCAAGTTTTTTTTTTATGATACTTCCCGGGGACGTGGAGCTCCGTTCTTTCCCTTTTCGGAGCCCCCCTTCCCACGGCGGGAGGCAGGCACCGGTGCCTTATTCCGACCGAACATTGGACGCACTTCCCGAATCAATAGTGGCATTAAAATTTCACCATTTTTTTGATAAAAATGACTCGTTGTTCTGCAGTGTAATGCTTCATGTTTACTAACTCCCATATGTCAACTTTCGATCTGTCACATCAAAATCATGTGGCATCATGACGAGTTTGAGACAAGTACACCAACAAATAATGAAGATACCTTCTTCGGGTCGCTAATAGAGAGCAAGCCTAATAAAAGAAAACGGGACGAATCCTTACCAAACGTAGGTATAAATTCCAGGTACAGCGAAATGTTTTCGATATTGCAGGAGCTGGTGTCAGGCATGCTATGTTTGTTAGGGACGCATGGGTGTAGTGAGAAAACTGCAAAAAAATTGGCAGAGCTGAAGCAAAGTTAGAAATGAAAATGGATGAGCTGAAGAAGGAGAAAACAAAAAATGTAACAAAAGAGAAAAGAGAACTCAGGCGACCCCAGAGGAGATATGGAAAAATATCTTAATGAATATGCCATAAGGGGGTTATAGAGGATGAAATGAAGCTGCAGACAGTAGTGGATCTCATTGACCATGAATCACTAAAGGGATTGAGATCATAAACAGGGTGAGCGACGTCGTATTGTATTAGTCGAAATTAAAAAGCGAAGTAACGCTGTAGGAACTATAATAATGAAATATTCGAAAACAATATATTGAGATAACATACAGTTCCTGATATAATTTTCAACATTTCTTAGGCTGAACTGAGTGCGATGGTAGTTTTATTCACAGACATGGAAGGCTCTTGTGGCATTTTGAGTTACACAAGGGCTTACAGAACGGGAAAGTTCTTTCTCATCTCATTTTTTTGGTATACTATTAGCGCGTTCGGCAAATACATAATATCCGTTCAGTCGTTTCACTCCGTCCTATGCTAAATACATAGGATATGTATTTGCCGAACGCGGTATATACATATACCATGCTGGTCGGCCAGCCGACGGAGATTATGATACTATAGTACACCTACGACTCATGCAGTTCCCGCAAATAGAACGATTGAACGATATTCGGTCGCTTCTTGAAACATTGGTCGAACAGCCGACCAGGGGCCGTATTCTCGGCGAATGATCTTTCGATGCGTATACGTTTTTCTGTGATATCGTTCGTTTTGGTATTCTTGACGGATGAACATTTCAACGTATACGTTTTGAAAGCGAGTGTTTACAGCGAGCGCTTTATATCATTCGTTTTCAGTAAAGAATTCGTTTCGTTGACGTTAGTTGGGAAAATATTTACATTTGTGGATATTTTCATGTGATTGTCAAAAAGATAGACCTAATGGAGGACGAATTTGTACAGTAGTAGATAGGCAAATATCTATATAGAAAACGTGGAAATACATTGAATGATTTGAGTGTTAACAATTTTTTGAGTTGTTTCGGCTCATCGGCTCTCTGAAGAATTGGTTCAATATCTCATAGCAATAACCTCAATAGGAGATTAAGGACAACTATAATGTACAATCTGAATGCTGATTGATACTTGTCCTCCTATATTTTCGATAAATAATATACATATAAATCACTTGATATTTTCTTGCCCTATTGAAATACACAAAATTTTTAATACATATTTATTAACAACAAAGAACATCGAAGAACATGAAACCAAAAAAAAACTCAGTAAGTGATAGATTAGATGCACTGAAGGTCTTAAAAAGTGGAATGCAAATAATCATGACAAGCTATCAGCGATTTTTTTTATAGGCAATCCTCTCCTTAGCATTCGCTATCTTCTCTTTTGCACTAGCAATTCGTCCCATTAATGATAATTTTTCTTCATAGTATTTTTTTTATTTCCATTTTTGTGTCCATTCCACTTTGAAAGTCCTTCGCTGAATCTAATGTTTGCCTTGCTGAAATCGTTTTTTCTTTTTGGAATGGGGTTTCTGGTTGCTCCTGCGGGATTCTGCAACTGGCTGCTCATTAATTTCTTTCTCCACTCCAATATCATTTTCCTCTTGGTTTTGAAAGTGAAAATCGAATGCTGATTCAGCATACATTTTGTGCCCCTCAATAGATACAACTTTCACTATGTCAATTATTTCTTTATCCATCTTGGATAATTCGCGAGCAATTGGGGGTCCACCGCCTGTTTCTCTGGCATGCCTATTTTGGTTGCTGACCCTAGTCTATATGTGAAATTATTCGAAAATTTCATTCGATGGTTTAATTGAAGATCAATGTTTTTTTTTTAATTTTTTTATGAGAACCTCTTCCTGGCTATTCGTATTTGGGTTTCTCTTTCGAGACATGTTCATTTTCAATGAAATATGTTTTGAAACCACACATTTTTCACTTTGACAGTACTTTGAAAACTCATCACAGATCTTAGGTATTTTCAAATTTAAATCGATCACAGAACGTTAAGATTTGCATGGTTGCCGGAGTTTGCGATCGCACGTTTTCAAACGTATACGTTTGAAGGAACGAATGGTTGTCGAGAATACGACTACTGAAAAGTATTCGCACTTGAACCATTCGTTTCGAAGCGTATACGTCAAAAAGATCACTTGTCGAGAATACGGCCCCAGGCACGTAGCGAGGGGGGGGCGAGGGAGCCCGTGCCCCCCCCGAAATATCAAAAAATGCCTGTATATATCAAAAAATGCCTGTATATTTGACAAAATTTGCAATGTTTACTTATTGTGGGCCCCCCCCGAAATTGTGGGCCCCCCCCGAAAGAAAATCCTGGCTACGTGCCTGCAGCCGACCGAACGCTTGAGACTATGGTAGGACCCTAGGGTGGAGATAGAATCACATATCAGGAATTGAATTAGGTCAGCTTCATAAAGTAATATAAGAGAAAGCCGTGCATTTTTTCGTAAATTTCGATGGCAAATTCAAGGGAGGTGGTATCAAGTAACGTATTGGGTTATAATAGGGCAACAGGCGTGAAGTCCCAATTGAAAACAAATACCAACGCTTCAACTTCTAAGGTGACGTGGAAATTTATTTGTAAATGTATATTTATACAGTGTGTTACTAAATTCGAGGTACAAACGAAATGGAAGATTTCTAAGAAAAAATTTTTTCCATGAATATGGGACTGCAAATGCTTCATTTTCGGGATGGAAAGCGTTTCTTCTCATATCATCTGTACTACAAATTATTCAACAGAAATCAGGAATAGATATCCCGATTAAGAGTTTACATTATTTGACATGCCATGACAGAACTTTTTTTGATGGGTCCCTGTTGTCTGTTGGTTTGATAAATTGTAGAAAGAAGCTTTGTCCTTATAATTACCTAACTTTATCTACTCCCATAGAATAATATATCCGTTATTCAACTGAATTTGATCTATAATGGTTTCTATAAACCAATAGTGTGAGGTAATAATAACTCACGCCTATAACTCACTCTAATACAAATAGGAAAAATGTAGCTTACGAAATGAATAAGAAAGTCGTATCCATTTCTACATTTTCTTAGGTCTGAATATTCAAAAATTGCATTTGGAAAACGTGAATTTTTGACGTTTTCTACGGGATTCGATATCGATTCGATTTTCGACCACAGAAATCGCTTTTGACAACTGTTGTCAATTTTGAAGAAGTCGAAGATAAAGTATAGTGTTCAATTCGCGGTAATGGTCATAACACACTCGATGAATTCATCTGCGTGTGTTATGACTTACATTACCGCTCATAGAACAATATACTATTATCTACACTCGTACCTACTATAATAATGAAATTATATGTCCATAATCCGTTTCGTAATGATATCCATTACGATACAGATTTTCATTACGATGCAGATTTTTAATCAATAGAAATCCATTATTTCTGAATCAAGCAGCCCCCGTTCCCTACGGGAAGGGGCCGTCGGAAAGGGGAAGAACGGAGCTCCATGGTGATGCTTTCGGATTGGTTTTGCGATATCGAGAAGTATTTAAAAAAAAAAATTCTAGAATCGCGAATTTCGCCGAAATCACAAAATTATCGGCGTCATAGACCTTGGCCAGAGAATTCGAATTATCGCGTTGACATAGATGCATAGAACAGCTGGTGTAACGACTCCCTACTAAAAATCGTGACCAAAATTTGTAGATCAAAACGGCATCCTAGATTTCAGATTTTGGTCAAGTTCCGCAATAATCCGCAATATTTTGCGGTCGTGGCGCTATTTTTTGTATGACATAGGTTATGTTATGTTTTTAGAGAGATGACAGATGTTTTCATTGTGTCATGAATTCCATCAAAACATGGATTAATTTCGAATGTCATATAAGATTGTGGTTATGGAAGAAAAGCGCGACATCTCTTGGGAGAAATGAAAAGCCGCACAAAATATCAGATGATCAATCGACAAGAAAGTCTTAAACCAAATCTAATCAGTGCCAACACCAGGTATTTCTATGCATCTATGCGTTGAAGTTCGATATGTCCGAGCGCTATTTGGAAGTAAGTATTCGAACGATTATCGAAGATTAACGTATATTTGGAAGCACGACCGATTTGTTGAAATGTATAGCCTTGAAACAGAAATGGATAAATAGTATTTATAGTTCTTCATCATTTATCGGGTGTAGATAAAATAACGTATGGAACTCTCATGTAATGGTTATTAATACACTCGCATAAACCATACGAAATTCGCCTCTGGCTCATTTTGTATCCCGGTTTATGCTCGTATATTAATAAGCATCATTACATGATCGTTGCATAATATAGGGCAAGTACCTACGTACAAAATGACAAAGGGTTTTATTTCAGAGGCATAACTTGTTAGTAGTGATTCACAGTAATTCTACACCTATGATTTTCGGTTTTTTCTTCACAAAATCTAATCAACCTTTATGAAATAAAATTATCAGAAAATAAAATATTCTCAGATAAATTGGGATAAACGAAATTCATTTTGTCCGCATGCTTCGGACAAATTGACATACCGGCAACTGTATTTTTCTACTTATAGTTACAAAACTACTGACAAAGTTCACCAATGAAACGCTTGGTTCTTCTAGGAACATCAGCACAAGATGCGTGAGCCCAATGCAACCAATGCATGCATCGTAACCAGTCTTTTCCAGTGGTAATCCTGGAGAAGGAGAAGACTGGTTTTTTCCCGATCTGAATCAGGAAAAAAGGGCATAACAATAGACAGTTGGACAATCGTCTTCATCATCTCGAAAGTTGCTTGAAACATTTTCTTCTTCATTGTCTTCTTCGAATATTGCCCTAGAGACGTGTCTCCTTTTCTATTGAGGAGGTATGGGCTCATTTTTTGATTTTGCAATCATATTAAGTGTAGGAGTTGAAACTAAGTATACGTTTATCGTGTCTTCGGCTCACGTTTGCCTTGTCCATTAGGGATTGGAGTAACCTCCTCATAGGATCATCGATGCATGTTAATCTAGATCAAGAGTTATTGCCTGATTCTCAAATCTTTTGGCAGAAGGATTGTCACAAATTAGTGTTTATATCTTCAAAATCCCTCATTGTAAGAAATTTTTTTTTTGCTACAGTGAAACAAAAGAAAGTACGCTGGTACTGCTTCTTGTATAAATTATGAGGAAATATTATATCTACATAGGGTTCCTGAAACAGGGCTTCAAAGTGAGCATCAATAAAACTATAAAATCTCACTTTTTTCAAATGGGAACCATATAATTTTATAATTCTGATCGATTGTTCGACGAAAACTAGTTAGAGTGTTCCAAACATTTTATGTATTTAAAATCAATAGTGTTGCCGTTATTGAATAAAATTCGAATTTCACTACTAAAACCAGGTTTCTTTCAGTGGCGTACCCACGGGGGGGGATAAATCCCCCCCCAGGAAGATCCATTGTTAGGTCCAAAAGTGTGTAATTTGATGAAAGCGAATTCTCGGTAAAATCCAAGAGAGTTGTAAAGTTCCTGACAATATAATATATTCGCTTCGGTGACTATATACCAAATTATTAATAAAAAATTAAAGACATATGAAGCCTTCCGAGTGCCGCAACTATCACAGCGATTGGCGGCACATCAAACCAAGCGATTTAAGTGTGCATGAATCTTATCGAGAGATGACGTTTTCGGCTCCAGATCCCTTTGTCGGCCGATAATACTGCATTAAATTTGCACTTGGATCAGTAGGGTGATATTTTGTTTACTGGTATGAAGTAGATGAGTAGACATTTTTCTATTTCATTCCTTGAGACGACCTGTAGGAATTTGTCCTGAGTTGACATTGCCTTCCATTCATCATAATTCGTTTCATTGTTACAAAGGTGTGTTGTATTTTTTTAATAGAGGTCCAGGGAAAAATCATCATAAGTAAACAAACTTCTTTGGCGGACTTAATCAAACGAAGGAAATTTGATGAATGCGAAACAAAATCGACAAGTTCGGCTGCTGGAATCCGCTAGCCATGATGTCTATACACAGGGAATTGCCAAGTTCCGAGAATGAAATTATTGATAATATAGCAAAAAGACCAAGGCGACTTTACTTTGTTTTATGATAGCAAACCAAAATTTCTGATAATAGTATATTATTCAATGAGCGGTAATGTAAGTCATAACACACGCAGATGAATTTTGCAGCACGAGCCGTCAGGCGAGTGGTGTAATTCATCAAGTGTGTTATGACCATTACCGCGAATCGAATACTATTCTTTATCTTCGACTTCTTCAAAATTGACAACAGAGTTGTCAAAAGCGATCTCTGTGGTCGAGAATCGAATCACGTAAAAAACATCAAAAATTCACGGTTTCCAATTGCGATTTTTGGATATTCAGACCGAAGGAAATGTAAAAACGAATGGCGAAAACGTTACCTTGATATCTGAAATAGTGTTCCCGATCGATCCGACTTTTTTTATTCATTTGGTAAACTGTTTTTCCTATCTGTATTAGAGTGAGTTATAGACATGAGTTATCATAACTATCGGGGTTGTTTTATAGATACTATTACAGCTCGAAATCAGTAGAATAATGGACACATTATTCTATGGGAGAAGATAAAAATTTATTCTTGTTTTGCAATTAAAAAAAATATTATTATTATTTGTTTCATATCCCCCCCCCAAGACGAATGTCTGGGTACGCCACTGGTTTCTTTGTCTGAACATCAGGTTTATTAAGATAACTTTCAAGAAGGTTGTGTCTGTTATTTAGCGTAATTTGTTGCCGTATTGTATACCGCGGTTATATTTTAACTACAAAATAATCACAATCAACGAGAGATTTTTAATATGTTTATTTACTAAAAGGGGACAATGACTGTCCGTATATTTACAAGTGTAGAAGTATAATCGAAGAAAATGACGCGTGATCTTAAAGGCTTAAGATGGTCAAGACGGAGCGTAGATCAAGAAGGAAGGTTCTAACAGAAACATCCCTATTTATCCATGAATCCCCTCCAGAAGGGCGGTTTCTGTCGGTTGAGTATGGTGGGGCATCTTCGTCTTCTGTGGTTCCCGTTTGATGGCCTCAGTATTTTCTTCATCATTCTTCCGAGTGTTTAACAGTGTCAATAGCAAGAATATGTCAGTTTTAAACTGAAAGTTTTTTATTTAGTCCTCATTTATTATCTACTTTATTTGATTTTGAATATATAAACACTAAACACATTTTTCTGCCAAAAAATGATCATCAGGCAATAACTCAACAATCGCTTGATGTGGTTGCGCATATCATACATCAAATCATTGCAGAATTGAACGAAGAATCCAAATATGTATAAACATACAGGTTGTTCCATTTGAAATAACGAAGTTAACATCTGTGTGGCGTTTGAGGGTGAAGAAAATAATAAAAAAAAAGTGAAAATAGCGATATTCACTCTACCCTCCTTCGATAACAAGTGGAGAGAGAATTAGACTTTAAATACTAAACATAGGCGAGTTATAAGCGATGTTGTGCAGTCTAGGCGATGACAAATAAATATCTATAATAGAATGAAGGAAAATGGATGGCCGAAAAGAAAACGTCCTTACCCTGATCGTGTTTCCTGGTGTCGTAGAGGGCCCTCTAAGCTGCTCCTGGAGGCGATGAAGGCGAATGATCTTCGGATGTTGACGAAAGTTCTGGCACAATCACTTTGCGATATATATATATATTCGCAAATATATAAACGGCGTTTTTATAAGATGGAAATCTATCTTAAGAGCGGAAAATATCCCAAAGGGGGCTTCAAAATATCGAAAATATTAAAGCGTAAAAATGGCGAGGCACACTTTACAGCGGTCTAAAATCGATTGTTTTTTCGATCTTTTATGGTTTGAACATATGTTCCTTTCAAGAACGATTTCTTTCCATACGGCCACAAGAGTGAAAATGAATTAAATAATATCACCCAATAGGCAACACAACATACACAAAACATACTCCCCCCCGAAAAGCAAGCCTAAAGCGTGGCTTTCCTACAAAAAAAAAGGAAAAATCTGCGGTATAAGAAAAACCCCGTGTTCCATTCATTTCCCATTGAAACAAAACAAAATAGTTAATAGTCAATCCTTCAACCATATAATATATAAAGAAAATAACAATGATGAAAAAATATATATAACCTAGCCCTCAAGCTGTGTTCACATCAACAGGCAAAGGACACAATTTATTGAGATGCCTTTTTATGGTACCACGACCTACTTTCACCGTAGCAACACGGACCTCATTATCAGGACCGGGATGGACATCTGTAATACGTCCCATTTCCCATTGCAATGGGGGCGAATTATCATTTTTTATGATAACTAATGTCCCTATCGCGGGAGTATAAGAAGATGTTAACCATTTACTTCGTTGTTGAAGTGTGTGTAAGTATTCGGCTTTCCATCTCCGCCAAAAATCTTGATGTAGGCGCTGTATTAATTGCCATCTTTTGAGGCGCGATATTGGAACATCGGTAACATCGCGATCCGGAATGCCACTCAAGGGTTCCAGGGTTGAAAAATGGCCTGGTGTCAATACGGACAAATCGTTAACGTCAGTGCTAAGAGGGATTAGCGGTCGTGAATTCAACACCGCTTCGATCTGAACCAGTACCGTAATTTGGGGTCAATAGAAACAGTTTTCGGCATTTCAGACTTTATACCTGAGTTGGTATTTACTTTAACGACAAGGGAAAAAATGGAAAATGTGTGTCATGTCTATTAGAAGGGAAGGCATATAACGCAATTTCAAAAAATGTCACGAATTTTTTGCAAGAAATTGAAATGATGCTATTTTCTATTCACCCTCCAAGCGGGTGAATAGAAACAATACTTTTTTCAGCTCAATATTTTTCCTGTGTAGTAATTAAAAATTAAAAAAAATAAAATAAAATATACCAAAAAATATTTTTTATTTCAAAAATAACAATATGAACTCGTATTATAAACATAGCATCGTAAATTTTTTATTCTATAGTTCTGCTGCCTCCGTTCTTGTAGCAGCATCTTTGGCAGGATTTGTAATTGACTTGAGTTGAAATACTTGTGAGAAAATAGGAAGGCACATGTATATACCTACTCAATTGAGATCATTTTTATTTATTGGAAATTGAAGAATCTCCTTCTTAGAACTGCTTGGAACCTCGCAGTTGTCTGTTGGATGAATCTGTCCAACAACTGCATGCAATTACGTTAATGTGACATATTAAGGTATGTCTGGGCCAATTCACTAGATTGTCATTTGAATTTTTCTTACCTTCACACATAAAGTTTTCACAGTAACGCACACACTACACGATCATGTGTTCAACTGAAATAATGGTTATGCAGTATTTACAGGAGTAAATCGGTGAAATTCAGTGATTCCATGTTGTCAGAGATGCCATGTGTGAAATGCGCAGAATGTAGAGCTTCCCTTATTGAATTTGAAGAAATTAGAGATTTAAAGAAAAATATTGCGTTTTTGTTTCTATTCGCCCTCCAGTTTCTAATCACCCCATTTTACGGTACGGTGTATAATTCTTCGTAAGTAAGAATTTGCGAACCGATAATTCGCTTCAAATGTGTTTTCACCGACTTGATACCGGCCTCCCATAATCCACCCATATGGGGTGCGTTACCCGGAAGGAAATGATGCTCCACGCTTTCTGAATTGGATATTTCACCCAAAATATTTTTGAGTTCATTACGAGACCCTATGAAATTAGTCCCCTGATCGGAATAAAGATGCGTACATCGACCTCGTCGTGACACAAATCTTCTTAAACACGCTAAAAATGCATCGCTGGTTAAATCGGATGCCAACTCTAAATGTAAGGCTTTGGTTGCCATACACACAAACAAGATATAAGCTTTGCAAGTTTTGGCGCCTCTATACCTACTCATGAAGATAGGAAAAGGACCCCCATAATCAACCCCGGAATGTAAAAACGGCTTTACTTGTGAAATTCGAGGCAATGGTAAATCACCCATTTTGGGTTGCATAGGAATGGGATCTGTTCTCCAACATTTCAAACACTTTGATAGAACAGATCTTATCACGCGACGTGCCGATAATATCCAAAATTTCCGAGATAATAAAAAGAGTGTGGTTTGTTTACCGGAATGTAAGAATTTTTTATGGTAATACTCAATTAATAATTGAACGAGGCGTCCACTTCTGGGCAGCAATATGGGATATTTGCGGTCATAGCTAAGATCGGCATGAGTTAACCTTCCTCCTACGCGTAAGAGACCCCTTTTATCGAAGAAAACATTCAGTTTTCGAAGTGGTTTTGAAAATTTTCCATCGTTAAATTGCGAACCGAAAAAAATAGCTTGCGTTCGTTTGATCAACAAGTCCAGAGCGTCGTTGGATTCCTCAGAAGTAATAAAGCCAAGACGTTTCTTATGAGGGTGTCTACAGTTGAAAATGAAACGCAACACGTTTACTACAGTATTCTGAAGACGAGAAAATGACGAGATATTATTCAATAAGGTATCCAGAATATGTGAATCATTCGCTATGAGCAAAACGACCCTGCGTTCCTCCTCACCTGTATCAACTTCGAGTTTTTCTGGTGCCCAGTTAGGGGTACGTAAAAATTCCGGACCTTCAAACCAATTCTTATTAGTCAACAGTTCCGACGGAAATAAACCACGAGAGACGGCGTCGGCGGGATTAAGTTGCGATTTGACATAGCTCCAAGCAGAGAAATCAAACTCCTCTTGAACGTAAGCAACCCGATTTGCCACAAAAGTTTGCCAACGATTCGGGTTGGAGCGCAACCAGGCTAAAACTATTTGCGAGTCCGAGTAGGCGTAAATTTTATTGAACTGGACTTTATCTTTGAAAATCGACTTGACCCATCGAACCACTTTGGTTAGCAGAACTGCTGCACAGAGCTCCATTCGAGCATTGGAAATTTTCTTAGAGCATGGAGCTACCTTTGATTTCGAACACACTAGATAAGTCTGTATATCCTCATCTTCCCTTATAACTTTCAGGTAGATTGCCGTGCCATAACCGCGTTCTGATGCATCTGCGAAAGCGTGAATTTCGACTAAATGATTCGCATTGAAATCAAAATACCGAGGAATACGAAAATCCGAAAGTAAATTTAATTCGTTTTTATACTTCAACCATACTCTAGAAATTTCCTGATCTGGAGTATCATCCCAATCAAGACCCAGAATCCACAACTTTTGGATCAAATATTTGCACAAAAACGTAACCGGTGCGAGAAATCCCAAAGGGTCAAAAATTCTCGCTAGTTCGGATAAGAGATTCCGCTTCGTTATTGCGCGGTCAATTGGATTGACTTTATAAAAAAAAGAATCTCGGTGTGAGTCCCAATAAAGTCCCAAAACTTTAATAGAACTATCTTGTTCCGTTTCGAATGAAAGAGGATTGGATGAACGCAAATCCTCTGGCAAATCCATCAAAAAATTTGGGTCGTTGCTGGCCCACTTGCGCAACTCAAAGCCACCCTTAGCTAACATCCCGATAAGTTCATCACGTAAGCATTTGGCTTCGTTCAATGAAGCAGCACCGCTGCAGATATCGTCAATGTATGCATCATTTATTAAAATTTCTGCAGCTAATGGAAATTCCGTTTTCTCATCAATAGCCAATTGACGTAATGTACGCAATGCCAGGAAAGGTGCACAATTAAAACCAAATGTAACGGTATTCAACCGCAAGTCGATCAAATCATCAGAAGGTGAAAACCGAAAAACAAGGCGTTGATAATCTCTAAATTCGGGTGCTACCAGAATTTGGCGGTACATTTGTTTGATATCTGCCGTGAAACATACCTTCTTCAACCTAAAATTAATCAAAACAGTACCTATGTCTGTTTGTAGTTTGGGACCGACCGACGTAAAGACAATCATTTAATTTCAAATTACCTGGCATTTTTGCCGATGCGTTGAATACTACCCTTAGCTTTGTACTCGTCTTATCAGGACGCAGTACCGCATGATGAGGCAAATAAAAAGTGGTTTCACCCTGCGCGGGTTGCACAATTTCCATATGTGACAAATCTAAATACTCTCTCAAAACCGAACAATATTCCCTATATAAACTAGAATCCTTTAACAAACGACGTTCCATTGCAAAAAATCGTTGTACCGCCAAGTCTCGGCTTCGCGGGAAAACCGGGGCTGTTTCCCTAAATGGAAGCGGTACTACGTATCGCCCTTCGTCCGTTCGATAAAATTTTGTACGAAAAATATCCTCACAAATATCTGTATCGGAACCGGTTTTGAAATCAGGTACAGATTCTAATTCAAAAAAATTATTCATCGACTTATTTAAATCGTCGACACATTGCGTTTCACAAAATAAAGATTGTACAGGATTTGAGGAAACATTTTTAACCTTCCCAATCAAAACATAGCCCAAAATGGTATGCAGTGCATCTGGACCACCGTTTCGACCTTGAACACGATCGTCGAGTAAAACTCGAGAAAACATATCGGCCCCCAGCAGGACGTCAATTTCCCCGGGTTTATAATATTCGGGATCAGCTAATTCTAAATTATTCAAATAATTCCAATCCTTGGGTTCTATTTTATTCGAAGGAAGCTTGTCACATATTTTAGGAAGTATTGTGGCGTTAAATAAAACGATAGAATCCTCAGCGATGGGCTTGATAAACAATTCGACACTACCCATATTTTGTAAATGTTTATTATCGTTTCCGATTCCATTAATTACTATATTGGAAGGCGAACTACGCATATTCAAAGCAGAAAAACATTTAAGAGAAATGATTGAAATTTCAGATCCCGAATCTAAAACAGCTCGGAATCGTTTAAAATTACCCTTTCCGGTCTGAATTTCAACGACCGCCGTGCAAAGCAATACCGGAGTTCGCGAAGATGGTGTGGCGGACGGAGTATCGAGGATAAATACACTCGCAGTGGCGTCGACTGGAGTTGACTCCCGGTCGAAATGTAAAGTGGTATGATGCGTTTTGCTGGTACACTTTCTACAAACAGCGGAAGATTTACAATTTTTCAAATCATGAAAACTGCTGAGACAAGCAAAACATAAATTCTGACTTCGGCAGAATGAGTGACGTTCTCGAGGCGATTTCTCCAAATATTTAGCACAATTATAAGTTGGATGATCCAATTGACACATAGCACATAGCGGACCATTTTTCGTTTTAGTTTGCGTAATGAAAGCGTTTCTTTTTCTATCATTAGTCGGGGTCATAGACTTTTGAGGGGAATTTTTAATTTGTACTGTATTGTTCAAATTAATCAATCCGTTACAGTGTTCTTCCAAGAATTGGAAAACATTATTATATTCCGGAATGGCGGTTGATCCATGTTCCCTTTCAAAGGCACGAGATGTCTCGGGATCCAGGCGAGATAGCAGCATATGCGTTAAGACGAAATCGCATCCTACAGCAACCTTCATACCCTTCAAAATTCCCAAGTTGATAGAAAATGTATCCAACAACCTGCGTAATTGAGTAGAATTTTCCGTTTTCAATACAGGAAAGTTTTCTATTTCCACGCAATGAGCTCTGGCTTGCGCTCGTGGGTTGGTATATCGTTTAACCAAAGTGTCATAGGCTATTTGATAGTTGCTGGAGGTAGCATTTAGCCTTTTTATTAAATCTAACGGAGTACCCTCAAGTGATGAACGTAAATAATTGAATTTCTCTACCGCTTGCAAATTTTGATTTGAATGTACAGGGTGGCCAGATTTCGATGATTTAGTACTACAACTCCTTAACTATAAGAGATAGAGAAAAAGTAATATACATGTCATGTTCTCTTTTTTCGAGAAACCGAAATTGTTGAAAACCCGAAGTTGCTACGGCGTCTAGTTTCCGAGCTACAGGGCGATTCTGGTATTTGGCCAATTATTATAATTGTCTATAACTTCCGTATTACAGAATCTACGCTCTCGAAATTAACACATCTTCAGGGCACTTTTTTTACTGCTTTCCAGCGGTGCTATTGGATTTTTTGTATCTGCTCAAATTTCGGAGCTATAACAGAAAATTTTTTTTTCAAATGGAAACCATAATGGGAAGTGATATTTCCGAATAGATCTTTCTTCAACGATTTCAAAAATATATATCATGTTATACTTCCGAGTTCACTATATATCGAAAATTTCGAAAAAACACTTTTCGTTCAACAAAATCCAAGCAGGCTTTGATTCACTTCCTTCAAAACTGGGACGGTCATAGAATTTCATGTCTTATTTATTTTCACCTGTCAAATTCAATTCAGTTTCATCATTGTTGTATCGTCTGGCGCTTCTAAAATTCTTATAAGGTCATAGAATTCGATATCTCACATTTATTGTAAGCTGCCAAATTGATTCAGGAAATATTAGCTTTATTAATACTCAGACCAATAGACTTCGCGAAACTTGTTGATTCTAGTAGGATTTCTCTGCTAAATTGAAAAATGAAAAGCATTAGAATACTTATGTAACTCGTTGATAGCAATAATTTATGTTTCCATGAGGGGCAAAAAAAGCTCCTTCAAGAAAAAATATAGATTTATTTGAAAAAGAGTATATTCACAACAAATGTTCAAATCGTTGTCCATTGGAGCGAGTCATTGGATTGGAGGAAATATATAATTGCATGATGTGATATAAATAAGAACTTTAGAAGCGCCAGACGATGCAATGATGAAACTGAATTGAATTTGACAGGTGAAAATAAATAAGACATGGAATTCTATGGCCGTCCCAGTTTTGAAGGAAGTGAATCAAAGCCTGCTTGGATTTTGTTGAACGAGAAGTGTTTTTTCGAAATTTTCGATATATAGTGAACTCGGAAGTATAACATGATATATATTTTTGAAATCGTTGAAGAAAGATCTGTTCGGAAATATCACTTCCCATTATGGTTTCCATTTGAAAAAAAAATTTTTTTGTTATAGCTCCGAAATTTGAGCAGATACAAAAAATCCAATAGCACCGCTGGATAGCAGTAAAAAAAGTGCCCTAAAGATGTGTTAATTTCGAGAGCGTAGATTCTGTAATACAGAAGTTATAGACAATTATAATAATTGGCCAAATACCAGAATCGCCCTGTAGCTCGGAAACTAGACGCCGTAGCAACTTCGGGTTTTCAGCAATTTCGGTTTCTCGAAAAAAGAGAACATGACATGTATATTACTTTTTCTCCATCTCTTATAGTTAAGGAGTTGTAGTACTAAATCATCGAAATCTGGCCACCCTGTACAACAGCATCAAACATATCTTTAAAACTAGGAAAATCGCGAATATCTCCGGAAAATTTATTCAAATGAATTTTCGGTAGCTTGACATGTGGTAAATCGGATGAATCCGACCCCGACGTATTTGATTGCGTAATAGTAGTTTTATTGAAAGGATCTTGGTCAAATAGTGAAGTGTAAATGGATCTTATATCATAATAATTTTCCAACAAGTTCATCTTAATTACATCTTCAGCATCCAAATTATGATCCTTATCAGCTGCTAATCCAGCTACGAGAGCATTATGGCATTTAAAGAATTCCTCTTTGACCGATTCAATTGAAGAATAGCGTACTTTGAATTTAAGAATAAGCGTTTTGTCCTCTTGAGCGTCAATAGCCAACTTATGAAGAACACCCATTTCGTTGAGGGCACTCTGGCGCAATGCAATATTACGACGTAACTTGTCAGACATTGTTATTTTCACGAAAGAATTTGAACTTAATAATTCAGAGCAATTGAGCGATTTGTGTGCGCCTATGGAGATAGATAACAAGCGAGAATTCAATAAGAAGAAATAAACAGATGTGGCTAGAAAATAAGTGCGACAATGATTGATCAAATCGAAAATATGGTTGAAGGACTGAATGGAAACCAATGAACAATATTTGAATATTGTATTGGAATGTTATATTGCGTGAAAGTATATATGCGGTTGTGGAACTGAACTGAACAACAACAAAATCAAACAATTCGACTTGATTAAAGTATATTTGTAACTTGATTTTTGAAATAACAAAAAAAACCTGTATTCATCAGGCTCTGAAGGACCATGTTTGAGGGTGAAGAAAATAATAAAAAAAAGTGAAAATAGCGATATTCACTCTACCCTCCTTCGATAACAAGTGGAGAGAGAATTAGACTTTAAATACTAAACATAGGCGAGTTATAAGCGATGTTGTGCAGTCTAGGCGATGACAAATAAATATCTATAATAGAATGAAGGAAAATGGATGGCCGAAAAGAAAACGTCCTTACCCTGATCGTGTTTCCTGGTGTCGTAGAGGGCCCTCTAAGCTGCTCCTGGAGGCGATGAAGGCGAATGATCTTCGGATGTTGACGAAAGTTCTGGCACAATCACTTTGCGATATATATATATATATATATTCGCAAATATATAAACGGCGTTTTTATAAGATGGAAATCTATCTTAAGAGCGGAAAATATCCCAAAGGGGGCTTCAAAATATCGAAAATATTAAAGCGTAAAAATGGCGAGGCACACTTTACAGCGGTCTAAAATCGATTGTTTTTTCGATCTTTTATGGTTTGAACATATGTTCCTTTCAAGAACGATTTCTTTCCATACGGCCACAAGAGTGAATGAAAATGAATTAAATAATATCACCCAATAGGCAACACAACATACACAAAACAACATCCGTTTCTGGTGGAACCGGAAGTAGGTCCCGCTTGAAAATATTCTACAAATTGAGTTTATGTAGGTACTCTAAAACAAAATTACAAAATTTTGAATTTGTATCGCAATTCCTTCCTCGAAAACTTCTAATGAACAATTAGAAAAATCACCCTGTATAAATGAAAAAAATGGTGAAAACTGGGCATTTCTTCCAAAAATTTGTCGCAATAAAAAAAACTCGTGACCTATTATTTTCTGTTATCACTCATAACAACGACCAAATGAACTAGAGTAGAGCTTGCGAGTTTTCAGAGGCTAATTGAACCCACTCGGGTCGTGTGATTTCAGGCGCCTGAAGTGAAAAACTTTTCCGGAATTCGAAACAATCCGTCTGAATACCGATTAATGATTTTCTCTTATTATTTCACAGGCGTTAATCTTCAATTTATATCTATATGTCATTTTGTCCATATATGTATGCCGTTTTGTACGTAGGTTTTTCCCCTACTATAGATTCTTGTTGTTTTGTCGTATCTGCTACAGATTTCGATAAAGAATTTTGAACGATTCTCTCGAAATCCTCAAAAAAAAATTGTCATAAAAATCCAGTTAATATATTGATTTTTTAGTCGTGGTCCAGGTGAAATTCCTATCGGACCACGGCTAACAAACCCGGAATACTCTAGACTTTTTCAAAGAGATAATTGGTTCCTCTAACGGCCTTGTGCAGACAGACCAGATAAGTACATCAGTCATCACCACGCCTAGGCCAGTAGGTACTTGCAGAACAAGATGAGATGGTTTGCCACAGATAGGATATGGCACGAGGGGATTATTCACTTCGAGATGTATGATAGCGCACTTCTCCGGGTGTATCGGGATTATAGCTATGGCTTATAGGTATTAGCCGATCAGTATTTATATCACCCCTCAATCTCAATCTTCTCAGGATTTTCAGGGAGCCTCCCATAGGACACCAAAGTATTTGCGTAAATTTTAGTGTCATCGTCGAACATGGAAACTGACGATATCAGAAGTCCCGACAAACCTGATTTATGAAAAGACCCAAGAAAGAATCTTGGGGTACTCCAGTAGTGATATAAAGTGAAGCTGAGTATCTGTTATCAACTCTTACTGAGAAACTATATGCTCGGTGAAAATTGATCGGATCTATTTCCCTTGACTCCAATTTAGCAAACAACCTACGAAACGGGACCCTATAGAATGCACGAACAGAATCAAGGTGATGTCCACTGGAGTTTTCGAATTCTGAGCTTTCGTTCAGTAAACAGCAACAGGTTTGTGTTGACGGATCAACCAGAAACAAAGCCATGCAGGTTAGGAGGTATGATTGGCAAAAGCCAAACTCATTCATTCCTCAACAGCAATTCTTTCGCATATTTCAGCAACCACACTGGTTATCGTGAAGAGTCGACAATTGATTTTGTTTTATTCCCCTTCTCGGAGTTTACAGTAACAGAACCCGCGGCACCAGGCAGAAGGAAGTCGGAGAATGGCAAAACGACCTAGGATTACTGGACTGGTTTAATTGTTTAGAGAGGTTCAAACAAATTCTATCTATCTAAAGCATTTCATTTTCAATTTATCTATTTCTAAAGTAGGTAGGTAATCATTTTCAATCTGTAGCGCTCCTCTAATTGTGTTTACGTTTGACATTGAGTTTCGGGGCAGCCTAAACAGGATGTCTGATGGGAGAGAGTAAAAGTTAAGAATTAAACGAACTTATAAACTTGCTGAAGCTTACCGATTCGATTATACAATAGTTATTTAATCAACTAGTTTATTAATGACAGCGATTAATGGTCGAAATATTTTAACGCGTGAGCGGAGCGAGCGCGTTAATGTTTGAGACCATTAATCGCTGAATTAATAAACGAGTTGATTACAAGATTTTTCCGTCGACCTCATCACAATGGAATACTTATAAATTCTGGAATGAAATAAATTTTTATTTTGAATGATGGACAAATTTGACATAGGTAATGTAAATCTCTATGTTCATTTCGATATATTAATATTTATGCTCCCAATGGAACAATTCGAAATATTCATAGAGGGAATATTGGACATGTTGTAACATTCTGAATAGTTTACATTTAGTTTCCATTTATATCATTACCTATGATATCCGATAAGGAACGTGTAGAGAAAGTGGAGGTTAAAGTATTATTTACTTTGAAACTTTTATCACCTACAATTTCTTCTGCAGTCTCTATTTTATTTTGAATGGAGTTGTCAATATACCCTTCTGTGACAGAAGTTGATTTCCAACTAAGCTCGATAGTGCTTCGATTGAATATTTTATGTTCGGTTGTCATGACAATCATGTATTAATAAGAAATCATGCATTAAAATAGGTCATTAATGGATGATTTTGAGAGCGTTAAAATGAGCTTTTATTCTATGGTCGACGGAAAAAGGTTTTAAATATTGCAAAAATTGATCGATCCCACAGATCGAAAGCTGTTCAATTGATTTTCTTAAAATTTTCTAGAGGGATTGATTGCTAATGTCAGACCAAACTAATCGATCAGAAGAAATCACACAATATCAGAGTAGTACTAAAATAAAGTTTCTTTCATTTTCAGTGTGAAATATAAAGGTACTTCTGAAAGACACTAATACATACTTTTTCAAGTAAAATAATGTATAGAATATGGCACGTGTGAGGAAATGATGAAAAGGAACGCATCGTATAGAATGAAAAAATATGTTTCCGCTCCACACAGTGTTAGACTGGTAAACATCTTTCACGTTTGGTTGGAAGGAGAGTGAATTTCCTTTAAATTTTTTCAGTTTTCACAATGCCATTCTGTTACACAAAGTGGATTTTGTATAGGTATCGTCGAATTTTGTCGAACTTGCAGCTAAAAACTGTTTAGATTTTTCTTGAATCTAGTGTGAGTTCCACTTCTAGTGGAATTTGAAAACCTTTAGGCTCTACTGAAAATTTTGTGTCTACGGATAAGCAGGTACATAATTTTTGAAAGCCTGATTATCCTGTTGGAAGCAGCAATAAATGATTCGCATTTTAAGAAAGTATTGATTTTGTTTCATATGTCTTCTTTCTACATACATACTTAATTCTATAGAAATATAACATAAATGTCAGCATTGAATTTCCAGGCGAAACCAAAAACTTCTTATGTACTCCGTTAGCAAAACTGATACTACTTATAAGGTTGAATATCTATTCAAAATGGTAATTCAACATATCAGACTATAAGGTGATCAAATTAATTGAAACGATCAAAAAAGTTTTTAGTTTTATACTTGAACTAAAAACTAAAACGAATGCGACTTCTCGAATTTCCAGAAACAAAACT
Source organism: Adalia bipunctata (assembly GCA_910592335.1). Lineage (NCBI taxonomy): Eukaryota > Metazoa > Arthropoda > Insecta > Coleoptera > Coccinellidae > Adalia > Adalia bipunctata. Next base: position 32,646,894 of record OU342951.1, read on the forward strand.
CGTTTATTACAGCTTCCAACTAGTTTTTCCAAAATCATATACATATAGGTAAAGAGTGAGTCTTTGACTTACACTTACACAGCATATTTAACTGTAGATTGTTGACGTCAAAAGAAACCATTTTCCATTTTTCCAAGCTTTGTTAAAAATACAGTTCCATTTCAACTCAGACAAGTACCTAGTTCAATTTGATTTCAATTAATTCAGAAGGTCCATAAATTACTAAGGTGAAATAAATTTACCAAACATACGCATACAAAGCCGCTATTATCATTAGGCACACTTTTTTATTCACTCTGTTCGATATTGGCAGTCAACCCGCCAATATACAGTGTGTTTGGGCATGACTTAGCGATAATTTGAGGGCATCAAATATTCAAATATACCTAATTTTATCGACAAAAATACCCCTATTTTCAGAATAGCCGCCATTTTAAATAATTTTTTTCATTTCAGTTGACCCTTCCGAATGGCATCGATTTCTTTGGACATAAAGGTCCTACAGAAACGAAAAAACTGTTTTTTGAAAGATAATACTACCACTTTTCATTCAAGTAGAACAATATGAAAACATTCAACCCAAAAATGTCATAAAAAAATTCTCAAAAAAAATTTTAGTCAAAAAATTTACTGAATTTTTCTGTAAATCCTCAATAGTACAAAAACTAGCAGATTGAAGTATATTTTTTTTTATGAACTTACACGCAAGGATATTAGCTACAAAAAAATCCCCATGTCATTTCTGTAAATTACATAATTTGAGAATTATTGCTGTTTGAACATGACCCTTATAAAAATTTATAAAATAAAATAAAAACTCAGTAGGTACTGTACTTCTGATAATCATCAATGATTAAACTAACAAATTTATCATAAAATTGCTCAAAACGATGAGTTTTTAAGTTTACTGTGTCCAAATTGCCATACGACAAATAAATAAATCGCTAAGTCATGCCCATAAACACACTGTATGTAATTGATATAATAAATGTTTTTATAATCAGTTTTATTGAATTTTGAAACACGCTGACGTATGGACGTCAGATATACTCAATTTTGAATAATATTCCTTAACAAGTTTCCTATTTCAACATAGTCTCTCGCACTCTCGCTCTCCTCTGAATACGAAGGATTGTTTTAATAACCCAAGGAATTGTTGGCTAAATGATGAGAGGTCTGTTTATTAGTTCATGAGAAGTACCTAAATGTACAGGGTGGGGCATAATGCAGGGGCGTTTTTAAAATAACAATTAAAAAAAAATCCGCTGTTTTTGAATAAAAAAAATTATTAAAAAAAAGTATACATATTACATTTAACAACTGGAATGTGAAATTATGTTTTGAAAATAATGTCAGGCAGGTGACGACCGTTTTCGGCAATGCACTGTCGTTCCTCGAAGTCCCGCATCACCCTCGCATACAAGTCGATGTCAATTGTCCAAGACGACCCACTGCATACCAAACGGTGACTTTTTCACTGTGAAGTGGGTGTTGATGCAGTTCACGTGGGTTTTCTGCTGCCCTGCAGCCTGCTGTCCAATATCGGCTGTTTTGCTTGTTAATGTTAACATAACCGCACAGATAAAAATGAAATAATCATTGTGACTAACAAATGGTGAGCTTGCACGAATCGAACGATGTCAACCGCGGCCCTCTACCCCCATCCGTTCGCGTGTACTAGCCGCTCTAAAAACGCCCGTCCATTATGCCCCACCCTGTATAACAGAAAACACATATGTGAGGCCGACATCTTTGACCTATTATGAAGCGAAACTTCATGTGCCTACCTTCTCCCATAGATGGAGCCGTGAATTAAAAAACATTATTATTCTTAACTGGAAAACTATCCAAGATATAAAGATAAGAATTTTTTCAAAGTTAAAATATGTTGGTGCTAACTTCACGCCGGCTAAAATACAACACTTAATATCCCACAAATTACCAATGGTAGGGATGTCATTCAAATGGAACAAATGGACACAAAATATTGGCATCGATATTCTTCAAACTTGGGACATGTTAGTGCTAAGGGTGAAGCTGGTACCAAGATATTCAAGCTCTAGCACCAAAATCTTTACACTCTAATATCTCGAAAATTTGGGGCGCAATGATAGCAGCTCAGTAAGGGGGCACAATAGACTTTAGTGATGCTGGAATTGATGCAAACAGCACAAATGGGCACAAATTGGGCGCTAAATATTAGGGATTATTTTAGATTTTGTTCCGACATTTTATCGCTAACTGAACGCGGCCGCTTGTCGCAAATGTTCCAGCTCGTCTGGCAGATATAAGAGGAATGGAATGAAGTCTGCATAGAAAGCGAATATTTTTTAACTTGGCCATTCGGGCTTTCATGAAATTTTTTTACAATAAACGACCAAACTTTCACATAATGAAAAATTCGAAGGGGTGCAGCTTCAGTGGCATTACCTCTGCACTTTCCATAAATGACATGCATAGTTCTGTATTTCTGTGATGTGTTCATTACATAAGTTTTCGTTGCTTAGTTCGAAAAAAAGGACTCTTCCTAATGATCCTAATCGCTGTACGCGTTGAATTGATGTCATAGACAAACACAAAACAAACAAAAGTGGGGTTACATTTCTCCACCCAGGTCCTGACCGATAGATAGCCACCAGAATATCTCATGGTAAAGCGAACTGTTAGTTTAGTTCTGGCAAATGACACCAGAGATTCAGAAGAGACGTAATCCATTACCTGAACGGGGTCATAAATCCCCGATTACATCGATCACAGTAAAGATAAGAAGAGAAAGGATTAAGGTATTCTCTGTATATAAACCACCGGGAATAATTCTGCCAGAGGATGGAATAAAGATTATATTAGGTGGTCATTTTCCAAGAATAATACTTGGAGATCTCAATTGAAAATCACAACAATGGAATTCCAGAACGGAGAATGCAAATGGCAAGAAATTGATAGAATATGCTGAAAAGGATAATGCGATAATAATGGGACCGCATATACCGACCTATTTACCTAGTGGTAATGGATCCTCTGATGTGCTAGAGTGCTAGACATAGTGATAATAAAAAATATAAAGCAGGATTTTGCCCTTGAAATGATAGAGGATGGTACATCTGATCACAACCCGATACAGTTCATTTTAGGACGAAGACCTTGAAATGAATTGACTCAAACATGAGAACATAACGATTGGGACAAGTTCAAAACGATTATTCTGATGAATTAGATGAATCAGTTATAGCATCAGAAAGTGCAATTATGAAATCCTATGAAGAGAGCACGAACAGAAAAACTAAACCTACTCCCAAACATCTACATTGCGATACTCCAAAAAAGGGGAAAGAACTAATAAAGGTTAACAGAAGACTGAGAAAGAATTACAGGATGAATAAAACAGATAGTGACAAAATAAGACTGAATAGACATAGTCAAATACTTAAAAACGCACTCAGGGAGCTCAGAACAAATAGATGGAATAAGAAAATCAGTGAAGTTAATACAGGAGATCACTCTGCCTGGAAAATGCAGAAAAATTTACGCAATGAAAAAACGCAAATTCCACCTCTGCATGGGATGGCATATGCAAAAAGCGATAAATCTAACGCTCTTGCCGATACTAGAGAAAGGGAGTCAAGAATAAATTATTGTGAAGAAGACGATGAGGATCTAGCAGAATTAATTGAAGAAATGAAAGAAGCACCACCAGGTCTCAAAATCCCTCACCCAACATCTCCGGCCGAAATCGAAGACATAATCAACAATTTGGAAACGAGAAAGGCCCCTGGAAAAGATAAAATTACAAATCTCATGCTGAAGAAAAGGTCAAAAAAAGGAACAGCACCCCTCACAAGCATAGCAAATGGTGTGATGAGAACAGAGTACTTTCCAAAAAGATGGAAAACTGCCAAAGTGATTATTTTCAACAAACCAGGAAAAGACAAAAAGTTCCCACAGAACAGACCGATAAGCCTGCTCCCAGCCCTATGAAAAATTATGGAGAAAGTATTAGCCTGAAGACTAAATCAAGGGCGGTCTTAAGGGGGGGGCATGGGGGCCATGCCTCCCCCAAAGGGGGCAATGCACCTTAAATTGCCTAAATCGATATATTTTAAATTAATTACTTTGTAAATTAATTTTGATTATTTCAACGGATTCATATAGGTACGGAGATCGAAATACCTACTGCAATCTGCAATAATGATCATCAATCTCAATCATGGAGTTCGTCATGTGAAATATTAGTTTCTGTTAATAATTTCATTCGAATGATTTTTTATTTCGAACTAGCTGGCCCGGCGAACTTTGTTCCGCCTAAATGATACCTATACCATAGCCATATTTATCTTAAGAAGGCCGTGCCTATACTTACTGTGGATTTCAGAAATCGTAATCACCAGTGATCGGAGATCAACGGCTTTGTTAGATTTCTGAACTTTCAAATCGAGTTGATTCTAGATCAAGCTCCGATCACCGGTGATATGCATTGTGAAACCCCCGTTTAAGTTGTATAAACTTACCATTGCTATTTTTTCAAGCAGGAGATAAATTAGGCATAATGAAACTGCTGTCAAATGTCATCTGTCAAAAGTCATCTGTCTACTGACAAATGTCATCTGTCAGATGTCATCTGTCTAATGTCATCTGTCTAATGTCATCTGTCAAATGTCATCTGTCAAATGTCATCTGTCAAATGTCATCTGCCAAACGTCATCTGTCAAACGTCATCTGTCAAACGTCATATGTCAAACGTCATCTGTCAAATGTCATCTGTCAACCGTCATCTGTCATCTTTTCCACGGATATGAGCTGTCACACAAAACAGAAATACAAAAATAATATGTCAATTACTAATTATGGGCAATTTTGAATTCAGTTATTTCCGCAAATATATTTATTAGGTACCCAAACATAAATCAAAAACATTTCAGAAATATAGAGAGAAGATGAAAATGGACAACTCACGATTGATGTGATCGTCACATTCACTTTACATTCCGGTGAAAATTCACTGTTCCACCAACTTGAGATCTTTACCCGCTTTTGATCTGATTATAGTCTTCCATGTTAGTATAAGTTCTATGCAAATTACACAATAATTGTATACATCGCTATTCATACTCTAGTCTATACCATATCTGAATTTCCTACCCTTCAAGAAAATGAAATGCACCGTTGCCAGACTACTTCATGGCTTATATCTTCACAACGTTCTATTTTATAATTGCATTTCCATTGAATACCGTGGAACTTCGTTCTACCACAGAATACCTGACTACAATACTGTGGTTCTACTACTATTAATCCCCATGGAATATTCTTATACCGTTGGTAAGACTTACTGCACTTTTAACTATTCACTTGACATGCGATTCTGTGGAAGAAAAACCAACCTCCTTTGTCCAAATATCAAAACCTATATAAGTATTCTATGATTGCTCGATTGGTGGTAACACATAATTCTATGGGTGGTAAGAAAATGGAAGGCTTTTTTTCCTTTCTGTAGGATATTTTTGGGAATATTTTGTTATATAAACCTTGCCCTAACAATAATAAACACAACAAAAAAAGAATTGTCCAATTTGATGCGATCGTTTGAACAATATGGCATTTCGAAGTTTTGAACCAACCATAGATCGCCTTTTATTAATATAGATATGTAATATAAAAAATATCCCATTCTGCGTTTTCTGATTGAATTGGAATTGATGACTGATATAATGTAATTGTACAAAATGCCCCCCCCCCCCCCAGAATCAAGATATATGACCGCCCTTGGACTAAATGAAGAAATCGAAACCCTGGCGACGATACCGAGTGAACAACTCCTAAGAATGACCGAGTATATAAGGATTTCAGAATAAAGAAGCCACTTCTAGATGTAACCAGAGCTCTTGATAGAGTATGGCATGAATGACTAGCATATAAAATGATAACCGAAGGTTATTCAATCAAGATATGTAGAATAATAAGAAATTATTTGAGAGATAGGAACTTTTGTGTGAGAATAGATGATGTTCATTCCACACTCAGATATTTAGAAGCAGGAGTTCCTCAAGGATCCCTGCTAGGACCTCTACTCTATAATATATAGGTAAGGTAAAGTGGGGCAAGAGCAATCACAAAAAAGCAAAGTGATTATACCTTAAAATTTATAAAAATTCGTTATCGCTTCACTTTTAATTGATGCGATATTACAGTATACCCAAAATCACAAATTATATTTCATTTCACTTTTAAAATACATTTAAAATCAATTTTCATTTTGTAGTTTAGTGATTGCAATTTCCCCATGAAAACGGGAAAGTGCAATCAGGCAAAATTATTCACGTTAAACTCTATTTGTAGTATCTTGGGTTAAGGGCAATCGATTAAGAGGTGATGAAAAACCATAAAAATTTTATATTTTCTTCATTAAGTCAAACGGATTAATATAATGACAAATCAAATATTTCTCTAATAACATTCTTTTTGCATTTGGTTCAATATTATTCTTTAAAATAATAACGGCTTCTTCTTTCGGTTAAAAGTAACCGAAATACCTTTATTATTTGATCCTGGTGCACAACTGACAGGCCGTCTTCATGAGGAAATACATAATAATTCGATTTTAATGAGTTCACTTCTCTTTCTCATCAAGTTATGATTGCACTTTCCCTACTAACAATTTTCTTGGGGTAGGTGTAATCATACTTTCAATACCTGAAATACAAAGTGGAACTGAATAGTCCCATTACATACAGGGCGTCCCGTTAAGACCACGTCAAACGAAAACGGAGAGTAGATCAGAATGTGCTCTACCTGATGTGAAAAAATCGTTTTTATGAAAGTCTCACAGTTTTCGAGATATTTGATGTTTTATGAAAATGTTGAATTTTTACACACAAAATGCTTTCCCTCTTGCGGAAGCTACAATTAAATACTTTTCGAATCAGTTTTTTTTCCGTAAATATTGTTGAATGATTACTTCAATTCATGCAATGAAAAATACCACAAAACAAATACAGGGATTCTGAAAAAAAAATTAAAATACATGTTCTGAAGGAAGTGTTTTTTTGAACTGAATTCTATCCTATCTGAAGTGGTATAAAAAAAATATCCTAGACCTTTTCTGCATATAACGTTGAAAAGTTGCGCATTTATTTATTTATTTATTTATCAACGGTACGTGACCTTTTTAGTAACAAGAAGAAAATCAAACGAACACAAACCATCGCAGCATAACACAATGAATAGTAAATATTGAGAACATGTATGTATATGATAAAATAAAATCAAAAGAAAAAAGCTGAAGAGCATTAACACAAATAAACTCGAGATATCACAGTTCTATCAGGTACATCAAATCTCTCCTCAATCTCGAGATAGAGTCATGAAAAATGTCAACTCCCAAGGAGTTCACGACGTTAGCGTTTCGCATTATTCTCGAAACCGGAGAATGAAAGCAATAATTGGTTCTTGATTGGGCGGGTCGAAATAGATCAAACCTTCGGAAGGGTCTACAGGGAACATATAAATTGAATTGCGTCAACAAGTCAGGGGTGTACAAAAGACCTTGAAAGAGTTTTGCAATAAATATCACATCTGCATGAAATCTTCTAGTCCTCAAGGAGGGCAGTCCAAGAGAGGTGCGCATTCGACTCGCGGAGAAAGTATGAATCGAAAACGTACCCATTCTAACAGCCACATACCTAAGAAATTTGTTTTGGACCCTCTCTATCAATGAACTGTCGACCGAGATGTATGGAGACCAAACGACAGATGAGAACTCCAACATAGGTCTAACCGAAGAAACATACAGATGTCGCAGGGTCTCGATGTTGAAGTCCTTAGTATTTCGCATAATGAATCCCAAAGTTCTGAGTGATGCAGCAGAAATTGCCTGAATATGTGCTCTAAAAGACAACGTGCTGTCATAAGAAACACCCAGGTCCCTAAAAACAAACACTCTATCAAGGCATACCACCAATAATATAATCGACCGTGATAGGGGACAATTAGCACTATTAGCAGCACACCACTCCTCCACAGCCCTTAGATCCGAATTCAACTTCTGAACGTCGGATAAAGACTGCAACGACTGAAAAAAAGTTTTAAATCATCTGCAAACAGCAAGAATTTAACGAATCGGATGACAAGACCTAAGTCGTTGATAAAAATTAAAAATAGCAAGGGCCCTAGATGACTTCCCTGAGGTACCCCCGAAGTTATCGGTATCTGAAAAGACAATGTTCCACCCATCTTAACGATTTGATATCTGCCCGAGACATAAGAAGTCAACCAACGATAGAAACTTCCATGGAAACCAAACATCCTAAGCTTTCTACCCAAAATTCTATGGGACACACTATCAAACGCCTTCGCAATATCAGTATAAATAACCTCGACCTGTTTATGATTGTCCAAAGCCTCAAGAACAAACTGAGCGAAAACCAGAAGATTGGTCTCAACGCTTCTACCCTGAAAAAATCCATGCTGCTCAGGAACAATTCTATCGTATATTCTCGATTTTATTTGCTCATGAATAATTGATTCGAACAACTTAGGGATCACGCTGAGTCTAGTTATCGGTTCTATAATTTTGTGAGGATTCCGAAAAGGTTAGATACAGGTGATAACCTTCCTCACGAAAAAAGATATTCGAATGTTTATCGAAAATGGAGAATTTCTGTGAAGAACTGATTTTGTCACCTTTTCCATAAAATCCTTTTATTTTGCAGATTCTGCTGTAACATATTGAATAATTCTCTTGAAATATGTCAGTTAGTCCTTAAATTACTTATAAAGTGAAATTATTCATTAATTGCAATGATATAATGTACTAAAGCACAGGACCTTCAACATCAACAAATCTATTGGAAGAAACTTTATAAAAATCTCAATAGTAAAAATTCAGGATTCTTATGACAGCAAATGCTCAAAATGACCACCCCCTTCGCTAATACATGCCCTGCATCTATTGAGAAATGACCTTTTCAAACCATACAAACTTCTCCCTGCTATTTTGGCTGCTGAAATACGAATGCGCTCCCTCAGTTGTGCTTCATCTCTTTTGGGATTCGAATAAATTTCATTTTTTAAAAAACCCCAGCAAAAAAAATCCAGAGGATTTGAGTCTGGTGAACGGGGAGGCCACAAAATTTCACGGCCGCTTCTGATCCACCGGTGAAGATTTGTTTGGTTTAAATATTCCCTAACATAACGTCTGTAGTATGCTGGGCACCCGTCGTGTTGAAACCATAGATTACGTCGCATTTCCAGTGGTATATCTTCTAAGAGTAAGCGTACACTGTTCCTTAGAAAATTCAAATAGTTGGTGCCGTTCAATGATTGCGGCAATTCTGTCGGACCGAATATTTTTCCATCGTATATTCCAGTCCATAAATTCACCGTAAATCGATATTGGGATCTATCTTGCCTTATATTGTGCGGATTCTCGATGATCCAACTATGAAGATTATGCAGATTGATATACCCGCTTTGAGTTCAGGAAGCCTCATCAGTCCAAAGGATATTATTGAAAAATTTGTTGATTGATTATTTTCACCAGGAAGTGCAAAATGAAAGTATTTATGAAAAAGGTAAAAAAATCAGTTTTTCGCAAAAATGCTCCATTTAATAATAATAATAATAATAATAATAATTTAATTCGATAAACTTTCGAATATCTTTTTTTCAGAAGAAGGTTATCACCTGTATTCCACCTTTTCGAAATCCTCATAAAATGGGCAACTCTTCAACGTAATATGCAGAAAAGGTCTAGTGTCTTTTTTTTATACCACGTCAGATAGACAGAATCCCTGTATAATACTTTGAGCTATTTTTCAGTGCATGAATAAAAGTAATCATTCAACAATATTTACGAAAAAAAAACTGATTCAAAAAGTATTCAATTGTAGCTTCCGCAAGAGAGAAAGCATTTCAAGTGTAATATAATAATTCAACATTTTCATAAAACATCCAATATCTCGAAAACTGTAAGACTTTCATAAGAACGATTTTTCCACATCAGATAGAGCACATTCTGATCTACATTCCGTTTTCGTTTGACGTGGTCTTTACGGGACACCCTGTATATTACCAATACATCATATATAACCGGCCAAAATAGCAAAACAGATATTCACCGTGAAAAATTGTCAATTTACACACAAGCTAAAAAATTACGTCCCACTTGTCTTCGGACCGATACGTACAGCGCGAAGATCGTTTCGGTACTGAACTTTACAGATGCTGCACAGGGTTGTCAACTGTTAACATTAGGTAGAATATACCACATCTCGTGCCCATAGTCAATAAAGGTTGCTTATTTTCTCATAATTTATGAATCATGGTTCCTGACTGCAGTTACCCCATGATTGACGATACGGGCATAGCAATTAGGCACATAAATACCAAAATAATTCAAAAACGACTTCAAAAAGCTGCATATGACATCAGATAATGGTGTAAAAGATGGAAAATAAAAACCAATGAAGAAAAGAGTCAAGCAATACTTCTTCAGAAGAGAAGACTCAAGATGGAATCGAAAATATCCATAGATAATAATGAAATTGAATGGCAGAATGAAGCCAAATACCTACCTATGAGTAATACTAGACAGAGGACTTACGTGGAAACAGCACATTCAGTATGAAGTGGATAACACTGATGTAACAATGAGAAGGTTATACCCGATTATAGGCTGAAGAAGCCAAATGAATAGAAACACGAAATTGAGGATCATAAAAGCAGTCTCCAGACCGCAGCTAACATATGGATCTACAGCATGGGGCTATGCATCGAGAACCCATAGAAACAGGATACAAAGTACAGAAAACAAATTCCTGGTTTGTTAGGAATGAACAAATCCGAAAAGACATAAAATGGGTCCATTACTACATTCATCAAACGAAAAGCTGCAAGAGCCTATGAAAGACCTAGTGAACATCCAAATGAGGACCTTAGAATGGTCTAAGATCCGGTATAAGGAATATATACCCTCATCTGTTATTTATTTGTGATAAGAAATAAATGATAGATAACATTTACATCGACACATTGCACATGGGTTGCCTAATTAAATCTGGTGCGGATAATGTTAAATTGTTAAATCTTCAACCAAAATTTTTCAAGAAATTTCCCTCATCTGTTATTTGAAAAAATAGTCAACCAGTTGAGAGAATGGACCCTAAAGAATTGAAAAAGTAATGGTTGCCTGCTTTTTTCCGGTTACAACTGTAGGGTTGCCAGGTTTGAAGAGGTGACTCGCAGTAGTGAAATTACCCTCATCTGTTATTTGATCGTATCTGATGACAAATGAAAGCTTATTTTATTCTCAATCTGACTGTATAGGGTTGCCTTGCTTAAAAGTTGATTCAGTCTAGGGTTGTCTGAATTTTAGATGTAGATTTTAGACAGGAGCGGTGACAGATTCTATGTGACAGACGCGTTCAATTCTATGTGACAGACAATGATGAAGGGAATTCCTATGATGATGATTTTTCTAATTATATATAATAGCATAAGCGCGTTATGAATTGAATTAAATCGGACTAAATATTAACAAAAGTATAGAACGAGCGCAAAGTAGTATAACTTCAAAAATATAGAGTTATTATCGAACACTTATTTATGGAAAAAGTAGATATATAATTTTGTTAATGTTCCTTTCATTTTTTCCCTACGGTATTTTGAGTACATCCTCAATTTGTAAAGGTGTGGGATCCCCTACGCATGCTCTTAATTCGAATAGCCATCTGAAGACCTACTTTTTCAATAAATAAGTGTTCGATAATAATTCTATATTTTTATTAATATTTAGTCCGATTTAATTCAATTCATAACGCGCTTGTGCTATTATATATAATTAGAAAAATCATCATCATAGGAATTCCCTTCATCATTGTCTGTCACATAGAATTGAACGCGCAACTCATATCTGTCACCGCTCCTGTCTAAAATCTACATCTAAAATTGAGAAAACCCTAGACTGAATCAACTTTTAAGTAAGGCAACCCTATACAGTCAGACTGAGAATAAAATAAGCTTTCATTTGACATCAGCTACGATCAAATAACAGATGAGGGTAATTTCACTACTGCGAGTCACCTCTTCAAACCTGGCAACCCTACAGTTGTAACCGGAAAAAAGCAGGCAACCATTCCTTTTTCAATTCGTTAGGGTCCATTCTCTTAACTGGTTGACGATTTTTTCAAATAACAGATGAGGGAAATTTCTTGAAAAATTTTGGTTGAAGATTTAACAATTTAACATTATCCGCACCAGATTTAATTAGGCAACCCATGTGCAATGTGTCGATGACAATGTTATCTATCATTTATTTCTTATCACAAATAAATAACAGATGAGGGTATATATTTCTTATACCGGATCTCATACTAGAAGGTTAGTTGACTACGACCCCGATGAAGATGAAAAAACAGCGAGAATTTACCGCAAAAGAACCAGAGACAAATTGCGAAAATGAAAATACCCTTAACTTAGAGAGAGATATCCAATCGAAGGATGAATACAAACACTCAGCATAAAGAATGCGAAAGAGGAAATAACAGACAAGAAGATGAAAGGTTTATAGGCTTATGCCTGGAACCAAATAATGGGAGAGGTGTTTAGTCGTCGGTAAGAATTCGACACTACCCAGAAAGACTGGGTGTCTGATGTAAGATTCACCTCTTCTATAAAAAAAAACAGAGATTGTGAAACATTTTCACTGGTTTGTTCCAAACCATTAAGTCAACTTTTGATAACCAGACATGAAACAGGGCCTTACGCGTAGTTCAATGCGAAAGAATGCTCGTAATTTTAGTTCATGTTTATGTCGATGTCCGTTTTGAAATATTTGTATTTACACCGTATAAGCATGATGATTATAAGAGGTTTCGATGGTTTTTCAAACAATTCATATTCCAGGGCTATCAGAAATTATTGTAGAAATTACTTTTCATTACACCTCACTGAAAACCCTATCATGACATGTAGATTTAGAACATCGAAAATGACTCTTTTCCGTGCGGCCGCACCGCAAAAAGTTTTACCTAGAAGCATAGAATGAATGGAGGGAAGGCTCCGCTACAAAAATGAACTGCCAAAAACGTCCGCACTTGTCAGTTCGCCGCAAGGTTATGAGATGGCGCCAACGTCGTTCGTGGCTCCAGCATGGCTATAACGATACATATTCAAAATGAAATTCGTTTTGACAAATTTATTTCCGATCATAGAATTTCCATATAATTGCGCATAAATAATTGATTAGAATGCGGTGATATGTCAACAATATTGTTATGATTAATATTTGGTGTTATTTTGAAGGGTGAGACTTAAAAAAATTCTTTTATTTAAGTAACGTTCAGGTCTTCTTCTAGAAGCTGAAAAAACGGAGATGGAATTGTCGAATTTTAATGTAGTAAGAATTTGTTTCGATTTCTTCATATGGAACAACCGGACGTCATTTCAAGTCAATCAGAAGGCGTGATTATTCTTTCTTCAGAAATTTTGAATGCGTCATGATCCCACCGAGGCCTTTTTGGCTAAAATAGGTAATAATAAAATTGTTCAATATGTTTTGATACTTGTCAATAAAAATTCAAACTGTTTACCTTGTTTTTTCATTCAATAATTATATAGTAGGTACATAGCATAATAAATCACACTATATCAATTAAAAATATTATACTTAGCAACAAATGTTGAAATGAACAAAACCAACAGGTAAATTAGATAGTTGAAGCCGCAGAAATGTTTTTTTTTATCGAAGCCGATTCAATTCGTATATTATAGTAACTTCAAACAATATTCGAATTCAATACAATTTGTTTCGACCTCCTTTAGTCCTTTCAGTCAACAACAAAAAGTTTGATTATTCAATCACTTTGGTGTTGGTCGTAAAAATGTATCAATAAAAATGACAACCACATAATATTCTTTGCAACTGTAGCGCCACAGAACAAGACATATTATGTGACATATAGCCCTATTTGCGATCACAGCGTTATCTATCGGGCGCCACACGAAACTCTAACCTCCGCCGAAATTGGAAGTTCAAAATGATCTGTCGAGCGTATGAAGCCTTCCCTCCATTTATTCTATGCTCCTAGGTTTTACGGTGCGCTGAGGCATAGATGCATCCTATGATTCCTATGCTGGAGACACAGAGCAACGATTGCTTGACAGTAGATGTCAGTGTTTTGAATAATTATTGTTTCACAATATCGAAATGCTTTCTGCTGAAAATTTTTCCCGTGTTATTGTTTTCAGAGAGGTGTAATGAAAAATATCGTTCATTACACGTCCAGAAAGGCTTTTTCCGTGCGCGCACGGAAAAAGCTTACTTTCTGGACTAGTAAAGAAATATACTATTTCTGTAAGATATTTTCGGGAATTTCCTTAAAACTGCTATGTTCGCTCCAAATATCGAATTCTGCTGAATTTCAAGCTAATCGATAAATCAGTTTTTTTAATACACAACGAAAAGCTTGAACTGCATTAGTTTTCGACAAGTGATAGTCCTCAATTGCTGCTTCGAACGTGATATCTAGATTTTAAAGAATCTTATTCAGGGTGTTGAGAAGACTCTATTTGAAAGGAAGGTTTTTTTCATTACGTTCCTGATATTTCGAAACTTATATTGATCTGATCAGATCGATCGAACAGTTCACGAGCTACATGTTCGACAATATTAAAAAAAAAAAACGGAAAGCTGTAGTCAGTTTATGAGTTCATCATCCCCAAAACGTGTTCCCCTAAGAATTGGACAATGTACCCCCACTCACCGGACATCCTGTATAAAAAAGTGATAATTCAGGGGATAATTTTAAACTTGAGTAATCGAAGTAATTGATGTATTTCATCTTCTCAATCAGAATTTAGTCTAGAAATTTTTCATGCCTTGATTTCTGCTTGAAATAACCTGCATGATATGTTCAAGCAAAAAACAATTCAATGGGAATGATGCATAATGAAGATTCAATAAGAGAAAATAAGAAATAAACATATTACCAGCCTTCTGAGAATCCCATCCACCTGCAGGTGGAGGAGGTAGTGATGGAGGTCCTCTCTGATTATCAGATTTTGTGCAAGGTGATGGTGGTGGTGGTGGTATAGTTGATCCATTCCCAGCAGTCATAGGTGGCGGAGGAGGGGGTATTGGGCAATAAGTTTTTAGCACTGAGGAAGGGGCAGGTGGGGTATGTGTATTTCCTGGAAAAGGAAGAGGGGGAGGCGGAGGCGGAGCATATGTATTATCTGGCAAAGGAGGAGGAGGGGGTGCTGGCGTGGATGGAACACAAGGATTTCCCGGCAAGGGAGGAGCGGGTGGAATACATATATTTCCTGGCAAAGGAGGAGGGGGTGGAATACATATATTTCCTGGCAAAGGAGGAGGGGGTGGAATACATGTATTTCCGGGCAAAGGAGGAGGGAGTGGAATAAATTTATTTCCTGATAAACGAGGAGGTGGAGGTGTTACTGCAGAAGCTGAAGTTTCAATAGGTAATTCTGAAAATGAAGGATCACTTGATGTTGGAAATTTTCGATGGTTTAAAACTCGTTCTGGAGTAGAATGAGGCGTTTCATGCAAGGATTCCTGAAGATGTACAACTATCGAAGATTGAGAAGACGTTTGCTGTTCCTCTTCAACTATTTGACTTGGTCGACATGAGTTTGAATGAGTTGGAGATCTCGGGAAGGTGATCTCATCGTTTATTTGCGTGACCACCAGATCTGATGTAGAAGTGCTTTTAGTCTCTTGTATAGGATGGAAATAATTTTGGATCGGCGATGTTGCTATGGATAGATAATTTTTCGAATTCGAGTTTCCTAGACATAACATATCTTCAGTCTGACTTCCAGCATGTTTTTGCGATGTTAGTATTTCATTCGTTTGTGATTTTTTCTTGATCTGGTTTTTCAATTGTTTTTCACTTAAAACTGTATTTTCTCTCGAAGACTTATCTATAACACTTTTAACTCTGATTTGTTCAATTGTCTTTATCTCATCTATCGGTGAGTCGAAATCTTTTACAGCGTTTTCTGTGAGCGTTTGAATTTCAACTAGTGTTTTGTATTTTTCTACTTCCTGCCTTAATCTTCTTATTTCTTCTTCTAAGCTGAAAATTTCGACATCTCTTGCTGAACTATTTAATTCACCTCGTCTTGTGGATGGAGGTGAGATTTCATTCTCACTGTTACTATCATAAGGTTGCTCAGGTGCTGGCAAGACCTCTATATCATTAGCAACTGATTTCGTTATAGCATCGCAAGATGCTGGAGAACTTGGTGGCCATGAAACCATACTTATTCTGCCTGGTGTTTGTGGTACTGACTGGGGAATTTCAGCATAAGTCCAGTAATAGATACAGTCAGGCTGAAAATCGGAAATGAAAATGAAAATCTTCGAGAAGTATTCCTAGTCTGGGAAATGCATGTGAGTCATTATATTCTGACGTCGAATACGTCAGAATAGTAAAGTAGCTAATACCATAGTATAAAGAGAGGATAGTATGCCAACCTTACGGGGTTATCATTTGACGACGTGGATCCCATCAATTGATGGCGATACAAGATATGGGCTCCAACGAATGTCGTAGCTTGCAGCAGATAGCTGGATAATTGGAAGTATGTCTTAGTTCGTACCATATGGATCCATCGGTTGGCGAACAGGAATTTTTGGATAATAGATGGCACTAATTTATGCAATAGAGATGGCGCTAGGTCGGGTTTCATAATGATGCGGGATTTAATCAGTGGCGTATTCAAAAGATAGCTGAATTTGACAATCCCCCAATTATTACACGCCACTGTATGAATTTACCTTGTTTCAGAGATTACTTTTACTTCAGTTATAGAATTCTTCATCAGGTTATCAGTCCGCTTATATTAGTTCTTAAAAATAATTTCATATTTCATGCGGGCACCACCAAATGAGTCGTCATTTTGGGGAACGAGTACAAAAACGAACCGGTGGCGTTCAAAAGCGCCTCAACTGAAATTTACACTGGGATTGGCATAGAGGAAAGTCACCAAATATGAAATAGTATCCTAACATGGAATACCTTCATTTCTCCAAGACTATAAGTAATAAACGGCACATTCGACCATCTTCTGTTTCATTCGGTCTACTAACTATCGCACTCACACCATGCGCAAACGCTTAACGTGTGGCAGGCCTGTTTTGTTTTGTTGTCGTGAAGAAAATTTTAAAAGGTAAGTAGTCAATGAGTATTACCAGCTGTTATGTTTGTATACATAAGTGTTATACTATTTAGTATATCGGTATTATGTTTATTTCACCATTTTGTAATCTTTTGTCATTAAAATATTGTGACTTGAAAAAATATTTAGAAGAGTTTGAACTAGTATGAAAATCCAAATATGGACAGTCGTCGGTGTCTAATTACGGAATATGCTTGATGTGTGGGCTCTGGGCACATTATGATTGTGCTGGTCCAGAGTTTGATACTTGGATCTGTGACTTTTGCAAGTAATTATGTAACTTCTCTCATTTATAACAATATGTTATATTCATTTGATTGACCTCAAATATATTAATGTCCATTTTTGTTATTGTTATGTTGATTTAAGCTTATATTCCATACATGGGTTCCTATTCCATATTTGGTTACTCATTTGTGATTTTGTTTTTTGTGTTAGATTTCAATTAGATAACCAATATATTTGATCAGAGGCTGTTAATTACTACATGTATGACTGATTAGTATAAACATTAAACTGATTTAATTAATATGAAGTTTTCTCTTTATATCCCAAAAACAAAATGGTATTCCATATTTGGTGACTTTCCTCTACTATCCTCTCTTTATATTATGTCTATATTGAAAATATTTTGAACCCTATATGAGGGGGGTAAAGGAGGGGTATATGGGTAAAAAACTCTTCTCACGGAGATTCAAGACATGATTCATTATTAGTAATCAAAACAGTGCTGATCGAGTAATTCCTGTTTCTTAGAAATTGGGTTAAACCATCAACATTTTGTGGAGAAACGTCCGGTCAGAGAATCTTGAAACAATAACAAGTTAGACCTGAACAATTGTTATTTATAGCTGGATGAGAATGAAAGACAATTCTTGAGCAATTGTGATAACTTCTTTCCCTTTTTCTCAGGGGAGGGGTTTGTTGAAATTCATGGATGTTCGAGTAGCATTATTTAGGCTGAATGATATGGTTCGTGGAAAGTGAGGCTATAGTATAGGTCAAGGTTGAAACTGCAAAAAAAAGCCCAGATCTGGTTTTGAATTATCTGGAAGAAATATTCTACTGTATATTCATGATTTGATCCTTGAAATCAAAACTGGGTTATCCCTAGCTTCCGCAAGAACTATTGCGCATATGTGATAAAAAAGAAGTGGCTAGGAGTGGGATATATAAGAAAAATGGTAATTCGGTAACCACCAGCACGAAGAAAAATTCCATATAGAGTAACCATGGATACATAATGACAAATCCCTTTTCTCCGATGCGAAAGTTTACGACGCATGCGTATAGCTACGGCGGGCGCTGGATTTAGGATGAACGAGGCCTACACCTTTGTATACAATCTTTCGTATTCAGAGCTAAGAAAAATCTAGTACTTGTTAAGATATCGATAACGAAATCAGAGCACTTCAAGAGCAACAACTGTCAACACAGAGTTATGAAGCCAAAACCGCTACACAAAAGCAGAATCTACTGAAATTGATATTTGCACCTATTATCTATGAGATAACTTTGACTTCAGCATCCTATAGTTATCGACCTCAAAAGCCGAATCCATCAATTAGTCTCCTACGAATCAGCATACCTTCTTCACGAAAGTTGAATCACCTTCAGAGATATTTCAATCAGACCAAACACATTGATTTGCATTGGGCGATGCTGAAACGTCACATGAGGCGTGAAGCAGCAAATAAGTGTAACACATAACTGCATCAACTATAAAACCGCTTGGGAACTTATCAAAACAAGAACAACAATGATCGCATCATGTTCAATAAATATGCTGACAACAACCTGAATCTGCTTGATCTGCAATTCAAGAGGTTAGAACCGATTCCTCAAGTTCTTGAGTTATAAGGTCAACTTTCGATGGAGTCCTAGAAATGTCGTTGCAATCGAGTGCGGGAAAGGTACTTTCCGCTCAAGATAGGAACAATATTTTTTTCTACAACCGAATTATAAATTTAAAAAAAATTCTACACAACTTATATTTGTAGGAAAAATGCGAGATATAACTTGCAAATAGCATCTCGTACCTTTCTTAAGATTTTTCAGGTAATATCCATAGTTGCTATATTAACTGCTTCCAGAATATCTTCTGGTGAAGCTCCTCTTCAGATGAATACATTATTGAACTTTGGCGAATATTCGTTTCGATACATTTACTGGGTTCGTTATTACCAATCCGGGAGTGGAGCGAGAGAAAACGGACACAGAACATTTAATAAATAAGGATCTCTCTCTCTTTTCCTCTTTCAGCCAGAGACAGAGATGCGAATTATTAGATGTTCTGTGTCCGTTTTCTCTCGCTCCACTCCCGGATTGGTAATACCGAATGCGCCTATGGATTATCCGGTTTGTATGGAAAATCATAGACCATGACATAGAAATAAATACACAGATGCATGTATGACAATTATAATTTTTGAAGTATGTCAAGTTTTCTTTGAAAATGCAATAATTTTCAAACGGAAATCTGCAAATTTGTTTCACATGGATGAACTGCATAATTTGAAATATTTAACTAAAGTAAGATATCCGCGGCTATCACTGGTTTTTCGCTTGAAATCGTTTATGGTTTTAAACAATGATAAACTTATCGATGAAGGTTTTCACGGCCGGCTTCAACTTCAGGATCTAGAGTATCTCGGGTTTTCTAGCCTTGGTCCAATAGAAATTCCTATTGGATCACGGATAGAAAACCCGGAATACCCTAGATCTAATAATAATAATAATAATAATAGTGCTTTATTTCCATAAAATGTTACAGTACATTGTGGAAAAAGTCATTTGAAAAAGAGGGAGAAAAAAAAAATACATACACCCAAGAAAAAGATATAAAATTCACTGAAGAAACTCAGACAGATCATAAATACATTTGTGAAGCAGAAAGGACTTCAACCTTTTTCTAAATAAAAATTTGGTATTAGAGTTCTTGATTTCCTCACTCAGTTTATTGTATATCTTAATACCTAAAAACATTGGCGAATTACGTCCTATTCTATACTTGAATGGAGGAATGCTATAAGCATTTTGATTTCGCGTGAAGTAATGATGAAAGTCGCCGTTCTTGTGGAATGAACTTTTATAATTATACATCAAAGTGGCCAACTCTAACACGAACAATGAGGGCAAGGTAAGTATATTCAATGATTTGAAGAATGGTCTGCAAGACTCTCTCTGTTTTATGCCAGCCAGACATCTCACCACCCTCTTCTGAGTTATAAACACATTATCAGCATTGGAAGATGCACCCCAAAAGGCCAAGCCATACCTTAATATCGATGATACATGAGCATGATATACCAGGATTAGCTGCTCTTGCGTTAAAATACTCCTCAAATTTCTCAAAAGGAAACAGACTGAGTTCAACTTTGCGCTGAGATTTTCACAATGACAGTTCCAATTCAGGAATTCATCGACATCCAAACCGAGAAATCGTACATTGCCTACTCTAGTCAATTCACTGCCATTTAAATTCAATTCCATGTTTATGGTCTTATGATAGTTGTGGAATATCATGAATACGGTCTTATTCAAATTGAGGTATAATGCGTTCATGCTAAACCAGTTACACAAAATACTCAGATTTTTCTGCAAGTTCTCCTGTAATGAGTGACTTTCTTTTGAAGATGTTATTGCCGTAGCATCGTCCGCAAACAGGAACAGGTCAAAGTCGATATAATCTGCGATATCGTTGATATACAGAATGAAGAGCATAGGTCCCAAAATAGAACCCTGCGGTATACCCATTCCAGTTTCGAGGAAATTTGAATTAACTGGCTCTTGACCTATATTTTTTATTGTAACGAACTGCCGTCTATTCGAGAGATAAAGTCTTATCCACTCCAAAGGATTTCCACGAATGCCGATCTTTTCGAGTTTCCTCAGCAGCAATCTGAAGGATGTACTCATTGGAATTTCATTGAACGGCTTAATTTCTTTTAAATGTACCAAATTGCAGTCTCGATTGTCTCTGATGATGCTGTATTAACACGTGAAATTGTGTTAAAGTTTGCCACTGCGAATGAAGAATTCGTTAACCATCCTGAATGATTCAGTATTAGGTATACATTACATTGGAGTTAGATTGTAGCGAGTTCCGGTTCATTTCGAGAACCAGTCTCCAGCAAAGGTTTGTTCGCTGTTTCTGCATTAAATGTTTATTGTACACCAGAAGTGTCCCAAAGCTCTGTTCTTAGTGCCCACGAAAGTACTCAAAGTACATATACAGGGTGTTTCACCATAAACTGGACAAACATATATATAGCCGTGTAGACGACACCCGGGAAGTCATTTTTACCTTATGACATATACCCCGTTTTCGACGTATAAGCGAGATACAGGGTGTTTGATGTCAACTTTGAGCAATAAACTGTCGTGAGTTTTGCGTGACATTTGAAATAACAGTTACTGGTCACATCTTAGTATTTTTTAGGGCCAATTGAAATGTGGTGTAGAATTCTGAAAAAAAAATTCAAAATGGCGGAAAGCCTGCAAAGTTTGAATTTTTTTTTTGGTTGCCAATTTCGAAAGCATTATTTCAACGTACTCGATTTTCTAAGGTTTTCCCTGAAAAAATTTTTTCAAAATTCGAACTTTTTTTTCACATGTCTTCAGTGAAAAAAAAATTTTGCCCAAAATGTTTGGAATTTTTCATGGTTGAACTATCTTGAATTCTGAATACTTGGGTGAAAACAGGTTAAAAAAATATCATTTGGTTTTTTTGTAGCTTTCCAAATATTAAGCTCGAAGAACTTTCATGATTTTTATTCAAAAAACTGAAAGCCGTACGAAGGCCAAATTTAGGCTAATGAGCTGCCAGAGTAATCCGGACGGAAATATGAATTTATAAACCAAAAAAAATTTTTGTCAAAAAACTCTGGTGGGAATCGAACTCTCCACTTTCGATTTACTAGCGTAGATAGAAAAATTTTTTTGGTTTATAAATCCATATTTCTGTCCGGGTCATTCTGGCAGCCCATTAGCACAATTTTGGCCTTTGTACGGCTTTCAGTTTTTTGAATAAAAATTATGAAAGTTCTCCGAGCGAAATCTTTGGATGGCTACAAAAAGAAAACCAATGAATATTTTTTCATTCTGTTTTCTCCCAAGTATTCAGAAATAAAAATAGTTCAACCATGAAAAATTCCAAACATTTTGGGCGAAATTTTTTTTTCACTGAGGACATGTAAAAAAAAAGTCGAGTTCGAATTTTGAAAAAAATTTTTCAGGGAAAATCTTAGAAAATCGAGTACGTTGAAATAATGCTTTCGAAATTGGCAACCGAAAAAAAAAATTCAAACTTTGCAGGCTTTCCGCCATTTTGAATTTTTTTTTCAGAATTCTACACCACATTTCGATTGAGCCCTGAAAAATACTAAGATGTGACCAGTAACTGTTATTTCAAATGTCACGCAAAACTCACGACAGTTATCAGAATATTGCTCAAAGTTGACATTAAACACCCTGTATCTCGCTTATACGTCGAAAACGGGGTATATGTCATAAGGCAAAAATGACTTCCTCGGTGTCATCTACACGGCTATACATGTTTGTCCAGTTTATCGTGAAACACCCTGTAGGTGCTCGCACGTTTTCAAAACCAGTACAATTTCCAAAAGCCCTGTTGTATGTATTTCTTCAATTCGACATGAATATCAATTTTATGAAAAATGACCGATTTTGTCGCAAAATTTCACCCTCTATAAATTTTCAAAAATCCAGGTACAATTTTTCTGGATTATTCAATTGGGTCTATGGAAGGTAATTTCATTATATTTTTAATGTCTTCACCTTGAAAACGTTACATCTTGGAACATCCTTATCCCTCAGCTGCTTCAGAACACCAGCTGCCAGAAGATGTGTACAGAATTGAGCGGCCAACAATTTGAGTTCCTGTTCCGAAATGATATTTCCTAGCGAATGGTTTTCGTTCAGTTCGGAAATATACCAGTTTATCAGCATGTGACCTGCAAAATAATGGAAGTATATGAAATGTTTCGTTATCAGTTATCTCTTAATCATATCATACTGATTGCACTTCTTCCAAACGCAATATGGGTAAATCAATGTAGCTATAAATATAACTAGCTACAAAAAAAACAAGTGGCTGGTGGTCAGTAAGGGAGATAACGTTGACGGAAAGCTGGTAGTTGACGGTGAGCGGATTGAGAGAGTGGAAGATATCTTTGATGTCAGCTGAACGAAAAATGGGACGGCATGCTGGAGATCCGTGCAAGAATAGAACAAGCTCGTGTTTCTTCCTTCGAAATGCGAAATGTGCTTTGCTGTAGGGATCTATAAGCTTGCCCTTGAGTATCCGCATACTCCTCTGTTACGTGTTCAGCATACTGTACTACGGAATGGAGGCTTGGACCTTAACAGATGCAATGTGCAAGAGACTCGAGGCCTTCGAGATGTGGTCGTACAGGAGGATAATGCGAATTTCCTGGGTAGAGAAAGAACGTAACACCGAGGACCGAGGTACTTAGTCGTCTTGACAAAACAGCTGAGGTGTTGTTCACACTTAAAAGGCGCGAGCTCGAGTATTTCGGTCATTTCCTGAGGAATGAAAAGTAGCGGCTTTTGAAACTGATCATACAGGGAAAGGTCGAAGGACGAAGGGGCCCAGGCAGAAGAAGGGTATCCTGGCTCAAAAATTTGAGACAGTGGTTTGGAGTGAGCACCACAACCCTGTTTCGACGAGCCGTATAGATAAAGTTCAGATAGCACTGATGATTGCCAACGTCGGAGGAGGACACGGCACCTAAAGAAGAAGAAGCTACATATGTAAAATACCCCAACCGGCTAAATTAACCGCCCACCCAGTTTTCTTATAACCTTCGTAGATATTGCTTAAAGAATATGCCATTTTAAAATGAGATATGAAATAGTACGCTATGCCTTAGTACAAATTAGAAACATTTATCTAGTGACTGTTACGAAATTGACATTTTTAAATTGACGTGTGTTGGAAATTGATAGGTTCGAAAGCCAGTGCTGACAACTACAAAAATATAACTGAAAACAATGCTGTGATGAGTTCATTATAGCACTGTTTTTAGTACTGTAATGAACTCAATACGATACTGAAATAGAGAAAACAAGTTTTAAACACAAACATATTGATTTCTTTCGAAATAATTGTTTTCAATCAGTTTTTTATCAAAGGAAGAAAACTCTAGATGAGTAATATTTTAATAACAGAAAAACGAATAAATCAAAAAATATTCTCCACTCTGTAACAGAATATGACTTCTCGTAAAAATAAATGGGATTATAAAATTGAATCATTATGATTCTGTCGGAAGAATTAGTAGGTTTGAATTTATTTCAAATAGTATTTTATTTTCCTTCTAGACATTATATGAAAAACTAACAATCAGGACCCGCAGTATTCTGATTTACTGTGTCGCGGCTCGCGGCGTCATCCCTAACTTCACACTGTAACTGTAAACAATTTAACGATATATACTCCATTCACAATTATAAAATCACAACTCTGGCCTTGGAAATTTGACACATTCCACTCTGTATCGAAGTTATGACGTTTTTCAAAATATTTTTATGTTCCAAGTCAACACGATGTTGCCCTTTCTACATTCTTAGCGTATTTCTCAGAATGTGAATGAATTGGAAAATATGTGATGGACGAAAATAATTAACGTTTATATGAATTGATAGAAAGGATTCCTTTTCTAGTTATTTGCATAAAAAGTACAAGAGATCACTGTTGAAATATATTATTTTTCGCCATGGAAGGAAATTGCATTGCTTTCACATAATTTTCATATGCATGCTTGTGAAGATTTAATGTTAATTATCCTCTTGAACTGAAAGTTCAAGACTTGTCGACATCAATTGTTGATTCTAATCAAGAATTCATTAAAAAAAATCAACCCAAAGATATAAGATGAATTGATGGGTAATTACAAGAATCAAGAATAATGGACATCATATCCCTCTACTGGAATCCGAATATGTGATATGATTGTGAGGGTGCATAACATTTCTATTTCCAATATTTCTTTATTTCAAATAAATAACAGTTTTATTCATTCATCACAAAGAAAATAAACATAATAACTAAATTAACGAATTTGTTTACAGAGAAACTAATAATTTCAATGCAATATAAATTAATAAGCCTGAAAGCTTTATAGATACATTTCATTTATTTGATCTTATGAACAAGGAGTAAAATATTCTGACAGTATAGTTATTATTATTTATTATTATTATTAGTTTGAAAGAAATTCATACATTACTACCACAGTAGGTAGTAGGTAGTAGGTACAAATGAAATGGAATAAGTCAAACATATGCTTCACATTTATCATTCACCTGTTCTAAAATAAGACGCAAACTCCTGGAATATGGAAAAAACCGATGTAATCTGGTTCAATATTTCTATTTCTACTTTCGGCAAAGGATTGATAGGAATGAAAGCTCCAGTGACACATATTTCAATTAATCGGAATCTGAATCGTTGAGTGCAATATAGTCATATTTCTTCTTATTTTAGCTTCTTCGACGTGTTTTTTTCTGAAACGTGAAAACGATCAACAATAATCATTTAGATGGCCATCCAGAACCCGTTTAGTTACGAAAATCGTGCAATTTCATTCTGCAAGTTCTTTCCTCATAATTCCTCGAAAATCCTACCTGAACCATATTTTCCGGTCGCTTTCGTTAGAAGATCGTATAAGGAAGCCTTTTTTTTTCATTTCCACATCCCAAATAAATTTTGAGCACCAAAAACGATACCGAAACTAACCAAACTTCTGGGGGACCGGAATTTCGTTTGAAATCTTTCCAAACGGCCAGATACCTAAAAAAAACTTCGTTATCAAGTGTAAAAAAGGCGATTAGTACTTACTTTTGCTTTTTTTATGCTTATTAATCGATTTTTGGTTCAATTCAAATTTCCCGTTCGTACTCACTCCAAAAGTCGTGAAAGGAAGAAATGACACTTGCACAAAATTTCTCATATCGACGGGAAACTTCTCCTGGACGACGAAGAACGTGAAAATAGGCGATTGCTTATCGATATTTCGCCCCAAAATCGCCGATCGATTCGAACTAACAAAATGTGGAATGTCTTTGATACTTTTACTTTGATGTAAACAAAGCAACTGGCAACAACGTTTTGTCAAAAACATTATTCTCTGTACGCGCACAGATTTTTCATCAGGTGCACCAATTCCTGAAAACGAAACCATGGCCAGAGTTGTGATTTTATAATTGTGAATGGAGTATAGGTACAAGTTCTATTCAGTGTTGCCAGATTTGAATAATTCACCCGAGACTATCATAGCAATATTGCCAAAACCTTGTTTTAAACATGTTTTGAATATTTCAAATCATGTTTTTCAAATATTCAATAAAACATGATCTAAATTAAATAAAACAGTTTGAAATGAAAAAAGCACAATGTTTTAAAAAAAAAACACGTTTTTTGCCAACCCTGTTTAGATAATATGTTCTGATTGTTTTAGAAATTGATTATACCGGGTTTCTCACTATGAATTGAACCCCCCTTTATTTCTGTTGCAAAAACAGATATGTACATGAAAATATTTTTCACAGAAATTGACGAAATCGAATACATTTCCGGAATCAGGGTGAACAACATATTGAATGCAACTAATTTTTTTCAAATGGAACACCCTCTATATTCTTCCCTATTTTAACTGGTTATTTTCTCCTGATATCGAATATATGCGTATGAGGGTCTGTCTCTTTTATTTTAGAGATTTAAAGTTTCGAAATGAAACTACGAAATGAAAAAATACATATGTGAAATCATTCCGGAATTCTTAATATTAAAACAATTCACTTAAAAGCAATATTTTTTCAATGTATACCTACCTAACAATATCCAATAAAAAATATAAAAAATAATAAACTATGGTAGTACATGGAATAAATAATGTCAACCAAAGAAATTGGTTCTTGAAATTTGAAACTTTGTGGTACTCAGAATAAGAGAGATAGACCAAACATATGTTATATATTATTCGAAATTAGGGGAAGAAGAGCTTGCCAAATTTAGAAAAATAGACAGGGTGTTCCTTTTGAAAAAATGAAGTTGCAATCAATATGTTGTATATAATTTCATTTTGTGAAATCATTTTGAAATCATCAGTCGATTTCGTGAAACTTTCGTGAAAAAAATTTTTTGTACCTCTATCAGAAACAAAGATAAAGGGGGGTCAAATTATGGTGAAAAACCCGGAACATACCTATCATGGTGCGTATCCACTTGCAACAGAACACTCCGAACGAACCAAACGCGCAGCGCGCGCTGCATAAAATTTGTCTAGTCAATACTTTGCGCAGAACAGAACTGAACGCGCCAAACATTTTCCGAGGATTGTCGGCAAACGCGATTTGCTCAAAGGGAATCATTCTTTCGCCGGTGTTCAGTTAGTGGAAGAGTCAGTGACCAATTTTCATATGTCATTTCATAACTCACCAAAATTTACTTGTTATTATTGAGAGAAATGGACTCGCAAAGATCTAATTCAAGAAGTAAATCGCCGGAACGTGCTGCTACCGCAGAAGGAAAATGACAGACCGGTTTCTGGCTTCTTAGCCGTCATCAGTGTCACATATCCCCTCTTACGGTAGCAACCAAATGAAACGGCAGACCTTATATTACTCTCCAGCAGGAACTACTGAGTATTATGTAATACTACAGTGTCCCACCTGGCGGGTAAATGTCCACGTTTCATCCCAGACGTTCCTTCGAAAATTAGATCTCTACGTACATTCATTTCACCCTACGGTATTTCGCAAGTACTTACTTTTAAGTCTCATGCAGTCCACCGTGGGTGGTTGAATACGCCCGTTCGTACGGTTGGGATCCCGCAAGCATAACAATAAAACTAGGAAAATTTGCGTCCGTTAGGACCGTCCACTAGGGACATATAATAATGAGAGAAATGGACTCGCAAAGATCTAATTCAAGAAGTAAATCGCCGGAACGTGCTGCTACCGCAGAAGGAAAATGACAGACCGGTTTCTGGCTTCTTAGCCGTCATCAGTGTCACATATCCCCTCTTACGGTAGCAACCAAATGAAACGGCAGACCTTCTGTCATTTTCCTTCTGCGGTAGCAGCACGTTCCGGCGATTTACTTCTTGAATTAGATCTTTGCGAGTCCATTTCTCTCATTATTATATGTCCCTAGTGGACGGTCCTAACGGACGCAAATTTTCCTAGTTTTATTGTTATTATTATATTCAATATCTGCTCGAAAATAAAAACCATTTCTGCCAGCCCATAATGGCCGGAGTAGACTACCATAAGCGCTCAAAGAGGCCAGAAAATTAGGTTCACCTATGTCATAGTATCCTTCACAAAACTTTCAGGAATTGTTATTGATAATATATTGAATCTATAAAAAATAATGACAGAACTTTTTCGTCCCTCCTAAGTGTTGGCAGAACTCTTTGAAAATTCATTAAGAACAGCTGTAGGTACCTATGTCATTTCAGTACGCTTGAAATTTACAGAAAATGAAGAAAATGTGCCTAGAAAGCGAATTATAATCATGACAGAAATTTTTTACATCACGAACCATCTGCCAGAACGAGAAATGTTGCCGCGCAAGTGCGAGCGAAATGAGCTTATTCATATTTGCAAGTCAGACCGACAGCGTATATTGGGCATGTGTTATTGTCAATCGAAGGAATAAATTAAAGGAATTGAAGATGTTTTCCTAACATCAGATACAACAATTTATTTAGTAATGAACTATTCAAAAAAATATGCTCCTCCTACGCATCCTCAAAATTTGTTTCCTCATCGTCGTCATCTTGGTTGACATTTTCAATGAATGCATTGTTTCTCACTCGAAGAATATTTTTCAACAGTATTATAATGGTTAGTTCTCAAAGAATGAATGAAAATATTTTCACCAACAGATTATTAATAAACATTGACTTTGTTAGATGAATTCTGAAATCGGAACTGAGCTCCAAGAATTTTTCGAATGGATTGAGGAGGTCTTGAGTATACTTGACTTACGAAACATTCAAAAAAGTGTTAGATCTCAGTAATAATAGTAATAGTAAAAAAGGGGTTACAGTTCACTGCGACCTTAAGGTCTATTGTGCCCCCTGACAGATCTCAGTAACATGAAGGGGTAAAAAATAAACCTTCAGGGCATTTAAAACCCCAAAAGTTGGGTAGACTAAGAGTAGTAAAAGAGAGTATAAGACTTTCACAGTGAGCTTTAGTATTACGAGTACATGCGAATACCCTTATTATCGGATCAGGTAAATGAAACTGAAAACATTCTATAATTTCATAAAAGAATTTTAGCTTCCTTCACATAATTTCATATCAACTTTTGATGAGTCTCGTAAATGCCCAATATACGCTCTCGGACTGACTTGCAAATATGAATACCTAAGCTCATTTCGCTCGCACTTCTTGCGCGGCAACATTTCTCGTTCTGGCAAATGGTTCGTGATGTAAAAAATTTCTGTCATGATTTAAATTCACTTTCTAGACACATTTTCTTCATTTCCTGTGAATTTCAAGCGTACTGAAATGACATAGGTACCTACAGCTGTTCTTAATGAATTTTCAAAGAGTTCTGCCAACACTTAGGAGGGACGAAAAAGTTCTGTCATTATTTTTTATAGATTCAATATATTATCAATAATAATTCCTAAAAGTTTTGTGAATGATACTATGACATAGGTGAACCTAATTTTCTGGCTTCTTTGAGCGCTTATGGTAGTCTACTCCGGCCATTATGCGCTGGCAGAAATGGTTTTTATTTTCGAGCAGATATTGAATATTAAACAAGTAAATTTTGGTGAGTTATGAAATGACATATGAAAATTGGTCACTGGCTCTTGGTCTAAGTGGATACTGACGTTTGGTGTGTTTGTCGTTCGCTCCTTTTCTATCACATCGTCTGCATCCATTGTCGACGAACACACAAACAACACTGGCATACGGGTGGGAACGCAGCGAATATTGCAAACTCTCCAAATAGCCCGAATTTTTGCGAACAATATTTTTTGCAATCGGTTCAGCGTGCGCGACTTGTTTGGTTCGTTCGGAGTGTATTGAAAATGACAACTCTCGATGAATGTTCAACTGAAACAAGAGTTCATTTAATAAATACAAAATTAACGTAATTGGGTAATTCTCATCGAATTCCAAAATTTAAGTCCACCGCTATTGATACTGATACCCGTGTAATTATTATCGATGTTAGGTTTTTATTTTGACGCTAGGTATCTTTTTTTCCATCACCCCGAAAAACGAGATATCATTAAATGCAATGAAAAAGTTATTACTAATTTTATATCATAAAAATCATTCCCTCACGTTGTCCCACTATCCCAGTTTCCTGCTGGAACTCAATATTTTCATCCTATTCAGTAATTTTTTGTAAATCAAATTTTAGTCCAATATTGTAATGGTAATTTTCGTTATATTTAAACATCAATTCAAGCCACGACAAATACTTATTGAATAACTATGGGATTTCAATGTATGTCCCTTTGGATAAAATCATTCCCTCACCTTGTTACAAATATTCGATCTATGGTCATATTGAGCGAATTCTATGAAAATAGCTTGAGTTTTTCTAGCATGTGAATAAGCGAATTATGTTATTATGGTGATTCTGATTAAACTTCAACTCGGTTTTGTGCAATAGTGTATTCAGTTACAATTATTATTACTATATTACTTTTCCTCACATCATTCCCCCATAAGACATTATCAAAAAATAAGTTGAGTATGAGTAAAAGTTACATTATATTTGGATGCGTTTTGGGGGGTAGTGTTCATAGTTCAAAATGTTTTCATAAGGTCAGGGCTATATGTATCTATGTTTTCATAGTTTTCGTGTTATTTCGTCATTCCCTCACCGTCATTCCCTCACTTCAGTTTGAAATGAGGGAATGATGATTTATGAGGGAATGACTTTTAAACTAAGATAACTCAGATTTTTATTTCTTTTGTCATGTGGTACGTGAGTTTATCGTTTATTCTCGTTTAAGGAGCAAATAATGGCAAGAAAAAAGAAATTGTCCGATACAGAGGCAAAATTAAAAAAGAAAGAGTACGATAAGAAACGCTGAGAAGAAATGAAATCTACTGCAATTATAAGTAGTACTTCATAGTTTTCTGATTTAATATTCTTCAGATTAGTTATAGAAACATTATGAAAATAAATAACAATATATTCTACGAAGAATTAATCATTTTTAATTGATAAAGGTTCATGAATTGCATGTTAATATCATTCCCTCACATTCGTCATCATTCCCTCACTTTACATTTATAAATCATTCCTCTGAGTCGCTTTAAATGACTTAAATCTGGGGACCACTATATCAGTGAAATCTAGTATCATATGTATTACAAAACTGCCACAAAAAAAGTTCAAATTTATTGAAAAATTTTTTGAGAATTCATTCCTGAATAATTTTGGAATTTCATGAGAATTACCCATTTATGAAATTCAACTAACCTGAAACAAGAATCGAGAATTAGAAGTCAATTGAATACTAATCAGAAGTTGAACTGTCTCAACTAAAATCACAATAAAATAGGGGAATCACAGAGAAGGCAAAAATATAGAATACAAGCAGCCCGCCCAGCTTCGCCCGGGTACGAATTTGTCGATCCACGCGGCTACTCTTTTATAGATATGCATGTCCCCCTCTCATACTTCGGTGCCCTCTCCTACCAGCCTACCTAACACGGAGACTGGGGATAAATAACGTATCAAGTTGGATGAGGATTAATACCCTATTCAAAAAACGCAGTCCCAAATGGTGCATAATTTTGGAAAACATCTGATTACCATAAACAGGTGATAGCAATTCAATCTTGAGACATAGATAATGCTATCGCGGACTTTTTTTGTAGAACTATTTAATTTATTTATTTATTTACATTTCCGTCATACATTGTATCCACGTCAGTCTTACGGTTTTTGCAGCGCACGTGAAAATAGCTGATTATTGCTGATTTTTTTTGTAATTATTGAAGTTATAGTAGGTATCCTTAATTTTTTCGGGTGAAAAGTATAGCATAGGGATAATGTAACTTTCTAAGGGTGAAAGAATTTCTGAAATCAGTCCAGTAGTTTTTGAGCCAAGTCGTATCAAACACACAAAAATACAAATCTTTCCTCCTTATAGTATTAGTATAGATGAAGCAGTATAACAATAAGTCCAAGACTGCGCTACACTGTCTACATATTTTTTGTCTTTTCTGTGACTGTTGTGATCTTGTACATATTGTTATTAGGTATCATTATTAACGATTTGTTTTTTTTACTTCATATCAATTGATATATTATGTGTACTTCTGTATTACCTGATTTTTTTCTGGAGCCCTTACGCTTACGGTTGAAATTTTGGCAAATAACTTTGTATTTGCCGGGAATTGTGAGGTTCGCTTTCTGTAGCAAGTATTGAACACTGAAAACATTTCGGGGGTGGGGGGGGTGCTTGAACCCCAAAACCCCCCGTGTCTACGCCCTTGCGCTTACGAAACGATTTACTAGGTTTGTCCTTTTGGAATATAGGGTCAGGCAAAGGAATCGGACGTCTTTAAAACGGCTCGTACTACCCCCCCCTATTGTATCGACAGATGCTAGGAAAGGGTTGTTGGATTCGGCAGGTATCAGCATTTTTTTTCCAGTTGAAATCATGGACCTGTGGAGCACCGCGTTTTTGCTTACAACAGTTACGTGTTACGTCCGTAATAACTATTCCTTCCTTTACAACCAAAAAACAGCTGCAAGATTGATTAACCGGCTAATGGCAGGGCCGGATTAACCCCAGGGCAAAAAGGGCAATTGCCCAGGGCGAATTCAGAATTGGGGGCGAATTCATCGATTCATCAAGTCACTAACTACATACGGAAATCACTGAAATCGAGAAAAGCGATTCCCAACAATAGATTTGATATAACAAATAAATCCCTACAAAAAATTTGCACAGATATACTATAGTTCATTGATAGGATATTTGAATAATATTAGGAATAACTTTGAATCTTATGAAACTATTGGAAAAAATTTGACAAAATGCCTGGTGTATGAAAGCGATATCAAAAGAAGAAAAAATTGTGAAACTACCTAGTGGTGAAACGAGGAAAAATGCTGTCGAATTTACTGGCACAAGTCAAATGAAGATAACTGTTTTTTTCACTATCATTGATACCATGATTGCAGAGTTGAGCAGAGGAAAATGTGACTTGTATAGTCTGTCTGATAAATTTGGATTTTTGAATAATTTATCAAGTAAAGATGATGATGAAATAATATCTGATGCCAAGCAACTTCGTGATATATATCACGAAGTTGCCATTCTTATTATATAATAAGAATGATTTGAGTCCTTATTTTCCAGACGAATGCATTCAGTTCAAATATTCAATCGGAGGCATCGAAAATCAGAAAGTTTCGAAAAATCCAGAAATGATCGACCAGGAAAATAATATTCATGGTGAGCAGGAATTTGAGTCGGAAAGTAAAAATACCAATTTGGAAACAATTTTTAAATTAATTCGAAGAGAAAAAAATATTTCATTGTTTCCAAATATAGATACCATTTTGAGAATATATCTGTGTATGCCATCAACGAATGCTTCCGGTGAAAGATCATTCTCAACTCTTAAGAGAATAAAAAGTTTTCTGAGAAACTCAATTGGAAATGAAATATTGAGTGACATTATAAAATGTCGAAATTGAATTGTTGAATTCTCTTGATGAGACATGTATCATTGAAAAATTCCTCTCGCTCAAGGCGAGAAATATAATATAATTAACAAGAAAAAATCATTAATCGGTATTCAGACGGATTTTTTCGAATTCCAGAAAAGTTTTTCACTTCAGGCGGTAGTTGAACCCTCTAGTGAAAAACTTTTCCGGAATTCGAAAAAATCCGTCTGAATACCGATTAATGATTTTCTCTTATTATTTCACAGACTCTAATAAATATAATTAACGTTTCCCACTTGTTATATTTTTTCATTTGTGCTTGTTGCCGAATGTATGTTCCTTATCATTGTGATGATTAATAATGTTTATTTTTATTTTTTCGTGACTGACCTGTTCATCATGTATTCAACTTTTTGAGAATATTTGTTGCGTTCGTGGATTTTTTATGTCCCTTATTTTTTTGTTGTTGAATATAGTATATATATAAATACATATATACAGGGTGTTTCACCATAAACTGGAATTTTTTCATAATTCGAACTTTTTTTACATGTCTTCAGTGAAAAAAAAATGTCGCCCAAAATGTTTGGAATTTTTCATGGTTGAACTATCTTTCATTCTGAATACTGAGGTGAAAACAGAATAAAAAATATCAATTGGTTTTCTTTTTGTAGCCTTCCAAAGATTACGCTCGGAGAACTTTCATAATTTTTATTCAAAGAACTGGAAGCTGTACGAAGGCCAAAATTGAGCTAATGGGCTGCAAGAATGACCCGGACAGAAATATGAATTTATAAACCAAAAAAATTTTTTCAAAAAACTTCGGTAGGATTCGAACTCTCTACGAGTATGAATTGGGTTTATTTTTATCTTATAAATTTCCGTTACCAAAGCGACGCTAGTAAATCGAATGTGTAGAGTTCGATTCCCACCAAAGTTTTTCGAAGAAAATTTTTTTTGGTTTTTGAATTCATATTTCCGTCCGGGTTACTCTGGCAGCTCATTAGCCCAAATTTGGCCTTCGTACGGCCTCCAGTTTTTTGAATAAAAATTATGAAAGTTCTCCGAGCGTAATCTTTGGAAGGCTACGAAAATAAAACCTATTGATATTTTTTTATTCTGTTTTTACCCAAGTATTCAGAATTGAGATAGTTTAACCATGAAAAATTCAAAAAATTTTGGGCGAAATTTTTTTTTACTGAAGACATGTAAAAAAAAAAGTTGAGTTCGAATTTTGAAAAAATTTTTTCACGGAAAATCTTAGAAAATCGAGCACGTTGAAATAGTGCTTTCCAAACTGGCAACCGAGAAAAAAAAATTCAAACTTTTCAGGCTTTCCGCCATTTTGAAATTTTTTTTCAGAATTCTACACCACAATTGAAATGAGCCCTTAAAAATACTAAGATGTGACCAGTAACCGTTATTTCAAATGTCACGTATAACTCACCACAGTTATCAGAATATTGCTCAGAGTTGACATTAAACTCCCTGTATCTCGCTTATGCGTCGAAAACGGGGTATATGTTATGAGGCAAAAATGACTTTCCCGGTGTCGTCTACACGGCTATATGTGTTTGTCCAGTTTATGGTGAAACACCCTGAATATAAGTTTTTTTTCATTCCCCTTTTTTTCCAACTGCCTGTATGACATATTCGTATTCATTTATAATTTTTGTTGGCTGATATCCCTGTTCGTTTTTTATTAAATGATGACATTTTTGTAATGTGGGGGGGGGCGAAAAACTATATTGTGCCCCGGGCGCCAAGTGGTCTTAATCCGGCCCTGGCTAATGGCCTAGTAGTCGATGCCGTGAAACAGAAAAACTAAACTAAAACTAAACTATTCCTTCACGGCCGTTCAGCGTGAGTTTCGTCGCTATTTCAACATCCTCCAAAATCGGGCCGTTTCCTCTCGAAACACCATTCTTTGTTGGTTTGAAGCACTTTGCATACGAGGTGAATTAATGAGGAACAAACCACCCACACAGTCGGAGCAACAATGAACGTTAATTGTTCCCTTCTTCCATGGCCGCTTTATTTTCAGGTTTGGTGACGTTCATTGGCCTCCTCGGTCCCAAGATTTGGCCATCTGCTACTTTTTTTGTGGAAATATCTCAAAGCAATTCACGTGGAAGTCGCGCAGTTGAGAGAGCAACGTTGGAAACAGTTCTCGGAAAGACTGCAGGAGTGTAGCGCCACCTGACGGATGGGATTTTGCTCACATGAAATCCTAAAATGCTTAGAAATTCTGAATCCAAATTGTTCACTAAAAATTGTTCTGAGTAACAATTACCGAGGTTATGTTTTTTCCAAAACGCCCGACTCCTCTGCCGATGGGCGCTCCAGCAAACAATTCGAAAGACGTGAGAGATCATTGGACCCCCTCCACCCCTGCGAGCCCTCATGATGGCGTTCGCTTCAATGTTGTTTATTGAATTTACAGAGAAGAAATATTTTTCGAAAACAAAAGCTTTTTCAAGGAAAACTTAACCGTATAAGGATTTCTGTGTGAAATTAGTTTTTTATGATATGTATATCACAGGTCGATTTTAGATAACCACTATACTAAATTTCACTGAAAAAAGGTATTATTGCTGGAAAATAAATTCATGATAATTTTCCAAAATCACCCGCCTGACGGCTCGTGATTTTTATACAAATGTCTTTAGCGAAATTGCCGAAATCAACAAACTTTCATTTTACAATCGAGAAATTTTGCCGGCAAAATTTCATCTCTAGTGATATTATACAGGGTGGCCGAGAGATTGACGTTAAAAAGAAAAAAAACGGTCCCTCGTGTCATGGCGACTATTTATGACCTGATCATCTTGAAAAAGATATTAAAAAAAAAAGACAAGACTTCTCTGTGAAATTCTTTTTGTAACTTATTCTCCATGAATTGTACTTTTATACATAAAATAACCAGATTTGTAACTTCGATAAAAATTATGGAAATGTTGGTCTCAAGTAAAAAGGTTACGTGAATTGGATTATGATCTGAATTTTCGAATCGAAATAAAATCGAAATATCATTGATAAAAAATGGTACCTTACACTCTACTTTTGCTATAATTAGCCTTCAAAGTCATCGAGGTGGAAAAATTCAAAGAACTAGACATTTACTACAAAATTATTTTTTGCCATTTTAAGATTTTTCTTTGGAATTAGTGAAATTCAAATTCCTAACAGCATTTATTGAAACGTGGTGACCGGTTTCGCACTAGTAAAACCAATGCATCCTCACACCGATGACCGAATCTTACACACTACAAGAAAAATACGAACAGTTCTAAAAATCAAAAGGACAAAAACAATGCAACCCACCGCTATGCTATTCTCAACAAGGTCGTCAAATCTAAAATGAGATACATAACATTCAAATTCGAGTACAATTGCATCAAATTCCAGCAAAAATTTCAACAAAACCATGCAATCAAAAAATAATAGATACAGGGTGTCCCACGGTCGAGTGCCTATTAGACGTTTCTGGAGAACTGGACATATTTGAAATCCGAAAATTGGGATTATGCTATTGTTGGAAATTCTCTACAGACCTAAAATATTTTTGGAGCCTGAGCACTTCCGGTTATACCTGGAGTGGAAATAAATTTGTTCAAAAAATATTTTTCTCAATATTTTCGTTTCTGATATGATTGAGTATTCAATGCTGAATACATTTCTGGTGAAACCATTGTATTCATTCGAATAGTTTTCAAAATATCGAAAAGAAACCTGAAAAAATGTCAAATATTCATAGTCAGTATTATGTTCATTATTCTTATTCTGAACATCCCGAGTGTAAACCGTTCTCACAACGTCAAAGTAGAAGAATGTGGAGAGGTCATGCATCTTTTGAATTTCATAAATATCATCACAGGGTGTTTCAAATTTAGTATCGAAAACTGTGATCGAAAATTGGCCATAACTTCTGTTTTTCAAATTAGAACCCCATTTTTTTATGATTGCGTTGGATTCTGCAAAGAAAAATAGTGATAGATGTTCTTGCTCCTAAATTCAGTAATTCCCGAGATATTTAAGCTTTTCTGGATTCATGTTGTACGTAGAGTCAAATTCATCTTATCTTTCGCATGAGAATATTCTGTGGCTATAGAAGATTAATTATCCCATTAATAATTCTCAAGTGACAGATCTAATTTTAGGCCTTAACCTTACTTCTCAATTTTACTTCAATGGTTACTGTGGTTTCATCAGAATAGTCATCGAATCTGTTGGTATGAGAATATTCTGTGACCATAGAAGATGAATGATCCCATTCATAATTCACAGGTGACAGGTCTAATTAATAGTTGTAACTATGGTTTCATGAGAACATTAATCGAATTTCTTCAGATTCGATGAATTCGACTCTACGTACAACAGGAATCCAGAAAAGCTCAAATAACTCGGGAATTACTGAATTTAGGAGTAAAAGCATCTGAGAGTGCTATCAATATTTTTTTTTGCAGAATCCAACGCAATCATAAAAAAATAGGGTTCTAATTTGAAAAACAGGAGTTATGGCCAATTTTTGATCACAGTTTTCGATACTAAATTTGAAACACCCTGTGATGATATTTATGAAATTCAAAAGATGCATGACCTCTCCACATTCTTCCACTTTGACGTTGTGAGAACGGTTTACACTCGGGATGTTCAGAATGAGAATAATGAACATAATACTGACTTTGAATATTCGACATTTTTTCAGGTTTTTTTTCGATATTTTGAAAACTATCCGAATGAATACAATGGTTTCAACAGAAATGTATTCAGCATTGAATACTCAATCATATCAGTAGGTAACGAAAAAATTGAAAAAAATATTTTTTGAACAAATTTATTTCCACTCCTGGTAAAACTGGAATTGCTCAATCTCCAAAAATATTTTAGGTCTGTAGAGAATTTCCAACAATAGCATAATCCCAATTTTCGGATTTCAAATATGTCCAGTTCTCCAGAAACGTCTAATAGGCACTCGACCGTGGGACACCCTGTATAGGTTAAGAGCATAGAGCACAAATCAAACCTTTCATGAACCACAAAAATTCAACAATAGTCTCCACTTGCTAAGACTAATGAAGAAGAAAATATAGACGCATACACATTTTCTACAAAACAGCGTTCATCACATACATCTCAACAAAATCCACTTGAGAATTCAAAACCAAAGATGGATATAATTTCCTATGTTTTATAATTTCAAATTTTTCCAAATAATCTACTAACACGCAATTAGTGCCTGTGTGTAATATTTTGAAACCTGTTTCACTAATCCCAAATTTGTCGTTCCTATTTGGACTTTATTATTTATTTTAAGATTTTTCTGATCAAGTTATGAAAGAAAATGCTGAAAATCAATGAAAACTAGCTTCAGTTGGTCAAGAAGAGTTCTAGATGAAAAAAAGGAATCGGTATGGCAATAAACCACACATAATAATGTAAATAAAAAGAAATCTATTTATAAAATTCACAGTAGTTTTCAAAGTGGCCACCTTTAGCCTCAATACAAATTGTACACCTTCTTAGAAAATTTTCTTTTAATCGCATAAAAACTGCCCTGTTCTCTCTTAGGACAAGTTCTGCTTCTCTTAACTTCAGTCGCAGCTCGTCTTCACTCGAACATTCTCGGGCGTAAACAATTTCTTTGAAATAACCCCGAACAAAAATATCCATGGGATTAAGGTCAGGTGAACGTGGGGGCCATTTGATTGGTCCGCTGCGTCCGATCCATCTGTTCAGGAATCGTTCATTCAAGTGATTACTAAGAAGGTGTAGAATGTGTATTGAGGCTAGAGGTGGCCACTTCGAAAACCTACTGTAAATTTAATGAATAAATTTTTTTAATTTACATTATGATGTGTGATTTATTGCCATAGCTATTCTTTTTTTTATCTAGATCTCTTCTTGACCAACATCTGAAGTTAGTTTTCATTTATTCTCAGCATTTTCTATCATACCTTGATCAGAAAAATCTTGAAATGGCAAAAAATAATTCTGTTGTAAATGTCTAGTTCTTTGATTTTTTCCACCTCGATTACTTTGAAGGCTAATTCTAGCCAAAGTACCATTTTTTATCAATGATTCTAAAAGCTGACTGTTGAGCGCAGTTTTTAAGCATACCAAGAAACCGTGAATTCGCCTTTTTACGTTTTCAATTTTGATTCGAAAATTCAGATCATAATCCAATTCACGTAACTTTTTCACTCGAGACCAACAATTCCATAATTTTTATCAAAGTTACGAATCTGGTTATTTTATGCATAAAAGTACAATTCATGGAGATTAAGTTACAAAAAGAATTCCACAGAGAAGTCTTGTACCTTTTTTTAATATCTCTTTTAAGATGGTCAAGTCGAAAATTCTCAAAGTTCATAAAAAAATTCATAACTGGAAAACCGTGAAAAATTGCATAACATACATGGGGGTGATTCGAATAGCCCATGACATGAGGGACCTGTTTTTTCTTTTTGACGTCAATCTCTTGGCCACCCTGTATAGAAGATATAAAAATCCCATATAGTTTACATGCAGTGTGCGAAGTGAGTATTTCGCACACTCTTCGCGCACGGTGTCATGATAACGAAGGAAAATGAAAAAAAGGGTCACTTCGCGTATTGTTGTCAATGCCCGAACCTTGTCATTTTTTGACGTTCGTAGAAAAATGTTATTTTGAATGGGTTTTGGTGAAGTGTTTACTAAATATGGTCTTTTCTTTTTATCACGGACTCCGGTCATCAGAAAATCATTGAATTTGGAACACAGTATTTGTATGATATGCGAAATATTATGGTGCGACCTATTTAGGCGATAGACACTCTTTACTAAGCGATAATATCTTTGGAACCACTAAACCTCAACCTCGTATTTGAATTTCTTGGAAGTTTTCAAACCATTGAAGAAGGCCCAGTCAATTGGAAAACTTTCTTGTCTTTTGCAAATTTTTCATGAAATCAATCTACTCGTTAATCACAGGTGGCTGACCACAACAATCATTCGATAATTTTCCGAAAAATGTTCATAAATCACATAATATGTAATTATATGGTGAAAAATATAACTATTTGTGAATAATGATTGTCTCAACTTGATTAGACAATTCCACTTTTATAATTATTCACATTCTTATAATCAACATCGTTCGAAACAAATTCCATATGAACTAATTTATCCAAATGCAAATAGATAACTTATCCTAAGATTCTTCAATTCTAAATAGTTGAATCATTTAGGTCACGCAAGATTAATAGAACTTATATATTCATTTTCTACCCGAAATGTAAGGATCATCTTCCATTACCGTAATCTTTCTTTATCATTCTTCATATCTCTTCTATAAGGATTTACAAACATTTGTGTTCGGTTTGAAGTAGATAAAAGTTCGATGAAAAATGCCATCAGGCGTGAAAGCGCACTTTAAAGGAAAATTAGAATTTATCTGAAAATCTGCATTTCTGCGGGTTTTTGGCAATTTTATTTGTATTCCACTAAAATCATAAAATAACATTTTTTTTAGACTACAATACAGTATGACGGCATAATAATTATAGAAAAACTGGGCAGCCATTTCATATTTTATAAGGAGAAATATGAATAACTTCAATGAAAATAAATTTGTTATACGTTCATTTATGTCCTACAGTTGTCAGTTTTATGGGCAATTGTGACTTCAATAATTTCCGCGAATATATTTATTACACAAACTGTAATTCGAAATCATTTCAAAAGTGAGGAGAAAAGATGAAAATTGATACTTATATCGTCAGAATCCGATCCACCACTTGATATTATGTCACAGAGTCATTATAACATCACAAACTTGAGATGTTTATCCGCTTTTTTATCTGGTATTCCATGGTTCTACATGTTCTATGATATATTTTCCTAAATTTAATGCTTATCAATATCTGTTCATAAAACAATATTTTATTTCAAACGGGATTCTTGCACTCGAGATTTTCGTATATTTCAGGAGAGCTTGAGGTTACCATTCCAAAAATATAGGTAGGTACTATAAACTTGATGCCTGAAATCTTAAGTATCTAAATCAGAATTCTAATTCACCATTAAATCAAGAAAACATTTCAATTCTGTTCATCACCACTTTAATGGAAATACACGAGGAAACCTCTCTTATTTTCGAAAAGAATTTCAGTACAATACCAAGTGGGGCATCTTGAAATTCAAATTTCAAACCCCACTTAAATATCAAGGATGTTCCCTTCGAAATAAGAAAAAATATTATGTGTTTCCAGTATAAATGATGGCATTTCCCTCCAAATATTTCACGCTCCATTAGACACTATCCTGCCAACTAACTATTCTGTTATAAATATCTAATTACGTAATGTGTACCACACATCTCTACAGGGTCTTTCACGAGGAACCTCACCCATATTTATACGGGAAACTACTGAACGTATTTTCATGAAATTCAGCACTTATAAGTATTTCACGATGCTGATGAAATCTAAAATATTTTCAAGGCATGAGCACCTCCGGTTTTTCCGGAAAAGACCCTGTATAGATATGCATACAATACCTTGTGTTGTCCCGATTGGATTAGGTTTAAGACTTTCTTGTCGATCGAAAATCTGTGATGGGGTCCAACTTTCCATTTATCCCGAAAGGTGTCGCGCTATTTTCCATTGCCACAATAGCGCCGCAACCGTGAAATATTGCGGATAATTCCGGAAGTAGGACACGATCGGCGAGGAGTTCCGTTTTGATTAACAATTATTGGTCACGATGTTTTGTTAGGAGTCGTTACACCTATGCATCTATGCATCTTTATAAAAGAAACAGAAGCTTTCAGTTTGATAACTCGCTCTGTTTATAATCTAGGCATAGATGCATAAAATACCTGGTGTTGGCACTGATTATATTTTGTTTGAGATTTTCTTGTCCATCGAAAATCTGTGATGGGGTCCCACTTATTATTTCTCCCGAAAGGGGTCGTGCTATTTCCCATTACCACAACAGCGCCGCAACCGTGAAATATTCCGGATAATTCCGGAAGTAGGACACGATCGGAAATTCAGAGTGCCGTTTTGATCAACAATTATTGGTCACGATGTTCTGTTAGGAGTCGTTACACCAGGGTTTCTATGAATCTATATCCAGGAAAACCAAATATGATAGAATATCAGTTCAAGTAGAAAAATTTTACATATACCTTATGATTCATATTTTTCCTATAACACCACAAACTCCACTATCAATGCATTACTTCAGTGACACACTCTATGTATCATGAAATGAACTTCAAGACCATATAGATGGTGAAGTAAAAACGTACTCGATAAAACATGCAGGGAGTGAAAATAAAATAATATCAAAACAGATTTTGCTACCGAAGAACTGAACTCTGACTACTGACTTCCACCAGGTGTAAAATTGAGATATTTCCAATTGAACAGTACGAATTGAAACCCCTCCCAACGAGGATCCATGGTGTGTTGATCACGTTGTTCAGTGCAGCCGAACAGCCTGACCAATTATTTAATTGGAAACACACAAACCACCCAGAGAGAACGAATCATTGTCTTCAAACTAGCGCAAATGTTTCGAGAGAAAGTGTTTTATACGGAAAGTATTGTCATGATTATATAATTTTTTTTCAGGAAGTAGGTAAGACTATGATCATTCTAAAAACAAATCAGTTTCAGACACTAGCGGATCTAGGGAGTTTTTCAGACGGGGGGCACAGAATGAGTCGAATTGGTAACATTTCTTCAAAGTCCTATTTATTAACTAGATAGAAAAATGTCTCGTCCTTATAGTGTTAGAGGGTGTTTTTGGTGAATGTGCATTTTTTTTAAAGTGGCTAGAATTTTTTTCCTGTGTGAAATTCTGCGTTTCTGTTATAACATTTTTGTGGAAACTTTTATGTACCATTCAATGATGTCGGTATATTTTCCTAAATCAATGCTCATCATTATCAATATTTATTTATGAAACAATATTTTATTTCAAATGCGATTTTCACACTCGAGATTTTTGTATATATCAGGAGAGCTTCAGTTTACTATTCCAAAAATTAAGGGTACACTTGATGCCTGAAATCTTAGTTATCTGAATCCAAATTCTAGTTCATCATCAACTTAAAAAACATTTCAATTCTTTTCATCAACACTTGAATGAGAATACACGAGTAACTTGTAATCTTTAATTTTCGAGAAGGATTTCAGTACAAAACCAAGTAAGTCATAGTTTTGAAATTGAAATTTCAAGCTCTACTTAAATATCAATGTGTTTTCAGTATAAATGATGACATTTCACTCCAAAAATACCTACTGCTCACTGCTCCACAAGAGTTGTATATCGTATTCCATCGTTTTTAAAAGTAGATATATAATCTTCGAGAAAATCGCTGTAATAGCTATTCATGTAACAAGAACATAAATTAGGTCTTTATGGACGAGCCCAAAAGTTTATGGCAGAGCGAACAAAGCGAGCGAGGCCAATAATTTTGGCAAGTCCATAAGCCTAATTATGTACGAGTTGCATACACAGCTTCATGTTTGACTGCAATGCAGAAATTTTATTTTCTGAAATGGCAATTAATATACAGGGTGGCCAAAAGATTGACGTCAAAAAAAAAAAAAAAAACAGGTCCCTCGTGTCCTGGGCTATTCGAATTAGTGCTGGGAATCATGAATGAATGATTTGAATATTCGAATATTCATTGAATATTTATTCGAATAACTTGGTTTTGAATTATTCGAATATTCATGAATATTCAGTGAATAATTGAATATTCGGTGAATAATTGAATATTCAGTGAATAATTGAATATTCAGTGAATAATTGAGTATTCAGTGAATAGTCGAATATTCAGTGAATAGCTGAATAGTCAGTGAATAGTCGAATATTCAGTGAATAGCTGAATATTCAGTGGATAGTCGAATATTGAGTGAATAGTCAAATATTTACTGAATATTCAACTAATCACTAAATACTCCACAAATTAATTTTTATGAATTTATTTATTCAGGACTGAGCTGAGTAATCCATCATTCGTGATGTTACAAATAAAAGTTTGAATGATCATTCAACTGTC
Source organism: Adalia bipunctata (assembly GCA_910592335.1). Lineage (NCBI taxonomy): Eukaryota > Metazoa > Arthropoda > Insecta > Coleoptera > Coccinellidae > Adalia > Adalia bipunctata. Next base: position 32,691,866 of record OU342951.1, read on the forward strand.
TATTCAGAAATACTTAAAACAAGTTTTTGTGATTTACTACGAACAAATTCTTTGATATTCACATCTGAACTATGAAAAGTCAACAAATGTAACAGTAGTATCTAGGAGCATAGAATGAATGGAGGAAAGGCTCGCTACAAAAATGAACTGCCAAAAACGTCCGCACTTGTCAGTTCGCCGCAAGGTCACGAGATGGCGCCAACGTCTGTCGTGGCTCCAACATGGCTAAACCGATATTTAAAATAAAATTCGTTCTGACAAATTTATTTCCGATCATAGACTTTCCATATAATTGAGCATAAATAGTTGATTAGAAAGCGGTGATATGTCAACAATATTGTTATGATTAATATTTGGTGTTATTTTGAATTAATGAATATGTTTCTAAATAAATTTCTGTATATAGATATATTTTATTGCTTAATGATCTTTGCATTCGTACAAACAAGTTGGAGCTAAAATAATATCAAAATTGTTCAATATGTTTTGATACTTGTCAATAAAAATTCAAACTGTTTACCTTGTGTTTTCATTCAATAATTATATGGAACATAATAGAACAATAATCGAATACAATACAATTTGTTTCGACCTCCTTCAGTCCTTTCAGTCAACAACAAAAACTACAAAAAGTTTTATTATTCAATCACTTTGGTGTTGGTCATGAAAATGTATCAATAAAAATGACAACCACATAATATTCTTTGCAACTGTAGCGCCACAGAACAAGACATATGTGACATATAGCCCTATGAGCGATCACAGCGTTATCTATCGGGCGTCACACAAAACTCTAACCTCCGCCGAAATTGGAAGTTCAAAATGATCTGTCGAGCGTATGAAGCCTTCCCTCCATTCATTCTATGCTCCTAGGTAGTATGTTATATGTTCAGATAGGTACATAGAGTGATAAAAAAATAATGAAGGTTCAGGTTGTAAAATTTGAAATAGTACTGGAAAAGATACATTTTTGGTGAATTATGCAGCTATTAGGTTCAGTTCACGTATATCACTTAATTGAAAGCATTCAATATTTGGATATTTGATTGACTCGATCTTTACTTGATGGATGTTAGGTTAAGGTACACAGATGTGTAGGAATTTGAAAATTGTTTTTACTATCTGCATTCTAGGGTTTCGAATTGGTAGTCGGAAATAATATCCAAATAATCGTGTAATTCTCAAATATTTAACGGCTTCATGATTTAATATAATTTCAAGTATATTTATACGTTTCATTTTTGCCATTTGTGGAAATATGTGTTGACCGGTTTTAGGAAATACAAATTACAAATCAGAATTAAATCCATAAGTTATTCATAGTAACCTTCATAATGCCAACATTTTTGAAAAATTTATTGAACTTTATGTTATACAGTTTAAACTCAAATCATTAATTCTATAAATTTATCGAATAGGAGTAGGTACATTTATTTGTTTTATTTCATTTGATAGTAGAGAGACTGCTATTCATCCGAAATAGGTATACCTAATTTCCAATATATTCTTTTGAATGAACAATAAAATGCAAATTCATCCCCATTGTCGAATACCTTCCGATAGTTTGGAAATCCCAGGCGGCAAAAGTCCAATATAAATAGATTTTATTAGGTTCCGTTCAGGCTCATGAAATTTCTGTCAACGTTAAAATATTTGTACACAAGTTTGTCTACAATCTACAGGCTCTGATTGGGATCAGGTGAAATTTAAAATTTACCTGATGAACGAAGCCACCTTTACTTCAGTAAAAGTAAACAATATCATCTAATACTACCTGGCTGATTTAAATTGGTCAAACTACTGCAATCCCAAAAACAACATCCTTGGCCATCGAATAAACTTCGTCGGTAGCATTATTTGAATGATCATTAATTTGTATAAATAATATAATTTCTAATATTGAATCGTCGGTTATATAATTCCCGATTATATCTCCCTCGAGCTAAAACTTTTTTCCTTTTAAGTATGATAAATAACTATTTGTATCATTAAGGTTTTTAGTGTGTAATATTCAAATACATAATCACTGAATAACTATTCATGACTACTAATGAATAGTTAAATATTCATGAATACTCATGAATAGTTGAATATTCATGAATACTCATGAATAGTTGAATATTCATGAATACTCATGAATAGTTGAATATTCATGAATACTCAATGAATAGTTGAATATTCATGACTACTCATGAATAATTGTTTGAATGAATTATTCGAATAATCGAATAAATTGAAGAATGAATATTCGAATACAAAAAGGCAAAAAAGTCCCAGCCCTAATTCGAATCACCCCCATGTATGTTACGCGATTTTTCACGGTTTTCGAGTTATGTATTTTTTCATTAACTTTGGGAATTTTGGACTTGACCTACTTAAGAAAGATATTTAAAAAAAAGTACAAGACTTCTCTGTGAAATTCTACTGTAACTTAATCTCCATGAATTATACTTTTATACATAAAATAACCAGATTCGTAACATTGATAAAAATTATGGAAATGTTGGTCTCAAGTGAAGAAGTTACGGTAATTGGAATATGATCAGAATTTTCGAATCAAAATTAAAAGTGTAAAAAGGCTAATTCACGGTTTCTCAGTATGCTTAAAAACTGCGCTCAACAGCCAGCTTTTAGAATCATTGATAAAAAATGGTACTTAACAATCTACTTTGGCTAGAATTAGCCTTCAAAGTCATCGAGGTGGAAAAAATCAAAGAACTAGACATTTACAACAGAATTATTTTTTGCCATCTCAAGATTTTTCTGATCAAGGTATGATAGAAAATGCTGAGAATTAATGAAAACTAGCTTCAGATGTTGGTCAAGAAGAGTTCTAGATAAAAAAAAAGAATAGCTATGGCAATAAATCACACATCATAATGTAAATTAAAAAAATTTATTCATTAAATTTACAGTAGGTTTTCGAAGTGGCCACCTCTAGCCTCAATACACATTCTACACCTTCTTAGTAATCACTTGAATGAACGATTCCTGAACAGATGGATCGGACGCAGCGGACCAATCAAATAGCCCCCACGTTCACCAGACCTTAATCCCATGGATATTTTTGTTTGGGGTTATTTCAAAGAAATTGTTTACGCCCGAGAATGTTCGAATGAAGACGAGCTGCGACTGAAGTCAACAGAAGCCGAACGTGTCCTAAACGAGAACAGGGCAGGTTTTATGCGATTGAAAGAAAATTTTCTAAGAAGGTGAAGATTGTGTATTGAGTTTAGAGGTGGCCACTTTGAAAAACCTACTGTGAATTTGATAACTAAATTTCTTTTTATTTACATTATGATGTGTGATTTATTGCCATACCTTTCTTAGACCAGGGTCGATAATTTTTGAAACAAAAAAAAATTACAGTAGGATGAAACCCATTAAAAAAGGAGGGGAATATGATCAAAATGAAAGGAAAAATAAATTACGGTCGATCCGAGTCCGGGAAGTGGGAGGGGGTGAGTTTTTGAGGGTGAAAAATGGTTTTCCTTGATTTCCGGCAAATTTACAAGTCCTATGGAAAAAAATTGAAGGTCGAAGTTGTAGGTAATAGAAAGATCTACAACTTTTGTATTCGCAATTTTTTCACATAACCTCAAAATTTATATGAAAATTTAAAAAAACCAAGTTTTAGGTTTTTTATTTATATCTTTTTCAAAAAAAAATTTTTTTCTACAAAATTTGGTGAAAACTTACCTTATTATATCCCGAATACACTGTAATTTATTTGATTTAAAATATTTATGTTTTCGTCTTATTTTAACTTAATATCAAAAAAGCACCCTAATTTTCAATCGAAAATTCTGACGTCAAAATATCAGCTTTTTTCAAAAAGTTTGGGGGATTTTTGTTCGTTGAAATATCTACTCTCTGATGGTGTGAAAAAATATACATTACTATAAGGAGTGTTCTCAGAAAATGCAAAAAATTGAAAAAACTCAAATTCGAAATTTTTTTTTAATCACTATGTACAATTTCATCAAAAAAATGTGATTGCTGCATTTTTTGCAGGATAAAGAGTTCATTCATTTAATTCGAATTACATTCATGTCATAGAAAATCTTATACAATATAAATATACAGGTAAATCGAATTTAGATACTCAATTCTGATTACGCATTTTATTCTTGTACTAAAATATCATTCAATTTTAATTTTTTATGTTAAGTTACGTTAAACATACTATTTATGAAAGAAAATATTTCTATTCTTATTTGAAGTTGATTAATATAGATTAAAATACAGATAGTATTTACCTTGCTATGTAGATTCCAAACAATTCTTCGAATAAAGTAAATTTCTCACAACTCACTCAATCAAGCTATTGTATGCTGAAAATTTCGAAAATTAGAAATCCTATTGGTTGATTTGACAATTTCGTCGAATAATTCTTTGATTTGTTCAATCAACGATTTATGAAACCCACCATTAGAGTAACTCAGTCTCAGTCCCCACTTCTCTATAAAATAACTTACAATGGGTTAAAAATTAACCAAAGGTCACTCGGGTATATGAATTATCTTAAAACAGCAATAAATAGTCATCTAAAAATATTATTTAAACAAGATTCTACAACTTTTTCAAAATATTGTAGTTTGTAGATGTCTTATTAAATATTAACTTTATTAATTTATTTTTTTGTTAATTATAGAAGTATATTTCAATTTGCAATTTTTTCGTTTATGAATGAAACAGGACATCTTACGTTTTTTGAGTAATTAAAGAGTAAATTTTAATAAATACCTCAAAATTGTACATAATGATTAAAAAAAATCGAATTTGAGTTTTTTCAATTTTTTGCATTTTATGAGAACATTTCCTATAGTAATGTATATTTTTTTTCACACTATCAGAAAGAAGATATTTCAATGAAGGAAAAGCCCCTAAACTTTTTGAAAAAAGCTGATATTTTGACGTCAGAATTTTCGATTGAAAATCAGGGTGCTTTTTTGATATTGAGTTAAAATAAGGCGAAAACATAAATATTTTAAATCTTATAAATTACAGTGTATTTGGGACATAATAAGGTAAGTTTTCACGAACTTTCCGTAGAAAAAATTTTTTTTTTGGATAAGATATAAATAAAAAACCAAAAACTTGGTTTTTTGAATTTTTAACCTAAATTTTGAGGTTATGTGAAAAAGATGCGAATACAAAAGTTGTAGATCTTTTCATTACCTACAACTTTGCCATTTAACTTTTTTCCATAGGACTTGTAGTTTTGCCGGAAATCAAGGAAAACCATTTTTCACCCTTAAAAACTCACCCCTCCCACTTCCCGAACTCGAATCGACCGTAATTTATTTTTCCTTTCATTTTGATCATATTCCCCTCCTTTTCTAATGGGTTTCATCCTACTGTAATTTTTTTTCAGTTTTTACCATTTTTGAAGGTTTCGGCCCTGGTCTATATCTTTTTTTTATCTAGAACTTTTCCTGACCAACATCTAAAGCTAATTTTCATTAATTTTCAGCATTTTTATCATAACTCGCTCAGAAAAATTCTGAAATTGCAAAAAATAATTTTGTAGTAAATGTCTACTTCTTTGATTTTTTCCACCTCGATTACTCTGAAGGCTAATTCTAGCAAAATTAGAGTGTTAAGTACCATTTTTCATCAATGATTTTAAATGCAGACTGTTAAGCCCAGTTTTTAAGCATACCGTGAATTAGCCTTTTTACATATTTAATTTTGATTCGAAAATTCAGATCATAATCCAATTCACGTAACTTCTTCACTTGAGACCAACATTTCCATAATTTTCATCAATGTTACGAATCTGATTATTTTATGTACAAAAGTACAATTAATAATAATAATAATAAATAATAAAACCGCACGGGTGTGGTTTGGTTTCCGCCACGCCACATGGGGGGTGACGTCCCCACGGCCCGAGTTACCTGGGCCACCAAGGGTAAATGGTGGCGAACCCATGAAAATGGGGAAAATGCCAGCGACGAGAAGTGGAAACCGATATCATGGCAGAAGATCGAAGTGCCACTCCACCTGCTGGCTCGACCACCGTGAGGAGGACTGCCCGCAGGGGAGCTCGCAACGCACGTATAAGGTGGAGCCGCGAAATGAATATTGAAGTAATGCGAGCTTTTTATTACGTGAACAATTGCGAGGACAAACCACTTCCTGGATGGAGATACTCCCTCTATAACGAGTTCACCGGAAAGCATCCGGAACTTCAGCTGACGGAAGGGAATCATTCGAGAAAAAGATCGAATTATCCCAGAGGATCGCGGGATATGCACAACGGGCTGTAGCATTGCCAACCTGTCACATCGTGCGGAAATTCCTGAACTAGTGGGGGAACTGAATTGTTTTTTCACTGGTTCATGGAAATAATACCAGCTTAAGCTGAGACCGGGAGACCGATGAGGAAGAATAATAATAAAACCGCACGGGTGTGGCTTGGTTTCTGCCACGCCACATGGGGGGTGACGTCCCCACGGCCCGAGTTACCTGGGCCACCAAGGGTAAATGGTGGCAAATCCATGAAAATGGAGAAAATATCAGGCCAGCAACGGGAGGTGAAAGCCGATATCATGGCAGAAGATGAAATTGCCACTCCACCTGCTGGCTCGACCACCGTGAGGAGGACTGCCCGCAGGGGAGCTCGCAACGCACGTATCAAGTGGAGCCGCGAAATGAATATTGAAGTAATGCGAGCTTTTAATTACGTGAACCATTGCGAGGACAAACCACTTCCTGGATGGAGATACTCCCTCTATAACGACTTCACCTGGAGAAATCGTTCAAGAGAAATCCCAGAGGATCGCGGGATATGCACAACAGGCTGTAGCATTGCAAACCTGTCACATCGTGCGGAAATTCCTGAACCAGTGGGAGGAACTGAATTGTTTTTTCACTGGTTCATAGAAATAATACCAGCTTAAGCTGAGACCGGGAGACCGATGATGAAGAATAATAATAATAATAATAAAGTTTATTTCGATGAATAAACAAATTACATCACTGAGGTACAATAAAATATTATAACCTGTACGCGATATCAAAATAAGAATTATTCTTAAAAATTGTTCCATGAAGAAAAATTTTGAAAAAAAAAGACAAACAGCAATACAAGAAAGCAAATTACAGAATACAAAGGGGAAAGTTGCACTGACAAAATCGGGTGTTCTCTACTATATTCACACTCGATATTCATATTATAAGGTAAGTATGCGTATCAGAAATGTCATTATCGGTAGTAGTTTTCTCTAATCGGGTAAGTAAATGTCTTAATTCGGTTTAATTTCACTGTCACAGTTGATAAATTTCATTCTCATGTTCGGGATATTTTCAATTGTTATTCATTAATTCATTAATTATTCGTCTATTTTCACTAGTCATCCAAGTTTTCATTCGTTTCTTAAATCTTTTCATGTTTTTTATATTTTTCAGATGATCCGGGACTATATTCAAAATTTTTGGTGCAAAATATTTATAACTTCTTTGTCCTATACTTTTTTTACATCTAGGTAGCAGGTAAGTATGATGGAGATTAAGTTACAAAAGAATTTCACAGAGAAGTCTTGTACTTTTTTTTGAATCTTTTTTAAGATGGTCAAGTCGAAAATACTCAAAGTTCATAAAAAATTCAAACTCGAAAACCGTGAAAAATCGCATAACATACATGGGGGTAATTCGAATAGCCCATGACACGAGGGACCTGTTTTTTTATTTTTGACGTCAATCTCTTGGCCACCCTGTATAATACGACCGGTACAACTCCTGATTGTCTGATTCCAAACGAAGTCACCTTCAGAAATACTTCGTCTATGTCTTATCTCCAAATTGAACATTCGAATTACCTATATTGAGTTAGTCTTGAGTCAATAATCGGTTGAATCGCTATTCGTATTCAGAACGAATACATCGTGTGTTACTGTGAAAACACAGTAACACACGATAAAACACATGATAAAAATCAATAGAAGTATTTTCTCAAAACTCGCACACCATTAAAATATAATTCGAGTGCGTTGCTTTTTCATTTAAAGATTAGGTCCGTAATTTTGATTCCACGGATAGAGATTGAATTTCATTCGATAATAACTTCGTCATCTGGAAAGTTTTATAAAGGGGATTGGTTTATTTTGATGAGTTCTACCCTCAGTTGAGAATGAAGACTTTCTAAAACACCCTATAATACATGTAGGGGAATCCAGGGCAAAACGGGGTACTGGGGCATAACGGGGTACCGTCATTTTACGTGTATTTTATTCGAATAAACCCGCCAAATCTCAAACGCATTATCCCTACAACCAATACCCTTCTCCGCAATAGACGCACCACGAATCGGACGTACGTTCGTTTGAGTTTGTCCGCCATAAAGTTATGAAGGCCGTGTGTTGTAAAAGTGGATCATTTATTCTCTCAAGGTACGTACATTTTTCGAAAAGTTTTTGTTGTTTTGTTAATGCTATATTGTTATTGCCTCTATATAGATACTTTATCAAAAGCATGGCTTCAAGATTACGTTGATACTGATTTTTGTTTCTTGTTTTATTTGAGCAGGTATTTTGGGGCAAAATGGGGTTTTGATAATGGGGTAAAACGGGATCCCATTTTACCCAGTCCTTGGGGACCCCATTTTGCCCCAAGCAATTATTGAGATTTATTATGTTTCAGATGGTACGAAAATACGCAAGAAAGACAACTCGTCAAAATTGGTCTAAAGAGTCGATGAAAGAAGCAGTGCAGGTGATTATTGGGGGTACCATGGGTTATGAAAAAGCAGCACACCAATTTGAGGTGCCTCAAACTACATTAGAACGTTATGTTGCAAAAGCAAAATTATGTTCCTAAATAAGTTGGTATATCATATATTCATATATCTCTAAGAGTTTTGTATTAATAAAATATTTTCTTTCACCTACACGTACCTAATACACTAACCCATTTTACCCCAGACACAATTCCCATTTTGCCCCGTATACGGGGCAAAACGGGGAAAGGCCTGACTTTTAGAAAATATATAAAAAAAACACGTAAAAAATTTTAGTGGGTGATTTGGTTGGCTAAAGTCTAAAGATAATATATTTAGCTAGCTTAATTCAAAATGGCAATGTTGAGTTATTATGTTTTATGAAAAAATGAGGATCTTAAAGTTAGGTACCCCATATTGCCCCGGATTCCCCTACATTCAATAAGCAAGTTATCAACAAATTTCAATACTCACCTTCAAATTTCTCATAAAGCTGAAAATCTAATTTCTCTGGTACAAATTTTGGTTTCGATATCTTCGATTCAAGGTCTGCCCTGCTCAATGTCAGAGAAGTTACTTTCTTTAAGACACCACTATCTGGACTTCTACATAGGTCTGATGCATCGTCAGGAACTGACATATGCCTTTTGTAGTCTGGAAGCCCTTTAAAAATAGAAAATAATTTACTTAGGATGTTTGCTATTATGAATTTCACAATATTGGGACGTTGCTCATAATCAAGAGATGTCAACATTGTGTATGAAATGATGGATGATAGATGTATCTATGATGCATCAAAATTGAACTTATCCATAGAACTCATACTAACATCATTGAGTGAAATAGTTAATGACAGCGATTTATCAAGGTCGGGTTTACGGGAGGGGGATACCATGAGTATCCAAAACCTGAGAAAAAGGTGGTTTGTGTACCTGATTTAATTGTTTTCAATCGTTATTGATCGTTATTATCCCTCCCATGAAAAAGAACTATATCCGCCCTTGCGATCAATGGTCGAAATATTTTGATTCTTCGTTAATCTTATGAGACCATTAATAGCTGAATTAATAAACGAGTTGATTACAAGATATTTCCGTCGACCTCATCACGAATTGAATATGAATTCTCGATAGAAATGAATTTTTATTTTGCATAATAGAGAAATTTGGCATAATGTAAATTTCTATGTTCATTTCGATATATGTATTAATATTTATGCTCCCTATGGAACAATTCGAAAAATTCATAGAGGGAATATTGGACATGTTGTGACTACAGGGGCTTTATACAGGACAGTGGCGACAATAGACGTTCACGTTTTCATTGGTCGGACTGTTTTCGACCACTAATGGCGGACTTTCATTGATTTGTTGTCATGTCATAGTGTATAAAGCTCAAAATCGAGTCGAATGTCAAACAGCACGACACTCAAATGTAAACAAATATCCGCCATGTTTGTGCAAAAACGTGTTCTATGACCCTATTGTCGCCACTGTCTTGTATAAAGCCACTGTAGTTGTGGCATTCTGAATAGTTTACAAAGTTTACATTTATATCACTTATGATATCCCATAAGGAAGGTGTGGACAAAGTGGAGGTTGAAGTATTATCTACTTTGCAACTTGTATCACCTGAAATTTCTTCTGCAGTCTATTTTATTTTGAATGGAGTTGTTATGTTGTTAGTATACCCTTCTGTGATAGAAGTTGATTTCCAACTAAGCTCGATAGTGCCCTGACTGAATATTTTATGTTCGGTTGCCATGACAATCATGCATTAATATTATTAATAAGAAATCATACATTAATAGTTATTTAATCAACTAGTTTATTAATGACAGCGATTAATGGCCGAAATATTTCAACGCGTGAGCGGAGCGAGCGCGTTAATGTTTGAGACCATTAATCGCTGAATTAATAAACGAGTTGATTACAAGATTTTTCCGTCGACCTCATCAGGAATTGTATATGAATTCTGGATAGAAATGAATTTTTATTTTGCATAATAGACAAATTTGACATAATGTAAATTTCTATGTTCATTTCGATATATTAATATTTATGCTCCCTATGGAACAATTCGAAAAATTCATAGGGGGAATATTGGACATGTTGTGACATTCTGAATATTTACATTTAGTTCACATTTATATAATTACCTATGATATCCGATAAGGAACGTGTGTAGAAAGTGGAGGTTGAAGTATTATCTACTTTGCAACTTGTATCACCCGAAATTTCTTCTGCAGTCTATTTTACTCTGAATGGAGTTGTCAATATATTTGTATATTTGTATATTATATTTGTATATTTGTACTGCATACAAGGAGCATACAATATTTGACCCATCAATCATACATGGGGAGTCAATATAATGATATAAGTACTATAAAAATAACAACATAGCATTAGACATAGAGAATGTAGGATCTAAATATGAAGTCATAAAATATTCACAGCCAAATGAGCAAATAAATAACAGTTATACTCATACAGAAAGTATATGACAATCTACATAATTACACGACAGACAAACAATTCAAACTAATGGGTCTGTGAAGTATTCTTCCATCCTGTAGTAAGCTTTTTGCACCAACCTCTTTTTGAGTACTCTTTTGAGTTTCTTCTTACTGAGCTCTTTATATTCCCCTGGTAGCGCGAGTTATTATATTCCAGGGCACGATGAACTTCGTTCGAGAGCCATGGAAGTGCTAACTCAGCATCAGCTACTTTCCGCAATCCGAGAAAGCACACCGAGCTTATAAATTGTATTGTATTCATCATTTTTATCAGTCTTGACATACCTACCAATGTAATCTATCTGTACGAAATATAATTTTTAAAAACGCTTTTACTGCCTTGAATATTATAACTGGCGCAGTCGACGGAGTTTCACGGGAGTTTTCATTGTGAAAAACTTTAGAGTTCTACCCTCTTTTGTGAAACGAGAACCTACCCACAGCAGTAACTCAAAAATCCATCCAGGAAGAGAGCATGCAGTTGTGGATTATCATAACAAGGTGGTGAGCGTAATTTTTCTTTGTTAATGTCAGACTCCTCTAATCCCCTTATTGATTCTCTTGCGGAAACCAATTCTGAATTAGAGACAGATTTATTAGAATCTTTTAATAACCTTTCACTCAGTAGCAGTAATTTATCTTTAAATATGCCAAACGCACCAGAGAATTTTGATATAAAAAATCTGAGCATCGTGCCTGATTTTGATGGAAACCCAAATAAATTATACAGATTCATTCAAGCATCGGAGGCAATTCTAACTCATTATTTTGACCGTACTAATCCAAATAATTTCCAAAATTTGTTACTTTTGAATGGTATTTTAAATAAACTTCATGGTAAAGCAGAAGAAGTTGTTGCTATTCATGGGGCTACAGGAAATTGGAATGATATAAAAAATTCTCTTTTATTGCATTTCGGTGATCAACGTGATGAAAATAGTCTGAATCAAGATCTTGTTAATCTGAGGCAAAATTTTGGAGAATCCCCTCATGATTTTTATGAAAAAGTAATCACTTTGTTGAATACCATTTGTAATCATATTGATTTAAAATGCGAGGTTGCGTTAAGAGCCAGCAAAAGAATTTTTTTCCAAAAGCAAGCATTGAAAACATTTTTAGCCGGTCTGAGAGATCCTCTGGGACCTATAATCAGAGCTATGAGGCCTAATTCATTATCAGAAGCACTTCAATTCATAATAGAGGAGGACAATATCAAGCATTGTCAAAGATCACATCAATCAATAACGCATAACCCTAGAAGACCCTTAAATTATAATAATCAGAGAAATTATACTCAAAGACCTTCAGATTTTCGCCAAAATTTTTCTAATAGAGTACCCACTGAACAGCAAAGCTTCATTCCCAATCAGCAATTTCCTAGTAGACCTGTAACTATTCAAAGAAATATAAATTATAGGGAACCAAGATATTTTTCTAATGCTCAAGTCTTTGGAAACCCCCAGCAACCTAAACCTACTCCTATGAGTATTTCTACAACTCACACTAAACAAAGAACACAACCTATGAGCACATCATCAAATAGTAGAAATTTTTCAAACGGACAGAATCGTTCTTTTCGACAAAAACCAAACTTTATAAGTGAGGAACTTTTTAATACCGAATATCATCATAATCCTCAAAGCTCCCAAGAACATCTTGAAGATGAAGAAATTTTTGACCATTGTGAACAAAATTTTTCGAACGTCCATTATCAAAACCAAATCAAATAATAGAATTTCATGTCTCTAATGGTAAACGTGAATTACCACATATAGAAATTAAGAACCCACCTCTTAAATTGCTTATTGATACAGGATCTACAAAATCATTTATCAATCCTGATTTAGCTAAAAAATACTATTCTAAATTTGTCTTTAAAGAACCATTCACAGTCTCAACTGTCCATCAAACTTCTCATCACGAATTTTGTGCTAATATTCCTATATTTGCTGAGTTTAATCGATATAATGAAAACTTTAAATTCTATCTATTCAAGTTTCATAATATTTATGACGGTTTAATTGGATTAGATAACTTAAAACTTTTAAATGCGTCCCTTAATTTTAGCAGTTCTATGCTAAATACTCCTTTTTCAAAATTGCCTATAAAATATCAAGAATCTGCAAGTAAAGCTCCATTCAAAATAAAAGTCGATGCAAATTCGAGAATCATCGCTAAAGTACCTATCAGACACTTATCTGGTGATGTAATTATCCCCAAACAAGTTATTCAATCTTGTAAAATTTCGGAAATCGTAACTTGTTCCAAAAATGGCCTAGCGAACGTGGAAATTTGCAATGAAACGAATGAAGATATTATCCTCATTTTAAACAATCCTATAGAATCTATTCTCATTCAGAATAATTTCGAAATTTTTCAAATGGAAGATAATCACGTTTCAGAACATTTGGATATAGAAGAATTAATTAGAACCAATCACATGAATGAAGAAGAAAGGTTTCATATTTTAAAATTATGTCGTAAATTTTCAGATATCTTCAAATTAGAAAACCAATCCCTTTCTTTCTCTAATCAAATAAAACACTCGATTAAAACAAAAGATGATATTCCTGTCTATTCGAAATCTCACAGATATCCTTTCATCCATAAAGAGGAAGTTAAAAACCAAATAAATTCCATGTTGGAACAAGGTATTATCAGACCTAGTCAATCACCCTGGTCATCGCCAATTTGGGTGGTACCAAAAAAAGCCGATGCTTCTGGTAAACAAAAATGGAGAGTTGTTATTGATTTTAGAAAACTGAATGAAAAAACTATTGACGACAAATATCCAATACCCAATATTAGTGATGTTCTTGATAAAATTGGCAAATGTCAATACTTTACAACTTTAGATTTAGCTAGCGGATTCCATCAAATTGAAATGGATCCTACTGATATTCCGAAAACTGCATTTAATGTAGAAAATGGTCATTATGAATTCCTACGTATGCCATTCGGATTAAAAAATGCTTGTTCCACTTTTCAAAGAGTTATGGACAATGTACTCAGAGGACTAGAAAATTGTTTAGTTTATCTAGATGACATTATTGTCTATTCAACATCGCTGCAAGAACATATCGTTAATCTTTCAAAAGTTTTCAAAAGACTCAGGGATGCCAATTTTAAAATTCAATTGGACAAGTCAGAATTTTTAAAAAAGGAGGTAGCTTATTTGGGGCATATAGTAACGACAGAAGGGGTCAAACCTAATCCAGACAAAATTAGAGCTATCAAAAATTATCCAATACCCAAAACGACCAAAGAAATTAAAGGCTTTTTAGGACTGTTAGGCTACTACAGGAAATTCATTCGTGATTTCGCGAGAATAACTAAACCTTTAACGGCTTGTTTGAAAAAGGGTGCCAAAATCGATCATACCTCATCGTTTATCAACTGTTTTGAATATTGTAAAAAATTGTTAATGAACGAACCTATCCTTCAATATCCGGACTTTTCTAGAGAATTCATTATAACTACAGACGCTAGTAATTTTGCAATTGGTGCGGTTTTATCCCAAGGCAAAATCGGCAATGATAAACCAGTGGCGTATGCATCAAGAACACTGAATGACAACGAGCAAAATTATAGCACTATAGAAAAGGAACTTCTTTCCATAGTTTGGGCAACCAAATATTTCAGACCCTATATTTTTGGCAGAAAATTTGTTATTGTAACGGATCACAAACCATTACAAAGGTTAATGTCTCTCAAAGAGCCAAATAGTAAACTTTTGAGATGGAGATTGAAACTTGAGGAATTTGATTTTGAAATATTTTATAAAAAGGGCAGTTCTAATACTAATGCAGATGCACTTTCAAGAATCGAAATTCACAATAAGGATTTCTTTGAGTATATGGAAAAATTTAATGAAGGATTTTCTAAGCATAAAGCAAATAACGATAGCGAATCAATGATTGTCAATTTAGAAGAAGGAGATGGTAACGATCAAATTACACATAAGGAATTATCATTTGAAGATTTTGAGAAACGTTTGAGCATGAATGAAATAAATTTTTCTCCTAATGTAATCGAAAAAATTGGTAATTTATTTGATGCACCAGATTACTATTCTCTTGGTCACTGTGTATCTGAAGATTTCTATATGAATAAAGGTATAGCACTCGATTTTAAAGAAAAATTTGGCAATGTTCAAGAACTCAAGTCTCAAAATAAAAAAATTGGAGAAGTGGCTGAAATTGAACAAAACAAAAGGAAAATTTATTATTTGGTCACTAAAGAGTTGTATTATCATAAACCACGATACGAAACAGTTTTTCGAGCACTTCTCAACCTCAAAAAATTGTGTCAGAAAGATGATGTAAATTACCTTGCACTACCAAAGATTTCTAGCGGTTTGGATGGACTTGAATGGAATAAAATATTCAGTATGATCAATTTTATTTTTGCAAATTCCACCGTGAACATTGACATTTATTATTTAACTCAAGAAGAATTAATTAATTTCCAGAACATCGAAAATCAAAACGAATCAGATGGAAATACTATACATTCGAATCACGAAAACCCAATTCAAGAAATTCCCATTTCTGAGAAAGTTTTGAATGTTTTCGACAATCAAATAGTTTTCGAATTTGTTTTTCATTCTCCAGCAGAAGTTAGAGTAGAAAAATTTTTTTCAAACAAGCAGAGAATATTTGTTCAATTATCCACTAGCAATTTGAATATAGAAGTTATAGAATTTTTCAAAACATATTTAAGTCCAAATATCCTTTATGCTTTATATTTCAAAAAAGATGACTATTATAAAGAAATTTGCGAGATTCTCAGAAAGACTTTCAAGCAATCTGCTTTCAAATTATTAAAGTGTAATGAAATCTTGGAAGATGTAGAGGAAAAAGACGAACAGGTTAGGATTGTTAAATATATGCACGAGGGAAAGACCAATCACAGGGGAATTTCTGAAACTGTTACTAGAATAAAAAGAGCATATTATTGGCCTTGTATTCAGAAAGACGCTACAGAATACATCAATAATTGTGAATTATGTCAGCTCAACAAGTATGATAGAGATCCTCCGAATCAAAAATTAATGCTTACGCCCACACCATGTAAACCCTTTGAAATTGTTCACATCGATACTTTTCAAGCACAAGGTAAAAAATTTCTTACAATTGTCGATGCTTTTTCTAAATATGCCCAAGCATATCCGCTAATTTCCCTTACAGCTATAGAAATAGTAAGATCTCTTCTAATTTTTATGACGCATCACGGTTCACCCTCAACGATAGTGATGGATAATGGAACAGAGTTCAAAAATAGTACTGTATCTGAATTTCTCGACCTACACCAAATTTCTCCTCATTATATCACGGTAAACAATTCACAATCCAATGGTATCATTGAAAGATTTCATTCCACTATTTTGGAACATTTGAGAATTTTAAAGGCTAAAAACAATGATTCGTTGAATATTGAGGATTTGATGCCCTATGCAATTTTTGGTTACAATAATACAATTCACTCTTTAACAAAACAAAAACCTATTGATATAATTAATGGCCATTTAAATAGTAAGGACCCCCTCAATATAGATATAAACAAAACTATTATTAATAATTATGTCGAAAACCATAAACAAAAAACTAAAGAAATTTACAGGAGATTGAACGAACTGATGGGGGAGAGGAAGCAAAGCATTATAGAGAAACATAATGAAAAAAGACATGATCCTTTAACGTATAAACCCGGTACTATTGCATATAGAAAAGTTAAATCCAATATGAGAAATAAACTTACCCCCAAATTCTCTAAAGAGAGAGTACTGCGTAATCGGAAAATTAAAATAAGTAGTGATAAGAAGATTTTGCACAAACAGAACCTCAGAAAACCAAAAACTAAATCTAAGAAACTTTTTCAGGTTGATCCTAATGATCCTTTGAGCAGCTCAGGACATTCAAATAATAAACCTGAAGGACAATCCGGGAGTTCTTCCGATTCACCTAGGCACAGCAAAAATTAAAAGCAAATTTCACAATTTCATACATTACTATAATCTTAAACCAATTTCCGTAGAGTTAAAATATTTAGAATTCCATTATAAGACAGTATCTAGTACTATTTTAAATACTTCAAATTCTATGTTTCGTACAGAATTGGAAAATCATAAGAAATTTTATGAATATCAATTAAGCTTAGCAAAGCAAAAATTGAAAAGTTTGATACCGATGGGACGATCTAAACGAGGAATTATTAATGGATTAGGAACCATAATAAAGAGTATCACCGGTAATTTAGATGCAAATGATGCATTACATTATGAATCAGCTTTAAGAAAGCTTCAAGACAACCAGAAAGGAATTATGATAAATTTAAATGCAGGTATCTCATTGACCGGTGAAGTAATTGAAAATTTCAATAAAACCATTTCAATCCTCAGACATAACCAAAAAACGATTGCTTCCCAACTTGAAGGAATCTCTGGAAAATTTAGTCAATTAACTGATAATTTTTATATGTACATTCAAATAAAGAATCTCATGGACCAAATTGGAATTTCTGTCAATATTATCATAGAATTAATCGATGAAATTGAAAATGCCATTAGTTTTTCAAGGCTTGGAATATTACATCATAGCATCATTAAGTTTTCAGAATTGAATTCAATAATCGCTGAAATAAAAACTTTATATTCTTCAGATAACTTAATATTCACTGACGAAAAAGAATATCACAGATTTTATGAATTGATAAAAGTAGATGCATATTTCGTCGAATTCAGAATTGTTTTCATTCTTCATTTTCCAATTGTTCACCCTGAACTTTTTTCTCATTACCATTTATTTTCAATCCCAACTATCAACAACACCATTCTTATTCCCAAAAATACCTATCTGACAAGCAATGAAAAATGGTATCAATACGCTTCTTCGCCTTGTGTTGATTTACACCCACTATATTACTGCGAAAACGATAAACTTAATGATGGCTCAGAGGTAGAAGATTGCTTGTTCCAGCTGTTGCATCTCCAAAAATCCATTGGTTCCTGTCAAAATCATCCTGTGGAAACCAACAAGAATGTTATCCAGCAAATTGGCAATGGTAGATTCATCATGATAGCTCCGAGTGGAATAAAAATCCGCACAGTATGTAGAAGAACTGATGTGAGCACATTGAAGGGAAACTTCTTGATAAACGTTCCGAAGGGATGCCACTTCGAAAACTCAGAAGAAAAATTCTACAACGACAAAGAAATCCTGAAAGGAGAACCAATGTATCTTCCCCAAATTGCTGCTGATCTGAATGCAACAACCTTTACTGCATTCAAAATAAAACTTGAAGATTTTTCACTGGATCAAATACACAAACTGAAGAAAAAACAAGAGGAAATTCAGCCCTTAATTGAAAAACAAGAGAGCACCAAATCATTCCACGAAATCTTGATATATATTATTTATTTTCTGTTTTTCATAGTTATCTCCTATTTTGGTTCGAGGAAAATCATGTTATGGCTGAAGTCCCCGGTTCCAGGAAATCAACCAGAGAGTCAAGAATCCCAACCACGAGCAGTTCCATTCTTCACTACGTAAGCACCTTTCTGAGGATGGAGGAGTTATATTCCAGGGCACGATGAACTTCGTTCGAGAGCCATGGAAGTGCTAACTCAGCATCAGCTACTTTCCGCAATCCGAGAAAGCACACCGAGCTTATAAATTGTATTGTATTCATCATTTTTATCAGTCTTGACATACCTACCAATGTAATCTATCTGTACGAAATATAATTTTTAAAAACGCTTTTACTGCCTTGAATATTATAACTCGCGTTATAGATTTTCAACGCTAGATGATTTATACTCAGTTGTGTTGTTGTCAATCTATGATGGGGTATGATGAGTTTATCAGCGTTTCTGGTGTTATACTCATGGTTGAAATTATTCCGGAGAATGCCATCTTTATGGTCATGTATATATATATATATATATATAATACAGTTTAATATGAACATAGAGGACAAAGTGAGGATATTTCCTTGTTTGAATAATTGTCGACAACTATCTGTTTTCTTGGCGTCATATATTATTATTCTTACGGCGTTTTTCTGTTTTATAAATATATCCTCTTTGCCAGGCATATTTCCCCACGACAATATTCCATACGAAATAGCCGAATGAAATATTCCATAGTACGCAACCCTTGCGGCCTGTTGACCGGCCATTTATTTCATCCTTCTGATAACAAAGGTTCCCTTTGACAGATTCTAACCCAGTTCACTTATGTGGTCTGTGAACTTAAGGTCTGACTGTAGTTGGACTCGAACTTGGGGTGAGTGGTTTCTGAGGATTTCGTTTCGAAGCAAACTGATTGCGTCTTCTCGGGATTCATTTTCATCTTATTTGCACTGAACCACTGCTTGGCTTTCAATAAAGTATTTCTACTATTAGCCACTAGTTCTTCTTGGTTCCTAGCAACATCGAGAAAGCTGGTATCGTCCACAAACATTACTGAGTCCTGCTGATTGACATTAGCAGGGAGATCATTGACATATATCAGAAACAATATTGGTCCCATAATGGATACTTGCGGAACTCCACATGTAACCAGCTCCCAGTCAGAACTGTCTGTTTCAATTTGAACTTTCTGATATCTGTCCTTTAGGTAGCTGGCAAGTAGTTCAAGAGCAACTCCCCTCACCCCGTAATATTCCAACTTATTCAACAACAGCCGGTGATCAATACTATCGAAGGCTTTGCTGAGGTCACACGAGGATAATTTACATTTTTTGCCTTCGTCAATACCATTTGCAATCTTGTGAAGGATTTCTGCCAGTGCTGTTGTGGTTGATTTACCTTTTAAGAAGCCATGTTGTTGTTTGCTCCAAAAGTTATTTTTCTCGAAGAAGCTGACAATCCTATCTTTAATCGCAGTCTCTAGAATTTTCGATAGAGCTGGTTGTATCGGAATTGGACGAAAGTTGCTTATCTCCCCTGCTTCTCCACCCTTATGTATCGGTAAAACTCGGCTATTCTTTTATTGGTCGGGGAAATATCCCTCTAACATACATCTTGAGAATATGATGCTCAGTGGAAGAGAGATTTCTTGAATTATTTCTTTCAAAACTCTGGTAGATAGGCCGTGGATATCCTTGGTATTCTTACATTTGATTTTTTTTGTAATTTTTTCGATCTCCTCCAATGTTACGTCTTTCATGTATAGAGAATTTTTGGGTTGCCCTCAACAGTTCTTCAATAGTTCTTCCGGCTTAATGTGCGTGCTCACACAGCTCATTCTTGTTTCGTTCCCAATGTTAACAAAGTACCTGTTCACTTCATTAGCCGAGTTTGTTGGTTTGATATGTTTTGTTTCTGACTGGGTGCCTTTCTTTATTATTGACCACATAGTTTTTGTTTTGTTTTCTGATTTTTCTATCATTTTAAGGTTAATGTTGCGGTTGATTTCCGTCAGTTTTTCTCTAAATTTCATTTTGTGTATATTGTACGCCTTCCTACTTGCTTCATCCTTTTTTACTTCACAGACTGTAGCCAATGCATCTAGTGTTCTCCTCAGTCTGATGGCTTCCTTGTTAGAGTTAGCTTTTTTTTATTATTTCTTTTATGGGTTACTACTTGTTCTGGGCATGATTTATTATACGCTCCCATAAAATATTCCCAGAATGTGTCGAAAGCTGTTTTAGCTGGTTCAAGGGTTACCAATTGCGACCAGTCTGTCTTGCCAAGCTCGCACTTGAAGTTTGCTATGTTTCTCGTGCATAAATTCCTGGTCACTTTTGTACTCTCTTTTTCCACTTTTGAACTTGATCTGAGATTACATCCCAATAGCTGACCTTTATGATCCGACAGATGTGGTTCGATGGTTTCTGCCACTATTTCTTTACAGTCTGAAAATATGTTGTCTATCAGCGATTGTGATGTATTAGTTACTCTGGATGGTTCGAAAAACTTTCCCTCCAATCCATATTCCCCAAAGAGATCCTTTAATTTCCTTGAGTTACAAGAATCATTGGACATATCTATATTGAAGTCTCCCGAGATGAATATATGTCGCCGGTGTAGGTACGAATTCATCAACTCCTCCAGGCATTGTCTTAGGTGCTGTAAGAATTCATCCACATTTGCTTGGGGGGGTCTATAGATTGCCAAGATGATCGATCTGACTTCTTTCACCCAGACTCCACACACTTCAATTACTGATTCTACTGAGCATTCGGAAATCTGATGCAGACATTCAACATGCAGTGTTTTGTTGCATAATATGAGGGAGCCACCATAATTATTTCTTCTACAATAGTATGCCATATTTCGGAATCCTGGAATGCACAGTTTACTAATATTGAGCTGACTCACCCAATGTTCTGTGATTGTGGCCACCTGGATATTGTGTTGTTCTAGTAATTCCTGTAGTTGTTCAATTTTTCCGTTTATCGACCTGATATTGATGTTAATTACTTTGAAGGTGTGATCTTCGCTTTTTATTGTATTTTGGTTGGTCACGAAAAAAATGGTATCTCTTCATTATTATTCCTTGAGGCCAGAATTGTTCTTTATTCAGTTCATCCAGAAGTTCGAAGTCGAAACCCACCTTAAATGATGAGTTGGGACTATCATCATTTGATATTTTTTGAATTTCGAATTCTCTTTGAGGCTGTTTCATTTTCAAGAATTCGATTAGGTCATCTTCTGAACAATTTTTATTCACACGTCCTACATATATCCAGGCTTTACGATTAGCTGCTTTCAGTGAATAGGCACGCTTATCAGCTCCAAGCGTGATTTTCTTATTTTTTCCGTCACATATTCTTCCAGAAGTTATCGCTGATGTCGCTGGTATTGATAGTGAGGACGGTGTAGTTTCCTTCATCAATTTCGTCTTATCTGCATATGTAGCTGCATCGGTTATCGCGGCCGTCGATAATGAGGTTGATGCAGTATTCTTTATTAATCTCCCCTTATCTGCATATGTTACTACATCCGATGTCAACAGGTTACTTTTCTCAGATGTTGTACTGCAGTTATCTGCAGGTTCCGATGTTTCAATCAAAGATGGCACCAATGTAGCTTTATGTTTGTCAACTTTTTCTAATAGTGAGATATATTTATTTAGTACCTTTATTTTGTCTCGTAGTTCCTCGTTCATATCTGCCTTTTCCCGAAGAAGTTTATTCAGATACGTTATTTCAGTATTTTTTTTGCCATCTGCGGTCTGAGTTTCAGTTGACTCTGACTCATCTCCCCCTGAAACCTCCACATCACAATCTTAATGTATCCCAGTGCTATCCTCGTCCAGCTTATTCCGTTGACTCGTGGAATGTTCAAGACATAACTCATCTAGACTAGCTAAACGAGCCTTCACCTTTTTTAGCTCCCTTTCCTTCTCTTCATAGTCGCATAATTTGGAGGTTCTATCATCACAACATATCACCTTTCCATTGTCCACATAAATTCCATTTATGACAATGAAGTGTCAGAAGTTTTTTGAATTTGCTCTTACTTTTTTGCTGATTTTTCGCTAAAAACAACCACTCCAATCTATGGGAGATGATCCCCCAACATAAGGGGCCTGTAGCGTTCCTCGAACACCTGAAGAACAGAAGAATCATCACTTGGAAGATCGGACCTGATCGAAAGATCCTCCCGATCCATAAGAGAGTTAGGACTTTGTGAAAAGGTTTTTTAGCAGGTGAAGTAATTTTTTTTACTGCTTCTTTCTCGTTTTTCCTTCTTTTTTTCCTGTTACAGATATAATTTCAAGACATTTGCATCCAGTTCAATGAAAAGACAATTTTCAAGCACAAGGAGCTCTGTAACATGGATAGCAGCATATTTTTGTTGAACAAATTCAGTATCACCACACATACACGGGGAGACAGAGTTTTTTCAGAGGTTTTTATCTGTTCTCGTGTATCATACTCAGAATTGTATGGTACCGGTACCCCGTTTACATTTCCTCTGCTAACACTTAGATTTGGAGCGGGAAACAGATTTTATTCATTTATATAATCTGGTCCTTGTAGCCATTTCTTCACACGTGCCATATGCCATGTATTGTTTGGTTTAAGAAAACAGTTTGTAATACTCTCTTTCAAAAGAATATATATATATATATATTTTAAGGATACAGCTAGGGTGATATCTACTTCCACACGAATTACATGTAACGCTAATTTTCACCTCCTTACTACACTTTTTGCAAGCAATCATTTTGTAACAGAGTTACAATTATTTAATTATTTATTTCGAACGACGCATCTACGTGACGTTTGTTCACGTTTTTTTCTTTTTAATATACCCTTCTGTGACAGAAGTTGATTTCCAACCAAGCTCGATAGTGCTCTGACTGAATACTTTATGTTCGGTTGCCATGACAATCATGCATTAATAAGAAATCATGCATTAAAATAGGTCATTAATGGATGATTTCGAGTGCGTTAAAATGAGCTTTTATTCTATGGTCGACGAAAAATAGGTCATTAATGGATGATTTTGAGTGCGATAAAATGAGCTTTTATTCTTTGGTCGACGAAAAATGTAGGTACTTCATTCGCTTTTATAAAGTATCGCGGTTAGCCATGATTTAGGTTTATCAAGTTCTTTCACTTAAAACGGACGGAGGTTGGTACTAGTGAAAATCAAGTGACATTGCCATGTCTACTTTCTATTTACTCTTCTTTAACTTTATAAATGGAGTTAGTTCGTCTAAGGTTTAACTGTGGCGCAGATTTCGAACTACTGCATTTTCATACTGGAGTATTTCAAGTTGTGCAAAAATGTATTCAAATGTCTTCTGAATTACATAATATTTTCTCAAATTCATTAATTTCCCAAAGTGAAGGAACATTTTGATAAATACGTAATTACTACGATTTTTTAGCAGAAACGGCAACGTTGCTCATTCAACTGACAGAAGAATGACTATAACCCAACATTTTCAAAACATACACGGTGAAATGTGTCAGAATTTCATGGCAAACCGCGATACTTTATGGAAGTTAATGTAGTTATGCTAGATAGACCTGGCTCTATGGTTGATTGTGTCCAACCATAGACTCGAAAATTACAAAACTCACAACATTTTCATCGCCATTTATCGGGTTGATACACCAACATAAACAATAAATTATTATAAATTTGACTATTAGAAGCCGCGGCATTATTGTAACACCACGAACTACCTATTTCCAATGTTCTTCATGTGAGCATACCGAAAAAAGTCATCACAAGATCTTTCATTCCGAAAATATGCTCTTTCGATTACAGATTTCACATTATTTGATTACAGATTTCATTTCTTTCGATTACAGATTTCATTTCATTCGAAGAGATCTGTAATTTTCGAGTCTATGATTGGACCCAAAATAGCGGTTTCTGGTATTGGGCGGAGTAGAATTCAATGAGACCTCTGGCGGAAAAAATTGTAATTGAAGCAACGAGTAAAATAATTCGTATTGCATTGTTTTTATTCTATTTTTAGTCTTCATTGCAGATCAAGTTTGATTTTTTTGTGTACTTTTTTTAAAGTTTTATACTTTGAATTATGTCTCTGCATAATCGAAACTGTTCTGTATTTGGTTGCACTAGCCGTAAAGGGAAAAATCCCGAAACGAATATCAAAAGTCTACGCAGTACGCACCGGCAAATAGTTCCGAATTAATTTCGGAATTTTCGAATCGATCGGCAATTTTTGGGCGAAATATCGAAAGCTAATCGCCTATTTTTCCATTCTTCGTCGTCCAGAAGAAGTTTTCCGCCGATATATAGTTAATTGAACGCTTGTTATACTTTTCACAAACATCAACCATACTCCGAAAATAAAAATATTAGGAGTCAAAATTTAGTTTAACAACACAAAGCACTAAAGCACAATCAAAGAAAAACCAAAAGTTTTACAAAACACACACTGAAAATAACTAAAACAGCAAAATAAAACCACTTAAATATCAAAGGGCTTGTACGGCATCTGATTTGTTTTACTCCTTGCTAAGATGACATTGACATTTCAGAGCGCCACCTATCGAATTCTACTTTTCCCAATACTCCCCTTTATAGAGCGTTAATTTAAGTATATGATAGATGCAGAGAAATCTGGTGTAACGACGCCTTACTGAAAATCGTGACCAAAATTTGTAGATCAAAACGGCACTCTAGATTTGAGTTCTCGTTTTACTTCCGGAATAATCCGCAATATTTTATCGGTCGTGACCCCTTTTGG
The DNA here is from genome assembly GCA_910592335.1 of Adalia bipunctata. Classification (NCBI taxonomy): domain Eukaryota; kingdom Metazoa; phylum Arthropoda; class Insecta; order Coleoptera; family Coccinellidae; genus Adalia; species Adalia bipunctata. Next base: position 32,717,292 of record OU342951.1, read on the forward strand.
GAGAAATGGAAAGTAGTTCAAGAACTCAGATTTTCGATCGACAAGAAAGTCTTGAACAAAATCTAATCAGTGCCAACACCAGGTATTCTATGCATCTACAGGGTGTCCCACGGTCGAGTGCCTATTAGACGTTTCTGGAGAACTGGACATATTTGAAGTCCGAAAATTGGGATTATGATATTGTTGGAAATTCTCTACAGACCTAAAATATTTTTGGAGCCTGAGCACTCCCGGTTATACCAGGAGTGAAAATAAATTTGTTAAAAAAATATTTTTTTTCAATTTTTTCGTTTCTGATATGATTCGGTATTCAATGCTGAATACATTTCTGTTGAAACCATTGTATTCATTCGAATAGTTTTCAAAATATCGAAAAAAAACCTGAAAAGAAGTCGAATATTCATAGTCAGTGTTATGTTCATAATGCTTATTCTGAACATCCCGAGTGTGAACCGTTCTCACAACGTCAAAGTAGAAGAATGTGGAAAGGTCATGCATCTTTTGAATTTCTTAAATTTCATCACAGGGTGTTTCAAATTTTGTGTCGAAAACTGTGATCGAAAATTGGCCATAACTTCTGTTTTTCAAATTAAAACCCTATTTCTTTATGATTGCGTTGGATTCTGCGAAGAAAAATGGTGATAGCACTTCCAGATGTTCTTGCTCCTCAATTCAGTAATTGCCGAGATATTCAAGCTTTTCTGGATTTATGTTGTACGTAGAGTCAAAGTCATCGAATCTGAAGAGATTCGATGAATATTCTTATACTACTATACAGGGTCTTTCACGAGGAACCTCACCCATATTTATACGGGAAACTACTGAACGTATTTTCATGAAATTCAGCACTTATAAGTATTTCACCACGATGCTGATGAAATCTAAAATATTTTCAAGTCATGAGCACCTCCGGTTTTTCCGGAAATGACGTCAACTTCCGTTTTTCAAATTAGAACACCATTTTTTTATTGCAGAAATAGATTCCTTAGAAAATTTCAAGTTATTTTGATGTAACATTTTTCAGTTTTGGTTGGAAAATTCTCTCTGAGCGGGAAAATCCGAAAAAAAAATCGAAAATAGAGCTCCGCTGAAACAAGAATAACTTCGAGGTTTTTGGATGGAAAATTTTCATTTTTGGGATTTTTCAAGATGTAAGATTGATGTATCCACTTTAAAAACCGAAATCGCGATTCATGATATAGGGGGTGAAAAAATCGCTTTCAAAGTTAGGGATGACAAAATCGTGAAAAATCAATTGTTTCAAATTAGAACCCCATTTTTTTATGGCAGATATTGAATCTACGTTAAAAAATAATGTGAGTGTATGCATCACACCCTTGCCCTAAAATGGATATTTTCTGAGTTAATATCCACTTTAGGGCAAGGGTGTGATGCATACACTCACATTTTTTTTAACCTAGATTCAATATATGTCATAAAAAAATGAGGTTCTAATTTGAAAAAATTGATTTTTCACGATTTTGTCATCCCTAACTTTGAAAGCGATTTTTACTCCCCCTGTATCATGAATCGCGATTTCGATTTTTAAAGTGGATACATCAATCTTACATCTTGAAAAATCCCAAAAATGAAAATTTTCCATCCAAAAACCTCGAAGTTATTCTTGTTTCAGCGGAGCTCTATTTTCGATTTTTTTTTCGAATTTTCGCGCTCAGAGAGAATTTTCCAACCAAAACTGAAAAATGTTACATCAAAATAACTTGAAATTTTCTAAGGAATCTATTTCTGCAATAAAAAAATGGTGTTCCAATTTGAAAAACGGAAGTTGACGTCATTTCCGTGAAAACCGGAGGTGCTCATGCCTTGAAAATATTTTAGATTTCATCAGCATCGTGAAATACTTATAAGTGCTGAATTTCATGAAAATACGTTCAGTAGTTTCCCGTATAAATATGGGTGAGGTTCCTCGTGAAAGACACTGTATATATGCTATAGACCAGTCCAACGATCTGTCACGATCAGCTGTTTAAGTGACTGCTGGGAGCAAACAAACAACAAACCGATTGTACACTGTGTGTTTTTCACGCAATTGCTTCAAAATAAAAGCGGTGATATTTTGAGGAAAAATGGGATCCATTTCCCATTTGATTTGTGCAGGGTCTTTTGAAGAAAAAATGGATACTTTCAAGTTCGAAGCCCACCTAATACTCAATGTGGAAAAAAGTGATAAGAAACAAGTCTTGCTTTTACTAGATGGTCATAACACACATACCGAAAATTTAGCAGCAATCCAGATAGCTCGTGTTTATGGCAGTATAATGTTATCTTTTCCTGCTCACACTACACATCGCCTACAACCCCTGGACAGATCATTCTTTAAATCATTGAAAAATTGCTAGAATGAAGCGGCAAGTTTCATTGAACAAGCCAACGTTTCGAAGCTGCTTGGTGAAGCATATCGTATGGGTATAGCACTAAATGATTACAGAGCAACTGGTTTGTGGCCATGTGATATAAATGTCATTGAAGAAGAGGATTTTGTAGCTTCTGCATGTTCACATATGGAGCTTATCAAATTAAGAAGCTGATGATATTATCAGATCAACGACAGAATCAAGTAGCACATTGTCACCCGCTGAAGATTCATAGTCCTCCATATCAATTGTTGTGCCACCAATTATGACAGTTTCATCACTACCAATAGTTACCACGCCATCAAAAGTTACTTCACCTAATGCAAAAATACCACCCAAAGTTACAACGCCACCAATCACTACTGGTCTGTTCCTGGATCTATCTAATGCCGGCCATACACGTTACGGTCTACCGGAGAGGTATACCTGCGCAGGCATGCCTGTGCAGGTCAACCGGAGCGTGTGTGGGATTAGACCTGTGCAGTTTTTTCAACCTGCACAGGTGACCGGTTACGGTCTACCGGAGAGGTATACCTGCGCAGGCATGCCTGTGCAGGTCAACCGGAGCGTGTGTGGGATTAGACCTGTGCAGTTTTCTCAACCTGTACAGGCGACCGGTGCAAGATCGAAAATCAATATTTTTGAGTGACACCGTACGATGTGCCTGTGCATGTGTGCATGTACAGGGTGGGCAAAATTGGTGCTACATGAACTAAAACATATGATACATTTCTGAAACGGGAAAAAAAAGGCGATTCTTTCTAAGTCAGTTCAAACTACTGTTTCCATAAGAAAAAACACAACTTACGCCACTGGATTGCTATCAGAAAAGTGCCTGTATAATGTTTTTATTTCAACATCCTAGCATAAACAGAAAAGGAGATAATGACCAAAGTTGAAATCGCCAAAATTTCAATTTTGGCCTATAACTCGGAAACGAAAGAAGATAGAGGAATACAGTTGATGGCATTATCAGTTTCTTGAAAAAAGAGGACTATAAGGTGCCATTCATTTTCCTCTATCTCCTCGGGTTAAAAAGTTTGAGTTCATATAGCAACAATTTTGCCCACCCTGTACACCGGTCGCCTGCGCAGGTCACGTCATTTGCTGTCATGAACGTTGTCGCCGTCAGTTGTCTCCACGTCGAGTAGTGAATGATATCGTATTGTCACCTGTATCAAAAATCAATACGCAAAAATGGCACCAACAGATTCTACTAAAAATTTCCTTGAAGATTTTATTGAAATATATAAAACGCATTCATGCCTATCGCAAGTCAAAAACAAAGCGTACCATGATCGAGACAAAAAAGAAGCTGCAGAGACACGACCGACGTACGGTATACCTGCACAGGTATACCTGCGCAGGTATACCTCTCCGGTAGACCGTAACGTGTATGGCCGGCATAGGGCATTCGACTCACTCTCTCATGAATACATTCTGATGAAGCTGGAAGCTTATGGAATAAGAGGACCAGGTTTAAATTGGTTTCGATCCTACTTGGCAAACAGGAGACAGATGACTGCACTAACAAGAGATGGCAACACTGAAATATCGGAAATAATAGATGTGACTCTTGGAATACCTCAAGGCAGCATACTAGGACCAACTCTCTTCATTCTGTTCACTAATGATTTTGACGACATCAAAAAAGATATGGAAAATGTTGAAATTGTCAAATATGCAGATGACACAAATATTGCTGTTGAAGCCAAATCATACCTGGACGCTGTCGCAAAATCAAATTTGGTTATGGGCCAGGCAAGCCACTGGTTCAGGACAAATGGATTGTTGCTGAATGAGGAGAAAACAGTAGCTGTTCTATTCAAATCTAGGTACTCTAGTTTCATCACACCTGAAACTATCAACTTAGAGTCAACTACCATAAAATTATGTCAATCTACAAGATTTCTTGGAATTCATTTAGACGATACTTTAAGTTGGTCCAAGCATATAGACGAGTTATGCAGATCATTAACCTCGGTGTGCTTTTCCATGGGGGTGTTGTCGAGATACTTGGATTTCCCAACAATTAAAACTTTATATTATGGTGTTTTCGAGTCGAGAATTCGATATGGAATTGTGTTTTATGGAACAGCAAGGAGACTTGGTGACATCATGATACTGCAGAAGCGAGTGCTAAGGCTCATGCTAAGGATAAGGACTACTGAATCATGTAGAGGCAAGTTCAAGCATAATCGAATGCTAACTGTACCAGCCATCCATATTCAAGAATGTCTCTTAGACCTTCATAAAAACAGGGAGCACTTTGTCAGTTCCCAACCCAGAATCCATAATACTAGAGCATTGGAGATTACCTACCCAAAACACCATCTAACTTCTACAGAAAAAAGTACAGAATACTGTAGCATAAAATACTTTAATAAATTGCCCTTGTCACTCAGGAGAGAAGTGGATTTCAGAAGGTTCAAGAAGAATTTATTTTTCATTACACCGCACTGAAAACCCTATCATAACATGTAGATTTAGAACATCGAAAATGACTCTTTTCCGTGCGGCCGCACCGCAAAAAGTTTTACGGTGCGCTGAGGCATAGATGCATCCTATGATTCCTATGCTGAGACACAGAGCAACGATTGCGTGACAGTAGGTGTCAGTGTTTTGAATAATTATTGTTTCACAATATCGAAATGCTTTCTGCTGAAAATTTTTCCCGTGTTATTGTTTTCAGAGAGGTGCAATGAAAAATATCGTTCATTACACGTCCAGAAAGGCTTTTTCCGTGCTTGCACGAGTTCCCGTGTTCGGCTCCGCCTCACACGGGAACACATCGCGCGCGCACGGAAAAAGCTTACTTTCTGGACTAGTAATGAAATATACTATTCATTTTTAGTTGATTTGGAACCATATTCAGTGAATGAATTCATGAACAATTAATTACTTTTAAAATTTTTTGACAATATTTCGTTTCATTGATATTTTACTTGTAAAATTTCATGATTTTGAAATAAAGGGTATTATTATCATAGTCCTTCAATAATAGAAAATATTAAAACTAACCATGATGACGATGGTTCAACTCCCGCTGGAAGTGAAAATTTTTCCGGAATTCGAAAATTGTGTGTTAACCGATTAATAATAATTTTCACTATTCTGTCCATCCGACTGTTCGTAAAGACGATGGTTAAGTTCGTTAGAGGCAAAATTCGATTGAGGTTTCGGTAAATACGGCCGTTCGAAATTTTGTTTTCATGCTAACCTCAGAACTACAGATTATAGATTTAGAATATTTCTATAACAATGTATTCGGGATTGTGGACGATTTCATTGACAGCTAATTATGAATCTATCTATACTAGGTAGATGGAAAGCGCTTAATAGTCCCTGACTTCACATCAGTGCTTCATTTGTTCTTTGATTTGACATTGTTATAATGAATATTCAGAAAACGGGAGGAAAATATCTGAAAACTTGATCCAATCATAAAGAACAAAAATTTATGATTCGAAAGTATGAGAAAAAAGGGTGATTCCTTCTCATATCTCAAAATTTGGAATAAATGTTGATTGGTTGAAAATTTTCCAAATTCGACGGTGGGCAAGATGAATCTTAAAATTCAGAATGTAATTGTTTTCTGAAAAATTTCAATCAAAAAATAACAATGACTAACCTGTTACTCTCAGTCTCCTATATTGTAAGTCGAACGAAACTCCTGCATGGATCAGTTAACACTGTAATTGGATTTATAAATATGCGGACCTTATCATTGTCTAATCAGTTAGGTCAATGCCTAATGTTTGTCAAGTTTTATCCATCAGCGGTGTTATACATTTTTCGTTTCATACAGGGCTGGTATAAAGTACGGGGCCAGTTTTTAAGCGAAAAAGATATTCATGAAACTTTGCAATTAGGTGTGATGAGGAGAATTGCTTCTGATGTAAACTATGGGATACTAAGAAGGATTGCTCCATATTTCAGACCAGAATAAATTTGAAAATTTCATTATTCCAGTAGCAAAATAGTATATTATAAGGATTGAAAGTGGATATTTTTTTTTACGAGCAATATTTGCAGTTGCGAGGCGGAACGCAGCGCAGCCGAGCGAATGCGAAATTGCGAGTAAAAATAGGCACTTTTAGTCCGTATGATATATACTATTTTTTCTCCAACCATGTCAAATATATCTGGTATTGTTGGTAAATATTGATTGTCAAGTAGACGTCAGTAGACTTCAAATTCACATTAGAGAGCTCAAATGCAATTACTTTTAGTCCTAGGATTAAAATGTTGCTAGGCAACGAGCAAATTTTTGTACGGTGAGGGAACTGATGGCTTTGGCACCTGAAAAAAGGACAGAAATGTCAACATTTTTTGATGGTTGGAGAAAAAAACGTTTTTTTGATTTGGTCAATTTGGGTCTTATGAAAATCTTGTGTGTCATGTTTTTTGGAAAAACAGGTTATCGCGTTGGAAACAGTAATAGGCGCCCTTTTTTCTGAAAATTTGTGGAGCTGTCGTATTCGTTATATTTCTACAGGGCGCTCTTGATATTTTCCAAGAAAAATTTTACTTCAAAAATCCACAGTCAAAATTCATCCGAAAATCCCAGCAGGAATTTGGACAATTTTATTCAATTTGATTTTCGGATCTTTCGTAAATCTTTATGAATGGCAAAAAAAATCTCAACACAAATGGACTACCGCAGAAAAGATTCGTCAGTCTCCTCTTGTCTACATCAATTCAATTCCGTCTGATTAAATAGGATAATGATAATACCTATTGTAGATTTTCTGTGAAGGGTTGAAGATTCCTTTTTCTTTTTTATATCAATTCTAGTTGATACTTGCAATGTCTGTTGTACCAAGAAGGGCTCTACACTCACACCAAGAATTCTTGCCGACAACTTGGTCAAGACTTTGCATCAAAATTTATCCTCTACACTCACACATACACACACACTTCAAAAGTATGGGCCCCCTATCAACTCTCAACTTGTTGAATGTAACATGACAAATTTTTTGTGTGTGAATCTTTACTATCTTATCACTCAAATTGGAAACAATAAACCAGCAAAAATACAGGTGTATTCGAAGCTAATCAGTTTTCATCGAATAACGACAATCGTAAAAGTAATATTGAGAATATTCCGTGGAAAAATTTCTCAGTTTGACCAGGCAAGAATAGTAACCCTACATCAACCTTGTGATAATGGTTCGGGGCAAGTATGACGTTGACGGTACAATATGTCATCGCATGCAAAATGCTCTCACCCTAACGCATTAGTGGTGTGTCCAAGAAAAACTCAGCGTATGAACCCTAGGAAGACGATTCTGGTACCGTTTACTAGGAGAAGGAAACTGTGATATATTGAGGTGTCTAATATGAGAACTCAGATATATCGAAATTATATTAATTTGAATATAAGTTTTTATACTGATTAAAATCAAACTACACACTGTTTCTATCAACATTTATTTCAGACTGTCCAAACTCAACGATATAAAAACTCTTACACATGTTGCAAATAAAACATTCTTGCGCAGATACGGTGCGAATATTACAAATATTTAAACATACATTACATCTCCTCCCTTAAAATAAAAAAAATACCAAATAAAAAATTTCCTTGAAGAGAAATCACAATGTTCAACTAGGTATAATTCAATCGTTCAGGAGGCTTAACAATACGTTTAGGCCTACTTCCTAACAAATTGTCACCATCTGATGGCAATATAGGTTCAACATCATTAGAACCTGATACTATTTGTTCAGATATGTCAAGAAGAGAAGACGGAATGAAATTAAATTTTTTTATTTGATTAAGATGACGTTTCCATTCTACATTTTCCAATTCTGGTTTCTTTACTACATAAGTGAATGAGCCAATTTTTTTCTTCACTATCGCCTTAATCCACTTCCTGGCATTCTGCTTGCGATAATCACGTACAGTTACCTCCTCATCAATTTCAAAACTCAAAAATCTCTTGCCACCATGATAAAATTTTTGTTTCTTTTGAGCTGCTAGGACTCGATCTCTCAAATCTTTCTGATCTGTTGGCAAAAGAATATTGAAACGAGTTCGCAATTCGCGACCCAAAAATAATTTTGCGGGAGTCTCCTTCGTTGTACAATGAGGAGTAATCCGGTAATCGAATAGAAAGTTACTCAATATTAAATCGATGTCACCATTTTTATTTTTACCCAGTGCATTTTTCAAAGCTGACTTGATAGTTTTTACTGCGTTTTCTGCAGCTCCATTTGAAGAAGGATGGAAAGGCGGACTAGTTATGTGAACTATACTATTTTTCTGTAAAAATTCTTCAAATTCCTTCGAACAAAAAGAAGTTCCGTTATCAGTAACAACTTGATCAGGTAATCCATAGCGAGCGAAATAAGTCCTTAAAATACCAATAGTTAGATTTGATGTAATCGAACTCATAGGAAAAACTTCGATCCATTTACTGTGCGCATCCAAACAAATTAAGAATTGTCTGTTGAGAAAAGGTCCCATGAAATCTAAATGAATTCTGCTCCATGGTTTGGAGGGAAAAGGCCAACTGCTCAAAATTGCTTTGTCCGGACTCTTTTTATTCAACAAACAACTTTCGCAAGTTTTACAAATTTGCTCAATTTCGCGATCTAATCCGGGCCACCAAAAATATGATCGAGCTAGCGATTTCATTTTAACAACGCCCATATGAGAAGAATGGAGACTTTCAAGAACTTCTCCTCTCAAGATTGAAGGAATAATAACACGATGATTCCATATCAAACAATTAGATTCAATTGTTAAATCATTTCTAATTCTATAAAAATTTTGTAAATAATTGTCAGCAATTTTATAATTTTTCCAATTTTTATTTATTAATTCGATAACTTCTTTTGAAATTTTGTCTTTTTTAGTTGATTCTGCAATTTTTTTACAATCAATTGGGAGGTGCTTATTATTTTCAAAATGATCAACATAGTTCAATTCTACATCTTCGATTAATTCTTCTTCTGCCGATTCTGGAAGACGAGACAAAACATCTGCCTTATTTTGTCTCGATTTCACTACCTCTATATCATATTGGTAACCGGAAAGTATGAGTGCCCACCTTCGCAATCGGTTAGCCGAAAATTGCGGAATCGATTTATCCGGATGAAAAATGTAGGATAAAGGTTTATTATCAATGACTAACGTAAAATGTCTACCCCACAAATAATTATGAAACTTGCAGAGTCCAAAAATCACTGCCAGAGCTTCTTTTTCTAAAATACAAAATTTTTTTTCCCTTTCGAGTAATGTTCTCGACGCATAAGCAATAACTTTTTCTATACCATCAGGCATGACATGAGCTATTAAAGCTCCAACGCCGTAGTCACTTGCATCGGTAATCAAACGTAAAGGCAATTTTGGATTATAATGAACCAAAACTGGTGCTGAGGCTAAAATTTCCTTAACTTCCTTAAAGGCGGATTCACAATCAACTGACCAACTCCATCTATTATTTTCTTTCAGAAGGTTATACAGCGGATACAATAACGTGGATAAGTTAGGCACAAATTTCCCATAATAATTTATTAAGCCTAAAAATGCTCTCAAGGAATGTAAATCCACAGGTCTAGGAGCATGAAGAATAGCTGAAATTTTTGTATCCGATGTATGAAGTCCTTCTTTATCAATATCATAACCCAAATAGGTGATCTTTGATTTCAAAAATTCGCATTTATTCAGGGCTAATTTTAAACCTGCATCCTGAAGTTTAAATAATACTACTTCTAAACGAGCTAAATGTTCCTTCAAATCTTTACCTGTTATCAATATATCATCTAAAAAACTAACAACTCCATCGAGACCTTGAAGAATCGTTTCTAAAATTTTCTGAAATTTAGCAGGAATACTAGAAATTACGAAAGGTGCTCTATTGTAACGAAACAAACCCTTATGTGTAGAAATTGTCATTAATTCTTTCGATTTCTCATTGAGGTTCACTTGCTGATATGCATTTGAAAGATCTAGTTTAGTGAATAGCTCACCACCTTGTAATTTAACAAAAAGGTCCTCAATCTTAGGTAGAGGGTAAGAATCAATTTCGATGAAAGGATTAACCGTAACCTTGAAATCGCCGCAAATTCGCACAGAACCATCTTTTTTTAAAACTGGTACGATGGGTGTAGCCCATTCCGAAAAATTGACAGGTTCAATGACACCTAGTTTACACAACCGATCTAATTCATTTTCCACTTTTTCTCTCATCGCGAAAGGTAGGGGTCGAGCTCTACAAAACTTGGGTGTGACTGATTCAGATTTAATTTTAACCGAAATGGTTTCCTTGTTAAAATTTCCTAAGCCTGGAGAAAAAAGGTTATTGTATTTATGTACTAGAAAATCCCAATTCTTAGGAAGATCTCCAGTGTTCAAACTATAAATAGCCAACTCAAAAAGATTGAAGAAATCTCGTCCCAGCACAGGTGGTCCCCCATTTTCAATAATAAACAGTTTTAAATTTGCATGCTTTCCTCTGAATTCAATTGCACATTTAATAAAACCTAAAGGTGTGACCTTTTGACCATTATATAAACTGAAAATTTTGTCAGTACATTGTATTTGTTTGTTTTTCAAATTTTCATTATAGAATTGTTCAGATATTACACTATAGCTTGCACCCGTATCAAGATGAAAATCGAACATTTTGTTTTCAATCAACAATTCGATATTAACTGGATCTGTTTTACAATTAATATTATAATGAATATTCTTCTGACTCTAAGAAGTTATTCTTGACAGATTTGTTTGGTTTATTTGATTTTTTTTTATTTGGACAGACAGGTGCAAGATGTCCTTTCTTATTACAAGAATGACAATAACAATCTCTGAATGAGCACTTATCTGACTGATGATTTCGACGACCGCATACAAAGCATTTCATTTGTGTTGATCTTTGTTTATGTTTTTCCTCTCGATGGATGTTGGAACTGCCAGTCCGGGAAAATGTTGGGGTGGAGGGGCGTGCAGACGCATGTGCGTGCGCGTGGTTTCTTGAGACGTAGTAGATCTCCGATTCACTTTTCACAGCCACCGAAGAAAATGGCTTACTGGCTGATTTCGAAGCAGCTAATTCAACTACACGTGAAAATGACACGTCACCTTTCTCTTCGAACAAGCGATCTTTAACCGGGCCTTTTTCGTAACCAATTATAAATAATAATAATAATGTTCACTAATGCCCTATTAATTTCATCGGCACCCGCGAAATTACACATTGACACTAAACTGCGCAGACGAGCCGCCCATTCTTTAGGTGATTCGGTAGCCATCTTCCTCGCCTCGAAAAATTTTTCTCGACAAGAAAACACTGATGTCACCGGCTTGAAATGACCATCCAGGAACTTGATTATGTCTGTATAAGACTTACTTTCGGGTTCAACTGGAATACTGTTATGTAATAGTTTGTATGCTTCTTCATTTAGAAGACTTAACAGGATCGCACGTTTACGATCATTATCCTCAATTGCATTCGCCGCAAAGTAATTCTGAAGGCGTTTTTTATATATAGACCAGTCGGACACTGAAGGCACGAATTCTTGAATGTGACCTGCATACTGCTTTTCCGTCATTTTTACTGACTGAATGCTAACGACACCTTTTTCCTCGTCGCCACTGTGATATATTGAGGTGTCTAATATGAGAACTCAGATATATCGAAATTATATTAATTTGAATATAAGTTTTTATACTGATTAAAATCAAACTACACACTGTTTCTATCAACATTTATTTCAGACTGTCCAAACTCAACTATATAAAAACTCTTACACATGTTGCAAATAAAACATTCTTGCGCAGATACGGTGCGAATATTACAAATATTTAAACATACATTACAGAAACTATCTCTTGAAGTAATTACGCTGGAAGGAACTGCCTTAGTTCTCACTGATCATACTGAATATCTTGGTGTTATTGCCGACCAAAAGCTCCCCTGGAGCCTACACCTCAAGGCAGTGATCAGTAAGGGCCAGAGCTCACTTCGCATGCCAGAGGATGGTCGGGAGTACGTGCGGACAGGTACGTTAAGTTGACAGCCCACCAAAACGGATCGAGTTCGGACCTATGCCATAATTTTGTACCAATTTGTACCACCTTCAAAAAATTTTGTACCCCAACCGTTCCCGAGATATCGACCCCCTCTAGGTGGTGTGCCAACTTAACGTTAAGTTGGCACACCACTCTGCAAGAATTGATCGTATCGAATTCAAACAAAAACTGCAATTTTGTACCCTCCGGAACCACTTTTATTTCTTCTCTAGGACCTACCGTTCCCGAGATATGGGATTTTGAAAAAAAAATTTTTTTCAAACATTTTGAGATTTTTACTCCATAATTTTGTACCCATTTTGTACCAATTTGTACCACCTTTAAAAAATTTTGTACCCCCACCGTTTCCGAGATATCGACCCCCTCTAGGTGGTGTGCCAACTTAACGTTAAGTTGGCACACCACTCTGCAAGAATTGATCGTATCGAATTCAAACAAAAACTGCAATTTTGTACCCATTTTGTACCCTCCTGAACCACTTTTATTTTTTCTCTAGGACCTACCGTTCTCGAGATATGAGATTTTGAAAAAAAAATTTTTGTCAAACATTTTGAGATTTTTAATCCCTCATTTTGTTCTCATTTTGTACCAATTTGTACCACCTTTAAAAAATTTTGTACCCCACTGTTTCCGAGATATCGACCCCCTCTTAGTGGACTGCCAGTTAGACGTTCAGCTAGCGCCAACATTTCGGGGGTTCTTCGGATTGAATTCGATGAAAATATATAGTATTGCACCAAGTTGAACCACTCTTATGTTTTCTCTAGGACCGAGATAGGTATTGGATTTTGAAAAAAATCGAAAAAAAGATACAGAAGAACGAAAAGAGTGAAAACAAAGTGTACCTTATAATATATCAATAAGTAAGACATCATTTTTACAATTTGAAATTTTACCTTTTACCATATTTCAACGATGCGCTTATCGATATTTTTGCTGAAAAGAAAGAAAGAAGTAAAGATTTTATTTTCTTACACAGTATACAGTAGTGAACAATTATGTGGTATCTTCTCATTCAATAACATCAATAGCTTTTATTGAAATGTGTAAACGCTACTTACATCCACGAGTCGCCACTGGTGTTCTTATTCATAATAAATAATATAAAAACCAGGAACCATTTTGTTACCAGATTTAAATTACCTCGTGCCGACAAAGTTTGTCACAATAAACGCAGCATTCTTTTTTGTCTAGGACTTACATTTTCTGAGATGTCGCACTTGCGTATGTAGGATAGGAGCTTAAAGCATTCCACACACCGGCGTGAAACAATAGCAGGTCAGCATCGGTCAAGTTGCTGCTCGCCCATTGGTAGAAATCTAACACTGTGAAAAAATTCACGCCGGTGTGTGGGATCCTGAAAGTTGGTTCGTCTGCTCAGTTAAACGGATTTTGTATTTTCCAATCCCAATCATATTTTGTATTTGCTCCATGATGAATTGTGGCTATCTTTCTATAGAAAGTCGATGGAAGAAAAATAATAAGAAAAATACTTCGGCTTTTCGTAGAAGTAGGAAAAGGAGACGAAAAGTGAAACAAAAGGGCATAGAATAATATATTAATATTCAAGATGTCGTGATATAGTATATTATATTGTATATACAATGAGTTGTATTTTAATATCTGAATTTCCTGATACTGTGGTAACTCCATCCTTCAGGTCATCAAAATTTTGCCACTGGTTATTGAGGCGTAAGCAAAAGGCTTCAAAGTGTCCTACACTTTTAGCAGAATAAGGGCCTCGAAAACCTATGCATCCACGAAGTCGAAATATTTTATTCTTTATTTTGAGACTTTTTGGGATTGAATTTAGTTTTCTTTCAAAAAAGTGACTCAAAGTGTATAAATTGAAGAAAATATGGTCATTCACCTCAAAATCGTCAAAACTAACTCTTCCTCCACATTCACAACTTTTTGGATGTGCTTTCAAACTATCCATCATACTTTTTTGCAATACTTCCACACTGTCTTCATTTTCTGGAGTTATTTCATTGATGAAGTAATCTACTGAAATATTACTTTGTAATTGGTCCCTTTCGGGACAATTCGAATTTGAACAAACTCCGAATAGTTCTAGAGATGGAAGCGACTTAAAAAAAATATTCAATGTATCGGTAATGGGCCCAAGGCATTGAACTTTGAATAAGTTCGGCCTCACTTGAACAATTGGGAACACATTTTTCAACAATTCGGCTCTTCTCTTATACGACCTTGCTGTTACTCCTGTTTCCACCAACTCTTCTCGAATGAACTCATACAATGCCTTCACTCTGTCGTGTCCAAAGTTTAAATCATCAATTATTAATTTATAGTTTTCACTGTCACATATTGCAGTACTTAAAACTTGCACGATACTGTCAAAAGGACAAGTGTTCTCTAGCATGTACTCCTTTTTATCTAATTTAACTGGCTTCAAATTGAATTTGCTTCCATTTTTCAGCAGACCAATAGGTGTTACTCTGAAATTTGTACTCAGGTCCATCTCCTTCAACTCTGCATTGGGTTCCAAGTACGATGTCCGTGGTCTCTTCTTCAAAGGTCCTTCGTTTTCTCCACGCCAATTTTCCTCGTAGCTTAACTCTTGCGATTCTTTGAAAGCATTTTCATTTGAACTACTCTCCCTTTCAGTTTTATTGGGAATTACATCATTATGAACGTTGAAAGCAGTTAAGATCGCGCTAGTTTTGCCAAAGAGAGAAATATTGTCATCTTCATTTTCTCGATCACAGCAGTCCTCGGGTTTATTGAAGTTAATCTTCAGACTTCCTTTTATAAAGTCAATGTGAGAGGTAACAAAATCGTCAACTCTAGCAGGCAACTCTTTCTTTCTGAAAACATGGTTCTTCAAAATGTTAAATTGAGCTTCTACAAAGGCACTAGATGTCGTAACATTTCCATATTTGAAATATGGTACCATAATGGCGGACCAGGTGGGTAACAAATTCGACATTTTTAATATATCTTTCACTAAATTAGGACAATATTGCTGATTATTACGATTGCCGGAACATCCTTTGATGTTTGCTTTGGCCTCAACATTAATTTTTATATTCGTTACCCATTCCTTGAATCCAATATTTATATTTTCATTTTCCAACACATCGAAAGCGGTGCCACTATTGGTAACATCTGATGACATATTTTCTTCCTCATCTTCATCTATTTCGGATAATGTGGTTGGATACGTTGTTTTCGAAATTTGATCCTGCAAAAATTTCTTCGACGTTTCCGAGGGCAATTCAGCTTCATCATCCTCTGCCTGTACACCTTCCGTTTCGAATAGGGCAACATTGAAAATATGTTCAAGCAATAGAGCCATTTTCTTGATATCGGTCTCTTGTATCACCAGGCAAATACATCTAACATAAAAAATTTTTGTTCGTTTAATGACAGATTTCAGAGATTGGAATTGTGTTAAAAGTTTTACGGTGTGCGCAATGTCATTTTTTATATAGCATCTAGGTGGAATGAACGCATCCACCGTGCGTTGATCAATGATACGAGCACAATGCTTGAGATAATCGTGCAATGAATTAAACTCCGTAAATCCTTGTACCGATGCTGCCATTAGTGCCAATGACATGTCGCAAACAACAGTTTTGGGCACGACTGCTCCAGCTCTTCGCCAACTTTGTATAAAATTTGAGATGGAGACTGTTTCGTGTCTCTCAGAGAGTAGATTTCCTACGGATAGGATCTTGTTATTGATTCTGTCATGTATGCTTATGTCGTACAGAAAAATACTCCTGGTTTTTTGACCATCAGGTCTTTTGATAGGCCTCACTATACCACCAGTAGCGTCTATTGCAATGAGGGATCGATTCTCTAGGCATTTGACATAGTTGTTGTAAGTATGAATTTGTTCTGCACTGTAATATGCCACAAAGAAACGGTCTAATCCAATATCTTGAATTATATTTATATATTGACCACTATATTTGGCCTTATATAAGGAGTAAATCGGGTCCGGGTCGAACCGATCCTTAGCTATAGTTAACGATTTAGCCACTCTCAAAGTGGTGAGATGCGGAATGGTTGGAGAAGCTTCATCTCCCATGGACATTAAATTGTTTGCCATTTCCGCCTGTAGAGATGTAGCGCTTTGGCATTTTAGTGCTTTCACAATCTCTATCCTTCTCTTTCCTGATAACGGACGTTTCATAATTGGATGTTTCATAGTGAAATTTCCTTCATATGTCAATTTCACTTTGACCTCGTCAAGTTCATTTAGATTCGGGATTAAAATATTACCGACCAACTCGGATGCGCAAAATTTGCACGTACCTTTGAATGTAGCATTGTATCCGTCGTCGTCAAGCATAGAAACTCTGCAGTGAAAGAATTTCAGGCAGCAGGGAAATCCGGTTTTTGCGAAAAACTTTTCACTCACAAAGTTTGTCCAGTCTTTAGTCAGAACCAGACGTCTTCTGGTACCTGTTTTCTTGTCACGATGTGTTACCCAAGTTGGGCAAACATTGTTTGTCCACTCATCATACGAAATGCCAAAATTTAATTCTATAACACGCATACCAGCATTGCTTTCTTCTTCAGAATCACTGCTTGCAGAAGGGATATGCGTTAAATCATAATCTTTTTGGAAGAACGAATCCCTTAAACCATATCTGTTTTGAGAAAACCATACAAATATTGTTTCTGGCTTAGTAACATGAATTTCTAATATTGAATTGCTCAATGTGGACCATAATGGATGTTTTTTGCCTGGGAGTTTATTGATAGAAGATAGTTCCTTGTTTGCAGAAAATTTCTTCATGATTTCTTCTATTGGAAGTGATTGTTTCCGACCGGGGGCCATTTTGAATGAAATCAAATTCGAAATAATATAAAGTGAACACCAAAAAAAGGAAGGGTAATATACAGGCCTTTCACAAAAAAGTCTCACTTTCAAACGTAGCAATGAAAACGATGGATATCTTTGTCGAGACAATTTCAATAACTTTTCTGAGAGTTCGCGCCGACGTGCTCGCACAATCCGCTGATCTAGAAACTACCACAGACCAACAAGACATTTCACTTAACCCATCCCGCCAAATCTGCGAAACTGTCCTTGAGAAATTGTGGGGTGGTGAAATTCGTGGTGGGAGCAAATCAGACGAAGCGCGAAATTCAAATCGAAATAACATAACCTCTAACTGTCATTGGGAAACGATTCGTATTCTGTTTTTCTAGTAATTTTGAATAAATATCTAATGTTCTTAACTTGATTTGATGAAATGTGACAACAATGATCCCTAGATCTCTAAATTTGGTGCTGAATTCCTGGAATATTCTCAGTATTCAAGACTCGTCTTTAGAATAACCAATTTCCATTTCCAAACAGTATATCCTCAAATTGAATATGTTCTAATATTTGACAAGTTATAATATAATTAATGTTAAACTTATCTCTTCGGAATAATCAATATCCAAACAACACTAATTTGAATTTTCAATGTTGAGAAAAACGAACTAATCTTGCATACAAAAGATGGTAGGTTCTGCAATTAAAACTTTCCAAACCGAATGTATTCCTTGACAATCCCTGAAAAGCTGTAAATAAAGACCGAGGACAGCACGAAAATTAAGAATAGAAGATAATTATTGCATGAATTCCCAACAATAAAATTCCCCATTCGAGAATTTTCATTATATTAGCGAAATATGTAAACATAATTGACATTACATCTTCGCCAATCTTCGCAAGGAACACGTGAGCTGATCGGCCTTATTCGGTTTTATCTGCGCTCTGATTGGCGGCCTCCCAATTTTAATCGTTTTTAATGCTATCAAATGTAGAAAACGGGCGGCTTAGACAAGGACACAAAACACCCAAGGTTGCAAAGCACGCAACCAATAGCTGGGAACTAAATCGTGTGAGTGCCAAGTCTTGTTGGTCTGTGAAACGACTGAAAAAGTAGGTCGCGCCTGCGCTCTACAAGAAACGAAGGAGTGATGAAGGGGCGAGAGGTAAACATCATTAAGTCGTAAATATGTCAAGATAGTCGCGCCGACTCGTATATTCCCTGATCCCAGAAGAAGCCGCTTACATCAATCAAAACATCGCCGCGTTTATTATTACGGACTTTGTCGGCACTACGTACTTTCATCCTGGTAATGAATTAGTTCCTTGTTTACATATTCTTGATCATGAAGATACCACCACATGCGGCTCGTGGGATTCGAAAATTTTTATGAAAGTTATTCATTATATTGAATAAGGAAGGTAGACATATATTATATTCCATACTGTGTACAATTTTCAAAAATAAAAAGAATTATTCTTTCCTTCTTTGCAGCAAACTGAGCGTTAACGGCATCGTTGAAATTTGTTTATTTTTTTTCTATAGATAGGATTGCCAAAGCCGTGAGTCTTCGTTATTCATGGAACGAATTAAAAAGGTTTTAATTCTCTTCAATGACACAAAACGAGTACAAGATGATAGCTTTTGTTCTAATTCGATCCGATCAACCCTCGCAATATGAGCGCTTGCTGAACGTTAGCAGTACACACAGAGGGGGTCGATATCTTGTAAACGGTGAGGGTACAAATTTTTTCAAAGGTGGTACAAATTGGTACAAAATAGGTACAAAATGATGGAGTCAAAATCTCAAAATGTTTGAAAAAATTTTTTTTTTCAAAATCTCATATCTCGGGAAAGGTAGGTCCTAGAGAAAGAATAAAAGTGGTTCAGGAGGGTACAAAATGGGTACAAAATTGCAGTTTTTGTTTGAATTCGATACGATCAATTCTTCCAGAGTGGTGTGCCAACTTAACGTTAAGTTGGCACACCACCTAGAGGGGGTCGATATCTCGGGAACGGTTGGGGTACAAAATTTTTTAAAGGTGGTACAAATTGGTACAAAATGGGTACAAAATTATGGAGTAAAAATCTCAAAATGTTTGAAAAAAATTTTTTTTTTCAAAATCCCATATCTCGGGAACGGTAGGTCCTAGAGAAGAAATAAAAGTGGTTCAGGAGGGTACAAAATGGGTACAAAATTGCAGTTTTTGTTTGAATTCGATACGATCAATTCTTCCAGAGTGGTGTGCCAACTTAACGTTAAGTTGGCAGACCACCTAGAGGGGGTCGATATCTCGGAAACGGTGGGGGTACAAAATTTTTTAAAGGTGGTACAAATTGGTACAAAATGGGTACAAAATTATGGAGTAAAAATCTCAAAATGTTTGAAAAATTTTTTTTTTTCAAAATCCCATATCTCGGGAACGGTAGGTCCTAGAGAAGAAATAAAAGTGGTTCCGGAGGGTACAAAATGGGTACAAAATTGCAGTTTTTGTTTGAATTCGATACGATCAATTCTTGCAGAGTGGTGTGCCAACTTAACGTTAAGTTGGCACACCACCTAGAGGGGGTCGATATCTCGGGAACGGTTGGGGTACAAAATTTTTTAAAGGTGGTACAAATTGGTACAAAATGGGTACAAAATTATGGCATAGGTCCGAACTCGATCCGTTTTGGTGGGCTGTCAACTTAACGTACCTCGTGCGGACTCAAACCTGAAATTACCAATTGGATTTATAAATCCATTGTGCGGCCAATCGCTAGCTACGCAGCTTTCATTTGGTGGCCGAAGGCGAAAACACTCACGGGGCAAAAAACCCTGGATAAATTGCAAAGAACAGCATGTTTGTCCATAACGGGAGCATCTCGCTCTTGTCCGACCGCTGCTTTGCAAGTCATTCTGGACCTGCCTCCACTAGGATTATTCTTAGGAAGTGAGGCAGTGCGCTCTTAGGGTAGCGAAGGAGCGGGAACTCAAAACTGGTGACTACACAGGCCATCTTCGCAGCTTTTAGACGTGGTCACAGACAACCTCACCCTTAAGCATAAGTTTCAGAAAAACTTCAGCGTGACAACGCCAAGTCGCGAACAATGGATTAACGACGAAATGTTTTTCCCTGCAGGGTCTCTCGTGTTTTACACCGATTACTCAAAGACCGAAGACGGTCGAGTCGGAGCCGGAGTATACGGTTTTTACGCATTTAGACATTCCGTACTCACGTACGGCACCAAGCGCGAATAGCGCTCTGCTATTCACCTGACCAATCTCACTTCGAATGCGAAACTGCGTATAATAATAATACCTAAACGTAATTCAATTGAAGTTCGGTATTTATTTATCATTTTATTGGTAATATAGGTAATTTATATTCTGCAGCATCCAAATAGAATACTTTTGAGATGAAGAGTTATAAAGGAAGAACTTTTCAATTTTGAAGCAATGAAATGGAAACATCTGATTTGAATGGAGTACAATCATTTCGTAATTTTCTAAACATGAAAATTCGATGAATTCAATCACTTTCCAACTTTCCATAAAAATCCGAGATACAATCATTGAGTTCAAATATATTTAAACTCAATGGTAGTAGATATAGTGGGTTGGGTTACATTTCAGACTAAAAACATTTCTACCTACCTAATTGAAAAATTAAATGGAGATGAGAATAGGTTATCAAAATATGTAAAGTAATTGAAAATTTAATCAACTTATATATCACGCGCGAGCGGAGCGAGGGCATTAATACCAACCTATAGTTCGATTTATTTTTATTCTTTTTTCATTGAACCTCTATATTATATGTGTAGGAAATCGTTGATAACGAAAGAAGTTATAAGCGATTTGTCTAGGGCTTGTTGAAAGAAACACAACATAGCGCTATTCGCGTTTGGTGCCGTACGTGAGTACGGAATGTCTAAATGCATACGGTTCCTCGATACAACTTGCCCTATCAATGGGCTCTTGTCCATCGGTGTTCCAAGCGGAAACCTTTGCATAAGGGGATTCATTGCACACTGTATGGATGTTACTACCGGAAAAAAGGATTTATATACTAACTGACAGCAGAGCAGCCCTACTAGCGCTTGACTCACCACTAGTTAGGTCAAAGTTAGTCTGGGAATGCAAAATGTCACTCCACGCACTCGGGCTCAACAATCAGGTCAACCTGGGAACAGAAAAGGAAGACCAGGTCCTGGCGACTGGTCCAGGGACAGAGACAGGCTAAGTCTTTCCTCTCGTACTCAACAAGCTGCACCATAAAAGTTCTGTCAGTAAGCAAATAAGAACTGAGGAAAATGACGGGCATACTCACGGGACACTGTCTTGTAAATTATCATCTTCGGAACATGGGAAAAGTTCTTGATGAAACCTGACTGCTTTGCAATTGTGGACCTGTCTTCAGGAAAAGGCTGCAAGATCTTGACTTCTGTTTCTTAAAACCGGAACAAGTAATGGGTTATGGGCGTTGCACCGAGAAGAGTAGTGGAGTTCGTAGAGGCTTTGCTACCTGACTGGTAAACATCGCGAGATTGCACAATAGATCTTCAGGTCAAGGTGTTTGCGAGGCTCTAAGTCTAAACGCCCCTCCTTAAATCTAATCTGAAAATCTAACCCTACATCAAAAAGCGTCATGGAACCAGCAGATGCAACGTTTGAATATTCCATGGACTTCAGTAAGGCGCATAGTGGCCCTTTTCCTGGAAACCGGCAGCGTTGCCCGGAGAACGGTGCCTGGTCGACTCAGAGTAACATGTGCTAGGGAAGACCATCATATCGCAAATTTTATTCGAAAGAATCGGACGGTATCTGTAACAGCCCTTCGAAGTCATTTCTTTAGGATTCCTCGAATTAAAGGGCAAGAAGACCTTCAAGAGTACCACGGCTATCACCTGGACATAGAGCTACCCGTCGGCAATAGGCAGAACACCACCAAGACTAGTTTTCAACAGAACTGCGCAACGTCCTTTTTTCGGACGAGTCACGATTCGGTTTACGGAGTGATAGTCGACGAGAAAAGGTTTGCAAAGGTCCAGGCAGACTAGAGCGAGTCAATTTCGTCCGAAAAATTGTGCCCTTCAAGGCGGATCAATAATGACCGGCAGGACGTATAAACGTACAATGAGTACGCAGAAAAGTGAACCAAGAACCAATCATCGTTCCTCTGCGCAAAGAATTTGGGAATAATTTCATTTATCAGGATGATAACTCCCCACCACACCGCACACAAAGGGTTCAAAACATTCTTCGAGAGAACAATATCCAGAGAATGAACTGACCAGCAAACTAACCGGGCATGAATCCAATTAAGCACGTTTGGGATTACTAGGGAGAGAAATATCCAATCGTCAGAACCCACCTTCAACTTTTCAGGAATTGAATTAAGCCTTTCAGGAAAAATGGAACGATATGACTGAAAATTTCAATAATGACTCGAATCGAGGTTTGCCTAGGCGTATTGGGCGTGTCCGTGAAGTTAGCACCCACATTTTCGAAAATGAAGAAATTTTTTTTTGCATTCGTTAGTAACTCGTTAGTAACTATTTGTAACCTCAAAATTTTCGTTTGTACCTCAAGGAAACTCATAGAAAAACGCCGCATTCCGCTGGGTGCTAACTTCACGGGCTTCCCAATTTTTTGCGAAAAAAAAAATACCATCGGAAAGTCCTTCGTTAGTAACTATTTGTAACATAAAAATTTTCGTTTATTACCTAACCCTTAATGAAAAAATGACACCCCTAGAATGCGAAGTTAGCACTCACATTTTCGAAAATTTGCAAATTAGCTATTTCATTCGTTAGTAACTCGTTAGTTACTATTTGTAACATAAAAATTGTCGTTTGTAACCTAACCCTCACTGAAAAAATGACACACCCTTCATGCGAAGTTAGCATCCGCATTTTCGAAAATGAAGAAATTTTTTTTGCATTCGTTAGTAACTCGTTAGTAACTATTTGTAACCTCAAAATTTTCGTTTGTACCTCAAGGAAACTCATAGAAAAACGCCGCATTCCACTGGGTCCTAACATCACGAGCATCCACTTCTCAATTTTTCGCGAGAAAAAATTACCATCGGAAAGTCCTTCGTTAGTAACTATTTGTAACATTAAAATTTTCGTTTGTAACCTAACCCTTACCGAAAAAAATGACACCCCTTGAATGCGAAGTAAGCACCCACATTTTCGAAAATTTACAAATTTTCTCTTTCATTCGTTAGTAACTCGTTAGTAACTATTTGTAACATAAAAATTTCCGTTTGTAAGCTCACCCTTACTAAAAAAAAATGACACACCTTACACGCGAAGTTAGCACCCGCATTTTCGAAAATGAAGAAATTTTTTTCAGCATTCGTTAGTAACTCGTAAGTAACTATTTGTAACCTCAATATTTTTCCTTGTACCTCATGGAAAAACGCCGCATTCCCCTTGGTGCTAACTTCGATGGCATCCACTCTCAATTTTTCGCGAAAAAAACAATACGATCGGAGAGTCCTTTGTTAGTAACTATTCGTAACATAAAATCTTCGTTTGTAACCTAACTTTCAATGACAGAATCACACCCCTAGAATGCGAAGTAGAAACCCACATTTTCCAAAATTTACAAATTTTCCTATTTCATTCCATAGTAACTATTAGTTACTTCAAAATTTTCGTTTGAAACTGAAGGATAATGAGAGGAAAACACCGCATTCCGCAGGGTGCTAACTTCACGGGCATCCGCATTTTCGAGAATGTGAAAAAAGTTCTTTCATTCGTTAGTAACTCATTAGTAACTATTTTTACATTGGATTTTGTGAAAAAAGGGTTGAGAACTTATTATAAAATTATAAGTAGAATGATGATACAATTTTGTTTGTTACAAAAAGTTACTAACGAGAAATTTTCTAAAATGTGGGTGCTAACTTCGCATTCTAGGGGTGTCATTTTTTCAGTAAGGGTTAGGATACAAACGAAAATGTTTATGTTACAAATAGTTACTACCCAGGAAACACAGACTTCTCCGCGAGCTCTCTGAGAGGTTACAATGCTACTTTTATGCGAGCTCCTACCGCGAGGTTCCAGAGATCTCTATGTGAGGTTCCTAAGCGAAGTTCCCACTGATGTATCCATGCGATATCTTGGTGACCTCGACATGCGATATCTTTGAAACCTCTCCCATGCGATATCTCTGAGAGGTTACAATGCGACTTTTATGCGAGATCCTACCGCGAGGTCCCAGAGATCTCTATGTGAGGTTACTAAGCGAAGTTCCCACTGATGTGCCCATGCGATATCTTGTAGACCTCGCCATGTGATATCTTTGAGAGCTCACCATGAGATTGACATGGTTAATCTTTTTGCGAGATCGTCAAGATATAACGAAACAAACCAGAACAAAAAATTCTTACTGCGGGCTTCAAAAGTTGTCCTTAATATTACATACTTAATTTGTAAATATTCTCAAAAAGATCTTATATTCAACAAGAACAAGTAGTTAGTTGTTCCGCAATTATGTACCTATGAAAGATGAATTGGAAATTATCGAATGAGGCGAGTTCCTGTAGTGATTGGACATACAATGGGAGAATTTGAGATTTTTATTGCATGTTCCTAAACTCTAAAGTTATCCAAATGAAAACACATCAAAAAATGTATATCAACAGAATTATCCCGCATCCCTAACTTCGAACAGAGGAGATAATCAACTATTGATTATACGAACTATTCAGTGGCGTACCCAGACATTTGTCTTGGGGGGATATGAAGCAAATAATAATTTTTTTATTGCAAAACAAGAATAAATCATAATAAGAAAGTTTGGTTTGCTATCATGAAACAGAGTCAGGTCGCCTTGGTCTTCTTGCTTGATCATCAATAATTTCATTTCCGGAAATATGCAACTCCCTGTGTTGGTATAGACATATCATGGCTAGCGCATTCCAGCAGCCGAATTTGTCCATTTTGTTTCGCCCGATCCAAGTGTCAGCGCATATGTATTATATGATTACGCAGGCCGACAAAGGGATCTCCAGCCGAAAACGTCTCCATAAGATTTATTTACCCGCTTGTTTTGATGTGCCGCCAATCTGTACGATAGTGTCATGCGCCGGCATGCGGCACTCGGAAGGCACACATGTCTTCAATTTTTTACACGGTATGAGGGAAATATAGAGCATAGAGCTCAACTGAATCGGGAACTCGAACCCAATTGATTATAGTATTAAGGTTCATAGTCGCGGATCATGGACATCGTCCATTTCGGTTGGTGTATTCTGGATTACGGAAAATAACGTTGTCTATTCGTTTTCTCAATTCCCACTTCCCGTATTTTGAATTTTCAGACCATATCTTGTATGTGTCGGATGCTCTCATTGTTCTGATTTACTGTTGACCTAAAAGAGATGTTTTGTGCATAATTAGTTAAGTGTACCTGTGCTGTACATCGCTTTTGTTTACAATTTCGAAGAGGATATTTGTACTCGAAGGTAAGTGTTATTTTTATTAAATTCTTGAGTTTCAACCCACCACTCACCAGTTAGGATATATTTATATATCATTTTTGCCGCTTTAGGTCTTTCTGAGTAATTCAACCACTGGCAATAACAGAAGTGATTAATTTACATTTATCTACTTTCTGCTAACAACAGATCTTCTGATATCACTCAAAAAGTCATTCATTCTCAATGGTAATTGCTTGAATAAATATTATGAAAGAAACTTCGCAAGTCTGCGAAGTTGCAGAGGATGATATCGACACTCTTTAGCCAAAACATCGTAAGGCGCAAAATACGAAAAATGAGTTTTTTGAACCATCGTATCGAACATACTGTCAGGCATCTTTCAGCAAATTATTGTAAGTCAGAGTGGCATAGTTATTCAGAAAACAACAAATAAAATATAACGTAAGTGACACAAATGATAGAACAAAACAAAATTGTGTTTGCCAAAGTATCGCTTCGTCTCGAAAACATCGTAAGAGCGTGTCACGTGGTACAAACAGTGGGACTTACGATGCTCTATAGCATGTTTACGATCTTTTAGTTCACTGTGTATCGTCGAAGAGCTAGAACGTAAGTACGAAAATTATGTTAGTTTGTGTAAATAATTGTTATTCAATTTGTTGAAAACATTGTATCAATGTAGTTCTAATTCAATATTATTGCCACACTCATATTAATTATGTAGCTTTCTAAGGGAGAAATAATAGTTATGATATAAGAAGGATGTGCATTTATTTTATCTGGAGTTTTCATTGCTTGTATTTCGAGATTAGTATCTACCCACTTGGGTATAGCAATAAGATTAAATCAGTCCTTTTTCCTTCATTCTTTCATTTCTATAAAATGCACATTTTGCTACTTAGTGAACAGCAAAAATCCAACATATTTTCAGCAGTTCATCGAAAACATGCGAATTAATTCAATAAATGTCTTCCTGTCAGATGTTTGAATATTAAATAATAGGACTATTGATCAAAGTTTGAGACGGTTTTCTGAAGAATAATGAGATTTGACTTAGGTATATCCTTTATGCTTATAAGACGAAACGTTCTCCCATTTCAGATTTCAAATATGAGTGCTAGATCGAAACGTCTAGTAGCATTAGCTCTGAGCACCCATGAAGAACAAAATGCCATACTTCCTTCAGCATCAACTTTGCCCGAGTCTCCACAGTATTCAGAAATGGAATCATTAGCTTTTAACAATGATTACTATGAATTAGTTCCTGTCCCATATAATCTACAGACTTCGGTATTTGATTTTATATCAAGCGAATGTGAAGAGGTTCCAAAGGTACTATCTGAACCAGAACTAACAGAAGCTTCAAATATCTCGGAGTCCTCAGAAATCGGTCAAATCTCGAACTTGAGCGGTGCACAAGATTATTCAGATAATGTAATCATATTTGGTCTTGATGAACCTATAATTTGTCATGCCCCTGCCGAAGGAATCGAAATATACAATTTAAAGGAATCAAATTCTTCACTTGATGCTGACTTTCATCAACTCAATCCTATAATTTCAAAGCCATCTTTCGTAAAGCTCGTTGATTATGACTCGTCCAGCAGCGAATTTGATCAAGATATTACCACCTGTAATAAAAGTCCACGTAGAAATTCTTCAGAATATTCCTTTGATGAAAATAATAATAAAAGTGACTCCTGCAGTTCAACGGATACTATAGAAAATACAATGGGAAACAGTTGTTTGAAAAAGCCAAAACGACCGTGCAAAAAGGCTTTAAGAAAAAGTTTGAACAAGTTCGGTGCAAATAAGTGTGTTAGAAAGAATCCTTGTAGCGATAATTGCCCGAACCAATGTATTTCAAAATTTCCAGATATAGCAAGAGAACATATTTTTGAATTTTATTGGGGTTTAGGTACTTTACAAAGGCACCGTGACTATTTGCTGTCCTGTATTAAAGATGTTCAAATAAAACGACGAAAACAGGAGGCTCAAGAAAGTAGACGACAATGCTCTTACAAATACTTTATAAGATGGAATGATGTAGAACACGAAGTTTGTCAACAATTTTTATTGAAAACCTTAGATATATCTCAAATGACATTGAGATATACAAAAAAAAATTCTACGTCTGCCACTCTATCCAAAATAGATCAAAGAGGTAAGCATGTGCCCCATAACAAAACTGGAAATAATCAAAAACTTAATGTTTTTGACTTCATAAACATGCTTCCTGCCGTACCATCTCATTATTGCAGGAACAAAACATCGAGAAGATACTTACCTACTGAATTTCGGAACGTTTCATATCTTTACGAACTTTTTAGGAAAAATCAGTCAGAAAAAGGTACACCTAAAAATGATATCGTTTCGCTGCAGGTTTTTCGGAAAATTTTTAAGAGTGAATTCAATATTGGATTTCATTTTCCGAAGAAAGATAAATGCAAATTATGTGAAGTGAGGAAGGACCAAGATTTCGAAGAAACGGAAGAAACGAAGCAAATATTTGAAAAACACTCGGAAAACAAAGACCTCTGTAAGGATTCATTTCTGGCTGATCAGAAAAAAACTCTTTCAGAGCCAGGATTTTTATGTGTCAGTTTCGATCTTCAAAAGGTGTTAAACACACCTCATGGGGACAATTTGCTTCTTTATTATTCCAGAAAATACGCTTTTTATAATTTAAGTATTTACGAGAGTGTAACTCAAAATGGTTTTTGCTATTTGTGGGGAGAATGTGATGGAGGACGTGGAAGTAATGAAATATGCACTATAATTCACAAATATCTGGAAGAAGTTGATAGAAGACAAACAATTCAACACCTATCACTAAATTGTGATAGCTGTTATGGACAAAATAAAAATAAAGCAATGTTTGTAATGATATCAAATTTTCTCAAAGACTCTATTAATATAAGATCAATAAGTGTTCGATACCTACTACCAGGCCATACTTATATGCCTGTAGACTCCGTCCATGCAACAATTGAGCGGTTTATTAAAAAACGTATAGTATGGGCTCCATCAGAATGGTGTACATTAATAGCCAACTCTCGTACCAAACCCAAACCGTTTGGAATAATTAAAATGGAATTTACTGAGTTTTTGGGATGGAAAAAGATATCCGATGAATTACTAAAACCTAATAAATTCAAGTGTAATGAGGGAAATCCTATCAAAATAAGTGAAATTAAATGTATTAAATTCGAGAAAGGCAATACAAATGTTGAGATTGACTATTCATACAATGGCCAACATTGCACTCATTTCAAGATGGATTTGAAAGGGAAAAAACCAAAAAGACTTTTTTCCCAAAAACTATGTATTTCCACCGCAAAGAAGAAGGATCTAATTGATCTTTGTGACAAAAACATAATTCCCCTCAGATTCCAACATGAATATAGGTTACTGAAAACGTCAGCTACCCCAGATAGACTAGCAGAATCTGATGAGGAAGACGAAGACGATGAAGAGTCCTAATAGTGTGTTTATGTACTTGCATTTAATCAGATAGTACTCCCCTAAACTTAACTAGCATAATTTGTGATTTTTTTTACCAAAGAGAATTGTGTTCTAAGTTTGAAACCATTTATTTTCGTAAATGTTGAATGACTGTTTTGTATTTTGCCAATAAACTTGTTAATTATTTTCGGGGTGTTTCAATGAATTGAATCTGGTATCTGGCATTAAAAATGTTTCATCTTAAGGACTAAACTTAAGATAATGATCACAAAATGAAATTATTTCTGAATTCACCATAATTATCGTAAGGGCTGCTCTTACGATGAAACCATGTTTAAGAATTACGTTCGAGAATGCCAAAGTATCGTAAGTACGATAGCAAGAAATGTAGCATGATTTTTAATGAAATGTTTTAATTTTTCCTAAAATATCATCAAAATACGTTCGGATGCCAATTTTCATTCCAATCGAACTTTCCTGAATACGATAACTGAAAAATCTACTCTACTGTAAAATTCAGTAATCGAGGCTTACGATGTTCTGGCGAAAATGTATCGATATGTTGTTTGCTGAAATATACATATTAAGCCCGCAACGGACGGCGAGCGATAATATAATATATTATATATATTATAGCTTTGCATTGACATATGTCATTTTAGTATGGAAAAATATCGTAATATATCGCTTGGATGAAAATATAAATATCTTTTTCCATACTAAAATGACATATGTCAATGCAAAGCTATAATATATATTATATTATCGCTCGCCGTCCGTTGCGGGCTTAAATGGGCATATAAAATTTTTGTTGTTGAAATTCTATTCAATTTGTGCTCCAGAAGAACTTGTTACAATTTTCATTCGCGTTGATGAATGAATAAACAACTGACCTTACAAAAGTGCATTACTTTACATGTCATTTTCATTCTTCCAGATGTAATGAAGCAGACATGAAAAACAACTGAGAAGGAATTCGAAGTTTTTTCACAAAGTTGGCTACGCCATTGTAGCCAAAGGAAGAAGAAGGAAGAAGAAAGAAACTGGATGATTTGAAATAATTTTTTATTTTTCTGTTCGTTGTTAATAAAGATTATAGGAGTTATTCGATTGTTTTAGTATACTTACCTTCTGTTGCTGCCGAAAATAATAAATAACTTTCAACACTGTTTGTTGTGTAGGTCAACTCAATAATATTAGCTTATATACAGACTTTTATCATGTGAATATAAATCATACGCGAATATACAGATTTTTATCATATAAATATAACTTACTCCATTTATTAATTATACAAATCTAGTATGATACACTGAAAGTACCATAATCGATTATTTCCTGTAGAAAGGTACACCTGTTCTATTCACACCTTTCTACAAGAAATGATCGATCATGGTACTTTCAGTGTAGCATACTAGATTTGTATAATTAACAAATGGAGTAAGTATTATTTATATGATAAAAATCTGTATACTAGCGACCCGTTTAGGAACTTCTTATACTTCTCGCAATGTGACCTATTTGAGAATATCTTAAAGATCTCGCAATGTGACCTATTTGGGAATATCTTATACATCTCGCAATGCGACATGTATAGGAACATCTTATACATGTCGCAATGTGACTCATTTGAGAATATCTTATAGATCTCGCAATGCGAGCTCGCATAGATCTCACTAAAGGAGGGTAATGCGAAATTCTCAAAGTCCTCGCCGCGGGAGGTGTATGCGAACTCCTAGTGTGACTTGTTTGAGAATATCCACGTAGGACATCGCCAAGAGCTCTCTGGGAGATCTCTTGTAGCGGACATTTGGAGCAGATATAGTGCTCTCCGCGACCTCTCAAAGATGTCACAAAAGGCGTCACAACTTCCTGAAAAGAAGTCGCAGGGATGTCTATGGGATATCTTTGTGTTGCCTGGGTAACAAAGGACTTTCCGATCGTATTTTTTTTCGCGAAAAATTGAGAAGTTGGTGCCCGTGAAGTTAGCACCCAGCGGAATGCGGCGTTTTTCTATGAGTTCCCTTGAGGTACAAACAAAAATTTTGAGGTTACAAATAGTTACTAACGAGTTACTAACGGATGCAAAAAAAATTTTCTTCAATTTCGAAAATACGGGTGCTAACTTCGCATGTAAGGTGTTTCATTTTTTCAGTAAGGGTTAGGTTACAAACGAAAATTTTCATGTTACAAATAGTTACTAACGAATGAAAGAGTAAATTTGTAAATTTTCGAAAATGTGGGTGCTAACTTTGCATTCTAGGGGTGTCATTTTTTCAGTAAGGGTTAGGTTACAAACGAAAATTTTTATGTTACAAATAGTTACTAACAAAGCCCAAAGGACTTTCCGATCGTATTTTTTTTTCGCGAAAAATTGAGAAGTGGGTGCCCGTGAAGTTAGCACCCAGCGGAATACGGCGTTTTTCGATGAGTCCCCTTGAGGTACAATGGTACAAACAAAAATTTTGAGGTTACAAATAGTTACTAACGAGTTACTAACGAATGCAAAAAAAATTTTCTTCAATTTCGAAAATACGGGTGCTAACTTCGCATGTTAGGTGTTTCATTTTTTCAGTAAGGGTTAGGTTACAAACGAAAATTTTCATGTTACAAATAGTTACTAACGAGTTACTAACGAATGAAAGAGAAAATTTGTAAATTTTCGAAAATGTGGGTGCTAACTTCGCATTCTAGGGGTGTCATTTTTTCAGTAAGGGTTAGGTTACAAACGAAAATTTTTATGTTACAAATATTTACTAACAAAGGACTTTCCGATCGTATTTTTTTTCGCGAAAAATTGAGAAGTGGGTGCCTGTGAAGTTAGCAACCAGCGGAATTCGGCGTTTTTCTATGAGTTCCTTTGAGGTACAAACGAAAATTTTGAGGTTACAAATAGTTACTAACGAATGCAAAAAAAATTTTCTTCATTTTCGAAAATGTGGGTGCTAACTTCACGGACACGTGTTGGGCAGTTGATTGAAAGAATAGGTGGTAGGTAATACGGATCATTGAATTTGGATTCAGTTGTAGAATAATAATCAATCCAAAATATTTATCTTGGATTATTTGATCTAGGTACATATAAATGAAAATTTTTTCTCATATTTCTTATTTATTTGTCTCATCCTGGATAAGAAAAGACTAACAAATAAGGATTGTCTATCAAATATATTGCAGTTGAAATAGAGGAAAATCCGAAAATATTCATCTCATTTCCTGAACATACAGAGTGTAACAGCCAAATGGAATAAATTCGATAACATAACAATAAATGAGGGGGTGTTAGGAAAAACGCTCGGACATGTCGATTTGTAATTTCAAATGCGCATATTTTTCAAGACAATAAAATTATATAGGGTGTTCCATGCGACCGTGGCCAATACCAACTTTCTTATTTCGAATGCAACCTCCTGTATATTATTTATTTTCTGGATTTTTCAGGAAATTCTTGACATAATTCATGTACAATGTCCTATACCTTTCTTCAACTTTCTCGGAAATATCAAGTGGTTTCAGATTTTTCACAAAAATTAACATTTTGAATGAAAATTCTCATACTCATATCCCGTTAACCTCTTGATATGAAGAAAGTGAGCAAAAACCATTACTGAGAAGAAATTAAAAAAAACAAAAACAGATTTGTTTATTCTCATAGCCTTTTAGTAACACGTTGTCTGTTTGCATGACAATAAGTGATCAGTGTAAAGTGTCATTGTCTTTTGAATTTCAATAAGTGTACGTAATAATATTAGAAAAATGGTTCATTCAACAGAAATACACAAAATAACCATTCTTCAAATGATTGGTTATGAAGATTACACACGGACACAAATGGAAGTTTCTCGCTTATATTATGCTTGAGTTTCAAGAAAGCCTGTTGCGTTTCATCTAATATCGATTTCGAACTATTTCTATGTTTTTCTATGATTTGCCAATGTTAATCTAGGTAGCTATTGATTTAATGTTTTATCAAGTGAGTTGTCGAAAAATAAAAAGAGAGTTGTCAGAGCTGTTGAATTTAAAAAGTCAATCTGTATTTTATTCCGCTTATATTGCTTTAGAATTAAAGTAGGAACCAACTCAGCTAGAGTCAACCGGTGAGTTGACCTTCGGCGGGTTTTTACAAAGCCCACATAATTCTGTTCGAAAAGAAGCCCCGTTGTTCACCGTCAGCCACACGTCAATATTTCGAATATTAAAGGAATGTAAGATGCATCCCTATAGATTGATGGCAACTCAGGAGCTCATAGAAGACGATTTCGGAGAACGCTTTTTTTTTGAGCAAATGATGGCAATGTTATTTTACAATGTGATCCAATCAGAAAATGTTTCGTTTTCTGATGATAGTACATTTACACTACACGGTCATGTTAATCGTCAAAATTGCCGCTATTGGTCTGATGAGAATCCTCACTGGATGAGAGAAGAACATACGCAATATCCTAAAAATGTTCATGTTTGGGCAGGAATTGTTGGAAATCATATCGTAGGTCCCTTTTTCATTGACGGCAGATTCAATGGAGAAAAATATTTAGAACTACTGTGACATTCTTTGAAATAAACATTATTATTATTATTATGTAATAATGTCGTTTCAACTTTGATAAACTTATATCGTGATCCAGCAAATCCACAAGTTCCTGCCAATATAATATGGTTTCAGCAAGATGGAGCACCGCCCCACATTACCAAATCAATGTCCGGCAGTACCTAATTGAACCAAATTTTTCCAAATCGGTGGATAGGGAGGCGCGGATCGATAGAATGGCCAGCACGATCTCCTGATCTAATACCATTAGACTTCTTTTTGTGGGGATATGTCAAAAGTATTGTATAC
This sequence comes from Adalia bipunctata, assembly GCA_910592335.1. Classification (NCBI taxonomy): domain Eukaryota; kingdom Metazoa; phylum Arthropoda; class Insecta; order Coleoptera; family Coccinellidae; genus Adalia; species Adalia bipunctata. Next base: position 32,751,248 of record OU342951.1, read on the forward strand.
GAAACGAAACCCTCAAACTTAGACTACCTAAAAAACCGAATCGTGCTTGCGATTAGATCAGTCACGCCTGAAATGTTGAGTAACGTTAGAAGACAATTCTACACCAGATTAGCATGTTGCCAAGACGTTCGCGGCGAGCATTTTGAACATTTCCTACATTGACATTAATGTTTCTTTTGTTTTTTCTAATAATCATGAAATAATCAGTATTACTTATAAGGTTTTGAGTGTAATGTACCGAATTTGTGAAATAAAATAATTTTTATTTCAAACATTGATTTTTGCAATAAATCTGAAAACACTTAATACTTCCGAAATAGTTAATGATGGGTATAGGACATTGTGCATGAATTGTGTCTAGAATTCTCTGAAGAATCCAAAAAATAAATAATATACAGGGGGTTGCATTTGAAATAAGAAAGTTGGTATTGGCCACGGTCACATGGAACACCCTATATAATATTATTTTCTTCGAAAATATGCGCATTTAAAATTACAAATCGACGTGTCCGAGCGTTTTTTCCAACACGCCCTCATTTATTCGTTATCGAATCTATTCCATTAGGCTGTTACACTCTGTATGAATTGGTTATTACTTGAAAAACCTAAGAGGGCCAAGACAGCATCTCATTCATAAATTCCAGACTTGGTGAAGCCAAAGTTTAGCCAGTTTTCAATGAGTGGGACGAAGATAGCATAAGGGATAGCAATATCATTTCGAGTAGTGACTGTGTTTTATTTTCATCGTTTTTATGAATATGTGTTGTGTGAAGTGAGGTTAACTTGATCCCCGGTGAGTACAATACAGTTTCCATTCTTTCCTTTATTTTTCTAAGGTTTTTTTTGTTAGTTGAATAGAAATTAGCATATTTGATTCATAATATTCATATGAATCGAATGCATGTACTAATAATTCAATTTTTGTGAGTACATATGTTACATTCCATTCAATCGATTGACACCAACTGTGAATTTAAACTATTTTTGTCGATACGATTTCAGAATTTCTTCGAATATTTCATATGTTCCTCTCATAACGGCCCTTTCTTTTTTGAGTGACAACTGAAAAATCATGAACTGGTTGAATCGAAGGCATGTCTGCAACTGCATGAAACAAACAAGTGGAGACAGGATTTCGACAAGATCCCTCAAAATTCAGAGTGAATATTCATCATTGAATTGTGAGAATGCGGGCAGTGTCAAGGGTGAAATCAATTAAACTCAAATCTACAGGCTGATTGCAAGTAATCGTGTCACAGCCAAATCATGTCTCGAAACTATTATTTTTGATTAAATAAAAGAGGCACCTACCCATTTTGGTATTCTCTGAATAATCGAACAGTGCTTATAGAAAATGAATCTGAATAAATAGATTATTGAACTGATTATAGTCGATTTGTTGACGCGAAATCTTAGATTAATAATATAGTTATGTTCAATATTATCAATTATATTCATAACTATAATATAATAAAAAAAGTTCCAGTGGCGTGGTGTTATTGAAGAATAGAAATGAAATTACGAGTGAATTATTTTTTTATGGCGAATTCTTGCAATATATTGGTACGGGGTTAATAAAAATGTGGAATTATTTTGTACTGTAGATAAATTTGAAGATCCGTAATTAATGCACATGAATTATTGAAAATATTAGAATGCGTAGCTTTTTCATATTACCTACTTGAAATTAGTGAAAATAAGTATGAAAAATTATAGAAAACAATTGATTCTTAAAGAATTATTAAGGTTTATAAAATAAGCTACACGGTTCATTCAACGCTGAAACTGACTACAAAAATGTGTAGGTGAATTCATGTGAAGTGATTGATTCCTCTTCATGAGATAAATTGAGGTGTCTTATCACTTTATTATAAATATGATAAAGTAATGGCTGCAAAAAGCATCAAACCGAGTCATCAATATTCGGGATGATAAACTACGGAGCGACGAATTGCCGAGCGTACATTATACAGAGTGGCCACTTTTTAAATGGGATTGTATTGGTAACTTCAAAACCATAAGAGTTAGAAGGTCGGTCAAATGGAGAAAAAGTTGCATTCATAGAAGCATTGTTAAGCAATCCAAACAAATCGAGAATATCAGGACCGGTTATTGAGATATCATAAGGAAAGTAAATTCTCTCATTTTGATTTTTCTTTTTGTCGATACGGACCTGCATTTTTTATGACACTTTTCGAAATAACTTTCAACGCTGAATTCAACGATATATCATCATACAATGTCCTTCAAAGTTGATTTTCAGGTGGTTTTGACCCTTATCCAAATTTTTTGGGTCGGACATTTATCTTTAGTTTAATTAACTAGTGTGTCAGCAGATCAACCATGTAGATAGATCCATCTTTTAGGTAGATAAGCATTTTTCAATTCAATTACCGAATAGGAAAAAATTGGCAGCTGTGAAAATTGGCAGCTGCCGATTCGTTGAATAATGCTGACCATTAAATCCGAATTCATAGTGGATTCGCATTTCAGGTAATTCGAAATAATGGGTCTGAAGTAGATTGGGAATGTATTTCAAAGAGAAGTCAGAGAATGCTGTCATCAACAAAACTGAAATGATGACAATGACATAATTTAATTGACTTTCTAGATTCCATGCGGGTACATTTGTTGGCTTGCTTTCAATATTTTTACGCGTGCGTATAGACTATTGGCGAGAAGGAAGTTCCCTCTAGTAGTCTAGTAGCCGGTAGCTCACTTATATAGGTAACTATTGTTATATTATAGCCCTCTACATGACTAAAAACGCTGGGTTTGTATCAATACGTTATCAACAATGTTAAAAAAAAGGATAGCAGGTATTATTCAACTTCCATTTTAGGAGTTGTAGAAAGTTCTGGAAATGGTGAAGCGAAAATCATAAAAAAACTGGAAACCCTCTACACATATACTTCATTCACTTTTATAAAGTATCGCGGTTAGCCATGATTTAGGTTTATCAAGTTCTTTCACTTAAAACGGACGCAGGTTGGTACTCGTGAAAATCGAGCGACATTGCCAAGTCTATTTTCTATTTACTCTTTTTTAACTTTATGAATGGGGTTAGTTCGTCTGTTTAACTGTGGTGCAGGTTTCGTAGAACTACTACATTTTCATACTGGAGTATTTCACGTTGTGCAAAGATGTGTTTAAATGTCTTCTGAATTCACATAATATTTTTTCAAATTCATTAATTTCCCAAAGTGAAGGAACATTTTGATAAATACGTAATTACTACGATTTTTCAGCAGAAACGGCAACGTTGCTCGTTCAACTGATAGAAGAATGACTGTAACCCAACATTTTCAAAACATACACGGTGAAATGTGTCAAAATTCCATGGCCAACCGGAATACTTTATAAAAGTGGATGGAGTATAGATCGTCCAAATTGCTATATTATATAGGTATATATTTGGCGCATTTGGTATTACCAATCCGGGAGAGGAGCGAGAGGAAACGGACACAGAAATATAATAATTCGGATCTCTCTCTCTCTCTCTCTGGCTGAAAGAGGGAAAGAGAGAGAGATCCGTATTTATTATAATTATGTGTCCGTTTTCTCTCGCTCGACTCCCGGATTGGTAATAACGAACGCAGTTATTTAAATGAGTTTCAAGAAAGCGAATATACAAAAATATATTTCAAGGTTTCATTGAACAATAATTGAACATCTGAAGGTTTGAAAATTGACAAAAAAAGTAACAAAGCAACTGAAGCAATTTTATCAATTATTAACAATAGATGTGATATGCCTTGATTCCGTTGGCTTTCAGGTATTCAACATACCGAAATTTGTATGGTACCAAAAAAAACTGCGAATAGACATTATATCTTATTGCAATGGGGTCATTTGAGCATATGATTCTTTTCAAACAAAGCATCTTTATATTAAGGTATAAAGCAGTATATACTACAATTAAAGAATAAAAGCTCTGTTGGAGTTGATGAAATACCTATAAAACATTTCAAAAAGCGTGCATCAATAATAACTGGACCATTATCTGACATTATCAACCAGATGCTACAAGCAGGAATATAACCACACAAATTGAGAGAAGCATTAGTGAAATCCACATAGAAAAAAAGATACACAGAATAACACTGACAACGCTCGGCCATATATTCTCAAGTTGAAATTAATACGATTAGTCGAAAAAAAGTGAGGTAAAATGTTTTTAGTTTTTAAGTTATGAGCCATCAAATATGGCGTTGTAATGATTTGATTGGCTGATTCGTCTCGAAAACGGTTGTACCTAGGAAAATTTTGCAAGAGGGCATTTTGTTGAATGTAGGCCTTAAGCCATATAAAACTCAATGATACTCTATGATTGTGTCAATTATACCAAGATTTAATCGTTTTTAATATAAAATTATCTGTAAAAATCCTTGCGAAAATAACACATAACGTCAGGTCATGGGCCTAGATCTCTAAAAAATAAAGGTAATAAATCATAAAACTCTCCAAGATGACTCAGGAAAATGGAGAAGTGGAAGACCTCGCCGTTCTTCAAGACCCAGCATCTTTCACTATGTGGGACTTCGAGATCAGAATCCTTTTCGCCACAAAAGATTTAATCGACATTGTCGATGGTACAGAAACACTAGAAGATTGTGACGATGAAAAAAGTGAGAAAAAGTGGAAACAGCAGGACAGCAAAGCCAAATATTACATCTTGAAAACCATTGATAAAAACGTCAAAACCCATGTTTTGTGCTGTGCAACTTCACATGCAATGTATGAAAAACTTAAGTCAATATTTAAAAGAGACTCTTCTCAGAGGGCACAACAATTGCTCCAAGAATTCTACAGCTTCAAGTATAATCAATCAAAAGATATGGCTAGCAACATAAGCGCTATGCAAAATCTTGCCTTCGAGCTGAATAAATTACAAAAAGAACAAATCACAGATAACATGCTCATACCAAAAATATTGCCTATTTTACCAGAGGAAATCAACCATTTTACTACAGTATGGGATTCCACAAGAGAAGAAGAAAAAACTATAGAGAATTTAATTGGAAGACTTATCAGAGAAGAATCAAGACTGAAAAACAACAACGATGAAAGAGTTGCCTTCAAAACTACTCTCAAGAAGAACAAAAAAAATTTCAAACCATGTCCTATATGCAAAAAACAAACCATAAAGAAGAAGACTGTTTCTCAAGAATAAACGAGAGTCCAAGCAGAAATATCCAGAAGAAGACAAAAATAAACCCTGTTCAATATGCAAAAAAACGAATCATAAGGAAGAAAACTGTTTTTTCAAACCTGATGGAAAATTCAACAAACAGAATAATGGCACAGACAACAATGAAGACAAAATCTCCTTTAATACATGTGAAGATGACTCCACAGAAGAGATGAACAGAAGAAAAACAAACCAACCTCAAGAAGCCGAAATACACATTACTGAAGAAAATAAGGATTTGGTGATGGTAGTAGATAGTGCATGTACTGGACACATTTGTAACGAAGAAAATCTACTGACAAATTTAAGGAAAAACAATGGAACTGTCAGAATTGCCAAACAAGGAAGTTCAATGAATATAGTTGCTTCGGGTGAGTACGAAGGAGGAAACTGTATTCTAAAAGATGTGTCATATGTTCCAGATCTCAGCAGAAACCTCATATCCGTTCATGTAATAACAGAAAGTAACTGTGATGTTCTGTTTACGAAGACCAGTGTAAAAGTCCTAAAAGATAAAGTTACTATTTTAGAGGGAGAAAAGACCAAAAATGGCTTATACGAGTTGAAAATAAAACCGCAAAGTGAATCCTCCTTCCTAACTGAAAAAGAAAAACAAGAGTGGCATCGTAAATTAGGTCATTCTAGCTCTGACCACACTTCGAAAATAACAAAAATCTGCAATGGTCTACCACATTAATTATGCTCTCCAAAAACATTCTGTGAATCATGTGCAAAAGCCAAGTTAACCAGGAAGCCATTTTCAACTATCAGAGAGAGAGCAAAAAGACCTCTAGAAATAATACATTCAGATTTGAGTGGACAAATAGATCCTCCTACATATGATGGATACAACTATTACATGACAGTAATTGACGATTATACCCATTTTTGTCCAACTTACTTGCTTAGGTATAAATCAGAAGGTGAAAGATATTTAGGAAAATTTATCCTGCAAAGTGGGAATCAACATAATCTAAAAGTAGCAAAATTAAGATGCGATAGAGGAGGTGAGTACTCAAGTACACAGCTAAAAAACTGGTGTGAAGAAAAAGGGATAGTACTTGGCTACAGCATTCCACATACCCCCCAACTTAATGGAGAGGCAGAAAGAATGAACCTTACCATAACGAATAAAGCAAGGGCACTCATAGCTGATTCAAGGCTCAAGAAAGAAATGTGGGAAGAAGCAGTACAGACCGCAACATACCTGATCAACAACTAATCAACATGAAACACCTGCAGAGAAATGGTATGGAAAACGACCAGACCTCTCCAAACTGCAAATTATTGGATCTAAAGTGTTTGCAAAGAATCTAGGACACCTAAAGAAACTTGATGACAGGGCAAAACCATATACAGGGTGAGTCTTTGACTTGTACATATATTTTAACTGTAGATTCTTGAGGCCTAAAGTAACCTTTTTTTCATTTTCTATTTTTCCGAATTCGGCTCGGTTAAAGAGATATAGCCATTTGAAAAAAAAAATTGTGCTAAATGCGTCCCTGATATTATTCTCTACAAACACCTCAAAGTTCATATTTTTCAATTGAAATTGATGTGATTATTAGATATTCTGGGTGATACATTTAGAAAATACTCAAGCACTAACCTTATTCGAATAAGAATGTTACAAACACGATATTTCCTAACAAAAACGCTAAGTTTTGTTCCATCATTTCTGCAATTGAAATGCCATATTTCTCACACCAAAATAATTTCCTTCTTCGATTATCCTGAAGATTAGTTTGTAAACATTAATAATTTGTTCATATTTGCCTCGATACCCTAAAACTATCTTATAAAAATAAGTTTCTCACTAACCTATCCTAACTCCATTAATCAGTCATCTGATTCGAGGTCAATGACCTAACCTAATCCATCTCCTCTATGATAGTGATCACAGAATTCTAGAGAAGACGATGCCAGATTGTGTTGATTTTCTCAGTAAAAAATGGTATAGGCGAACTCAAGAAAGCAGAACGTCCCCTATCGTTAACGGAAGAACTAGTTTTGTTTACTTTTCGCTAAAGGCTTCTACGCATTGCTCTTTGGAAATGCCAAACGAGTAGTTCTGATTCTCGCCGATCTGAATTTCAGTCGTGGTGCGCTGCCGGCTGCGATGTAGCCGCCACGCAAGACAAGCCGTTGTTCTGTGTCTCATCACACTATCACAGGCCAGCCAGTCTGTGATAAAATGAACGACGCTTAAACGCGATAACCTTTCTACATGGATTCAATTCATTTATTTATTTACTCGCAGAGAATAAAGCAAACAGGTGTGAGGTGATGCTTGTGATATGTGATGTGAAAACCGTGTAGGGTCGATTAAAAATTCCAAGAGGATATTGTTAAGAAGATAGATATTTTCCTGAAGGACTGGTATCAATAAATTTTTAATAGAAACTTGCTTATAAACTGTGTAATTTCATGCTTCTCGGAATTCAGTTGATAAACATTGACAACATTGTTAATTTGTTAAGAGACCAGAGAAGAAACAATATTCGATGATATTTAATTCAGGGAAGCATTCAGATTTTTTATGAAATTCATGGTTTTTTCCTCAAATTTCTTCGTATACATTTAGGAATAACTCGAAAACGACGCGTTTTATTGAAAAAATATAAGAATACTTTTATTCTCTAAAATGGTTGATTCTTTCGAAAATATGAACCGTTTATCCTTTTCAAGTGATTTGATAGTGTTTTTGCATGAATTTATGAGTCGACCACCCTGTAACTTTCGAACTAGGAGAGACATTGAATAAGTTTCGATTGAGGAATATGCACAATGAATAGAGTAAAGAATCAACCAAAATTCAGTTCAGTTGAAATAACGGTTCCGAAGATATGAACAGCAAAGTGTTTTTTTCGTGGATTTTCGACACCCTGTATCTCCCAAACCAAACCGAATTTTGAAAAATGGTATGGGAAAAAAGTGTTCCGTTTGATGAGAGGAATCTACAGTTAAAATATATGTACAAGTCAAAGACTCACCCTGTATTTTTGTCGGATATGCCTTTAATGGATACAGGCTTTTTGACGAAAAAGAAAGGACTATAATTGTGTCGAGAGATGTATTGTTTGCAGAAGAAATGACGGAAGATATAAAAAGAAAGAATCTATTTGTCAAAGATGAAGAACTGGTCACCGATGAGGATCAGCAATATAGAGAGGAACTAGAGGAAGAGATCAGAGATGAAGTAAGCGTAGATGAAAAAGAAAATGAAGAAACAGAGACTGAAGAGAATCAAGAAAGAAGAAACCTCCGAGATAGAACAAATTTAAGAAGACCACAGAGATATGATGACTATGAAGTAGCAATGCTAACGTATGGAGAGTGTATGAATGGTTCTGACAAACATAACTGGAAGAAAGCCATTGAAGAGGAATAACAATCACTACAGAGAAATAATACATGGAAACTGGTTGATCCCAAGAAAGTCAAAGGAAAAGAAGTTCTTACTAGCATTTAGTCCCTTGTGTTTCCTATTTCAACCGATGAACCTGCCAATTCCAATACGTCAAGTAATAAGGCCCCGAGATATGGAGACGATTTTGAGACAAACATCCACGATTTTGAATCAATATTCAAATGAATTATTAAATTAATGTTGTTCATAAGCCTGAAGAAGAGAATATAATCCTCGAAACGTTGCTGTTTGAATAAACGTGTATATATAGTAGTGTTCCTTGTGACTGAAAAACCTCCTCCAGTATTATTTAGTCCTGTAGTTGACATCAGATCTCTTAGGCTTTTGTTCGCTATGGCAGCAGAAAAGGATTTTCACATAAGGGTCTTTGATGTGAAGACCGCATTCCTGTATGGAAAACTCGAACAGGAAATCTACATGAAGATACCTGAAGGCTGCGAAGATGCAGGTAGAATCTGTCTCTTAAATAAAGCTCTATATGGACTAAAACAAGCTCCATCAAGATGGAATAAAACATTAACCGATTTTCTTAAAGGTGAAGGGCTAATACAACTTAAAACAGATCAATGTATATTTAGAGGAGATCTCGGAGAAATCTACATGGCAATTCATGTAGATGATGGAATTATAATGGGAGATAATCTGAGCAAAATCGAGAATATTCTGAAGAAGTTGAAGAACAATTTTGAAATGTCTATCGTAGAAGATCCAAATATTTATTTGGGAATACAAATTATTAAAACAAAAAATGGAATATTCTTACATCAGGATCAGTATGCCAAGAAAATTCTAGAAAAATTTAATATGTCTGATTGCAAAGTAATGAAAACTCCTCTTGTACCAGATGAAAAATCAGGAGGCACACCAGATGAAATAGAAAAACCTACATTTCCCTATAGAGAAGCCATAGGAAGTTTATTATATCTTTCATGTAAATCAAGACCTGATCTTGCATTTGCTATCAATTATGAAAGCCGATTTACTGAAGACCCAATGAACAAAGATTATAGAAATATAAAAAGATCATTAACGTACCTTCAAGGAACAAAAGATTACGGCATACAGGGTGTTTCACCATAAACTGGACAAACATATATAGCCGTGTAGTTGACATTGAGGAAGTCATTTTTGCCCTATGACATATACCCCGTTTTCGACGCATAAGCGAGATACAGGGTGTTCAATGTCAACTTTGAGCAATATTCTGATGACTGTTGTGAGTTACGCGTGATATTTGAAATAACGGTCTCTAGTCACATCTCAGTATTTTTGAGGTGTGGTTTGAATTGTGGTGTAAAATTTTGCGAAAAAAAATTCAAAATGGCGGAAAAATTTCGCCCAAAATTTTTGAAATTTTCAATGTTTGAACTATCTTCAATTCTGAATACTTGGGTGAAAACAGAATGAAAAAATAGCAATTGGTTTTCTTTTTGTAGCCTTCCGAAGATTAAGCTAGGTGTACTTTCTTAATTTTTATTTGAGAAACTGGAGGCCGTACGGAGGTCAGAATTGTGCTGCTGGGCTGCCAGAACGACCCAGATAGAAATATGAAATTGTAAAAAAAAAAAAATTTTTTTTCGAAAATAAAAAAAAATTGAAAAAAAAATTTTTTTTTCATTTTTCTCAAAAAACTTTGGTGAGGTTCGAACTCCACACTCTCGATTAACTAGTGTTGCTTTGGTAACGGAAATTTATAGGATTAAAATTAATCCAATTCATACTCGTAGAGTTCAATTCCTACCAAAATTTTTTGAAAAAAATTTTTTTGGTTTATAATTTCATATTTTTATCCGGATCATTCTGGCAGCCCATCAGCATAATTTTGACCTCCGTACGGCCTCCAGTTTCCCAAATAAAAATTAAGAAATTACAGCGAGTGTAATCTTCGGAAGGCTACGAAAAGAAAACCAATTGATATTTTTTCATTCTGTTTCCACCCAAGTATTCAGAATTAAAGATAGTTCAACCGTGGAAAATTCCAAAAATTTTGGGCGAATTTTTTTTTTCACTGAAGACATGTAAAAAAAGTTGAGTTCGAAATTTGAAAAAAATTTTTCACGTAAAATCTTAGAAAATCGAGTACGTTGAGATTATGCTTTCCAAATTGGCAACCGAGGAAAAAAAATTCCGACTTTGCAGGTTTTCCGCCATTTTGAATTTTTGTTCGCAAAATTATACACCACAATTCAATTGAGCCCTCAAAAATACTGAGATGTGACTAGAAACCGTTATTTCAAATTCATGCGTAACTCACAACACTCATCAGAATATTACTCAAAGTTGACATTGAACACCCTGTATCTCGCTTATGCGTCGAAAACGGGGTATATGTCATAAGGCAAAAATGACTTTCTCGATGTCAACTACACGGCTGTATATGTTTGTCCAGTTTATGGTGAAACACCCTGTATACTACAAGAAACAGAACGATGGAAAAGATGTGATTGAATTGAAAGTTTACTGCGACTCAGACTATGCAGGAGACCTAAATGACAGAAAAAGCACCACTGGATAATGGATATATCATCCTATACAATGATGCTCTAATCAACTGGTTATCGAGGAAGCAAAGTATTATAGCCACATCATCCACAGAAGCAGAATACATATCAGCAGCTGAATGCATCAAAGAAATTAAATTTCTCAAGACACAGATAGAAGAAATCACATCAAGGAAAGCAAGGATAACTCTACATATAGACAATCAGAGTGCAATACAGATGATAAAATCAGTACAACTAATGAGAAGGAGCAAACATATAGATGTAAGATACCACTGTGTGAGCGAGCAATTTAGAGATGGTCTATTTGAAATAGAATATTGCTCAACTGATGAACAGACAGCAGATATCTTCACCAAGGCTCTACCAAAACATAAATTTGAGAAATTCAGGAATATTATTTTGAAACAGAATCCTTACGGAATCATATATATATTTTTTTGTGATAATATTTTTTTTGAACGAAACATTGTGTTTTAAGGGGGAGTGTTGAATGTACAGTGGCTTTATACAGGACAGTGGCGACAATAGACGTTCACGTTTTGATTGGTCGGACAGTTTTCGACCACTAATGGCGGACTTTCATTGATTTGTTGTCATGTCATAGTGTATGAAACTCAAAATCGAGTCAAATGTCAAACAGCTCGACACTGAAATGTAAACAAATATCCGCCATGTTTGTGCAAAAACGTGTTCTATGACCCTATTGTCGCCACTGTCTTGTATAAAGCCACTGTAGTTGAATGTAGGCCTTAAGCCATATAAAACTCAATGATACTCTATGATTGTGTCAATTATAAAAATGTCATATAACCTAAAAACTGTAATCGGAGGTATATCTGTAATAAAAAGAAACCAAGATTTAATCGTTTTCAATATAAAATTATCTGTAAAAATCCTTGCGAAAATAACACATAACGTCACATTTTTCTTCTAAAATTAACATTTTATACGGTAAGTAGATCAAAATGATAAAAAATGTGGAAAAAAAAATTCCGAATGTTTTGAGGTGGCCAGGACGCTAAAAATGATAGATCCATATTTTCAATTCGAATGCCATTTCGAAAAAAAAGAACCTCTAGTCACTGAATCAATCCACCAAATTTTATCGAATTCGGTAGAGCCGTTTTATCACAAATTGAAAAAAAATAGCAATTTTTGATGGCTTATTACCCAAAAACTATAAACATTTCACCTAACTTTTTTTCGACTAATCGTATTAATTTCATCTTGAGAATATATGGCCGAGCGCTGTCGGTGTTATTCTGGGACACCCTGTATATTGACAATTATGGACGTATATCTAATCTGTCTAACTTAAAAAATATTTGATTATTCGACCACATAATTTATAATATACTGGTGAAACCACAATATGGCTTCAGAGAAGGTAAATCCACTGTGAATATCAGACATTAAATTTTATCATTGAGTTCCTAAATCAGCTCTGTGTTTGGATCTGGAGAAAGCCTTTGATGGGGTCAATCATAAGAAATTGCTAGCAAAGATGGAGAAATATGGAATAGGAGGAGTAGCATTGAAGATGAAAGAACACAAAGGACAATAATTGGGAGAAAAGAAGGAAATAAAATGACATCTGATTCCAAATATGCAACGAATGGAGTGCTACAGGATTCAATTTTGGGGCCCTCACTCTATATATTATATGCTAATGATCTAGTTCACAATACCGACAATGATGTTTTAATTCTTGCAAAAGATTCTTCAAAAATATGTCAAGCAGAAGACAAAAATGGCTGTAAGATGAGTCTTGAGAAAATGATTTGAAAAATTTGAATGAGTCGTTCATAACAAAAAATCTGCTGAAAATCTGTCCAGACATATTGACAGGATCTCACTGAACATAACACGATGCTATGCATGAATGCAGAACTATTAGGATGGTGGGACTGGGTGCTGCTCTGGCTGCTTAACATTCTTACTTTCAGTCCAGAGTACAGTATAGAATCATTTTCTGGGCAAGATCCACAAAGTGAAAGAATTTTTCTTCTACATAAGAGGTGTCTGAGAATTATTTTTGGAATGAAGCAAAATGAAACTTGGAGAACCCTAGTCAAGAATTATTATACATACTTACCTACTAAGTATAGCCTGTACTTGTATATGAATCGATAATCTACATCATGAATAACTGCAGTGATTTCAAAAATCTCAAACTACCGCATTCCTATTTATAGCACCAGAAGAAAAAATGGTCTATAGGAGAATAAAACTAAACCAAATTATACATACTTACATAGGTAGGTATGTAACATACAGTTTGATACATTATCTGTGAATGTGGCAACATATTTTATATCTGTTCAGTACTTGATGATAAAACGGAATTTCATTTTTCGTTTCGTTTTTGAAATACAGATAACTCAATTTTTTTTCTGGCAGATCATGATTCGAGTTATCGAAGTTCGACTGTATGTATATTATAGAAAACATTATTGCACTTAGCTTTCAGAAAGAAAAATCCTGACCCTGTCAATATTTAATGCATGAATTATTTCAAGATATGAGATACCTACCAAAAGCAATTACTATAAACTCTTCTTTCATATTATAGAGGATTCATGTATTAGAGTTATTCATCACATTTCCTTTATTTTGTTTCAATTCTTATGGGATGCTGATCAATACTGAATTTTTCCGAAATTGTCTGACTATTCATAATCTTCAAGACAATTCATAAATCATTATTCTATACATTTCATCTGGAAAAATGTGCATAAGCAACCCAATAACATACTGATTCGGAAATAAAAGTAGTGAAAATGGCCACTACAGCGTTAAACGAGTGGATGAATATTGTCTACTGGACCAATAAAATAATCAAAACCCTCGGCGCGATACGACAACGAATAAATGAGTGACCCCACTCAATGGCATAGGATCATCACTCACTGACCGAGACGTCGACTAGTGTACACGTACCGAGAGTTGAGTTTGTGTGTAAACCAGTTCAGTGCGCCGTACGCCACGTTGATGCGCATCATCCAAGTTAGTGCTTGTAAAAGGTTTTTGTTTTCTCGCGCGTTGAGTCCAGGTCCGAAAGGATCGTTGGTTCCGTGCGTGTGTGATTCACGGACTCTTTTGTGAAGTTGAAAAAAGGGTAAGTGACTTAATTATTCTATTATCCGCGTTTGATCATGGATGAAAATTCGGATAACGATGGATCCTTTATGGATACGGAGGACAGATACACGACCTCTGAGGATGAAAGTGATGAACTGAAGGAACTCGTCAGGCTCCGAAAGGAGAATGACGAGCTCAAAGCAAACTTAGCCGCTCTTACAACCTGCATGGCAAATTTGACCAGCGAGTTGAAACTCCTGAGAGAAGAACTCTCGAAAAATAAATCCCCAAATCCTCAAATAAAAAGTTATTCCCAGGTTTTGACTTCTGAACCTGGGACATCGGCCCAAACCGATTCCAAGATTGTCCCAGTTGTCCTTCCCAAAAAGATGGCCTCAAATATTGAGGATAACAAAAGAGCCCTCCAACCCCCAGGAGCTCCTCGGGCCAAGCGTGCCAGGAAAGACAGTTCGTCCTCACTTGAGGACAACTTGAAAAATTCAACGGTGACGTCTCAGTCACCTGTAAAAGATAAAATCCCCCCAGTAACAATGATGGGGACTTCAGACTGGACGGAAATATCCAAAGCGCTGTACAGCAAAAGAATAAATTATAACCGGGCAACGGTTGTCAGAGACGGCATTAAAATTATTGCCTCGTCCGCAGAAGATTTCAGGAAACTAACAAAATTCTTAGATCAACAAGGTAAGGAATATTTTACTTACCAAACGGAAGAAGAAAAGAGAGTATACGCCGTTATAAGGTACTTGCCACTTGACGCAGATATTGAAGTTATTAAAAACGACTTAGGACTTCAAGGTATTAAAGATGCCGAAGTGACGAGAATGACGTCAAATAAAACCAAAAAATCAATTCCTCTTTACCTTGTAAAAAAGCAGCACAAGGAAATATTTCAAATCAAAAAGATCTACAGCCTTTGTATCGAAATAGAGCCCAAAAAGAAGCCAGAAGGTCCAGGACAGTGCCATCGCTGCCAGAGATATGGACATGCACAAAATAAATGTACATTTCCGTGGAGATGCGTGAAATGCGTAGGAGCGCATTGCACAAAAGAGTGTGCATTAACGCAAAAAGAAGGCGAAAGGAACGCGGCATGCGTTTTATGTAACCAGAGTGGACATCCGGCCAGTTATAAAGGCTGCAGCGCATATAAAAATCTTACGAAGAAGAAAACACCGACAAAAAAAGAAGCCCCCCCCAAGAAAATCGCTGAAAAAATAGAGACTGTTGTTACTGTTGAAAAACCACAGGTACAAAAAACAAAGAACTCGTCCACAAAACCAATTGAAACCAGAAGGGAAGACCCTAAAGATGAACTTGACAAACTCACTGAGAAAATATTCAGCAGAATAATGCAGAAATTTGAAAAAGAATTCGAGAAGAAATTTCAAAACTTATTTGGAAATAAATAATTTATGAACATGCAATCACAGCTAGAACATCTGAAGATAGTTTCCTGGAATATTAACGGAATCAGAGCCCGTAAATCAGATATTGAACAATTGTTAGAAGAAAGACATCCTGATATTATGGCGCTTCAGGAAACTAAATTAACTCCTAAAGATAAAATATCCTTCGTAAACTACGAAATATACAGAAGAGACAGAAATGAAAGAAACGGTGGAGGGGTTGCTATTCTCGTTAAAAGAGACGTGAACCATTACCTGAATGCGGTTGTAAATCACGAGAACAATGACGCAACTATAGAGGCACTATCGATCACAGTAAAGATAAGAAGAGAAAGCATTAAGGTATTCTCTGTATATAAACCACCGCAAATAAATCTGCCAGAGGAAGAGATGAAGATTTTATTAGGGGGTCATTTTCCAAGAATAATACTTGGAGATCTCAACTGTAAATCTCAACAATGGAATTCTAAAATAGAGAATGCAAATGGCAAGAAATTGAAAGAATATGCCGAAAAGGAAGATGCTATAATCATGGGACCGGAAATACCGACTTATTTACCTAGTGGCAATGGAACCCCTGATGTGCTAGACATAGTTATAATGAAAAATATAAAACAAGATTTTGCTCTTGAAACGATAGAGGATGGAACATCTGATCACAACCCGATAGAGTTCATTTTAGGACATGGACCTAGAAATGAAGTGACTCAAACACGAGAACATACCGATTGGGACGAATATAAGAATAAACTCCAAGAGAATATCACGAGTATTCCACAAATTAACACTCCTGATGAACTAGATAAATCAGTCATAGCTTTGGAGAGTGCGATTATGAAATCCTATGCAGAGAGCACGGTTAGAAAAACTAAACCTACTCTCAAACATCCCTATGGCGATACTCCAAAAGAGGTGAAAGAACTGATTAAAGTCAACCGAAGACTAAGAAAGAACTACAGGATGTATAAAACAGATAATGATAAAATCAGACTGAACAGACATAGTCAAATACTTAAAAATGCACTAAGGGAGCTCAGAACGAACAGATGGAATAAGAAAATCAGTGAACTCAACACAGAAGACCACTCTGCATGGAAAATGCAAAAAAATTTACGTAATGAAAACACTCAAATTCCACCACTGCATGGAATGCATGGAATGGCATATTCAAAAAGCGATAAAGCTAACGCTCTTGCCGATAATATAGAAAGGGAGTCAAGAATAAACTATTGTGAAGAAGACGATGAGGACCTAGAAGAATTAATAGATGATAATGAAGAAGAAATGAAAGAATCACCACCGGATGACAAAATCCCTCACCCAACATCTCCGGCAGAAATCAAAGAGATCATCAATAATTTGAAAACAAGAAAGGCTCCTGGAAAAGATAAAATTACAAATCTCATGCTGAAGAAAATGTCAAAGAAAGGAACGGCAGCTCTCACTAGCATAGCAAATGGCGTGATGAGAACAGAGCACTTTCCAAAAAGATGGAAATCTGCCGAAGTGATTGTTTTCAATAAACCAGGTAAAGACAAAAAGTTCCCACAGAACTATAGACCGATAAGCCTGCTCCCAGCCCTAGGAAAAATTGTGGAGAGAGTCTTAGCCAGACGACTTAATGAAGAAACAGAGGCCCTGCAGACGATACCGAGTGAACAATTTGGGTTCCGAAAACAACATTCAACTGAACAACAGCTCCTAAGAATAACCGAGTATATCACAGAAGGATTTCAGAATAAACAAGCCACAGGACTACTACTACTAGATGTAACCAGAGCTTTTGATAGAGTATGGCATGAAGGACTAGCATATAAAATGAAAACCGCAGGTTATTCACCCAAGTTATGCAGAATAATAAAAAATTATTTGAGAGATAGGAACTTTTGTGTGAAAATAGGTGATGTTCATTCCACACCCAGATATTTGGAAGCAGGAGTTCCCCAAGGATCCATACTAGGACCGCTACTCTATAACATATACATACATGATATACCAAGAAATCCAAGATGCCTGCTTGCTCTATACGCGGACGATACGGGCATAGCAATTAGGCACAGAAATACAAAAATAATTCACAAAAGACTTCAAGAAGCTGCAGACGATATCAGTCAATGGTGTAACAGATGGAAAATCAAAATCAATGGAGAAAAGAGTCAAGCAATACTCCTTCAAAAGAGGAAACTGAAGATGGAATCGAAAATATCCATAGACGATAATGAAATAGAATGGCAGAATGAAGCTAAATATCTGGGAGTAATTAATATTAGACAAGGGACTTACGTGGAAACAACACATTAAGTATGCAGTGGATAAAACGAATGTAGCAATGAAAAGACTATATCCGATTATAGGCAGAAGAAGCCAAATGAACAGAAACACGAAATTGAGGATCATAAAAGCAG
Organism: Adalia bipunctata; assembly: GCA_910592335.1. Lineage (NCBI taxonomy): Eukaryota > Metazoa > Arthropoda > Insecta > Coleoptera > Coccinellidae > Adalia > Adalia bipunctata. The sequence continues at coordinate 32,769,289 of OU342951.1, forward strand.
TAGCCACACCGCAGCTAACTTATGGATCAACAGCATGGGGATATGCAGCGAGAACCCATATAAAGAGGATACAAAGTACAGAAAACAAATTTCTGAGATGGGCATTAGACGCCCCCTGGTTTGTTAGGAATAAACAGATACAAAAAGACATAAAATGGGAGTCCATTACTACATTCATCAAACGAAAAGCTGCAAAAGCCTATGAAAGAGCTATTGAACATCCAAATGACGACCTTAGAAGGTTAGTTGACTATGACCCCGCTGAAGATGAAAAAACAGCTAGAATTTACCGCAAAAGACCTAGAGACCAATTGCGAAAATGAAGATATAGAACTCCACACTTAGTAAGAGATATCCAATTGAAGGATGTACACAAACACTCAGCATAAAAGAATGCGAAAGAGAAAATAACAGATAAGATGATGGAAGGTTTATAGGCTTATGCCCGGAACCAACCGCAGGAGAGGTGTTTAGTCGGTAAGAATCCGACACTACCCAGAAAGACTGGGTGTCTGATGTAAGATTCACCTCTTCTAGAACAAAAAAAAAAAAAAAATGGCATAGGAACTGCATCGAGACCCGAGAGAGTTCGAATCTCCCCCTCTCCAGACTCCTATGCCATTGAGTAAGATCAGTCATTTTTAGAGCTCTCACAGACACAGCGGTTTTCGCCGAGTCGACGGCTGAGTTTGTTTCCTTCTGTGAGAGAAGTCGGCTTGGGCGGCGGTGTGTGGTTTCATAGCGCAAAAGCACAGGCCAATTCCGCCGAGTCGGCGGAATTGGCCCTTATTCGTTGTCGTATCGCGCCGAGGGTTTTGATTGTTCTATTGATCCACTAGACAATATTCATCCACTTTTTCAACTACATTTTCCATATCTGTATATCCAAATCCTATACAGATGCTATTCAGATGTCACTGAAGTGTATATAAGATACACTTGATTATTATGTATAAATTTCGTATAGCATATCGATAAAATGAGCAGGCGATTCGCAAGTGAGAAGCCGAGGCGATAGAACACGTGTAAACGCGCTCCGATAAGAAGTGATAATCAGCAAAAATCTGTGCCAGTTGTTTACAAAAAATACAGATTCAATGAAATTTGAAACAAAGTTATCTTACTCGAATCAAAATAAAGTCTTTTCGGGACCCTCCTGACTACAGTAAATAAATAAATATGTCATCCCAAAATAAGCAAAGCTATTCAACAGCCACTCAGACAGAAACTCTTCCAACAAAAGATCAGGCAATATTACTAGACGGAATCGAAGGAATACCGATGAAAGAATATGCAATTGCAATTGAAAATCTAACATCACCAACATCCATTCGATTTATTTCAAGAATATCGAATAATCGCAAATGTGTACTTATACTTGTCCACGAAGGAAATAGCAGCTCAACTAACAGAACAAAACAAAACCATAAGAATACAAAACCAGGATGTTGACATCAGACCATTAATAACGCCAAATAAAAGAATAATTATATCAAACGTTCCATCAATTCCTCACAAAAACACAGAAGAAATCTTCAAAAAACACAAAATTACCCTGTCTTCGACCATAACACACCTAAGAGCAGGACTTACCGAACCAGGCTTTTCTCACATACTGAGCTTTCGTAGAAAAGTCTACATACCCCCTGAAGACATCCCAAAATTACCAGAATCATCACAAGTGAACTTCGATAATACCAATTACCTACTGGTTATATTTTGCGGAAGATACTCTCACATGTTTCCTTTGTAAAAAAGAAGGACACATTGCTAAAAATTGTCCAACTTGCAATAATCATTCTAATAACATTGAAGAAACCACTCACACACAACCAAAAAACCAAAAACCACTCCAAATTTAAAATGAAGAGTATATGATTGAAGTTCCTCGAGAGATAACACAAATACCATATGGGCCAAATCCTAATCTATCAAAGAACCAAAACACCATGAATAAACGTCCATATCCAGAATCCAGCTCATCCAAAAATACTGAACTGATGAACATCGACTGATGAACATCGACTGATGAACATCGACAGAAATAGACTTAAAAAACCCTCAGAAGAGGCCCATCAGAGTGTAAAACAACCCACTAAAAACACCAAAATACAACAACAAGATGAAACTATTAAGGAAGATCTAAAGCCAATAGAAACCATTATGAAAGCTAAACAACAATTTTTCAATATTGACTTTACTCAACTCAAGGAATTCATCGCTGAAACTTATGGACAAAACAACATACAAGAAATAGCAGAAACGATAACTGATAACAATATAGAACTAGCCAAAACACTTCGAGAACTCTACAAGTCACTAACTACACGCAGAATGAAGTCGAGATTCACTAAAATCATTAAATACTCGGATCCCGAAGGCATATCTGGTCAAGCAATGAGCACAAGCTCCAGCTTCAACGATTTGATGGACTTGTAAAAATCAAATATCTACAATTATGTCAGGTAACAACACATTGAATATATTATATTGGAACGCTAGAAGTTTAATACAACGTAAAGAAGAGTTAGAGCGTAAGTTGGGAGGATTTGATATATTAGTTTGTACTGAAACATGGTTAACTGAGAAAGATAATTTCGCTTATTCGGGATTCAACAAGATAGGCTAACATCGCGAGGAGGTGGTATCTTAATACTCAACACATTATTTAAAGAAATAGAATATATAGATACTCCTAGCGGTCCAATAGAAATTTGCGGCGTATCTCTGCTCAATGTAACGCCAATTGTGGATTTAGGTAATAGCGGTTTACAGAGCTCCTGGTGCTGATATGGCGCAATCTGTCTGGGTGTCTGGGATACCGTGGTTAATGATGCAAATAAACCAAATAAAAATGTTATCCTTATGGGAGATTTTAACGCAAATCATGTATCCTGGAGGCATATTTAAGTTCCCTATACAGTCAGCGCGACAGGTCGCTCTCACCGTATAGGAAACGGAATGCACAATGGAACACTCCGTTTCCAAGCAGATATGCGCGATGTGCTCACTGTCCTGTTAGTCTTCTGGGTGCCGATGGGACAAATTGCAAATTATTGATAAAGTTTTCTTACTTTCTGTATAAGCTTTATTAGGTAGAGTCTACCACATTTTTCCTCTGTGAACATTTTTGTATAGCGTAAGTCGACAATATTTTCATTTTTTTTTCAGACGTAGGTACTCTTTCTTTGTAAAATGCAATCATAAAAACAATCTGAGAAAAATGAGAAAACTTGATTGTCTACCAATATGAATGACTGAAAATCGCATTTTTTTGAGTATCAATACACTCCTGATTTTTTCAGAATCGGTTTATATAACCATATGAAATATAAAAATGCAATTGTCCGACCAAAAATGTGGCGTTTTTCTTGTCCGACAAAAAATGTGGCGTTTTTCTTGTCCGACAGATGAAAATCGAAGATTTTTTTGAGTTTTTAAATTCATTAATATTTTTTGAACAAGAATGAATTTATATTTAAGAGTGATTCGTTGTATAGAAAAAACAACTGTCAATCATATAAAATGCGGCAAATCCTTAGTCTATATAGTTGAATATAATGGTTCTGTTTCAGAAACTTTTTTCGATTATTATTGGAATGAAACTATTGATTTCAATTGAAAGTGTATAATTCAAATCTAATAAAAAAAACTATGAAAATACCTCTTCCTCACATTGAATTCATTGTAACAAGACGAATGGTATCCAGTAAAAGTATCACACCAATCGTCAGGTAGAATGACATCTTCATATTTGTGATTATGATGTCCTCTTGATGCCAAGAATATTTTGCACAGTTTGAGGATGTCACTTCCTCCTTTTTCGTTTTAAAGCCACGGATATTTTCTAAATGTTTGCACAAAGAACACTCAATCACTACTGAGAATATTATATCGACAACAACTGAAATTGCCGATCTTTATTCGTCGGACAGCTGGATGATATTCAGCACATCCTTCTTAAATGGTCCTCAAAAAATCAAATGTTTATTTGTAACATGAGCAAAGTTATATCCGATAAGGATAAATGCATATAGTCTATTCATAACCAAATTAGAGCAGTGAATTCTTCAATTTTTGAATGAACGCGACGTATTTTCAAGGTGGAGAGAGAATAAGAAAAAAAAGACATTGTTCATAATTTTTATCCCAAAAAATCTTCGTTTTTCATTTGTCGGACAAGGAAATCGCCACATTTTTTTGCCGCACAATTGCATTTTCATACTTCATATGGTTGTATCAACCGATTCTGAAAAATTCGGGAGGGTGTTATTAATAACTTTGAAAAAATGCGATTATCAGTCATGTTTATGTTGGTAGACACTCATGTTTTCTCATTTCTCCAAGATTGTTTTTATGAAACATTTTACATTTTACAAAAAAAGTATGTTTGATTCAAGAAAAATGAAAATATGGTCGAGTTACGTGAGGTTTGCTGAAAAAAATCCGCGACTATACAAAAATGTTCACAGAAAAAAAATGTGGTGGACTCTACCTATATAAAGCTATACAGAAAGTAGGAAAACTTTATTAATAATTAGCAATTTTTCCCATAGACACCCAGAAGACTAACAGGACAGTGAACACATCGCGCATATCTGCTAGGAAACGGAGTGTTTCATTGTGCATACCGTTTCCTATACGGTGAGAGCGACCTGTCGCGCTGACTGTATAGGGAACGGAAATATGCATCCTGGAGCTGTGATCATAGCGATTGTAATGGAGAAAGACTATTACAGTCTTTGAACAACTCCAATTTAATTATTCATAATGCAGACTCCCAGTTGCACATTGATCCATATATAGTGGAAAAAAATCTAATCTCGATTTGATGTTAACAACAAATACAATATCCGACATCAAATCTACCCAAATGTTTGATGAAACCATGGGCTCTGTTCACTATCCAATACAACCATAAATGCCACGAAACAAATTCATGTTATAAAATCCTTTAAATTTCACTCGTCTGAAACAAACTGGGAAAATGTTGAACAAACACTAAACTCAGAATATCCAAAATTTATTTCAACAGAATATATTTACCAGCCAGCTAATGAAGAATTTGAAACATTACTAGAAATAATTTGAAACGCTATTACACGAAATACTCCAACAAGAACAAATCCTAAATTTTTACGTCATAATAACCCCGTCTCTTGGTGGGACGAGGAATACAATGAAATTAAAATAATGAGAAAAAATTCTCTCAAAAAATGGTCACAGTCGTGTGAGCCCGCTCCACACTCATGGCAAGAACGTCGGCCAATACCGCGAACGCGAGTGTGGATGACTTTCTTGTGTCACGTTCGCGCTTCGCGGCGTTCTCCGTTTCGTTGCGGTCTCCCGTCCCGCGACAAAGGCTTCGCGCCTAAGCACAAATGTTCCATCCACACTCACAGGCGTTCGCGGTACCAGCGCAGTAATGATTTAATGCTTGTTCACTGACTTTATTCGCTTTTGAAATGAATGGTTTTATTGTAGCAATGAAGTGGAATTAGATTAGATTCAGAGGAGATAAGTGAAATGAGAATTTCTTGATTATTATCAGAATGAACCTTTTCTATAGGGCGGAAAGTCTTCGCAGACAGCGAGGATGCCGTGATCCAAAGTGCGAATATTTGTGTGAGTGTGGATGACTTATTTGGCCGCGAATTCTTGGCCAGGTTCACGGCAAGAATTCTTGGCAAGATTCGCGCCATGAGTGTGTAGCGGGCTTGACATACAAGATGGTATTCATTACAGAAAAATGAGAGCCCTTGCACAAAAAACATTCAAAAAAAGAAGAAACAGGATTTTCGCAATTTTGCCGAAACCATAAACTTCAGTACAAATATTACCTATAAAATATCGAAAAACAAGTGGGTCAATGTACAACCCAGTATTGCTAGTAACTACGACTCTCTCGAAAGACAAACAATAGTGTTAGATAAACTCAGTCCACCCTTTGTTCCAAATGATCCCGAATACTAACCAAATTGTGGGGAAAACGACTTTTTCGATTCAACGTTCAACTACACCAAGTTCAATTATGCACTGGATACTAAGGACTCTCACAGACACAGCGGTTTCCGCCGAGTCGGCGGCCGAGAAAATCGCCGAGTCGGCCTGTGCTTTTGAGCTATGAAACCACACACCGCCGCCCAAGCCGACTCGTCCCACAGAAGCAATATAATAATACAAACTCAGCCGTCGACTCGGCGAAAACCGCTGTGTCTGTGAGAGCCCTTAGAAGTCAAAATCGTCTCCCGGTATGAATGGTATAGATTACACGATTTTAAAAAATTCAACACCAAAATATAAATTACTACTATTAGACATCTTCAACGAAATGAACAGGAACTAAACCTTTCCTCACGACTGGACTAAATCTTATATACATTTCTTCAAGAAAGCAGGTAAAGAAAACTATCGACCTATTAATAGCTCTCACCTCCTGCTCATGTAAACTTTTGAAATTTATTTTAAAAAATCGTCTCCAATATTGGTGTGAAAACAACCAAATATTTCCCAATTCGCAGACAGGTTTCAGAAAAGGTCTTTCATGTAATGATAATCTGAATAATATGTCTCTGTATATACAAAAAGGTTTAAGAAATCACAGAGATACCTTAGCGGTGTTTCTAGATGTTCAGGGGGCCTTTGACAATGTAAATGCAAATATATTGCTCGATAAACTGGCAGAAATCAAATGTTCAAAACGGCTTATTACCTACATTCTTTAAATTCTTAACAAGACGCAGAACAATCTACACCAATTTCACCAAGGAAAAGCCAAGGTAAGTTTATAAAGGCGTCCTGCAAGGTGGAGTACTCAGTTTCTTATTATACATATATTATCTATGTGAACAATGTCACAAATCAGATACCAAAAAGCGTTCAAATCTCTCAATTTGCAGACGACATCTGATTCTATACAAATGTCGGAACAATTCAGACGAGCATTAAATTGATTGGAAAATCTATAACTACTATTCAAAAGAACCTGAATTCTTTGGGGCTGGATCTCTGTACTCCAAAAACTACTTTTATTCACTTCAACAAAAAAAGAATTTCGCCGGGAAAAACTGAGATCGAAGTTAACAGCTCCGCTATAAAATCAGTCGCATCCACGCAATTCTTAGGAATAATTTTTTATTACAAAATGTCATTCTTGCCTCATGTCACCTACGTTTTGAATAAGTGTAACAGAAGCCTCAATATAATAAAATTCCTACGAGGTACCTGGTGGGGATCAAACTCTGAAACTCTCATAACTATCTACAAAACCTACATACGATCTCTCATAGAGTATGTTGTATCGGCATATTTACCCCAATCAAAGATAACTCTGAAAAAGTTAGAACAGATGCAGATCACAGCCCTGCGAATTTCAATGGGATACAGAATAAGCACACCAACAAATTTGATCTTAGAAGAATGCAAACTTCCTTCCATTTTTAATCGCGCTAAATATTTATGCAGTTTATTTATTCATAGCAAGATCAATCTCCAACAGTAGTTGTATCAAGTCAATACCTTAAAAAATAAAAAAAAAATCTACGAACAAATCGAAGAGACAAAATTACTCTCATTGAACAGCGTAGAGGCGAACTTTTCGACTCAATAGCCAAGCAAATTATCACCACAGATAAATATCCCATACATAACATAGATTATCAATCTTTGATTGCAAAAATTGAAATCAATACGGAAATAGGTAATATGACAAAAAACTCCCCGTGTCCTAACAGTATCATAATGAAAATGAAAAGGAAAGGTTCATTAATATCTTTACTGATGGAAGTAAATCCGATAATTCAATATCTGTTCGGAGTGCATACATCGCGGAAGAGTTTAATATCAACCTCTCAAAATCTGTACAAAAAAATGCTTCAATATTCACCGCAGAATGTTTCGCAATTCACGAAGCAATGAAAATACCTCTAAATTACACAAAATGCTTTACAGAATATTTTATGATTCGTTGAGCGTTCTTAGATGCATCGCAGAAAATAAATTAGATATTCAAAATATTTAATGTTTCAAAAAAAAACAAATAATTTAGGCAAAACAGAATTCTACTGGGTACCATTCCACTGCAATATACAGGGAAACGAAAAAGCAGACATACTAGCAAAAAAGGCAGTACAAAAAGAATCCAACTACGATTTTAGAATACCATATAGCGATCTCCGACAGCAGTTTAAGGTCACCGTTTGAAGCGCGTAGGAAAGATCAACCGATAGAGGCGCCACCGTGCATTTTATGGAATATCTCCATAGAACTTACATAGTCTCTATGAGTTCTATGAATATCTCTCTAATCATGAATGAAATGTACAATGGCGCTGTCTATATATCCGAAACTCGCTGAACTATGAAATTAGTGAAAATGTGGGTAAAGCAGGAACTTTTTCCCGCTAAAATTTGAATTTGGCCATTCTCTGGCAATTCGGTATTTCAAGTTGTTTTTCTGAATGGAATTATCTGTAGATTCACTTTTAATCGGAAGTTGAACAATTTTCATGGGTCTTTCGTTTGAAATAAAACAGAAGCATGAATTGGCTTATTTTCTTCTATTTTTGAAACAAAAAAAATGAACTGTTGAAATGCAATTAATCTCAATTATCTCATTAATAAGAACTACAAACCTTTCTGAGTTTACCCACAAAATTTCTTTCTAAAAGTGAAACCATTTTCAAATGCAACTTGAAATAAAAATACACTACATTGAATGCCCACCTTAAACAAAGTTCATACAGTAGAACAAGAGAAAAAAATAAAAGCGACGGTAACTTAAAGGGTAAACTTTATTTCAAAAACTTCATTACACAAAGTACCAAGCCATGGTTTTGAAAGAAGAATCTACCTTAAAAACTAGTAGTAACCATCAATCGTTGAAGGAGTAACCATTACAACTTAGCTGCCTCATTGGCGAGAATTGATATTATCGCGAACTCATCATGCGAGTGCGGTCACACATTTCAAGACCTATAGGTACTCCATTCTCTTTTATAAAGTATGGCGATTTGCCATGAAATTCTGACACATTTCACCGTGTATGTTTTGAAAATGTTGGGTTATAGTCATTCTTCTGTCAGTTGAACGAGCAACGTTGCCGTTTCTGATAAAAAATCGTAATAATTACGTATTTATCAAAACGTTCCTTCACTTTGGGAAATTAATGAATTTGAGAAAATATAATGTGAATTCAGAAGACATTTAAATACATTTTCGCACAACATGAAATACTCCAGTATGAAAATGTAGTAGTTCTACGAAACTTGCGCCACAGTTAAACCTTAGACGAACTAACTCCATTTATGAAGTTGAAAAAGAGTAAATAGAAAGTAGACTTGGCAATGTCGCTTGATTTTCACGAGTACCAACCTGCGTCCGTTTTAAGTGAAAGAACTTGATAAACCTAAATCATGGCTGACCGCGATAGTTTATAAAAGTGAATGGAGTATAGATCACGTACTTTGGCAATGACCTTTGTACAATAACCAGAGGGTACTATTATACAATAATTTGAGAAAATCAAAACAGTATCCTCCCTTCTGCTCGAACTCTTTTTTATCAGAATTGAAAATAGACCAAATGAAACACATTGTTAAATTTTTTCAGGACTGTCATTTGAATATATAAAAGAAAAAAAATCAATTTGTTGTTACATAACTTACTGAGTGAATTTGTATCATATGTGCTAGTACGAATGTAATTCAATTCGTTACTGTATAGCTGTATAGTCCTGACAAGAACTCTGGTAAGCTCAAATAAAAAAAAATGAGCAGGCTGCGATCAGATTAATTGAAGCTACTGTCTTTGCCATTTGGTTTCGACAATATAACCTCACTTTCATTAAATATTAAATATAAAGATATTATTTCTCGAAGTGATTGACTTCACTGAAACGTCACTAATGAAGACACATATGTATTACAATTCAATTTCTGAACTTATGCTCATAATATTCTCCGAATATTAAAAAGTCAAGCGCAGTATTCAAGCTCAGATTGAAATTATTATTATATGAATTCAAATCATGCATAAAACTTGGCTTGGCTTCAAAATAACATTTTACCCGTATGCAAAACAACATACGCAACAGAATGTGGCCAAAACATGGCGGCGACCGAACAGCTGATCGTTCATGTCAAAATATTCTGTTTTCGAAGGTTTGTTTACAAAATGTCGAATTTTCTATCTAATTTTCCAAGGAAATTGCCCAACGTCAGAAATCGAAAAGCCAATCGGGAGCAGACCGATTCTTCCTCTTCCGATTCGTATCTAAAACTCCCGTCTAGAATTTCTGGAACAAAAGCCTTTCGATGAAATATGTGGTACCTTTTCGCGATTTTTGCCGAATTCGCGATATTCGATATGAAAATAACATACTTCCCGACCAAGTAAAAAGACGAAACATACCCCAAAAGAAGCACCTGTCCTTCTTCTTTTTAAAAGCTTTTATTTAGTTTCACCTGTCCCGGTGTCTGTCTGTAATCAAATCTTGCAAGTTGAATATGACACACTTCTAATCGTCCGATTGATTTGAAATTTGGCAGGTGTACATAATTCTGGTGACAATGCATCATGAAATATTTTTTATAGAAAAAAACAAAATGGCGGCTCCAAAATGGCGGATGAGTTTTGTAATTATCATCCGATTTCATTCAAAATTAGTATCTGGGGGTTTTTGGGTTCGACAAAGATGATTCTTTCGTCAAAATTGAAAAAGTCAAGATGGCGGCTACAATATGGCGGACGAGTTTTGTAATTATGATCCGATTCTATTCAAAACTGGTATCTGGGGGTTTTCTGGGTCGGAAATTACGATTTTTCCAAATTGAGGAATTCAAGATGGCGGCTTCAAAATGGCGGATGAGTGTTTTTATTATAAAAGCTTGTCTTAAAAAATGATTTTTTTATTATAGCTTGTTCTACATAATTTCGAATACCGAACTTTGCAATGTAAATGAGGCCGTTCTTTTAAAGGAACGGTAGGATTATGACTTACTATATCTTTGAGAATACGTTAAAATGTTGTTATTGCTTGTGCAGCTCCAAATTTCTTATCCGTAACAAATTGATAAAATCTCCACGTAAAGAAAAAAATATATTTATATTGACCAACCAAAACTCATTCAACATTATAATGAAAATATGTAGGAGTCGACAGATCCGAACAGAAATGGCTTTGAATCGTATTTCGATAAGGGGCAGAAAATGGTATCTCCCACTTTTTGCACACTGCTGTTCAAAACGCTGCCGTTCAAAACGCAGCTCAATCGCACAAATGATAGTAAAGTGAATCAGCTATCATTGAGAAGAAGTAAAGCAACCACTGGCGGATCCAGACAGTTTTTTAGGGGGGGGGCATGAATTTTTCAAGAAGGCCATACATTTTTTACCAACATTATAGGAGTTACGGTGGGTTTCACAAAACGTAATCACCGGTGATCGGAGATCAACGGCGTGATTCAACTGTAAAATCGAGTTGATCCTAGGTCAACCTCCGATCACCGGTGATTACGCTTTGTGAAAACCACCATAGGACTTAAAATTAAATTTTTTCATTGAAAATATAAGCCATGACCCCCATGCCCTCCCTGTATCCGCCAGTGATTGCATCCGGATTGCTGGAAACTCAAAGAAAAACAACATAAACGGGACCATCAAAGCAATATGATGGACACATGATCAGTTCAACCGAATAAAAAACACGTTGTGGTGGTGCCATAAAAACTCATATTTTATATGCATGTAGTGTGAAATAGCCTTATATCCAAAAGAGTGCTTTTATAATTACCATACATTATATTTGATAGTTAGTGTTCATTTCTCACACATTGAAATTTAGTTCCTCGAAAACCTACCGTTCCTTTAAAAGAACACCACAAATTTCCATTTTTCGTGAAAAATAAGTATAAAATAAAATTTTGATTGTGAAAAATCTTCATTTTAGTCATAATCTAAAACATTTATTATTGAAATTCGCAAAAAAAAATTTCAGGTCTATTTGGGTTAAAAGAGCAGAATTTTCCATTAGGATGTTATTCTTACTTTCAAGTTCGGCTATTAACTTCCAAAGTATATCTTCTTGAGAAGAATTCTTATTTACTTTTGTTGTAGATTCAATTTCACTGTCGGTAGCAGACAGCACGCTTGCGTCATCCTCCATCCTTTCTGAGGTCGAGGAAAATACAATCTCTTGTCCACAGCATTTGCAAACTATTTCCACAACTATAATGGTATACATTGAGGCATAATCCACATATGCGCCAATGTTGACAACAACTCTTTTGCAATAAGCACACTTTGTAGGAATACTCTTGGGAGCATCGGAAACACCATCTTTACTTGTAGAAGCCATCTCGGAGAAATCGATATTGAATCAGTAAACAGCTCGATCAATCCGGGGTTTTATTCCCGGAGTCGGTGGCTGATTACTTTCAAACAATATATACAAGAAAATATACAGAAAACACGTAAATACAGCGGAGCGGTATTCACACACGTCTGGTCACATATCCGGTCATATGACAACATATGACAACGCATGCGTGTAGCGACAATTGACCCTGGATTTAAGGGGAACGAGGACTACACTTTTGCATACTTATTAGCCACTACACTCATATTTATAATTCTATGATATGAATGTAATTAGCTAATATTTTGTATTTTGCGTCCAATTTTTCTTAATGTGGTCCTATTTCTATAATGGGTGTTGTGAGTTTCGTCTCCCGCAAATAATGAGCGTGATAATACATACAGGGTGTCCCACTAGTGCCGCAGCGGACGATATACGCGTAACGGTCTGAGATTTGCGGAATTTTTTGATGCAGACTTGATATACTACAAGAAGAGCACATCCTAAAAATATTTTCGAATATATAGGGTGGCCCACAAAAGAGGAATAGCAGGTGACTTTGTTTTTTCAAATGGGACACCCTATATTCAATAGTGTTTTTCAATTCTCTGAAACTTCCTGCTTGCTTTCGTCTACTTTTCTCATATTTTTATTCGACAATTTTCGAAATATTGGCCATTTTGACAAGAAAATGATACTTGTAGGGGCTATGTTATACAATTATATTTCACGAACCCTTGCACATACCAATGACAGTTTTATATGGATTGAAAGACAAGTATCCTACCCAGCTATAATAAAGCATCTTCAGCATACAGAGTGTCCACAAAAAGACTATCAACATGACGAATTGCAAATCGATTTTTCTTCATTTTTTCAAATGCAATGAATATAATTTTTTTTCATCATTGTAATCACCATTCATTTTACTTCATTTTTTATCAAATACATGATATGCATATCTCTAACGGAATAGGATTTTTTAGAGTTTTTCCTCCAAATTCACATTTACTTTAGAATTCAAAAAGCAGATTTGGCTTTTCTGTGGTTATTGAGAACTGTCAAATTATTCCACTCAAAATTATTAGCATCATTGAAGCTTCAATTCATATTATAGCGAAATGAGGAAGACATAAACTTGCTTTCTGTACCCATTTTTCAAAATACATTTTTGATAATTTTCTATGTGTCTAATTGGAACGTCGAATCTTCCGAAAATTTCAAACAAGCTTTGAGCTTGCGAGTTTGAAGATCTGCGTGCGTGCCTGTGAAACTTATGAATATCATTTTTTCGAAGAAAGTTGTATAAGGATAAGAGCGGGCACTTTTTTGTATCCTGAAGTTTTGAAACTCGTTTTTTTGAGGCATTCATAACTTGTACATTCAAACTCATTGGTATTTTTTGAATTTTTACATCATTGTGTGAGTATTCACCCAATCCGTAAAAACTATGGTGATTTGAATTGAAGCTGCAATGATGTTAATTTTGAATAGAATAATTTGACAGTTCCCAATAACCACAGAAAAACCAAATCTGCTTTTTGAATTCGAAAGTATAGTCCATCCAAGAATGATTGACATCAGAGCAGGCCTTGAAAGTCCAGTCGCAGCTTTATTTCTAGTTACAAAAAAGTAACTAAAATTTTTCTGTGCTTTCTTCATAGATATAAAAATAACCTAAAAATTGAACGATATTGTTTTTAAATTAAGGAACTTTGAACATGGAAATGTTCCCAATTTTCACATACGATTACCAGCGTGTGAATCTGTATACCAGCAGTATATTATTTTCATCTTGTATTGATTTATTTTCGATCTTACGATCAATTATAGGAGCATACAGCCTGGAAATTCTGGTTTGATAACGAAAAATATCGTGGGTGATCAAATAGCACGGTCCTTTTCAATGTTCAATATGAATTTTCGCTAAACCGAAAAAATCTAGTTGATTATTTGAAGCGTGTTACTGCAATGTGAATGGATTGGGAAATTTGTAATAGATATCAAGACAGAAACAAAACTCAACCAATGGATCTATTTAATATATGAAGAATTTTGTCATGACATTGTAACTTTCAATATTTTTGAACAATGAAGGTGTGAAATATGAAAAATATAAATATTCCTATTATTCTGTTTCAACAACCACAACATGTTATTTTGTCCTCATCTGGGCAGAACTCGTCATGTTCATAATGAAAGGTTTTGTCAGCAATAAAATATCATAACATTCCTCATATTTTAACTAATCTTCTCTCATTTCTTTTTCTACGTGCTCTGTGCAGGCTTTCCATTTTTTAGCTGTTCACTCTTCAAGAGCCTCATTTCAAAGATATTTACTTCAGTTGCTCAATTTTTTGCCAAATTTGTTCGATACATTAATGACAGAACAAAATGTCAGTGTTATTTCCAACACCAACGTGAATTCTGCAACTCAAAATATTACTGAATTGGCATTACCAACATAATTTCGATTTTCCAAAGCCTCCCGAGATGTCAATCATTCTTGGATGGACTATAAATGTGAATTTGGAGGAAAAACTCTAAAAAATCCTATTCCGTTAAAGATATGCATATCATGTATTTGAAAAAAAAATGAAGTAAAATGAATGGTGATTACAATGATGAAAAAAAATTATATGCATTGCATTTGAAAAAATGAAGAAAAATCGATTTGAAATTCGTCATGTTGATAGTCCTTTTGTGGACACTCTGTATGCTGAAGATGCTTTATTATGGCTGGATAGGATACTTTGAAGTCTTTTCTTTCAATCCATATAAAACTGTCATTGGTATGTGCAAGGGTTCGTGAAATATAATTGTATAACATAGCCCCTACAAGTATCATTTTTTTGTCAAAATGGCCAATATTTCGAAAATTGTCAAATAATAATATGTGAAAAGTATACGGAAGCATGCAGGAAGTTTCAGAGAATTGAAAAACAGTATTGAATATTGGGTGTTCCATTTGAAAAAACAAAGTCAGGGTGTATTCCTCTTTTGTGGGTCACCCTGTATATTCGAAAATATTTTTAGGTTGTGCTCTTCTTGTAGTCTATCAAGTCTGCATCAAAAAATTTTGCAAAATGCAGTCCGTTACGCGTATATCGTCCGCTGCGGCACTAGTGGGACATCCTGTATATTGTTCGGTTCAACAAAATGATTGATTAGATGCCTTATCTAAAACATTTATTATTGAAATTCGCAAAAAAAAATTTCAGGTCTATTTGGGTTAAAAGAGCAGAATTTTCCATTAGGATGTTATTCTTACTTTCAAGTTCGGCTATTAACTTCCAAAGTATATCTTCTTGAGAAGAATTCTTATTTACTTTTGTTGTAGATTCAATTTCACTGTCGGTAGCAGACAGCACGCTTGCGTCATCCTCCATCCTTTCTGAGGTCGAGGAAAATACAATCTCTTGTCCACAGCATTTGCAAACTATTTCCACAACTATAATGGTATACATTGAGGCATAATCCACATATGCGCCAATGTTGACAACAACTCTTTTGCAATAAGCACACTTTGTAGGAATACTCTTGGGAGCATCGGAAACACCATCTTTACTTGTAGAAGCCATCTCGGAGAAATCGATATTGAATCAGTAAACAGCTCGATCAATCCGGGGTTTTATTCCCGGAGTCGGTGGCTGATTACTTTCAAACAATATATACAAGAAAATATACAGAAAACACGTAAATACAGCGGAGCGGTATTCACACACGTCTGGTCACATATCCGGTCATATGACAACATATGACAACGCATGCGTGTAGCGACAATTGACCCTGGATTTAAGGGGAACGAGGACTACACTTTTGCATACTTATTAGCCACTACACTCATATTTATAATTCTATGATATGAATGTAATTAGCTAATATTTTGTATTTTGCGTCCAATTTTTCTTAATGTGGTCCTATTTCTATAATGGGTGTTGTGAGTTTCGTCTCCCGCAAATAATGAGCGTGATAATACATACAGGGTGTCCCACTAGTGCCGCAGCGGACGATATACGCGTAACGGTCTGAGATTTGCGGAATTTTTTGATGCAGACTTGATATACTACAAGAAGAGCACATCCTAAAAATATTTTCGAATATATAGGGTGGCCCACAAAAGAGGAATAGCAGGTGACTTTGTTTTTTCAAATGGGACACCCTATATTCAATAGTGTTTTTCAATTCTCTGAAACTTCCTGCTTGCTTTCGTCTACTTTTCTCATATTTTTATTCGACAATTTTCGAAATATTGGCCATTTTGACAAGAAAATGATACTTGTAGGGGCTATGTTATACAATTATATTTCACGAACCCTTGCACATACCAATGACAGTTTTATATGGATTGAAAGACAAGTATCCTACCCAGCTATAATAAAGCATCTTCAGCATACAGAGTGTCCACAAAAAGACTATCAACATGACGAATTGCAAATCGATTTTTCTTCATTTTTTCAAATGCAATGAATATAATTTTTTTTCATCATTGTAATCACCATTCATTTTACTTCATTTTTTATCAAATACATGATATGCATATCTCTAACGGAATAGGATTTTTTAGAGTTTTTCCTCCAAATTCACATTTACTTTAGAATTCAAAAAGCAGATTTGGCTTTTCTGTGGTTATTGAGAACTGTCAAATTATTCCACTCAAAATTATTAGCATCATTGAAGCTTCAATTCATATTATAGCGAAATGAGGAAGACATAAACTTGCTTTCTGTACCCATTTTTCAAAATACATTTTTGATAATTTTCTATGTGTCTAATTGGAACGTCGAATCTTCCGAAAATTTCAAACAAGCTTTGAGCTTGCGAGTTTGAAGATCTGCGTGCGTGCCTGTGAAACTTATGAATATCATTTTTTCGAAGAAAGTTGTATAAGGATAAGAGCGGGCACTTTTTTGTATCCTGAAGTTTTGAAACTCGTTTTTTTGAGGCATTCATAACTTGTACATTCAAACTCATTGGTATTTTTTGAATTTTTACATCATTGTGTGAGTATTCACCCAATCCGTAAAAACTATGGTGATTTGAATTGAAGCTGCAATGATGTTAATTTTGAATAGAATAATTTGACAGTTCCCAATAACCACAGAAAAACCAAATCTGCTTTTTGAATTCGAAAGTATAGTCCATCCAAGAATGATTGACATCAGAGCAGGCCTTGAAAGTCCAGTCGCAGCTTTATTTCTAGTTACAAAAAAGTAACTAAAATTTTTCTGTGCTTTCTTCATAGATATAAAAATAACCTAAAAATTGAACGATATTGTTTTTAAATTAAGGAACTTTGAACATGGAAATGTTCCCAATTTTCACATACGATTACCAGCGTGTGAATCTGTATACCAGCAGTATATTATTTTCATCTTGTATTGATTTATTTTCGATCTTACGATCAATTATAGGAGCATACAGCCTGGAAATTCTGGTTTGATAACGAAAAATATCGTGGGTGATCAAATAGCACGGTCCTTTTCAATGTTCAATATGAATTTTCGCTAAACCGAAAAAATCTAGTTGATTATTTGAAGCGTGTTACTGCAATGTGAATGGATTGGGAAATTTGTAATAGATATCAAGACAGAAACAAAACTCAACCAATGGATCTATTTAATATATGAAGAATTTTGTCATGACATTGTAACTTTCAATATTTTTGAACAATGAAGGTGTGAAATATGAAAAATATAAATATTCCTATTATTCTGTTTCAACAACCACAACATGTTATTTTGTCCTCATCTGGGCAGAACTCGTCATGTTCATAATGAAAGGTTTTGTCAGCAATAAAATATCATAACATTCCTCATATTTTAACTAATCTTCTCTCATTTCTTTTTCTACGTGCTCTGTGCAGGCTTTCCATTTTTTAGCTGTTCACTCTTCAAGAGCCTCATTTCAAAGATATTTACTTCAGTTGCTCAATTTTTTGCCAAATTTGTTCGATACATTAATGACAGAACAAAATGTCAGTGTTATTTCCAACACCAACGTGAATTCTGCAACTCAAAATATTACTGAATTGGCATTACCAACATAATTTCGATTTTCCAAAGCCTCCCGAGATGTCAATCATTCTTGGATGGACTATAAATGTGAATTTGGAGGAAAAACTCTAAAAAATCCTATTCCGTTAAAGATATGCATATCATGTATTTGAAAAAAAAATGAAGTAAAATGAATGGTGATTACAATGATGAAAAAAAATTATATGCATTGCATTTGAAAAAATGAAGAAAAATCGATTTGAAATTCGTCATGTTGATAGTCCTTTTGTGGACACTCTGTATGCTGAAGATGCTTTATTATGGCTGGATAGGATACTTTGAAGTCTTTTCTTTCAATCCATATAAAACTGTCATTGGTATGTGCAAGGGTTCGTGAAATATAATTGTATAACATAGCCCCTACAAGTATCATTTTTTTGTCAAAATGGCCAATATTTCGAAAATTGTCAAATAATAATATGTGAAAAGTATACGGAAGCATGCAGGAAGTTTCAGAGAATTGAAAAACAGTATTGAATATTGGGTGTTCCATTTGAAAAAACAAAGTCAGGGTGTATTCCTCTTTTGTGGGTCACCCTGTATATTCGAAAATATTTTTAGGTTGTGCTCTTCTTGTAGTCTATCAAGTCTGCATCAAAAAATTTTGCAAAATGCAGTCCGTTACGCGTATATCGTCCGCTGCGGCACTAGTGGGACATCCTGTATATTGTTCGGTTCAACAAAATGATTGATTAGATGCCTTATCGAAGTGTAGCTTTTAATATTGCTGTGAAGGATCTTAATTCTAGACATAAATTGGTCTTTTTTATTGTTGAAAGATTATTTGGGCTGTTTCCATCATCTATGCGGTTAGTTGTTAACGACGTTTCGGCAAGCATTCGCCTGCCGCCCTCGTGTCTTGGTCCTGAGAACAAGGGCGTCGCCAGCCTTTGAGCTAGGGGGGGGGCAAAAAACAATCAGAATAGAAAAAATGAAATGATTTTTGTATATAAGGCTATTATCTCATAAGTTTTTAAGGGATTTTTGAGCTCTAGGGGGAGGCAGCTGCCCCGATACAATATGAGAACAGCAATCATGAACATTAATTTGAATTAGTAAGCTGATGCATTCAAGGTACCTCAAACTGTAAATTTGTTTTTGTGATGAAAGTCCGATCAAAGTGCACAGTTAATCGCCATAAATTATCAATTCTTCGATTTTCTAGATGCAGAGGGCTTATGCTTTTGGAAACATACTCTACACTAGATGATCAAAACTTGATAGACTCATTGCCAAAATTCTTAGATATAGAAAAAGAAGTTACTGGAAATCCCGATTATTCTATGTATAATCTTTCCTTGAGAGAAGATTGGACAACGTCGAAAAACTTCTGGAATTCTTCTATAGGTGAGTTGATTATCTTCATTTTAGTTTTGCAATAATTTGCATGGGTCTCTTCTCTATCAATATTCTTATTTTTGCCATATGGCAAATATGGAAAAGAAATATTTTGAAATTTCTGGGTTTTCCCACTCAATATCTGAAACAGCGATTACAATTTTATTTATAGAGATAGCTCCTGCGTTTTTGGAACCTTATTTGCAGTGGCGGCTCGTGATAGTTCAAGGTGGTGAGGCACATCATAAAAAAATTTTTTTGGAATTTCAGGGGGGCAAAACTTCATAGTTGCAAATGGTTCTCCTAATTTAGGGTGTTTCTAGATTCATGAAAAAATTCAGGTGATTGCTCGTATGAAATTCAGATGGGTCTTTTCTTCAACAAAATTTCCTCATCCCGCCCCCTTCCGAGATATAACACTTAAATGTGGTGACTTAATTAATTTTTTTTCTGAAATTTAAGTGAAGCTAGAAACTTGAAATTCTGTATTTTCGTGCACCCGCAAAGGACTAACCGACTAACCACGCGTACTTTTTCAATTCTCCTGGGGTTGAAATTAGCAAACCTTACTTTATTTCATATCAAAACCCTTTTTAAAATTAAAAGCTTTTATTTAGTTTCACCTGTCCCGGTGTCTGTCTGTAATCAAATCTTGCAAGTTGAATATGACCCACTTCTAATCGTCCGATTGATTTGAAATTTGGCAGGTGTCCATAATTCTGGTGACAATGCATCATGAAATATTTTTTATAGAAAAAAACAAAATGGCGGTTCCAAAATGGCGGATGAGTTTTGTAATTATCATCCGATTCCATTCAAAATTAGTATCTGGGGGTTGTTGGGTTCGACAATGATGATTCCTACGTCAAAATTGAAAAATTCAAGATGGCGGCTACAATATGGCGGCTACAATATGGCGGACGAGTTTTGTGATTATGATCCGATTCTATTCAAAATTGGTATCTGGGGGTTTTCTGGGTCGGAAATTACGATTTTTCAAAATTGAGGAATTCAAGATGGCGGCTTCAAAATGGCGGATGAGTGTTGTTATTATAAAAGCTTGTCTTAAAAAATGATTTTTTTATTATAGCTTGTTTTTTCTATATCGTTTTTCCCCCGTGGTTCCCTTTTCGAGCTGCGGCAGTTTCTTCAGACCTACTTTTTGACAATTTAGGCCACGCCCCAACTATGGTCTGGACCGTAAAGTGTAAAATACGTTTAGTATATAGAAGAATGTGCAATTTCAATAAGAACATTGATATCGTTGATAGACTTGTTTTTTCTTACTTACATACACACAACTCTATGTTTATTGAATGTATTATTATTTTCAAGTAGTAGGCGGTGAATAAAAAAAAAACATAACAAGAAATGACATTGTATGATTTATCGTTGAATTCACCGTTGAAAGTTATTTCAAAAAGTGTCATAAAATATTCAGGTCCGTATTGAAAAATACGAAACGTTGGATACGAAATCTGATGATGTCAATTTGAGGATAACTTAGATACTGCCGAATAAAAAATTCCTTTAAAATTTTTTTTATAATATCTGAAATGAACAGAATTTACTTTTATTATGATATCTCAATAACCGGCCCAGATAATCTCGATTTGTTTGAACTGCTTGACAATGCTTCTATAAATGCAACTTTTTCTCCATTTGACCGACATTCTAACTCTAATGGTTCAAAAGTTACCAATACGATCCCATTAAAAATGTGGCCTCTCTGTATACCTAGGAACAGCGTTCATTATGAAAAAAGCAACAATAATTCAAGCCTTCTTCATTTATTCACAAAATTAAGCATAATTTTTTGAACAAAAGTAACCTCGTCTATTAATCAACATCATAAATAAGAATCATAATAACTACCATAATACAATCATAAAACCATAGTAAATCTACTGAATGAGGTATTATAATTAACATTGATATTGAAAACAGATCCATTTGTTGTTAATTGCCTCTCCCAAAGCCCTATCCATTCGATAGTCATAGTTCTAGTTTGTAGGCAGTTAGGCACAATCCAAGTAGGTACTGTGAATTTTGTACCAGTCCATTCAACTTGACGCCTAATAGACATTTCATCCATGACCACTGACTAGATTGCACAATAAGGGATATGAAACTTCGTTTTGTATTTGGGTCAAAGCTATCAATGCTTCTTTTGGGAAACCTAGCTGGACTTCCATCCACTGATCTATACCACCTTGAGATAGTTTCTTAATGGGGAAGGCTGTTGTTGAATGTTTTTCGCACAAAATAGTATCCTTTGGGAGAGTAAAAGGCCAATGTCAACGCAAA
Organism: Adalia bipunctata; assembly: GCA_910592335.1. NCBI lineage: Eukaryota > Metazoa > Arthropoda > Insecta > Coleoptera > Coccinellidae > Adalia > Adalia bipunctata. Next base: position 32,791,344 of record OU342951.1, read on the forward strand.
GGCTCTCAATGTTGGGTTGTACTTCTGCTTCTTTGGACCTTTCAACATTCGTTCAAATAAATCGCTTGCAGCTCCTGAATTAACAGATGCCTGAAAAGAAGAAAAGATTCTCCGATCTGATCATAACTCAGTTCTTTCATTTCTGAAAGATAAACCAAAAGACAACATACAGGTATAGTTGCTTCTGAAGCTTCTGATATAAGAGAATTAATTTTTCTTCTAGATGGTTTATCAATGTTTTCATGGATGTTATTTTATGACTCATTCTTCGGACAGATTGTTGTAGAGAACGTATCTTTCTTTTCAGACTGTTAACTTTTGTCCGGACGATATTCACATTTTTTTTCCTCTTTTCAGGAGTATAAAAATCACTAGTATACAGGGTGTTTCCTAATTGAATGTCAATAATTATGGGGGTCATTTTTGGTCCAATTTTAAGAAAAAATTTTCATATGAACATATATCCTAAACGTCTCTCCTTTTGAGATACAAGGTGGTAAAGTTTCCAAAAATAAATCATTTATTATGAATATCTACAATGATTAATTATCAATATCTACAACAAAACCTCAGTTATTTCAATGAAATTTATTATACAGTCATGTACTATGAATCAATTTTTTCTAAATTTCGCCAGTGGCGTATGTCTCCGCATTGTGATGTCGTCATATTATGTCTATTAACGATATTACTATGATCATGCAGAGAACCGTTATTTTTTAAAAGAAACCGTGCATCGCATTGTAAAAAATCAAGTGATCAACTTTGGTGAGAAATAATTGGGAATTTCAAAAAAATTTTTCTCTCAGGAAAAATTTGTCTGCGAGAATAGGCAGGTCAAACCCCGTACGAACGCCACTGGTGGAAATTAAAAAATGTGATACATAAAAAATAGCCTATCAATTTGTACATGTATGATAAATTTCATCAAAGTATTCGGAGTGGTATTGTAGATATTAATAATAAATGATTTATTTTTGAAAAATTTACCACCCTGTATTTCAAAAGGTAAGACGTTCAGGACATTTGTTCAAATGAAGTTTTTCCTTAAAAGGGGCTCAAAAATCACCCCTACAAATATTGACATTCAATTAGGAAATCTGGAAATATACAGAAAAGCATATATAACAAAAGAAAACGTCCAAAATAATCAACATTCGATTGAAAAACTCCAGAACTAATGATTCAATCATTTTTTTGAAAATGAAAATATTGGAAGCATTCTGCACTTCCACAAGGAGTGCTTTGAAAATTTCACAACCCATAAATTGTAGACTTCTTTGATAGTATGCAGTACCTACTATGATTTTTCGGTAACAGTAGGTTATAACATCTGGTATTGTAACAATGACTGTTATCGTTAACAAACAAATATCTCGAATTATACACATATACATCAAAGGACACCGCACTTTTACTACGGGAAATGGCGTTCCGTCAAATTTTCCAAAATTTTGGTATAATGTAGTACTCGACATACTGATCAAAAGTGTCCATGGCCCCAACTCAGTCCTATGACTAGTTTTTGAGATACAGGGCGTTAAAGTTGAGAATTACCCACTTTTACTAAGCGAGTATCTCGAAAGAGAATCGAATGAAGTTCAATTTTTCTCAAGAAAAATTTCATTCCATCCCCAAGGAACAAGCATATAGGGGAATATGACCGAAAATCGTTACGAATACAGGGTTATCCATAATTGAATGCATGCCCGATTTTGAAAGTATAAAATATGTCAATTCCAGAGCGAAAACGTTCGCAAAATGAACTATTACACTAGATATGTTGTTGTTGCATCGAAAAAGTCTGAAATACCCAGAATTTATATTGGGTGATCCATTATTATAGAAACTATTCTCAAGGAAGGTTAAATGGACACCCTGTATTTATGGGTTGATTTAAGGTGTTTGTTTGATTTTTTTAGAACATATCATCATGGACTTCAAAGAATACAGGGTGATTCAGTCATGAAATGAACTTTGAACCTCACGAAAATACCCAAAAACCACCTTTTTTTTTCATCACCCTCTATTTCAAGATTGAATCCGACGAGGTGGGAGTTTTCTTTCACCACTGTACTTGATATGAAAACATCAATACAGCTGAGAGTTTTTATCCAATTCCTATGACCAGATTTCCAGCTGGAATACGAATAGAATAACATGAATAAATAATTTTCATCTTACATAAAAAAAATCTGGTCATAGGAATTGGATAAAAACTCTCAGCCGTATGGATGTTTTCATATCAAGTACAGTGGTGAAAGAAAACTCCCACCTCGTCGGATTCAATCTTGAAATAGAGGGTGATGAAAAAAAGGTGGTTTTTGGGTATTTTCGTGAGGTTCAAAGTTCATTTCATGACTGAATCACCCTGTATTCTTTGAAGTCCATGATGATATGTTCTAAAAAAATCAAACAAACACCTTGAACCAACCCATAAATACAGGGTGTCCGTTTAACCTTCCTTGAGAATAGTTTCTATAATAATGGATCACCCAGTATAAATTCTGGGTATTTCAGACTTTTTCGATGCAACAACAACATATCTAGTGTAATAGTTCATTTTGCGAACGTTTTCGCTCTGGAATTGACATATTTTATACTTTCAAAATCGGGCATGCATTCAATTATGGATAACCCTGTATTTGTAACGATTTTCGGTCAAATTCCTCTATATGCTGGCTCCTTGGGGATGTAATGAAATGTTTCTTGAGAAAAATTGAAGTTCATTCGATTCTGTTCCGAGATACGGGCGTAGTAAAAGTGGGTAATTCTCAACTTCAACGCCCTGTATCTCAAAAACTAGTCATAGGATGGAGTTGGGGCCATGGACACTTTTGATCAGTATGTCGAGTACTACATTATACCAAAACTTTAGAAAATTTGACGGAACGCCATTTCCCGTAGTAAAAGTGCGGGGTCCTTTCATAAACATATATTCCAACTAAAGTCAGCACTCTCATATTTTTGAAGGTTGATCTATATGATTCGCGAAAAGAGATTCCAGAAACTATTCTGATGGCATACTTCTGCAAAACAAAAAATTTTCAACGAAGGAAATCTCGCAATCAGAAGTCATTAACGCTGAATTCAACGATATATCATACAATGTCATTCAAGGTTGATTTTCAGGTGATTTTGACCTATATCCAAATGTGTTTGGGTCGGATCTGTATTACATTTACCTTAAGTTTAATGAAAAACGGGCAATACATTTCGATAAGAACATTGATATCGTTGAAAGACTTGTTTTTTCTTATACACACACAACTCTAGGTTTATTGAATATATTTTTTTCAAGTAGTAGGCCGTGGATAAAAAAACATAACAAGAAATGACATTGTATGATATATCGTTGAATTCAGCGTTAAAAGTTATTTCAAAAAGTGTCATAAAATATGCAGGTGCCTATTGAAAAAATGCGGTTGGGAGTGGCCCAGAGATTACGAAACGTTGGATACGAAATCTGATTATGTCAATTTGAGGATAATTCACTGTCGAATAAAAAATTCTTGTAACATTTTCTGATAATATTTGAAATAAATATTGAAACACTGGTTGTGGGATTGGAATATATCAATGAGACCATCAATTCACTCTTCGAGCGACGTTTCGCAACTTTTATTGTTGCTTTTTCAAGCTCTATAAAAACACACAAACAACAGTTGACACATAATAAGAAATGAAATAAAAGTTTTACCTTGAATTCAATGATGTTCTAGTTCATAAAGAACCGCACGTGAAAACATAACACGATCGGTAGACAGTGACGCATTCCTCTCCGTTGTCAAATCCATACTGAAAGACGGACATATGGAATATTATTTATACAGGGTGTCCCACTAGTGCCGCAGCGGACGATATACGCGTAACGGTCTGAGATTGGCAAAATTTTTTGATGCAGACTTGATATACTACAAGAAGAGCACAACCTAAAAATATTTTCGAATATACCGGGTGGCCCACAAAAGAGGAATAGCAAGTGACTTTGTTTTTTCAAATGGGACACCCTATATTCAATAGTGTTTGTCAATTCTCTGAAACTTCCTGCATGCTTTCGTATACTTTGCACATATTTTTATTCGACACTTTTTGAAATATTGGCCATTTTGACAAAAAAATGATACTTGTAGAGGCTATGTTATACAATTATATTTCACGAACCCTTGCACATACCAATAACAGTTTCATATGGATTGAAAGACAAGACTCCAATCCAAATCCTACCCAGCTATATTAAAGCATCTTCAGCATACAGAGTGTCCACAAAAAGACTATCAACATGACGAATTTCAAATCGATTTTTCTTCATTTTTTCAAATGCATTGCATATAATTTTTTTTCATCATTGTAATCACCTTTTATTTCACTTCATTTTTCGTCGAATACATGATATGCTTAGATCAGAAACACAGAAATGTTTGCCGAAATGCCAAGTGAATCGGATCTTGAGGATTTAATTCATGAGAACATGAAAATTTCGGTATTCCTCCAACTTGAGATGTTTATACATTATTTTGAGCTGAGCAGCAAGGCTAATAGCATTCCACATGCGCGCCAGCAGGGGTGGGGGCACAGGGGCCATGGCCCCCCTGAGATTTTGATGGCCTTAAAGTTTTTCAGCACAATACCCTCAATATTTCAATAATTTTCATTTTGCCCACCCTGAGAAAAATTACTGCGGGCGCCCATGGCATTCCATGTACAATAAGTTCTATGTTGTAAACCCTTTTCTCTATAACTATAACTAAGGCTCTATAAAGGGGAATATACCAGAAACCGCCATATTGGGTCCAACCTTAGACTCGAAAATTACAGATCCCTTCGAATGGAATGAAATTTCTAATCGAAAGAAATGAAATCTGTACCCACCATCACATAATTACTATCTTGAATTTCGTATTTGCACTCAATAACATACAGGGTCTTTCACGAGGAACCTCACCCATATAAGAACATAAGTATTTCACGATGCCGATGAACTCTAAAATATTTTCAAGGCATGAGCACTTCCGGTTTTTCCGGAAATGACGTCAACTTCCGTTTTTCAAATTAGAACACCATTTTTTTATTGCAGAAATAGATTCCTTAGAGAATTTCAAGTTAGTTTGATGTAACATTTTTCAGTTTTGGTTGGAAAATTCTCTCTGAGCGAGAAAATTCGAAAAAAAAAAATCGAAAAGAGAGCTCCGCTGAAACAAAAAAAAACTTCGAGGTTTTTGGATGGAAAATTTTCATTTTTGGGATTTTTCAAGATGTAAGATTGATGTATCCACTTTGAAAATCAAAATCGCGATTCATGATACACGGGGTGAAAAAATCGCTTCCAAAGTTAGGGATGACAAAATCGTGAAAAATCAATTTTTTCAAATTAGAACCCCATTTTTTTATGGCAGATATTGAATCTACGTTAAAAAATAATGTGAGTGTATGCATCACACCCTTGCACTAAAGTGGATATTTTCTGAGTTATTCACAAAAAACTGTCTTTCGTCTTGAATTTTCAGCTATTTCTTTTCCCTTCACGCCAAAAAGATGAAATTTTCAGGAACTGTTACTTAAACCATGTTCTAGATTTTACTACCCTAATATGCAAGAGAAAAAAGTTACAGGTTGTTCCTAAATAGATGGCGAATTTGGATTCTTTTTTTTTTTTTTTTTTGTTCTAGAAGAGGTGAATCTTACATCAGACACCCAGTCTTTCTGGGTAGTGTCGGATTCTTACCGACTAAACACCTCTCCTGCGGTTGGTTCCGGGCATAAGCCTATAAACCTTCCATCATCTTATCTGTTATTTTCTCTTTCGCATTCTTTTATGCTGAGTGTTTGTGTGCATCCTTCAATTGGATATCTCTTACTAAGTGTGGAGTTCTATATCCTCATTTTCGCAATTGGTCTCTAGGTCTTTTGCGGTAAATTCTAGCTGTTTTTTCATCTTCAGCGGGGTCATAGTCAACTAACCTTCTAAGGTCGTCATTTGGATGTTCACTAGCTCTTTCATAGGCTTTTGCAGCTTTTCGTTTGATGAATGTAGTAATGGACTCCCATTTTATGTCTTTTTGTATCTGTTCATTCCTAACAAACCAGGGGGCGTCTAATGCCCATCTCAGAAATTTGTTTTCTGTACTTTGTATCCTCTTTATATGGGTTCTCGCTGCATATCCCCATGCTGTTGATCCATAAGTTAGCTGCGGTCTGGCTACTGCTTTTATGATCCTCAATTTTGTGTTTCTGTTCATTTGGCTTCTTCTGCCTATAATCGGATATAATCTTTTCATTGCTACATTCGTTTTATCCACTGCATACTTAATGTGTTGTTTCCACGTAAGTCCCTTGTCTAATATTACTCCTAGATATTTAGCTTCATTCTGCCATTCTATTTCATTATCGTCAATGGATATTTTCGATTCCATCTTCAGTTTTCTCTTTTGAAGGAGTATTGCTTGGCTCTTTTCTCCATTGATTTTGATTTTCCATCTGTTACACCATTGACTGATATCGTCTGCAGCTTCTTGAATTCTTAATGTGAATTATTTTTGTATTTCTGTGCCTAATTGCTATGCCCGTATCGTCCGCGTATAGAGCAAGCAGGCATCTTGGATTTCTTGGTATATCATGTATGTATATGTTACAGAGTAGCGGTCCTAGTATGGATCCTTGGGGAACTCCTGCTTCCAAATATCTGAGTGTGGAATGAACGTCACCTATTTTCACACAAAAGTTCCTATCTCTCAAATAATTTCTTATTATTCTGCATAACTTGGGTGAATAACCTGCGGTTTTCATTTTATATGCTAGTCCTTCATGCCATACTCTATCAAAAGCTCTGGTTACATCTAGTAGTAGTAGTCCTGTGGCTTGTTTATTCTGAAATCCTTCTGTGATATACTCGGTTATTCTTAGGAGCTGTTGTTCAGTTGAATGTTGTTTTCGGAACCCAAATTGTTCACTCGGTATCGTCTGCAGGGCCTCTGTTCCTTCATTAAGTCGTCTGGCTAAGACTCTCTCCACAATTTTTCCTAGGGCTGGGAGCAGGCTTATCGGTCTATAATTCTGTGGGAACTTTTTGTCTTTACCTGGTTTATTGAAAACAATCACTTCGGCAGATTTCCATCTTTTTGGAAAGTGCTCTGTTCTCATCACGCCATTTGCTATGCTAGTGAGAGCTGCCGTTCCTTTCTTTGACATTTTCTTCAGCATGAGATTTGTAATTTTATCTTTTCCAGGAGCCTTTCTTGTTTTCAAATTATTGATTATCTCTTTGATTTCTGCCGGAGATGTTGGGTGAGGGATTTTGTCATCCGGTGGTGATTCTTTCATTTCTTCTTCATTATCTTCTATTAATTCTTCTAGGTCCTCATCGTCTTCTTCACAATAGTTTATTCTTGACTCCCTTTCTATAGTATCGGCAAGAGCGTTAGCTTTATCGCTTTTTGAATATGCCATTCCATGCAGTGGTGGAATTTGAGTTTTTTCATTACGTAAATTTTTTTGCATTTTCCATGCAGAGTGGTCTTCTGTGTTGAGTTCACTGATTTTCTTATTCCATCTATTTGTTCTGAGCTCCCTTAGTGCATTTTTAAGTATTTGACTATGTCTGTTCAGTCTGATTTTATCATTATCTGTTTTATACATCCTGTAGTTCTTTCTTAGTCTTCGGTTGACTTTAATCAGTTCTTTCACCTCTTTTGGAGTATCGCCATAGGGATGTTTGAGAGTAGGTTTAGTTTTTCTAACCGTGCTCTTTTCATAGGATTTCATAATCGCACTCTCCAAAGCTATGACTGATTTATCTAGTTCATCAGGAGTGTTAATTTGTGGAATACTCGTGATATTTTCTTGGAATTTATTCTTATATTCGTCCCAATCGGTATGTTCTCGTGTTTGAGTCACTTCATTTCTAGGTCCATGTCCTAAAATGAACTCTATCGGGTTGTGATCAGATGTTCCATCCTCTATCGTTTCAAGAGCAAAATCTTGTTTTATATAAAATAAACAATATCAGGAATTGGACAATTTAATTCTCCTTAGCGAATTTCTTCAGGCCAACGTTTCGGAACAAGGCTGTTCCTTTTTCAAGGCTAAAAAATACAAGACATTTAGACAAAAACATATACAAAATAAAATACGCTAAAACTATACCTCTCGAAATTTCCGTATCACGGAGATATTTCAAAATTAATTAAGCGTTTGCTAGAGCACATCTGGTTCAACAAAATGGAAAGCAATAAAATCATATCATAAAATGATCTATATACATACATAAGGTGTTATAATAAAGGAAGAAATATTATTTAAATATAACTTTTATTCACAATTGTCACATTGACAATTCCAGGTCACTATGTACAATGCATCACATCTCCCCTTTTAAGTTTCTAATATACTTCATCCCCTTTATCCCACTCCCTTTTTTTTCATGAATCGATTTCTTCGTATACGTCCATTTTCTTTTTTCTTGAAGTATTCCTCCAGATTACATAGAATATCGCGAACTTTCGATTTACTCAAATCATGAATATTCAGAACAAGTTGAACTATATCTATACCTTGGAGTAACAAAAGGTTTTCAAATTTCTGTCGCCAATCTTTAAATTGTCCTAGTGTTAAATTATCAGACAATTTTTCTGAGCCAGGTATAACACTTGATATGCGGATATTTTTATCCACTATACTTGATTGTGGAATATCTTGTATTATTTCGTTATTTGAATGAACCACAAGTCTAGCCTCCACTGAATTACCAGTTGTTTCTTTGGTATTTTTTTCAGTCACTAATTCAACCAATGCAGTTTTGAGATCTGCTATTTGCTGGGTGAAATGAGATTCAATACTCTTGAAGGATTCTGTTGTTCGTATTTCCAAATTTTTCATTGCATCTTGTATGGAGGCAATAGAGTTCTTCCAGGTTTCCAATACCTTGTCGACTCCAACTGATCTCCTTCTAGATTTCTTCGATTTCGACATTTTTTTATTGCTACTATTGGTTCTCAATATATCGACTGCGCCATGTTATAATAAAGGAAGAAATATTATTTAAATATAACTTTTATTCACAATTGTCACATTGACAATTCCAGGTCACTATGTACAATGCATCACATAAGGTGAGATGTTCCTGTCTTCAATCAACAAAGAAAGATGTCATGTTATGTCAACAACATAGAATATTATTAAAAAGTTCATACAAAATAAATAAACAGTCAATCTTAATATAATAATGGTCAAGTGAGGGGCAAATGTAATGTGTAGATACTATGCACAAGTCAGTAGGACTGAATACAAAAATATGAATAAAAATAAAAACAAAAATAAAAACAGGAGAGCACTACATAAACTCAAGTTATATCTAGTAAGCAATCATATAGGCCACTTAGATTTTCAACATCATCTCTGAAGTTAACAGTCATACCCTTTCTAATATATACCATCTCACTAATATTCCTTCTATATAGATGTTTTTCTCTGTCCAAAATGGTAGTATTCAAGAAGTCAAATGTGTGTCCCTCTGTATGTACATGTGTTGTTAGTGCAGTTTTGTTTTGGTTTTTGATGTTCCTTACGTCATATTTATGTTGTTTGATTCTCTCCTTAAGGTGTTGTCTAGTCTGTCCAATATACGTGTTATTACAGTTTTCACATGGGATCTGATATACCACCTCTGATTGTAAATCTGTTGAGATCTTGTCCTTGATTTTAGTGAAAAATTTTTCAGTAGAGGAGACATTATAAAATGCGCAGGCGCAGTCAAACTCATTAAAGATTTTTCCAATTCTATATGACAGGTTGGGTATGAACGGGAACTTGAAGAAGTTTTTTATTTGTTTTGTGGTACAATCAGAGGTTTGGGGTCTAATATTATTATAGTCACTAAGAGTCTTCCTGACAATTCTAGAGATAAAATTGCTGGGGTAGTTATTATCTATCAAAATGTTTTTAATCTTCGCAAGGTTTTTTGTTTTATATATTTCACTGCTTAGCTTTACTGCCCTATCAACCAGATTTTTGACTATGTTGATCTTCTGTTGGATGCTGTGGTTGCTATAATAATTAACTACTCTATTGGAACAAATATCCTTAGTGTACCAATCCGTCATAAGGCCTCGATTATCCCTTATGATCATTGAATCTAAGAAAGTTATTCTATTCTCAGTCTCCATTTCCATTGTGAACTTGAGGTTTTCATTATAAGAGTTAAATAAACCAAGAATGTAGTCTGTTTTCTGTTCTGGAATCATTAAGAAAGTGTCATCCACGTAAACTACCATTATTGGTATATCAAAATTCACAGTATCATGTATATACTCAAATAGGTCGTTCATAACTAAGGAGGCAAAACTATTGCTGCCAGGGCCCCCCATAGGAGTACCAAAAATTTGTTTAAAGAAACAGGAGGACAGTTTGTGATCACCTGGAGAGGAGTGATCGAATATGTGAACAGCAACCCAGTGCCAGACAGTTGAAAACTACTGGTGACTTTATTCGGGATAATCCAGACTTGATCATCGGGCGCTCAGACAAAGGGAACAAAACAACCATTATGTATAAGACTGAATATATGCAAGAAGTTGATCGCATGTTGGATGATAAGAAAACATACCTCCCCTTGAGTGCAGACCCAACAAAAAAGTTTCAAGACGATATAAATAGAACGTTAAAATCACTGAAGAACAATGCAAGTATCACTGAAAGTCTCTATAAACTCCTCATCAGATCCAATAGTTTACCACCTAGACTGTATTGCCTAAGAAAAACTCACAAAGAAAATTTGAGTCCTAGGCCTAGTTCTCAGAGCTCGGTGCCGTCGCCTGCGACGCTCCCCACTCTTCCTCTACCCGTTGTGTAGTTGGAATATTTCAACGACGAAAGGGGCGTGTCGCGACACATTTTGACAACCAGAAATGGAAAGGAAGGGGTTAGGGGAAGTTTTGTTTACATGCTCTGATTGGTTGAAGAGGTGTCGCAGGCGACGGCACCGAGCTCTGAGAACTAGGCTTTAGACCTATAGTCGATAACACCAATGCCCCTACCTTTAACATAGGAAAATTTTTACACTCCATTCTATTTGAAGTCCTCTCTACTTCAGTGTATATCATTAAGAACTCTTTACAATTAGTAGAAATGCTGAAATCCATCTCTGTACCTGATAATTATAGATTGGTGTCATTAGACGTAGTGTCCCTCTTCACTAACATCCCTAAAGATCTTGTTATTGCCATTATAAAAAAACGCTGGAATTATATTAGTAACTTTACCTGCTTAGATAGAAATACTTTCTTGTTGTTTATCAACATTTGCTTCGATAAAAGCTACCTATTATTTAACACCAAATTCTTTAAACAAATTTTTGGTACTCCTATGGGGGGCCCTGGCAGCAATAGTTTTGCCTCCTTAGTTATGAACGACCTATTTGAGTATATACATGATACTGTGAATTTTGATATACCAATAATGGTAGTTTACGTGGATGACACTTTCTTAATGATTCCAGAACAGAAAACAGACTACATTCTTGGTTTATTTAACTCTTATAATGAAAACCTCAAGTTCACAATGGAAATGGAGACTGAGAATAGAATAACTTTCTTAGATTTAATGATCATAAGGGATAATCGAGGCCTTATGACGGATTGGTACACTAAGGATATTTGTTCCAATAGAGTAGTTAATTATTATAGCAACCACAGCATCCAACAGAAGATCAACATAGTCAAAAATCTGGTTGATAGGGCAGTAAAGCTAAGCAGTGAAATATATAAAACAAAAAACCTTGCGAAGATTAAAAACATTTTGATAGATAATAACTACCCCAGCAATTTTATCTCTAGAATTGTCAGGAAGACTCTTAGTGACTATAATAATATTAGACCCCAAACCTCTGATTGTACCACAAAACAAATAAAAAACTTCTTCAAGTTCCCGTTCATACCCAACCTGTCATATAGAATTGGAAAAATCTTTAATGAGTTTGACTGCGCCTGCGCATTTTATAATGTCTCCTCTACTGAAAAATTTTTCACTAAAATCAAGGACAAGATCTCAACAAATTTACAATCAGAGGTGGTATATCAGATCCCATGTGAAAACTGTAATAACACGTATATTGGACAGACTAGACAACACCTTAAGGAGAGAATCAAACAACATAAATATGACGTAAGGAACATCAAAAACCAAAACAAAACTGCACTAACAACACATGTACATACAGAGGGACACACATTTGACTTCTTGAATACTACCATTTTGGACAGAGAAAAACATCTATATAGAAGGAATATTAGTGAGATGGTATATATTAGAAAGGGTATGACTGTTAACTTCAGAGATGATGTTGAAAATCTAAGTGGCCTATATGATTGCTTACTAGATATAACTTGAGTTTATGTAGTGCTCTCCTGTTTTTATTTTTGTTTTTATTTTTATTCATATTTTTGTTTTGTATTCAGTCCTACTGACTTGTGCATAGTATCTACACATTACATTTGCCCCTCACTTGACCATTATTATATTAAGATTGACTGTTTATTTATTTTGTATGAACTTTTTAATAATATTCTATGTTGTTGACATAACATGACATCTTTCTTTGTTGATTGAAGACAGGAACATCTCACCTTATGTATGTATATAGATCATTTTATGATATGATTTTATTGCTTTCCATTTTGTTGAACCAGATGTGCTCTAGCAAACGCTTAATTAATTTTGAAATATCTCCGTGATACGGAAATTTCGAGAGGTATAGTTTTAGCGTATTTTATTTTGTATATGTTTTTGTCTAAATGTCTTGTATTTTTTAGCCTTGAAAAAGGAACAGCCTTGTTCCGAAACGTTGGCCTGAAGAAATTCGCTAAGGAGAATTAAATTGTCCAATTCCTGATATTGTTTATTTTATTTTAACTACATAATGGACGAGGAAAACATTAATGACTTGTTTTATATTTTTCATTATAACTATGTCTAGCACATCAGGGGTTCCATTGCCACTAGGTAAATAAGTCGGTATTTCCGGTCCCATGATTATAGCATCTTCCTTTTCGGCATATTCTTTCAATTTCTTGCCATTTGCATTCTCTATTTTAGAATTCCATTGTTGAGATTTACAGTTGAGATCTCCAAGTATTATTCTTGGAAAATGACCCCCTAATAAAATCTTCATCTCTTCCTCTGGCAGATTTATTTGCGGTGGTTTATATACAGAGAATACCTTAATGCTTTCTCTTCTTATCTTTACTGTGATCGATAGTGCCTCTATAGTTGCGTCATTGTTCTCGTGATTTACAACCGCATTCAGGTAATGGTTCACGACTCTTTTAACGAGAATAGCAACCCCTCCACCGTTTCTTTCATTTCTGTCTCTTCTATATATTTCGTAGTTTTCGAAGGATATTTTATCTTTAGGAGTTAATTTAGTTTCCTGAAGCGCCATAATATCAGGATGTCTTTCTTCTAACAATTGTTCAATATCTGATTTACGGGCTCTGATTCCGTTAATATTCCAGGAAACTATCTTCAGATTTTCTAGCTGTGATTGCATGTTCATAAATTATTTATTTCCAAATAAGTTTTGAAATTTCTTCTCGGATTCTTTTTCAAATTTCTGCATTATTCTGCTGAATATTTTCTCAGTGAGTTTGTCAAGTTCATCTTTAGGGTCTTCCCTTCTGGTTTCAATTGGTTTTGTGGACGAGTTCTTTGTTTTTTGTACCTGTGGTTTTTCAACAGTAACAACAGTCTCTATTTTTTCAGCGATTTTCTTGGGGGGGGGGCTTCTTTTTTTTGTCGGTGTTTTCTTCTTCGTAAGATTTTTATATGCGCTGCAGCCTTTATAACTGGCCGGATGTCCACTCTGGTTACATAAAACGCATGCCGCGTTCCTTTCGCCTTCTTTTTGCGTCAATGCACACTCTTTTGTGCAATGCGCTCCTAAGCATTTCACGCATCTCCACGGAAATGTACATTTATTTTGTGCATGTCCATATCTCTGGCAGCGATGGCACTGTCCTGGACCTTCTGGCTTCTTTTTGGGCTCTATTTCGATACAAAGGTTGTAGATCTTTTTGATTTGAAATATTTCCTTGTGCTGCGTTTTTACAAGGTAAAGAGGAATTGCTTTTTTGGTTTTATTTGACGTCATTCTCGTCACTTCGGCATCTTTAATACCTCGAAGTCCTAAGTCGTTTTTAATAACTTCAATATCCGCGTCCAGTGGCAAGTACCTTATAACGGCGTATACTCTCCTTTCTTCTTCCAATTGGTAGGTAAAATATTCCTTACCTTGTTGATCAAGAAATTTAGTGAGTTTTCTGAAGTCTTCTGCCGACGAAGCAATAATTTTAATGCCGTCTTTTACTACCGTTGCCCGGTTATAATTTATTTTTTTGTTATAAAGCGCTTTAGACATTTCCGTCCAGTCTAAAGTCCCCATCATTGTTAATGGGGGAATTTTCTCTTTGATAGGTGACTGAGGTGTCACCGTTGATTTTTGTAAGTTTTCCTCTATTGAGGAAGAGCTCTCTTTCCGGGCACGCTTGGCCCGGGGTGCTCCTTGCGATTGGGGGGCTCTTTTGCTGTCCTCAATAATTGAGGCTGGCTTTTTGGGAGGGACAACTGGCGTAGCTTTGGAATTAGCTTGGTTCGTTACCGGTTCAGAAGTCAAAACCTGGGAATAACTTCTTACCTGTGGATTTGGAGACTACGTTTTGGAGAGTTCTTCTCTCAAGAGTCTCAACTCGCTGGTCAGATTCGCCATGGAAGTCGTCAGGGCGGCTAAATTGGCTTTGAGCTCATCATTCTCCCGTCGCAGCCTGATGAGTTCCTTCAGATCGTCACTTTCGTCCTCAGAGGTCGTGTATCTATCATCCGTATCCATGAAGGATCCATCGTTATCCGAATTATCATCCATGTTTAAATTCAGATAACAGTCACTTCACTCACTTTTTCAACTTCACTAAAGAGTCCGTGAATCACACACGCACGGAACCAACGATCCTTTCGGACCTGGACTCAACGCGCGAGAAAACAAAAACCTTTTACAAGCACTAACTTGGATGATGCGCATCAACGTGGCGTACGGCGCACTGAACTGGTTTACACACAAACTCAACTCTCGGTACGTGTACACTAGTCGACGTCTCGGTCAGTACTGTTTTGGATTCGAATTTGTATCGGAAACCTCTTTATTTCAACTAATCGGCCATCGGTTTTCTCTCCAGTGATAAATAAATAATTCCTTATGAACCATATGCAGAAACTTACCATGTTTTACATTCCTTTTTATTACAAGCTTTTATTTAGTTTCACCTGTCCCGGTGTCTGTCTGTAATCAAATCTTGCAAGTTAAATATGACACACTTCTACTGGTCCGATTGATTTGAAATTTGGCAGGTGTACATAATTCTGGTGACAATGCATCATGAAAAATTTTTTATAGAAAAAAACAAAATGGCGGCTCCAAAATGGCGGATGAGTTTTGTAATTATCATCCGATTCCATTCAAAATTAGTATCTGGGGGTTTTTGGTTTCGACAATGATGATTCTTCTGTCAAAATTGAAAAATTCAAGATGGCGGCTACAATATGGCGGGCGAGTTTTGTAATTATGATCCGATTACCTTGAAAATTGGTATCTGGGGGTTTTCTGGGTCGGAAATTACGATTCTTCAAAATTGAGGAATTCAAGATGGCGGCTTCAAAATGGCGGATTATTGTTGTTATTATAAAAGCTTGTCTCAAAAAAGGTTTTTTTATAATAGCTTGTTTTAATGATAGATATCGTTAATTACATCTGCCAAATTCCTCTTTATTCAGTAGCATAAACACAAAATGCTACTGAATAAAGAGGAATTTGGCAGATGTAATTAATGATAAATGTTACATCAAAATAACTTGAAATTTTCTAAGGAATCTATTTCTGCCATAAAAAAATGGTGTTCTAATTTGAAAAACGGAAGTTGACGTCATTTCCGGAAAAACCGGAGGTTCTCATGCCTTGAAAATATTTTAGATTTCATCAGCATCGTGAAATACTTATAAGTGCTGAATTTCATGAAAATACGTTCAGTAGTTTCCCGTATAAATATGGGTAAGGTTCCTCGTGAAAGACCCTGTATAGCAGGACGTACTCTCGCTGACTACAGTGACTATATTGCAAGTCACTGTAATTAAAGAGTGATTGCCGCGGCATCTTAGAGTCAAATTTATAATAATTTATTGTTTATGTTGGTGTATCACCCCGATAGATGGCGATGAAAATGTTGCGAGTCCTGTAAATTTCGGGTCTATGGTTGGACCCAATCAACCATAGAGCCAGGTCTATCTAGCATTCCTATCTTAGTGTTCTACTAAAACTATATGATGAACATAAACTCTTTTTCTGTGAAAAACAGTATAAGTTGTCATAGTTTATGGAATTGAATAGATTTGAGATGAAATATTCACCTTATGCTTCCAATTTTAGAAGGTGCCTCAGTAAAAAGGGAAGATGGTGCTTCAGTAAAACGGAAAGATGGTGCTTCAGTAAAACGGGAAAAAAGTGCCTCAGTAAAACGGGAAGATGAATCTGTTTTCCCCATTGGCTCAATTTTTTCAACCCTGCAAAACAGATCACACCGGATATAATTAATCACAGAACAGATACTGAAAAGAGATTCCATTCTTTCGTCCACTTCTGCATCGAGAGGAGAATCTTGAACTAAAAATCAAAAAATCTATGCCTCTGATACTTAGTATGAAAAGATTAGAACATACCTGTGGAAACTCAAGTTATGATTCAAATAGTCCAATTTACCACACACAAGACACTTACGCAACGAACCAGTTTTTTTATGGTATTTGGTTGGAGATATTCAAAAATAAATCTAAATAACGCTTTTTACATATACTCCATTCACTTTTATAGAGTATCGCGGTTGACCAAGTTTAAGGTTTATCAAGTTTTTTTACCTGAAAAAATCGCAGGTTGGCACTTGTAAATGACATTACGTCAATGAATAAATCTCGGAGACGTTGCCGACGTTTATTTTTCATTATTAATTATCAAGCCTGGAAAAAGTTTTTCTGTAGGGTTATGCGTGTACTTTTATTCTTTTTTCGAATGAACTATCAAGAATTATTATTATAATTTTTTATTATTATTCTGTGAAATTTTCAGATTCTTGATTTCCGTACAAAAAAATAGCATAACTGAATCTTCCAACTATGTTTATATACGTGAAACATTTCCAGTATCAACAGAGAAAAAAGTTTTTTCAAAATTCGCCAGTTCTCAGAAACATTACAACACTATTTTTCTTCGCAGAATCCAACGCAATCATAAAAAAATAGGGTTCTAATTTGAAAAACAGAAGTTATGGCCAATTTTCGATCACAGTTTTCAACACAAAATTTAAAACACCCTGTGATGATATTTATGAAATTCAAAAGATGCATGACCTTTCCACATTCTTCTACTTCGACGTTGTGAGAACGGTTTACACTCAGAATGTTCAGAATAAGAATAATGAACATAACACTGACTATGAATATGCGACATTTTTTCAGGTTTTTTTTCGATATTTTGAAAACTATTCGAATGAATACAATGGTTTCAACAGAAATGTATTCAGCATTGAATACTTAATCATATCAGAAACGAGAATATCGAAAAAAATATTTTTTGAAAAAATTTATTTCCACTCCTGGTATAACCGGAAGTGCTCAAGCTCCAAAAATATTTTCGGTTTGTAGAGAATTTCGAACAATATCATAATACCAATTTTCGGATTTCAAATATGTCCAGTTCTCCAGAAACGTCTAATAGGCACTCGACCGTGGGACACCCTGTATATGCACTTTCTTTTTCTCAAACACTGAAAATTTGAATATATGTTTGGAAATCTGTGCATATCTTTTTAAAACCATTGTATTCATTCAAATAATTTCAAAATATCAAAAAAAAAGGAAAAACAGGCAAATATTTATGGTCAGTATTATGTTCATTTTTCTTATTTTCAACATCCTGGGCGTAAACCGTTCTCATAACGTCAGTGTAGAAGAATGTGGAAAGGTCACAGGATGTTTCAAATTTTGTGTCGAAAACTGTGATCGAAAATTGGCCATAACTTCTGTTTTTCAAATTAAAACCCTATTTTTTTATTACCGATGAGTATTTATGATTTTCGATGACAGTTTTCGACTCAAAATTGGAAACACCCTGTGATGATATTTATGAAATTCAAAAGATGCATGACCTTTCCACATTCTTCTACTTTGACGTTATGAAAAATGAACATACCTTATTCTGACTATGAATATTCGTGAAAATATTTCTGAACTTTCCTTTAATGAAAAGTGTTGAATTTTATTTCATGGCTTATTGCACATTTGGTAATTTAGTACAGTTCAGTTAATGGTCACCTATCATATGACATCATGCTCTGAGGTTATTCATCGGACATTGGCAGAGTTTTGGTTATACAGAAGAGGATTTTGCATATAATACTATCATACGCAAAATCGAGGCTACAGTTTCCATTGAAAATGGTCTCCTTACTGTAGCCTCGAAAACGAATATAGCTCAACCAAACTTTCTAGCTTTCAAAGCTACAGTACCTACAAAGAATGCGGGATTGTTATGTAGGTATACCAAAACATGACACTTCTAGATTCGAATTTTCATCAGTGTGTCAATCTTCTTAGTCAGTTACAAGGGCGGATTTACGGGGGTAGAGGGGGTAATTCCCATGAGAATCGAAGTCTAGAAAAAGTTACTCAATGTGGTGCACATAAAATATTTTATACATTGTGTACCTGATTTTCAATCGTTATTACAACCCCCCCCCCCTATGAAAAAAAACTATATCCGCCCTTGGTCAGTTACCTAAATCTTTGCGAAGTCGCAAGTAGAATGAGTTTAAAAAAGCAATTCCAATTATTTAAGTAAGTAAATGTTATCATTCTGTTGCTGAGTAGGTACTTTTCTGATTTTTGTGAGTATTTTTTTTTATTATTTCGAAAAAATTACAAGGGGGAAATTTGTTAATTATTATGAGCCTAGATCGGAATTTCTTTCAACGTGCCACTGCGTTCAGAGAATGATTTCATTCGCGTGTCTCATCAAAAACCTATTGTATTATTTCAAACAACAATTTTTCGGATATCCTGAAAATTCAACAGTTGAAAGTAAACATACCAGTATTGTTGAGGTTAGACTCCGACATTCTTTTGTTGACATGCACAACATTGCATTCCTCCCTGACCTCCCTCATTTGTTCCCGAACACACACATTACTTTCCATTTGTCTGATCACATGCACTTCACCTGTTTCGAAACGTTCACGAGGATCACTGTCCAAACTGATTTGACTCGTTTTAGATACACCGAGTTTGTTGAGTTTCTTACATTTCTCTACTTCGTGCTTCATTCGATATTCATTTAATTTAAAACTGTTCAGGGTTAGATTGTGCAAAAAATTGTCGGGCGTATCATGAGTCTGAAAATGAGAATCAGAAATGGAAGTCTCATTGTAATCTTGTGAGGCTTGTGGGGCATCTATGTAATTAGATTCTGAAGAAATAATACTTGAAGGAGTCGCAATTTTCGATATTGTTTCTTCGTGTTCTTCATTTGCTGAGTACCAGGAGTCTGTAGCTTTTGGTTGCTCTACTTTTAAACTGCTCTGTTTGTCATCCTCTTCTAATGATTTCAGTTTCTTCATATTATGTTCTTGCATTTCTGACTCTCTAACAAATTCATCTGTTTCCTTCGTGACTATTTCCGTGAATTGAGCTTCTCCCTGATTTTTCTTCCCTCGAATCCTTATAATGCCTTTAACTTTACCTTTTCCCACCTTTCCAGACTTCCCTTCGTTCGTTTGTGTATTGCCCATAGTGTCGTACTTTATTATTCTTTTTCTAGTGCGAATAATTATTTTCCAAGTATAATATAACCTTCGTATGTTTGTCACTACTCAAAATTTTTTTAAATGTAACAATGGTGAAGAAATATAAAATATTTTTATTCCAGATTCTTTCAACCGTTATGGACCTAGTAACTTCATTACTATATGTTTCTGAGCTTCTGAAAATGTTCATCAGATTTTGTTGAATTATACACTGAATGCAGGCACGCAAGAAAAGTCTAGGTTGCGAGTGCGCCGGCCATCCAACGCGATCGATCGACTTGCGGTGGTAGGGAATTTCTATCATTCTCGTCAATATTTTCAATAATACAGAATGGGGCAAAAGAAACAGTGCAATTTTGAAAGGCTATTAAAAAAAACTACGTAAAATACAGAAATTATATTTTCCGCAAATCGCCAGGAAATTTTGACATTCCAGTCAAAATTGGTCATAGAAAATGTCAAGATTTCCTAACTGTTAGGAAATATCATTTCCTTACAGTAAGTTACAGTTGGTTCGACATATTATGCTTATACGAACTTTTCTCATGATTCCTTCGGCACTTATTCTAAAGAACGAGTATTTTCACTGCATCAACCAGCTCTGGAGGAGTCCCAGAAATAGCAAATTCATCATCACTTATCATTTTACACTGTTTTAAATTCGAAAACACTAGCAATTGAATTGATTATATGCGTCAACTTTGACAATTCAACATGAGTACGTTTACATAGTAACGTAACCAAATTCAATACGAATTTCGAAGCATCATTTATTTATGAATTAAATAATTAGCGATTTCATCAAAATTAATTGAAATCTGTCGAATTTTGAACGATTTGCGGAAAAATAGTATGTTCACCTAGTAGGAAAAGACACATTCCTGGACTCTGTGTTGCCAAGTCTCGGCTTGCGCCTCGACTTAGCAATTTTCACAATCGTTACGCTTTTCCTACTCGGTAAACAATGTACTATTATTTAATTTTTTTCAGTACATCATGCCGTTTTATGTATCAAGTTTTAAAAATGGCATCAGAAAGATGATGGCCGCCAGCAGCGATACATTGATGAAGGCGCATTTTGACACATTTCTATTGATTTAGCACCAATTTCCTCCCGAATTCGTTCTTTCAGGTGTGAGGCCGATGTTCAAAAACCTTTTGCTTCAGGTAGCTCCGCAAGAAAAAATCACAAAAGCTCAAATCCGGTGAATCGCACACCACGCGGTCGCTTTTGGGGAGTGAAGAGGGCTCTCGTGAATTAGCCGTGGATTGGTTTCAGACCAATATCGAAAATTTCGTTTGTTTACTGATCCACAGTAATTCGGGAGGAAATTGGTGCTATACCAATAGAAATGTGTCAAAATGCGACCGAAAACTTCAGAAATCTCCTTCATCAATGTATCGCTGCTGGCAGCCATCATCATTCTGATGTCATTTTTAAAACTTGATACATAAAACGGCATGATGTACTGAAGAAAATTAAATAAATATAATTTCTGTAATTTGCGTAGGTTTTTTTTAATAGCCTTTCAAAACTGCAGTGTCTTTTTTGGCTCACCCTGTACATGAATGAAACATTTTTCTTACCCTCGATAATTTTTAAATGCAACTTCAGCTGATGTTTGTGGCTTTACAGTTCATATTTTAAATGTCACCGAGAGGATTTGAAGTAAATAACAGGTCGTGCAAGGTCGACGGCACCTTGGACCTTTGAAGAAATCTGTTTTTTCCAATAATAAGTTCTCGTCTATCCCCTACACTGAAAAGTGGTTACAACTTTGATATTTTAATCGGGCAACCTGCACATAGATATTTCGCTTCGATATTGATTTCCGAATATTTCTGTATTCTCAACACCTATCTCTAGCGATTTTTGATAAATGAATTTATTTCCTGTATCAATAGAGCTTCAATCGCAGGTTTATTGCTACGGTAGGTACTCGGATTCGTGGAACTCTGAAATTCGTAATTCTCCATCTAAGCGCAAAATTTCGACTGGATCGAATACCTACATAAAGTTACGTTATGCGGCCCATAGGTACACAAGCTACTTTTTCGGCGTTCCGGCACACTGAGAAAAATGATTATTAATATTCAACTTTCCGATTTCTTAGTCCAATATTCATTTATATTTAACAACAGAACTTATCAACTAAAAAATTTTACTACTTATTAATTTGACTGAATCTTGAATATAAAAAAACGGTTTGTTTTGCTTATATTCTTTATAATTATACAGGGTGTCCCACTAGTGCCGCAGCGGACGATATACGCGTAACGGACTGCGTTTTGCGAAATTTTTTGATGCAGACTTGATATACTACAAGAAGAGCACAACCTAAAAATATTTTCGAATATATAGGGTGGCCCACAAAAGAGGAATAGCGGGTGACTTTGTTTTTTCAAATGGGACACCCTATATTCAATACTGTTTTTCCATTCTCTGAAACATTCTGCATGCTTCCGTATACTTTTCACATATTTTTATTCGACAGTTTTCGAAATATTGGCCATTTTGACAAAAAAATGATACTTGTAGAGGCTATGTTATTCAATTATATTTCACGAACGCTTGCACATACCAATAACAGTTTTATATGGATTGAAAGACAAGACTTCAAAGTATCCTACCCAGCTATAATAAGGCATCTTCAGCATACAGAGTGTCCACAAAAAGACTATCAACATGACGAATTTCAAATCGATTTTTCTTAATTTTTTCAAATGCAATGCATATAATTTTTTTTCATCATTGTAATCACCATTTATTTTACTTCATTTTTTGTCAAATACATAATATGCATATCTCTAACGGAATAGGATTTTTTAGAGTTTTTCCTCCAAATTCACATTTACTTTCGAATTCAAAAAGCAGATTTGGCTTTTCTGTGGTTATTGGGAACTGTCAAATTATTCTATTCAAAATTACCATCATTGCAGCTTCAATTCAAATCATCATAGATTTTACGGATTGGATGAATACTCACACAATGATGTAAAAATTCGTATAATACCAATGATTTTGATTAGTTTGAATGTACAAGTTATGAATGCTTCAAGAAAACGAGTTTCAAAACTTCAGGTTACAAAAAAGTGCCCGCTCTTATCCTTATACAACTTTCTTCGAAAAAATTATATTCATAAGTTTCACAGGCACGCACGCAGATCTTCAAGCTCCCAAGCTCAAAGCTTGTTTGAAATTTTTGGAAGATTTGACGTTTCAAGTAGAAACATAGAAAATTCTCAAAAATGCATTTTTAAAAATGGGTACAGAAAGCAAGTTTCTTTCTGCAGTAACTGATTTCATCACATTTTTGAGTAGATACATCAAAACTTTCTAGTTCCTCATTTCGCTATAATATGAATTGAAGCTTCAAAGATGCTTATTCCGGGTGGAATATTTTGACAGTTCTTAATAACCACAGAAAAGCCAAATCTGCTATTTGAATTCGAAGGTATATGTGAATTTTAGGGAAACATTTCGAAAAAGCGCTTAAAAATCCTATTCCGTTAGAGATATGCATATTATGTATTTGACAAAAAATGAAGTAAAATGCATGGTGATTACAATGATGAAAAAAAATTATAGGCATTGCATTTGAAAAAATTAAGAAAAATCGATTTGAAATTCGTCATGTTGATAGTCTTTTTGTGGACACTCTGTATGCTGAAGATGCCTTATTATAGCTGGGTAGGATACTTTGAAGTCTTGTCTTTCAATCCATATAAAACTGTTATTGGTATGTGCAAGCGTTCGTGAAATATAATTGAATAACATAGCCTCTACAAGTATCATTTTTTTGTCAAAATGGCCAATATTTCGAAAACTGTCGAATAAAAATATGTGAAAAGTATACGGAAGCATGCAGGATGTTTCAGAGAATGGAAAAACACTATTGAATATAGGGTGTCCCATTTGAAAAAACAAAGTCACCTGCTATTCCTCTTTTGTGGGCCACCCGATATATTCGAAAATATTTTTAGGTAGTGCTCTTCTTGTAGTATATCAAGTCTGCATCAAAAAATTTTGCCAATCTCAGACCGTTACGCGTATATCGTCCACTGCGGCACTAGTGGGACACCCTGTATATTAACCAATTTATTAACAAAAAATATTTCATTTTAGTATTCAAATGTTATTTCTTACTATCAAAGATATTGTCCAGTTTAGTGGTGAATAATTTGAGCAGAAGATATAAAATACAGAGATAATATTATTAGTAAATTATGTTTCTTAACCAGAAAGTGGTATTTTAACAATAAATAAAGAAAATTTAACCGTTCCACTTCGTTCGTTTCCGATTTCGTTCGGCTCATAAAGACGCGGAATCATTCTGATGGAACATGGCGTCAATATGAACAGCTATTTCGAACAATTATTGAGAGTTAGTTCGTTACCAAGATGAAGAGTCTTATGGCAATTCTGAAAATTATGGAAAATTGTTGTTGAGTGTGTTCCGGTGGTGTTATGAAGTTAAAATTTGCATGAAGTCTTAGGACAGCTGAATAATGTTGTGTACGTGAAATTCAAGCGTGGTGTAAAAAACAGTTTGTTCCATGTGTGATCAGCCAAGCACATATTAAAAGATAGAGGGAGAGTATACCTGCGGATTATACACTTCATAATAATTCCTCAAAGGTGAGCAGGAGCTATTCGGGGCTATTCACTAAGCAAAGTTGTTATGGATAGCAACTGTAAATCGTCGTTATCCCATGCTTATTACATGGGATAACGACGATTTACAGTTGCTATCCATAACAACTTTGCTTAGTGAATAGCCCCGATTGTTTTGATTCAATTTATTAGATTTCATATACCTATACATAAATTACACAAATTCCCTGATTAGATATCCCTTTGGTTGATGCTTTTCGAGCTAATTTCAGTTTCATTCCTTTCGATTCAAAATTTGAGTTTTCATTTCTTTTTGACTATACTTAGATTAGATACACAATGTTTTTTCTCTACAATTTTTTTGAATATCATTCATTCTTAACAGTTAACATCAATCGTTTTTAGACAAGGAAATATTATTACATATTCATTATTTGTGGGAAACTAGGAAAAATATTTAATGAACGTGATTATTCATGAAGTAGAAGATTGTGTAAATATTCAGGTTTAAAGGATCAGTATTTCACTTTTATACATTATACATCCGAGCTATCGATCATTTTCATAACCTTTCTCAAGGCTGGAAAAAATGAAAATATTATCTGTTATGGTGCCTCTCATACACAAAATTCTGATAATACAGATGGGATTTTTTTCATACTGAAATTTTATGTTCTTGCAACTTGGTGCTAATAAATTTCAACTCCAGTAAATTCTTTTCAGGATCAACCAATCAGCTGATAGTGTGCTTTTATTTTCGTCTGAAGGTGTGCCGGAACCTCCCAGTCCCGATGCCTTCCACCCAGTATGATGTTTTTTCATATTCATGATGTTTTTGACATTTCAATGAATATATTTTGTTCACTTCATAATAGATTTTTATTCTACCCCTAATAAGTATCTCATGAACAACTAACTTATGATACATAACAGTTATGCAACATTTTATAATTTTCAATATCATAACATAAGAGCTAATACAGTTAAAAGTACTATTTCAGCAATAATAATGCTATTTGAATTTGTTTAATATTGAAAAACTTATTAACTGTTTAACATGAGATAATGACAACAAATATTTGATTTCTTAACTATAAAGAATACTATGTATTCATGAATTCCGAAACATTAATTCCTAATTTATTATTTTCTATATTAACAATCGTTCAATAACAGTTAAGAAATCTTTCATATTCCCTAAATCTGGTTATTTGTATCAACATACATGCGATCAATATAAAGAAATAGTATCTTTGGAGTAATCTAATATTTAATTCATCACAAATGAATGATTTCTTAGTATCAAGATGTCAATGCTGTAAGAAACCAAAACATATATTTTAAGAAATATTTGTTAGGACGTATAGTGAAACAGATATTTCTTACATACATTCGAAATTTCTTAGTGGTGAATATTTGTTTTTCTGAGTGCAGCTAGCGTTTTGCGAGCGTCCTAGACGCTCGTGCAATTTTGACCACACACAAGCGTCTCAGTAGCTCACCGATCGCTGACGAGAGAGGTTCAAAATGTCGCTCAGGCAAAACAAATAGCCGGTGCTTGCTTTGCACCCGACTTTTCCGTAGCTCGTACCTTTTTGTATTCTTTACGGAATGAGTCTCTGAGGCTTTTTATTTTTTCTTTACGAAATCAATATCGCATTCATCGTTATATTGTTTACATAAAGCTAACAATTTTTCGTAGGCTTTATTCTTCAGTGTTCTATTCGAATATTCTTTGCTCTTTATTATCCACAAACACTTATTCTTTTTAAATAGTTCAATAAAATTTGTAATGAATTCTTCTGAATGTGCAAATCTTGCTTGATTCTCTGCCATTCTAGACGCTCTCACACACACACAAGCGTTTTTCATGCGTTTCGCCGGCTATCTTGACGCTAAAATCAAACACGTTTGATCTTGGCGTCCGGCGTTGCGTCCTGCACGGCGACTCGCCACCTTGGCAGCGGATAGACATACACAGGCGTTTTTTGGGCAACTTTTCGGCGTTTTGGTCGCTTGCGGTGACGCCAGCTGCCAGAACGCCGAAAAAGTAGCTTGTGTATGGGCCGCATTAAAGAACGTACCCGCGGCCAGAGACAACCGAGACGGTCAACTAGGAACTAAAAGTTTGGTACATTTTAATTCTCCATCTCTCTCTAAGTCTGGCGAGCCAAATTATAGACGGCGCTGTACAACGAAATCGCGTAGCGCGGGAAATTTGAATAGCCTTCTCATTCAATTCATTCAGCATTGAAAGTTCGCAGAACTGAATGGAAAACCTTACATTTTTCAACAGGACAAATGTTTTCTGCTGTAAAATGAAGGTTTTACATACAGTTTTGCGAACTTAGTCTATGAATTTTGTATAGTGAATAGGTTTTATTAAATAAAAGTGGTTGATTCATACTCTTTCCTCATATATTAAACATATTGAATTAAAAAAATGCAGTGTTTCATTGTTCATAAATAAATATGATCATTCAATAAAAAAAATAACAGGGCCATAGTGGTTGAAAAGTTTCTAGTAATATTATTGCTAATCATGTTTTGATATATATCATTTCAAACGCTAGTGGTAATTATTACACAATTCACATTGTCGAATTATGTTCAGATAACTGAAATTCATGTAAACTGAAACTTGATGCAGGAAGCCTTACTGCACAATTTTTCATAAATTATAATAGTGAAACATACTCGGTTATACAGCTGAACTTTGATAACTCGAATCAAATTGGTTGGCAACAGCACCAAGATTGAAGATTAGTATTCATCAATAACTCAAAGTCTTGATAACTCGAATTTTTTTTCTGGCAGATCATGATTCGAGTTATCGTTGTTCTACTGTATATCATTTTAATTAAATTGAATTTTCAATTAATGCACTAAATTCATCAATGCGTTCATGCCACAGCGTGAAATTTGCTGTCACTCTATTATCAAGAGATCATCTTTTGGATAAAATTTTCAATTTAATGGTTGTCTCTCTGCTTTGGACAATGCCAATCATTTTTTTTTTTCATTGGGGAACATTCTTGTAGAGAGATATTTTCAATATTTCTGAAAGTTCTTCTCCCTGAACGTGATTCATGAGGTGGAATACTCTGGCTCTGCGTAGCAAGTGGACTCTCACTTCTCACTGATTCTTCCAAATCCTCAGTATTTTCTGAAAGGAAATACTTAATGAACATCTCTAATCTTGTAATATGTTTTAGAAACATTTGATTCATATACAGGGTGAGTCTTTGACTTGTACATATATTTTAACTGTAGATTCCCCTCATCAAACGAAAAACTTTTTTCCCATACCATTTTTCAAAATTCGGTTTCGTTTGGAAGATACAGGGTGTCGAAAATCCACGAAAAAAACACTTTCCTGTTCATATCTCCGGAACCGTTATTTCAAATGAACTGAATTTTGGTCCATTGGTTACTCTATTCATGGTGCATATTCCTCAATCGAAACTTATTCAATATCTCTCCTAGTTTAAAAGTTACAGGGTGGTCGACTCATAAATTCATGCAAAAACACTATCAAATCACTTGAAAAGGATAAACGGTTCATATTTTCGAAAGAATCAACCATTTTAGAGAATAAAAGTATTCTTATATTTTTTCAATAAAACGCGTCGTTTTCGAGTTATTCCTAAATGTATACGAAGAAATTTGAGGAAAAAATCATGAATTTCATAAAAAATCTGAATGCTTTCCTGGATTAAATATCATCGAATATTGTTTCTTCTCTGGTCTCTTAACAAATTAACAATGTTGTCAATGTTTATCAACTGAATTCCGAGAAGCATGAAATTACAAAGTTTATAAGAAGTTTCTATTGAAAATTTATTGATACCCGTCCTTCAGGAAAATCTATCTTCTTAACAATATCCTCTTGGAATTTTTAATCGACCCTACACTGTTTTCACATCACATTCATCACCTGTTTGCTTTATTCTCTGCAAACTTCAAGTAAATAAATAAATTATAAAACGAATCCATGTAGAAAGGTTATCGCGGCGTCGTTCATTGTAATCACAGACTGTACTGTGGAGACACAGAAGAACGTCTTGTCTTGTCTTGCGTGGCGGCTACATCGCACTCGCAGCCGGCAGCGCACTTAAATTTAGATCGTAGCGCTGTATCGGCGAGAATCAGAACTACTCGTTTGGCATTTCCAAAGAGCAATGCGTAGAAGCCTCTGTGATAGTTCTTCCGTTAACGATAAGGGACGTTCTGCTTTCTTGAGTTCGCCTATACCATTGTTGAAGAGTAAATCGTCAATCTGGCATCGTCTTCTCTAGAATTCTATGATATATCATCACAGAGGAATGGATTAGGTTAGGTCATTGACCTCGAATCATATGACTTTGATTAATGGAGTTAGGATAGGTTAGTGAGAAACTAATTTTTATAAGATAGTTTCAGGGTATCGAGGCAAATATGAACAAATTATTAGTGTTTACAAACTAATCTTCAGGAAAATCGAAGAAGGAACTTATTTTGGTGTGAGAAATATGGCATTTCAATTGCAGAAATTATGGAACAAAACTTAGCGTTTTTGCTAGGAAATATCGTGTTATTTTTAACATTCTTATTCAAATAAGGTTAGTGCTTGAGTATTTTCTAAATGTATCACCCAGAATATCTGATAATCACATCAATTTCAATTGAAAAATATGAACTTTGAGGTGTTTGCAGAGAATTGTTTCAGGAGCGTATTCAGCCCAACTTTTTTTTTCAAATGGCTATATCTCTTTAACAGAGCCGAATTCGGAAAAATGGAAAATGAAAAAAAGGCTTCTTTAGGCCTCAAGAATCTACAGTTAAAATATATGTACAAGTCAAAGACTCACCCTGTATAAATAAAACAGACTAACCAAAGTATAACTTGATGTACTTAGACCATATTTCCCAATATTGCAGTTTCAATAAAATCTCTCTGCTCCACACAAAATATCATGTGGATCAATAACTTCTTGAGGTAGACAACATTCCTGAAGAGCCAGCCTCACTTTCTTCTGTTCTGCCAATTCTGTTGAGGTGATCCATCGAGAAGGTACCAAACCCTTATTTAATTCATAGGATATCGAATCACTGAACGACTCTGGCTTGAAATTATTTTTTTATCTTACAATAAAATTCCTCAACTTTCTTGCCACTTCTTCGATCTAAAATTTCAAAAAAATTCACATGATAATGTTTACATATTTCAAATATCTTACTGTTCCATATTCCTGGGAAAACAATACATTTTTCTCACCTCCAGATCATCAGATCCACATATTATGATGCAACGCATGCCGGGAATTCAAAAACTTAGAAAAATAATAACTATGTTATGATGATGACAACAGCCGCCATATGCATTTACAAAGAGTAGTTTCCTACCCTTTGGGCTTGAAAATTAACGCCATCTATGTAGTGGCTCACATCAGTTTTAAACAGGGATGAACTTATAGGAATTTCATTGAACAGACAGAGATAGCTCAATTTCCTCAAAATGTACCAAATTTCAGTACCTAGTTGACCGTCTCGGTTGTCTCTGCCGCGGCATTCGAGATCGAAACCTACCCTGAAAATTACAAGTCTCTAGGTTTATTCATTCGGGAGTCATCGTCTAGAACGAAGGGGCAGACATAATTGAATTTGACAATCCATTCGTGATCAGTGGTCGAACCATAGAAATCATAATACTTACTCTAGAATACTAAATCAATTGGACAAAAGTGTTGTAAAAATTTAAGTGTGGTCCATAATGCGCATGTGTGCTATTAGGTTGTTTCTGAACAGGGTCGTCTTCAATAAAATTTTATGCTGTGATTGTTGCAGTTGAATTTATTCATTTCATAATTAGTATTCGACACTAGTTGTTTTGAACATATTGATAATTTTCAACAGCTATTCGAATGGTAAATTTGGAATCATCAGCGACTGGAAAATAAGCTGAAAATATTTGATTATTCCAAAATCTCTTCAGGCGGTTTTTGTATAAAAATTAATTCAAGGATCAAGGAAGACAAATTCTGGTAAACAAACAACGAATCTTTTGGTAAAGTACAGAAGAAAAATCAAATGAGCAGAATATACTTATATATCCCTTAAGGACAGTTCTATTCTTCGTGTTCCTGAAAATAGTGGAAACATGAAAATGTATTGGAGATCGGCCAATGCATTACTCTCCATCGTTTCATGAGTGAATTCTGATACCTACATTCATTCTTCAAGTCATTTGTCTTTTTGAGTTCCGAGTATATTCCGAAATCAATCTGTTATTTGAATGAAACTGCAAAGTTTTACTTCAACATATTTTATTATTGAGTTCAACATATTGATATTGTTTTATATTATGATATATTGTTTATCCATCAAAAGATGGTTTACTCACAAGATTTCATGATTTTTCATAATGAATTGCGTTCTTTTGCTATATAAAGAACCAATCTCATGGTGCGAGTGGATAGATATGTGTCAATCGAATGAAAAGCAAAACGTAAATCATAAATTTTTAACAGTTCATATGAATGAAAAGGTGCACATAGTTTACATACTTAAGTGGGAAATGGACAGGTCAAGACAAGGATACTATAGCATTGGAAACAAAAATATATTATCCGATCTGATACATAGTTCATTCTAATCTAAACAGTGGACTCAAAAGAAAATCTATACAAATATTATAAAGAAGAAAGATTTGTTTTTTTGTGTTTGATACGAATAGGCTCAAAAACTACTGGGCCGATTTCAGAAATTCTTTCACGTTTAGAAAGCTACATTATCCCTGAGTGACATAGGCTATACTTTTCACCCGAAAAGGATACCTACTATAACTTCAATAAGAACAAAAAATAAGCCATAATCAGCTATTTTCACGTGCGCTGCAAAAACCGTAAGACTTACGTGCATACAATGTATGACGGAAATAGTTCTACAAAAAATCCGCGATAGCGTCTATCTATCTGTCAAGATGGACTTGCTATTACCTGTTTATGGTAATCAGATGTTTTCCAAAATTATGCACTATTTGGGAGTGTGTTTTTATGAATTGGGTATTGATAGTATTGATACTCATCTAACCTAATACGTTATTAATCCCCAGTATTTAATTTAGAACGAAATTGCCCTTCACATTATACAATTACAACGAGTACATCAAAAGATATGGAAGAGCACCATCAAAAGTATTTCTTACATATGAATAAGCCTTTGATGATAGGAATTGTAATGTCATAGCAAATTTTTGATGTCATTCCCAAACGTATGTTTATATTGTTTCCCTTGAGATGTTTTCTTCCTAGCTTCCATGGACCTTTTCAATATGGATAACTGTACTCCTGCGATCGATTTTTCCATGAGATGAATAGGTAATTGCACAAACCTCACAAACCATTTCCTTTGAAAATTTGGAGACGTCCATTTTTTTCACTTCCAAGGTTGATTTGCAGAAAATCACTGTTCCCCCGTGAATTCGATCAGAACGGCAGTAGCTGGACACCTGTGTTTATCCCATAGAAATCATAATATATATACTTACTCTAGAATGCTAATCAATTGAACAAAAGTGTTGTAAAAATTGCAGTGTGGTCCATAATGCGCATGTGTGCCATTAGGTTATTTCTGAACAGGGTCGGCTTCAATGAAATTTTATGCTGTTATTGTTGCAGTTGAATTTATTCAATTCATAATAGTATTCGACACTAGTTGTTTTGAACATATTGATAATTTTCAACAGTTATTCGAATGGTAAATTTGGAATCATCAGCGACTGGAAAATAAGCTGAAAATCCTTCATTATTCCAAAACCTCTTCAGGCGTTGAAGAAACCCGGTTTTTGTAAAAAAAATAATTCAAGGATCAAGGAAGACAAATTCTGGTTAACAAACAACGAATATCTTTTGGTAAAGTACAGAAGAAAAATCAAATGAGCAGAATATACTAATATATCCCTAAAGGACAGTTCTATTCTTCATGTTCCTGAAGATAGTGGAAACATGAAAATGTATTGGAGATCTGCCAATGCATTACTCTGCATCGTTTCATGAGTGAATTCTGATACCTACATTCATTCTTCAAGTCATTTGTCTTTTTGAGTTCCGAGTATATTCCAAAATCAATCTGATATCTGAATGAAACTGCAAAGTTTTACTTCAATATATTTTATTTTTGAGTTCGAATTATCCAGTAAAAGATGGTTTACTCACAAGATTTCATGATTTTTCATAATGAATTGCGTTCTTTTTCTATATAAAGAACCAATCTCATGGTGCGAGTGGATAGATATGTGTCAATCGAATGAAAAGCAAAGCTTAAATCATAAATGTTTAACAGTTCATATGATGAATGAAAAGGTGCACATAGTTTACATTCTTAAGTGGGAAATGAACAGGTCAAGACAAGGACACTACAGCATTAGAAACAAAAATATATTATCCAATTTTATACATAGTTCATTCTAATCTAAACAGTGGACTCATAAGAAAATCTATACTAATATTATAAATATTTGTATTTTTGTGTTTGATATGAATAGGCTCAAAAACTACTGGGCCAATTTCAGAAATTCTTTCACCCTTTAGAAAGCTACATTATCCCTGAGTGACATAGGCTATACTTTTCACCCGAAAAATTAAGGATACCTACTATAACTTCAATAATTACAAAAAATAAGCCATAATCAGCTATTTTCATGTGCACTGCAAAAACCGTAAGACCTACGTGGATACAATGTATGACGGAAATGTACCTTTTAAGTAGTTCTACAAAAAAGTCAGCGATAGCATATATCTATCTCTAAAGATTGACTTGCTATTACCTGTTTATGGTAATCAGATGTTTTCCAAAATTATGCACTAATTGGGAGTGTGTTTTTATTAATTGGGTATTGATACTCATCTAACCTAATACGTTATTTATCCCCAGTATTTAATTTAGAACAAAATTGCCCTTCACATCATACAATTACAACGAGTACATCAAAAGATATGGAAGAGCACCATCAAAAGTATTTCTTACATATAAATAAGCCTTTGATGATAGGAATTGTAATGTCATAGCAAATTTTTGATGTCATTCCCAAACGTATGTTTATATTGTTTCCCTTGAGATTTTTTTGTTCCTAACTTCCATGGACCTTTTCAATATGAATAACTGTACTCCTGCAATCGATTTTTCCATGAGATGAGTACCATTCTCAGAAAGCAAATTTTTTTTCTTCACATTCCATAAAACTTGTTTTAAACTTGAAACTCTTCTTTTCAAACGTCTAGCCTTCACTTTAATCTATTTCAATTTTTTTGGGCCAAAGTTTTCCTAACATTGGCAGCCTTTAGCTGACGAAGAAGTTTTGAAGGTGATGCACTGAAAAATTAATAATTAAATATATCTCTAAAAATAGCTCTAATGATTTGGATCAAATTTCTTGTTGTGATAAGGTTCTCCAGCTTATCATAAAAAAAAACCTACAGTTTTCCACATCTATAATATTAAATTAATACATAAATGTAAATTTTCAGGTAGGAATGTTTTTTTTGATACTGTGTGATAATAGATATGGTTTTCAATAGGTTTTAGATAGATTTTTATGGGAACATTTGGAGTTCAAAATTTAATTTAATTATAATACTAACCAATAGTTGTGTCGGATTTTGATCTCTCGTATAATCATTTTTGTTTCTCTCTTATTACCCTCACTATCAGTTGAGGTATCTTCTCGAGTTCTTCTCAAACTTCTAGGAGAATCTGTAGAGGAAGTGGTGAAACTAATGGGTGACCTGAAATAAAATGATTGTTTTTATCTCAAAGTATTACTCGTTTTAGATTGTCATTTGATACTGAAGACTGTTAGCAAATTGGATATATTGATAATTTGGTGAAAGTCATACAACTTCGAACTTTACTTTAGAAGTTGACATATTACAATTTGTGAAGTTAGTAACTGAATTCATAGAAATGATTTTGGTTTGAAAATTCAATATTGTTCTGGAAAATATATAAGTTTTGAAACTGGGAATTGATGTTAGTACCTGAAATATCTACATACAAAACTAGAAATATTTATCAATAGATAAATAAGTTCAGTATAAAGCAAATTCCTGATTTTTTTCCACAAAGGAAAAATAATATGGTAGACACTAACTTATGAGAGCGGAGTAGTTATTTGCCCTTCTACACTCATTTCTCAAGTTGTGGAAGGTTTTATTCCCAACATATTCCAAAAAACACATTGCTATTCCACAAAAAATGCTTTCTGGAATAACTGAAATAATTCAATTCAAACAACCTAGACTCTATTATTAATATTGTCTTACCTTTCTGCATTGCAAGAAATAGTAACTCCAGGAGTATTTTCCTTACCATCAAAAAAACATACTTCCATTTCATCCATACTTCCAGCAATTTCCTGTGAGGAATCATTAATTGGGATATTTCTGTTTTGAGGCGTTTTTTGTAAGACCCTAGAACTATACAATAAAAAATTAGAACACATTCTGGCCTTAAAAAAATTACAGTGTATGAGAAAAAATTACATATTTCTCAGAATATTTCAAATTAGGGCATCATCCAAAACCTTATACAGTAAAAAATGGATGTATAGGTATTGTCTGATTCATATTTATTCCACTTCTGCAGATCCCTTCAAGGATCATTGGGATTGTAGTTACAAATATGAATTATTTTCAGCTAATGATCAAGTGGCAGAATATTTTCAGCAATAGTGAGTTTCCTACCTTCCTTGTTGAATGATATGATCACATTTTCGTAAATACAGTTTTGGAACTGCATTCGGTCTCAACTGGATTCTTTTGCCTTCTCTACATATATCTTCTGAAGAAAAAAGTTTGCAACATATTACATACTTCTCACCCAAATGTTCTACGATGGGATTCTTTCCCAAAGCCGACATCCAAGCATCATGCCTCTTTTATGTCAAGCTGAAAATGATAGGCTCCTTGAGTAACGTAGAGTTTATACAACAAAAATACAAAAACTTATTAAATACGTAC
Organism: Adalia bipunctata; assembly: GCA_910592335.1. Classification (NCBI taxonomy): domain Eukaryota; kingdom Metazoa; phylum Arthropoda; class Insecta; order Coleoptera; family Coccinellidae; genus Adalia; species Adalia bipunctata. The sequence continues at coordinate 32,826,842 of OU342951.1, forward strand.
CCAAAATAATTAATTCCGGGAATCTTCCCTTTGTTATCACACCACAACAATATACAGTTCATTGTTTATCTGATACGAAAAAATCCAAATCGAACACAACACACAACAAAACCAAAATGCACACGAAGATAACAGTTTATAGTGTTTATACTGTTATACAGGAACTAAAGCACCAGTAAACTGTGACTGAAACCGTCCCTGCCTAAACTTTCACTGAGGTCATTTCAAAGTCATTTGCCGTGAGGAAGAAAAAGCGGTGTTGTACGGTCTATATAATTTCAGTAAAACCTGCTACATTACTGCTATAATTTTCTCAGCAATTCCACAAATATTGCAATTCACTTATGATATTAATGTGTCTAATAGTCGTAGGAAGTCGCGCATGAGCTATAAAATAAGTTTGTTACTCAATGGAATATTTTTATTGTTTAATTATATTGAACTCAAAATAGGACCGACAAAATATTTAGGGACTTGGCATCGTTCTACGTGAAATAAGCTAATGGTGAGCATGCGCACATTGTGCATCAGTTGCCTATGCGGAACGTTTTTCGCAGCGGAACTCGAAGGAATTAGCATTCTAGAGTAAGAGTATATTATGATTTCTATGGTTTATCCCGGAATCTGCATGGTAGCTAAAGCAGTGGAATCGCACCAGTGTTCCGCAACACTTAAGGTGGATTTATACAGCAACTAAAATAAAATAAGAACTAAAATAAAATAAAATAAGAGCAGACAACATAGGTTTATAGAGATCACTTAAATAAAATAAGAAATAAGAATGAACCAATCAAATCGCAGATTTTTTGACAATGACTTTTGTGTTTTGTGCGAGTTAAGAAAATTTTGTTCTATGCACAGACTACATATTCTATGGTTCTATGTAAGTACAGAGTACATAACCTCAACCTCGCTATTTTAGTTCATTTATATTTTTCAAAGTTTAATTTCACTATACAAAATAGGTATCATAAGTAAAATGGATGATGGCATTTTGATAGAGCAGGTATCAACCTTTCCTCAGCTATACAGGGTCCTTCACGAGGAACCTCACCCATATTTATACGGGAAACTACTGAACGTATTTTCATGAAATTCAGCACTTATAAGTATTTCACGATGCTGATGAAATCTAAAATATTTTCAAGGCATGAGCACCTCCGGTTTTTCCGGAAATGACGTCAACTTCCGTTTTTCAAATTAGAACACCATTTTTTTTATTGCAGAAATAGATTCCATAGAAAATTTCAAGTTATTTTGATGTAACATTTTTCAGTTTTGGTTGGAAAATTTTCTCTGAGCGGGAAAATTCGAAAAAAAAAATCGAAAATAGAGCTCCGCTGAAACAAGAATAACTTCGAGGTTTTTGGATGGAAAATTTTCATTTTTGGGATTTTTCAAGATGTAAGATTGATGTATCCACTTTAAAAATCGAAATCGCGATTCATGATACAGGGGGTGAAAAAATCGCTTTCAAAGTTAGGGATGACAAAATCGTGAAAAATCAATTTTTTCAAATCAGAACCCCATTTTTCTATGGCAGATATTGAATCTACGTTAAAAAATAATGTGAGTGTATGCATCACACCCTTGCCCTAAAATGGATATTTTCTGAGTTAATATCCACTTTAGGGCAAGGGTGTGATGCATACACTCACATTATTTTTTAACGTAAATTCAATATCTGCCATAAAAAAATGGGGTTCTAATTTGAATAAATTGATTTTTCACGATTTTGTCATCCCTAACTTTGAAAGCGATTTTTTCACCCCCTGTATCATGAATCGCGAGTTCGATTTTTAATGTGAATACATCAATCATACATCTTGAAAAATCCCAAAAATGAAAATTTTTCATCCAAAAACTTCGAAGTTATTCTTGTTTCAGCGGAGCTCTATTTTCGATTTTTTTTTCGAATTTTCCCGCTCAGAGAGAATTTTCCAACCAAAACTGAAAAATGTTACATCAAAATAACTTGAAATTTTCTGAGGAATCTATTTCTGCAATAAAAAAATGGTGTTCTAATTTGAAAAACGGAAGTTGACGTCATTTCCGGAAAAACCCGAGGTGCTCATGCCTTGAAAATATTTTAGATTTCATCAGCATCGTGAAATACTTATAAGTGCTGAATTTCATGAAAATACGTTCAGTAGTTTCCTGTATAAATATGGGTGAGGTTCCTCGTGAAAGACCCTGTATGCTAAGACCGATGCAAGGTATAAGAATAATCGGATGAGAGAAAATGCTTGGCTCTCAATCGCTAAAATAATGGAGGAAACACGTCCCAAAAAATTCAGGTAGTTGAACGTTTTTCAAACCAGTCTTTCTGTAGCTGAAGCTTGTGAACACCGCTGGAAGCTGCTGAGGAACAAATACACTGGCCTTGGGAGGACATTGAAAAATACTCCATCAGGTTCCGGCGCTTCTCAAATAACTTGGCCATATTACGAAATGATGGGGTTTCTTGACAAATACGTCCAAACAAGAAAGTGAGTGACCATTTTATTTCAATTAGAACTATTAATAATGATTCATTGAATTTTAAGGTCATACTCAAACATTGGAACAAAAAAAAACCAGAAAGTGAAGAGTGGGATTCCATGTCTCGAATTGTTATAGACTATGATCGTGATTATTTTTTGACGTTTCTCGAAACCAATAGAAATCTTCAATTTCAGTAATTCTTATACGTTCTAGCCAATCAAAACATTATTATAGTGGAAATAATCTACCTACATTATTCCAGCGACTATTTCCCTCGTCTTAATTTCCACCAATCAGAAACGTGCAATTTTGAATCACAAATGGTTTCTAGATGGAAAAACTGTATGGCAGCAGCTGTCAGCAGTTTTTTCGGGTTTACCCGCGTCCCGCGCCAAAACTTGACAGTTGTTGTCAACGAAAATTAATAATAGATACATAGATGCATCCATAATAATCTGTTACTCTTGAAATAGTCTTGTCAAATACCATTCGTGCATCTAATTTTTCCTGTGAAAAAAATCGAAAAAACACAATGCAAAGTAATATTTTTTCAACAAAAAGCATTCGAGCAGGTGCAAAAATCCTCGTCTTCGACTCGGATTTTTGTTGCCACCAAGGCACTCATGCTTCTTGTTAAAATATTACTCAGCAACGTGTTTTTTCCATTTTTTTCGGAAAAATTGGATGCACTTATGATATTACTTACGAGAATAATTCCATGTACATTGTTTTTATTGAATGACAATCACATGACAACGGATTTTCTTGATTTGACGTGTCTGCCGTAAATTTTCAAGAAATTCGTAAAATGAATCCCAAACGTTTTAGTGAATCATCAGTCGATAATATTTTAAATGATATGATCATTGAAAGTGCATGTTAGAATACCAACATAAGAAGCGCGTCGATTTGGAAACAATTCCAATTATTTTGCGACGAGAGGGCTTCAAATTGGAAGAGAAGACATCAACAACAAAACAAGCCGTTATTTTGAAGGACTATGGGTTCAATATGGAGAAACATAATGGAGAAGACAATGTGGAATAGAACCGACAAATTAATGCAAGAGTTGTACTACGACCAAATAAATAGAAGATTCGACCCATTCAATATGATATCGAATTCAAATCCACCAGATATGCTAAAAAACACCAAGCGAAAGCGTAAGTTCTTACAGAAAAAGAGCTCTAAAAGAGGAAATAAAGTACTGCATCACTGCATGTTTGAGCAAAGGAGAAATTTGGACATGATAAAACTCAACGACGAAAACACACCGTCTGGCTTGCAGAAGAAATTGTATTTTTCATGTTCAAAACTTCAATACATACTAATTTGAATAACTCATTCTGTGTATATTAAGTCGATTAATATAAATTTGTTGAATAAAATTATAAAATCTTAAAAAATGATTTCGTTTGTAACGTCAGAGAATAACGTCAAAAAATAATCATATATAATACCATTAGAGATGAAATTTTGCCGGCAAAATTTCTCGATTGTAAAATGAAAGTTTGTTGCTTCTCGGCAATTTCGCGAATGACACTTGTATCAAAATCACGAGCCGTCAGGCGAGTGATTTTGGAAAAATGTCATGAGCGAAATTGCCGAGAAGCAACAAACTTGAATGTTACAAGAGAGAAATTTTACCTGCTTAAATTTCATCTCGAGTGGTATTCGAAATGACTATTTCTCGAGAAAATGTGTCTGAAGATGGTCACATTGGGCTTGTATTGCGCTATTTGAGAAATAAGATCAACTAAACGTTGTTTGTTTTCTCTGCGGTATTCATTCCCGAAACTATCTATGAATTTGAGAAACGTCAAAAATTTTGTCGTAAGTAATATCATAAGTGCATCCAATTTTTCCGAACAAAATGGAAAAAACACGTTGCTAAGTAATATTTTAACAAGAAGCATGAGTGCTGGTGGCAACAAAAATCCGAGTCGAAGACGAGGATTTTTGCACCTGCACGAATGCTTTTTGTTAAAAAAATATTACTTTGCATTGTGTTTTTTCGATTTTTTTCACAGGAAAAATTAGATGCACGAATGGTATTTGACGAGAATATTTCAAGAGTAACAGATTATTCTGGATGCATCTATGTATGTATTATTAATTTTCGTTGACAACAACTGTCAAGTTTTGCCGCGGGTAAACCCGAAAAAACTGCTGACAGCTGCTGCCAAAAAGTTTTTCCATCTAGAAACCATTTGTGATTCAAAATTGCGCGTTTCTGATTGGTGGAAATTAAGACGAGGGAAATAGTCGATGAGAAACAAGTGTTGCTAAGGAAAATTCCTCACTAAAAATGGAATGAGTGGAATAGTCCATCGAATACCACACGAGAGTTCGATAAATTTGATAATAATTCTCCAAGCATTTTCTCAAATTTGTTGCCATTTGGCAATAGCCACTCGAGCCCTTCGGGCTCTCGTGTCTATTGCCTGGCAACAAGTTTTCTAAAATCTGTCGAATTATTTTCAATTTATTCTCCCTCTCTTGTGATATTACTTATGAAAATAATGCTCCACTCAATACCCCAAGTGATAGGCAGTAAAATGACATAACCAAAACAGATAAGCGAAGGGATATAGATTTATTTGAAGAACGAAGTAACTCACAAAATGTCACAGCTATACCAACCAGAACAATTTTAAAAAGAGGCAATGGTAATGGAAACATTCCTCGGTTTACCATCCCCTCCAAAAAAACTAGAACCAAAGAGGTTCTTACTGAAAAAATTATTGGTTGTTTCGACCAATTCAATAAAGTACTCGAAAAAAATATAGCACACCAACCTCCAGTAATCAGTGATGACGAATATTTCGTGGGAAGTTTGGCAGCTGTTATGAGCGTTTTCTCAAAGAGGGACAAAATTATAAAAAAAAAAAAAAATTATCAAGTTTTAAGCAGTCACCTAGAGGCAGCAGAAAGTGACAGCACTTAGCTTTAATTTGAATATTAAAAGAATGTTTTTATTTTTATTTTTTGGCATAGCAATAAGTTCGTTATGTTTTTTGAGAATATATGTTATTTTGTTCATATTTATTTTGACGTAGCAATGAGTTTTTTGAGGATATATGTTATTTTGTTCATATTTATTTTGACGTAGCAATAAGTTTTTTATGTTTTTTGAGGATATATGTTATTTTGTTCATATTTATTTCGACGTAGCAATAAGTTTTTTATGTTTTTTGAGGATATATGTTATTTTGTTCATATTTATTCTGATATTTCATTTTTTGTGATATTCCCTGTTATTTATTTTTCATTTGACTGATTTTTGTTTTTTTTCAATTTTTTGACTGATAACTGGTACCTGAATAAAAAAACTCTTCCATTTATAAATTTTTATTAATGTGAAAAATAGAAAGTAATTGGTTATAAAAACTATACAAACTAATGACAAAATCCAAAATTTACAACCTACAATGTACTCTACATTCTCAGGAACGCCTCCTTTATGGACCAGATTCCATTGATGTGCCAAAGCTCCATGGTCAGATATAAAAAATTCTGCAAGGGAATCCCTCAACTCTCTAGTAGAATGTGAAGAATTATTTGCTCCAAGGCGTCCTACAGATGCCAAATTATCTACTGAATCATCCAATGAGTCCACAAACCCTGTGGGACAGTACTTTCTTTCTCTCAGTGGTATATCTTCTTCTCCTTTCTGTATGTAATTATGGAGTACAACACAAGCCATAACAATTTTATCACATAAATCGACATTTGCTATAATTGGAGTCCTCAAACGACGCCATCTTTGGGCTAAAATACCAAAAGTATTTTCTATCATGCGCCTTCCTCTGGACAAACGATAATTAAAAATATTTTTTGTTTCATTCAAATATTTTCCAGGATAGGGACGCATAATATTTGTATTGAGTGGGAATGCCTCATCTGCCACAAAATAGTACGGAAAATTTATTTGGCTTCCTGGCAATGGTTTTGGTGGAGGTATATTGAGAGTACCTTCTAACAATTGTCTTCCAAATGTGCTGTTCTTGAAAACATTGGAATCATGGTTAGATCCTTCTCCACCAATGTCCACATATGTGAATTTATAGTAGGCATCACATGCAGCCATAAGAACAATGCTATAAATGAAAAATCAACAATTATCATTTGTTCAATCACCATCAACAGTTATACAACATAATACCTGAAGGATTTCTTGTAAGAAAAATATAATGTTCCTGATTTGTTTGGGCATTGAATGTTAATGTGTTTCCCATCTATGGCACCAATACAATTGGGAATGTTCCACCTTCTATAGAATCCTTCAGAAATGTTTACCAAGTCCTCGGTTCTTGGTTGTGGCATTACAATGGGGGCCAAGACTCTCCATAATACCTGGCATGTTTCTTCTACAATACAGTGCACAGTTGTTTTTCCTATATAGTTATTCCAGGCAAGTTCCTGCATGGAACAGCCTTCTGATGAATAGCTGAAATACAAACATTTGTGACTTGTTCAACATTATGTGAGATGATAACTCACTGCAATGTAATGGCCAAACGTTGTCCTGGTTCGATAGGTAATTTCGTTGGGTCTCTCTTGATGTATGGTTTGACTAGGTCTAACAGGTGATCAAACATTTCAGGAGACATCCTGGTATACTCGAAAAACTGATCCCGATCATGCGTTTTTGCGTAGTTCAACAAGTTCTTATAAACATTATTTCTTTTGTCGTTTTGTCCCTATTCATAGGGCGAGTTTTGAATCGCCTATTCCGCCTTTTATTCAAGGCGATAATCGCAGTACTTGTCATCAATAGCAACATCGCTCCCATCATAATTTTCTGGTCATCCATATTAAATATAATTATCAACAATGATTTAAAAAAATATCCATTAAGTTTTAGGTTAGAAAACTAGAACTTGTCAAAAGTGTCAATACGGAAAAGATTGGGGAGTGGATTTGGGTCATGCGCACTATCATTTTCCAAATAAAATAAGCGAAAGAGATAAAAGTTGACCATCTTCTATTCTTATTCTTATTCCTTATTTTCGCTTATTTCCTGTATAAACGCTGTCATTGAAATGCATGAAGCGAACATTCTTATTTTATTTTATTTTAGTTCTTATTTTATTTTAGTTGCTGTATAAATCCACCTTTAGACACTTAGCCGAAAAAATCTTATCGGTGCCGAGAAAATAGCAGAATATTACCAACAGCAGATAAGAAATAACAGCATGTTGCCAAAACACGAGAACTTCCGACAATGGGTTCTTAGGGTTCAAGCGTTTAGCAATGGGACTTTCATTCCAAACGTGTTTACTCATCTCGGCTCTTGGTTTTGAAGATACGAAGAACAGTAACAATCGTATTTGAATAAGACCAGTCTACTGATCCACAAAACCTGTTGCAATATCTTTCTGGTAGTGACTTAATTTTCACATTTCCGAATACATTTAAATATTACACTGCTGGTTTCAGTTGCATCTGGTGAAAGATCCTCAAAATTGAAAAATTATCAGAAATTATTTAAGATGCTCCAGCAGAGACTGAGTCAGTTTGCTATAGTATCAATTAAACATGAAATTTCGTTAATATAAAAAATGCAAGAAGAGTGAAATTTTTGTACCCGAATAAAAAGCTATCAATATTATTATGTAACCGAATGTGCTGATAAAAAGTAGGAGAAATATAAAATTTTGAGAACCAACCACCCCTGAGTTCTAAAACAACTTACATTTACAAATTTCATTCCTTATAACTGAAAAGATATGATCATCGGAAAGTAGTACAATATCATCTCTTGAACATATAGGATGAAAGTCTGAACAACAATGATTTTCGATTTTCCAATCATACCAACTACTCCAACTAAAGTGTCTTACTTATTTATTTCTCTTGTTTTGTGGAGATTAATAGATTCAATCTTTAAATATATCAGAAATGACTAATAACACGTTGATATTCTTTTCCCAATTTCGATATTATCGTAAATCTGTAGAACTATACGTATCTTAAAATCAGTAAATCTACCGTAGTCGTAGGAGCGGCAACAACGCGTCACTACTGGCTAAACATTTCAAAAATCACGCTGGCGGGTGGGGGATCGGGATGAACCGAAAACCGAACTCCCCGAAGTGCGTAACTGCGTATTTCATTGGGCAGAAATGATGACTTGACGTGAGATGAGTGATGAGAGATAGTCTATGGAGAGTACTCGCTGTGTTTTATAACAACGTAGTTTTATATTGTTGTTACTCCCGAGTGTTGAAATTCGTTTTTAATGCGTTTCTTGACCGGAAAACAATTTCGTTTTGTATGCCCAAACTCGAATGAAAAAGTTCGTCAATGAAGGTAAGAGTTAAAAAGTAGTCTTGCTTATCGTGTCTTATTTAATTGAAATATTTGAATTAATTACCTAAATTTCCCTCCATGTGGTTTGAATGGATTAAGAAAACTTAGCTATCTCTTGATGAGTCGATACTATAGTCCGTTCAAATATAAGAAGGAGCTTTGTAAACAAACAAAATCGTCTGGTTTGCGCACAATAAAGTTGCTATTGGTTAAATCATCATAACGACGCTCCCTTCGACCGCCCTAATGCCGGCCATCCACGAAGCGACCGATCCGAGCGTTTTATGGCCTTTTATGACTTTTAATGAGACCAATCACAGAGACTCTTTCCGGTAGTGGTCTCATAAAATGTCATAAAACGCCCGGATCGGTCGTTTCGTGGATGGCCGGCATAAGAGACTGCCAGGATCGTACTCGGACTGTGGATGGTACAGGATAGAAATGATTCAATAATTTGAGTCAGCAATTTCCACATTAGAACTTTTTTCCTCAGACACTCTAGTGCAAAATTTCTGTTATGTTTTGCAACTGTCATTAACGTTTTATATCCGACGTAGGTACCCTATTTTTCATTTTGTTTTTATATTATTATCTACTAAATAATTTCTTTTTCGGATGCTCGAGATTGCGGTAAGGTTATTCCAGGAAACACCAGAAGAGTTTTAGAGATTTGGGTCGGAATCTTGCAAGATTCCGACAAAGTAATTCCGGGAAACACCAGATTTGGGTCCTTTTCCCTAATGGCTGAAAGCCATCTTGATTTGCATAAATATCGAAGTTTTCAATTGACAAGACTCGAAAAAGATCTCTGTTTAAATTTATGATGGTCATTTACTCGTATTATCCGAAATATATTTAGTTTCATAGTTCATAAATATATTATTATTGTGTACGAAACTCTTTGTCGGCTGCTCAAGATTTCGACAAGGTAATTCCGGGAAACACCAGGTTTGGGTTTTTTTTCTTAATGGATTAAAGCCATCTTGATTTGCATAAATATTAAATTTTTCAATTGACAAGACCAGTTAGAATACCTAGAGCTACTGTGAAGGTCTAGCTGTTCAAAATGTTTATAGATTTTGTTGTGAAAAGTGTATTGTTGGAAAATCTTTTTACAAAGTGTATAGTGTTTATAGAACAATGTCGGATTCGGAAACGGATACAGCATCTGAGGGTGATAAGTGGGGACCACCACGAAAAAGGTCCAAAAGGTCGCATTTCTCTGCTGAAGAGAAAGAGATAATTTTGAACATTTTTCGAAAAGAATTGGAAGAACATCCTGATTTATCGAAAAGAGACTCAGTAGGCAGTGGACTAGCTAGATAGTCAGGGGCCCTGGTGCAAAAATCGGAGAAGGGCCCCTTAATAATATATTGTTTGGTTTTTAACAAGTCGAAATATAAATACTTCGAAGAAGCAGAGCTACTTACTGAAGGTACAATTGAGGAGTTTACTTGAATAAATGATGTTTTCATTAGGTAATGAAAAGAAATAGGTAATTCGAAATGTTTATTCATGTAGTAGGTATATTAAATTAATTATATTTAGGAGGATGAAAAAAAATTATTTGGCAAAGTAACAATAAGAATAACTTATTTAAAGAATTAATTTAAATCAATTATTGAGGATTCAAACCTGGTGGTCCATCAAGTCTGAATTTGAAGTAATTGATTTCTTCGGGAAAAATATGTTCACAACCTTTGAGACTCATTTTTTTGCAAAAGATTCATTGACTTTACTCAAATCTAGACTTGATGCAGCTTCATTTTTAATTGATATAAAGCCTTGTTCGGACTAGGCCAGTAGATTAGTCGAGTGGAGAGTAGAGAGTAGCTAATCTACTTACTACTGTCACACAACTGTCAGGAAATCGTTCGCACTTTGGTCGAGTCGAGTTCACAAGTGAAGTGAAAAGTGAGTGATATTTCGAAGAACGAAGAGCATGCAACGTAATAAAGTAAACAAACTGGTTAACCTCATCGTAATGACTATTTTAGAAGAGGTGGATGAGGAAATATGTGAGATCCGTAAAAAGAAGCTTTGGGTACGGAAATGGTAATAGAAGATACGAACTAGGAACTACGAATTGTCTTCTGAAGGAATTGGCATTAGAAGATCCCAAAGAATACCTCGATACTTTGAGAATGTCAGAAGTTGTGTAAATTTTCTGTTAATAAAACTTTACAGACGTGAAATATTCAAGTACCTATATAATTATATAAGTAACCGGGTAAATGCATTTCGGATTCTATATCCTCTGATGAGGATTGCCTCATCATTTTATTTTTGTAGTCTTTCGACTTAATGTTCCATAAACATTCGTGATCCAAATATTTCTGAACTATATATATTTCGTATGAGAAGCACACATAAAAAAGGACATTGTATACAAATAATAAATAATAAAAGGATAAATGAACAACTTTGCAATATATCTAAACGCGAATATCCAGGCCTTCAACCCAGTCCACTGCCTCTGGGGAAGCGGAGAAAACCTCATGGATACCACCAGGATGGGATCTTATCGGGCATTCGGTCGAAATGTGGTCCATTGTCTGTCTCGTTGCGCCACAATCGCACCCCGCTGAGTCCACTATGCCCCATTTGAACATTTCATCACGACATTTCTGAACTAATCTTACTAATCTATATGTTATATCTTCGCTCCAACGAAACATTTTTGAAAAACGACTGACTTTTCCTTTCACCTGTGACAGTACTGGCGTTCCAGTGGCAAGTGGCGCGTGGTGGGGGAAGCTACTCGCCCGAGAAAATAGAATGAAATGGATCGACTCGACTCGCCCACTGACTAATCCACTCGACTCGATTTTTGGCGTTCGCACACGGCAAGTTACTAAATCACTCGCTACTCGACTAATCTACTGGCCTAGTCCGAACAAGGCTTAAGCGATAATTGTCGCAGTCGAGCTTGGCCCATAGTGTTCCTCAAATAATTTTTTATTATTTTTGATTTGCTGAAAGATCTTTCGACTCCTACAGAGATGACCGGAATTTTATGGAATAGTAATATTGCTGTAAATACTTCTGTTGGATTTGGATCGGATTTCGTAATTCCTTATTATGTATTTTCATACAGAATTAGTGAATTGTCCATGCCTTATTCAATTCAAGTAGAAATAGGTGATGAATGTTAAGAAATTGAATCGAAAAATTGGTCCCTATCATATCGCAATATTTACTTTGAAATTTGTCGCAGTTTTGAATGACAGTTTTTTCTCCTACATCTGTCAGAAATGAGGGTGACAGAAAATTAAAAATTTTGTTGACTGCAGTAAAGATGCATAGAACATCTATATTTCAGTCATACCTAGGAGCATAGAATGCTCTTAGGTCATACCCTCGAAACGTGTATTTAAGGGGCCGTTATACTCTGGCCGAAGGTACCGATTCTCCATTCGAAAAAGTTCACGCCCTCGATTTTTCACCTGGAAGCTTGATTTTTCATTCTCCTTGAATTTCAGACAGTTCTCTGCAATTTCACACTTTCTGTCTTTTCAGTATTTCCATTTTTGCATTAATTAAGCGTCTATCCTAATGGAATTTTTTTTGAATGAAACTAAAAAAATTGATGAACAACCGGCAAAAAACGATTATGAAGTCAATTTTCATATAGTCTCAGATTCAACCCGATTTTTTTATGCGAAAAAATAATTTTCTCGTAGAGAAGAAATGGGAGTGCCCTCAAGACATCTTTTAACTTCAATTTGAAGAAAAAATCATGCTTTAGTTTTTTTTTTAGTTTCTTCAGAGAGGTGTTCGATTCACCAGTGAATACCAACGTTTGATGCCATTTCCGAAAAAATTATACAAATCTTGTAACGTGGTATAAACGGTGGTCAGCGCTAGGGGCCTTGGGGGCCCCTAAGGTGCGGGGGCCCTGGTGCACTGCACACCCTTGCACCCACGTAGCTACGCCGCTGTCAGTAGGAATTGTTTCAAAATCCTCAGGGGTGAGTGATTCAGCTGTATTCAGAATTCTCAGAGAATATGAAGAGAATAAAACATTGACGCCACCTAAAAGGAGAGCCCAGTCGTTAAAAATAATCGATTCGGTTAACGATTTCGATATGAACCTTATCAGAAGAATTGTCCACGGTTTTTTTTTTCCGGAATGAAATCCCAACGATTTCCAAAGTTCTAGAAATCGTGAATGATGCCGACCGTTTGCCAAATTTCAAAAGAACAACGTTCTATGAATTATTGAAAAAAAATTCTTGACTTGACCCTCCTCTTGAGTCTTGAATACGTCCATAGGCGTAGCTTACCCGATCTGCGTCAGATTACTTAGGCTACGCCCATACTCTAAAACGGTCAGCGCCCTTTCATCCCCTTCATTCTCGCTAACATGTGATGACGTCAAATTAGCCAACAATTTGAATTTTTGAATGAGATGAATGGCTTTTATCGCAAATAATAGCGTATGAACGATTTTTCTTTTCTAGTATAATTTTGTTTGTAAGTTGAACCTTATTGTCCTAAAAAACGAATTGATATGAAAATATAATTGCCTCAGCTATATTTTTATCAAATTCTACCTTATTTTGCCCCGTTCTCGCCTTATACTACAGTACTACACGGAAAAAAATATAAGATTTTTTTGTCGTAGAAAGGGTGCTCCAATTCCAATATTGTAAATTCAAATTCATTGTTTCAAGAACAAAATATTGGTAAAAGTAGTTTGCATTTATTAAGAAAATTAGGTCCTTGAATGAGCTATTGGTTTGGTACTCTAATCCGAGCAAATAAATACCAGATCGGAAATATTTTTTATGTTGATAGGTAGTACATTCTTTGTCTCACCACTACAAAAAATGTATTCAAGTTCATATAAAAACTGCTTCAACATAGAAACTTAAAAAAAGGTTTATTCGAATCGAAAACATGACAACTTGGTTTTTAAGTTCTGATTTGGTAATTTTTTTCTTAAATAAAAACAAATCTGTGAAAATGTTTTATTCAAAATAACTATGAAACACTACAATTTTTAACATCGACCATAAATATACCATATGTATGAGATATTGTTTGATATACAGGGTGGCCATTTGAAAACGAAACAGACGAGATTACAGACGAAATAAATTTTTTCGATAGAATTGCTCGGACAGGTCGATTTCTGTTTCGAGGGGGACAACTTAAGATGTAGGTTACGGACGCATAGCGCTTCAACCCTTGCTACTACAACCCTCACCCGGCACCCCCAATTTTTGAATAGGGAAGATGGGGTGAGTGATACCTGATTTGAAAGGTATTCTTATACTGATTTCAGCACAGTAATTGTTTTTTCATTTTATGCATTAGTTCTCGAAATATTCTTAACTAAGTATTTGAAAATGAAGTGGTGTTTTCATGGCACTTGTAGTGTTTTTTGTGAAAAATCGACATTTTGAGATTCAAAACAACCATCATGACTGTGGCTTCCTTCCTCCAATCCAATGACATAGAAATCTTTAATCAAAATGTCGATTTTTCACAAAAAAACACTACAAGTGCCATGAAAAGACCACTTCATTTTCAAATACTTAGTTAAGAATATTTCGAGAATTAATGCATAAAATGAAAAAACAATTACTGTGCCGAAATCAGTATAAAAATACCTTTCAAATGAGGTATCACCCACCCCATCTTTCCTATTCAAAAATTGGGGGTGAGGGTTGTAGTAGCAAGGGTTGAAGCGCTATGCGTCCGTAACCTACATCTTAAGTTGTCCCCCTCGAAACAGAAATCGACCTGTCCGAGCATTTCTATCGAAAAAACTTATTTCGTCTGTAATCTCGTCTGTTTCGTTTTCAAATGGCCACACTTTATGTTAGAGCTAGATATCTGCCCGTCTTAAGTTTAACTAATTGAAATAGCTGCCTTAGCATCTCAATTTCTTTCTGTTGTTGACTTTTTTTCTAGCTGCTTTTCGTATTTAATTTTCCAATCAATTTCTCCTACAGATGGAAGATTATCTGAAAACCAAAAGATTGAGAATGAGAATATACGAATAATAATGATCAATTCAGTTAGAACTGAAAGAAACGTGTTGGAGTCGTGAAAAAATGTGTACTCACCAAGTTTGGGTCCCAGATTACGAAAATGGAAACGTGGAGTCTGCAATCCTCTCAGTTTTCTCAAGAAAAAATCCCAAAGTTACGTTTGGAAGGTAAGGTAACAAACACATAGTTCTAGCCAGTTTTCTAGTATTTCCTCAATCAAGACTCACTGTAAATGTTTTATTTCCGAGTCCTACTCTAATTAATAAACTGAAATAATATCAAAAAGTACTGTTTTTCACCCGCAAAACCAAGAAAACTTCAAAAACCTAAAACACTACAATGTAAACACCGTATCTGTTGGCTAATGGTACGTCACAACATGGATGGCAAAAAGTGGTGGGGTAAAAGTGCGCTGACCGTGTTAGAATATCCGTGGGCTACGCCATATTACGTACGCTACGCTCATGATACTAAAGTATCATGAGCTATACGGCTATAGGTGTGCATGTTTTCACTTTATCTGGAAGTTTTCAAGAAATCCCCGCATAATTTGGATTGTTCTCTGTTATGTGTAAGTTTTTGTTAATGCCCATTATTGCCTAAATATAGGTATACAGCGCAGATATTGTCAATATACCATTCTTTTTGAAGATGCTTCTGCAACTCTGGTTGTCTCAACCTCTCATTACCCTCATATGAATTCAATTGAACATTGCAAACATGTTATCTTGGCACACAATAATACCAAATCTCTTGCGGCTTTCGAAGTTAGCAAAATATGTACATTATTTTTTGCATTTATTTTCATCTACATATTATGAACGGCTAAACCATAAAAAAAAATAGAAGTAGGTATCCTCTATCAGTAAGAAAGGACTAAATTAAAGAATTCGAGAAATTTCAAATAAATGACAAATCACTATAGCTATCTGGAACCAATAATAATCGATCTTTTCGGGTACATTTCGATGCAAGAATTGGTCCATTCGGGGACATTCCGTCTATTTGAGGACGGTTTTCTGTTGACGTCTGAGAAAACTGAAGAATATAAATATTTTTTATTCGTATCGCATAATATTGCACGAATTATATTTTATAGGATGGTAAACGAGTTTTAAAAAACTACTTTTATCCACGACTCCTTGATAATCCGTACATTTCGAATAATCCTTGAGAAACGTAATGATAGTCAATTTTATTATAGGTACTGTGATGAAGAACACCTGTTAGCTTTCCAAAACTAATCGAATTTTCGACTTCATCATTAATTCCATTACAATACTAAGATTGAAGTTCCGATTTGATCCAAAATATTTTTGATTCTCATAAAAAATAGACATCATCCTCAAAATTTTTATATGTTTCAGAGATTTTTTTCAAACTGGGAACTTGGGAAGCAATTGTTTTTTGGTTTTGCTTAAGAATTGAAACAGTTCTGTTAAAATTGTGTCGATCACTTCTTCAGTCGGAATTTAACTTGGAAACATTTTTTTTTCCTTCCAGCTTTTTCAGTGCTCTTTCGTGATGTACTGCGTCATTTGCATCTGAATTTCCAGCAATGCTTTTGATGATCGTTTCAAAACTATCTATAAGTTCTCTTTTTCATCTACCTTGTAGAATTAGGCCATAGAATTTTTGTTCTGCAACATTCAATTGATATTCAACATTTTGTCCATGATTTTCCAATTCCTTATAAAAATTACTTTTTAGTTTAATTGAAAAGGGTATTTTCAATTCTGAGTTATTGATTTTGAAGACGATTCAATTCTACCATAATTGGTGGGAGATCATTAAAAGGGATGAAATCATGAAATTTTGATTTCACCTTCGCTTGCCCTGAATTCATTGGCAGAATTCATGGATTGTCCTGGAGATTCATTTTTTCTATCTCCTGATCAGCTACAGGGAGGGCTAGGAGCATCCTGTGAAGGTTTTTCAGATTTAGTTTTTGGTTTCTTCAAATTTTGCTCTTGTGAAATTTTCTGATCAGTATGCATTTCGATAATTTTCGTTACGTAAAACTTCTTCTTTGGAAAAGGGGTTGAATTCGCAACCCTTAAACTTAAACAAAAATTTCTATCTCGGAAAATGAACGCCGTAGCACATACAGATTCTGGTGGTAGATTCCTTAGACCGAGACGAACATTTGATGAAAAAATTATGGACTTCCCGTGAGATTCAGGGGTTGAATTGGCAACCCTTAAACTTCAAAAATTTCTATCTCGGTTAGTGAGCTCATTTTTCGATCTAAATAGGAAAATCGGGTCATATTTGAAACTTATATGGAAATGAAAAGACTTATTTCAAAAGATTTCAAATATCACTCGGCAAGCAGTGTTCACAAGGCGTTTTACCCTTTGCTAGAGAACAGTCGAAATTTTACTACCGTTTCTTCGAACCGACTTCCCGAGTATTCGAATTGAGGCTAGCCTAATATTAATCTTTGAATGCTTCGAGTCACTCCAATCATTTACTACTACAGTGGACAGACGCAGATCGATGATGGATAGGAAAGGAAGCGCGTGAGGTCAGCGTTTACTTCTTAAGGGGAAGTATCACCTTTTGAATCGTGGTAAATCTCCATTCAAAAAGT
This sequence comes from Adalia bipunctata, assembly GCA_910592335.1. Lineage (NCBI taxonomy): Eukaryota > Metazoa > Arthropoda > Insecta > Coleoptera > Coccinellidae > Adalia > Adalia bipunctata. The sequence goes on from OU342951.1 coordinate 32,844,236, forward strand.
GGTCTCTTTATTTCACCAGTAACTACCCTAATTTAGGACGTAGAGACTTGATTTTTTTTTAAATTGAAGTTGAAGAACGTCCCGAGGGCAAGTGGCTTTATTTTTTTTCGATTTAATGAGTTTTTCAATAAAAAAAAACAGGTTGAACTTCAGCGTTTATGAAACTACACTTAATGATTTTTTTTCGACGGGTTTTCATCATTTTTTGAAAAAAATCGCATCTAGTTGCCCTCGGCAATTTAATCTTCTATTAACTACAAAAATTTTCATGATGATTAGTTCGAGAGTATAGCTTGTACTAATGAAAAACGAAAAACATATTCAATAACCAAAATATTGCAGGGATCTAACGATTACCCTGGTTTTTGGGTTTGGACATTCAACTTTAGATCAGTAGCGTATATAGAAAATATTTTCGGGGGGGGCCCGAAATATTTTCGGGGGGGGGGGGGCCGAGATGCTTACACCATCAAATGATCCAATGGTTAGATTAGGTTAGATGAATATTATTAGATTTCGGGGGGGGCCCGGGCCCCCTGGGCCCCCCCCTATATACGCCACTGCTTTAGATGGCCCGTTTGAATGTCGTCGTCCGTCCAGCTAGTAAATAGAACCATTGAGAACTCACCCTGGCCCCTTTTTCATATACATACATCTGGCTAGTAATAAAATCTTGAAGACCTAGGAATTCGAAACAAGACATTATTTCGTTATTCCGCTTATTATAGGAATCAGGCCCACCCCACAAAAAATCTCTTTATTTCTATATAACGAATTGAAATTTCGGATTTCTATACTATACACATTTCTTCTCATTGACGATTTCTTCCAGGAGTCGCAATAACTCATAATATACCGGGTGTCCCAGTAAAGTCACTTCCGGTTTGACCGGAGGTGACTCTGACTTTCTTATTTCAAATAGCACCCCGTATATTTTGTGTATCACACATTGTATCCTACATTTGTTTTAATAGAGAAAACGTCTACTGAAATTTCAAATTGGAACAATTTATTAGTGACGTTATCATTTTCTCGGTTATTCATTCTTGAATTTTAGTTTCTCTGACACGCACACATTTATCGAGAAATATTTACTGTCAAAGTTGCAAACTATTGTATATTCACATGTTTCCATGGCACACTAAGGTTTTCATTTAAAAATAATCAATTCGTCCAGTCTACTACAATTTAAATAATTTTAAATTTGACGTTCTCTTCATCATCTCGAATGCAAAATGGTTCATGATTTGTCAATGAAATCTAGATTACACAAAATATCGTACTGCAATTCTTTCAATTTGAAATTTTAATTGATGTGTGCTCCATCAAATCAAATGTACAGGGTGGGCAAAATTGGTGCTACATGAACTAAAACTTTTCAACCCGAGGAGATAGAGAAAAATGAATGGCACCTTATAGTCCTCTTTTTTCGAGAAACTGATAATGCCATCAACTGCATTCCTCTATCTTCTTTTGTTTCCGAGTTATAGGCCAAAATTGAAATTTGGGCGATTTCAACATTGGTCATTATCTCCGTTCCTGTTTATGCTAGGATGTTGAAATAAAAACATTATACAGGCACTTTTCTGATAGCAATCCAGTGGCGTACTCTGATTTTTTATAAAAGGTTCATTTGCTGAGTTATAACATAAAGTTTTGTTTTTTCTTATGGAAACAGTAGTTTGAAATGACTTGGAAAGAATCGCCATTTTTTTTCCCGTTTCAGAAATGTATCATATGTTATACATCGCCCTCAGATTTGTTGAGATATTATGAAAAATATGGTTTGTATATGGAATTCGAATTATTGAGTAGGCTGAATCATAGAATTATGTGTCTCTACGCATGGTGTAATTATTATTTCACAGTTGAATCACTTGCTGCCCCACTATTCTCATTCGCTAAAATTAAACATTTCAACATATCATATTTTTCGTAATTTTGGAATATCTCCATAATGCCGCCAACGATGACTTCAAATTTTAATAACTAACAGTTTTTTCAAACAGGGATCGCACCATCAAGTATTCAAACGTGAATTAAGAATTACACCATGCGTAGAGACACATAATTCTATGATTCAGCCTACTCAATAATTCGAATTCCATTTACAAACCATATTTTTCATTATATCTTAACTAATCTGAGGGCTATGTATAACATATGATACATTTCTGAAACGGGAAAAAAATGGCGATTCTTTCTAAGTCATTTCAAACTACTGTTTCCATAAGAAAAAACACAACTTTATGTTATAACTCAGCAAATGAACCTTTTATAAAAAAATCAGAGTACGCCACTGGATTGCTATCAGAAAAGTGCCTGTATAATGTTTTTATTTCAACATCCTAGCATAAACAGAAACGGAGATAATGACCAATGTTGAAATCGCCCAAATTTCAATTTTGGCCTATAACTCGGAAACAAAAGAAGATAGAGGAATGCAGTTGATGGCATTATCAGTTTCTCGAAAAAAGAGGACTGTAAGGTGCCATTCATTTTTCTCTATCTTCTCGGGTTAAAAAGTTTCAGTTCATGTAGCACCAATTTTGCCCACCCTGTACAATACAAAGTGTGATACATAGTTGAAAAGGTAATTTTGAGTCGATATCAAAAATTGCAAAAAATATATGGAGCTATTTTAAATAAATAAGTTTGATTCATTTACGGTCAAACCGCAAGTGACTTTCAATTTTTGTTTTTCTCAGTTGAAGTTTCTTTGAACTTGAAACGAATTGGAGAACATTTTTATCTTTCGAAATGGCTGGGATAAAATCCATTGGAACATGTATACTGGGACACCCGGTACAGGAGTTCTGTAGTGTGAAAATTATGATGGAAATCAATTAGTTTTCTAGAATTCAATTAACCGTTTGCATATTTCACTAATTAATTTCCAGTAATGCTGGATTTCCATGCATCCGTCATCGTCGTCGGCGTCGTTGTGATTGGCAGAAATTTTCAATTTTGAATATTTCTGCTAATCACAACGACGATCGGACGGACGTATCATCGGATGACGGATGCATGGAAATTCAGCATAACTCATAAAATATTCTCATATGTGAAATGTTGAAATGAATATTATCATATTCAATGATCACCTATCTACTTATTCAAGTTATAATCATGAAAATTCGATTCAACAATTGAAAATAAAATAATAAATTTAACCAACGTGGATTTGTGAACGTTTTTTGAAGCTAATTGCATGGAAAGAATTTTCTGAATAATTACTTCTTCATTTGAAAAATTAATTATCGAATTGATGAGTATCAGATAAACTAAGTATGGGGATTTTCATGTTTTTTTCCGGATAGTTCTTCCATCGCATGAGACACTTTTTCGAATTCCAAGACACAAAGGATTATATTGTTCTGGACTTTCAATAATTGGTCTCCTTCTTGAATAAATAAACAAATAACAGGAACAGGAAAAAACAAACACACTTCGATTTTATTATTATAATCTTCGACTACCGGTTTCGGCCTTAGGCCATTATCAAGTCAGCTGAAATTAAATACAAATATATAAATTACGAAGGAACGTATTCAGAAACAAACACAATTATTAAAAGGCTCTTTTTTGTCTTCGGGGTGGAGAAGTTCATTCACAAAATTGAAAATATGGAGATATCCAGTACCCTCCAACAACTGAAATATGTACTTACCACAAGACACAGAACTAAACAGCACATCCACTTCCTGCTGTCCTGTAAGGATCAAAATGTCATCCCTAAGTTCTTGAATGCTAAATACATGGGACAGGGTGAAATAAGTGAACGGATATGTAATTGTATAATGTATATGGATGAAGAATGGATGAACATACGAAATTAATTGAGACAGGAATGATGATGATAATGGAATGATATAATAATAGTATATTGTTCTATGAGCGGTAATGTAAGTGTTATGACCATTACTGCGAATTGAACAGTATACTTCATCTTCGACTTCTTCAGTAAAATTCGAATCAATCTGCATTTTCAAAATTGACAACAGTTGTCAAAAGCGATTTCTGTGGTCAAAAATCGAATCGATATCGAATCCCGTCAAAAACGTCAAAAATTCACGTTTTCCAAATGCAATTTTTGGATATTCAGACCTTAGAAAATGTAGAAATGGATGGCGAGAACGTTACCTTGATATATGAAATAGAGTTCCCCATTGACCCGACTTTTTTATTCATTTCGTCAGCTACATTTTTCCTATGGGATGGGAGGGAATTGTAGAATTTTACCCTGCAGTAGTCAAAACATTGTTGTTTCCGGGCTTTCAAGGAAGAAATCAACCAAATTGAAACCGCTATGCTGAAGATAGTAATGAAAAACTTCCGCGAAAGACTCCACATGTGCGTCGCTCGCGGAGGCCGTAGGCAGAATCTGCATGGGCTCCGGCGAATAGTTTCCGAGTAAGAAATTTTTGAAGTTTAAGGGTTGCGAATTCAAACCCTGAATCCCACGGGAAGTCCATTATTTTTTCATCAGATGTTCTTCTCGGTCTAAGGAATCTACCACCCGCTCCCGGCTCCACACTCATGGCAAGAACCTCAGCCAATACCGCGAACGCGAGTGTGGATAACTTTCTTGTGTCACGTTCGCGCTTCGCGGGGTTTTCCGTTCGTTGCGGTCTCCTGTCCCGCGACAAAGGCTTCGCGCCTAAGCACAAATGTTCCATCCACACTCACAGGCGTTCGCGGTACCAGCGCAGTAATGATTTAATGCTTGTTCACTGACTTTATTCGCTTTTGAAATGAATGGTTTTCTTGTAGCAATGAAGTGGAATCAGATTAGATTTAGAGGAGATAAGTGAAATGAGAATTTCCTGATTATTATCAGAATGAACCTTTTTTATAGGCGGAAAGTCTTCGCAGACAGCGAGGATGCCGTGAACCAAAGTGCATTTGTGTGAGTGTGGATGACTTATTTGGCCGCGAATTCTTGGCCAACAGCGGCCAGGTTCACGGCAAGAATTCTTGGCAAGATTGGCGCCATGAGTGTGGAGCGGGCTTCACAAGATTCAAGAGATCCTACGAAGAAGAGGAAATTCATCACAAGAATCAAGAAATTCCAGGTCTACTTTGCACAAAGATCTGGGGAATTGGATGGTACTGATCTGGACAACGTTTACTTTCAACAAGATGGCGGAATTGGCATCACACAAGAAGAAGCGGCCATTGTGATTTCGTTATTCTGCAGGAGGATCAAGAGGTTTAAACACGAAGCAGGAACGAACGTCGTTGAGTTCCGAAACAAGAAAGCATCACGACAAGAACGCTGCGCAGAAGCGAACAGCATTGTAACGTACCTAAATAAAGAGTTGAAAGGAACGACAGTTTTCAAAGGAGACTAACAGAGTGAGTTCATTCCAATTTCCCATAAACAATATCTTATCAATTGACATAAGAGTAATTTATCAAATAAATGGCGTCCATTAATGATTTTGTTTTCAAACTGGGGTTCAAGCAAGGTGCTTTGACAAGATTTCAAAAGTATATTGACAAAATAGATTTGGACAGACTGGACTTGAACAATGTTGAACAATTGAAAACAAGGTTGGGTACGGTTGAAAATGCATATATAAATGAGGTTTTCTAACTATCAGGGATTTTTCTCGAATACTATATTTTCAGTTTTCCTGAAATCTGAAAGAGAGATGTAGTAGTATTTGATCCATTATTATCAGCGAAGAGATATTGAATTACCAGGTCACATATTTTGGAAATAAACTTGTTGTTTTTAAGTTTCTTTTGGAAAATGACAAAATCTGATCATATTATTTGGATTATCTTGCGGCTGTCAATACGTGTGTCCGGAATTTTTCACGAATACCTTCTATGTATTATTCTTGGAAACTTATTCATCAGCGTGCAGAAAACTTACGCGCTTTCGCATTTGAATAATAGTATACTTATTATTTCATAAGGAGGAGAAGTGTCACTTTTTATGGCGAGCTTGAGGTAATTTAAAGCGAGCCATGAAAAGTCACTTCTCCTTCGAATGAAATATGTTATTTTATTTTCAAACATCTTGAAACTTCTGGAAAGCTGAATATCCTCTTTTGGATTGACATTTACGATAATTATAATTGAGTGAAAAATGTAACATTTGTATAGTTACGGTTGTCTTGCAAAATTAGTCCCTTGCATAACAACACTTTTCCTGCCGCCGCGCGCCGGAGGGAAAAGTAAGCCATAGCAACTATTTCTCCGCCCAGGCGGAGAAATAGAACTTCTCTGTGATCCTGTCAGTCGAGAAATGACGTTGTTATCGAACGTTTGGAAATAAAATATTTTGTGCTCAGCTAAGCTGATATCAAATTATCAGGTCACATATTCGAAAATAATCTTGTCAGTTCTAGGTTTTCACTAAGCAAAATGACAAAATTTGATTCTTAGTACAAGCTTTTATTTAGTTTCACCTGTCCTGGTTTCTGTCTGTAATCAAATCTTGCAAGTTAAAAATATGACACACTTCTAATCATCCTATTGCTTTGAAATTTGGCAGGTGAACGGGGTTGTCAAAATTGGTGCTACATGAACTGAAATTTTTTAACCCGTGGAGATAGAGAAAAATGAATGGCACCTTATAGTTCTCTTTCTTCGAGAAACTGCATTCCTCTATCTTCTTTCGTTTCCGAGTTATAGGCCAAAATTGAAATTTGAGCGATTTCAACTTTGGTCATTATCTCCCTTTCTGTTTATGCTAGGATGTTGAAATAAAAACATTATACAGGCACTTTTCTGATTCTGATACCAATAATAATTTATTCGCTGAGTTATAACATAAAGTTGTGTTTTTTCTTATGGAAACAGTAGTTTGAAATGACTTAGAAAGAATCGCCATTTTTTTTCCCGTTTCAGAAATGTATTATATGTAGCACCAAATTTGCCCACCCTGTACATAATGCATCATGGAATATTTGTTATAGAAAAAACAAAATGGCGGCCTCAAAATGGCGGATTAGTTTTGTGATTATGATTCGATTCCATTCGAAATTAATATCTGTGGATTTTTGGGTTCGGTAATGATGATTCTTTTGTCAAACTTAAAAAATTCGAATTGGCGTCGGTAATATGGCGGACGAGTTTTGTAATAATCATCCGATTTCATTCAAAACTAGTATCAGGGGTGTATCTGGGTTGGAAATTACGATTCTTCGGAATTGAGGAATTCGAGAAGGCGGCTTCAAAATATGGACATTATTTTTTGCATTTATTTTCATCTACATATTATGAACGTCTGAACCATAAAAAAAATAGAAGTAGGTATCCTCTATCAGTAAGAAAGGACTAAATTAAAGAATTCGAGAAATTTCAAATAAATGACAAATCACTATAGCTATCTGGAACCAATAATAATCGATCTTTTCGGGTACATTTCGATGCAAGAATTGGTCCATTCGGGGACATTCCGTCTATTTGAGGACGGTTTTCTGTTGACGTCTGAGAAAACTGAAGAATATAAATATTTTTTATTCGTATCGCATAATATTGCACGAATTATATTTTATAGGATGGTAAACGAGTTTTAAAAAACTACTTTTATCCAGAACTCCTTGATAATCCGTACATTTCGAATGATCTATATAAGGCGGACTCCCACTACAACTACTCGTATATTTGGCAAGTACGCAATTATTTGCGTACTTGGCAAGTAGACGAAGTTTCGAATATGAATGACAAGATTGACAAGTATTGGCCGAGTGAACCACTCTCACTACATGCCAAATATGGGTAAATGGCAAATATAGTCCATCCAAGAATGATTGACATCTCGGGGGGCTTTGAAAAATCGAAATTATGTTGGTAATGCCCATTCAGTAATATTTCAAGTTGCAGAATTCAGGTTGGTGTTGGAAATAACACTGACATTTTGTTCTGTCATTAATGTTTCGAAAAAATTTAGCAAATAATTGAGCAAGTGAAATAAATATCTTTGGAATGAGGCTCTTGAAGATTGTTCAGCTAATAAATGGAAAGCCTGCACAGAGCATGAAGAAAAAGAAATGAGGGAAGGTTAGACAAAATATATGGGATGTTGATGATGTTATGATATTGCTGACAAAACCTTTCAATATGAACATTACAAGGTCTGCCCAGATGAGGAAATAATAATAGTTGTGGTTGTTCAATGTTCATGTTCATGTTTCACACCTTCATTGTTCACAAATATTGAAAGTAACAATGACATGAAAAAATTCTTTATATATTAAATACATCCAATGGTTCAGTTTTGTTTCTGTCTTGATATCTATTACAAATTTCCCAATCCATTCACTTTGCAGTGCTTTGCTTCAAATTATCAACTAGATTTTGTCTTTTTAGCGAATATTCATATTGAACATTGGCAAGGACCGTGCTATTTAATCACCCACGATATTTTTCGTTATCGAACTAGAATTTCCAGGTTGTATGCTCCTATAATTGCTCGTAAGATCGAAAATGTATCAATACAAGATGAAAATAGTATAATGCTGGTATACAGATTCACACGCTGGTAATCGTATGTGAAAATTGGGAACATTTTCATGTTCAAAATGCCTTACTTTGAAAAAATATCATTCAATTTCTAGGTTATTTCTATATCTTTTATTGCTATGATATAAGCACAGAAAAATTTTAGTTACTTTTTTGTAACTAGAAATAAAGCTGCGACTGGACTTTCAAGGACTGCTCTGATGTCAATCATTCTTGGATGGACTATATTTGCCAAATACACGACTAGTGGGAGTCCGGCTTAAGCTAAATACATTGGACAGGGTGAAATAAGTCATATATAGTCCATCCAAGAATGATTGACATCAGAGCAGGCCTTGAAAGTCCAGTCGCAGCTTTAATTCTAGTTACAAAAAAGTAACTAAAAATTTTCTATGCTTTCACCATAGATATAGAAATAACCTAGAAATTGAACGATATTTTTTTAAAGTAAGGAACTTTGAACATGAAAATGTTCCCAATTTTCACATACGATTACCAGCGTGTGAATCTGTATACCAGCAGTATATTATTTTCATCTTGTATTGATACATTTTCGATCTTACGATCAATTATAGGAGCATACAGCCTGGAAATTCTGGTTTGATAACGAAAAATATCGTGGGTGATTAAATAGCACGGTCCTTTTCAATGTTCAATATGAATATTCGCTAAACCGAAAAAATCTAGTTGATAATTTGAAGCGTGTTACTGCAATGTGAATGGATTGGGAAATTTGTAATAGATATCAAGACAGAAACAAATCTTAACCAATGGATCTATTTAATATATAAAGAATTTGGCATGACATTGTAACTTTCAATAGTTGTGAACAATGAAGGTGTGAAATATGAAATGTGAAAAATATAAATATTCCTATTATTCTGTTTCAACAACCACATGTTATTTTTTCCTCATCTGGGCAGAACTGTTCATAATGAAAGGTTTTGTTAGCAATATATCATAACATTCCTTATATTTTAACTAATCTTCTCTCATTTCTTTTTCTACGTGCTCTGTGTGGGCTTTCCATTTTTTAACTGTTCACTCTTCAAGAGCCTCATTTCAAAGATATTTATTTCACTTGCTCAATTTCTTGCCAAATTTGTTCGAAACATTAATGACAGAACAAAATGTCAGTGTTATTTCCAACACCAACCTGAATTCTGCAACCCAAAATATTACTGAATGGTCATTACCAACATAATTTCAATTTTCCAAAGCCCCCCGAGATGTCAATCATTCCTGGATGGACTATATAATTGTATAATGTATATGGATTATGGAAATGCGAGGAGGACATGGACTTCCCAATTTGGTTTCAGGAAGGGCCTCGGAACTCGGGAAGCATTGTTCGGTTTCAATGTCTTGTTGCAAAAATGTAGGGACCAGAGGAAGGATGTGTTTGTCTGCTTTGTCGACTTTGAGAAGGCTTTCGATAGAGTAAAACATCGAAAGCTCATCGAAATACTTATCAGGAGAAGAATAGACCACAGAGATTTGCAGATAATAAAAAACCTTTATTGGAAACAAACAGCTAACATCAGAATCGAAGAGAGATTGACAGATGACATCAGAGTTGACAGAGGAGTGCGGCAGGGTTGTGTGTTGTCGCCCTTATTGTTCAATCTGTACTCAGACTGCATCTTCAAAATTGCTTTGGAGGAATCACAAATAGGAATTAAAGTAAATGGAATACCTATTAACACAATAAGATACGCGGACGACACCGTCTTGTTGGCGGAATCTCTTGATGATCTACAACTACTCCTGTCGGAAGTCTCGGATGTCAGCACTGACTTCGGCCTAAGTATCAACGTACAAAAAACGAAAGTGATGATCTTTAGCAGAAACGAACACGTAAATGTTAAATTAAATCTTAATAGTCAGACGATTTCACGTGTCGAAAATTATACTTATCTTGGATGTCAGATAACGGAAGACACGACCTCGGACAGAGAGATAAAATGCCGCATTGAAAATGCCCGATCCACCTTTAACAACATGAGACCCCTTCTATGTAGCGACAATTTAAACCTGAAAATTCGCCAACGAATGGCCAAGTGCTACATTTGGTCTGTTTTACTTTATGGAACTGAAGCATGGACTATCAAGGTCAACACCATTAATAAACTTGAAGCATTCGAGATGTGGATACATCGGCGGATGCTGAGAATCCCTTGGACAGATAGAGTTACCAACACTGAGGTCCTAAGGAGGGCCAAGAAAGAGAGAGAGCTGTTGACTGACATTAAGCTGAGGAAGATTTTCTATCTCGGTCACGTTCTGAGAGGATGCCAATACTCTATGCTGCACCCATAGAACTTATAGTACATGGAATGCCATTAGCCTTGCTGCTCAGCTGAAAAAAGTGGATAAACATCTCCAGTTGGAGGAATACTGAAATTTCCACGTTGCTATGGTTACGACTTGTCATACAGAATAGAAACACAGAAATACTATGAATTTAATCGTCAAGATCCGATTCACTGGGCATTTCGGCAAACATTTCTGTGTTTCTGTTCGGTGTGACAGGACGTATCCATGGGAACATGGAAATTTAGAGATTCCTCCAACTTGAGATGTTTACCCACTTTTTGATCTGGTAATAGCATTCCATGTACTATAAGTTCTATGGCTGCACCTTATAATGAAAGGCAAGATAGAGGGGCGACGAGGAGTTGGTCGCAGACAGATATCGTGGCTGAGAAATATTCGCGATTGGACCGGCATCAGAAGCGCCGAACAACTTTTCAGAGTAGCTGTGGATCGTCAGGCACTCTCCGAAGTGATCGCCAACGTTAGGGGGACCTGACACGCCACGTTAAAGAAGAATATGGATTATGGATTGAAGATTGAATACACATACGAAATTAATTGAGACAGGAATGATGATGATAATGGAATGATATAATAATAGTATACAGGGTGTTTCACCATAAACTGGACAAACATATATAGCCGTGTAGACGACATCGGGAAAGTCATTTTTGCCTTATGACATATACCCCGTTTTCGACGCATAATCGAGATACAGGGTGCTTAATGTCAACTTTGAGCAATATTCTGTGAACTGTGGTAAGTTATGCGTGATATTTGAAATAACGGTTCCTGATCACATCTTAGTATTTTTGAGAGCTCAATTGAATTGTAGTGTAGAACTTCGCAAAAAAAAATTCAAAATGGCGGAAAACCTGCAAAGTCGGAATTTTTTTTTCTCGGTTGCCAATTTGGAAAGCAAAATCTCAACGTACATACTCGATTTTCTAAGATTTTCCGTGAAAAAATTTTTTCAAATTTCGAACTCAACTTTTTTTTTACATGTCTTAAGTGAAAAAAAAATTCTTCCAAAATTTTTGGAATTCTTCATGGTTTAACTATCTTCAATTCTGAATACTTGGGTGAAAACAGAATGAAAAAATGTCAATTGGTTTTCTTTTTGTAGCCCTCCGAAGATTACGCTCGGTGTACTTTCTTAATTTTTATTTGAGAAACTGGAGGCCGTACGGAGGTCAAAATTGTGCTGATGGGCTACCAGAATGATCTGGATGAAAATATGAAATTATAAACCAAAAAAATTTTTTTTTTTAAATTTTGGTAGGAATCGAACTCTACGAGTATGAATTGGATTAATTTTAATCCTTTAAATCTCCGTTACCAAAGCAACACTAGTTAATCGAGAGTGTAGAGTTCGAACCTCACCAAAGTTTTTTGGAAAAAATAAAAAAAAATAATTTTTTTTTTCAATTTTTTTTTTATTTTTTCGAAAAAAAATTTTTTTTTGTTATAATTTCATATTTCTATCTGGGTCATTCTGGCAGCCTAGCAGCACAATTCTTACCCACGTACGGCCTTCAGTTTTTCGAATAAAAATTAAGAAAGTACACCTAGCGTAATCTTCGGAAGGCTACAAAAAGAAAACCAATTGATATTTTTTCATTCTGTTTCCACCCAAGTATTCAGAATTGAAGATAGTTCAACCATGGAAAATTCCAAAAATTTTGGAAGAAATTTTTTTTTCACTGAAGACATGTAAAAAAAAAGTTGAGTTCGAAATTTGAAAAAAATTTTTCACGGAAAATCTTAGAAAATCGAGTACGTTGAGATTTTGCTTTCCAAATTGGCAACCGAGAAAAAAAAATTCCGACTTTGCAGGTTTTCCGCCATTTTGAATTTTTTTTTGCGAAGTTCTACACTACAATTCAATTGAGCTCTCAAAAATACGAAGATGTGATCAGGAACCGTTATTTCAAATATCACGCATAACTTACCACAGTTCACAGAATATTGTTCAAAGTTGACATTAAGCACCCTGTAGGTATCTCGATTATGCGTCGAAAACGGGGTATATGTCATAAGGCAAAAATGACTTTCCCGATGTCGTCTACACGGCTATATATGTTTGTCCAGTTTATGGTGAAACACCCTGTATTGTTCTATGAGCGGTAATGTAAGTGTTATGACCATTACTGCGAATTGAACACTATACTTTATCTTCGACTTCTTCAGTAAAACTCGTATCAATCTGTATTTTCAAAATTGACAACAGTTGTCAAAAGCGATTTCTGTGGTCGAAAATCGAATCGACATCGAATCCCCTAGAAAACGTCAAAAATTCACGTTTTCCGAATGCAATTTTTGAATATTCAGACCTAAGAAAATGTAGAAATCGATGGTGAGAACGTTACCTTGATGTATGAAATAGAGTTCCCCATTGACCCGACTTTTTTATTCGGCTTCAAAATGGCGGATGACTGTTGTTATTATGAAATCTTGTCTTGAAAAAAGTGTTTTAATAAGAGCTTATTTTCCCAATTATCTTGCGGCCGGCGAGACTTGTATCCGTCATTTTTCACGAATACTATCTTTTTAGTATTCTTGAAATCTGGAAGAGATGAAGTTTATGATCCCTTATTCATCAGCGAGAATAAATATTCCGCGGTTTTGCTTTTGAAAAAGATATCTCTCGCTGCTAAGTCGAAATCGAATTACCAGGTCACATATTCGAAAATAAACTTTTCGCTTTTAGGTTTTTCTAGCTTAATGACAAAATCTTATTATTCCAATTATATCGCCGCTGGCGAGACTTGTATCCGTCATCTTCACGACGATCTTTTTAGTATTCTTGAAATCTGGAAGGCATGAAGATAATGATCCCTCATTTATCAGCGAACATAAGAATTTCGCGGTTTTGCTTTTGAAAAAAATATCTCGTGCTCTGCTAAGTTGATATCAAATCACCAGGTCACATATTCGAAAATAAACTTTTCGCTTTTAGGGTTTTCTAGCAAAATGACAAAATCTTATTATTCTAATTATATCGCGGCTGGCGAGACTTGTATCCGTCATATTTCACGAATACTATCTTATTAGTATTCTTGAAATCTGAAAGAGATGAAGTTCGTGGTCCCTTATTCATCAGCGAACATAAAAAATTCGCGCTTTTGCTTTTGAAAAAAATATCTCGTGGTCTGCTAAGTTGATATCGAATTGCCAGGTCACATATTCGAAAATAAACTTTTCGCTTTTAGGTTTTTCCAGCAAAATGACAAAATCTTATTATTCCAATTATAGGTATCGCGGCTGGCGAGACTTGTATCCGCCATATTTTACGAATACTATCTTCTTAGTATTCTTGAAATCTGGAAGAGATGAAGTTCATGATCCCTTATTCATCAGCGAACATGAAAATTTCGCGCTATTGCTTTTGAAAAAAATATCTCGTGCTCTGCTAAGTTGATATCAAATCACAAGGTCACATATTCGAAAATAAACTTTTCGCTTTTAGGTTTTTCTAGCAAAATGACAAAATCTTATTTTTCTGATTATCTCGCTGCCGGCGAGACTTGTATCCGTCATTTTTCACGAAAACTATCTTCTGAAAATTCTTGACATCTGGAAGAGATGAAGGTTATGATCCCTTATTCATCAGCGAACATAAGAATTTCGCGGTTTTGCTTTTGAAAAAAATATCTCTTGCTCTGTCAAATTGATGTCAAATTACCGGGTCACATATTCGAAAATAAACTTTTCGCTTTCAGGTTTTTCTCGCTCAATGACAAAATCTTATTCTTCCAATTATCTCGCGGCCGGCGAGACTTGTATCCGTCATTTTTCACGAATACTATCTTCTTAGAATACTTGAAATATGGAAGAGATGATGTTCGTGATCCCTTATCTGTCAGCGAACATGAAAATTTCGCGGTTTTGCTTTTGAAAAAAATATCTCGTGCTCTGACCCTCTAATGCATATATTTTTTTTCGAATTGAAAAAATTCAAGAAGCATCATTTGGACATGGTATTAACATATTTGATATGAAAAATTAATTATTTGATAAAAATCAGGTGCTCTGGACAAAAATTCATGGTCCGCCTATAGGCGGACCTGTGCGTTAGCGTGTGAAGTAAAAACATAAAATGAAATAATGGAATATCATTTTCAATAATTGAAAACTAAATTCGACCGAAATTATATAATTTCAATTCAGAAAATGAAAAATCCAAAACATATTTATTTGATCAGACGGCAGAGCCATTTTACAATGATGGAAAAACTTTTAAATATAAAATTACATCAAAAAGAAAAATAAAAACACAAATATAATCAAAAAGCGCTACAAGCACTCATCCATCAAGTCTATGCTATCAAGCATGTAAAAATTACCAAATCTCATAAACGTATTGGGTAACCACCAAATCAGATATCAAGATGCCAGCGATCTAGTAAGAGCCTGGGATTCGAAGTGATTCTTCAGTGCGAAAATCGAGACCGAAAATATATCAGCCTGACTTTTGTTTGTCAGTCGCAGAGCTCTTGTTAAGGGACTGTAATAACTATAATTGGTTGGTGCAAAACTTATGTGAAAGACCTCTCGAGTTCTAAGGAGAGCTGGGCTACAATTGAGGTTTATTTTACTCATCAGATAATTACAATCAATGAGGTTATTCACTAACTTGAAAATAAGTATTATACAGAAATTATCCCTTCTCGAATCTAAAGATCGCAGTCCGATTATCTCCTGGTTATAACTTTCGGATGACATGGACAATCCGGTTTTGTAAGATAACCATTTCAAAAATTTCCTCTGCACACGTTCAATACTCTGAATGTGGACAATATAGTATGGAGACGACCATACCACTGCTGAATACTCTAGTATGCTTCTGACGTTTGAGCAGTAGACAGTTTTCATTGCATCCAGACTATCGAAGTGCTGCATCGATCTCTTTATGAATCCAAGCATCTTGAAGGCCTTATTGGTGATAAACTGTATGTGCGGGATAAAACTCATTTGTGTGTCGAAGTGGACTCCTAAGTCTTTGATTACATTTGTATATACAAGGGTTTGTTGACTCAAATGATATTCGAATGTGTAGGGCGATTTCAGTCTTCCAAACCTCATCACCCGGCACTTGTCAACATTGAACTCCATCTGGTTCCCCAAACACCATTCCATCACCTCATCTATATCCCGCTGAAGGAGCTCACAATCAGCAGTTGATGAAATCCTTCTGAACAACTTGAGGTCGTCAGCAAACAGCAAGAACTTGCTGAACCTAATAATCCTACCAATGCCATTGATGAATACGAGGAACAAGAGAGATGATAGAGGTGATCCCTGCAGGATTCCCGATTCTATACAAAATTTTTCGGAGAGGACGCCGCAATATGAAACCCTCAAAATGATACCTCCAATACGATCGGCCATCCAATCCAGCAGTGGAGGTTCGACTCCTAGTGCTTTTAATTTAGCAATTAGCAACCAGTGCGCTACCGAATCGTAGGCTTTTTTGAAATCCGTGTATATTGAATCAACTTGTTTTGCCTCTTTTATAGATTCGAGTATAAAATCTGAATATGTTAACAAATTCGTTGTAACTGATCTTTTCTGTATGAACCCATGCTGTTCTTCTATAAATATATTCCTGAAAAAGGGAGAGATCTTCTCCACAATCAAAGAATCAAACAGTTTTGCAATGTATGAAAATTTGCAAATTGGTCTATAATTTTTTACTTCGTTTCTGTTTCCCGTTTTAAAAACTGGTATTATGAAATTAAGTTTCCACTGAACTGGAAATAACCCCGATTTCAAAGATTGATTGAACAAGTTACACAATGGGAAAGCCAAGATACTGCTACACCGCTTCAAAAAAATCGCTGGTAAACCATCAGGTGTAACGTCGTTTTTCTCATTCAACGTTTGTAATCCCATCAACACTTCTTCGACGGTGAAAGTACAATCATATATATCAACATTTTGTTCGTATTGAATGTTCACATCCTTGGGGTTGGATGGTTTGAAAACTCCCGAGAAAATATTTGCGAAGAAGTTTGCTATTTCGAGGGGTTCACTAGAAGTTTTTTCGTTTAAGATCATAGTATTTGATAGGACTCCGTCCCGCTTACGATCCCTGATGAATTTCCAAAAATATTTGGGATTGCTATGAATGGACTCTTCTACATTAGATAAGTATTCTTTAAAACAAATTCTGTTTTCAGTTTTACATCTCTCCCTAATCGCGACGAAATCTTCGTAATCTTTTTCATTCCGGGTTTGCTTGTATTTTTTATGAACTGCCTTTTTATCAGAAATTAACTTTTTCAGTCCAGCAGAAAACCAATGGGGGAAACTGCTTTTTGATTTTATTATTTTAGGAACGTATTCGTCTATGACTCGATTGATCACATCGTGAAATGCAGTGATATTTGAGACTATTCCACTACTAGTAATGGAGTTCCAATTTGTCTGAGACAAACACGCCATGATACTTCGATAATCTGCTGCCCTGAAATCTCTAAAATATTCATGATCCCGATTTCTTCGCATCTTTCTCAAATGAAATATCGAAACACAATGCAGGGTGATGAGGATCACAACTAAGCAATTCATCATTAGCTTCGAATACCCTGACGTCTTCTTGAGAAACAAAAATGAGATCTAACAGAGTGTTATTCACGTTTTTTATTGTGTTTATCTGTTTTAAATCGAGCATTGCGATTGCATTATTCACGATGGATTGTTGTCGCGTCATAACACATAGTACGGAATCTTCCGATAAATCACACCAAAGATCGCCCGGCAGGTTAAAGTCCCCACTGCATATCAGCTTTACTTCGTCGAGATATTTGTCAACTATCATCTCTAGCTCGTTAACATAATTTTCGTATACAACTTCGCCCGATTTAGGAGGGAAATATACATTCGCTATTATATACTTTTGTGAAAAGAATTTCGCGAACACAAAGACAACCTCCACATTGGAGTTAGATTCAATTAAACAGGAATAAAATATTTTTTTTATTGCAATTAATACTCCACCTCCCAATCTCTTATTGCTAGTGCTGGCATCCCTATCCTTCCGAAAAACCGAATAATTATTTAAACCTAATTCAGCATTGTCGAAGTCAGATGAAGAGCCACGTTTTAGTCAACATAATTACATCGTAATCACAAATTGAAATAGCAAGAGCCAATTCATTCACTTTAGTAGGACGTAAACCTCTTACATTTTGATAGTAGCAAGATAAGGTTTTCTTATTATAAATGGCTTGATATTGTGAACATCTTACAGGATGAGTGCTTCTGATGCTAGTATTTGGTAAGAAATGGCCGAATTCCTATTCCATTGGGCCAGGCTTCGGGATGGAGAAGTTCTTCTTGGGAGATATCGCTACTTCCGAGCTTGAACGATTTCTTTGGATTTTTTGATTTGAGGTCGAAACAAAGTACGTCTTTGTTGGGCCATTTCATCTCAGCGTAGCCTTTAATGTTTTCAACAGTTGTATTTGAATGAAGTCCTCCTAACCATATCCAACTCCTGCCCTTTGGAGCCGGCTGCAATAGCTCATTAGGACTACCTAGTCCCTTGAGCGTAACCTCTCTTTTCCTCTGAGTTCTCTTTACTGTTTCCCTACTTGATGCGTAATTTTTACCCTGTTGGTTGAGAGTCGCATTGGGCTTATTTGGTAACGTCTTGGATTTTACTGCTTCATCAGCGAAACTTTGTTTCGTTAGACGTTCTTTTTGATTGCTTATTAAGACATCAGTATTTTTTAAGTTATCGGATTGCGCTTCTGCTAATTCTTTTTGGTCACTATCCACCATAATTTCCTTATTACTGGTACAACTTCTATTGAGTCCACGAAAAAATATAACAATTTTCAAGGATTCCGCTTGAGATAAATAATTTTGCCGCACTGCATAGGTCCGCCTTGAGGCGGACTCTGCTTTGGGCATCATAACAAAGATAAAAATATTGTTTTCGAATAATTAACATATTTTCTATGAAATATAGGGTACTAAGGACTTACCTGAATTTTTTCACACTTGTGGGATAATCGAAAAAGTTTTTTATTTCGACTGCAATCTACACTTCATTGCCGCTGGAATTTATTCCATTCAGCGAATCACCAAGCTGTTACTTCTATACAGTAAACACGGTGGCAACTAAACATACACCGAATTAAAGCGTATAGTCTACCTCTCGATTCAGCTTTTCAATATTTGGATTACATTTCATTTCCTCACATTTAGAGCAGTTTGAATAAGATCCGCCTTGAGGCGGCGCTATGCATTAGAGGGTTGAATTGATATCAAATTACCAGGTCACATATTCGAAATAGTATATTTCATAACTAGTCCAGAAAGTAAGCTTTTTCCGTGCGCGCGCGATGTGTTCCCGTGTGAGGCGGAGCCGAAAACGGGAACTCGTGCAAGCACGGAAAAAGCCTTTCTGGACGTGTAGTGAACGATATTTTTCATTACACTTCTCTGAAAACAATAACACGGGAAAAATTTTCAGCAGAAAGCATTTCGAAATTGTGAAACAATAATTATTCAAAACACTGACATCTACTGTCACGCAATCGTTGCTCTGTGTCTCAACATAGGAATCATAGGATGCATCTATGCCTCAGCGCACCGTAAAACTTTTTGCGGTGCGGCCGCACGGAAAAGAGCCATTTTCGATGTTCTAAATCTACATGTTTTGATAGGGTTTTCAGTGCGGTGTAATGAAAATGAACTTTTCGCTTTTAGGTTTTTCTAGCTGAATGACTACATCTTATTCTTCCAATCATCTCGCGGCCGACGAGACTTGTATCCTTCATTTTTCACGAATACTATCTCCTTAGTGTTCTTGAAATCTGGAAGAGAAGAAGTTTATGATCCCTTATTCATCAGCGAACATAAAAAATTCGCGCTTTTGCTTTTGAAAAAAATATATCGTGGTCTGCTAAGTTGATATCGAATTGCCAGGTCACATATTCGAAAATAAACTTTTCGCTTTTAGGTTTTTCTAGCAAAATGACAAAATCTTATTTTTCCAATTATATCGCGGCTGGCGAGATTTCAGATTTGTATCCGTCATATTTCACGAATACTATCTTCTCAGTATTCTTGAAATCTGAAAGAGATGGAGTTTATGATCCCTCATTTGTCAGCGAACATAAAAATTTCGCGATTTTGCTTATGAAAAAAATATCTCGTGCTCTGCTGAATTGATATCAAATTACCAGGTCACATATTCGGAAATAAAGTTTTCGATTTCAGTTTTTTCTAGCAAAATGACAAAATCTTATTTTTCCAAATATCTCGCGGCCGGCGAGACTTGTATCCGTCATTTTTCACGAATACTATCTTCTTAGTATTCTTGAAATCTGGAAGAGATTGAGTTTATGATCCCTTATTCATCAGCGAACATAAAAAATTCGCGCTTTTGCTTTTGAAAAAAATATCTCGTGGTCTGCTAAGTTGATATCGAATTGCCAGGTCACATATTCGAAAATAAACTTTTCGCTTTTAGGTTTTTCTAGCAAAATGACAAAATCTTATTACTCCAATTATATCGCGGCTGGCGAGACTTGTCTCTGTCATATTTCACGAATACTA
Source organism: Adalia bipunctata (assembly GCA_910592335.1). Lineage (NCBI taxonomy): Eukaryota > Metazoa > Arthropoda > Insecta > Coleoptera > Coccinellidae > Adalia > Adalia bipunctata. Next base: position 32,864,606 of record OU342951.1, read on the forward strand.
TCTTCTTAGAATTCTTGAAATCTGGAGGAGATGAAGTTCGTGATCCCTTATCTGTCAGCGAACATAAAAATTTCGCGGTTTTGCTTTTGAAAAAATATCTCGTGCTCTGTTAAATTGATATCAAATTACCAGGTCACATATTCGAAAATGAACTTTTCGCTTTAAGGTTTTTCTATAGCAAAATGACAAAATCTTATCACTCCAATTATATCGCGGCTGGCGAGACTTGTCTCTGTCATATTTCACGAATACTATCTTCTGAGTATTCTTGAAATCTGGAAGAGATGAAGTTTATGATCCCTTATTTATCAGCGAATATCAAAATTTCGCGGATTTGATTTTGAAAAAAATATATCGTGCTCTGCTAAGTTGATATCAAATCACCAGGTCACATATTCGAAAATAAACTTTTCGCTTTTAGGTTTTTCTAGCAAAATGACAAAATCTTATTTTTCCAATTATATCGCGGCTGGCGAGATTTCAGATTTGTATCCGTCATATTTCACGAATACTATCTTCTCAGTATTCTTGAAATCTGAAAGAGATGGAGTTTATGATCCCTCATTTGTCAGCGAACATAAAAATTTCGCGATTTTGCTTATGAAAAAAATATCTCGTGCTCTGCTGAATTGATATCAAATTACCAGGTCACATATTCGGAAATAAAGTTTTCGATTTCAGTTTTTTCTAGCAAAATGACAAAATCTTATTTTTCCAAATATCTCGCGGCCGGCGAGACTTGTACCCGTCATTTTTCACGAATACTATCTTCTTAGTATTCTTGAAATCTGGAAGAGATTGAGTTTATGATCCCTTATTTGTCAGCGAACAATAATATTTCGCGATTTTGCTTATGAAAAAAATATCTCGTGCTCTGCTAAATTGATATCAAATTACCAGGTCACATATTCGAAAATAAAGTTTTCGATTTTAGTTTTTTCTAGCAAAATGACAAAATCTTATTTTTCCAAATATCTCGCGGCCGGCGAGACTTGTATCCGTCATTTTTTACGAATACTATCTTCTTAGTATTCTTGAAATCTGGAAGAGATGGATTTTATGATCCCTTATTTGTCAGCGAACAAAAAAATTTCGAGCTTTTGCTTTTGAAAAAAATATCTCGTGCTCTGCTTAGTTGGTATCAAATAACCAGGTCACATATTCGAAAATAAACTTTTCGCTTTCAAGTTTTCCTAGCAAAATGACAAAATCTTATTTTTCCAATTTTCTCGCTGCCGGCGAGACTTGTATCCGTCATTTTTCACGAATACTAGCTTATTAGTATTTTTGAAATCTGGAAGAGATGAAGTTTATGATCCCTTATTTATCAGCGAACATAAAATTTCGCTCTTTTGCTTTTGAAAATAATATCTCGTGTTCTGCTAAGTTGATATCAAATTGCCAGTTCACATATTCGAAAATAAACTTTTCGCTTTCAGAGTTTTCTAGCAAAATGAGAAAATCTTATTTTTCCAATTATCTCGCTGCCGGCGAGACTTGTATCCGTCATTTTTCACGGATACTATCTTCTAAGTATTCTTGAAATCTGGAAGAAATGAAGTTTATGATCCCTTATTTATAAGCGAAAATCAAAATTTCGCGGATTTGATTTTGAAAAAAATATCTCGTGCTCTGCTTAGTTGGTATCAAATTACCAGGTCACATATTCGAAAATAAACTTTTCGCTTTCAAGTTTTCCTAGCAAAATGACAAAATCTTATTTTTCCAATTTTCTCGCTGCCGGCGAGACTTGTATCCGTCATTTTTCACGAATACTAGCTTATTAGTATTTTTGAAATCTGGAAGAGATGAAGTTTATGATCCCTTATTTATCAGCGAACATAAAATTTCGCGCTTTTGCTTTTGAAAATAATATCTCGTGTTCTGCTAAGTTGATATCAAATTGCCAGGTCACATATTCGAAAATAAACTTTTCGCTTTCAGAGTTTTCTAGCAAAATGAGAAAATCTTATTTTTCCAATTATCTCGCTGCCGGCGAGACTTGTATCCGTCATTTTTCACGGATACTATCTTCTAAGTATTCTTGAAATCTGGAGGAGATGAAGTTTATGATCCCTTATTTATCAGCGAACATAAAAATTTGGCGGTTTTGTTTCTGAAAAAAATATCTCGTGCTCTGCTGAGTTGATTTCAAATTACCAGGTCACATATTCGAAAATGAACTTTTCGCTTTCAGATTTTTCGAGCAAAATGACAAAATTTTATTTTTCCAATCATCTAGCGGCCGGCGAGACTTGTATCCGTCATTTTTCATGAATACTATCTTCTTAGTATTCTTGAAATCTGGAGGAGATGAAGTTTATGATCCCTTATTTATCAGCGAAAATCGAAATTTCGCGGATTGGCTTTCGAAAAAAATATATCGTGCTCTGCTAAAATAATATTGAATCACCAGGTCACATATTCGAAAATAAAGTTTTCGCTTTTAGGTTTTTCTAGCAAAATGACAAAATCTTATTTTTCCAATTATCTCGTTGCCGGCGAGACTTGTATCCGTCATTTTTCACGAAAACTATATTCTAAGTATTCTTGAAATCTGGAAGAGATGAAGTTGATAATCCCTTATTTATCAGCGAACATAAAAATTTCGCGGTTTTGTTTCTGAAAAAAATATCTCGTGCTCTGCTGAGTTGATTTCAAATTACCAGGTCACATATTCGAAAAGAACTTTTCGCTTTCAGATTTTTCGAGCAAAATGACAAAATCTTATTTTTCCAATTATCTAGCGGCCGGCGAGACTTGTATCCGTCATTTTTCATGAATACTATCTTCTTAGTATTCTTGAAATCTGGAGGAGATGAAGTTTATGATCCCTTATTTATAAGCGAAAATCAAAATTTCGCGGATTTGATTTTGAAAAAATATATCTGGAAGAGATGAAGTTTATGATCCCTTATTTATCAGCGAAAATCGAAATTTCGCGGATTGGCTTTCGAAAATAATATATCGTGCTCTGCTAAGTTGATATCAAATCACCAGGTCACATATTCGAAAATAAACTTTTTTCTTTCAGGTTTTTCTAGCAAAATGACAAAATCTTATTTTTCCAAATATTTCGCGGCCGGCGAGACTTGTATCCGTCATTTTTCACGAATATTATCTTCTTAGTATTCTCGAAATCTGGAAGAGATAATGTTTATGATCCCTCATTTGTCAGCGAACAGAAAAATTTCGCGCTTTTGCTTTTGAAAAAAATATCTCGTGCTCCGCCGAGTTGATATCAAATCACCAGGTCACATATTCGAAAATAAACTTTTCGCTTTTAGGGTTTTCCAGCAAAAAGAGAAAATCTTATTTTTCCAATTATCTCGCTACCGGCGAGACTTGTATCCGTCATTTTCACGAATACTTTCTTTTTAGTATTCTTGAAATCTGGAAGAGATGAAGTTTATTATCCCTTATTTGTCAGCAAACAAAAAAATTTCGCGTTTTTGCTTTTGAAAAAAATATCTCGTGCTCTGCTAAGTTGATATCAAATAACCAGGTCACATATTCGAAAATTAACTTTTCGCTTTCAGGGTTTTCTAGCAAAAAGAGAAAATCTTATTTTTCCAATTATCTCGCTGCCGGCGAGACTTGTATCCGTCATATTTCACGAATACTATCTTTTTAGTATTCTTGAAATCTGGAAGAGATGAAGTTAATAATCCCTTATTTATCAGCTAACATAAAAATTTCGCGGTTATGTTTCTGAAAAAAATATTTCGTGCTCTGCTGAGTTGATATCAAATCACCAGGTCACATATTCGAAAATAAAATGGAGAACATGATTCCTTATATATTAGCGAACATGAAAATTTCACGCTTCTGCTTTTGAAGAAAATATCTCGTGCTCTGTTGAGTTGATATCAAATTACCAGGTCACATAGTCGAAAATCAACTTTTCGCTTTTGGGGTTTTCTAGCAAAAAGAGAAAATCTTATTTTTCCAGTTATCTCGCTGCCGGCGAGACTTGTATCCGTCATTTTTCACGAATACTATCTTCTTAGTATTCTTGAAATCTGAAAGAGATGAAGTTTATGATCCCTCGTTTATCAGCGAAAATCAAAATTCCGCGGATTTGCTTCTGAGAAAAATATATCATGCTCTGCTAAGTTGATATCAAATCACCAGGTCACATATTCGAAAATAAACTTTTCGCTTTAAGGGTTTTCTAGCAAAAAGAGAAAATCTTATTTTTCCAATTATCTCGCTGCCGGCGAGACTTGTATCCGTCATTTTCACGAATACTATCTTTTTAGTATTCTTGAAATCTGGGAGAGATGAAGTTTATGATCCCTTATTTGTCAGCGAACAAAAAAATTTCGCGTTTTTGCTTTTGAAAAAAATATCTCGTGCTCTGCTAAGTTGATATCAAATAACCAGGTCACCTATTCGAAAATTAACTTTTCGCTTTCAGGGTTTTCTAGCAAAAAGAGAAAATCTTATTTTTCCAGTTATCTCGCTGCCGGCGAGACTTGTATCCGTCATATTTCACGAATACTATCTTCTTTGTATTCTTGAAATCTGGAAAAGATGAAGTTTATGATCCCTTATATAAAAGCGAACATAAAAATTTCGCGCTTTTGCTTTTGAAGAAAATATCTCGTGCTCTGTTAAGTTGATATCAAATTACCAGGTCACATATTCGAAAATTAACTTTTCGCTTTCAGGGTTTTCTAGCAAAAAGAGAAAATCTTATTTTTCCAATCATCTCGCTGCCGGCGAGACTTGTATCCGTCATTTTTCACGAATACTATCTTCTTAGTATTCTTGAAATCTGGAAGAGATGAAGTTAATAATCCCTTATTTATCAGCTAACATATAAATTTCGCGGTTTTGTTTCTGAAAAAAATATCTCGTGCTCTGCTGAGTTGATATCAAATCACCAGGTCACATTTTCGAAAATAAAATGGAGAACATGATTCCTTATATATTAGCGAACATAAAAATTTCGAGCTTCTGCTTTTGAAGAAAATATCTCGTGCTCTGTTGAGCTGATATCAAATTACCAGGTCACATAGTCGAAAATAAACTTTTCGCTTTTAGGGTTTTCTAGCAAAAAGAGAAAATCTTATTTTTCCAGTTATCTCGCTGCCGGCGAGACTTGTATCCGTCATTTTTCACGAATACTATCTTCTTAGTATTCTTGAAATCTGAAAGAGATGAAGTTCATGATCCCTTATATATTAGCGAACATAAAAATATCGCGCTTCTGCTTTTGAAGAAAATATCGTGCTCTGTTGAATTGATATCAAATTACCAGGTCACATAGTCGAAAATAAACTTTTCGCTTTTAGGGTTTTCTAGCAAAAAGAGAAAATCTTATTTTTCCAGTTATCTCGCTGCCGGCGAGACTTGTATCCGTCATTTTTCACGAATACTATCTTCTTAGTATTCTTGAAATCTGAAAGAGATGAAGTTCATGATGCCTTATATATTAGCGAACATAAAAATATCGCGCTTCTGCTTTTGAAGAAAATATCGTGCTCTGTTGAATTGATATCAAATTACCAGGTCACATAGTCGAAAATAAACTTTTCGCTTTTAGGGTTTTCTAGCAAAAAGAGAAAATCTTATTTTTCCAATTATCTCGTTGCCGGCAAGACTTGTATCCGTCATTTTCACGAATACTATCTTTTTAGTATTCTTGAAATCTGGAAGAGATGAAGTTTATGATCCCTTATTTGTCAGCGAACAGAAAAATTTCGCGTTTTTGCTATTGAAAAAAATATCTCGTGCTCTGCTAAGTTGATATCAAATAACCAGGTCACATATTCGAAAATTAACTTTTCGCTTTCAGGGTTTTCTAGCAAAAAGAGAAAATCTTATTTTTTCAATTATCTCGCTGCCGGCGAGACTTGTTTCCGTCGTATTTCACGAATACTATCTTCTTTGTATTCTTGAAATCTGGAAGAGATGAAGTTCATGATCCCTTATATAAAAGCGAACATAAAAATTTCGCGCTTTTGCTTTTGAAGAAAATATCTCGTGCTCTGTTAAGTTGATATCAAATTACCAAGTCACATATTCGAAAATTAACTTTTCGCTTTCGGTGTTTTCTAGCAAAAAGAGAAAATCTTATTTTTCCAATCATCTCGCTGCCGGCGAGACTTTTATCCGTCATTTTTCACGAACACTATCGTCTTAGTATTCTTGAAATCTGGAAGAGATGAAGTTTATGATCCCTCGTTTATCAGCGAAAATCAAAATTCCGCGGATTTGCTTCTGAGAAAAATATATCGTGCTCTGCTAAGTTGATATCAAAACACCAGGTCACATATTCGAAAATAAACTTTTCGCTTTTAGGGTTTTCTAGCAAAAAGAGAAAATCTTATTTTTCCAATTATCTCGCTGCCGGCGGGACTTGTATCCGTCATTTTCACGAATACTATCTTTTTAGTATTCTTGAAATCTGGAAGAGATGAAGTTTATGATCCCTTATTTGTCAGCGAACAAAAAAATTTCGCGTTTTTGCTTTTGAAAAAAATATCTCGTGCTCTGCTAAGTTGATATCAAATAACCAGGTCACATATTCGAAAATTAACTTTTCGCTTTCAGGGTTTTCTAGCAAAAAGAGAAAATCTTATTTTCCAGTTATCTCGCTGCCGGCGAGACTTGTATCCGTCATATTTCACGAATACTATCTTCTTTTTATTCTTGAAATCAGGAAAAGATGAAGTTTATGATCCCTTATATAAAAGCGAACATAAAAATTTCGCGCTTTTGCTTTTGAAGAAAATATCTCGTGCTCTGTTAAGTTGATATCAAATTACCAGGTCACATATTCGAAAATTAACTTTTCGCTTTCAGGGTTTTCTAGCAAAAAGAGAAAATCTTATTTTTCGAATCATCTCGCTGCCGGCGAGACTTGTATCCGTTATTTTTCACGAATACTATCTTCTTAGTATTCTTGAAATCTGGAAGAGATGAAGTTAATAATCCCTTATTTATCAGCTAACATAAAAATTTCGCGGTTTTGTTTCTGAAAAAAATATCTCGTGCTCTGCTGAGTTGATATCAAATCACCAGGTCACATTTTCGAAAATAAAATGGAGAACATGATTCCTTATATATTAGCGAACATAAAAATTTCACGCTTCTGCTTTTGAAGAAAATATCTCGTGCTCTGTTGAGTTGATATCAAATTACCAGGTCACATAGTCGAAAATAAACTTTTCGCTTTTAGGGTTTTCTAGCAAAAAGAGAAAATCTTATTTTTCCAGTTATCTCGCTGCCGGCGAGACTTGTATCCGTCATTTTTCACGAATACTATCTTCTTAGTATTCTTGAAATCTGAAAGAGATGAAGTTCATGATCCCTTATATATTAGCGAACATAAAAATATCGCGCTTCTGCTTTTGGAGAAAATATCGTGCTCTGTTGAGTTGATATCAAATGACCAGGTCACATAGTCGAGAATTAACTTTTCGCTTTTAGGGTTTTCTAGCAAAATGAGAAAATCTTATTTTTCCAGTTATCTCGCTGCCGGCGAGACTTGTATCCGTCATATTTCACGAATACTATCTTCTTTGTATTCTTGAAATCTGGAAGAGATGAAGTTTATGATCCCTTATTTGTCAGCGAACAAAAAAATTTCGCGTTTTTGCTTTTGAAAAAAATATCTCGTGCTCTGCTAAGTTGATATCAAATAACCAGGTCACATATTCGAAAATTAACTTTTCGCTTTCAGGGTTTTCTAGTAAAAAGAGAAAATCTTATTTTTCCAATTATGTCGCTGCCGGCGAGACTTGTATCCGTCATATTTCACGAATACTATCTTCTTAGTTTTCTTGGAATCTGGAAGAGATGAAGTTTATGATCCCTCGTTTATCAGCGAAAATCAAAATTCCGCGGATTTGCTTCTGAGAAAAATATATCGTGCTCTGCTAAGTTGATATCAAATCACCAGGTCACATATTCGAAAATAAACTTTTCGCTTTTAGGGTTTTCCAGCAAAAAGAGAAAATCTTATTTTTCCAATTATCTCGCTGCCGGCGAGACTTGTATCCGTCATTTTCACGAATACTTTCTTTTTAGTATTCTTGAAATCTGGAAGAGATGAAGTTTATGATCCCTTATTTGTCAGCAAACAAAAAAATTTCGCGTTTTTGCTTTTGAAAAAAATATCTCGTGCTCTGCTAAGTTGATATCAAATAACCAGGTCACATATTCGAAAATTAACTTTTCGCTTTCAGGGTTTTCTAGCAAAAAGAGAAAATCTTATTTTTCCAATTATCTCGCTGCCGGCGAGACTTGTATCCGTCATATTTCACGAATACTATCTTCTTAGTATTCTTGAAATCTGGAAGAGATGAAGTTAATAATCCCTTATTTATCAGCTAACATAAAAATTTCGCGGTTATGTTTCTGAAAAAAATATTTCGTGCTCTGCTGAGTTGATATCAAATCACCAGGTCACATATTCGAAAATAAAATGGAGAACATGATTCCTTATATATTAGCGAACATAAAAATTTCACGCTTCTGCTTTTGAAGAAAATATCTCGTGCTCTGTTGAGTTGATATCAAATTACCAGGTCACATAGTCGAAAATCAACTTTTCGCTTTTAGGGTTATCTAGCAAAAAGAGAAAATCTTATTTTTCCAGTTATCTCGCTGCCGGCGAGACTTGTATCCGTCATTTTCACGAATACTATCTTTTTAGTATTCTTGAAATCTGGAAGAGATGAAGTTTATGATCCCTTATTTGTCAGCGAACAAAAAAATTTCGCGTTTTTGCTTTTGAAAAAAATATCTCGTGCTCTGCTAAGTTGATATCAAATAACCAGGTCACATATTCGAAAATTAACTTTTCGCTTTCAGGGTTTTCTAGCAAAAAGAGAAAATCTTATTTTCCAGTTATCTCGCTGCCGGCGAGACTTGTATCCGTCATATTTCACGAATACTATCTTCTTTTTATTCTTGAAATCAGGAAAAGATGAAGTTTATGATCCCTTATATAAAAGCGAACATAAAAATTTCGCGCTTTTGCTTTTGAAGAAAATATCTCGTGCTCTGTTAAGTTGATATCAAATTACCAGGTCACATATTCGAAAATTAACTTTTCGCTTTCAGGGTTTTCTAGCAAAAAGAGAAAATCTTATTTTTCCAATCATCTCGCTGCCGGCGAGACTTGTATCCGTTATTTTTCACGAATACTATCTTCTTAGTATTCTTGAAATCTGGAAGAGATGAAGTTAATAATCCCTTATTTATCAGCTAACATAAAAATTTCGCGGTTTTGTTTCTGAAAAAAATATCTCGTGCTCTGCTGAGTTGATATCAAATCACCAGGTCACATTTTCGAAAATAAAATGGAGAACATGATTCCTTATATATTAGCGAACATAAAAATTTCACGCTTCTGCTTTTGAAGAAAATATCTCGTGCTCTGTTGAGTTGATATCAAATTACCAGGTCAAATAGTCGAAAATAAACTTTTCGCTTTTAGGGTTTTCTAGCAAAAAGAGAAAATCTTATTTTTCCAGTTATCTCGCTGCCGGCGAGACTTGTATCCGTCATTTTTCACGAATACTATCTTCTTAGTATTCTTGAAATCTGAAAGAGATGAAGTTCATGATCCCTTATATATTAGCGAACATAAAAATATCGCGCTTCTGCTTTTGGAGAAAATATCGTGCTCTGTTGAGTTGATATCAAATGACCAGGTCACATAGTCGAGAATTAACTTTTCGCTTTTAGGGTTTTCTAGCAAAATGAGAAAATCTTATTTTTCCAGTTATCTCGCTGCCGGCGAGACTTGTATCCGTCATATTTCACGAATACTATCTTCTTTGTATTCTTGAAATCTGGAAGAGATGAAGTTTATGATCCCTTATTTGTCAGCGAACAAAAAAATTTCGCGTTTTTGCTTTTGAAAAAAATATCTCGTGCTCTGCTAAGTTGATATCAAATAACCAGGTCACATATTCGAAAATTAACTTTTCGCTTTCAGGGTTTTCTAGTAAAAAGAGAAAATCTTATTTTTCCAATTATGTCGCTGCCGGCGAGACTTGTATCCGTCATATTTCACGAATACTATCTTCTTAGTTTTCTTGGAATCTGGAAGAGATGAAGTTTATGATCCCTCGTTTATCAGCGAAAATCAAAATTCCGCGGATTTGCTTCTGAGAAAAATATATCGTGCTCTGCTAAGTTGATATCAAATCACCAGGTCACATATTCGAAAATAAACTTTTCGCTTTTAGGGTTTTCCAGCAAAAAGAGAAAATCTTATTTTTCCAATTATCTCGCTGCCGCCGAGACTTGTATCCGTCATTTTCACGAATACTTTCTTTTTAGTATTCTTGAAATCTGGAAGAGATGAAGTTTATGATCCCTTATTTGTCAGCAAACAAAAAAATTTCGCGTTTTTGCTTTTGAAAAAAATATCTCGTGCTCTGCTAAGTTGATATCAAATAACCAGGTCACATATTCGAAAATTAACTTTTCGCTTTCAGGGTTTTCTAGCAAAAAGAGAAAATCTTATTTTTCCAATTATCTCGCTGCCGGCGAGACTTGTATCCGTCATATTTCACGAATACTATCTTCTTAGTATTCTTGAAATCTGGAAGAGATGAAGTTAATAATCCCTTATTTATCAGCTAACATAAAAATTTCGCGGTTATGTTTCTGAAAAAAATATTTCGTGCTCTGCTGAGTTGATATCAAATCACCAGGTCACATATTCGAAAATAAAATGGAGAACATGATTCCTTATATATTAGCGAACATAAAAATTTCACGCTTCTGCTTTTGAAGAAAATATCTCGTGCTCTGTTGAGTTGATATCAAATTACCAGGTCACATAGTCGAAAATCAACTTTTCGCTTTTAGGGTTATCTAGCAAAAAGAGAAAATCTTATTTTTCCAGTTATCTCGCTGCCGGCGAGACTTGTATCCGTCATTTTTCACGAATACTATCTTCTTAGTATTCTTGAAATCTGAAAGAGATGAAGTTCATGATCGCTTATATATTAGCGAACATAAAAATATCGCGCTTCTGCTTTTGGAGAAAATATCGTGCTCTGTTGAGTTGATATCAAATGACCAGGTCACATAGTCGAAAATTAACTTTTCGCTTTTAGGGTTTTCTAGAAAAATGAGAAAATCTTATTTTTCCAGTTATCTCGCTGCCGGCGAGACTTGTATCCGTCATATTTCACGAATACTATCTTCTTTGTATCCTTGAAATCTGGAAGAGATGAAGTTTATGATCCCTTATTTGTCAGCGAACAAAAAAATTTCGCGTTTTTGCTTTTGAAAAAAATATCTCGTGCTCTGCTAAGTTGATATCAAATAACCAGGTCACATATTCGAAAATTAACTTTTCGCTTTCAGGGTTTTCTAGTAAAAAGAGAAAATCTTATTTTTCCAATTATGTCGCTGCCGGCGAGACTTGTATCCGTCATATTTCACGAATACTATCTTCTTAGTTTTCTTGGAATCTGGAAGAGATGAAGTTTATGATCCCTCGTTTATCAGCGAAAATCAAAATTCCGCGGATTTGCTTCTGAGAAAAATATATCGTGCTCTGCTAAGTTGATATCATATCACCAGGTCACATATTCGAAAATAAACTTTTCGCTTTTAGGGTTTTCCAGCAAAAAGAGAAAATCTTATTTTTCCAATTATCTCGCTGCCGGCGAGACTTGTATCCGTCATTTTCACGAATACTTTCTTTTTAGTATTCTTGAAATCTGGAAGAGATGAAGTTTATGATCCCTTATTTGTCAGCAAACAAAAAAATTTCGCGTTTTTGCTTTTGAAAAAAATATCTCGTGCTCTGCTAAGTTGATATCAAATAACCAGGTCACATATTCGAAAATTAACTTTTCGCTTTCAGGGTTTTCTAGCAAAAAGAGAAAATCTTATTTTTCCAATTATCTCGCTGCCGGCGAGACTTGTATCCGTCATATTTCACGAATACTATCTTCTTAGTATTCTTGAAATCTGGAAGAGATGAAGTTAATAATCCCTTATTTATCAGCTAACATAAAAATTTCGCGGTTATGTTTCTGAAAAAAATATTTCGTGCTCTGCTGAGTTGATATCAAATCACCAGGTCACATATTCGAAAATAAAATGGAGAACATGATTCCTTATATATTAGCGAACATAAAAATTTCACGCTTCTGCTTTTGAAGAAAATATCTCGTGCTCTGTTGAGTTGATATCAAATTACCAGGTCACATAGTCGAAAATCAACTTTTCGCTTTTAGGGTTATCTAGCAAAAAGAGAAAATCTTATTTTTCCAGTTATCTCGCTGCCGGCGAGACTTGTATCCGTCATTTTTCACGAATACTATCTTCTTAGTATTCTTGAAATCTGAAAGAGATGAAGTTTATGATCCCTCGTTTATCAGCGAAAATCAAAATTCCGCGGATTTGCTTCTGAGAAAAATATATCGTGCTCTGCTAAGTTGATATCAAATCACCAGGTCACATATTCGAAAATAAACTTTTCGCTTTAAGGGTTTTCTAGCAAAAAGAGAAAATCTTATTTTTCCAATTATCTCGCTGCCGGCGAGACTTGTATCCGTCATTTTCACGAATACTATCTTTTTAGTATTCTTGAAATCTGGGAGAGATGAAGTTTATGATCCCTTATTTGTCAGCGAACAAAAAAATTTCGCGTTTTTGCTTTTGAAAAAAATATCTCGTGCTCTGCTAAGTTGATATCAAATAACCAGGTCACATATTCGAAAATTAACTTTTCGCTTTCAGAGTTTTCTAGCAAAAAGAGAAAATCTTATTTTTCCAATTATCTCGCTGCCGGCGAGACTTGTATCCGTCATATTTCACGAATACTATCTTCTTTGTATTCTTGAAATCTGGAAGAGATGAAGTTTAAGATCCCTTATATAAAAGCGAACATAAAAATTTCGCGCTTTTGCTTTTGAAGAAAATATCTCGTGCTCTGTTAACTTGATATCAAATTACCAGGTCACATATTCGAAAATTAACTTTTCGCTTTCAGGGTTTTCTAGCAAAAAGAGAAAATCTTATTTTTCCAATCATCTCGCTGCCGACAAGACTTGTATCCGTCATTTTTCACGAATACTATCTTCTTAGTATTCTTGAAATCTGGAAGAGATGAAGTTAATAATCCCTTATTTATCAGCTAACATAAAAATTTCGCGGTTTTGTTTCTGAAAAAAATATCTCGTGCTCTGCTGAGTTGATATCTAATCACCAGGTCACATATTCGAAAATAAAATGGAGAACATGATCCCTTATATATTAGCGAACATAAAAATTTCGCGCTTTTGCTTTTGAAGAAAATATCTCGTGCTCTGTTAAGTTGATATCAAATAACCAGGTCACATATTCGAAAATTAACTTTTCGCTTTCAGGGTTTTCTAGCAAAAAGAGAAAATCCTATTTTTCCAATCATCTCGCTGCCGGCGAGACTTGTATCCGTCATTTTTCACGAATACTATCTTCATAGTATTCGTGATATCTGGAAGAGATGAAGTTAATAATCCCTTATTTATCAGCTAACATGAAAATTTCGCGGTTTTGTTTCTGAAAAAAATATCTCGTGCTCTGCTGAGTTGATATCAAATCACCAGGTCACATATTCGAAAATAAAATGGAGAACATGATCCCTTATATATTAGCGAACATAAAAATTTCGCGCTTTTGCTTTTGAAGAAAATATCTCGTGCTCTGTTGAGTTGATATCAAATTACCAGGTCACATAGTCGAAAATTAACTTTTCGCTTTTAGAGTTTTCTAGCAAAATGAGAAAATCTTATTTTTCCAGTTATCTTGCTGCCGGCGAGACTTGTATCCGTCATATTTCACGAATACTATCTTCTTTGTATTCTTGAAATCTGGAAGAGATGAAGTTTATGATCCCTTATATATTAGCGAACATAAAAATTTCGCGCTTTTGCTTTTGAAGAAAATATCTCGTGCTCTGTTGAGTTGATATCAAATTACCAGGTCACATAGTCGAAAATTAACTTTTCGCTTTTAGGGTTTTCTAGCAAAAAGAGAAAATCTTATTTTTCCAGTTATCTCGCTGCCGGCGAGACTTGTATCCGTCATTTTTCACGAACACTATCTTCTTAGTATTCTTGAAATCTGGAAGAGATGAAGTTAATAATCCCTTATTCATCAGCTAACATAAAAATTCCGCGGTTTTGTTTCTGAAAAAAATATCTCGTGCTCTGCTGAGTTGATATCAAATCACCAGGTCACATATTCGAAAATAAAATGGAGAACATGATCCCTTATATATTAGCGAACATAAAAATTTCGCGCTTTTGCTTTTGAAGAAAATATCTCGTGCTCTGTTGAGCTGATATCAAATTACCAGGTCACATAGTCGAAAATAAACTTTTCGCTTTTAGGGTTTTCTAGCAAAAAGAGAAAATCTTATTTTTCCAATTATCTCGCTGCCGGCCAGACTTGTATCCGTCATTTTCACGAATACTATCTTTTTAGTATTCTTGAAATCTGGAAGAGATGAAGTTTATGATCCCTCATTTGTCAGCGAACAGAAAAATTTCGCGTTTTTGCTTTTGAAAAAAATATCTCGTGCTCTGCTAAGTTGATATCAAATAACCAGGTCACATATTCGAAAATTAACTTTTCGCTTTCAGGGTTTTCTAGCAAAAAGAGAAAATCTTATTTTTTCAATCATCTCGCTGCCGGCGAGACTTGTATCCGTCGTATTTCACGAATACTATCTTCTTTGTATTCTTGAAATCTGGAAGAGATGAAGTTCATGATCCCTTATATAAAAGCGAACATAAAAATTTCGCGCTTTTGCTTTTGAAAAAAATATCTCGTGCTCTGTTAAGTTGATATCAAATTACCAGGTCACATATTCGAAAATTAACTTTTCGCTTTCAGGGTTTTCTAGCAAAAAGAGAAAATCTTATTTTTCCAATCATCTCGCTGCCGGCGAGACTTGTATACGTCATTTTTCACGAATACTATCTTCTTAGTATTCTTGAAATCTGGAAGAGATGAAGTTAATAATCCCTTATTAATCAGCTAACATAAAAATTTCGCGATTTTGTTTCTGAAAAAAATAACTCGTGCTCTGCTGAGTTGATATCAAATCACCAGGTCACATATTCGAAAATAAAATGGAGAACATGATCCCTTATATATTAGCGAACATAAAAATTTCACGCTTCTGCTTTTGAAGAAAATATCTCGTGCTGTGTTGAGTTGATATCAAATTACCAGGTCACATAGTCGAAAATTAACTTTTCGCTTTTAGGGTTTTCTAGCAAAAAGAGAAAATCTTATTTTTCCAGTTATCTCGCTGCCGGCTAGACTTGTATCCGTCATTTTTCACGAATACTATCTTCTTAGTATTCTTGAAATCTGAAAGAGATGAAGTTTATGATCCCTCGTTCATCAGCGAAAATCAAAATTCCGCGGATTTGCTTCTGAGAAAAATATATCGTGCTCTGCTAAGTTGATATCAAATCACCAGGTCACATATTCGAAAATAAACTTTTCGCTTTTAGGGTTTTCTAGCAAAAAGAGAAAATCTTATTTTTCCAATTATCTCGCTGCCAGCGAGACTTGTATTCGTCATTTTCACGAATACTATCTTTTTAGTATTCTTGAAATCTGGAAGAGATGAAGTTTATGATCACTTATTTGTCAGCGAACAAAAAAATTTCGCGTTTTTACTTTCGAAAAAAATATCTCGTGCTCTGCTAAGTTGATATCAAATAACCAGGTCACATATTCGAAAATTAACTTTTCGCTTTCAGGGTTTTCTAGCAAAAAGAGAAAATCTTATTTTTCCAATTATCTCGCTGCCGGCGAGACTTGTATCCGTCATTTTCACGAATACTATCTTTTTAGTATTCTTGAAATCTGGAAGAGATGAAGTTTATGATCCCTTATATAAAAGCGAACATAAAAATTTCGCGCTTTTGCTTTTGAAGAAAATATCTCGTGCTCTGTTAAGTTGATATCAAATTACCAGGTCACATATTCGAAAATTAACTTTTCGCTTTCAGGGTTTTCTAGCAAAAAGAGAAAATCTTATTTTTCCAATTATCTCGCTGCCGGCGAGACTTGTATCCGTCATTTTTCACGAATACTATCTTCTTTGTATTCTTGAAATCTGGAAGAGATGAAGTTTATGATCCCTTATATAAAAGCGAACATAAAAATTTCGCGCTTTTGCTTTTGAAGAAAATATCTCGTGCTCTGTTAAGTTGATATCAAATTACCAGCTCACATATTCGAAAATTAACTTTTCGCTTTCAGGGTTTTCTAGCAAAAAGAGAAAAGCTTATTTTTCCAATCAGTTCGCTGCCGGCGAGACTTGTATCCGTCATTTTTCACGAATACTATCTTCTTAGTATTCTTGAAATCTGGAAGAGATGAAGTTAATAATCCCTTATTTCGCGGTTTTGTTTCTGAAAAAAATATCTCGTGCTCTGCTGAGTTGATATCAAATCACCAGGTCACATATTCGAAAAAAAATGGAGAACATGATCCCTTATATATTAGCGAACATAAAAATTTCACGCTTCTGCTTTTGAAGAAAATATCTCGTGCTCTGTTGAGTTGATATCAAATTACCAGGTCACATAGTCGAAAATTAACTTTTCGCTTTTAGGGTTTTCTAGCAAAAAGAGAAAATCTTATTTTTCCAGTTATCTCGCTGCCGGCCAGACTTGTATCCTAATATTTCACGAATACTATCTTCTTTGTATTCTTGAAATCTGGAAGAGATGAAGTTTATGATCCCTTATATATTAGCGAACATAAAAATTTCGCGCTTTTGCTTTTGAAGAAAATATCTCGTGCTCTGTTGAGTTGATATCAAATTACCAGGTCACATAGTCAAAAATTAACTTTTCGCTTTTAGGGTTTTCTGACAAAATCTTATTTTTCCAGTCATCTCGCGGCCGGCGAGACTTGTATCCGTCATATTTCACGAATACTATCTTCTTAGTTTTCTTGGAATCTGGAAGAGATGAAGTTTATGATCCCCCGTTTATCAGCGAAAATCAAAATTTCGCGGATTTGCTTCTGAGCAAAATATATCGTGCTCTGCTAAGTTGATATCAAATCACCAGGTCACATATTCGAAAATAAACTTTTCGCTTTTAGGGTTTTCTAGCAAAAAGAGAAAATCTTATTTTTCCAATTATCTCGCTGCCGGCGAGACTTGTATCCGTCATTTTCACGAATACTATCTTTTAAGTATTCTTGACATCTGGAAGAGATGAAGTTTATGATCCCTTATTTGTCAGCGAACAAAAAAATTTCGCGTTTTTGCTTTTGAAAAAAATATCTCGTGCTCTGCTAAGTTGATATCAAATAACCAGGTCACATATTCGAAAATTAACTTTTCGCTTTCAGGGTTTTCTAGCAAAAAGAGAAAATCTTATTTTTTCAATTATCTCGCTGCCGGCGAGACTTGTATCCGTCATATTTCACGAATACTATCTTCTTTGTATTCTTGAAATCTGGAAGAGATGAAGTTCATGATCCCTTATATAAAAGCGAACATAAAAATTTCGCGCTTTTGCTTTTGAAGAAAATATCTCGTGCTCTGTTAAGTTGATATCAAATTACCAGGTCACATATTCGAAAATTAACTTTTCGCTTTCAGGGTTTTCTAGCAAAAAGAGAAAATCTCATTTTTCCAATCATCTCGCTTCCGGCGAGACTTGTATCCGTCATTTTTCACGAATACTATCTTTTTAGTATTCTTGAAATCTGGAAGAGATGAAGTTTATGATCCCTCATTTGTCAGCGAACAGAAAAATTTCGCGTTTTTGCTTTTGAAAAAAATATCTCGTGCTCTGCTAAGTTGATATCAAATCACCAGGTCACATATTCGAAAATAAACTTTTCGCTTTTAGGGTTTTCTAGCAAAAAGAGGAAATCTTATTTTTCCAATTATCTCGCTGCCGGCGAGACTTGTATCCGTCATTTTCACGAATACTATCTTTTTAGTATTCTTGAAATCTGGAAGAGATGAAGTTTATGATCCCTTATATAAAAGCGAACATAAAAATTTCGCGCTTTTGCTTTTGAAGAAAATATCTCGTGCTCTGTTAAGTTGATATCAAATTACCAGGTCACATATTCGAAAATTAACTTTTCGCTTTCAGGGTTTTCTAGCAAAAAGAGAAAATCTTATTTTTCCAATTATCTCGCTGCCGGCGAGACTTGTATCCGTCATATTTCACGAATACTATCTTCTTTGTATTCTTGAAATCTGGAAGAGATGAAGTTTATGATCCCTTATATAAAAGCGAACATAAAAATTTCGCGCTTTTGCTTTTGAAGAAAATATCTCGTGCTCTGTT
This sequence comes from Adalia bipunctata, assembly GCA_910592335.1. NCBI lineage: Eukaryota > Metazoa > Arthropoda > Insecta > Coleoptera > Coccinellidae > Adalia > Adalia bipunctata. The sequence goes on from OU342951.1 coordinate 32,882,920, forward strand.
AAGTTGATATCAAATTACCAGCTCACATATTCGAAAATTAACTTTTCGCTTTCAGGGTTTTCTAGCAAAAAGAGAAAATCTTATTTTTCCAATCAGTTCGCTGCCGGCGAGACTTGTATCCGTCATTTTTCACGAATACTATCTTCTTAGTATTCTTGAAATCTGGAAGAGATGAAGTTAATAATCCCTTATTAATCAGCTAACATAAAAATTTCGCGATTTTGTTTCTGAAAAAAATAACTCGTGCTCGGCTGAGTTGATATCAAATCACCAGGTCACATATTCGAAAATGAAATGGAGAACATGATCCCTTATATATTAGCGAACATAAAAATTTCACGCTTCTGCTTTTGAAGAAAATATCTCGTGCTCTGTTGAGTTGATATCAAATTACCAGGTCACATAGTCAAAAATTAACTTTTCGCTTTTAGGGTTTTCTAGCAAAAATAGAAAATCTTATTTTTCCAGTTATCTCGCTGCCGGCGAGACTTGTATCCGTCATTTTTCACGAAAACTATCTTCTTAGTATTCTTGAAATCTGAAAGAGATGAAGTTTATGATCCCTCGTTCATCAGCGAAAATCAAAATTCCGCGGATTTGCTTCTGAGAAAAATATATCGTGCTCTGCTAAGTTGATATCAAATCACCAGGTCACATATTCGAAAATAAACTTTTCGCTTTTAGGGTTTTCTAGCAAAAATAGAAAATCTTATTTTTCCAATTATCTCGCTGCCGGCGAGACTTGTATCCGTCATTTTCACGAATACTATCTTTTTAGTATTCTTGAAATCTGGAAGAGATGAAGTTTATGATCCCTTATTTGTCAGCGAAAAAAAATTTCGCGTTTTTACTTTTGAAAAAAATATCTCGTGCTCTGCTAAGTTGATATCAAATAACCAGGTCACATATTCGAAAATTAACTTTTCGCTTTCAGGGTTTTCTAGCAAAAAGAGAAAATCTTATTTTTCCAATTATCTCGCTGCCGGCGAGACTTGTATCCGTCATATTTCACGAATACTATCTTCTTTGTATTCTTGAAATCTGGAAGAGATGAAGTTTATGATCCCTTATATAAAAGCGAACATAAAAATTTCGCGCTTTTGCTTTTGAAGAAAATATCTCGTGCTCTGTTAAGTTGATATCAAATTACCAGGTCACATATTCGAAAATTAACTTTTCGCTTTCAGGGTTTTCTAGCAAAAAGAGAAAATCTTATTTTTCCAATCATCTCGCTGCCGGCGAGACTTGTATCCGTCATTTTTCACGAATACTATCTTCTTAGTATTCTTGAAATCTGGAAGAGATGAAGTTAATAATCCCTTATTTATCAGCTAACATATAAATTTCGCGGTTTTGTTTCTGAAAAAAATATCCCGTGCTCTGCTGAGTTGATATCAAATCACCAGGTCACATTTTCGAAAATAAAATGGAGAACATGATTCCTTATATATTAGCGAACATAAAAATTTCGAGCTTCTGCTTTTGAAGAAAATATCTCGTGCTCTGTTGAGCTGATATCAAATTACCAGGTCACATAGTCGAAAATAAACTTTTCGCTTTTAGGGTTTTCTAGCAAAAAGAGAAAATCTTATTTTTCCAGTTATCTCGCTGCCGGCGAGGCTTGTATCCGTCATTTTTCACGAATACTATCTTCTTAGTATTCTTGAAATCTGAAAGAGATGAAGTTCATGATCCCTTATATATTAGCGAACATAAAAATATCGCGCTTCTGCTTTTGAAGAAAATATCGTGCTCTGTTGAATTGATATCAAATTACCAGGTCACATAGTCGAAAATAAACTTTTCGCTTTTAGGGTTTTCTAGCAAAAAGAGAAAATCTTATTTTTCCAGTTATCTCGCTGCCGGCGAGACTTGTATCCGTCATTTTTCACGAATACTATCTTCTTAGTATTCTTGAAATCTGAAAGAGATGAAGTTCATGATCCCTTATATATTAGCGAACATAAAAATATCGCGCTTCTGCTTTTGAAGAAAATATCGTGCTCTGTTGAATTGATATCAAATTACCAGGTCACATAGTCGAAAATAAACTTTTCGCTTTTAGGGTTTTCTAGCAAAAAGAGAAAATCTTATTTTTCCAATTATCTCGCTGCCGGCAAGACTTGTATCCGTCATTTTCACGAATACTATCTTTTTAGTATTCTTGAAATCTGGAAGAGATGAAGTTTATGATCCCTTATTTGTCAGCGAACAGAAAAATTTCGCGTTTTTGCTTTTGAAAAAAATATCCCGTGCTCTGCTAAGTTGATATCAAATAACCAGGTCACATATTCGAAAATTAACTTTTCGCTTTCAGGGTTTTCTAGCAAAAAGAAAAAATCTTATTTTTTCAATTATCTCGCTGCCGGCGAGACTTGTTTCCGTCGTATTTCACGAATACTATCTTCTTTGTATTCTTGAAATCTGGAAGAGATGAAGTTCATGATCCCTTATATAAAAGCGAACATAAAAATTTCGCGCTTTTGCTTTTGAAGAAAATATCTCGTGCTCTGTTAAGTTGATATCAAATAACCAAGTCACATATTCGAAAATTAACTTTTCGCTTTCAGGGTTTTCTAGCAAAAAGAGAAAATCTTATTTTTCCAATCATCTCGCTGCCGGCGAGACTTTTATCCGTCATTTTTCACGAACACTATCGTCTTAGTATTCTTGAAATCTGGAAGAGATGAAGTTTATGATCCCTCGTTTATCAGCGAAAATCAAAATTCCGCGGATTTGCTTCTGAGAAAAATATATCGTGCTCTGCTAAGTTGATATCAAATCACCAGGTCACATATTCGAAAATAAACTTTTCGCTTTTAGGGTTTTCTAGCAAAAAGAGAAAATCTTATTTTTCCAATTATCTCGCTGCCGGCGAGACTTGTATCCGTCATTTTCACGAATACTATCTTTTTAGTATTCTTGAAATCTGGAAGAGATGAAGTTTATGATCCCTTATTTGTCAGCGAACAAAAAAATTTCGCGTTTCTGCTTTTGAAAAAAATATCTCGTGCTCTGCTAAGTTGATATCAAATAACCAGGTCACATATTCGAAAATTAACTTTTCGCTTTCAGGGTTTTCTAGCAAAAAGAGAAAATCTTATTTTTTCAATCATCTCGCTGCCGGCGAGACTTGTATCCGTCGTATTTCACGAATACTATCTTCTTTGTATTCTTGAAATCTGGAAGAGATGAAGTTCATGATCCCTTATATAAAAGCGAACATAAAAATTTCGCGCTTTTGCTTTTGAAGAAAATATCTCGTGCTCTGTTAAGTTGATATCAAATTACCAGGTCACATATTCGAAAATTAACTTTTCGCTTTCAGGGTTTTCTAGCAAAAAGAGAAAATCTTATTTTTCCAATCATCTCGCTGCCGGCGAGACTTGTATACGTCATTTTTCACGAATACTATCTTCTTAGTATTCTTGAAATCTGGAAGAGATGAAGTTAATAATCCCTTATTAATCAGCTAACATAAAAATTTCGCGATTTTGTTTCTGAAAAAAATAACTCGTGCTCTGCTGAGTTGATATCAAATCACCAGGTCACATATTCGAAAATAAAATGGAGAACATGATCCCTTATATATTAGCGAACATAAAAATTTCACGCTTCTGCTTTTGAAGAAAATATCTCGTGCTGTGTTGAGTTGATATCAAATTACCAGGTCACATAGTCGAAAATTAACTTTTCGCTTTTAGGGTTTTCTAGCAAAAAGAGAAAATCTTATTTTTCCAGTTATCTCGCTGCCGGCTAGACTTGTATCCGTCATTTTTCACGAATACTATCTTCTTAGTATTCTTGAAATCTGAAAGAGATGAAGTTTATGATCCCTCGTTCATCAGCGAAAATCAAAATTCCGCGGATTTGCTTCTGAGAAAAATATATCGTGCTCTGCTAAGTTGATATCAAATCACCAGGTCACATATTCGAAAATAAACTTTTCGCTTTTAGGGTTTTCTAGCAAAAAGAGAAAATCTTATTTTTCCAATTATCTCGCTGCCAGCGAGACTTGTATCCGTCATTTTCACGAATACTATCTTTTTAGTATTCTTGAAATCTGGAAGAGATGAAGTTTATGATCCCTTATTTGTCAGCGAACAAAAAAATTTCGCGTTTTTACTTTTGAAAAAAACATCTCGTGCTCTGCTAAGTTGATATCAAATAACCAGGTCACATATTCGAAAATTAACTTTTCGCTTTCAGGGTTTTCTAGCAAAAAGAGAAAATCTTATTTTTCCAATTATCTCGCTGCCGGCGAGACTTGTATCCGTCATTTTCACGAATACTATCTTTTTAGTATTCTTGAAATCTGGAAGAGATGAAGTTTATGATCCCTTATATAAAAGCGAACATAAAAATTTCGCGCTTTTGCTTTTGAAGAAAATATCTCGTGCTCTGTTAAGTTGATATCAAATTACCAGGTCACATATTCGAAAATTAACTTTTCGCTTTCAGGGTTTTCTAGCAAAAAGAGAAAATCTTATTTTTCCAATTATCTCGCTGCCGGCGAGACTTGTATCCGTCATATTTCACGAATACTATCTTCTTTGTATTCTTGAAATCTGGAAGAGATGAAGTTTATGATCCCTTATATAAAAGCGAACATAAAAATTTCGCGCTTTTGCTTTTGAAGAAAATATCTCGTGCTCTGTTAAGTTGATATCAAATTACCAGCTCACATATTCGAAAATTAACTTTTCGCTTTCAGGGTTTTCTAGCAAAAAGAGAAAAGCTTATTTTTCCAATCAGTTCGCTGCCGGCGAGACTTGTATCCGTCATTTTTCACGAATACTATCTTCTTAGTATTCTTGAAATCTGGAAGAGATGAAGTTAATAATCCCTTATTTCGCGGTTTTGTTTCTGAAAAAAATATCTCGTGCTCTGCTGAGTTGATATCAAATCACCAGGTCACATATTCGAAAAAAAAAGGAGAACATGATCCCTTATATATTAGCGAACATAAAAATTTCACGCTTCTGCTTTTGAAGAAAATATCTCGTGCTCTGTTGAGTTGATATCAAATTACCAGGTCACATAGTCGAAAATTAACTTTTCGCTTTTAGGGTTTTCTAGCAAAAAGAGAAAATCTTATTTTTCCAGTTATCTCGCTGCCGGCCAGACTTGTATCCTAATATTTCACGAATACTATCTTCTTTGTATTCTTGAAATCTGGAAGAGATGAAGTTTATGATCCCTTATATATTAGCGAACATAAAAATTTCGCGCTTTTGCTTTTGAAGAAAATATCTCGTGCTCTGTTGAGTTGATATCAAATTACCAGGTCACATAGTCAAAAATTAACTTTTCGCTTTTAGGGTTTTCTGACAAAATCTTATTTTTCCAGTCATCTCGCGGCCGGCGAGACTTGTATCCGTCATATTTCACGAATACTATCTTCTTAGTTTTCTTGGAATCTGGAAGAGATGAAGTTTATGATCCCCCGTTTATCAGCGAAAATCAAAATTTCGCGGATTTGCTTCTGAGCAAAATATATCGTGCTCTGCTAAGTTGATATCAAATCACCAGGTCACATATTCGAAAATAAACTTTTCGCTTTTAGGGTTTTCTAGCAAAAAGAGAAAATCTTATTTTTCCAATTATCTCGCTGCCGGCGAGACTTGTATCCGTCATTTTCACGAATACTATCTTTTAAGTATTCTTGACATCTGGAAGAGATGAAGTTTATGATCCCTTATTTGTCAGCGAACAAAAAAATTTCGCGTTTTTGCTTTTGAAAAAAATATCTCGTGCTCTGCTAAGTTGATATCAAATAACCAGGTCACATATTCGAAAATTAACTTTTCGCTTTCAGGGTTTTCTAGCAAAAAGAGAAAATCTTATTTTTTCAATTATCTCGCTGCCGGCGAGACTTGTATCCGTCATTTTTCACGAATACTATCTTCTTTGTATTCTTGAAATCTGGAAGAGATGAAGTTCATGATCCCTTATATAAAAGCGAACATAAAAATTTCGCGCTTTTGCTTTTGAAGAAAATATCTCGTGCTCTGTTAAGTTGATATCAAATTACCAGGTCACATATTCGAAAATTAACTTTTCGCTTTCAGGGTTTTCTAGCAAAAAGAGAAAATCTCATTTTTCCAATCATCTCGCTTCCGGCGAGACTTGTATCCGTCATTTTTCACGAATACTATCTCTTAGTATTCTTGAAATCTGGAAGAGATGAAAATAATAATCCCTTATTTATCAGCTAACATAAAAATTTCGCGGTTTTGTTTCTGAAAAAAATATCTCGTGCTCTGCTGAGTTGATATCAAATCACCAGGTCACATATTCGAAAATAAAATGGAGATTATGATCCCTTATTTATTAGCGAACATAAAAATTTCACGCTTCTGCTTTCGAAGAAAATATCTCGTGCTCTGTTGAGTTGATATCAAATTACCAGGTCACATAGTCGAAAATTAACTTTTCGCTTTTAGGGTTTTCCACCAAAAGGAGAAAATCTTATTTTTCCAGTTATCTCGCTGCCGGCGAGACTTGTATCCGTCATTCTTCACGAATACTATCTTCTTAGTATTCTTGAAATCTGAAAGAGATGAAGTTTTTGATCCCTCGTTTATCAGCGAAAATCAAAATTCTGCAGATTTGCTTCTGAGAAAAATATATCGTGCTCTGCTAAGTTGATATCAAATCACCAGGTCACATATTCGAAAATAAACTTTTCGCTTTTAGGGTTTTCTAGCAAAAAGAGGAAATCTTATTTTTCCAATTATCTCGCTGCCGGCGAGACTTGTATCCGTCATTTTCACGAATACTATCTTTTTAGTATTCTTGAAATCTGGAAGAGATGAAGTTTATGATCCCTTATATAAAAGCGAACATAAAAATTTCGCGCTTTTGCTTTTGAAGAAAATATCTCGTGCTCTGTTAAGTTGATATCAAATTACCAGGTCACATATTCGAAAATTAACTTTTCGCTTTCAGGGTTTTCTAGCAAAAAGAGAAAATCTTATTTTTCCAATTATCTCGCTGCCGGCGAGACTTGTATCCGTCATATTTCACGAATACTATCTTCTTTGTATTCTTGAAATCTGGAAGAGATGAAGTTTATGATCCCTTATATAAAAGCGAACATAAAAATTTCGCGCTTTTGCTTTTGAAGAAAATATCTCGTGCTCTGTTAAGTTGATATCAAATTACCAGCTCACATATTCGAAAATTAACTTTTCGCTTTCAGGGTTTTCTAGCAAAAAGAGAAAATCTTATTTTTCCAATCAGTTCGCTGCCGGCGAGACTTGTATCCGTCATTTTTCACGAATACTATCTTCTTAGTATTCTTGAAATCTGGAAGAGATGAAGTTAATAATCCCTTATTAATCAGCTAACATAAAAATTTCGCGATTTTGTTTCTGAAAAAAATAACTCGTGCTCGGCTGAGTTGATATCAAATCACCAGGTCACATATTCGAAAATGAAATGGAGAACATGATCCCTTATATATTAGCGAACATAAAAATTTCACGCTTCTGCTTTTGAAGAAAATATCTCGTGCTCTGTTGAGTTGATATCAAATTACCAGGTCACATAGTCGAAAATTAACTTTTCGCTTTTAGGGTTTTCTAGCAAAAAGAGAAAATCTTATTTTTCCAGTTATCTCGCTGCCGGCGAGACTTGTATCCGTCATTTTTCACGAAAACTATCTTCTTAGTATTCTTGAAATCTGAAAGAGATGAAGTTTATGATCCCTCGTTCATCAGCGAAAATCAAAATTCCGCGGATTTGCTTCTGAGAAAAATATATCGTGCTCTGCTAAGTTGATATCAAATCACCAGGTCACATATTCGAAAATAAACTTTTCGCTTTTAGGGTTTTCTAGCAAAAAGAGAAAATCTTATTTTTCCAATTATCTCGCTGCCGGCGAGACTTGTATCCGTCATTTTCACGAATACTATCTTTTTAGTATTCTTGAAATCTGGAAGAGATGAAGTTTATGATCCCTTATTTGTCAGCGAAAAAAAATTTCGCGTTTTTACTTTTGAAAAAAATATCTCGTGCTCTGCTAAGTTGATATCAAATAACCAGGTCACATATTCGAAAATTAACTTTTCGCTTTCAGGGTTTTCTAGCAAAAAGAGAAAATCTTATTTTTCCAATTATCTCGCTGCCGGCGAGACTTGTATCCGTCATATTTCACGAATACTATCTTCTTTGTATTCTTGAAATCTGGAAGAGATGAAGTTTATGATCCCTTATATAAAAGCGAACATAAAAATTTCGCGCTTTTGCTTTTGAAGAAAATATCTCGTGCTCTGTTAAGTTGATATCAAATTACCAGGTCACATATTCGAAAATTAACTTTTCGCTTTCAGGGTTTTCTAGCAAAAAGAGAAAATCTTATTTTTCCAATCATCTCGCTGCCGGCGAGACTTGTATCCGTCATTTTTCACGAATACTATCTTCTTAGTATTCTTGAAATCTGGAAGAGATGAAGTTAATAATCCCTTATTTATCAGCTAACATATAAATTTCGCGGTTTTGTTTCTGAAAAAAATATCCCGTGCTCTGCTGAGTTGATATCAAATCACCAGGTCACATTTTCGAAAATAAAATGGAGAACATGATTCCTTATATATTAGCGAACATAAAAATTTCGAGCTTCTGCTTTTGAAGAAAATATCTCGTGCTCTGTTGAGCTGATATCAAATTACCAGGTCACATAGTCGAAAATAAACTTTTCGCTTTTAGGGTTTTCTAGCAAAAAGAGAAAATCTTATTTTTCCAGTTATCTCGCTGCCGGCGAGGCTTGTATCCGTCATTTTTCACGAATACTATCTTCTTAGTATTCTTGAAATCTGAAAGAGATGAAGTTCATGATCCCTTATATATTAGCGAACATAAAAATATCGCGCTTCTGCTTTTGAAGAAAATATCGTGCTCTGTTGAATTGATATCAAATTACCAGGTCACATAGTCGAAAATAAACTTTTCGCTTTTAGGGTTTTCTAGCAAAAAGAGAAAATCTTATTTTTCCAGTTATCTCGCTGCCGGCGAGACTTGTATCCGTCATTTTTCACGAATACTATCTTCTTAGTATTCTTGAAATCTGAAAGAGATGAAGTTCATGATCCCTTATATATTAGCGAACATAAAAATATCGCGCTTCTGCTTTTGAAGAAAATATCGTGCTCTGTTGAATTGATATCAAATTACCAGGTCACATAGTCGAAAATAAACTTTTCGCTTTTAGGGTTTTCTAGCAAAAAGAGAAAATCTTATTTTTCCAATTATCTCGCTGCCGGCAAGACTTGTATCCGTCATTTTCACGAATACTATCTTTTTAGTATTCTTGAAATCTGGAAGAGATGAAGTTTATGATCCCTTATTTGTCAGCGAACAGAAAAATTTCGCGTTTTTGCTTTTGAAAAAAATATCCCGTGCTCTGCTAAGTTGATATCAAATAACCAGGTCACATATTCGAAAATTAACTTTTCGCTTTCAGGGTTTTCTAGCAAAAAGAAAAAATCTTATTTTTTCAATTATCTCGCTGCCGGCGAGACTTGTTTCCGTCGTATTTCACGAATACTATCTTCTTTGTATTCTTGAAATCTGGAAGAGATGAAGTTCATGATCCCTTATATAAAAGCGAACATAAAAATTTCGCGCTTTTGCTTTTGAAGAAAATATCTCGTGCTCTGTTAAGTTGATATCAAATAACCAAGTCACATATTCGAAAATTAACTTTTCGCTTTCAGGGTTTTCTAGCAAAAAGAGAAAATCTTATTTTTCCAATCATCTCGCTGCCGGCGAGACTTTTATCCGTCATTTTTCACGAACACTATCGTCTTAGTATTCTTGAAATCTGGAAGAGATGAAGTTTATGATCCCTCGTTTATCAGCGAAAATCAAAATTCCGCGGATTTGCTTCTGAGAAAAATATATCGTGCTCTGCTAAGTTGATATCAAATCACCAGGTCACATATTCGAAAATAAACTTTTCGCTTTTAGGGTTTTCTAGCAAAAAGAGAAAATCTTATTTTTCCAATTATCTCGCTGCCGGCGAGACTTGTATCCGTCATTTTCACGAATACTATCTTTTTAGTATTCTTGAAATCTGGAAGAGATGAAGTTTATGATCCCTTATATAAAAGCGAACATAAAAATTTCGCGCTTTTGCTTTTGAAGAAAATATCTCGTGCTCTGTTAAGTTGATATCAAATTACCAGGTCACATATTCGAAAATTAACTTTTCGCTTTGAGGGTTTTCTAGCAAAAAGAGAAAATCTTATTTTTCCAATCATCTCGCTGCCGGCGAGACTTGTATCCGTTATTTTTCACGAATACTATCTTCTTAGTATTCTTGAAATCTGGAAGAGATGAAGTTAATAATCCCTTATTTATCAGCTAACATAAAAATTTCGCGGTTTTGTTTCTGAAAAAAATATCTCGTGCTCTGCTGAGTTGATATCAAATCACCAGGTCACATTTTCGAAAATAAAATGGAGAACATGATTCCTTATATATTAGCGAACAAAAAAATTTCGCGTTTCTGCTTTTGAAAAAAATATCTCGTGCTCTGCTAAGTTGATATCAAATAACCAAGTCACATATTCGAAAATTAACTTTTCGCTTTCAGGGTTTTCTAGCAAAAAGAGAAAATCTTATTTTTCCAGTTATCTCGCTGCCGGCGAGACTTGTATCCGTCATATTTCACGAATACTATCTTCTTTTTATTCTTGAAATCAGGAAAAGATGAAGTTTATGATCCCTTATATAAAAGCGAACATAAAAATTTCGCGCTTTTGCTTTTGAAGAAAATATCTCGTGCTCTGTTAAGTTGATATCAAATAACCAGGTCACATATTCGAAAATTAACTTTTCGCTTTCAGGGTTTTCTAGCAAAAAGAGAAAATCTTATTTTTTCAATCATCTCGCTGCCGGCGAGACTTGTATCCGTCGTATTTCACGAATACTATCTTCTTTGTATTCTTGAAATCTGGAAGAGATGAAGTTCATGATCCCTTATATAAAAGCGAACATAAAAATTTCGCGCTTTTGCTTTTGAAGAAAATATCTCGTGCTCTGTTAAGTTGATATCAAATTACCAGGTCACATATTCGAAAATTAACTTTTCGCTTTGAGGGTTTTCTAGCAAAAAGAGAAAATCTTATTTTTCCAATCATCTCGCTGCCGGCGAGACTTGTATCCGTTATTTTTCACGAATACTATCTTCTTAGTATTCTTGAAATCTGGAAGAGATGAAGTTAATAATCCCTTATTTATCAGCTAACATAAAAATTTCGCGGTTTTGTTTCTGAAAAAAATATCTCGTGCTCTGCTGAGTTGATATCAAATCACCAGGTCACATTTTCGAAAATAAAATGGAGAACATGATTCCTTATATATTAGCGAACATAAAAATTTCACGCTTCTGCTTTTGAAGAAAATATCTCGTGCTCTGTTGAGTTGATATCAAATTACCAGGTCACATAGTCGAAAATAAACTTTTCGCTTTTAGGGTTTTCTAGCAAAAAGAGAAAATCTTATTTTTCCAGTTATCTCGCTGCCGGCGAGACTTGTATCCGTCATTTTTCACGAATACTATCTTCTTAGTATTCTTGAAATCTGAAAGAGATGAAGTTCATGATCCCTTATATATTAGCGAACATAAAAATATCGCGCTTCTGCTTTTGGAGAAAATATCGTGCTCTGTTGAGTTGATATCAAATGACCAGGTCACATAGTCGAAAATTAACTTTTCGCTTTTAGGGTTTTCTAGCAAAATGAGAAAATCTTATTTTTCCAGTTATCTCGCTGCCGGCGAGACTTGTATCCGTCATATTTCACGAATACTATCTTCTTTGTATTCTTGAAATCTGGAAGAGATGAAGTTTATGATCCCTTATTTGTCAGCGAACAAAAAAATTTCGCGTTTTTGCTTTTGAAAAAAATATCTCGTGCTCTGCTAAGTTGATATCAAATTACCAGGTCACATAGTCGAAAATAAACTTTTCGCTTTTAGGGTTTTCTAGCAAAAAGAGAAAATCTTATTTTTCCAATTATCTCGCTGCCGACAAGACTTGTATCCGTCATTTTTCACGAATACTATCTTCTTAGTATTCTTGAAATCTGGAAGAGATGAAGTTAATAATCCCTTATTTATCAGCTAACATAAAAATTTCGCGGTTTTGTTTCTGAGAAAAATATATCGTGCTCTGCTAAGTTGATATCAAATCACCAGGTCACATATTCGAAAATAAACTTTTCGCTTTTAGGGTTTTCTAGCAAAAAGAGAAAATCTTATTTTTCCAATTATCTCGCTGCCGGCGAGACTTGTATCCGTCATTTTCACGAATACTATCTTTTTAGTATTCTTGAAATCTGGAAGAGATGAAGTTTATGATCCCTTATATAAAAGCGAACATAAAAATTTCGCGCTTTTGCTTTTGAAGAAAATATCTCGTGCTCTGTTAAGTTGATATCAAATTACCAGGTCACATATTCGAAAATTAACTTTTCGCTTTCAGGGTTTTCTAGCAAAAAGAGAAAATCCTATTTTTCCAATCATCTCGCTGCCGGCGAGACTTGTATCCGTCATTTTTCACGAATACTATCTTCTTAGTATTCTTGATATCTGGAAGAGATGAAGTTAATAATCCCTTATTTATCAGCTAACATGAAAATTTCGCGGTTTTGTTTCTGAAAAAAATATCTCGTGCTCTGCTGAGTTGATATCAAATCACCAGGTCACATATTCGAAAATAAAATGGAGAACATGATCCCTTATATATTAGCGAACATAAAAATTTCACGCTTCTGCTTTTGAAGAAAATATCTCGTGCTCTGTTGAGTTGATATCAAATTACCAGGTCACATAGTCGAAAATTAACTTTTCGCTTTTAGAGTTTTCTAGCAAAATGAGAAAATCTTATTTTTCCAGTTATCTTGCTGCCGGCGAGACTTGTATCCGTCATATTTCACGAATACTATCTTCTTTGTATTCTTGAAATCTGGAAGAGATGAAGTTTATGATCCCTTATATATTAGCGAACATAAAAATTTCGCGCTTTTGCTTTTGAAGAAAATATCTCGTGCTCTGTTGAGTTGATATCAAATTACCAGGTCACATAGTCGAAAATTAACTTTTCGCTTTTAGGGTTTTCTAGCAAAAAGAGAAAATCTTATTTTTCCAGTTATCTCGCTGCCGGCGAGACTTGTATCCGTCATTTTTCACGAACACTATCTTCTTAGTATTCTTGAAATCTGGAAGAGATGAAGTTAATAATCCCTTATTCATCAGCTAACATAAAAATTCCGCGGTTTTGTTTCTGAAAAAAATATCTCGTGCTCTGCTGAGTTGATATCAAATCACCAGGTCACATATTCGAAAATAAAATGGAGAACATGATCCCTTATATATTAGCGAACATAAAAATTTCGCGCTTTTGCTTTTGAAGAAAATATCTCGTGCTCTGTTGAGCTGATATCAAATTACCAGGTCACATAGTCGAAAATAAACTTTTCGCTTTTAGGGTTTTCTAGCAAAAAGAGAAAATCTTATTTTTCCAATTATCTCGCTGCCGGCAAGACTTGTATCCGTCATTTTCACGAATACTATCTTTTTAGTATTCTTGAAATCTGGAAGAGATGAAGTTTATGATCCCTCATTTGTCAGCGAACAGAAAAATTTCGCGTTTTTGCTTTTGAAAAAAATATCTCGTGCTCTGCTAAGTTGATATCAAATAACCAGGTCACATATTCGAAAATTAACTTTTCGCTTTCAGGGTTTTCTAGCAAAAAGAGAAAATCTTATTTTTTCAATCATCTCGCTGCCGGCGAGACTTGTATCCGTCGTATTTCACGAATACTATCTTCTTTGTATTCTTGAAATCTGGAAGAGATGAAGTTCATGATCCCTTATATAAAAGCGAACATAAAAATTTCGCGCTTTTGCTTTTGAAGAAAATATCTCGTGCTCTGTTAAGTTGATATCAAATTACCAGGTCACATATTCGAAAATTAACTTTTCGCTTTCAGGGTTTTCTAGCAAAAAGAGAAAATCTTATTTTTCCAATCATCTCGCTGCCGGCGAGACTTGTATACGTCATTTTTCACGAATACTATCTTCTTAGTATTCTTGAAATCTGGAAGAGATGAAGTTAATAATCCCTTATTAATCAGCTAACATAAAAATTTCGCGATTTTGTTTCTGAAAAAAATAACTCGTGCTCTGCTGAGTTGATATCAAATCACCAGGTCACATATTCGAAAATAAAATGGAGAACATGATCCCTTATATATTAGCGAACATAAAAATTTCACGCTTCTGCTTTTGAAGAAAATATCTCGTGCTGTGTTGAGTTGATATCAAATTACCAGGTCACATAGTCGAAAATTAACTTTTCGCTTTTAGGGTTTTCTAGCAAAAAGAGAAAATCTTATTTTTCCAGTTATCTCGCTGCCGGCGAGACTTGTATCCGTCATTTTTCACGAATACTATCTTCTTAGTATTCTTGAAATCTGAAAGAGATGAAGTTTATGATCCCTCGTTCATCAGCGAAAATCAAAATTCCGCGGATTTGCTTCTGAGAAAAATATATCGTGCTCTGCTAAGTTGATATCAAATCACCAGGTCACATATTCGAAAATAAACTTTTCGCTTTTAGGGTTTTCTAGCAAAAAGAGAAAATCTTATTTTTCCAATTATCTCGCTGCCGGCGAGACTTGTATCCGTCATTTTCACGAATACTATCTTTTTAGTATTCTTGAAATCTGGAAGAGATGAAGTTTATGATCCCTTATTTGTCAGCGAACAAAAAAATTTCTCGTTTTTACTTTTGAAAAAAATATCTCGTGCTCTGCTAAGTTGATATCAAATAACCAGGTCACATATTCGAAAATTAACTTTTCGCTTTCAGGGTTTTCTAGCAAAAAGAGAAAATCTTATTTTTTCAATCATCTCGCTGCCGGCGAGACTTGTATCCGTCGTATTTCACGAATACTATCTTCTTTGTATTCTTGAAATCTGGAAGAGATGAAGTTTATGATCCCTTATATAAAAGCGAACATAAAAATTTCGCGCTTTTGCTTTTGAAGAAAATATCTCGTGCTCTGTTAAGTTGATATCAAATTACCAGGTCACATATTCGAAAATTAACTTTTCGCTTTCAGGGTTTTCTAGCAAAAAGAGAAAATCTTATTTTTCCAATTATCTCGCTGCCGGCGAGACTTGTATCCGTCATATTTCACGAATACTATCTTCTTTGTATTCTTGAAATCTGGAAGAGATGAAGTTTATGATCCCTTATATAAAAGCGAACATAAAAATTTCGCGCTTTTGCTTTTGAAGAAAATATCTCGTGCTCTGTTAAGTTGATATCAAATTACCAGCTCACATATTCGAAAATTAACTTTTCGCTTTCAGGGTTTTCTAGCAAAAAGAGAAAAGCTTATTTTTCCAATCAGTTCGCTGCCGGCGAGACTTGTATCCGTCATTTTTCACGAATACTATCTTCTTAGTATTCTTGAAATCTGGAAGAGATGAAGTTAATAATCCCTTATTTATCAGCTAACATAAAAATTTCGCGGTTTTGTTTCTGAAAAAAATATCTCGTGCTCTGCTGAGTTGATATCAAATCACCAGGTCACATATTCGAAAAAAAATGGAGAACATGATCCCTTATATATTAGCGAACATAAAAATTTCACGCTTCTGCTTTTGAAGAAAATATCTCGTGCTCTGTTGAGTTGATATCAAATTACCAGGTCACATAGTCGAAAATTAACTTTTCGCTTTTAGGGTTTTCTAGCAAAAAGAGAAAATCTTATTTTTCCAGTTATCTCGCTGCCGGCGAGACTTGTATCCGTCATTTTTCACGAATACTATCTTCTTTGTATTCTTGAAATCTGGAAGAGATGAAGTTTAAGATCCCTTATATAAAAGCGAACATAAAAATTTCGCGCTTTTGCTTTTGAAGAAAATATCTCGTGCTCTGTTAACTTGATATCAAATTACCAGGTCACATATTCGAAAATTAACTTTTCGCTTTCAGGGTTTTTTAGCAAAAAGAGAAAATCTTATTTTTCCAATCATCTCGCTGCCGACAAGACTTATATCCGTCATTTTTCACGAATACTATCTTCTTAGTATTCTTGAAATCTGGAAGAGATGAAGTTAATAATCCCTTATTTATCAGCTAACATAAAAATTTCGCGGTTTTGTTTCTGAAAAAAATATCTCGTGCTCTGCTAAGTTGATATCAAATCACCAGGTCACATATTCGAAAATAAAATGGAGAACATGATCCCTTATATATTAGCGAACATAAAAATTTCGCGCTTTTGCTTTTGAAGAAAATATCTCGTGCTCTGTTAAGTTGATATCAAATTACCAGGTCACATATTCGAAAATTAACTTTTCGCTTTCAGGGTTTTCTAGCAAAAAGAGAAAATCCTATTTTTCCAATCATCTCGCTGCCGGCGAGACTTGTATCCGTCATTTTTCACGAATACTATCTTCTTAGTATTCTTGATATCTGGAAGAGATGAAGTTAATAATCCCTTATTTATCAGCTAACATGAAAATTTCGCGGTTTTGTTTCTGAAAAAAATATCTCGTGCTCTGCTGAGTTGATATCAAATCACCAGGTCACATATTCGAAAATAAAATGGAGAACATGATCCCTTATATATTAGCGAACATAAAAATTTCACGCTTCTGCTTTTGAAGAAAATATCTCGTGCTCTGTTGAGTTGATATCAAATTACCAGGTCACATAGTCGAAAATTAACTTTTCGCTTTTAGAGTTTTCTAGCAAAATGAGAAAATCTTATTTTTCCAGTTATCTTGCTGCCGGCGAGACTTGTATCCGTCATATTTCACGAATACTATCTTCTTTGTATTCTTGAAATCTGGAAGAGATGAAGTTTATGATCCCTTATATATTAGCGAACATAAAAATTTCGCGCTTTTGCTTTTGAAGAAAATATCTCGTGCTCTGTTAAGTTGATATCAAATTACCAGGTCACATAGTCGAAAATTAACTTTTCGCTTTTAGGGTTTTCTAGCAAAAAGAGAAAATCTTATTTTTCCAGTTATCTCGCTGCCGGCGAGACTTGTATCCGTCATTTTTCACGAACACTATCTTCTTAGTATTCTTGAAATCTGGAAGAGATGAAGTTAATAATCCCTTATTCATCAGCTAACATAAAAATTCCGCGGTTTTGTTTCTGAAAAAAATATCTCGTGCTCTGCTGAGTTGATATCAAATCACCAGGTCACATATTCGAAAATAAAATGGAGAACATGATCCCTTATATATTAGCGAACATAAAAATTTCGCGCTTTTGCTTTTGAAGAAAATATCTCGTGCTCTGTTGAGCTGATATCAAATTACCAGGTCACATAGTCGAAAATAAACTTTTCGCTTTTAGGGTTTTCTAGCAAAAAGAGAAAATCTTATTTTTCCAATTATCTCGCTGCCGGCAAGACTTGTATCCGTCATTTTCACGAATACTATCTTTTTAGTATTCTTGAAATCTGGAAGAGATGAAGTTTATGATCCCTCATTTGTCAGCGAACAGAAAAATTTCGCGTTTTTGCTTTTGAAAAAAATATCTCGTGCTCTGCTAAGTTGATATCAAATAACCAGGTCACATATTCGAAAATTAACTTTTCGCTTTCAGGGTTTTCTAGCAAAAAGAGAAAATCTTATTTTTTCAATCATCTCGCTGCCGGCGAGACTTGTATCCGTCGTATTTCACGAATACTATCTTCTTTGTATTCTTGAAATCTGGAAGAGATGAAGTTCATGATCCCTTATATAAAAGCGAACATAAAAATTTCGCGCTTTTGCTTTTGAAGAAAATATCTCGTGCTCTGTTAAGTTGATATCAAATTACCAGGTCACATATTCGAAAATTAACTTTTCGCTTTCAGGGTTTTCTAGCAAAAAGAGAAAATCTTATTTTTCCAATCATCTCGCTGCCGGCGAGACTTGTATACGTCATTTTTCACGAATACTATCTTCTTAGTATTCTTGAAATCTGGAAGAGATGAAGTTAATAATCCCTTATTAATCAGCTAACATAAAAATTTCGCGATTTTGTTTCTGAAAAAAATAACTCGTGCTCTGCTGAGTTGATATCAAATCACCAGGTCACATATTCGAAAATAAAATGGAGAACATGATCCCTTATATATTAGCGAACATAAAAATTTCACGCTTCTGCTTTTGAAGAAAATATCTCGTGCTGTGTTGAGTTGATATCAAATTACCAGGTCACATAGTCGAAAATTAACTTTTCGCTTTTAGGGTTTTCTAGCAAAAAGAGAAAATCTTATTTTTCCAGTTATCTCGCTGCCGGCGAGACTTGTATCCGTCATTTTTCACGAATACTATCTTCTTAGTATTCTTGAAATCTGAAAGAGATGAAGTTTATGATCCCTCGTTCATCAGCGAAAATCAAAATTCCGCGGATTTGCTTCTGAGAAAAATATATCGTGCTCTGCTAAGTTGATATCAAATCACCAGGTCACATATTCGAAAATAAACTTTTCGCTTTTAGGGTTTTCTAGCAAAAAGAGAAAATCTTATTTTTCCAATTATCTCGCTGCCGGCGAGACTTGTATCCGTCATTTTCACGAATACTATCTTTTTAGTATTCTTGAAATCTGGAAGAGATGAAGTTTATGATCCCTTATTTGTCAGCGAACAAAAAAATTTCGCGTTTTTACTTTTGAAAAAAATATCTCGTGCTCTGCTAAGTTGATATCAAATAACCAGGTCACATATTCGAAAATTAACTTTTCGCTTTCAGGGTTTTCTAGCAAAAAGAGAAAATCTTATTTTTCCAATTATCTCGCTGCCGGCGAGACTTGTATCCGTCATTTTCACGAATACTATCTTTTTAGTATTCTTGAAATCTGGAAGAGATGAAGTTTATGATCCCTTATATAAAAGCGAACATAAAAATTTCGCGCTTTTGCTTTTGAAGAAAATATCTCGTGCTCTGTTAAGTTGATATCAAATTACCAGGTCACATATTCGAAAATTAACTTTTCGCTTTCAGGGTTTTCTAGCAGAAAGAGAAAATCTTATTTTTCCAATTATCTCGCTGCCGGCGAGACTTGTATCCGTCATATTTCACGAATACTATCTTCTTTGTATTCTTGAAATCTGGAAGAGATGAAGTTTATGATCCCTTATATAAAAGCGAACATAAAAATTTCGCGCTTTTTCTTTTGAAGAAAATATCTCGTGCTCTGTTAAGTTGATATCAAATTACCAGCTCACATATTCGAAAATTAACTTTTCGCTTTCAGGGTTTTCTAGCAAAAAGAGAAAAGCTTATTTTTCCAATCAGTTCGCTGCCGGCGAGACTTGTATCCGTCATTTTTCACGAATACTATCTTCTTAGTATTCTTGAAATCTGGAAGAGATGAAGTTAATAATCCCTTATTTATCAGCTAACATAAAAATTTCGCGGTTTTGTTTCTGAAAAAAATATCTCGTGCTCTGCTGAGTTGATATCAAATCACCAGGTCACATATTCGAAAAAAAATGGAGAACATGATCCCTTATATATTAGCGAACATAAAAACTTCACGCTTCTGCTTTTGAAGAAAATATCTCGTGCTCTGTTGAGTTGATATCAAATTACCAGGTCACATAGTCGAAAATTAACTTTTCGCTTTTAGGGTTTTCTAGCAAAAAGAGAAAATCTTATTTTTCCAGTTATCTCGCTGCCGGCCAGACTTGTATCCTAATATTTCACGAATACTATCTTCTTTGTATTCTTGAAATCTGGAAGAGATGAAGTTTATGATCCCTTATATATTAGCGAACATAAAAATTTCGCGCTTTTGCTTTTGAAGAAAATATCTCGTGCTCTGTTGAGTTGATATCAAATTACCAGGTCACATAGTCAAAAATTAACTTTTCGCTTTTAGGGTTTTCTGACAAAATCTTATTTTTCCAATCATCTCGCGGCCGGCGAGACTTGTATCCGTCATATTTCACGAATACTATCTTCTTAGTTTTCTTGGAATCTGGAAGAGATGAAGTTTATGATCCCCCGTTTATCAGCGAAAATCAAAATTTCGCGGATTTGCTTCTGAGCAAAATATATCGTGCTCTGCTAAGTTGATATCAAATCACCAGGTCACATATTCGAAAATAAACTTTTCGCCTTTAGGGTTTTCTAGCAAAAAGAGAAAATCTTATTTTTCCAATTATCTCGCTGCCGGCGAGACTTGTATCCGTCATTTTCACGAATACTATCTTTTAAGTATTCTTGACATCTGGAAGAGATGAAGTTTATGATACCTTATTTGTCAGCGAACAAAAAAATTTCGCGTTTTTGCTTTTGAAAAAAATATCTCGTGCTCTGCTAAGTTGATATCAAATAACCAGGTCACATATTCGAAAATTAACTTTTCGCTTTCAGGGTTTTCTAGCAAAAAGAGAAAATCTTATTTTTCCAATCATCTCGCTTCCGGCGAGACTTGTATCCGTCATTTTTCACGAATACTATCTTCTTAGTAATCTTGAAATCTGGAAGAGATGAAAATAATAATCCCTTATTTATCAGCTTACATAAAAATTTCGCGGTTTTGTTTCTGAAAAAAATATCTCGTGCTCTGCTGAGTTGATATCAAATCACCAGGTCACATATTCGAAAATAAAATGGAGATTATGATCCCTTATTTATTAGCGAACATAAAAATTTCACGCTTCTGCTTTCGAAGAAAATATCTCGTGCTCTGTTGAGTTGATATCAAATTACCAGGTCACATAGTCGAAAATTAACTTTTCGCTTTTAGGGTTTTCTAGCAAAAGGAGAAAATCTTATTTTTCCAGTTATCTCGCTGCCGGCGAGACTTGTATCCGTCATTTTTCACGAATACTATCTTCTTAGTATTCTTGAAATCTGAAAGAGATGAAGTTTATGATCCCTCGTTTATCAGCGAAAATCAAAATTCTGCAGATTTGCTTCTGAGAAAAATATATCGTGCTCTGCTAAGTTGATATCAAATCACCAGGTCACATATTCGAAAATAAACTTTTCGCTTTTAGGGTTTTCTAGCAAAAAGAGGAAATCTTATTTTTCCAATTATCTCGCTGCCGGCGAGACTTGTATCCGTCATTTTCACGAATACTATCTTTTTAGTATTCTTGAAATCTGGAAGAGATGAAGTTTATGATCCCTTATATAAAAGCGAACATAAAAATTTCGCGCTTTTGCTTTTGAAGAAAATATCTCGTGCTCTGTTAAGTTGATATCAAATTACCAGGTCACATATTCGAAAATTAACTTTTCGCTTTCAGGGTTTTCTAGCAAAAAGAGAAAATCTTATTTTTCCAATTATCTCGCTGCCGGCGAGACTTGTATCCGTCATATTTCACGAATACTATCTTCTTTGTATTCTTGAAATCTGGAAGAGATGAAGTTTATGATCCCTTATATAAAAGCGAACATAAAAATTTCGCGCTTTTGCTTTTGAAGAAAATATCTCGTGCTCTGTTAAGTTGATATCAAATTACCAGCTCACATATTCGAAAATTAACTTTTCGCTTTCAGGGTTTTCTAGCAAAAAGAGAAAATCTTATTTTTCCAATCAGTTCGCTGCCGGCGAGACTTGTATCCGTCATTTTTCACGAATACTATCTTCTTAGTATTCTTGAAATCTGAAAGAGATGAAGTTAATAATCCCTTATTAATCAGCTAACATAAAAATTTCGCGATTTTGTTTCTGAAAAAAATAACTCGTGCTCGGCTGAGTTGATATCAAATCACCAGGTCACATATTCGAAAATGAAATGGAGAACATGATCCCTTATATATTAGCGAACATAAAAATTTCACGCTTCTGCTTTTGAAGAAAATATCTCGTGCTCTGTTGAGTTGATATCAAATTACCAGGTCACATAGTCGAAAATTAACTTTTCGCTTTTAGGGTTTTCTAGCAAAAAGAGAAAATCTTATTTTTCCAGTTATCTTGCTGCCGGCGAGACTTGTATCCGTCATTTTTCACGAAAACTATCTTCTTAGTATTCTTGAAATCTGAAAGAGATGAAGTTTATGATCCCTCGTTCATCAGCGAAAATCAAAATTCCGCGGATTTGCTTCTGAGAAAAATATATCGTGCTCTGCTAAGTTGATATCAAATCACCAGGTCACATATTCGAAAATAAACTTTTCGCTTTTAGGGTTTTCTAGCAAAAAGAGAAAATCTTATTTTTCCAATTATCTCGCTGCCGGCGAGACTTGTATCCGTCATTTTCACGAATACTATCTTTTTAGTATTCTTGAAATCTGGAAGAGATGAAGTTTATGATCCCTCATTTGTCAGCGAACAGAAAAATTTCGCGTTTTTGCTTTTGAAAAAAATATCTCGTGCTCTGCTAAGTTGATATCAAATAACCAGGTCACATATTCGAAAATTAACTTTTCGCTTTCAGGGTTTTCTAGCAAAAAGAGAAAATCTTATTTTTTCAATCATCTCGCTGCCGGCGAGACTTGTATCCGTCGTATTTCACGAATACTATCTTCTTTGTATTCTTGAAATCTGGAAGAGATGAAGTTCATGATCCCTTATATAAAAGCGAACATAAAAATTTCGCGCTTTTGCTTTTGAAGAAAATATCTCGTGCTCTGTTAAGTTGATATCAAATTACCAGGTCACATATTCGAAAATTAACTTTTCGCTTTCAGGGTTTTCTAGCAAAAAGAGAAAATCTTAATTTTCCAATCATCTCGCTGCCGGCGAGACTTGTATACGTCATTTTTCACGAATACTATCTTCTTAGTATTCTTGAAATCTGGAAGAGATGAAGTTAATAATCCCTTATTAATCAGCTAACATAAAAATTTCGCGATTTTGTTTCTGAAAAAAATAACTCGTGCTCTGCTGAGTTGATATCAAATCACCAGGTCACATATTCGAAAATAAAATGGAGAACATGATCCCTTATATATTAGCGAACATAAAAATTTCACGCTTCTGCTTTTGAAGAAAATATCTCGTGCTGTGTTGAGTTGATATCAAATTACCAGGTCACATAGTCGAAAATTAACTTTTCGCTTTTAGGGTTTTCTAGCAAAAAGAGAAAATCTTATTTTTCCAGTTATCTCGCTGCCGGCGAGACTTGTATCCGTCATTTTTCACGAATACTATCTTCTTAGTATTCTTGAAATCTGAAAGAGATGAAGTTTATGATCCCTCGTTCATCAGCGAACATCAAAATTCCGCGGATTTGCTTCTGAGAAAAATATATCGTGCTCTGCTAAGTTGATATCAAATCACCAGGTCACATATTCGAAAATAAACTTTTCGCTTTTAGGGTTTTCTAGCAAAAAGAGAAAATCTTATTTTTCCAATTATCTCGCTGCCGGCGAGACTTGTATCCGTCATTTTCACGAATACTATCTTTTTAGTATTCTTGAAATCTGGAAGAGATGAAGTTTATGATCCCTTATTTGTCAGCGAACAAAAAAATTTCGCGTTTTTACTTTTGAAAAAAATATCTCGTGCTCTGCTAAGTTGATATCAAATAACCAGGTCACATATTCGAAAATTAACTTTTCGCTTTCAGGGTTTTCTAGCAAAAAGAGAAAATCTTATTTTCCAATTATCTCGCTGCCGGCGAGACTTGTATCCGTCATTTTCACGAATACTATCTTTTTAGTATTCTTGAAATCTGGAAGAGATGAAGTTTATGATCCCTTATATAAAAGCGAACATAAAAATTTCGCGCTTTTGCTTTTGAAGAAAATATCTCGTGCTCTGTTAAGTTGATATCAAATTACCAGGTCACATATTCGAAAATTAACTTTTCGCTTTCAGGGTTTTCTAGCAAAAAGAGAAAATCTTATTTTTCCAATTATCTCGCTGCCGGCGAGACTTGTATCCGTCATATTTCACGAATACTATCTTCTTTGTATTCTTGAAATCTGGAAGAGATGAAGTTTATGATCCCTTATATAAAAGCGAACATAAAAATTTCGCGCTTTTGCTTTTGAAGAAAATATCTCGTGCTCTGTTAAGTTGATATCAAATTACCAGCTCACATATTCGAAAATTAACTTTTCGCTTTCAGGGTTTTCTAGCAAAAAAAAAAAAAGCTTATTTTTCCAATCAGTTCGCTGCCGGCGAGACTTGTATCCGTCATTTTTCACGAATACTATCTTCTTAGTATTCTTGAAATCTGGAAGAGATGAAGTTAATAATCCCTTATTTATCAGCTAACATAAAAATTTCGCGGTTTTGTTTCTGAAAAAAATATCTCGTGCTCTGCTGAGTTGATATCAAATCACCAGGTCACATATTCGAAAAAAAATGGAGAACATGATCCCTTATATATAAGCGAACATAAAAATTTCACGCTTCTGCTTTTGAAGAAAATATCTCGTGCTCTGTTGAGTTGATATCAAATTACCAGGTCACATAGTCGAAAATTAACTTTTCGCTTTTAGGGTTTTCTAGCAAAAAGAGAAAATCTTATTTTTCCAGTTATCTCGCTGCCGGCCAGACTTGTATCCTAATATTTCACGAATACTATCTTCTTTGTATTCTTGAAATCTGGAAGAGATGAAGTTTATGATCCCTTATATATTAGCGAACATAAAAATTTCGCGCTTTTGCTTTTGAAGAAAATATCTCGTGCTCTGTTGAGTTGATATCAAATTACCAGGTCACATAGTCAAAAATTAACTTTTCGCTTTTAGGGTTTTCTGACAAAATCTTATTTTTCCAATCATCTCGCGGCCGGCGAGACTTGTATCCGTCATATTTCACGAATACTATCTTCTTAGTTTTCTTGGAATCTGGAAGAGATGAAGTTTATGATCCCCCGTTTATCAGCGAAAATCAAAATTTCGCGGATTTGCTTCTGAGCAAAATATATCGTGCTCTGCTAAGTTGATATCAAATCACCAGGTCACATATTCGAAAATAAACTTTTCGCTTTTAGGGTTTTCTAGCAAAAAGAGAAAATCTTATTTTTCCAATTATCTCGCTGCCGGCGAGACTTGTATCCGTCATTTTCACGAATACTATCTTTTAAGTATTCTTGACATCTGGAAGAGATGAAGTTTATGATACCTTATTTGTCAGCGAACAAAAAAATTTCGCGTTTTTGCTTTTGAAAAAAATATCTCGTGCTCTGCTAAGTTGATATCAAATAACCAGGTCATATATTCGAAAATTAACTTTTCGCTTTCAGGGTTTTCTAGCAAAAAGAGAAAATCTTATTTTTCCAATCATCTCGCTTCCGGCGAGACTTGTATCCGTCATTTTTCACGAATACTATCTTCTTAGTAATCTTGAAATCTGGAAGAGATGAAAATAATAATCCCTTATTTATCAGCTTACATAAAAATTTCGCGGTTTTGTTTCTGAAAAAAATATCTCGTGCTCTGCTGAGTTGATATCAAATCACCAGGTCACATATTCGAAAATAAAATGGAGATTATGATCCCTTATTTATTAGCGAACATAAAAATTTCACGCTTCTGCTTTCGAAGAAAATATCTCGTGCTCTGTTGAGTTGATATCAAATTACCAGGTCACATAGTCGAAAATTAACTTTTCGCTTTTAGGGTTTTCTAGCAAAAGGAGAAAATCTTATTTTTCCAGTTATCTCGCTGCCGGCGAGACTTGTATCCGTCATTTTTCACGAATACTATCTTCTTAGTATTCTTGAAATCTGAAAGAGATGAAGTTTATGATCCCTCGTTTATCAGCGAAAATCAAAATTCTGCAGATTTGCTTCTGAGAAAAATATATCGTGCTCTGCTAAGTTGATATCAAATCACCAGGTCACATATTCGAAAATAAACTTTTCGCTTTTAGGGTTTTCTAGCAAAAAGAGGAAATCTTATTTTTCCAATTATCTCGCTGCCGGCGAGACTTGTATCCGTCATTTTCACGAATACTATCTTTTTAGTATTCTTGAAATCTGGAAGAGATGAAGTTTATGATCCCTTATATAAAAGCGAACATAAAAATTTCGCGCTTTTGCTTTTGAAGAAAATATCTCGTGCTCTGTTAAGTTGATATCAAATTACCAGGTCACATATTCGAAAATTAACTTTTCGCTTTCAGGGTTTTCTAGCAAAAAGAGAAAATCTTATTTTTCCAATTATCTCGCTGCCGGCGAGACTTGTATCCGTCATATTTCACGAATACTATCTTCTTTGTATTCTTGAAATCTGGAAGAGATGAAGTTTATGATCCCTTATATAAAAGCGAACATAAAAATTTCGCGCTTTTGCTTTTGAAGAAAATATCTCGTGCTCTGTTAAGTTGATATCAAATTACCAGCTCACATATTCGAAAATTAACTTTTCGCTTTCAGGGTTTTCTAGCAAAAAGAGAAAATCTTATTTTTCCAATCAGTTCGCTGCCGGCGAGACTTGTATCCGTCATTTTTCACGAATACTATCTTCTTAGTATTCTTGAAATCTGAAAGAGATGAAGTTAATAATCCCTTATTAATCAGCTAACATAAAAATTTCGCGATTTTGTTTCTGAAAAAAATAACTCGTGCTCGGCTGAGTTGATATCAAATCACCAGGTCACATATTCGAAAATGAAATGGAGAACATGATCCCTTATATATTAGCGAACATAAAAATTTCACGCTTCTGCTTTTGAAAAAAATATCTCGTGCTCTGTTGAGTTGATATCAAATTACCAGGTCACATAGTCGAAAATTAACTTTTCGCTTTTAGGGTTTTCTAGCAAAAAGAGAAAATCTTATTTTTCCAGTTATCTTGCTGCCGGCGAGACTTGTATCCGTCATTTTTCACGAAAACTATCTTCTTAGTATTCTTGAAATCTGAAAGAGATGAAGTTTATGATCCCTCGTTCATCAGCGAAAATCAAAATTCCGCGGATTTGCTTCTGAGAAAAATATATCGTGCTCTGCTAAGTTGATATCAAATCACCAGGTCACATATTCGAAAATAAACTTTTCGCTTTTAGGGTTTTCTAGCAAAAAGAGAAAATCTTATTTTTCCAATTATCTCGCTGCCGGCGAGACTTGTATCCGTCATTTTCACGAATACTATCTTTTTAGTATTCTTGAAATCTGGAAGAGATGAAGTTTATGATCCCTTATTTGTCAGCGAACAAAAAAATTTCGCGTTTTTACTTTTGAAAAAAATATCTCGTGCTCTGCTAAGTTGATATCAAATAACCAGGTCACATATTCGAAAATTAACTTTTCGCTTTCAGGGTTTTCCAGCAAAAAGAGAAAATCTTATTTTTCCAATTATCTCGCTGCCGGCGAGACTTGTATCCGTCATTTTCACGAATACTATCTTTTTAGTATTCTTGAAATCTGGAAGAGATGAAGTTTATAATCCCTTATATAAAAGCGAACATAAAAATTTCGCGCTTTTGCTTTTGAAGAAAATATCTCGTGCTCTGTTAAGTTGATATCAAATTACCAGGTCACATATTCGAAAATTAACTTTTCGCTTTCAGGGTTTTCTAGCAAAAAGAGAAAATCTTATTTTTCCAATTATCTCGCTGCCGGCGAGACTTGTATCCGTCATATTTCACGAATACTATCTTCTTTGTATTCTTGAAATCTGGAAGAGATGAAGTTTATGATCCCTTATATAAAAGCGAACATAAAAATTTCGCGCTTTTGCTTTTGAAGAAAATATCTCGTGCTCTGTTAAGTTGATATCAAATTACCAGCTCACATATTCGAAAATTAACTTTTCGCTTTCAGGGTTTTCTAGCAAAAAGAGAAAAGCTTATTTTTCCAATCAGTTCGCTGCCGGCGAGACTTGTATCCGTCATTTTTCACGAATACTATCTTCTTAGTATTCTTGAAATCTGGAAGAGATGAAGTTAATAATCCCTTATTTATCAGCTAACATAAAAATTTCGCGGTTTTGTTTCTGAAAAAAATATCTCGTGCTCTGCTGAGTTGATATCAAATCACCAGGTCACATATTCGAAAAAAAATGGAGAACATGATCCCTTATATATTAGCGAACATAAAAATTTCACGCTTCTGCTTTTGAAGAAAATATCTCGTGCTCTGTTGAGTTGATATCAAATTACCAGGTCACATAGTCGAAAATAAACTTTTCGCTTTTAGGGTTTTCTAGCAAAAAGAGAAAATCTTATTTTTCCAGTTATCTCGCTGCCGGCCAGACTTGTATCCTAATATTTCACGAATACTATCTTCTTTGTATTCTTGAAATCTGGAAGAGATGAAGTTTATGATCCCTTATATATTAGCGAACATAAAAATTTCGCGCTTTTGCTTTTGAAGAAAATATCTCGTGCTCTGTTGAGTTGATATCAAATTACCAGGTCACATAGTCAAAAATTAACTTTTCGCTTTTAGGGTTTTCTGACAAAATCTTATTTTTCCAATCATCTCGCGGCCGGCGAGACTTGTATCCGTCATATTTCACGAATACTATCTTCTTAGTTTTTTTTGGAATCTGGAAGAGATGAAGTTTATGATCCCCCGTTTATCAGCGAAAATCAAAATTTCGCGGATTTGCTTCTGAGCAAAATATATCGTGCTCTGCTAAGTTGATATCAAATCACCAGGTCACATATTCGAAAATAAACTTTTCGCTTTTAGGGTTTTCTAGCAAAAAGAGAAAATCTTATTTTTCCAATTATCTCGCTGCCGGCGAGACTTGTATCCGTCATTTTCACGAATACTATCTTTTAAGTATTCTTGACATCTGGAAGAGATGAAGTTTATGATACCTTATTTGTCAGCGAACAAAAAAATTTCGCGTTTTTGCTTTTGAAAAAAATATCTCGTGCTCTGCTAAGTTGATATCAAATAACCAGGTCACATATTCGAAAATTAACTTTTCGCTTTCAGGGTTTTCTAGCAAAAAGAGAAAATCTTATTTTTTCAATTATCTCGCTGCCGGCGAGACTTGTATCCGTCATATTTCACGAATACTATCTTCTTTGTATTCTTGAAATCTGGAAGAGATGAAGTTCATGATCCCTTATATAAAAGCGAACATAAAAATTTCGCGCTTTTGCTTTTGAAGAAAATATCTCGTGCTCTGTTAAGTTGATATCAAATTACCAGGTCACATATTCGAAAATTAACTTTTCGCTTTCAGGGTTTTCTAGCAAAAAGAGAAAATCTTATTTTTCCAATCATCTCGCTTCCGGCGAGACTTGTATCCGTCATTTTTCACGAATACTATCTTCTTAGTAATCTTGAAATCTGGAAGAGATGAAAATAATAATCCCTTATTTATCAGCTTACATAAAAATTTCGCGGTTTTGTTTCTGAAAAAAATATCTCGTGCTCTGCTGAGTTGATATCAAATCACCAGGTCACATATTCGAAAATAAAATGGAGATTATGATCCCTTATTTATTAGCGAACATAAAAATTTCACGCTTCTGCTTTCGAAGAAAATATCTCGTGCTCTGTTGAGTTGATATCAAATTACCAGGTCACATAGTCGAAAATTAACTTTTCGCTTTTAGGGTTTTCTAGCAAAAGGAGAAAATCTTATTTTTCCAGTTATCTCGCTGCCGGCGAGACTTGTATCCGTCATTTTTCACGAATACTATCTTCTTAGTATTCTTGAAATCTGAAAGAGATGAAGTTTATGATCCCTCGTTTATCAGCGAAAATCAAAATTCTGCAGATTTGCTTCTGAGAAAAATATATCGTGCTCTGCTAAGTTGGTATCAAATCACCAGGTCACATATTCGAAAATAAACTTTTCGCTTTTAGGGTTTTCTAGCAAAAAGAGGAAATCTTATTTTTCCAATTATCTCGCTGCCGGCGAGACTTGTATCCGTCATTTTCACGAATACTATCTTTTTAGTATTCTTGAAATCTGGAAGAGATGAAGTTTATGATCCCTTATATAAAAGCGAACATAAAAATTTCGCGCTTTTGCTTTTGAAGAAAATATCTCGTGCTCTGTTAAGTTGATATCAAATTACCAGGTCACATATTCGAAAATTAACTTTTCGCTTTCAGGGTTTTCTAGCAAAAAGAGAAAATCTTATTTTTCCGAATATCTCGCTGCCGGCGAGACTTGTATCCGTCATATTTCACGAATACTATCTTCTTTGTATTCTTGAAATCTGGAAGAGATGAAGTTTATGATCCCTTATATAAAAGCGAACATAAAAATTTCGCGCTTTTGCTTTTGAAGAAAATATCTCGTGCTCTGTTAAGTTGATATCAAATTACCAGCTCACATATTCGAAAATTAACTTTTCGCTTTCAGGGTTTTCTAGCAAAAAGAGAAAATCTTATTTTTCCAATCAGTTCGCTGCCGGCGAGACTTGTATCCGTCATTTTTCACGAATACTATCTTCTTAGTATTCTTGAAATCTGGAAGAGATGAAGTTAATAATCCCTTATTAATCAGCTAACATAAAAATTTCGCGATTTTGTTTCTGAAAAAAATAACTCGTGCTCGGCTGAGTTGATATCAAATCACCAGGTCACATATTCGAAAATGAAATGGAGAACATGATCCCTTATATATTAGCGAACATAAAAATTTCACGCTTCTGCTTTTGAAGAAAATATCTCGTGCTCTGTTGAGTTGATATCAAATTACCAGGTCACATAGTCGAAAATTAACTTTTCGCTTTTAGGGTTTTCTAGCAAAAAGAGAAAATCTTATTTTTCCAGTTATCTTGCTGCCGGCGAGACTTGTATCCGTCATTTTTCACGAAAACTATCTTCTTAGTATTCTTGAAATCTGAAAGAGATGAAGTTTATGATCCCTCGTTCATCAGCGAAAATCAAAATTCCGCGGATTTGCTTCTGAGAAAAATATATCGTGCTCTGCTAAGTTGATATCAAATCACCAGGTCACATATTCGAAAATAAACTTTTCGCTTTTAGGGTTTTCTAGCAAAAAGAGAAAATCTTATTTTTCCAATTATCTCGCTGCCGGCGAGACTTGTATCCGTCATTTTCACGAATACTATCTTTTTAGTATTCTTGAAATCTGGAAGAGATGAAGTTTATGATCCCTTATTTGTCAGCGAACAAAAAAATTTCGCGTTTTTACTTTTGAAAAAAATATCTCGTGCTCTGCTAAGTTGATATCAAATAACCAGGTCACATATTCGAAAATTAACTTTTCGCTTTCAGGGTTTTCTAGCAAAAAGAGAAAATCTTATTTTTCCAATTATCTCGCTGCCGGCGAGACTTGTATCCGTCATATTTCACGAATACTATCTTCTTTGTATTCTTGAAATCTGGAAGAGATGAAGTTTATGATCCCTTATATGAAAGCGAACATAAAAATTTCGCGCTTTTGCTTTTGAAGAAAATATCTCGTGCTCTGTTAAGTTGATATCAAATTACCAGGTCACATATTCGAAAATTAACTTTTCGCTTTCAGGGTTTTCTAGCAAAAAGAGAAAATCTTATTTTTCCAATCATCTCGCTGCCGGCGAGACTTGTATCCATCATTTTTCACGAATACTATCTTCTTAGTATTCTTGAAATCTGGAAGAGATGAAGTTAATAATCCCTTATTTATCAGCTAACATAAAAATTTCGCGGTTTTGTTTCTGAAAAAAATATCTCGTGCTCTGCTGAGTTGATATCAAATCACCAGGTCACATATTCGAAAATAAAATGGAGAACATGATCCCTTATATATTAGCGAACATAAAAATTTTACGCTTCTGCTTTTGAAGAAAATATCTCGTGCTCTGTTGAGTTGATATCAAATTACCAGGTCACATATTCGAAAATTAACTTTTCGCTTTCAGGGTTTTCTAGCAAAAAGAGAAAATCTTATTTTTCCAATCAGTTCGCTGCCGGCGAGACTTGTATCCGTCATTTTTCACGAATACTATCTTCTTAGTATTCTTGAAATCTGGAAGAGATGAAGTTATTAATCAGCTAACATAAAAATTTCGCGATTTTGTTTCTGAAAAAAATAACTCGTGCTCGGCTGAGTTGATATCAAATCACCAGGTCACATATTCGAAAATGAAATGGAGAACATGATCCCTTATATATTAGCGAACATAAAAATTTCACGCTTCTGCTTTTGAAGAAAATATCTCGTGCTCTGTTGAGTTGATATCAAATTACCAGGTCACATAGTCGAAAATTAACTTTTCGCTTTTAGGGTTTTCTAGCAAAAAGAGAAAATCTTATTTTTCCAGTTATCTCGCTGCCGGCGAGACTTGTATCCGTCATTTTTCACGAAAACTATCTTCTTAGTATTCTTGAAATCTGAAAGAGATGAAGTTTATGATCCCTCGTTCATCAGCGAAAATCAAAATTCCGCGGATTTGCTTCTGAGAAAAATATATCGTGCTCTGCTAAGTTGATATCAAATCACCAGGTCACATATTCGAAAATAAACTTTTCGCTTTTAGGGTTTTCTAGCAAAAAGAGAAAATCTTATTTTTCCAATTATCTCGCTGCCGGCGAGACTTGTATCCGTCATTTTCACGAATACTATCTTTTTAGTATTCTTGAAATCTGGAAGAGATGAAGTTTATGATCCCTTATTTGTCAGCGAACAAAAAAATTTCGCGTTTTTACTTTTGAAAAAAATATCTCGTGCTCTGCTAAGTTGATATCAAATAACCAGGTCACATATTCGAAAATTAACTTTTCGCTTTCAGGGTTTTCTAGCAAAAAGAGAAAATCTTATTTTTCCAATTATCTCGCTGCCGGCGAGACTTGTATCCGTCATTTTCACGAATACTATCTTTTTAGTATTCTTGAAATCTGGAAGAGATGAAGTTTATGATCCCTTATTTGTCAGCGAACAAAAAAATTTCGCGTTTTTACTTTTGAAAAAAATATCTCGTGCTCTGCTAAGTTGATATCAAATAACCAGGTCACATATTCGAAAATTAACTTTTCGCTTTCAGGGTTTTCTAGCAAAAAGAGAAAATCTTATTTTTCCAATTATCTCGCTGCCGGCGAGTTTTGTATCCGTCATATTTCACGAATACTATCTTCTTTGTATTCTTGAAATCTGGAAGAGATGAAGTTTATGATCCCTTATATAAAAGCGAACATAAAAATTTCGCGCTTTTGCTTTTGAAGAAAATATCTCGTGCTCTGTTAAGTTGATATCAAATTACCAGGTCACATATTCGAAAATTAACTTTTCGCTTTCAGGGTTTTCTAGCAAAAAGAGAAAATCTTATTTTTCCAATCATCTCGCTGCCGGCGAGACTTGTATCCGTCATTTTTCACGAATACTATCTTCTTAGTATTCTTGAAATCTGGAAGAGATGAAGTTAATAATCCCTTATTTATCAGCTAACATAAAAATTTCGCGGTTTTGTTTCTGAAAAAAATATCTCGTGCTCTGCTGAGTTGATATCAAATCACCAGGTCACATATTCGAAAATAAAATGGAGAACATGATCCCTTATATATTATCGAACATAAAAATTTCACGCTTCTGCTTTTGAAGAAAATAT
The DNA here is from genome assembly GCA_910592335.1 of Adalia bipunctata. Taxonomy (NCBI): domain Eukaryota; kingdom Metazoa; phylum Arthropoda; class Insecta; order Coleoptera; family Coccinellidae; genus Adalia; species Adalia bipunctata. The sequence continues at coordinate 32,916,335 of OU342951.1, forward strand.
CTCATGCTCTGTTGAGTTGATATCAAATTACCAGGTCACATAGTCGAAAATTAACTTTTCGCTTTTAGGGTTTTCTAGCAAAAAGAGAAAATCTTATTTTTCCAGTTATCTCGCTGCCGGCGAGACTTGTATCCGTCATTTTTCACGAATACTATCTTCTTTGTATTCTTGAAATCTGGAAGAGATGAAGCAGAGGTGGAGCAGACTGGGATTTCTTGTTTGCGGACGGAAATCCTGACGCAATGTGGAATACATTTCATGAATTGGTCTCAACATCCATTTGCAAACACACAACCCTCAAGTCAAGACTTAACAACCAATGCAAACCCTGGATCGATGGGGATCTTCTGAGACTGATCAAACACAAAAGCAGTCTGTGGAGGCGTTTTCGTCGCAGTCAGAGCCCAGAGGATTTCAGAGCTCATAGAGAATTTTCCAACTACCTCTCTTCCAGCTTGAAGCTTGCCCGACGGAAATACGAGGAGTCTGTCATTAACGGTGGGAACAGAAAGCGGCTCTTTAAGTATGTCAGAAATTCGCTCAACTCTAAAGTTGCCACACCCCTCCTGCGTCGATCTGATGGGGACACATGTGTTAATAGTGAGGAGGTTGCTGAGTTGCTCGGGATCCATTTTGCCTCTGCGTTTACCAGCGAGCCTGATAATGATGTTCTGCCTCCCGTCCCGACCCATCGAGTTGACGAGACACTTCAGTGTTTGAATTTTGATCCGTCAACAGTAGAATCATGCATCGCCCGTCTCGAGACTTCGACTTCCCCAGGTTTGGACGGTGTCACTGCCGCTTTCCTGAAAAACTGTAGTTCCTCCGTATCTGTACCTCTTAGCAAGATCATGACAGCATCTATGCAGAACGGTGTATTACCCTCATGCTGGCTCGTCGCAAGCGTTACTCCCACACACAAGAAAGGTGACAAATTAGACCCGAACAACTATCGTCCGATAAGCCTTGTCTCTGTGGCTGCCAAGCTGATGGAGGCAATAATTAGTCAGCGCATGACCGAGTTCTTGATTGCCAGCAATGTGATTCCCAAGGAGCAGCATGGTTTCGTCCCTGGTCGATCGGTTATAACTAACCTTTTGCAGTGCGTGAACAACTGGTCTGCCGCGATTGATGAGGGGAGAAGTATGGATGTGGTATACTTGGACTTCTCCAAAGCTTTCGATCGAGTGCCACGTCGGTGACTGCTGCATAAGCTCGAACACGCCGGCATTCGGGCTGGGCTGCTTCGTTGGATTTCGGCGTTTTTGACTGGCCGATCATTTCGCGTTCGGGTTGGTGGTGCTTATTCTTCTGATCGGCCGGTTCTGAGTGGTGTGCCCCAGGGATCCATACTTGGTCCATTGCTGTTTTTGGTGTACATCGCTGACATCCCTTCCTCCCTAAAATCACCGAGTTCCTTCTACGCTGATGACGCCAAAATATATGCTGATCCCTGCACTGGCTTTCGACAACTTCAACGTGACTTGCTGGAGCTGCAGATCTGGTGTCGTGCTTGGTTACTTCCACTCAACATCTCTAAGTGTGTCGTGCTGCATATCGGTAGGACAAACCCAAAACTCCAGTATACAATTGACGATACCACCCTGTCAAGTGTAGATTCTCACGTTGACTTGGGGGTGTTGGTGACAAGTGATCTGTCCTGGTCCGGGCATATAGCTTCGATGTGCAGACGAGCTAATTCGTCCCTATACCTTCTGCGTAAATCTTTCTCGCGGTTGTCGTTCCCCACATCAATAAAATTGTACACAACTTACGTCAGACCTATTTTGGAGTTCGCGGGACCTGTGTGGAGTGCGGGACTGGTTCGGGATCGCCACGCGTATGTCGTTTGGCCGAGTGAGACCCTCGTACGATCAGCGGCTAGCTATGGCGAATCTCGAAACTTTTGAGCGGCGGAAACTTAGAGGCGACCTAATTATGTCTTTCCGTATACTCAACAACTTCATCAACTTCGATCTATCCCATCTTTTCTGTTTGAACAATGATACTCGGTTGCGCGGTCATAACCTGAAGCTGAGGAAGGAACGGTTCAATACTACTGCTAGGAGAAATTTCTTCCCCAACAGAGTTTTTGATCACTGGAATGCCCTACCGCCTAGTGTTGTGAATGCTCCATCCATAAACATTTTTAAAAATCGATATGACAGTATCTTATTTTTCTTTACATTACATTGGAATACTTTTTTTTTTTTTTTTTTTCTTTCTCTCTTTTCTCAGAGATTTCTCTTCCTGATGATTTGTTTTTTTTTTTCCTCTGCTCAGTGTGTTAAAATATAATATTGTATTTCTCTTGTGCACAGATGCTTGGATGCCTTGTAATATGATATGTTTGTATGTCGAATTTTATAGAACCCAGTTCTCAATTCGAAATCTATTGTAATAATAATAATAATAATAATAATAAGTTCATGATCCCTTATATAAAAGCGAACATAAAAATTTCGCGCTTTTGCTTTTGAAGAAAATATCTCGTGCTCTGTTAAGTTGATATCAAATTACCAGGTCACATATTCGAAAATTAACTTTTCGCTTTCAGGGTTTTCTAGCAAAAAGAGAAAATCTTATTTTTCCAATTATCTCGCTGCCGGCGAGACTTGTATCCGTCATATTTCACGAATACTATCTTCTTTGTATTCTTGAAATCTGGAAGAGATGAAGTTTATGATCCCTTATATAAAAGCGAACATAAAAATTTCGCGCTTTTGCTTTTGAAGAAAATATCTCGTGCTCTGTTAAGTTGATATCAAATTACCAGCTCACATATTCGAAAATTAACTTTTCGCTTTCAGGGTTTTCTAGCAAAAAGAGAAAATCTTATTTTTCCAATTATCTCGCTGCCGGCGAGACTTGTATCCGTCATATTTCACGAATACTATCTTCTTTGTATTCTTGAAATCTTGAAGAGATGAAGTTTATGATCCCTTATATAAAAGCGAACAAAAAAATTTCGCGTTTTTGCTTTTGAAGAAAATATCTCGTGCTCTGTTAAGTTGATATCAAATTACCAGCTCACATATTCGAAAATTAACTTTTCGCTTTCAGGGTTTTCTAGCAAAAAGAGAAAATCTTATTTTTCCAATCAGTTCGCTGCCGGCGAGACTTGTATCCGTCATTTTTCACGAATACTATCTTCTTAGTATTCTTGAAATCTGGAAGAGATGAAGTTAATAATCCCTTATTTATCAGCTAACATAAAAATTTCGCGGTTTTGTATCTGAAAAAAATATCTCGTGCTCTGCTGAGTTGATATCAAATCACCAGGTCACATATTCGAAAAAAAAATGGAGAACATGATCCCTTATACAGGGTGTTTCACCATAAACTGGACAAACATATATAGCCGTGTAGTTGACACCGGGAAAGTCATTTTTGCCTTATGACATATACCCCGTTTTCGACGCATAATCGAGATACAGGGTGCTTAATGTCAACTTTGAGCAATATTCTGATAACTGTTGTGAGTTACGCGTGATATATGAAATAACGGTTCCTGGTCACATCTTAGTATTTTTGAGGGCTCAATTGAATTGTGGTGTAGAATTTTGCAAAAAAAAATTCAAAATGGCGGAAAACCTGCAAAGTCGGAATTTTTTTTTCTCGGTTGCCAATTTGGAAAGCATAATCTCAACGTACTCGATTTTCTAAGATTTTCCGTGAAAAAAATTTTTAAAATTTCGAACTCAACTTTTTTTTTACATGTCTTCGGTGAAAAAAAAATTTCGCCCAAAATTTTTGGAATTTTCCATGGTTGAACTATCTTTGATTCTGAATACTTGGGTGGAAACAGAATGAAAAAATATCAATTGGTTTTCTTTTTGTAGCCTTCGGAAGATTACGCTAGATGTACTTTCATATTTTTTATTTGAGAAACTGGAGGCCGTACGGAGGTCAAAATTGTGCTGCTGGGCTGCCAGAATGACCCAGATTGAAATATGAAATTATAACCAAAAAAAAAAATTTTTTCGAAAAAATACAAAAAAAATTGGAAAAAAAAATTAATTTTTTTTTATTTTTCCAAAAAACTCTGGTAAGGTTCGAACTCTACACTCTCGATTAACTAGTGTTGCTTTGGTAACGGAGATTTATAGGATTAGAATTAATCCAATTCATACTCGTAGAGTTCGATTCCTACCAAAATTTTTTGAAAAAAATTTTTTTGGTTTATAATTTCATATTTTTATCCAGATTATTCTGGCAGCCCATCAGCACAATTTACACCTCCGTACGGCCTCCGGTTTCTCAAATAAAAATTAAGAAAGTACACCGAGCGTAATCTTCGGAAGGCTACAAAAAGAAAACCAATTGATATTTTTTCATTCTGTTTTCACCCAAGTATTCAGAATTGAAGATAGTTCAACCATGAGAAATTCCAAAAATTTTGGCCGAAATTTTTTTTCACTGAAGACATGTAAAAAAAAAGTTGAGTTCGAATTTTGAAAATTTTTTTTTACGGAAAATCTTAGAAAATCGATTACGTTGAGATTATGCTTTCCAAATAAGCAACCGAGAAAAAAAAATTCCGACTTTGCAGGTTTTCCGCCATTTTGAATTTTTTTTCGTATAATTCTACACCACAATTCAATTGAGCCCTCAAAAATACTAAAATGTGACTAGAAACCGTTATTTCAAATATCACGCGTAACTCACAACAGTTATCAGAATATTGCTCAAAGTTGACATTAAACACCCTGTATCTCGCTTATGCGTCGAAAACGGGGTATATGTCATAAGGCAAAAATGACTTTCTCGGTGTCAACTACACGGCTATATATGTTTGTCCAGTTTATGGTGAAACACCCTGTATATTAGCGAACATAAAAATTTCACGCTTCTGCTTTTGAAGAAAATATCTCGTGCTCTGTTGAGTTGATATCAAATTACCAGGTCACATAGTCGAAAATTAACTTTTCGCTTTCAGGGTTTTCTAGCAAAAAGAGAAAATCTTATTTTTCCACTTATCTCGCTGCCGGAGAGACTTGTATCCGTCATTTTTCACGAATACTATCTTCTTAGTATTCTTGAAATCTGAAAGAGATGAAGTTCATGATCCCTTATATATTAGCGAACATAAAAATTTCGCGCTTCTGCTTTTGAAGAAAATATCTCGTGCTCTGTTGAGTTGATATCAAATTACCAGGTCACATAGTCAAAAATTAACTTTTCGCTTTTAGGGTTTTCTAGCAAAATGAGAAAATCTTATTTTTCCAGTTATCTAGCGGCCGGCGAGACTTGTATCCGTCATATTTCACGAATACTATCTTCTTTGTATTCTTGAAGTCTGGAAGAGATGAAGTTTATGATCCCTTATATATTAGCAAACATAAAAATTTCGCGCTTTTGCTTTTGAAGAAAATATCTCGTGCTCTGTTGAGTTGATATCAAATTACCAGGTCACATAGTCGAAAATTAACTTTTCGCTTTTAGGTTTTTCTGACAAAATCTTATTTTTCCAATCATCTCGCGGCCGGCGAGACTTGTATCCGTCATATTTCACGAATACTATCTTCTTAGTTTTCTTAGAATCTGGAAGAGATGAAGTTTATGATCCCTCGTTTATCAGCGAAAATCAAAATTCCGCGGATTTGCTTCTGAGCAAAATATATCGTGCTCTGCTAAGTTGATATCAAATCACCAGGTCACATATTCGAAAATAAACTTTTCGCTTTTAGGGTTTTCTAGCAAAAAGAGAAAATCTTATTTTTCCAATTATCTCGCTGCCGGCGAGACTTGTATCCGTCATTTTCACGAATACTATCTTTTAAGTATTCTTGACATCTGGAAGAGATGAAGTTTATGATCCCTTATTTGTCAGCGAACAAAAAAATTTCGCGTTTTTGCTTTTGAAAAAAATATCTCGTGCTCTGCTAAGTTGATATCAAATAACCAGGTCACACATTCGAAAATTAAGATTTCGCTTTCAGGGTTTTCTAGCAAAAAGAGAAAATCTTATTTTTTCAATTATCTCGCTGCCGGCGAGACTTGTATCCGTCATATTTCACGAATACTATCTTCTTTGTATTCTTGAAATCTGGAAGAGATGAAGTTCATGATCCCTTATATAAAAGCGAACATAAAAATTTCGCGCTTTTGCTTTTGAAGAAAATATCTCGTGCTCTGTTAAGTTGATATCAAATTACCAGGTCACATATTCGAAAATTAACTTTTCGCTTTCAGGGTTTTCTAGCAAAAAGAGAAAATCTTATTTTTCCAATCATCTCGCTGCCGGCGAGACTTGTATCCGTCATTTTTCACGAATACTATCTTCTTAGTATTCTTGAAATTTGGAAGAGATGAAGTTAATAATCCCTTATTTATCATCTAACATAAAAATTTCGCGGTTTTGTTTCTGAAAAAAATATCTCGTGCTCTGCTGAGTTGATATCAAATCACCAGGTCACATATTCGAAAATAAAATGGAGTACATGATCCCTTATATATTAGCGAACATAAAAATTTCACGCTTCTGCTTTCGAAGAAAATATCTCGTGCTCTGTTGAGTTGATATCAAATTACCAGGTCACATAGTCGAAAATTAACTTTTCGCTTTTAGGGTTATCTAGCAAAAAGAGAAAATCTTATTTTTCCAGTTATCTCGCTGCCGGCGAGACTTGTATCCGTCATTTTTCACGAATACTATCTTCTTAGTATTCTTGAAATCTGAAAGAGATGAAGTTTATGATCCCTCGTTTATCAGCGAAAATCAAAATTCCGCGGATTTGCTTCTGAGAAAAATATATCGTGCTCTGCTAAGTTGATATCAAATCACCAGGTCACATATTCGAAAATAAACTTTTCGCTTTTAGGGTTTTCTAGCAAAAAGAGAAAATCTTATTTTTCCAATTATCTCGCTGCCGGCGAGACTTGTATCCGTCATTTTCACGAATACTATCTTTTTAGTATTCTTGAAATCTGGAAGAGATGAAGTTTATGATCCCTTATTTGTCAGCGAACAAAAAAATTTCGCGTTTTTGCTTTTGAAAAAAAAAATCTCGTGCTCTGCTAAGTTGATATCAAATAACCAGGTCACATATTCGAAAATTAACTTTTCGCTTTCAGGGTTTTCTAGCAAAAAGAGAAAATCTTATTTTTCCAGTTATCTCGCTGCCGGCGAGACTTGTATCCGTCATTTTTCACGAATACTATCTTCTAAGTATTCTTGAAATCTGAAAGAGATGAAGTTCATGATCCCTTATATATTAGCGAACATAAAAATTTCGCGCTTCTGCTTTTGAACAAAATATCTCGTGCTCTGTTGAGTTGATATCAAAATACCAGGTCACATAGTCGAAAATTAACTTTTCGCTTTTAGGGTTTTCTAGCAAAATGAGAAAATCTTATTTTTCCAGTTATCTCGCTGCCGGCGAGACTTGTATCCGTCATATTTCACGAATACTACCTTCTTTGTATTCTTGAAATCTGGAAGAGATGAAGTTTATGATCCCTTATTTGTCAGGGAACAAAAAAATTTCGCGTTTTTGCTTTTGAAAAAAATATCTCGTGCTCTGCTAAGTTGATATCAAATAACCAGGTCACATATTCGAAAATTAACTTTTCGCTTTCAGGGTTTTCTAGCAAAAAGAGAAAATCTTATTTTTCCAATTATCTCGCTGCCGGCGAGACTTGTATCCGTCATATTTCACGAATACTATCTTCTTTGTATTCTTGAAATCTGGAAGAGATGAAGTTTATGATCCCTTATATAAGAGCGAACATAAAAATTTCGCGCTTTTGCTTTTGAAGAAAATATCTCGTGCTCTGTTGAGTTGATATCAAATTACCAGGTCACATATTCGAAAATTAACTTTTCGCTTTCAGGGTTTTCTAGCAAAAAGAGAAAATCTTATTTTTTCAATCAGTTCGCTGCCGGCGAGACTTGTATCCGTCATTTTTCACGAATACTATCTTCTTAGTATTCTTGAAATCTGGAAGAGATGAAGTTAATAATCCCTTATTTATCAGCTAACATAAAAATTTCGCGGTTTTGTTTCTGAAAAAAATATCTCGTGCTCTGCTGAGTTGATATCAAATCACCAGGTCACATATTCGAAAAAAAAATGGAGAACATGATCCCTTATATATTAGCGAACATAAAAATTTCACGCTTCTGCTTCTGAAGAAAATATCTCGTGCTCTGTTAAGTTGATATCAAATTACCAGGTCACATATTCGAAAATTAACTTTTCGCTTTCAGGGTTTTCTAGCAAAAAGAGAAAATCTTATTTTTCCAATCATCTCGCTGCCGGCGAGACTTGTATCCGTCATTTTTCACGAATACTATCTTCTTAGTATTCTTGAAATTTGGAAGAGATGAAGTTAATAATCCCTTATTTATCAGCTAACATAAAAATTTCGCGGTTTTGTTTCTGAAAAAAATATCTCGTGCTCTGCTGAGTTGATATCAAATCACCAGGTCACATATTCGAAAATAAAATGGAGTACATGATCCCTTATATATTAGCGAACATAAAAATTTCACGCTTCTGCTTCTGAAGAAAATATCTCGTGCTCTGTTGAGTTGATATAAAATTACCAGGTCACATAGTCGCAAATCAACTTTTCGCTTTTAGGGTTTTCTAGCAAAAAGAGAAAATCTTATTTTTCCAGTTATCTCGCTGCCGGCGAGACTTGTATCCGTCATTTTTCACGAATACTATCTTCTTTGTATTCTTGAAATCTGGAAGAGATGAAGTTCATGATCCCTTATATAAAAGCGAACATAAAAATTCCGCGCTTTTGCTTTTGAAGAAAATATCTCGTGCTTTGTTAAGTTGATATCAAATTACCAGGTCACATATTCGAAAATTAACTTTTCACTTTCAGGGTTTTCTAGCAAAAAGAGAAAATCTTATTTTTCCAATCATCTCGCTGCCGGCGAGACTTGTATCCGTCATTTTTCACGAATACTATCTTCTTAGTATTCTTGAAATCTGGAAGAGATGAAGTTAATAATCCCCTATTTATAAGCTAACATAAAAATTTCGCGGTTTTGTTTCTGAAAAAAATATCTCGTGCTCTGCTGAGTTGATATCAAATCACCAGGTCACATATTCGAAAATAAAATGGAGAACATGATCCCTTATATATTAGCGAACATAAAAATTTCACGCTTCTGCTTTTGAAGAAAATATCTCGTGCTCTGTTGAGTTGATATCAAATTACCAGGTCACATAGTCGAAAATTAACTTTTCGCTTTTAGGGTTTTCTAGCAAAAAGAGAAAATCTTATTTTTCCAGTTATATCGCTGCCAGCGAGACTTGTATCCGTCATTTTTCACGAATACTATCTTCTTAGTATTCTTGAAATCTGAAAGAGATGAAGTTTATGATCCCTCGTTTATCAGCGAAAATCAAAATTCCGCGGATTTGCTTCTGAGGAAAATATATCGTGCTCTGCTAAGTTGATATCAAATCACCAGGTCACATATTCGAAAATAAACTTTTCGCTTTTAGGGTTTTCTAGCAAAAAGAGAAAATCTTATTTTTCCAATTATCTCGCTGCCGGCGAGACTTGTATCCGTCATTTTCACGAATACTATCTTTTTAGTATTCTTGAAATCTGGAAGAGATGAAGTTTATGATCCCTTATTTGTCAGCGAACAAAAAAATTTCGCGTTTTTGCTTTTGAAAAAAAAATCTCGTGCTCTGCTAAGTTGATATCAAATAACCAGGTCACATATTCGAAAATTAACTTTTCGCTTTCAGGGTTTTCTAGCAAAAAGAGAAAATCTTATTTTTCCAGTTATCTCGCTGCCGGCGAGACTTGTATCCGTCATTTTTCACGAATACTATCTTCTAAGTATTCTTGAAATCTGAAAGAGATGAAGTTCATGATCCCTTATATATTAGCGAACATAAAAATTTCGCGCTTCTGCTTTTGAAGAAAATATCTCGTGCTCTGTTGAGTTGATATCAAATTACCAGGTCACATAGTCGAAAATTAACTTTTCGCTTTTAGGGTTTTCTAGCAAAATGAGAAAATCTTATTTTTCCAGTTATCTCGCTGCCGGCGAGACTTGTATCCGTCATATTTCACGAATACTACCTTCTTTGTATTCTTGAAATCTGGAAGAGATGAAGTTTATGATCCCTTATTTGTCAGCGAACAAAAAAATTTCGCGTTTTTGCTTTTGAAAAAAATATCTCGTGCTCTGCTAAGTTGATATCAAATAACCAGGTCACATATTCGAAAATTAACTTTTCGCTTTCAGGGTTTTCTAGCAAAAAGAGAAAATCTTATTTTTCCAATTATCTCGCTGCCGGCGAGACTTGTATCCGTCATATTTCACGAATACTATCTTCTTTGTATTCTTGAAATCTGGAAGAGATGAAGTTTATGATCCCTTATATAAAAGCGAACATAAAAATTTCGCGCTTTTGCTTTTGAAGAAAATATCTCGTGCTCTGTTGAGTTGATATCAAATTACCAGGTCACATATTCGAAAATTAACTTTTCGCTTTCAGGGTTTTCTAGCAAAAAGAGAAAATCTTATTTTTCCAATCAGTTCGCTGCCGGCGAGACTTGTATCCCTCATTTTTCACGAATACTATCTTCTTAGTATTCTTGAAATCTGGAAGAGATGAAGTTAATAATCCCTTATTTATCAGCTAACATAAAAATTTCGCGGTTTTGTTTCTGAAAAAAATATCTCGTGCTCTGCTGAGTTGATATCAAATCACCAGGTCACATATTCGAAAAAAAAATGGAGAACATGATCCCTTATATATTAGCGAACATAAAAATTTCACGCTTCTGCTTTTGAAGAAAATATCTCGTGCTCTGTTGAGTTGATATCAAATTACCAGGTCACATTTTCGAAAATAAACTTTTCGCTTTTAGGGTTTTCTAGCAAAAAGAGAAAATCTTATTTTTCCAGTTATCTCGCTGCCGGCGAGACTTGTATCCGTCATTTTTCACGAATACTATCTTCTTAGTATTCTTGAAATCTGAAAGAGATGAAGTTCATGATCCCTTATATATTAGCGAACATAAAAATTTCGCGCTTCTGCTTTTGAAGAAAATATCTCGTGCTCTGTTGAGTTGATATCAAATTACCAGGTCACATAGTCGAAAATTAACTTTTCGCTTTTAGGGTTATCTAGCAAAAAGAGAAAATCTTATTTTTCCAGTTATCTCGCTGCCGGCGAGACTTGTATCCGTCATTTTTCACGAATACTATCTTCTTAGTATTCTTGAAATCTGAAAGAGATGAAGTTTATGATCCCTCGTTTATCAGCGAAAATCAAAATTCCGCGGATTTGCTTCTGAGAAAAATATATCGTGCTCTGCTAAGTTGATATCAAATCACCAGGTCACATATTCGAAAATAAACTTTTCGCTTTTAGGGTTTTCTAGCAAAAAGAGAAAATCTTATTTTTCCAATTATCTCGCTGCCGGCGAGACTTGTATCCGTCATTTTCACGAATACTATCTTTTTAGTATTCTTGAAATCTGGAAGAGATGAAGTTTATGATCCCTTATTTGTCAGCGAACAAAAAAATTTCGCGTTTTTGCTTTTGAAAAAAAAATCTCGTGCTCTGCTAAGTTGATATCAAATAACCAGGTCACATATTCGAAAATTAACTTTTCGCTTTCAGGGTTTTCTAGCAAAAAGAGAAAATCTTATTTTTCCAGTTATCTCGCTGCCGGCGAGACTTGTATCCGTCATTTTTCACGAATACTATCTTCTAAGTATTCTTGAAATCTGAAAGAAATGAAGTTCATGATCCCTTATATATTAGCGAACATAAAAATTTCGCGCTTCTGCTTTTGAACAAAGTATCTCGTGCTCTGTTGAGTTGATATCAAATTACCAGGTCACATAGTCGAAAATTAACTTTTCGCTTTTAGGGTTTTCTAGCAAAATGAGAAAATCTTATTTTTCCAGTTATCTCGCTGCCGGCGAGACTTGTATCCGTCATATTTCACGAATACTACCTTCTTTGTATTCTTGAAATCTGGAAGAGATGAAGTTTATGATCCCTTATATGTCAGGGAACAAAAAAATTTCGCGTTTTTGCTTTTGAAAAAAATATCTCGTGCTCTGCTAAGTTGATATCAAATAACCAGGTCACATATTCGAAAATTAACTTTTCGCTTTCAGGGTTTTCTAGCAAAAAGAGAAAATCTTATTTTTCCAATTATCTCGCTGCCGGCGAGACTTGTATCCGTCATATTTCACGAATACTATCTTCTTTGTATTCTTGAAATCTGGAAGAGATGAAGTTTATGATCTCTTATATAAAAGCGAACATAAAAATTTTGCGCTTTTGCTTTTGAAGAAAATATCTCGTGCTCTGTTGAGTTGATATCAAATTACCAGGTCACATATTCGAAAATTAACTTTTCGCTTTCAGGGTTTTCTAGCAAAAAGAGAAAATTTTATTTTTCGAATCAGTTCGCTGCCGGCGAGACTTGTATCCGTCATTTTTCACGAATACTATCTTCTTAGTATTCTTGAAATCTGGAAGAGATGAAGTTAATAATCCCTTATTTATCAGCTAACATAAAAATTTCGCGGTTTTGTTTCTGAAAAAAATATCTCGTGCTCTGCTGAGTTGATATCAAATCACCAGGTCACATATTCGAAAAAAAAATGGAGAACATGATCCCTTATATATTAGCGAACATAAAAATTTCACGCTTCTGCTTTTGAAGAAAATATCTCGTGCTCTGTTGAGTTGATATCAAATTACCAGGTCACATTTTCGAAAATAAACTTTTCGCTTTTAGGGTTTTCTAGCAAAAAGAGAAAACCTTATTTTTCCAGTTATCTCGCTGCCGGCGAGACTTGTATCCGTCATTTTTCACGAATACTATCTTCTTAGTATTCTTGAAATCTGAAAGAGATGAAGTTCATGATCCCTTATATATTAGCGAACATAAAAATTTCGCGCTTCTGCTTTTGAAGAAAATATCTCGTGCTCTGTTGAGTTGATATCAAATTACCAGGTCACATAGTCGAAAATTAACTTTTCGCTTTTAGGATTTTCTAGCAAAATGAGAAAATCTTATTTTTCCAGTTATCTCGCTGCCGGCGAGACTTGTATCCGTCATATTTCACGAATACTATCTTCTTTGTATTCTTGAAATCTGGAAGAGATGAAGTTTATGATCCCTTATTTGTCAGCGAACAAAAAAATTTCGCGTTTTTGCTTTTGAAAAAAATATCTCGTGCTCTGCTAAGTTGATATCAAATAACCAGGTCACATTTTCGAAAATTAACTTTTCGCTTTCAGGGTTTTCTAGCAAAAAGAGAAAATCTTATTTTTCCAATTATCTCGCTGCCGGCGAGACTTGTATCCGTCATATTTCACGAATACTATCTTCTTTGTATTCTTGAAATCTGGAAGAGATGAAGTTTATGATCCCTTATACAGGGTGTCTAGTTTTAAAACGGCAAAACTTCAAAGGGACATTATTCAAGTGATTTGCAACAAAAAATGTCATATAACACATGGTCGAAATCTTGACGGTTATTCTTCAATTTAACATTTCTCGTTTTCACGAAATATTTCAATTTTTTCCATGAAATCTTGAATATATCAGTTATGCTTGTGGCTTCATCGAATTCGATCACATATTTGGAAATGGTATTAAATTTTCTACAAGAAAAGCATTTCAGTGTGCCAAAAATATTTCTATTGCGGGTTTGGTGAGGAGATGAATATCACTATACTGAAGTGAACAAAATCAGTTATATTTTTCCAATGGGTTTTTCGTTGAAAAATTATTTATCATGGACATGTTTTCTTTTCAGCAAAAAATACCTCATTTAGTGTACTTTCGAATGACATATCAACTTTTTTGCTAACTGCTATTTTTCTGCCATAATTTCATGGCTTACAAGATAAAAACGAAAAAGTCGAAAAATTTCAAACCTAAATTTGCTTCATTTTGAAACTCATTATGATTGAATATCGAAGTAATTCTTATGGAAATTATGAATTTATCAATGAAATAAGAATAATTCAGAAGAATGAAATAATTTTTAATAAAACAGATTTTATGAAAAAATGTAGAAAACAGACTATTACTATTTATAACAATTGTTCGAAATGTCAGAAACATTGCGAACTTCGCAGGGTTGTTGATTCAGTTCGAAAAAGATATGTTAAATGTATTGAACAAGGAGGTGGACATTTCTAACAATTGTTATTAATAGTAATAGTCTGTTTTCTACATTTTTTCATAAAATCTGTATTATTAAAAATTATTTAATTCTTCTGAATTATTCTTATTTCATTGATAAATTGATGATTTCCATAAGAATAACTTCGATATTCAATCATAATGAGTTTCAAAAAGGAGCAAATTTAGGTTTGAAATTTTTCGACTTTTTCGTTTTTATCTTGTTAGCCATGATATTATGGCAGAAAACAAGCAGTTAGCAAAAAAGTTGATATGTCATTCGAAAGTACACTGAATGAGGTATTTTTTGCTGAAAAGAAAACATGTCCATAATAAATAATTTTTCAACGAAAAACCCATTGGAAAAATATGACTGATTTTGTTCACTTCAGTATCGTGATATTCATCTCCTCACCAAACCCGCAATAGAAATATTTTTGGCACACTGAAATTGTTTTCATATAGAAAATTTAATTTCATTTCCAAGTATGTGATCTTATTCGATGAAGCTACAAGCATAACTGATATATTAAAGATTTAATGGAAAAAATTGAAATATTTCGTGAAAAAGAGAAATGTTGAATTGAAGAAAGACCGTCAAGATTTCGACAATGTGTTATATGACATTTTTTGTTGCAAATCACTTGAATAATCTCCCCTTGAAGTTTTGCCGTTTTAAAACTAGACACCCTGTATAAAAGCGAACATAAAAATTTCGCGCTTTTGCTTTTGAAGAAAATATCTCGTGCTCTGTTGAGTTGATATCAAATTACCAGGTCACATATTCGAAAATTAACTTTTCGCTTTCAGGGTTTTCTAGCAAAAAGAGAAAATCTTATTTTTCCAATCATCTCGCTGCCGGCGAGACTTGTATCCGTCATTTTTCACGAATACTATCTTCTTAGTATTCTTGAAATCTGAAAGAGATGAAGTTAATAATCCCTTATTTATCAGCTAACATAAAAATTTCGCGGTTTTGTTTCTGAAAAAAATATCTCGTGCTCTGCTGAGTTGATATCAAATCACCAGTTCACATATTCGAAAATAAAATGGAGAATATGATCCCTTATATATTAGCGAACATAAAAATTTCACGCTTCTGCTTCTGAAGAAAATATCTCGTGCTCTGTTGAGTTGATATAAAATTACCAGGTCACATAGTCGAAAATCAACTTTTCGCTTTTAGGGTTTTCTAGCAAAAAGAGAAAATCTTATTTTTCCAGTTATCTCGCTGCCGGCGAGACTTGTATCCGTCATTTTTCACGAATACTATCTTCTTTGTATTCTTGAAATCTGGAAGAGATGAAGTTCATGATCCCATATATAAAAGCGAACATAAAAATTCCGCGCTTTTGCTTTTGAAGAAAATATCTCGTGCTCTGTTAAGTTGATATCAAATTACCAGGTCACATATTCGAAAATTAACTTTTCACTTTCAGGGTTTTCTAGCAAAAAGAGAAAATCTTATTTTTCCAATCATCTCGCTGCCGGCGAGACTTGTATCCGTCATTTTTCACGAATACTATCTTCTTAGTATTCTTGAAATCTGCAAGAGATGAAGTTAATAATCCCTTATTTATAAGCTTACATAAAAATTTCGCGGTTTTGTTTCTGAAAAAAATATCTCGTGCTCTGCTGAGTTGATATCAAATCACCAGGTCACATATTCGAAAATAAAATGGAGAACATGATCCCTTATATATTAGCGAACATAAAAATTTCACGCTTCTGCTTTTGAAGAAAATATCTCGTGCTCTGTTGAGTTGATATCAAATTACCAGGTCACATAGTCGAAAATTAACTTTTCGCTTTTAGGGTTTTCTAGCAAAAAGAGAAAATCTTATTTTTCCAGTTATATCGCTGCCGGCGAGACTTGTATCCGTCATTTTTCACGAATACTATCTTCTTAGTATTCTTGAAATCTGAAAGAGATGAAGTTTATGATCCCTCGTTTATCAGCGAAAATCAAAATTCCGCGGATTTGCTCCTGAGGAAAATATATCGTGCTCTGCTAAGTTGATATCAAATCACCAGGTCACATATTCGAAAATAAACTTTTCGCTTTTAGGGTTTTCTAGCAAAAAGAGAAAATCTTATTTTTCCAATTATCTCGCTGCCGGCGAGACTTGTATCCGTCATTTTCACGAATACTATCTTTTTAGTATTCTTGAAATCTGGAAGAGATGAAGTTTATGATCCCTTATTTGTCAGCGAACAAAAAAATTTCACGCTTCTGCTTTTGAAGAAAATATCTCGTGCTCTGTTGAGTTGATATCAAATTACCAGGTCACATTTTCGAAAATAAACTTTTCGCTTTTAGGGTTTTCTAGCAAAAAGAGAAAATCTTATTTTTCCAGTTATCTCGCTGCCGGCGAGACTTGTATCCGTCATTTTTCACGAATACTATCTTCTAAGTATTCTTGAAATCTGAAAGAGATGAAGTTCATGATCCCTTATATATTAGCGAACATAAAAATTTCGCGCTTCTGCTTTTGAAGAAAATATCTCGTGCTCTGTTGAGTTGATATCAAATTACCAGGTCACATAGTCGAAAATTATTTTTTCGCTTTTAGGGTTTTCTAGCAACATGAGAAAATCTTATTTTTCCAGTTATCTCGCTGCCGGCGAGACTTGTATCCGTCATATTTCACGAATACTATCTTCTTTGTATTCTTGAAATCTGGAAGAGATGAAGTTTATGATCCCTTATATAAAAGCGAACATAAAAATTTCGCGCTTTTGCTTTTGAAGAAAATATCTCGTGCTCTGTTGAGTTGATATCAAATTACCAGGTCACATATTCGAAAATTAACTTTTCGCTTTCAGGGTTTTCTAGCAAAAAGAGAAAATCTTATTTTTCCAATCATCTCGCTGCCGGCGAGACTTGTATCCGTCATTTTTCACGAATACTATCTTCTTAGTATTCTTGAAATCTGAAAGAGATGAAGTTAATAATCCCTTATTTATCAGCTAACATAAAAATTTCGCGGTTTTGTTTCTGAAAAAAATATCTCGTGCTCTGCTGAGTTGATATCAAATCACCAGTTCACATATTCGAAAATAAAATGGAGAATATGATCCCTTATATATTAGCGAACATAAAAATTTCACGCTTCTGCTTCTGAAGAAAATATCTCGTGCTCTGTTGAGTTGATATAAAATTACCAGGTCACATAGTCGAAAATTAACTTTTCGCTTTTAGGGTTTTCTAGCAAAAAGAGAAAATTTTATTTTTCCAGTTATCTCGCTGCCGGCGAGACTTGTATCCGTCATTTTTCACGAATACTATCTTCTTTGTATTCTTGAAATCTGGAAGAGATGAAGTTCATGATCCCTTATATAAAAGCGAACATAAAAATTCCGCGCTTTTGCTTTTGAAGAAAATATCTCGTGCTCTGTTAAGTTGATATCAAATTGCCAGGTCACATATTCGAAAATTAACTTTTCACTTTCAGGGTTTTCTAGCAAAAAGAGAAAATCTTATTTTTCCAATCATCTCGCTGCCGGCGAGACTTGTATCCGTCATTTTTCACGAATACTATCTTCTTAGTATTCTTGAAATCTGGAAGACATGAAGTTAATAATCCCTTATTTATCAGCTAACATAAAAATTTCGCGGTTTTGTTTCTGAAAAAAATATCTCGTGCTCTGCTGAGTTGATATCAAATCACCAGGTCACATATTCGAAAATAAAATGGAGAACATGATCCCTTATATATTAGCGAACATAAAAATTTCACGCTTCTGCTTTTGAAGAAAATATCTCGTGCTCTGTTGAGTTGATATCAAATTACCAGGTCACATAGTCGAAAATTAACTTTTCGCTTTTAGGGTTTTCTAGCAAAATGAAAAAATCTTATTTTTCCAGTTATCTCGCTGCCGGCGAGACTTGTATCCGTCATTTTTCACGAATACTATCTTCTTTGTATTCTTGAAATCTGGAAGAGATGAAGTTCATGATCCCTTATATAAAAGCGAACATAAAAATTCCGCGCTTTTGCTTTTGAAGAAAATATCTCGTGCTCTGTTAAGTTGATATCAAATTACCAGGTCACATATTCGAAAATTAACTTTTCACTTTCAGGGTTTTCTAGCAAAAAGAGAAAATCTTATTTTTCCAATCATCTCGCTGCCGGCGAGACTTGTATCCGTCATTTTTCACGAATACTATCTTCTTAGTATTCTTGAAATCTGGAAGAGATGAAGTTAATAATCCCTTATTTATCAGCTAACATAAAAATTTCGCGGTTTTGTTTCTGAAAAAAATATCTCGTGCTCTGCTGAGTTGATATCAAATGACCAGGTCACATATTCGAAAATAAAATGGAGAACATGATCCCTTATATATTAGCGAACATAAAAATTTCACGCTTCTGCTTTTGAAGAAAATATCTCGTGCTCTGTTGAGTTGATATCAAATTACCAGGTCACATAGTCGAAAATTAACTTTTCGCTTTTAGGGTTTTCTAGCGAAAAGAGAAAATCTTATTTTTCCAGTCATCTCGCTGCCGGCGAGACTTGTATCCGTCATTTTTCACGAATACTATCTTCTTAGTATTCTTGAAATCTGAAAGAGATGAAGTTTATGATCCCTCGTTTATCAGCGAAAATCAAAATTCCGCGGATTTGCTTCTGAGGAAAATATATCGTGCTCTGCTAAGTTGATATCAAATCACCAGGTCACATATTCGAAAATAAACTTTTCGCTTTTAGGGTTTTCTAGCAAAAAGAGAAAATCTTATTTTTCCAATTATCTCGCTGCCGGCGAGACTTGTATCCGTCATTTTCACGAATACTATCTTTTTAGTATTCTTGAAATCTGGAAGAGATGAAGTTTATGATCCCTTATTTGTCAGCGAACAAAAAAATTTCGCGTTTTTGCTTTTGAAAAAAATATCTCGTGCTCTGCTAAGTTGATATCAAATTACCAGGTCACATAGTCGAAAATAAACTTTTCGCTTTTAGGGTTTTCTAGCAAAAAGAGAAAATCTTATTTTTCCAGTTATCTCGCTGCCGGCGAGACTTGTATCCGTCATTTTTCACGAATAATATCTTCTTAGTATTCTTGAAATCTGAAAGAGATGAAGTTCATGATCCCTTATATATTAGCGAACATAAAAATTTCGCGCTTCTGCTTTTGAAGAAAATATCTCGTGCTCTGTTGAGTTGATATCAAATTACCAGGTCACATAGTCGAAAATTAACTTTTCGCTTTCAGGGTTTTCTAGCAAAATGAGAAAATCTTATTTTTCCAGTTATCTCGCTGCCGGCGAGACTTGTATCCGTCATATTTCACGAATACTATCTTCTTTGTATTCTTGAAATCTGGAAGAGATGAAGTTTATGATCCCTTATTTGTCAGCGAACAAAAAAATTTCGCGTTTTTGCTTTTGAAAAAAATATCTCGTGCTCTGCTAAGTTGATATCAAATAACCAGGTCACATATTCGAAAATTAACTTTTCGCTTTCAGGGTTTTCTAGTTAAAAGAGAAAATCTTATTTTTCCAATTATCTCGCTGCCGGCGAGACTTGTATCCGTCATTTTCACGAATACTATCTTTTTAGTATTCTTGAAATCTGGAAGAGATGAAATTTATGATCCCTTATTTGTCAGCGAACAAAAAAATTTCGCGTTTTTGCTTTTGAAAAAAATATCTCGTGCTCTGCTAAGTTGATATCAAATAACCAGGTCACATATTCGAAAATTAACTTTTCGCTTTCAGGGTTTTCTAGCAAAAAGAGAAAATCTTATTTTTCCAATTATCTCGCTGCCGGCGAGACTTGTATCCGTCATATTTCACGAATACTATCTTCTTTGTATTCTTGAAATCTGGAAGAGATGAAGTTTATGATCCCTTATATAAAAGCGAACATAAAAATTTCGCGCTTTTGCTTTTGAAGAAAATATCTCGTGCTCTGTTGAGTTGATATCAAATTACCAGGTCACATATTCGAAAATTAACTTTTCGCTTTCAGGGTTTTCTAGCAAAAAAAAAATCTTATTTTTCCAATCATCTCGCTGCCGGCGAGACTTGTATCCGTCATTTTTCACGAATACTATCTTCTTAGTATTCTTGAAATCTGGAAGAGATGAAGTTAATAATCCCTTATTTATCAGCTAACGTAAAAACAAAATTTCCAACAAATAAATTGGTCCCAACGAGCCAGGATTGATTAACCAGAGAAATCAATCACTTTTCATCACGATCATCACGTTATCAAGACCGAAGATCAGTCGTCCATCGATTTCTCCCAACCGTTGGAGTGGAGTTTCCGCCTAAGGAGAACCAAAGTTCATTTGAGAGGTTTATATCCAAAATTGGAGAAGAAGCTCTTAATCCTGAAGAGAAAACGTCTAATTTTCCGCCAAAGGAAAACACGAAAAACATTGGAAACATCCAAAAAAGCTGTGAGTTCGTTTCCTTGAATCCTTTTACAGTTTTTTCCCATCTGTTCCTTATCTGAATTGAGATATGGCTCCTCCTCTTGAAAAAAAACGAGGTGCATTGAAGCATCGTTTAACTAATTTAGGTAAATATATTGATAATTTGTCAGAAGATCAACCTGGAATTGCCGAAATTGAAGAAAAACTTAAAAATTATTTGTCAGTTTATGATTCATTTCAGAACATTCAAGATATGTTAGAAGAAAAATGTAACGATGAAGAACTAGAAGAGCATTACAATTACAGAGATGAATTTGAAAATAGTTACGATAAATATATTGGAATTCTTAAACAATATTTGAAAGATAATACACCTCCAGTTCGAGTGAATCAAGTTGATGAAATTAAAAATGCTAATTTTCATAATTCTTTGAATAATATCTCTTTACCAAAAATTAAAATTGAGTCTTTTAAAGGAGATTATGAACATTGGTTGGAATTCAAGAGTACTTTTTTATCTGTAGTTCAAACTAACAATTTACCGAATATTCAGAAATTCCAAATACTTAGACAAAGTGTAGATGGTTACGCCAAACGAATAATAGATCAAATTGAATTGACGTTCAATGGACATGTTTCTTACACGCTGGAGAAAATTTTTAGAAGATATGGTGTTCGTGTTTGCTTCAGATCTAGGGACACACTCTCCAGCATTTTCTTCAATGGTAAAGACAAAACTGACATACTGGCCGGGAAGGGCGTGTATCGTCTTGACTGTTCTTGTGGTTCCTTTTATATCGGGAAGACCATAAGGAACTTCAAGACGAGATTCAAAGAACATTTCTCTAGCATGAGTAAGAATGATAACAGTTCACAGTTTGCCGAACATGTCGTGAGCATGGGACACGTAGCGGACTTACAGAATGGCTACAAAATCTTGCACCGTGAGCAAATAAATGGCATAGTCGATAACTTCGAAATTTTGGAAATTCGAAGATCTTGCATTGCTAATCCTGACCTGGTAATAAATTCGCAGGTACATTTCCCTAACACCTTGTTTGATTATGTACTGAGTTGAAACTGTAATCCTGTAGTTTTCTTTTCTTTAGAATTTGGACGTAGATATTAGTTCACTACCTCATTTAGATCTTGATTGTCACTAGAGCGAATAGATGGCGTAACCGACAAAAATTTCCCAATAACTAAAAGAACCTCTTCCTTTTTTGAAAAAGTCGATAGACGCCATTCATTGTTTTGATGTTGCTCTTAGCCGAAATTAATTTTAGTTGACAATTCTCGTTATTATTGAACAATGTAAGTTCCTTTTTATAATGATTGTGAATATCTTAGTTTTCCTTTTCTTTGTTGTTACATCCGTATGTAGAGTTTGTTGTTCTGATTCTTTGTGTTGTTTTCAGCCTGTTTCTTGTCTGAGGATGTGGTCTCGTTACGACCACGAAACCGGTCACAATTTAAATAAATAAACACTACACAGGATTTTGTGGTTTTTGACCTACCATACTATACTATTTACATTCACCACAAATAATGGATACTCTTCATATGTCAAATTGAATTGGTAGGAGATTATTATGATATTGCTTGGAAGTCGCTGTGTGACCGTTTCGATAATAAGAAAATCTTAATCAATAAACATATAATAATAATAATAATAATAAAGGTATCTTAAAACTGGAACCGCTATTCAAGGAGTCACCAAAACATTTACGAGATTTACTAGATTCAGTTTCCGAAAACATTACAGCCATAGAAGGAATGAAAATATCCAAAGTTGTTTTATGTGAACTTTTACTTATTTAAATTATATCTGAAAAATTAGATAAATTCACTTATAGAGGTTGGAAAGAATATAAAACTTCCAAAGAATTACCAACATTAAACGAATTTCTCGAATTTTTGAAATTGAAAATCGATACATTGGGTGAAATTGCAGATCAAAACATGAATTCTGTTACTTCTCAGTCAAAGGTCAAAAATACTCAATATAATCATAATCGTGATAACGTCAAAAGGCATTTTTTTGTAAGCTCACAATCAAAAAAGGTATGTAATTTTTGCAAAAAAAAACAGTCATTTAATGTATACATGTATTGACTTTCTTAAGTTGAATGTACCAACGAGAATTTCCAAAATTACAGAATTGAACCTTTGCAAGAATTGTCTACGTCCAGGACATTCTCACAGTGAATGTACCCTAGGTCCTTGTAAAAAATGTAGCTTAAAACATAATACTCTAATTCATTTGGATACCCAACAAAATAAGAACAATCATGTTGAGTGTATGAGCACTGAAAATAGGGCAGGTCCATCAACGATGAATTTTCTGAACAAACAGTTCAATTCAAAAATGATCGATTCCCAAGTTTTACTGTCCACAGTATTATTCAAAGTGAAAAATGATTCAGGTGAATTTGTCCATTGTAGGGCTTTGCTCGATTCAGGAGCACAAACAAATCTAGTAACTGAAAAGTTTTGTAATAATTTGAACATTCCACTTATTCCAACAAACATGTCTATCGTAGGAATAAATCAGGTTACATCACACTTAAATAAAAAATGCAATATGACAATATATTCTTGTTATAGTAAATTCAGAGCTTCATTATGTTTTTACGTTGTTCCTTATATTTCTAATGATACTCCAACACTAAACTTTAATACAGTTGACTTAAACATTCCTATGAATTTGCCTTTTGCTGATCCTTCTTTTAATGTTC
The DNA here is from genome assembly GCA_910592335.1 of Adalia bipunctata. Taxonomy (NCBI): domain Eukaryota; kingdom Metazoa; phylum Arthropoda; class Insecta; order Coleoptera; family Coccinellidae; genus Adalia; species Adalia bipunctata. Next base: position 32,939,606 of record OU342951.1, read on the forward strand.
CATCAGAAATTGACGCTATTTTAGGAGCAAACATTTTTTGGGATTTGCTTATACAGGGTCGAATACAATTAGGAAAAAATATGCCTGTATTACATAACACCCAATTGGGATGGATTATTTCTGGAAACATTCCAAGATTAAATTCAACAACTATTTGTAACCTAACTAGAATTGCAAAAATTCTGGGAAGTCGAAAGTATCCCTAATTGTTCACAATATTCCAGAGATGACACGGTTTTGTTTCTGAAGAAAATATCTCGTGCTCTGCTGAGTTGATATCAAATCACCAGTTCACATATTCGAAAATAAAATGGAGAACATGATCCCTTATATATTAGCGAACATAAAAATTTCACGCTTCTGCTTTTGAAGAAAATATCTCATGCTCTGTTGAGTTGATATCAAATTACCAGGTCACATAGTCGAAAATTAACTTTTCGCTTTTAGGGTTTTCTAGCAAAAAGAGAAAATCTTATTTTTCCAGTTATCTCGCTGCCGGCGAGACTTGTATCCGTCATTTTTCACGAATACTTTCTTCTTTGTATTCTTGAAATCTGGAAGAGATGAAGTTCATGATCCCTTATATAAAAGCGAACATAAAAATTTCGCGCCTCTGCTTTTGAAGAAAATATCTCGTGCTCTGTTAAGTTGATATCAAATTACCAGGTCACGTATTCGAAAATTAACTTTTCGCTTTCAGGGTTTTCTAGCAAAAAGAGAAAATCTTATTTTTCCAATCATCTCGCTGCAGGCGAGACTTGTATCCGTCATTTTTCACGAATACTATCTTCTTAGTATTCTTGAAATCTGGAAGAGATGAAGTTAATAATCTCTTATTTATCAGCTAACATAAAAATTTCGCGGTTTTGTTTCTGAAAAAAATATCTCGTGCTCTGCTGAGTTGATATCAAATCACCAGGTCACATAGTCGAAAATTAACTTTTTGCTTTTAGGGTTTTCTAGCAAAAAGGGAAAATCTTATTTTTCCAGTTATCTCGCTGCCGGCGAGACTTGTATCCGTCATTTTTCACGGATACTATCTTCTTAGTATTCTTGAAATCTGAAAGAGATGAAGTTTATGATCCCTCGTTTATCAGCGAAAATCAAAATTCCGCGGATTTGCTTCTGAGAAAAATATATCGTGCTCTGCTAAGTTGATATCAAATTACCAGGTCACATATTCGAAAATTAACTTTTCGCTTCAAGGGTTTTCTAGCAAAAAGAGAAAATCTTATTTTTCCAATCATCTCGCTGCCGGCGAGACTTGTATCCGTCATTTTTCACGAATACTATCTTCTTAGTATTCTTGAAATCTGGAAGAGAGGAAGTTAATAATCCCTTATTTATCAGCTAACATAAAAATTTCGCGGTTTTTTTACTGAAAAAAATATCTCGTGCTCTGCTGAGTTGATATCAAATCACCAGGTCACATATTCGAAAATAAAATGGAGAACATGATCCCTTATATATTAGCGAACATAAAAATTTCACGCTTCTGCTTTTGAAGAAAATATCTCGTGCTCTGTTGAGTTGATATCAAATTACCATGTCACATAGTCGAAAATTAACTTTTCGCTTTTAGGGTTTTCTAGCAAAAAGAGAAAATCTTATTTTTCCAGTTATCTCGCTGCCGGCGAGACTTGTATCCGTCAATTTCACGAATACTATTTTTTTAGTATTCTTGAAATCTGGAAGAGATGAAGTTTATGATTCCCTATTTGTCAGCGAACAGAAAAATTTCGCGTTTTTGCTTTTGAAAAAAATATCTCGTGCTCTGCTAAGTTGATATCAAATAACCAGGTCACATATTCGAAAATTAACTTTTCGCTTTCAGGGTTTTCTAGCAAAAAGAGAAAATCTTATTTTTCCAATTATCTCGCTGCCGGCGAGACTTGTATCCGTCATATTTCACGAATACTATCTTCTTTGTATTCTTGAAATCTGGAAGAGATGAAGTTTATGATCCCTTATATAAAAGCGAATATAAAAATTTCGCGCTTTTGCTTTTGAAGAAAATATCTCGTGCTCTGTTAAGTTGATATCAAATTACCAGGTCACATATTCGAAAATTAACTTTTCGCTTTCAGGGTTTTCTAGCAAAAAGAGAAAATCTTATTTTTCCAATCATCTCGCTGCCGGCGAGACTTGTATCCGTCATTTTTCACGAATACTATCTTCTTAGTATTCTTGAAATCTGGAAGAGAGGAAGTTAATAATCCCTTATTTATCAGCTAACATAAAAATTTCGCGGTTTTGTTTCTGAAAAAAATATCTCGTGCTCTGCTGAGTTGATATCAAATCACCAGGTCACATATTCGAAAATAAAATGGAGAACATGATCCCTTATATATTAGCGAACATAAAAATTTCACGCGTCTGCTTTTGAAGAAAATATCTCGTGCTCTGTTGAGTTGATATCAAATTACCAGGTCACATAGTCGAAAATTAACTTTTCGCTTTTAGGATTTTCTAGCAAAAAGAGAAAATCTTATTTTCCCAGTTATCTCGCTGCCGACGAGACTTGTATCCGTCATTTTTCACGAATACTATCTTCTTAGTATTCTTGAAATCTGAAAGAGATGAAGTTCATGATCCCTTTTATATATTAGCGAACATAAAAATTTCGCGCTTCTGCTTTTGAAGAGAATATCTCGTGCTCTGTTGAGTTGATATCAAATAACCAGGTCACACATTCGAAAATTAACTTTTCGCTTTCAGGGTTTTCTAGGAAAAAGAGAAAATCTTATTTTTCCAATTATCTCGCTGCCGGCGAGACTTGTATCCGTCATATTTCACGAATACTATCTTCTTTGTATTTTTGAAATCTGGAAGAGATGAAGTTTATGATCCCTTATATAAAAGCGAACATAAAAATTTCGCGCTTCTGCTTTTGAAGAGAATATCTCGTGCTCTGTTGAGTTGATATCAAATTACCAGGTCACATATTCGAAAATTAACTTTTCGCTTTCAGGGTTTTCTAGCAAAAAGAGAAAATCTTATTTTTCCAATCATCTCGCTGCCGGCGAGACTTGTATCCGTCATTTTTCACGAATACTATCTTCTTAGTATTCTTGAAATCTGGAAGAGATGAAGTTAATAATCCCTTATTTATCAGCTAACATAAAAATTTCGCGGTTTTTTTTCTGAAAAAAATATCTCGTGCTCTGCTGAGTTGATATCAAATCACCAGGTCACATTTTCGAAAATAAAATGGAGAACATGATCCCTTATATATAAGCTAACATAAAAATTTCACGCTTCTGCTTTTGAAGAAAATATCTCGTGCTCTGTTGAGTTGATATCAAATTACCAGGTCACATAGTCGAAAATAAACTTCTCGCTTTAAGGTTTTCTAGCAAAAAGAGAAAATCTTATTTTTCCAGTTATCTCGCTGCCGGCGAGACTTGTATCCGTCATTTTTCACGAATACTATCTTCTTAGTATTCTTGAAATCTGAAAGAGATGAAGTTCATGATCCCTTATATATTAGCGATCATAAAAATTTCGCGCTTCTGCTTTTGAAGAAAATATCTCGTGCTCTGTTGAGTTGATATCAAATTACCAGGTCACATAGTCGAAAATTAACTTTTCGCTTTTAGGGTTTTCTAGCAAAATGAAAAAATCTTATTTTTCCAGTCATATTTCAGGAATACTATCTTCTTTGTATTCTTGAAATCTGGAAGAGATGAAGTTTATGATCCCTTATTTGTCAGTGAACAAAAAAATTTTGCGTTTTTGCTTTTGAAAAAAATATCTCGTGCTCTGCTAAGTTGATATCAAATAACCAGGTCACATATTCGAAAATTTACTTTTCGCTTTCAGGGTTTTCTAGTAAAAAGAGAAAATCTTATTTTTCCAATTATCTCGCTGCCGGCGAGACTTGTATCCGTCATATTTCACGAATACTATCTTCTTAGTTTTCTTGGAATCTGGAAGAGATGAAGTTTATGATCCCTCGTTTATCAGCGAAAATCAAAATTCCGCGGATTTGCTTCTGAGAAAACTATATCGTGCTCTGCTAAGTTGATATCAAATCACCAGGTCACATTTTCGAAAATAAACTTTTCGCTTTTAGGGTTTTCTAGCAAAAAGAGAAAATCTCATTTTTCCAATTATCTCGCTGCCTGCGAGACTTGTATCCGTCATTTTCACGAATACTATCTTTTTAGTATTCTTGAAATCTGGAAGAGATGAAGTTTATGATTCCTTATTTGTCAGCAAACAAAAAAATTTCGCGTTTTTGCTTTTGAAAAAAATATCTCGTGCTCTGCTAAGTTGATATCAAATAACCAGGTCACATATTCGAAAATTAACTTTTCGCTTTCAGGGTTTTCTAGCAAAAAGAGAAAATCTTATTTTTCCAATTATCTCGCTGCCGGCGAGACTTGTATCCGTCATTTTTCACGAATACTATCTTCTTAGTATTCTTGAAATCTGGAAGAGATGAAGTTAATAATCCCTTATTTATCAGCTAACATAAAAATTTCGCGGTTTTGTTTCTGAAAAAAATATCTCGTGCTCTGCTGAGTTGATATCAAATCACCAGGTCACATATTCGAAAATAAAATGGAGAACATGATCCCTTATATATTAGCGAACATAAAAATTTCACGCTTCTGCTTTTGAAGAAAATATCTCGTGCTCTGTTGAGTTGATATCAAATTACCATGTCACATAGTCGAAAATTAACTTTTCGCTTTTAGGGTTTTCTAGCAAAAAGAGAAAATCTTATTTTTCCAGTTATCTCGCTGCCGGCGAGACTTGTATCCGCCATTTTTCACGAATACTATCTTCTTAGTATTCTTGAAATCTGAAAGAGATGAAGTTTATGATCCCTCGTTCATCAGCGAAAATCAAAATTCCGCGGATTTGCTTCTGAGAAAAATATATCGTGCTCTGCTAAGTTGATATCAAATCACCAGGTCACATATTCGAAAATAAACTTTTCGCTTTTAGGGTTTTCTAGCAAAAAGAGAAAATCTTATTTTTCCAATTATCTCGCTGCCGGCGAGACTTGTATCCGTCAATTTCACGAATACTATTTTTTTAGTATTCTTGAAATCTGGAAGAGATGAAGTTTATGATTCCCTATTTGTCAGCGAACAGAAAAATTTCGCGTTTTTGCTTTTGAAAAAAATATCTCGTGCTCTGCTAAGTTGATATCAAATAACCAGGTCACATATTCGAAAATTAACTTTTCGCTTTCAGGGTTTTCTAGCAAAAAGAGAAAATCTTATTTTTCCAATTATCTCGCTGCCGGCGAGACTTGTATCCGTCATATTTCACGAATACTATCTTCTTTGTATTCTTGAAATCTGGAAGAGATGAAGTTTATGATCCCTTATATAAAAGCGAATATAAAAATTTCGCGCTTTTGCTTTTGAAGAAAATATCTCGTGCTCTGTTAAGTTGATATCAAATTACCAGGTCACATATTCGAAAATTAACTTTTCGCTTTTAGGGTTTTCTAGCAAAAAGAGAAAATCTTATTTTTCCAATCATCTCGCTGCCGGCGAGACTTGTATCCGTCATTTTTCACGAATACTATCTTCTTAGTATTCTTGAAATCTGGAAGAGAGGAAGTTAATAATCCCTTATTTATCAGCTAACATAAAAATTTCGCGGTTTTGTTTCTGAAAAAAATATCTCGTGCTCTGCTGAGTTGATATCAAATCACCAGGTCACATATTCGAAAATAAAATGGAGAACATGATCCCTTATATATTAGCGAACATAAAAATTTCACGCGTCTGCTTTTGAAGAAAATATCTCGTGCTCTGTTGAGTTGATATCAAATTACCAGGTCACATAGTCGAAAATTAACTTTTCGCTTTTAGGATTTTCTAGCAAAAAGAGAAAATCTTATTTTCCCAGTTATCTCGCTGCCGACGAGACTTGTATCCGTCATTTTTCACGAATACTATCTTCTTAGTATTCTTGAAATCTGAAAGAGATGAAGTTCATGATCCCTTTTATATATTAGCGAACATAAAAATTTCGCGCTTCTGCTTTTGAAGAGAATATCTCGTGCTCTGTTGAGTTGATATCAAATAACCAGGTCACACATTCGAAAATTAACTTTTCGCTTTCAGGGTTTTCTAGCAAAAAGAGAAAATCTTATTTTTCCAATTATCTCGCTGCCGGCGAGACTTGTATCCGTCATATTTCACGAATACTATCTTCTTTGTATTTTTGAAATCTGGAAGAGATGAAGTTTATGATCCCTTATATAAAAGCGAACATAAAAATTTCGCGCTTCTGCTTTTGAAGAGAATATCTCGTGCTCTGTTGAGTTGATATCAAATTACCAGGTCACATATTCGAAAATTAACTTTTCGCTTTCAGGGTTTTCTAGCAAAAAGAGAAAATCTTATTTTTCCAATCATCTCGCTGCCGGCGAGACTTGTATCCGTCATTTTTCACGAATACTATCTTCTTAGTATTCTTGAAATCTGGAAGAGATGAAGTTAATAATCCCTTATTTATCAGCTAACATAAAAATTTCGCGGTTTTTTTTCTGAAAAAAATATCTCGTGCTCTGCTGAGTTGATATCAAATCACCAGGTCACATTTTCGAAAATAAAATGGAGAACATGATCCCTTATATATAAGCTAACATAAAAATTTCACGCTTCTGCTTTTGAAGAAAATATCTCGTGCTCTGTTGAGTTGATATCAAATTACCAGGTCACATAGTCGAAAATAAACTTCTCGCTTTAAGGTTTTCTAGCAAAAAGAGAAAATCTTATTTTTCCAGTTATCTCGCTGCCGGCGAGACTTGTATCCGTCATTTTTCACGAATACTATCTTCTTAGTATTCTTGAAATCTGAAAGAGATGAAGTTCATGATCCCTTATATATTAGCGATCATAAAAATTTCGCGCTTCTGCTTTTGAAGAAAATATCTCGTGCTCTGTTGAGTTGATATCAAATTACCAGGTCACATAGTCGAAAATTAACTTTTCGCTTTTAGGGTTTTCTAGCAAAATGAAAAAATCTTATTTTTCCAGTCATATTTCAGGAATACTATCTTCTTTGTATTCTTGAAATCTGGAAGAGATGAAGTTTATGATCCCTTATTTGTCAGTGAACAAAAAAATTTTGCGTTTTTGCTTTTGAAAAAAATATCTCGTGCTCTGCTAAGTTGATATCAAATAACCAGGTCACATATTCGAAAATTTACTTTTCGCTTTCAGGGTTTTCTAGTAAAAAGAGAAAATCTTATTTTTCCAATTATCTCGCTGCCGGCGAGACTTGTATCCGTCATATTTCACGAATACTATCTTCTTAGTTTTCTTGGAATCTGGAAGAGATGAAGTTTATGATCCCTCGTTTATCAGCGAAAATCAAAATTCCGCGGATTTGCTTCTGAGAAAACTATATCGTGCTCTGCTAAGTTGATATCAAATCACCAGGTCACATTTTCGAAAATAAACTTTTCGCTTTTAGGGTTTTCTAGCAAAAAGAGAAAATCTCATTTTTCCAATTATCTCGCTGCCTGCGAGACTTGTATCCGTCATTTTCACGAATACTATCTTTTTAGTATTCTTGAAATCTGGAAGAGATGAAGTTTATGATTCCTTATTTGTCAGCAAACAAAAAAATTTCGCGTTTTTGCTTTTGAAAAAAATATCTCGTGCTCTGCTAAGTTGATATCAAATAACCAGGTCACATATTCGAAAATTAACTTTTCGCTTTCAGGGTTTTCTAGCAAAAAGAGAAAATCTTATTTTTCCAATTATCTCGCTGCCGGCGAGACTTGTATCCGTCATTTTTCACGAATACTATCTTCTTAGTATTCTTGAAATCTGGAAGAGATGAAGTTAATAATCCCTTATTTATCAGCTAACATAAAAATTTCGCGGTTTTGTTTCTGAAAAAAATATCTCGTGCTCTGCTGAGTTGATATCAAATCACCAGGTCACATATTCGAAAATAAAATGGAGAACATGATCCCTTATATATTAGCGAACATAAAAATTTCACGCTTCTGCTTTTGAAGAAAATATCTCGTGCTCTGTTGAGTTGATATCAAATTACCATGTCACATAGTCGAAAATTAACTTTTCGCTTTTAGGGTTTTCTAGCAAAAAGAGAAAATCTTATTTTTCCAGTTATCTCGCTGCCGGCGAGACTTGTATCCGCCATTTTTCACGAATACTATCTTCTTAGTATTCTTGAAATCTGAAAGAGATGAAGTTTATGATCCCTCGTTCATCAGCGAAAATCAAAATTCCGCGGATTTGCTTCTGAGAAAAATATATCGTGCTCTGCTAAGTTGATATCAAATCACCAGGTCACATATTCGAAAATAAACTTTTCGCTTTTAGGGTTTTCTAGCAAAAAGAGAAAATCTTATTTTTCCAATTATCTCGCTGCCGGCGAGACTTGTATCCGTCAATTTCACGAATACTATTTTTTTAGTATTCTTGAAATCTGGAAGAGATGAAGTTTATGATTCCCTATTTGTCAGCGAACAGAAAAATTTCGCGTTTTTGCTTTTGAAAAAAATATCTCGTGCTCTGCTAAGTTGATATCAAATAACCAGGTCACATATTCGAAAATTAACTTTTCGCTTTCAGGGTTTTCTAGCAAAAAGAGAAAATCTTATTTTTCCAATTATCTCGCTGCCGGCGAGACTTGTATCCGTCATTTTTCACGAATACTATCTTCTTAGTATTCTTGAAATCTGGAAGAGATGAAGTTAATAATCCCTTATTTATCAGCTAACATAAAAATTTCGCGGTTTTGTTTCTGAAAAAAATATCTCGTGCTCTGCTGAGTTGATATCAAATCACCAGGTCACATATTCGAAAATAAAATGGAGAACATGATCCCTTATATATTAGCGAACATAAAAATTTCACGCTTCTGCTTTTGAAGAAAATATCTCGTGCTCTGTTGAGTTGATATCAAATTACCATGTCACATAGTCGAAAATTAACTTTTCGCTTTTAGGGTTTTCTAGCAAAAAGAGAAAATCTTATTTTTCCAGTTATCTCGCTGCCGGCGAGACTTGTATCCGTCATTTTTCACGAATACTATCTTATTAGTATTCTTGAAATCTGAAAGAGATGAAGTTTATGATCCCTCGTTTATCAGCGAAAATCAAAATTCCGCGGATTTGCTTCTGAGAAAAATATATCGTGCTCTGCTATGTTGATATCAAATCACCAGGTCACATATTCGAAAATTAACTTTTCGCTTTCAGGGTTTTCTAGCAAAAAGAGAAAATCTTATTTTTCCAATCATCTCGCTGCCGGCGAGACTTGTATCCGTCATTTTTCACGAATACTATCTTATTAGTATACTTGAAATCTGGAAGAGATGAAGTTAATAATCCCTTATTTATCAGCTAACATAAAAATTTCGCGGTTTTTTTTCTGAAAAAAATATCTCGTGCTCTGCTGAGTTGATATCAAATCACCAGGTCACATTTTCGAAAATAAACTTTTCGCTTTTAGGGTTTTCTAGCAAAAAGAGAAAATCTTATTTTTCCAGTTATCTCGCTGCCGGCGAGACTTGTATCCGTCATTTTTCACGAATACTATCTTCTTAGTATTCTTGAAATCTGAAAGAGATGGAGTTTATGATCCCTTATATAAAAGCGAACATAAAAATTTCGCGGTTTTGTTTCTGAAAAAAATATCTCGTGCTCTGCTGAGTTGATTTCAAATTACCAGGTCACATATTCGAAAATGAACTTTTCGCTTTCAGGTTTTTCGAGCAAAATGACAAAATCTTATTTTTCCAATTATCTAGCGGCCGGCGAGACTTGTATCCGTCATTTTTCACGAATACTATCTTCTTAGTATTCTTGAAATCTGGAAGTGATGAAGTTTATGATCCCTTATTTGTCAGCGAACAAAAAAATTTCGCGTTTTTGCTTTTGAAAAAAATATCTCGTGCTCTGCTAAGTTGATATCAAATAACCAGGTCACATATTCGAAAATTTACTTTTCGCTTTCAGGGTTTTCTAGTAAAAAGAGAAAATCTTATTTTTCCAATTATCTCGCTGCCGGCGAGACTTGTATCCGTCATATTTCACGAATACTATCTTCTTAGTTTTCTTGGAATCTGGAAGAGATGAAGTTTATGATCCCTCGTTTATCAGCGAAAATCAAAATTCTGCGGATTTGCTTCTGAGAAAACTATATCGTGCTCTGCTAAGTTGATATCAAATCACCAGGTCACATTTTCGAAAATAAACTTTTCGCTTTTAGGGTTTTCTAGCAAAAAGAGAAAATCTCATTTTTCCAATTATCTCGCTGCCGGCGAGACTTGTATCCGTCATTTTCACGAATACTATCTTTTTAGTATTCTTGAAATCTGGAAGAGATGAAGTTTATGATTCCTTATTTGTCAGCAAACAAAAAAATTTCGCGTTTTTGCTTTTGAAAAAAATATCTCGTGCTCTGCTAAGTTGATATCAAATAACCAGGTCACATATTCGAAAATTAACTTTTCGCTTTCAGGGTTTTCTAGCAAAAAGAGAAAATCTTATTTTTCCAGTTATCTCGCTGCCGGCGAGACTTGTATCCGTCATTTTTCACGAATACTATCTTCTTAGTATTCTTGAAATCTGAAAGAGATGGAGTTTATGATCCCTTATATAAAAGCGAACATAAAAATTTCGCGGTTTTGTTTCTGAAAAAAATATCTCGTGCTCTGCTGAGTTGATTTCAAATTACCAGGTCACATATTCGAAAATGAACTTTTCGCTTTCAGGTTTTTCGAGCAAAATGACAAAATCTTATTTTTCCAATTATCTAGCGGCCGGCGAGACTTGTATCTGTCATTTTTCACGAATACTTTCGTCTTAGTATTCTTGAAATCTGGAAGAGATGGAGTTTATGATCCCTTATATAAAAGCGAACATAAAAATTTCGCATTTTGTTTGTGAAAAAAATATCTCGTTCTCTGCTGAGTTGATTTCAAATTACCAGGTCACATATTCGAAAATGAACTTTTCGCTTTCAGGTTTTTCGAGCAAAATGACAAAATCTTATTTTTCCAATTATCTAGCGGCCGGCGAGACTTGTATCTGTCATTTTTCACGAATACTTTCGTCTTAGTATTCTTGAAATCTGGAAGAGATGGAGTTTATGATCCCTTATATAAAAGCGAACATAAAAATTTCGCGGTTTTGTTTCTGAAAAAAATATCTCGTGCTCTGCTGAGTTGATTTCAAATTACCAGGTCACATATTCGAAAATGAACTTTTCGCTTTCAGGTTTTTCGAGCAAAATGACGAAATCCTATTTTTCCAATTATCTAGCGGCCAGCGAGACTTGTATCCGTCATTTTTCACGAATACTATCTTCGTAGTATTCTTGAAATCTGAAAGAGATGAAGTTTATGATTAGACCAGGGTCGATAATTTTTGAAACAAAAAAAAATTACAGTAGGATGAAACCCATTAAAAAAGGAGGGGAATATGATCAAAATGAAAGGAAAAATAAATTACGGTCGATCCGAGTCCGGGAAGTGGGAGGGGGTGAGTTTTTAAGGGTGAAAAATGGTTTTCCTTGATTTCCGGCAAAACTACAAGCCCTATGGAAAAAAGTTAAATGGCAAAGTTGTAGGTAATGAAAAGATGTACAACTTTTGTATTTGCAATTTTTTCACATAACCTCAAAATTTATATGAAAATTTCAAAAAACCAAGTTTTAGGTTTTTTATTTATATCTTTTTAAAAAAAAAAATGTTTTCTACGAAATTTGGTGAAAACCTACCTTATTATATCCCAAACACACTGTAATTTATTTGATTTAAAATATTCATGTTTTCGTCTTATTTTAATTTAATATCAAAAAAGCACCCTAATTTTCAATCAAAAATTCTGACGTCAAAATATCAGCTTTTTTCAAAAAGTTTGGGGGCTTTTTGTTCGTTGAAATATCTACTTTCTGATGGTGTGAAAAAAATATACATTACTGTAAGGAGTGTTCTCAGAAAATGCAAAAAATTTAAAAAACTCAAATTCGAAAATTTTTTTTAATCACTATGTACAATTTCATCAAAAAAATGTGATTGCTGCATTTTTTTTTAGGATAAAGAGTTCATTTATTTAATTCGAATTACATTCATGTCATAGAAATCTTATACAATATAAATATACAGGTGAATCGTACTATTGAATTTAGATACTTAATTCTGATTACGCATTTTATTCTTATTTTTTTCAAAAACGTTAATCTTGTTATTCATGAATACCTTATCTGAAATTCTAATCAGTTATTCATTAGTTTTTGTCTCTTCGAAGGCATTTCTTCATCGTCAGATTCGAAAAACCTTTCCAACTCTAGTTGATCGTCGAAATCTTCAAGACCATCATTTTCGTCTCCAATGTTATTTCCAGTCTGCATTGTTTCTTCTTCCACAATTTCATCTGAATCATTTACTTCTTCATAGATTTTTTCTTCTATATTGGAGCAATTTTCAGAACCATGACAATTAGTGCATAAATTTGTGCATTTTAAATCATGTTTTCGGCAGCCACATTTTAAACTGTTACATCCAGTTTCACAGCTGCAGCAAATAGTTTTGAGCAATACTTCCGGAATTAAATCCTTTTCTGTAAATTTGGGCATAATGCCACGCTGATTAAAATACAGATAGTATTTACCTTGCTATGTAGATTCCAAACAATTTTTTGAATAAAGTAAATTTCTCACAACTCACTCAATCAAGCAATTGTATGCTAAAAATTTCGAAAACTAGAAATCCTATTGGTTGATTTGACAATTTCGTCGAATAATTCTGTGATTTGTTCAATCAACGATTTATGAAACCCACCATTAGTGTAACTCAGTCCCCACTTATCTATGAAATAACTTACAATGGGTTAAAAATTAACCAAAGGTCACTCAGGTATATGAATTATCTTAAAACAGCAATAAATAGTCATCTAAAAATATTATTTAAACGAGATTCTACAACTTTTTCAAAATATTGTAGATGTCTTATTAAATATTAACTTTATTAACTTATTTTTTGTTAATTATAGAAGTATATTTCAATTTGCAATTTTTTCGTTTATAAATTAAACAGGAAATCTTACGTTTTTTGAGTAATTAAAGAGTAAATTTTATTAATACCTCAAAATTGTACATAATGATTAAAAAAAAATTTCGAATTTGAGTTTTTTCAATTTTTTGCATTTTCTGAGAACATTTCCTATAGTAATGTATATTTTTTTTTACACCATCAGAAAGAAGATATTTCAATGAAGAAAAAGCCCCTGAACTTTTTGAAAAACGCTGATATTTCGACGTCAGAATTTTCGATTGAAAATTAGGGGGCTTTTTTGATATTAAGTTAAAATAAGGCGAAAACATAAATATTTTGAATCTAATGAATTACAGTGTATTTGGGACATAATAAGGTAAGTTTTCACAAAATTTCGTAGAAAAAGATTTTTTTTTTAAAAAGATATAAAATAAAAACCAAAAACTTGGTTTTTTGAATTTTTCACCTAAATTTTGAGGTAATATGAAAAAATTGCAAACACAAAAGTTGTAGATCTTTTTATTACCTACAACTTTGCCTTTTAGTTTTTTTCCATAGGACTTGTGGTTTTGCCGGAAATCAAGGAAAACCATTTTTCACCCTTAAAAACTCACCCCTCCCACTTCCCGAACTCGGATCGACCGTAATTTATTTTTCCTTTCATTTTGATCATATTCCCCTCCCTTTCTAATCGGTTTCATCCTACTGTAATTTTTTTTCACTTTTTACAATTTTTGAAGGTTTCGGCCCTGGTCTAGATCCCTTATTTATCAGCGAAAATCGAAATTTCGCGGATTTGCTTTTGAAAAAAATATATCGTGCTCTGCTAAGTTGATATCAAATCACCAGGTCACAATTTCGAAAATAAACTATTCGCTTTTAGGTTTTTCCAATTATCTCGCTGCCGGCGAGACTTGTATCCGTCATTTTTCACGAATACTTTCTTTTGAGTATTCTTGAAATTTGGAAGAGATGAAGTTTATGATCCCTTATTTCTCAGCGAACAAAAAATTTCGTGCTTTTGCTTTTGAAAAAAAATATCTCGTGCACTGCCAAGTTGATATCAAATTATCATGTCACATATTCTGAAATAATCTTTTCGCTTTTAGGTTTTTCGAGCAAAATGACAAAATCTCAGAAATCCCATTACCTCGCGGCCGGTGTGACTTGTATTCGTCATTTATCACGAATACTATCTTCTTAGTATTTTCTAGCAAAATGACAAAATCTTATTTTTCCAAATATCTCGCGGCCGGCGAGACTTGTATCCGTCATTTTTCACGGATACTATCTTCTTAGTATTCTTGAAATCTGGCAGAGATGAAGTTAAGTATCCCTTATTCTTCAGCGAACAAAAAAATGCGCGCTTTTGCCTTTGAAAAAAATATCTTGTGCCCTGCTTAGTTGATATCAAATCACCAGGTCACATATTCGAAAATTAACTTTTCGCTTTTAGGTTTTTCTAGCAAAATGACAAAATCTTATTTTTCCAGTTATCTGGCTGCCGGCGAGACTTGTATCCGTCATCGACCTTGATCCTGAAAAATTCATCTCGCGCATCAACGCATGTCCGTTGACATAAAAGTCAGCGCATTTTGTTGAAAGAAATCATTGACCCTTCATTTTTTGATCAGCTGATTTCATTGTATTTCCTCTAAATAACAAAGCGCGATGGATAAATTGAAGAAGTCAAAACACTTTCGAAACAATTCGATCACCGACATGAAGGCACTTCATGATCTATCCCAGAAGGCTAAAAACGATAAAACTCAACACGTCTCATTCAAGGTACGCTATCATGATATACAGACGATTCATGATGAATTTTTTGAAAGTCACGGCAAAGTAATTTCCACGCTATTGACTGATGCTGAGTCCGATTTGGAACCGGAAAATATGATTCGAGAGAGTTTTCTTGCTGAGTACTACGATGTGAAAGCGTGCTTTACCGAATTATTTGACGATTACGTAAGTTCGCCATCAGGACCCAGTCATAATAGTACAATGTTAGGTCCACCCGCTAATCAGGGAAAAATTCAATTGCCTAAAATATCATTGATGAAATTCAGTGGTGATTACAAGGATTTCACATCTTTTCGAGATCAGTTTGAAGCACTTGTGCACAACAATCCGTCCTCAACTCCAATAGAAAAATTTACTTATTTGATTAGTTCTGTTCAAGGCTCCGCACTCTCTTTAGTTAAAACTTTACCTTTAACGTCACCGAATTACGTCATCGCTTATAAAAGTATTGTCGAACGTTTTTCAAATCGCCGCTTACAATCTCAGAGTCTGTGGACCGAAATAGAAAACGCTCCTAAAATCACCATTCCTTCTGCAGAATCTTTTAGAAAATTAATTGATACTTTCACCGAAAACGTTGCTGCTTTGAAAAACCTTAAATTTTCCACTGACCATTGGGATTTTATTTTAGTCATGATGATTATAAAACGTCTTGACAAGAATACGCTTACACGCTTTGAAATGGAACATCAATCCACCGAAGTTCCAACATTCAGTGAAGTAATTGATTTCATTAATAGACATTGTCTTGTTTTAGAAACGCTGGGATCTTCAACTTCGCAAACAGTCAATGAAAAACAAAATACAATGCGAAAATCTGCTTCATTTATACGTCCCGATTCATCTCTTTTAGGTTTTTCCAATTATCTCGCTGCCGGCGAGACTTGTATCCGTCATTTTTCACGAATACTTTCTTTTGAGTATTCTTGAAATTTGGAAGAGATGAAGTTTATGATCCCTTATTTCTCAGCGAACAAAAAATTTCGTGCTTTTGCTTTTGAAAAAAAATATCTCGTGCACTGCCAAGTTGATATCAAATTATCATGTCACATATTCTGAAATAATCTTTTCGCTTTTAGGTTTTTCGAGCAAAATGACAAAATCTCAGAAATCCCATTACCTCGCGGCCGGTGTGACTTGTATTCGTCATTTATCACGAATACTATCTTCTTAGTATTTTCTAGCAAAATGACAAAATCTTATTTTTCCAAATATCTCGCGGCCGGCGAGACTTGTATCCGTCATTTTTCACGGATACTATCTTCTTAGTATTCTTGAAATCTGGCAGAGATGAAGTTAAGTATCCCTTATTCTTCAGCGAACAAAAAAATGCGCGCTTTTGCCTTTGAAAAAAATATCTTGTGCCCTGCTTAGTTGATATCAAATCACCAGGTCACATATTCGAAAATTAACTTTTCGCTTTTAGGTTTTTCTAGCAAAATGACAAAATCTTATTTTTCCAGTTATCTGGCTGCCGGCGAGACTTGTATCCGTCATCGACCTTGATCCTGAAAAATTCATCTCGCGCATCAACGCATGTCCGTTGACATAAAAGTCAGCGCATTTTGTTGAAAGAAATCATTGACCCTTCATTTTTTGATCAGCTGATTTCATTGTATTTCCTCTAAATAACAAAGCGCGATGGATAAATTGAAGAAGTCAAAACACTTTCGAAACAATTCGATCACCGACATGAAGGCACTTCATGATCTATCCCAGAAGGCTAAAAACGATAAAACTCAACACGTCTCATTCAAGGTACGCTATCATGATATACAGACGATTCATGATGAATTTTTTGAAAGTCACGGCAAAGTAATTTCCACGCTATTGACTGATGCTGAGTCCGATTTGGAACCGGAAAATATGATTCGAGAGAGTTTTCTTGCTGAGTACTACGATGTGAAAGCGTGCTTTACCGAATTATTTGACGATTACGTAAGTTCGCCATCAGGACCCAGTCATAATAGTACAATGTTAGGTCCACCCGCTAATCAGGGAAAAATTCAATTGCCTAAAATATCATTGATGAAATTCAGTGGTGATTACAAGGATTTCACATCTTTTCGAGATCAGTTTGAAGCACTTGTGCACAACAATCCGTCCTCAACTCCAATAGAAAAATTTACTTATTTGATTAGTTCTGTTCAAGGCTCCGCACTCTCTTTAGTTAAAACTTTACCTTTAACGTCACCGAATTACGTCATCGCTTATAAAAGTATTGTCGAACGTTTTTCAAATCGCCGCTTACAATCTCAGAGTCTGTGGACCGAAATAGAAAACGCTCCTAAAATCACCATTCCTTCTGCAGAATCTTTTAGAAAATTAATTGATACTTTCACCGAAAACGTTGCTACTTTGAAAAACCTTAAATTTTCCACTGACCATTGGGATTTTATTTTAGTCATGATGATTATAAAACGTCTTGACAAGAATACGCTTACACGCTTTGAAATGGAACATCAATCCACCGAAGTTCCAACATTCAGTGAAGTAATTGATTTCATTAATAGACATTGTCTTGTTTTAGAAACGCTGGGATCTTCAACTTCGCAAACAGTCAATGAAAAACAAAATACAATGCGAAAATCTGCTTCATTTATACGTCCCGATTCATCTCGTACTACTGCATTTTTTTTCAACAAATCGCCCTCCGCTACTTGTATTTTTTGCCAAGCAAATCATTCGCTCTATACCTGTTCTGCGTTTGCTAATAAGTCTGTTTCTGATCGCTATCACTTTTGCAAAGACAACAAACTATGTTTCAATTGTTTGAGTTCCTCTCATGATTTACGATCTTGCAGATACTCCATACTCCCATACCTGTACAGTATGTAAGTCAAAATTTCATCATACGCTTCTCCATCATGACAACACTAAACTTCGCTCTGCTAATGCTTCAAATTCATCACCTTCCGCAATATCCGCTATGTCAAATGGTCAAGAATCATTTCGACCGCAAAATAACTCAAATCGCTCTGATAATGATTCGACTTTCGTTGGTGCTGGGGTCATGGCACATCCCAGTCATGTCCTTTTGTCTACTGCTTATGTGGATGTATGTAATGGCCGCGGTGTTCATCAGTCCCTTAGATGCTTAATAGATTCGGGCAGTATGACTTGTTTCATCACGGAAAAGGCGGTAAAACGTTTGAACTTGCGTAAAGTTCCTAATTCTGTTGAAGTCAGAGGACTTGGATCCATGAATGCAAAATTGAGTGGTGGATCAGTGTCACTATCATTGAAACCAGTAATGTCGAATAATCCGATTTTATGCACGGATGCTATAGTTATTGATAAAATTTGTGAAAATTTACCTGTACATCCAGTGTGTACTGATTCATTGAACCATATTCGTAATTTACCCCTAGCTGATCCATCATTTCATCGTCCCGGTGCCATAGATTTGCTTCTGGGAGCAGAAATGTTTTCTCGAATTATTTTGTCCGACTGCATTACTGCTAATGATAATCAACCCGTGGCTATAAATACTGTATTCGGGTACATTTTACTTGGTAAAATCAATAACAGTTTTCCGCATCCTGTTTCTTCGTTTTTCAAAAACTCATTCGAAAATGTGCCCGACTGCGACATACAAAAATTTTGGGAAGCTGAAACTGTCCCCGAGGTCGAACATTTCAGTCAGGAAGAAGTTGATTGTGAAAAGCATTTTCTTGAAACGGTATCTCGCGCCGATGACGGAAAATTTGTTGTCTCTTTGCCTTTTGTTGATAATTCAACACCAAAATTTATGGACATGCGTGATTTCGCCTTATCTCGATTTTACTCACTTGAACGCCGTTTATTAAAGAATCCGCAGTTGCATGCACAGTACAAAGAATTTATGATGGATTACCTTAAATCAAATCATATGGAAGTTATTCCTTCCGATGAAATACAATCGAATTCATACTATTTGGTTCATCATTGCGTACTAAAACCTGAAAGCATCTCAACCAAATTGCGAGTTGTTTTCAACGGATCTTATAAATTTTACTCTCAAAAAACCCTTAACGACCATCTTATGACAGGTCCAAAATTGCAACCCAATATTTCCAAAATCATAACTAGTTTTCGACTTTTTCCATTTGTTATATGCTGTGATATACGCCAAATGTATCGTATGATTTGGGTGGACTCTAGTCATTGTGATTTTCAGAGAATTCTCTTTCGTTTTTCACTGAATGATAAGGTTCAAGACTTTCGCTTGAAAACCGTCACTTATGGACTGAGATGGAGCCCATATTTAGCGCTTCGAGTCCTGCGTAAACTCGCTGAAGATGAAAAAGCGAATCATCCATATGCAGCCGAAATTATTTCGAATAATTCCTATATCGATGATTTCATATTTAGCGCACCCACTATTGAAGACGCTCGAATACTCCGCGATGATTTAATTTCTTTGTTAGAGAAGGCTGGTTTTCAATTGCGTAAGTTTTGCAGTAATGAGCCATTACTTCTGAATGATTTACCAGCATCGCATTTGTCCGTTGATTCACTATCATTTGACAATGGGTCACAACCGTTCTCATTGAAAGTTTTGGGGCTAAATTGGAATCCCAGCCATGATTACTTTAGTTTTTTCTGTAAACCAATTGACGGTTTATCATGTACGAAAAGGATTATTCTCTCTGAATTAGCCAAAGTGTATGATCCCCTCGGATTTGTTGCACCTACGATTTTCCTCGCAAAAAACTTAATCCAACAATTTTGGATATCGAAAACTGATTGGGATGAGACGCCGCCCCCTGACATTACTCGTGTTTGGCAGCAATATAAGTCAGAATTACCGTTACTCTCGGAGTTGAAAATTCCACGCCTTATTGTTCCAACTGAGGTCTCCTGTTACGAGATCCATGGGTTCTGTGACGCTAGTGAGAAGGGATACGCATGTGTCGTTTATTTGAAAGCGCTGAATGATTTTTCGATTTCTACTCATTTTTTATTTGCAAAATCAAAACTTGCGCCCTTGAAGAAGATAACTATTCCTCGGCTCGAACTGTGCGCTGCTGTCTTACTGAGCAAATTGATGAAATTTACTGTCAAAATCTTGGAACCGACCATAAATATAACGAAAGTGGTTTCTTGGTCAGATTCGCAAATCGTACTCCACTGGCTAAACGGCGAATCTACTCGTTGGAAAACGTTCGTTGCCAATCGTGTCTCTTTCATACAAAACAATTTGCCTCCAAATTCATGGTATTATATCAATACAGAAAATAATCCTGCCGACATCGCTTCTCGAGGTGTACTACCTTCTCGTCTTCTCTCGGTAAGTTGGTGGTTTACCGGTCCACCACTGTTGCAAGAACGCGAAATATCAAGTTTCATACCGACCTCTTCTTTTTCATATCCAGTGGAGGAGCAACGTAAATTAGTTCTTTTGAACGTCCTTAATGATGAAAATTTAGTTGACAATTTACTGGACAGATTCTCGTCATTCAATACCTTGTTACGTGTTACAACGTATGTTCTGCGATTTATAATTAATGTAAGGAATCGGTCCAACAAATTTGCTGATAGTCTGTCTTCCAGTGAGATGTACTCCGCTCTTTTGGTGCTTATCAAGTTCACCCAACATAAGTACTTTGCGCAGGAATATGAAAGCAAAAGGTTTTCGTTTCCTCTTCGAAAGTTGAACGCATTCATCGATTCTGAGAGTGTTTTACGAGAGGAAGGATAAAACACGCTCACCTGCCACATGATGCGAAGTTTCCAATGCTCTTGCCGCGTCAGGGCCGTTTAAAGTCTTTGATCATAGATCATTATCATAAAAACTATTTGCATGCTGGGTGCCGCACCACCCAATACTTAATTTCCCAACAATTCTGGATTCTAGCTAGTAAACGCGCCATAAATTCAGTAATTTCCAAATGCGTTCGTTGCTGGAAAATTGCGCCTAAACATTATCAACCCCCTATAGCATCATTACCGGAAAGTCGAGTTACGCGAGCTAAAGCTTTTCTTAATTCTGCTGTTGACTTCGGAGGTCCTTATTACATAACTTTGACTCGTCATCGTGGTGTCAAATCGTGCAAAGCTTATATATGCGTTTTTGTATGCCTTGTTACGAAAGCTGTGCATATAGAGTTAGCTAGCGATTTGTCGTCTGAAACGTTTCTTTCTGCCTTGCAGCGTTTCATCGCAAGAAGAGGAAGAATTCAGACAATTTTTTGTGACAACGCCACAAACTTCGTTGGAGCAAGTAAACAACTAAAACTTATGCAAACTGCAGCTCAACGAGAATTTATCAATTTTAAGTTTTCACCACCCTCTGGTCCCCATTTCAATGGACTAGCTGAAGCTGGGATAAAATCCGTGAAACTCCATCTAACGAAAGTGATTAGTGATTGGTGACCAAATTCTTTCATACGAAGAGTTGAACACAATTTTGACGTTGGTCGAATCCAGTTTGAATTCGCGTCCACTAACACCGCTGTCCTCAGACATTGAAAGTGTTGATATTTTGACGCCCGGACACTTTCTCATGATGGAACCGCCCTCTGCAGTTCCCACTCCAGAGTTTTCTGATCTACCCTTAAACCGTTTATCGAGATGGCAACTTTTACAACGCATTCATCAAGATTTTTGGCGTCGCTGGCGTCAAGAGTATTTACATACGCTCCAACAACGTAACAAGTGGCTAGACCCACTTTCACCCCCTAAAATTGGCACGGTGGTCATAATAAAAGATGACAATTTAACACCGGGCAAATGGACTTTAGGAAGAATCCTTGATTTGCACCCTGGTGACGATGAGGTTGCTCGCGTTGCCACCATTAAAACCTCTACTGGTTCGCTAAAACGCCCGCTTGTGAAACTTTGCCCACTTCCCAGTGAGCAAACCGACAAATAATTGCATCAAATTTGGGTATCCTATATTATAATTTTTTTGATTAAATTCTTTTTCTTAAAAATGATTCTCTCTCTACGCATCTGCGATCAACGATCATATTGTTTTTTTTTTCTCACTCAAGTTTAACTAATTTTTTCAGTAATTTTTAAAATTCATACTTCATTTTCCCGGGGCAGGATGTTGGAGAAACAAACTAAGATTTCTAAATTCGCGTAATTTTCATTTGGTATCAGGAATCTAGTTCATTATCCCCCCCCTCATCAGAAGACAATTCAGTCAGTCGTTAAAGACAATTGCTTCAGATATATTGTTACTACCGCTTAACCGCTTGTCGCTTTTGTTAGCTTTTCTCTATTTGCTATAACTTTTATTTCGCTGTGATTGATGAAAGTGCTGTGCTGCTGTGCATTAAAAGGCATTCAACTGTGCTGCATTGCTGGCTTGAGGAAGAGCCCAATCAACCGCTATCTCTTGAACATTTGGAGCTACACCATCCAGGTAAGGTTTCTGATACCATCGCATAATTTCCAAATACAGTCCAAACTTTTCTCTATAACATTGAGAGCTATCGTTTTCGCCAACAGTATTCTTGAAATCTGGAAGAGATGAAGTTAATAATCCCTTATTTATCAGCGAACAAAAAATTTCGTGCTTTTGCTTTTGAAAAAAAATATCTCGTGCACTGCCAAGTTGATATCAAATTATCATGTCACATATTCTGAAATAAACTTTTCGCTTTTAGGTTTTTCTAGCAAAATGACAAAATCTCAGAAATCCCATTACCTCGCGGCCGGTGTGACTTGTATTCGTCATTTCTCACGAATACTATCTTCTTAGTATTTTCTAGCAAAATGACAAAATCTTATTTTTCCAGTATCTCGCTGCCGGCGAGACTTGTATCCGTCATTTTTCACGAATACTATCTTCTTAGTATTCTTGAAATCTGAAAGAGATGAAGTTTCTGATCCCTCGTTTATCAGCGAAAATCAAAATTCCGCAGATTTGCTTCTGAGAAAAATATATCGTGCTCTGCTAAGTTGATATCAAATCACCTGGTCACATATTCGAAAATAAACTTTTCGCTTTTAGGGTTTTCTAGCAAAAAGAGAAAATCTTATTTTTCCAATTATCTCGCTGCCGGCGAGACTTGTATCCGTCATTTTCACGAATACTATCTTCTTTGTATTCTTGAAATCTGGAAGAGATGAAGTTTATGATCCCTTATAGAAAAGCGAACATAAAAATTTCGCGCTTTTGCTTTTGAAGAAAATATCTCGTGCTCTGTTAAGTTGATATCAAATTACCAGCTCACATATTCGAAAATTAACTTTTCGCTTTCAGGGTTTTCTAGCAAAAAGAGAAAATATAATTTTTCCAATCATTTCGCTGCCGGCGAGACTTGTATCCGTCATTTTTCACGAATACTATCTTCTTAGTATTCTTGAAATCTGGAAGAGATGAAGTTAATAATCCCTTATTTATCAGCTAACATAAAAATTTCGCGGTTTTGTTTCTGAAAAAAATATCTCGTGCTCTGCAGAGTTGATATCAAATTACCAGGTCACATATTCGAAAATAAAATGGAGAACATGATCCCTTATATATTAGCGAACATAAAAATTTCACGCTTCTGCTTTTGAAGAAAATATCTCGTGCTCTGTTGAGTTGATATCAAATTACCAGGTCACATAGTCGAAAATTAACTTTTCGCTTTTAGGGTTTTCTAGCAAAAAGAGAAAATCTTATTTTTCCAGTTATCTCGCTGCCGGCGAGACTTGTATCCGTCATTTTTCACGAATACTATCTTCTTAGTATTCTTGAAATCTGAAAGAGATGAAGTTCATGATCCCTTATATATTAGCGAACATAAAAATTTCGCGCTTCTGCTTTTGAAGAAAATATCTCGTGCTCTGTTGAGTTGATATCAAATTACCAGGTCACATAGTCGAAAATTAACTTTTCGCTTTTAGGGTTTTCTAGCAAAATGAGAAAATCTTATTTTTCCAGTTATCTCGCTGCCGGCGAGACTTGTATCCGTCATATTTCACGAATACTATCTTCTTTGTATTCTTGAAATCTGGAAGAGATGAAGTTTATGATCCCTTATATATTAGCGAACATAAAAATTTCGCGCTTTTGCTTTTGAAGAAAATATCTCGTGCTCTGTTGAGTTGATATCAAATTACCAGGTCACATAGTCGAAAATAAACTTTTCGCTTTTAGGTTTTTCTGACAAAATCTTATTTTTCCAATCATCTCGCGGCCGGCGAGACTTGTATCCGTCATATTTCACGAATACTATCTTCTTAGTTTTCTTGGAATCTGGAAGAGATGAAGTTTATGATCCCTCGTTTATCAGCGAAAATCAAAATTCCGCGGATTTGCTTCTGAGAAAAATATATCGTGCTCTGCTAAGTTGATATCAAATCACCAGGTCACATATTCGAAAATAAACTTTTCGCTTTTAGGGTTTTCTAGCAAAAAGAGAAAATCTTATTTTTCCAATTATCTCGCTGCCGGCGAGACTTGTATCCGTCATTTTCACGAATACTATCTTTTAAGTATTCTTGAAATCTGGAAGAGATGAAGTTTATGATCCCTTATTTGTCAGCGAACAAAAAAATTTCGCGTTTTTGCTTTTGAAAAAAATATCTCGTGCTCTGCTAAGTTGATATCAAATAACCAGGTCACATATTCGAAAATTAACTTTTCGCTTTCAGGGTTTTCTAGCAAAAAGAGAAAATCTTATTTTTTCAATTATCTCGCTGCCGGCGAGAC
Organism: Adalia bipunctata; assembly: GCA_910592335.1. Lineage (NCBI taxonomy): Eukaryota > Metazoa > Arthropoda > Insecta > Coleoptera > Coccinellidae > Adalia > Adalia bipunctata. Next base: position 32,964,054 of record OU342951.1, read on the forward strand.
TTGTATCCGTCATATTTCACGAATACTATCTTCTTTGTATTCTTGAAATCTGGAAGAGATGAAGTACATGATCCCTTATATAAAAGCGAACATAAAAATTTCGCGCTTTTGCTTTTGAAGAAAATATCTCGTGCTCTGTTAAGTTGATATCAAATTACCAGGTCACATATTCGAAAATTATCTTTTCGCTTTCAGGGTTTTCTAGCAAAAAGAGAAAATCTTATTTTTCCAATCATCTCGCTGCCGGCGAGACTTGTATCCGTCATTTTTCACGAATACTATCTTCTTAGTATTCTTGAAATCTGGAAGAGATGAAGTTAATAATCCCTTATTTATCAGCTAACATAAAAATTTCGCGGTTTTGTTTCTGAAAAAAATATCTCGTGCTCTGCTGAGTTGATATCAAATCACCAGGTCACATATTCGAAAATGAAATGGAGAACATGATCCCTTATTTATTAGCGAACATAAAAATTTCACGCTTCTGCTTTTGAAGAAAATATCTCGTGCTCTGTTGAGTTGATATCAAATTACCAGGTCACATAGTCGAAAATTAACTTTTCGCTTTTAGGGTTTTCTAGCAAAAAGAGAAAATCTTATTTTTCCAGTTATCTCGCTGCCGGCGAGACTTGTATCCGTCATTTTTCACGAATACTATCTTCTTAGTATTCTTGAAATCTGAAAGAGATGAAGTTTATGATCCCTCGTTTATCAGCGAAAATCAAAATTCTGCGGATTTGCTTCTGAGAAAAATATATCGTGCTCTGCTAAGTTGATATCAAATCACCAGGTCACATATTCGAAAATAAACTTTTCGCTTTTAGGGTTTTCTAGCAAAAAGAGAAAATCTTATTTTTCCAATTATCTCGCTGCCGGCGAGACTTGTATCCGTCATTTTCACGAATACTATCTTTTTAGTATTCTTGAAATCTGGAAGAGATGAAGTTTATGATCCCTTATTTGTCAGCGAACAAAAAAATTTCGCGTTTTTGCTTTTGAAAAAAATATCTCGTGCTCTGCTAAGTTGATATCAAATAACCAGGTCACATATTCGAAAATTAACTTTTCGCTTTCAGGATTTTCTAGCAAAAAGAGAAAATCTTATTTTTCCAATTATCTTGCTGCCGGCGGGACTTGTATCCGTCATATTTCACGAATACTATCTTCTTTGTATTCTTGAAATCTGGAAGAGATGAAGTTTATGATCCCTTAAATAAAAGCGAACATAAAAATCTCGCGCTTTTGCTTTTGAAGACAATATCTCGTGCTCTGTTGAGTTGATATCAAATTACCAGGTCACATATTCGAAAATTAACTTTTCGCTTTCAGGGTTTTCTAGCAAAAAGAGAAAATCTTATTTTTCCAATCATCTCGCTGCCGGCGAGACTTGTATCCGTCATTTTTCACGAATACTATCTTCTTAGTATTCTAGAAATCTGGAAGAGATGAAGTTAATAATCCCTTATTTATCAGCTAACATAAAAATTTCGCGGTTTTGTTTCTGAAAAAAATATCTCGTGCTCTGCTGAGTTGATATCAAATCACCAGTTCACATATTCGAAAATAAAATGGAGAACATGATCCCTTATATATTAGCGAACATAAAAATTTCACGCTTCTGCTTTTGAAGAAAATATCTCGTGCTCTGTTGAGTTGATATCAAATTACCAGGTCACATAGTCGAAAATTAACTTTTCGCTTTTAGGGTTTTCTAGCAAAAAGAGAAAATCTTATTTTTCCAGTTATCTCGCTGCCGGCGAGACTTGTATCCGTCATTTTTCACGAATACTATCTTCTTTGTATTCTTGAAATCTGGAAGAGATGAAGTTCATGATCCCTTATATAAAAGCGAACATAAAAATTTCGCGCTTTTGCTTTTGAAGAAAATATCTCGTGCTCTGTTAAGTTGATATCAAAGTACCAGGTCACATATTCGAAAATTAACTTTTCGCTTTCAGGGTTTTCTAGCAAAAAGAGAAAATCTTATTTTTCCAATCATCTCGCTGCCGGCGAGACTTGTATCCGTCATTTTTCACGAAAACTAACTTCTTAGTATTCTTGAAATCTGGAAGAGATGAAGTTAATAATCCCTTATTTATCAGCTAACATAAAAATTTCGCGGTTTTGTTTCTGAAAAAAATATCTCGTGCTCTGCTGAGTTGATATCAAATCACCAGGTCACATATTCGAAAATAAAATGGAGAACATGATCCCTTATATATTAGCGAACATAAAAATTTCACGCTTCTGCTTTTGAAGAAAATATCTCGTGCTCTGTTGAGTTGATATCAAGGTCACATAGTCGAAAATTAACTTTTCGCTTTTAGGGTTTTCTAGCAAAAAGAGAAAATCTTATTTTTCCAGTTATCTCGCTGCCGGCGAGACTTGTATCCGTCATTTTCACGAATACTATCTTTTAAGTATTCTTGAAATCTGGAAGAGATGAAGTTTATGATCCCTTATTTGTCAGCGAACAAAAAAATTTCGCGTTTTTGCTTTTGAAAAAAATATCTCGTGCTCTGCTAAGTTGATATCAAATAACCAGGTCACATATTCGAAAATTAACTTTTCGCTTTCAGGGTTTTCTAGCAAAAAGAGAAAATCTTATTTTTTCAATTATCTCGCTGCCGGCGAGACTTGTATCCGTCATATTTCACGAATACTATCTTCTTTGTATTCTTGAAATCTGGAAGAGATGAAGTACATGATCCCTTATATAAAAGCGAACGTAAAAATTTCGCGCTTTTGCTTTTGAAGAAAATATCTCGTGCTCTGTTAAGTTGATATCAAATTACCAGGTCACATATTCGAAAATTAACTTTTCGCTTTCAGGGTTTTCTAGCAAAAAGAGAAAATCTTATTTTTCCAATCATCTCGCTGCCGGCGAGACTTGTATCCGTCATTTTTCACGAATACTATCTTCTTAGTATTCTTGAAATCTGGAAGAGATGAAGTTAATAATCCCTTATTTATCAGCTAACATAAAAATTTCGCGGTTTTGTTTCTGAAAAAAATATCTCGTGCTCTGCTGAGTTGATATCAAATCACCAGGTCACATATTCGAAAATGAAATGGAGAACATGATCCCTTATTTATTAGCGAACATAAAAATTTCACGCTTCTGCTTTTGAAGAAAATATCTCGTGCTCTGTTGAGTTGATATCAAATTACCAGGTCACATAGTCGAAAATTAACTTTTCGCTTTTAGGGTTTTCTAGCAAAAAGAGAAAATCTTATTTTTCCAGTTATCTCGCTGCCGGCGAGACTTGTATCCGTCATTTTTCACGAATACTATCTTCTTAGTATTCTTGAAATCTGAAAGAGATGAAGTTTATGATCCCTCGTTTATCAGCGAAAATCAAAATTCTGCGGATTTGCTTCTGAGAAAAATATATCGTGCTCTGCTAAGTTGATATCAAATCACCAGGTCACATATTCGAAAATAAACTTTTCGCTTTTAGGGTTTTCTAGCAAAAAGAGAAAATCTTATTTTTCCAATTATCTCGCTGCCGGCGAGACTTGTATCCGTCATTTTCACGAATACTATCTTTTTAGTATTCTTGAAATCTGGAAGAGATGAAGTTTATGATCCCTTATTTGTCAGCGAACAAAAAAATTTCGCGTTTTTGCTTTTGAAAAAAATATCTCGTGCTCTGCTTAGTTGATATCAAATAACCAGGTCACATATTCGAAAATTAACTTTTCGCTTTCAGGGTTTTCTAGCAAAAAGAGAAAATCTTATTTTTCCAATCATCTCGCTGCCGGCGAGACTTGTATCCGTCATTTTTCACGAATACTATCTTCTTAGTATTCTAGAAATCTGGAAGAGATGAAGTTAATAATCCCTTATTTATCAGCTAACATAAAAATTTCGCGGTTTTGTTTCTGAAAAAAATATCTCGTGCTCTGCTGAGTTGATATCAAATCACCAGTTCACATATTCGAAAATGAAATGGAGAACATGATCCCTTATATATTAGCGAACATAAAAATTTCACGCTTCTGCTTTTGAAGAAAATATCTCGTGCTCTGTTGAGTTGATATCAAATTACCAGGTCACATAGTCGAAAATTAACTTTTCGCTTTTAGGGTTTTCTAGCAAAAAGAGAAAATCTTATTTTTCCAGTTATCTCGCTGCCGGCGAGACTTGTATCCGTCATTTTTCACGAATACTATCTTCTTTGTATTCTTGAAATCTGGAAGAGATGAAGTTCATGATCCCTTATATAAAAGCGAACATAAAAATTTCGCGCTTTTGCTTTTGAAGAAAATATCTCGTGCTCTGTTAAGTTGATATCAAATTACCAGGTCACATATTCGAAAATTAACTTTTCGCTTTCAGGGTTTTCTAGCAAAAAGAGAAAATCTTATTTTTCCAATCATCTCGCTGCCGGCGAGACTTGTATCCGTCATTTTTCACGAAAACTATCTTCTTAGTATTCTTGAAATCTGGAAGAGATGAAGTTAATAATCCCTTATTTATCAGCTAACATAAAAATTTCGCGGTTTTGTTTCTGAAAAAAATATCTCGTGCTCTGCTGAGTTGATATCAAATCACCAGGTCACATATTCGAAAATAAAATGGAGAACATGATCCCTTATATATTAGCGAACATAAAAATTTCACGCTTCTGCTTTTGAAGAAAATATCTCGTGCTCTGTTGAGTTGATATCAAATTACCAGGTCACATAGTCGAAAATTAACTTTTCGCTTTTAGGGTTTTCTAGCAAAAAGAGATAATCTTATTTTTCCAGTTATCTCGCTGCCGGCGAGACTTGTATCCGTCATTTTCACGAATACTATCTTTTGAGTATTCTTGAAATCTGGAAGAGATGAAGTTTATGATCCCTTATTTGTCAGCGAACAAAAAACTTTCGCGTTTTTGCTTTTGAAAAAAATATCTCGTGCTCTGCTAAGTTGATATCAAATAACCAGGTCACATATTCGAAAATTAACTTTTCGCTTTCAGGGTTTTCTAGCAAAAAGAGAAAATCTTATTTTTTCAATTATCTCGCTGCCGGCGAGACTTGTATCCGTCATATTTCACGAATACTATCTTCTTTGTATTCTTGAAATCTGGAAGAGATGAAGTACATGATCCCTTATATAAAAGCGAACGTAAAAATTTCGCGCTTTTGCTTTTGAAGAAAATATCTCGTGCTCTGTTAAGTTGATATCAAATTACCAGGTCACATATTCGAAAATTAACTTTTCGCTTTCAGGGTTTTCTAGCAAAAAGAGAAAATCTTATTTTTCCAATCATCTCGCTGCCGGCGAGACTTGTATCCGTCATTTTTCACGAATACTATCTTCTTAGTATTCTTGAAATCTGGAAGAGATGAAGTTAATAATCCCTTATTTATCAGCTAACATAAAAATTTCGCGGTTTTGTTTCTGAAAAAAATATCTCGTGCTCTGCTGAGTTGATATCAAATCACCAGGTCACATATTCGAAAATGAAATGGAGAACATGATCCCTTATTTATTAGCGAACATAAAAATTTCACGCTTCTGCTTTTGAAGAAAATATCTCGTGCTCTGTTGAGTTGATATCAAATTACCAGGTCACATAGTCGAAAATTAACTTTTCGCTTTTAGGGTTTTCTAGCAGAAAGAGAAAATCTTATTTTTCCAGTTATCTCGCTGCCGGCGAGACTTGTATCCGTCATTTTTCACGAATACTATCTTCTTAGTATTCTTGAAATCTGAAAGAGATGAAGTTTATGATCCCTCGTTTATCAGCGAAAATCAAAATTCTGCGGATTTGCTTCTGAGAAAAATATATCGTGCTCTGCTAAGTTGATATCAAATCACCAGGTCACATATTCGAAAATAAACTTTTCGCTTTTAGGGTTTTCTAGCAAAAAGAGAAAATCTTATTTTTCCAATTATCTCGCTGCCGGCGAGACTTGTATCCGTCATTTTCACGAATACTATCTTTTTAGTATTCTTGAAATCTGGAAGAGATGAAGTTTATGATCCCTTATTTGTCAGCAAACAAAAAAATTTCGCGTTTTTGCTTTTGAAAAAAATATCTCGTGCTCTGCTTAGTTGATATCAAATAACCAGGTCACATATTCGAAAATTAACTTTTCGCTTTCAGGGTTTTCTAGCAAAAAGAGAAAATCTTATTTTTCCAATTATCTTGCTGCCGGCGAGACTTGTATCCGTCATATTTCACGAATACTATCTTCTTTGTATTCTTGAAATCTGGAAGAGATGAAGTTTATGATCCCTTAAATAAAAGCGAACATAAAAATCTCGCGCTTTTGCTTTTGAAGAAAATATCTCGTGCTCTGTTGAGTTGATATCAAATTACCAGGTCACATATTCGAAAATTAACTTTTCGCTTTCAGGGTTTTCTAGCAAAAAGAGAAAATCTTATTTTTCCAATCATCTCGCTGCCGGCGAGACTTGTATCCGTCATTTTTCACGAATACTATCTTCTTAGTATTCTAGAAATCTGGAAGGGATGAAGTTAATAATCCCTTATTTATCAGCTAACATAAAAATTTCGCGGTTTTGTTTCTGAAAAAAATATCTCGTGCTCTGCTGAGTTGATATCAAATCACCAGTTCACATATTCGAAAATGAAATGGAGAACATGATCCCTTATATATTAGCGAACATAAAAATTTCACGCTTCTGCTTTTGAAGAAAATATCTCGTGCTCTGTTGAGTTGATATCAAATTACCAGGTCACATAGTCGAAAATTAACTTTTCGCTTTTAGGGTTTTCTAGCAAAAAGAGAAAATCTTATTTTTCCAGTTATCTCGCTGCCGGCGAGACTTGTATCCGTCATTTTTCACGAATACTATCTTCTTTGTATTCTTGAAATCTGGAAGAGATGAAGTTCATGATCCCTTATATAAAAGCGAACATAAAAATTTCGCGCTTTTGCTTTTGAAGAAAATATCTCGTGCTCTGTTAAGTTGATATCAAATTACCAGGTCACATATTCGAAAATTAACTTTTCGCTTTCAGGGTTTTCTAGCAAAAAGAGAAGATCTTATTTTTCCAATCATCTCGCTGCCGGCGAGACTTGTATCCGTCATTTTTCACGAAAACTATCTTCTTAGTATTCTTGAAATCTGGAAGAGATGAAGTTAATAATCCCTTATTTATCAGCTAACATAAAAATTTCGCGGTTTTGTTTCTGAAAAAAATATCTCGTGCTCTGCTGAGTTGATATCAAATCACCAGGTCACATATTCGAAAATAAAATGGAGAACATGATCCCTTATATATTAGCGAACATAAAAATTTCACGCTTCTGCTTTTGAAGAAAATATCTCGTGCTCTGTTGAGTTGATATCAAATTACCAGGTCACATAGTCGAAAATTAACTTTTCGCTTTTAGGGTTTTCTAGCAAAAAGAGAAAATCTTATTTTTCCAGTTATCTCGCTGCCGGCGAGACTTGTATCCGTCATTTTTCACGAATACCTACTATCTTCTTAGTATTCTTGAAATCTGAAAGAGATGAAATTTATGATCCCTCGTTTATCAGCGAAAATCAAAATTCCGCGGATTTGCTTCTGAGAAAAATATATCGTGCTCTGCTAAGTTGATATCAAATCACCAGGTCACATATTCGAAAATAAACTTTTCGCTTTTAGGGTTTTCTAGCAAAAAGAGAAAATCTTATTTTTCCAATTATCTCGCTGCCGGCGAGACTTGTATCCGTCATTTTCACGAATACTATCTTTTAAGTATTCTTGAAATCTGGAAGAGATGAAGTTTATGATCCCTTATTTGTCAGCGAACAAAAAAATTTCGCGTTTTTGCTTTTGCAAAAAATATCTCGTGCTCTGCTGAGTTGATATCAAATAACCAGGTCACATATTCGAAAATTAACTTTTCGCTTTCAGGGTTTTCTAGCAAAAAGTGAAAATCTTATTTTTCCAATTATCTCGCTGCCGGCGAGACTTCTATCCATCATTTTTCACGAATACTATCTTCTTAGTATTCTTGAAATCTGGAAGAGATAAAGTTTATGATCCCTTATTTGTCAGCGACCAAAAAAATTTCGCGCTTTTGCTTCTGAAAAAAATATCTCGTGCTCTGCTTAGTTGATATCAAATTACCAGGTCACATATTCGAAAATAAACTTTTCAGTTCCAGAGTTTCCTAGCAAAATGAGAAAATCTTATTTTTCCACTCATCTCGCTGCCGGCGAGACTTGTATCCGTCATTTTCACGAATACTATCTTTTAAGTATTCTTGAAATCTGGAAGAGATGAAGTTTATGATACCTTATTTGTCAGCGAACAAAAAAATTTCGCGTTTCTGCTTTTTAAAAAATATCTCGTGCTCTGCTAAGTTGATATCAAATAACCAGGTCACATATTCGAAAATCAACTTTTCGCTTTCAGGGTTTTCTAGCAAAAAGAGATAATCTTATTTTTCCAATTATCTCGCTGCCGGCGAGACTTGTATCCGTCATATTTCACGAATACTATCTTCTTTGTATTCTTGAAATCTGGAAGAGATGAAGTTTATGATCCCTTATATATTAGCGAACATAAAAATTTTGCGCTTTTGCTTTTGAAGAAAATATCTCGTGCTCTGTTAAGTTGATATCAAATTACCAGGTCACATATTCTAAAATAAACTTTTTGCTTTTAGGTTTTTCGAGCAAAATGGCAAAATCTTATTTTTCCAAATATCTCGCGGCCGGGTTGACTTGTATCCGTCATTTTTCATGAAAACTATCTTCTTAGTATTCTTGAAATCTGGAAGAGATGAAGTAAATAATCCCTTATTTATCAACCAACATAAAAATTTCGTTGTTTTGTTTCTGGAAAAAATATCTCGTGCTCTGCTGAGTTGATATCAAATCACCAGGTCACATATTCGAAAATAAACTTTTCGCTTTTGGGTTTTTCTAGCAAAATGACAAAATCTTATTTTTCCAAATATTTCGCGACCGGCGAGACTTGTATCCGTCATTTTTCACGAATACTATATTCTTAGTATTCTTGAAATCTGGAAGAGATAAAGTTTATGATCCCTTATTTGTCAGCGAACAAAAAAATTCCGCGCATTTGCTTTTGAAATAAATATCTCGTGCTCTGCTAAGTTGATATCAAATTCCCAGGTCACCTATTCGAAAATAAACTTTTCGCTTTTAAGAAAATCTTATTTTTCCAATTATCTCGCTGCCGGCGAGACTTGTATCCGTCATTTTTCACGAATACTTTCTTCTTAGTATTCTTGAAATCTGGAAGAGATAAAGTTTATGATCCCTTATTTCTCAGCGAACATAAAAAGTTCGCGCTTTTGCTTTCGAAAAAAATATCTCGAGCTCTGCTTAGTTGATATCAAATTACCAGGTGACATATTCGAAATTAAACTTTTCGCTTTCAGGTTTTTCGAGCAAAATGACAAAATCTTATTTTTCCAATTATCTAGCGGTCGGCGAGACTTGTATCCGTCATTTTTCATGAATACTATCTTCTTAGTATTCTTGAAATCTGAAAGAGATGAAGTTTATGATCCCTTATTTATCAGCGAAAATCGAAATTTCGCGGATTGGCTTTCGAAAACAATATATCGTGCTCGGCTAAGTTGATATCAAATCACCAGGTCACATATTCTAAAATAAACATTTCGCTTTTAGGTTTTTCGAGCAAAATGGCAAAATCTTATTTTTCCAAATATCTCGCGGCCGGCGAGACTTGTATCCGTCATTTTTCACGAATACTATCTTCTTAGTATTCTTGAAATCTGGAAGAGATGAAGTTAATAATCCCTTATTTATCAGCGAACATAAAAATTTCGCGGTTTTGTTTCTGAAAAAAATATCTCGTGCTCTGCGGAGTTGATTTCAAATTACCAGGTCACATATTCGAAAATGAACTTTTCGCTTTCAGATTTTTCGAGCAAAATGACTAAATCTTATTAATCCGATTACCTTGCGGCCGGTGTGACTTGTATCCGTCATTCTTCACGAATACTATCTTCTTAGTATTCTTGAAATCTGGAAGAGATGAAGTTTATGATCCCTTATTTATCAGCGAACAAAAAAATTTCGCGCTTTTGCTATTGAAAAAAATATCTCGTGCTCTGCTGAGTTGATATCAAATTACCAGGTCACATATTCGAAAATGAACTTTTCGCTTTCAGGTTTTTCGAAAAAATGACAAAATCTTATTTTTCCAATTATCTAGCGGCCGGCAAGACTTGTATCTGTCATTTTTCACGAATACTTTCTTCTTAGTTATCTTGAAATCTGGAAGGGATGAAGTTTGTGAACCCTTATCTGTCAGCGAAAATCGAAATTTCGCGGATTTGCTACTGAAAAAAATATATCGTGCTCTGCCAAGTTGATATCAAATCACCAGGTCACATATTCGAAAATGAACTTTTCGCTTTCAGGTTTTTCGAGCAAAATGACGAAATCTTATTTTTCCAATTATCTAGCGGCCGGCGAGACTTGAATCCGTCATTTTTCACGAATACTATCTTCGTAGTATTCTCGAAATCTGGAAGAGATGAAGTTTATGATCCCTTATTTATCAGCGAAAATCGAAATTTCGCGCTTTTGCTTTTGAAGAAAATATCTCGTGCTCTGTTAAGTTGATATCAAATTATCAGGTCACATATTCTAAAATAAACTTTTCGCTTTTAGGTTTTTCGAGCAAAATGACGAAATCTTATTTTTCCAGTTATCTCGCGGCCGGCGAGACTTGTATCCGTCATTTTTCACGAATACTATCTTCTTAGTATTCTCGAAATCTGGGAGAGATGAAGTTCATGATACCTTATTTGTCTGCGAACATAAAAATTTCGCGATTTTGCTTTTGAAAGCATTATCTCGTGCTCTGCCATGTTGATATCAAATTACCAGGTCACATATTCGAAAATGAACTTTTCGCTTTCAGATTTTTCGAGCAAAATGACAAAATCTTATTTTTCCAATTATCTAGCGGCCGGCGAGACTTGTATCCGTCATTTTTCAGGAATACTATCTTCTTAGTATTCTTGAAATCTGGAAGAGATGAAGTTTATGATCCCTTATTTATCAGCGAACTAAAAAATTTCGCGGTTTTGCTTTTGAAAAAAATATCTCGTGCACTTCCAAGTTGATATCAAATTATCAGGTCACATATTCGAAAATAAACTTTTTGCTTTCAGGTTTTTCTTGCAAAATGACAAAATCTTATTTATCCAAATATTTCGCGACCGGCGAGACTTGTATCCGTCATTTTTCACGAATACTATATTCTTAGTATTCTTGAAATCTGGAAGAGATAAAGTTTATGATCCCTTATTTGTCAGCGAACAAAAAAATTCCGCGCATTTGCTTTTGAAAAAAATATCTCGTGCTCTGCTAAGTTGATATCAAATTACCAGGTCACATATTCGAAAATAAACTTTTCGCTTTTAAGGTTTTTCTAGCAAAAAGAGAAAATCTTATTTTTCCAATTATCTCGCTGCCGGCGAGACTTGTATCCGTCATTTTTCATGAATACTATCTTCTTAGTATTCTTGAAATCTGGAAGAGATGAAGTTTATGATCCCTTATTTATCAGCGAAAATCGAAATTTCGCGGATTGGCTTTCGAAAAAAATATATCGTGCTCTGCTTAGTTGATATCAAATCACCAGATCACATATTCGAAAATAAACTTTTTGCTTTCAGGTTTTTCGAGCAAAATGACAATATCTTATTTTTCTAAATATCTCACGGCCGGCGAGACTTGTATCCGTCATTATTCACGAATACTATCTTCTTAGTATTCTTGAAATCTGGAAGAGATGAAGTTCGTGATCCCTTATCTGCCAGCGAACATAAAAATTTCGCGGTTTTGCTTTTTGTGATATATTTTATATTGGAATAATATGATTCAAACAATAAAACAATTTTGGTTTTTAATTTGATCTTTACTCTTCAGATACAAATTCAGGATTGAAACGAAATTAACATAATATACATCTGCGATACATTCTTATCTCAAAGAATACATATGCTTCAATAATAAATTCATATACAGGTATGTCACAGTCTTCCCCCTTAAATCTAAAAATTCAAATTTACTTAATTTACAAATGAAAAAAATATATACAAGATGAATTTGCATTTTACAATCAATTTCCAATTTCATCAATAAGTCTTTTAATGGGTTTTCGTTCTCGTCTAGGATATCTGAGATTCTCGTCATTGATAAGATTCGAATCACTCTCGAGATTCAAATTTTCATCATCATTCAATTTATCACTTTCAGTTTTCAAATTTTCGGCATTAAAAGTACAAGAATTTTCGGAAATTTCAGAATCTTGTTGAGCTGCACTTTCAACTTTATCATCCGAAATAGGTAATTTTGAAGATTCGTGTATTTTATTGATTTGATTAATGTGTCTTTTCCAGATAATATTTTTCAAAGATGGAATTTCAATCAAATATACAACTTTACCTAATTTTCTTTTTACAATTCCTTCTGTCCATTTTATTTTATTCCTATCTCTATAATCTTTTACATATACTCTATCACCAATTAACAATCCTTGTCTAAATTTTCCACCATAATATTTTAACATTGGAAATGTTTATGTTCGTATATTGCAGGTAAATTACGAGTTTTTGTTCAAGGTCAAAAGACAAAAGTGTCGCCAGTAGACCAAAAAAGCATTCGAAAGTTATCGCGTGATTCATTAACGTAGGTTTGTTGGGCCAGCATATGCCAGCATACGAGAATCGGCGAACTGCGCCGAGGTGGGACTCAGGTCGATCCGAGTGCTTCCGAATGCACCCGCGTGGAAGATCGTGAGAAGAAGCCGTTTCCCGTTATTCAGATCGCGCGTTTTGTCTTTTGTGGTTCTTCATAAACGAATCTGATAGTGAAATACATAATATGTAGTTGAAAACGATTGGAACATCGAACAGTTTGATTTTTTTTGAATAGAATATCCAGCAAAATCTATTACAATTTCTCATTATGGACGTTTCAAATAAATGCTCGACTTTATTTATTGCAGAGTGAATCCACTTATTTGCATTTGCGGCATATGTGGAAAAGAGTTTACCAGCGTGTATCTGTTAGAAACAGGCATCTCCGGACAATCCATAATGATGATTCCGCTAAAGTGGTGAAGAAGCAATATATTTTGTGTTATCTTTGTTCTACTGATGAAAACCAGGAAACGTTTTCTACATATGATCATTTGAGAATAATTCATGGTGTTCTGTATGATTGATATTTCTTACATTTCCCCCATCCAAGAAAACTATGATACAACACACAGTTATATTGCCATATTTCAAAATACATATGCTAAATTACCTACTTAAATTCTCACTTTTGAGGTTTTTGTAAGCGCATATGTGCTTTTTTCACAAGCTTTCATTTAGTTTCACCTGTCCCGGTGTCTGTCTGTCTGTCTGTAATCAAATCTTGCAAGTTAAATATGACACACTTCTAATCGTCCGATTGATTTGAAATTTGGCAGGTGTGTACATAATTCTGGTGACAATGCATCATGAAATATTTTTTATAGAAAAAAACAAAATGGCTGCTCCAAAATGGCGGATGAGTTTCGTAATTATCATCCGATTTCATTCAAAATTAGTATCTAGGGGTTTTTGGGTTCGACAATGATGATTCTTCTGTCAAAATTGAAAAATTCAAGATGGCGGCTGGAATAGGGTGGACGAGTTTCGTAATTATGATCCGATTCTATTCAAAATTGGTATCTAGGGGTGTTCTGGGTCGGAAATTACGATTCTTCAAAATTGAGGAATTCAAGATGGCGGCTTCAAAATGGCGGATGAGGGTTGTTTTTATAAAATATTGTTTTAAAAAATGATTTTTTTTATTATAGCTTGTTCTAAATGCAAGGGCGGATATAGCTTTTTTTCATGGGGGGGGTAATAACTATTGAAAATCAGGTTCACAATTTATGAAATTTTTTTATGTGCACCACATTGCGTAACTTCTTCTAAGGACTTTGATACTCATGGAGGGGTAATTACCATAATATAAATCAAACTGTTCGAAGTTCCAAGTTCCAACCGTTTTCAACTATTTCACTATCAGATTCGTTTATGAAGAACGACAAAAGACAAAACGCGCGATCTGAATAACGGGCAACGGCTTCTTCTCACGATCGTCCTCTCGGGTGCATTCGGAAGCACTCTGATTGGTTAGGAATTCGTGAGAATTAATGTATGTATGCTCGAGAATCGGCGACGGCGACCAGTGAGCCGCCGTGGGAGGTACGTCAAATTCGCCGCAACTTTGCCAGATTGGGCAATTATTCCTGTATTTGAAGGATAGATCATTGTTTCATTTCCTTCATTAGCACTTTTTATATTGTTGTTTCATCAAGTGAGATCTGGGCCGCGGTGAGTGGTCCGTCAAATTCGCCGCAACGTTGCCAGATTGGGCAAATATTTCGGTATTTCAAGAATAGGTCAATAGTTGATCCGAGTACATATAAGATTCATGAATTTTAGTAGAAACAGAATCCTTCTATCTGAAGCCAATTTTATGAATACCCAGATTTGCTAAAATCAAAATTCACTTCGAAAATATTGGACGGAGTGGACTCAGCTTCATTTGATTTCCTCCGAGTTGGGGAGGACGGGGGAATTTCGCGCACGGGGGAATTCTGCGCATTGATATTCTGCAACTCAGTTCAGTTATTTCAAAATTTAGATACAGCCACAGAAATATAATAAACATATAAATAAATAAATATTTTATTATATTTCTGTGGATACAGCGCACCATCTCGTATTTGCCTTGCCAACATCCTCCCGTAATTTAAAGATATTCGTGTTTTTATTTTTGACCAGGGAGCCGATTGTTCGTTTCACGACGCTCTGATCTAATTTTCGAGAGAAATTGGAATCGTGGAAAGTACTTCTATTATTAATTTCTAATAAATCTATTGCATGACTATTTTCCTTCATATATGTAGATCATTTAATGCAAAAGAACAATTACATAATTGTATTTCGTCATCTACTGTCAGTGATAAGTTAGGTTAGGTGACTCACACTGGGAGAATAACGCGCAGCTTTAGCGGGTTAATTCTTCAATAATATTTTTTGTACCTATTCATGGAAATTTGTTTAATTTACATTGTACTTGGTAATTACCTAAATAATGAAATATTTTTTCGAGTTTTTCAGCTGTTCAATATATGCGCATAATTATACCATCGCATGCGCGGTATTACCCAGTACGTGGGGGGAGACCGCGAAAAGACAGTTTTCAGAATTTTTTTTTTCTCAATTGGTATAGGTAGTTGAACCTTTTCCTTGTGATGAAAAAGTTCCAAATGGGTTCATGATTCAGCAGTTAAATTATGAAAGTTTGTGTGTACATAGGAAGGTTTTTGTGAGCATTTTCCCTAAGGTGCGTGGAATTCCCCCGTCCTCCCCTACATATAAGATTCATGAATTTTATAAAAAACATAATCCTTCTATCTCAAGCCAATTTCGAGAATACTCAGATTTGGTAAAATAAAAATTCTCTTCGAAAATATTGGACGGGGTGGACTCAGCTTCTTCTGATGATGTTTACTCCGAGAAGGTACATATAAGATTCCTGAATTTTAGTGAAAACAGAATCTTTCTATCTCAAACCAATTTCATGAAAACCCAGATTTGGTAAAATAAAAATTCGCTTAGAAAATATTGGACAGAATGGACTCAGCTTCATCCGACGAGAGTTGATCTAAAGGTGCGAGTCCACTTGATACTTTTGTAGCGCAACAAATCCTCTGTTGCGCTACAAGTGTTGCTGTAATGTGTCCATTTAACTGCAAGTTGCGCGCTACAAATGTATATGAAACACTGTATCGCGAAAACATGCTACATTTTGTATCAACCAGGGTGTCCATTTGCGATCTTTGTATCGGAGTGTTCAGGTGATCGTGTTGTTGTGCCTCTTATTGTTTTCGATAAAATGTCGCAAACTAAAAATGCTTCTGCTTTCATTGTTCTTGCAAATTCAAGACGGAAACGTGTCGAACGAAAACTCAAACGCAAAATATGGGTACGAGATTGGATAATGAAAAGAATCGAACTAGGGGCTTATAATCAAATGAGTGACGAAGTCAAGATCTTGAATTCAATAAGAATTTTTTGTGTATGATCGCAGTAGATTTCGATAATTTATTGAAATTAATATCGGAAAAGATAAAAAAAAGATACACGAATGAGGGAAGGCATTAGTCCCAGCGTACGTCTGGCTGTTACTTTTCGATATTAAGCAACTGGTATGGTTTTATGTTAATCTGATATTACTATGTAACTCTTAATGTTAATATACAGGTGACTCCTATAAATTTCTAAAGAAGACTTTGTGAACTGTGGAGCATCAAAGTACTCCCACGTTGAGTTATAGTTCTCATCCGTTCTTTGGACGCTTCTTTTCTTAACAATTTTTTTTAATTCGCGTGAAAATGCTGACCGATGCGAGTGAATTTTTTTCTTGATTGCAGCTGATTTATTTTTTTCAAATCCATTTCTCTGTTTATTTGAATTTCAAAATTTCACACGCAACACTATCGCGAAACAAACTTGGTTTGTTTCGCATGAAACATGTAGCGCTACACGCAGCAACCTGTGTCGACTGAATATTGTATCGCACCAGCCCGTGTATCAGCGCAACGTGAATCTTATGTTGCACGCCAATTTTCATTACTGTGTACACAGGAAACATATGTTTCATGTACCTATGTTGCGATACACTGTTGCGCTGCAAAAGTATCAAGTGGACTCGCACCTTTAGAACATAAGTCCGCCTCGTCCAATATTTTCGAAGAGAATTTTTATTTTTACCAAATCTGAGTTTTCTTATAATATAAGATTCATGAATTTTAGTAAAAACAGAATCCTTCTATCTCGAGCCAATTTCGAGAAAACTCAGATTTGGTAAAATAAAAATTCTCTTCGAAAATATTGGACGAGGCGGACTCAGCTTATTCTGATGATGTTAAGTCCGAGTACATGTAAGATTCATGAATTTTAGTAAAAACTGAATCCTTCTATCTAAAGCCAATTTCTTGAAAACCCAGATTTGCTAAAATCAAAACTCACTTCGAAAATATTGGACAGGAATGACACGATGGACCCAGCTTCATCCAATTATTTATATCTTTATTTTTTATTATCGTCGGTCCCGTGCCAAAACCATGAATGTGCAAAATTGACCGTTTTGACCTAAGTGCATCCTAAGTCTTAAAATGATCCATATTATTTATTTAGACAACATAAATTCGTCAATACGACTTCTACTTCTTGCAGAGAATATTTAAAGTCACACAAAAACCCTGTTTTTCCCACTAATTACAAACTTCAAATGCGATTATCTCAAAACTGTAATTTTGCACATTCATGGTTTTGGCATGGGACCGACGTTATTATATCTTAAGAATACTTACCTAACTTTAGAAAGAACATTTTTGTTTTAAAATACGGTGACAAGTTTCCTCTCACATGTTTATATTAGGAATTGGGAATGTTGTTTGTTTCTTGCAATTATTATTGCCCATTATTATTATTGAAAATACTATTTTATTTTAAGTTCAAATGCAAATAAATGTTGGTAATATTCACATGTGGTGTTATCATTTCCAATGTCTCTGATGGTTGCAAGGATTGCGAAATCTGTAAATTTTTTTTCTTTACATTGCTTTCGTAATACATTATCATGAATTTTCTTTAGATCCGGTTTCATTAAATCAAATTTAGTATTAACATCTCTCCCTAATAAGAGAAATGATGGAGAAACACCGGTTGTCATGTGTGGGCTATTTCTGTAGTCAAATAAGAAATTATTTAAACAAAAATTTATATCAATAGTACTTCTGTCCCCTAACGCTTTCTTCAGTGCAGATTTTACAGTACCTACAGCATTTTCAGGTGCACCATTAGATTGTGGAAAATAAGTAGGTGATGTTATCGATTGAATATGATATTTTATCATGAACTAAATCTGATACTAAAACTTTCGGAATACCAAATCGACAAAAAACACTAAATAAAGCTTTTATCGTGAAAGCTGATGTTGTTGTCTTAGATGGAAAAACTTCCAGCCATTTCGAATGAGCGTCCAAAACAACAAGAAAACTATGATCCAAAAACTGACAGTAATCAAAATGTACTCTTTCGAATGGTTCTAGTGGCCAACTCCAATTATTCAATGTGGATTTTACAGGCGTAAATCGATTTCTAGCACAATTTTCACAGGACATACATATTTCTTCGATATGCTTGTTTATTTTAGGCCAATAAAATCGTGATCTCGCTATGGATTTCATCTTAATGATACCTAAATGAGTTTCATGTAAGGATTCCAGAACACGTTTTCTCAATTTAATAGGCACAATAATTCTATTATTCCAGAGCAAAATGTTATTTTCAATTGTTAATTGATTGCGAATTAAATAAAAGTTTCTCAAATTTATATTTTTCTTCGCATATTTCGGCCAAGAAGTTCTTACAAATTTGATAATTTTCTGTAATGTTTCGTCGATTTTAGTTTCATTACGGATCTCTTCAAAAGAAGTTATAGGAATATTCAATTGTGAAAAATAATGAACATAATCAATATCACAAGACTCCCAATTCTCATCATCAGGAATTGGCAACCTCGAAAGAAAATCTGTGGAATTATTTTCGGATCTAATATATTCAATAGTATAATCATAATTACTCAAAATAATTGCCCATCTTCTCAATCTGTTAGCTGTAAATTGAGGTATACCCTTTTTTGGATTAAAAATAGCACATAATGGTTTGTTATCTGTAACTAAGACAAAGGGTCTGCCATAAAGATATTGGTTAAATTTACATAAACAAAATATGATCGCTAACCCTTCGCGTTCTATTTGACTGTAACCTTGCTCAGCTTGAGATAAGGTTCGTGAAGCATAAGCAATTGGTCGTTCTTGCTTATTAGGAAAAACATGACTTATTATAACTCCTCCAATTCCATAAGGACTTGCATCAGTAGTTAGTCTTAAAGGTAATGATGTATCATAATGAGCTAAAACTTTAGTTGAACTCAATAACATTTTAATCTTATCAAATGCAATTTGGCATTCTTTACTCCATTTAAATTCTATATTTTTCCGTAATAATTTATACAAAGAATATAAAACTGAAGCTAAATTAGGAATAAATTTTCCGTAATAATTTATAGCGCCTAAGACAGATTTTAGCTGAGTTAAATTTTCTGGTTGTTTAGCTTTTAAAACTGGTACAATTTTATCTGTTAAAGTCTGAAGTCCATTCCGATCTATTTTATGTCCTAAATAGCAAATTTCGGATTGATTGAATTCACATTTATGGATATTCACCTTAAGTTCGGATTCTTGCAGTCTGTAAAGAACTTGATGTAATCTAAAATCATGCTCTTTTTGATTAGAACCACAAACATAAATGTCGTCCAAAAAGACTTCACAACCATTTATATCCTGTAACAGTTGTTCAATTATTCTTTGAAACTTACCACAAGCACATTTGACTCCATAAGGTAACCTTAAATACTTGAATAAACCTACATGAGTAGATATAGTACACAATTCTTGAGATTTTTTATCTAAACATAATTGGCCATAAGCGAATTCTAAATCAATTTTCGAAAATATAGTAGCACCTTGCATTTTAGCAAAAAGGTCTTCTATTCTTGGTAATGGAAAAGAATCATTTTCAATAAAAGGGTTAATTGTTATTTTGAAGTTACCTGCTAATTTAACAGAACCATCCTTTTTTATAATAGGAATTATTGGAGTAGCCCACTTAGAATATTCGACAGGTTCAATCACATTTAATTCTAATAATCTTCTGATTTCATCCTCAATTTTTTTTTTATCGCATAAGGTATAGACAATGGCCTACAAAATTTTGGTTTTACTTCTTGATCCTTCAAATTTATTGTGACAACATCTTTATTAAATTTTCCCAAACCTGGACTGAAAAGACCTTCAAAACATTTATGAAGATTTTGTTCATAATTGATTAATAGGAACGATTTTCATATTGAAAAGTTTCATAAAATTTCGACCTAAAAGTGGTGGTCCGCCATTCCTAATAACGAAAAAATTCATATCTTCAGTACGATTATTGAATGTTAGTCCTAGTTTACAGGTACCTAGAATTTGTAGTTGATTACCATTATAAGAATGTAAACTTTTGTTAGATTTTACAAGTACATAATTATTGAAATTTTCATAGAAAAATTTTTCAGATAATGCTGATACACCAGCACCACTATCAATTTGAAATTTGAAACATTTGTTATCAATCAATATATCTACAGAAATTGGTTCGTTTACATTATAATTTTCAGACAATGTATATATCTCTTCAGATTGAAGCTCTAAAAAATTTTGTTTATTTTTACCTCCATTTCGCGCATAAGCACTTCCTTTGTGATGGTACGCGCACATTGGTGCCAGATGACCTTTCATCTTACATTTGGAACAAGTTGAATCTCGGAAGAAACAGTCACGATCTTCATGATTTTTTCTCCCACATACTCGACATTTGGTAACCTTGGATGTTTGGGCTGTTCCACCTTTTGAAAAATCTTTTTGCGCCTGCGACTGGAAATTTCTTGTCGATGTTCTCGAAAAATGTGACGTAGGTTGATGACGTTTATGCGTAGAATATAAAAGTGGCTCCGTCTTGATATTTCTATCTGAAGACGTATTATTTTTAGCAGCCATCTTGGTCGATGCAATTTTAACAGCATCTGCAAAGGAACATGCCTTTTTTTCTTCAAAAAGTCGATCTTGAACTCCTCCTTTTTGGAAACCGACAATGAACTTATCTCTAAGAACCATGTCCAATGAGTTGGCTTCAAATTCACAATTTGATGCTAGGCTTCTGACTCTTGCTGTCCATTCAACTGCATTTTCATGAGTTGACATTGTAGCGATATAAAACTTATATCTATATGCAAAAAATGAATGTGCATCTTTGAAGTGATCGTCGAAAATGTCTGTCAATTCTTCATATGTTTTTTCTTCGGGTTTATCAGGCATGCAAAGATTGTACATAAGTTTATATGATTCTTCGCTTAAAGCATTCAGCAAAATTGCCTTTTGCTTCTCCTCTTCCTCGATATCATTAGCGGAAAAATAATTCCCTAATCGGCGGATGAATATGGTCCAATCATTATTTGTGAAATTAAACTCACGCATTTGTCCTTGATTGCTGGCCATTTCTTCTTTCTCGGGCTTCACGTTGCACAATAATGTAATTTGACACTATTCGGTATTTATTTATTTATTTATTGGGTTCGTACGAATAATTATTCGCAATACTCGTCGCCAATGTGATATATTTTATATTGGAATAATATGATTCAAACAATAAAACAATTTTGGTTTTTAATTTGATCTTTACTCTTCAGATACAAATTCAGGATTGAACCGAAATTAACATAATATACATCTGCGATACATTCTTATCTCAAAGAATACATATGCTTCAATAATAAATTCATATACAGGTATGTCACACTTTTGAAATAAATATCTCGGGCTCTGCTGAGTTGATTTCAAATTACCAGGTCACATATTCGAAAATGAACTTTTCGCTTTCAGATTTTTCGAGCAAAATGACAAAATCTTATTAATCCGATTACCTTGCGGCCGGTGTGACTTGTATCCGTCATTCTTCACGAATACTATCTTCTTAGTATTCTTGAAATCTGGAAGAGATGAAGTTTATGATCCCTCATTTATCAGCGAACTAAAAAATTTCGCGGTTTTGCTTTTGAAAAAAATATCTCGTGCACTTCCAAGTTGATATCAAATTACCAGGTCACATATTAGAAAATGAACTTTTTGCTTTAAGGTTTTTCGATCAAAATGACAAAATCTTATTATTCCAATTATATCGCGGCTGGCGAGACTTGTATCCGTCATATTTCACGAATACTATCTTCTTAGTATTCTCGAAATCTGGGAGAGATGAAGTTCATGATACCTTATTTGTCTGCGAACATAAAAATTTCGCGATTTCGCTTTTGAAAGCAATATCTCGTGCTCTGCCAAGTTGATATCAAATTACCAGGTCACATATTCGAAAATGAACTTTTCGCTTTCAGATTTTTCGAGCAAAATGACAAAATCTTATTTTTCCAATTATCTAGCGGCCGGCGAGACTTGTATCCGTCATTTTTCAGGAATACTATCTTCTAAGTATTCTTGAAATCTTGAAGAGATGAAGTTTATGATCCCTCATTTATCAGCGAAAATCGAAATTTCGCGGATTGGCTTTCGAAAAAAATATATCGTGCTCTGCTAAGTGGATATCAAATCACCAGGTGACATATTCGAAAATAAACTTTTTGCTTTCAGGTTTTTCTAGCAAAATGACAAAATCTTATTTATCCAAATATTTCGCGGCCGGCGAGACTTGTATCCGTCATTTTTCACGAATACTATCATCTTAGTATTCTTGAAATCTGGAAGAGATGAAGTTTATGATCCCTTATTTGTCAGCGAACAAAAAAATTTCGCGCTTTTGTTATTGAAAAAAATATCTCGTGCTCTGCTGAGTTGATATCAAATTACCAGGTCACATATTCGAAAATTAACTTTTCGCTTTAAGGGTTTTCTAGCAAAAAGGGAAAATCTTATTTTTCCAGTTATCTAACTGCCGGCGAGACTTGTATCTGTCATTTTTCACGAATACTATTGTTCAGACTAGTCAGTCTTACTTGGACTTTCTTTCCGTTGTTCAAAGTCGAAATAAACCGGAATTATGTCTTTATCGTCGTCTTCTTATTTCTTCTTGATTAAATACAATTAACGTCAAAATATGCTATCATGTCATTACCAAAAAACAAACTAGATCATTTTATAAATTGATGTGAGTAATAAAGTAACAAGAACATTCTCCCCCGCGTGATGTAATCACAAACATTATTTTCATTTTCAGGTTTCCTATTTTCTTTGTCAGGTTCTTCCTTTTTCAGGATCCGTCGCTGCTGAGTAATTTACAAATTTTGGCGACTGGGCGTTTGTAAATTCCAGCTTTTGTCTTGACTTCAACTACTCGGACTTTTCCATCCTTTCCTTCGTATACCCTTTGTATTTTTCCAAGCGGCCACATATTTCTTTGAAGAGTGTCATCGATAACAAGTACTATATCGCCCACTGAGATAGAGCCATTTTTTGTAAACCATTTCGTTTGTCTGTTTAGGTTCAGTAAGTATTCTTTTTTCCATCTCCTCCAGAATATGTCTGCTAGAGCTTGAGACGCTCTCCATTGTTTCTTCAAGTTCACTTCGACTTCCTCGAATTTTCCAGTGGGTGGTGCGGCTCCGTTGGAACAGTTCAATAAAAAATGGTTGGGCGTTAGACTTTCAGGATCTAAAGAATCGCTGGATACATACGATAGTGGTCTACTATTTACAATATTTTCTGCTTCTGCTATTAATGTTTTCAGTACTTCTTCTTTGGGATGTCTTTCTCTCAAGATTACTTTTAGGACCTCTTTCACTGATCTTACCAATCTCTCCCAACTCCCTCCCATATGTGGAGAGGATGGTGGAATGAATCTCCAAGTTATGCCTTTGAGGGACATAAATTCAAAAATTTTCGTAGAATCTAGATCATGGGCGGCTTCTCTCAATTCTCGGTCAGCTGAAGGCATATTGGTACCGTTATCGGAATGTATCTCTTTTGGACATCCCCGTCGACTTACTAATCTCCTTACTGCCATAATAGCAGAGTCAGTATTCAGTGAATTAGCTATTTCTAAGTGAATAGCTCGTACGCTCATGCAGGTAAACAAAACAATATATCGTCTTTCGTGTCGTCTACCAATCGTTACCGATATTGGTCCGAAATAATTCATTCCCGTCACAGTGAATGGTCTCACGAAGCTCTGCAAGCGACTTTCTGGTAGCTGGCCCATTTCAGGAACATGTGGTTTTATATTCCTTTTCTTACATGAAAAACATTCATTCTTACATTTTCTAACGGCGTTTCTCAATTTCAGGATCCAAAATTTTTGTCGAATCTCATTCATAATGAGTTCTTGTCCCTGGTGTCCAAATCTAACATGATAGTTCTCAATTAACAATTTTGTTAGACGATGTTTCGGATCAAGGATGGCAGGATGTTTTTGGAAGAAGTTCAGGTCATCAGATTGTTCCAGTCTCCCTTTTATTCTGAGAGTACCTTTTTCGTCGAGAAACGGTGTCACTGTATAAAGTCGACTTGATTTCTCTAAAGATTTTTTTGTTTTTCAAATCCGATATTTCTTGAGTGAAACTGATACTCTGAGCGTATTTCACCAAAATCTCTTCAGCTCTGTCTAACTCCGACACTTCTAAATATGTGGAGGTTTTTTCTTCTTTTCTACAATTGGCTATAAATCGAAACATCCAGGCCGTTGCTCTCACCAATTTCACGTAATTCGAAAACCTCTCAATATTGGGTAAATAATTTTGTTCAGCTACAATCAACAAAATATTTTGTTTCTTCATTTCCAATTCTTTTTCTTCGACTTCTTCAACAATTTCTTTTGGCCAGTCGTCTTCAGGAAATTTCAAGAAGTTAGGTCCTGTTAACCACTCATTTTTGCTTGCTGTATTCACTTCTCTCGTGCTTTCATCTGCTACATTTTGTTCTCCAGGGACCCAATGCCAATTATCAACGTCTGTAATGTCCGTTATTTCTCCAACTCTTACTGTTACGAATGTTTTATACCTTTTTGAGTTAGATCGAATCCAATGTAGAACTATTTTTGAGTCTGTCCAAAGATAAATTTTGCTAATTTCGATTTCAAGGTTTTCTTTTATCGTATTTACAAGTCTGCTCAACATGACTGCCGCCTGTAGCTCCAATCTGGGTATGGTAATTGGTTTCATCGGTGCCACACGTGTTTTTGCACTAACAAAGGAGATGGAATTCATCTTGAAAAATAAATCTCAGATAGACAACAGCTGAAAATGCCTTTTCGCTACTATCGCAGAAACCATGAAGTTCTACTCTTCTGCTTTCAAATAGTTGCGGACCATAGCATCTGGGTATATGTATTTCTTCAATTTTCTTCAGTTCTTCCAAAAGTTGTATCCATCTCTTGTTCATGTCTTCCGATATTTGATCATCCCAATCGATTCCATATTTCCATAAATGTTGCATGAAAATTTTAAATTTCACTACTAATGGCGACAAAAAGCCTAGAGGGTCAAAGACAGACATGACAACTCTAAGAATTTCTCTTTTTGTCGGTATTTTAATTTTTTCCATGATTTTTGGATCAATTTTCCGAAGGTTGAGTGAAAATATGAAGTAGTCGGTCTCGGGGTTCCACCATAGCCCTAACACTCTTTCCGCAGGTTGGTGAAAAAATAAATTTAAATTTTTCTGATTTTGCGATATGAGTTGTTCAGGAATGTTGTCGATAATTTTTTGGGAATTGCTTATCCAGTTACAGATTTCGAATCCAGCTTTTTTATGGATCTCTATAACTTCTGAAATGAGTTGAATAGCTTCATCCTCCGTCTCTGTACTATCCAGATAGTCATCCACATAATGTTTTTCAATGATTGCCTTGGCTGCTTCAGGATACTTTTGATAGTGTTCTTCGGCGTTTCTATTTTTGACAAACTGGGCCATTGAAGGTGAAGATGTTGCCCCAAACGTCATAGCTTTCATCTCGTATACATCAGGCTCTTTTGATCTCTCCATACCTCGCCAAAGGAAGCGCTGGGCTGAACAATCTTCGTCTCGAATCAAAACTTGATGGAACATTTCACGAATATCAGAGCAGAATGCTATTTCCTTCTGCCGAAATTTCCATAGAATTGATGTTAAATTTTGCAACAAGTCTGGACCCTGTAGAAGTTGATCATTTAGGCTGATTCCGTTTGACTTGGCTGCAGCGTCGAACACCAGTCTGAGTTTACCAGGTTTATTAGGATTAACCACACCAAAATGAGGTAAATACCATGTTTTTGGATCTTCCTTTTTTGCTTCCGTTGTACTCAGCTTCCTAACGTAACCCTTTCTTAGATATTCCTCGATTTTCTTACAGTAATCTGCTGCAAATTCCGCATTTTTGTCCATTTTTCTTTCCATACATTTGAGACGATTCATTGCAATAGCTCTACTGTCCGGTAATGTAATATTTTCGCTTTTCCATAACAGGCCTATTATTTTCCATAATTTCAATTGCTCTATCGTCTTCTTTCGACCTGCCATTTTCTTCTGAACATTTCATACCAAAACTTTCTATTTTGAAAGAATCTTTCACTAATTTGTTGATATCTTCATGAATTTCTTCTTGGGACTTACAACAAACGTGAAATATCAGAGAATTTTCAGAAACTTCATTCCCTTGGGGATATCTTCCATGTACGACCCAACCCAACAGAGTTTTAGATACGAATGGTGCATTCCAATAACTCTGATAGATGTTTCTTGCGATCGTCAAAGCACATTGATCTTGACCAATGAGAATTGTTGGTTGGGCATCACAGAAAGAATGGACAGGTGTTTTTTTGATGTATGGATAACTTTCGCTCATTTTTTCTACATCTATAGTTTGTCTTGGTAGTGAAAGTCCACCTACAGTTCTGACATTATTCATTTTATACATTTTGGAATTTGCGTCCACTCCGGCTATTTGTAATGACACTCTTTTCGAGTTCTCTTCATTTTTCGTAACATTATTCAGCCATTGGTAACAGAGTGGTTCCACAGGTCCGTCAAGTCCTATTTCTTGTGCGATTTTACTGTCAATCATTGATGTTGTGGCAGCTTCATCCAACAGAGCAAAAGTTGAAATTTCCTTAATTTTTCCTCTCAATTTAACGGGAATTATTCGAAGCAAGATGGTTGGGTTTTCTTCTTGAAAGAAATTTATTCTCTCTACTCGTTCGTCCTGCTTACAGTCAATATTTTGAGGATTTACAATTCGTTCGTCATCCTGTTTTCTGTAGCCAACTTTGTGTAAAATATTGTTATGGAACTTTTGACAATTATCTATTCCACATTTCTGCTTGACTTTACACGAATATATATTATGTGATGGTTTCAAACAATTGAAACACAGTTTCTTCGAAGTCACCAGTTTCCATTTTTCATCGATATCGATTTTCTTGAAATTTTGACAATCTATCTAGACGATTGCAGTAAGTCAATTGCTGCAAATCGACTTCAGAAGAAGTGCGTCCGAGAATTAAGCAACCGATTAAATAAAGGCACTTACCTCAGAAATATAAGTTGACGGCGATCGTAGGTGGTCAACTACTAATTTAGCAGCCGAAAGGGGGTATAAGGAGTGGAAACAGGGAAATACCTTTCCTTTAGATGGACGTCGTTAGTAGCGACCAATTCACCAGTTACTCAAGTTCCAAGTTGCTTAACCACAGGCGAACTTATTCCTCAGAGGATAGCACAAAATATTATGGTGACGCGATCAGACGATTTTATTCTTTCTCAACGAAAGTATTCAACACGAATTTTATTCGCGTTAGAAGGCACTATTAAATTAGCTTGCTTTTAACCAACTTTTATGCACGATGTGTAAACAATGAAATTGAAAATTGACATTATTATCTCTCGCGCGCACTCGCAAGAAAATACTTCCGCAGATTGTCACCAGAGTGAGACGGTTCTCGAGTCGTTGAAGCAAGTCACGCAGGCAACACACGTTCACGACGTAACATGCCGCCCGCCCTGAAGGATCCCTTCAGTAAGAACTGGAAGGAGTGAACAGACGAAAGAAAAAAGTCATCTACTGACTTGGAAGAGGACACAGTTTGACGATTGGTCGTCGAACTGTCCCAGAAGGGGTAGCAACATCAGCCACACGAATTGTGGAGTCAGCTCCGGGAAAAACAGATGATATACGGCCTATACTCCACTTTAGAGGAGGAAGATTGTCGTCTCGAATGATGACAACAGTGCCTGGAAGGACAGGGGTAGACGGCTGCAACCACTTATGACGTTGCTGCAAGGTATGCAAGTATTCCTGACGCCAACGCTTCCAGAAGTCCTGCTGGAATCGCTGGACCAATTGCCAACGAGATAAACGATTCACAGACACGGAACTGACATCATGGTCAGGAGGAGCGCTGAGGGGGCGGAAAATCAAGAAATGCCCTGGTGTGAGGGCCTCAAAATCCGAAGGGTCAGATGAGGGAAGATACAGAGGACGGGAGTTGAGGATGGCCTCAACCTGAGTGCAGACAGTGAGAAATTCCTCATAAGTGAGTTTCTGCTCGCCGATGACGCGAGTGAGATGATGCTTGGCAGATTTTACAGCGGCCTCCCAAAGGCCGCCAAAGTGAGGACTGGAAGGCGGTATGAATCGCCAATCAGTTCCGGAGGACGAAGCGGCATCGCAAAGACTCTGCTGATGTTGTGGAGCAGACAATAAGCGGCCAAGATCACGAAGGTAGTTATGAGCACCAACGAAATTGGTCCCGTTATCGGAAAAGATGACGGAAGGGTGACCTCGGCGCGCAACGAACCGCCGATAAGCAGCGATAAACGCTGGAGTGGACAGCTCAGATGCCAATTCTAGGTGAACTGCCTTGGTAGTGAAACAGATGAAGACAACCAGATATGCCTTTGTGCTGACAGCCCCTCGTAATCGCGCACTCGTGACATAAAAGGGTCCGGCGTAGTCTACACCAGTGGTAAGAAAGGCCATGGCAGAGGATAGTCGCTCGGGAGGCAGATTGCCCATTGGCTGTACCATGGGACGAGGTTTGCAGGAGAAGCATCGATTGCACCTGCGTAGTCGATTGCGTACAACATTGCGTCCATCCAGAATCCAGTACCGGCGACGAATGTACGAATGAGTGGCCAAGGCGCCAGGTGCAGGAGACGATAATGGGCATCATCGATGATCAGATGAGTGACATGGCTTTTCTTTGGAAGAAGAACAGGATGTTTGTGTCTATACGGCAACAAGGCCGCCGACAGGCGGCCTCCAACACGAATAATTCCTTGCTGGTCACAGAAAAGGTGAAGCTTCATGATGAGCCGGAGACGAGAAGATGGTTTCCGAAGCTCAGTCAGCTCCTCGGCAAAATAAACGGATTGAACGAAACGTATCAAGCAGGCCTCCGCCTCCTGGAGCTCAACAGAGGAAAGAAAACCTGACCGAGGGAGTGATAGACCACGAGTATTCATTATGAATCTTCGACAAAAGGCGGTGACCCGCTTGAGTCGAAGATATGAGGAAAAGCGGTCAATGAAGGTGGGTTCATCGGAGATAGCCGCGAACATCAAAGCTGAGATTGGCTTTGCTTCCTCGTCCACTCGATCAGTTTGAGAGGAATCAACAGAGGAAACAGGCCATAAGGATAAGTCGAAAGACAACCAGTGAGGACCCCGCCACCACAATGGGTGATGATGAATGTCTGTAGGCATCAGTCCTCGAGAGGCACAAGCAGCTGGATTGTCCTCAGACACTACATGTCTCCAGCGATCAGAGGGAATGAGCTCCTGTATTTCAGCAACCCGATTGCCAACAAATGTCTTCCACCTGTGACTCTCACCACGGATCCACGACAAGGCCACAGAGGAATCACAGAAGGCCATGCACTCAGCGCCGAGATGTTCCAACACGCGAGTGGACAGATGGTGCATGAGCTTGGCGAGAAGATGGGCCCCGCATAGCTCCAAACGAGGCAGAGTTATGGCCTTGCAAGGAGCAATTTTTGATTTAGCTGCTAGAAGGGACACCTGATGATGACCAGACGATACCAAAGTGCGGAGATAAACGACCGCAGCGTAGCCTGATTCAGAGGCATCACAGAAGCCGATCAGCCGATGCGCAGAAGAAGAAACGTCAGGGATGAATCGTGGTATGTAGAGCTCTGCCAAAGTGGGGAGCTGGGACTGAAACTGCAGCCATAGGGGCTGAACCTCATTCGAAAGAGGTTGGTCCCACTCCAGATGGAGTAGGCAGAGCTGACGGAAGAAGATTTTAGCATAGAAGGTAACAGGAGTTAACCATCCCAGGGGGTCGAAGATTCTAGCCATCTGACTCAACACGGTTCGCTTGGTGATGACCGTTGAAGTCGAACGAACAGAATAGAAGAAGTGATCAGAAGAAGGATTCCACCCAAGTCCCAAAATCTTGAGACCTGGCTCACGATCGAGAAGAAGAGGATCGGTAGAGGAAGATTCTCTACGATGATCAGCTGGAATACCGTCTAGCAGAGGAGGATGATTGGTAGCCCATTTGCGCAACTCAAAGCCGCCCGCCCTGAGCAGGTCCTGCACCTGCTGCCGCAACTCAAGAGCTTCAGCTTCGGATGAACAGCCCGTCAAGATGTCATCAACATAAATTTCATCCAGCAAGACTTGCCTGGCAGCAGGAAACTTGGGTCCGTCATCCGAAGCCAGCTGCCGAAGGGTCCGAAGTGCCAAGAAGGGAGCAGAAGAAACGCCATACGTGACGGTGTTCAGGCGATAATATTGGAGCGGTTCGTGTTTGCTGAAACGCCAGACTATACGTTGATAGTCCCTTTGCTCAGGGAGTATCAGGATCTGTCGATACATCTGTCTAATATCGGCGGTGAAGACGAAGCGATATAGACGAAAGCGAAGCAGGAGGGTGGAAATGTCCGCTTGCAGCTTCGGACCAGTAAGCAGAAGATGGTTAAGGGATTTGCCATTAGCGGATGCACAAGAGGCATTGAAGACCACACGAATTTTGTCAGGAGGATCATCTGGACGATGTACGGGATGATGGGGAATATAATATGGCTCATATCGCGGACAATCAGAAACTCAGGGACCAGTTCCATATGGCCACTCTCGAGATAATCTCGCATGAACTCATGATAAGCGACACGAAGAGTAGGGTTGTTGTCCAGACGCTGTTCCAGTCGAATGTACTGTCTAGTCGCCACGTTGACGGAGGTGCCCAGCCGAGACGATGCCAAGGGCAAACCAACAGTGTACCTTCCATTGGAGTCGCGGGTGACATCAGCGCAGTATGTCATCTCACACTCTCTCTCGGCAGGGGTCAGCGGAAGCACGTCAGGTACCTTATCAAGTTCCCAGAAGCGCCGAACGATGTTGACAAGTTCGTGATCCGAGTGCTGTGCGGAGGGTGAAGGAATAGTTTGAAGATCAGGGACGACAGAAGAACTTATCATAACAGAAGGTGAGATTTGAGGAGATGTGTCAGAAGATTCGGTCTTGTCACGAAGGGAAGGGCCGGCAGACTCTGAGCGAGGGGAATCAGGAGGAGAAGACGGTGAAGAAGATACAGCAGATGATGACCCTGCAGAAGACGAGGGAGAAGCGTGCTGCCGTGAAACCCGATGACAGACAACTGGGGACATGTCGAGCGCGACCATTGGCAGTGTCAGGTGAGAAGGAAACATGTTTAGTCTTCTTGCGATGGCGAGCGTAGGGCCCATAAAGCACCCAGCCTAAGGTGGTAGACAACGCCCCCGGAAGTTCAGACGATGGACACAGCGTGCCAGGAAGAATAAGATGAGGGAGCACATCCGATCCAATCAACATCCCTATGATACGAGGCAGATAGAAGAGTGGGTCAGCTAGGTTGAATTGCTGAAACTCGGGCCATCGGCCATTAAACGCTTGGACAGGGAGAGGATCTATGGGGCTGTCAACGACGTAGGCCTTGATGATAAGATGAGGGGGATCCCCTTGGTGACAGAGACTAACGTATGCGTATCCTTGGATGCGAAACTGATCTGCGTTAGTGAGGGTGCGAAGTTGAACAACTTCAGGGTGAATGCGCAGACGAAGTTTGGTGGCCCAAGCGCGGGTGATTAATGTGTGTTGGCAGCCTGAATCGAGAAGAGCTCGGCCGAATACAACATTCCGCTGGTTATCTAAGCGGATCCAGGCGGTAGGCATAAGGAGGCCAGGATCTTTGGTCTGGCGCAAGGAAGATCGCGGAGATGAAAACAGATGACTATTTGGCAGGGTTAGATGACGGCGAGATGACCATACTCGAAGTCATTCGGTACCACTTCCGGATGAGTGGCAAGAATTACGGGAAGATGTAGCGGGGGAAGCCCGATGAGAAGCTGAGCCTGCCGATGAAGGTATATTACGCAGTCTACCCCTCACTGCAGTGCCCCGAGAGGTGGAGGCACGGGCTGGCGGCTCTGATGTAGCAGAAGATTGAGAAGGAGGCTGATTCGATGGTTTCTCCTCCGGTTGGGTACCAGAAGAGGGCGTGGAGCCCGCAGAGGCTAGATGAAGTATCGTATGGTGACGTCCCCCGCATGTGTGGCAGCACTGATCCGAACCACAATCAACAGTGGCGTGGAACGATGACATGCAATTTCTGCATAATCGCCTCTCAGTTACGAAAGATCTTCGCTGATGAATGGTCATGGCTTTGAATTCACGACACTGTCGAATGGAGTGGTTTGCCGAGCAGAACACACATACAGACGACGAGCTAGAGGCTTGAGGAGGACGTACCCCTGTATAGGCATGACGACGAGAGGACGGACCAGCTGAGGAGGGAGCAGACGATGAAGGAGCAGACGCTAACCCCGCTGGTGATTGGGTTCTGGTCGGCCTCTTTGGCGCAGATGCACGGAATGAGGTGATGAAAGTGCTTTCCAACACTCGCAATTGTCGATTGGTAAATTCGAGCAATTGTGCGAGATTGGGAAACTCATCAGAGGATAACTGCCCTTCGAACAGCTGGCGAGATGGTATGTCCAGGTTGCGCAAGGCAAGGGAAAACAGAAGATAATCGGCCAGATCTGGAATGGACAATGCCTTGAGGGCGTTGATGGCATTTTGATGCGTGGTGGCAAATTGTTGTAATTGGGGCAAGGAAGAAACAGATGCAGGCCGCGAATCCAATATCTGGTTTACATACAAGTCAGCAAGCCGACGGGGATTTTGGTACCGAGCGTAAAGGGCCTGATAAGCTAAAGGGTAGTTTAGGGAATTTAGTTCGAAGCCGGAGATGACAGAAGCCGCTTCACCAGATATAGCAGAAGTTAAAAGGTGAAATTTCTGAACAGGCGCCAGGGAACTGTTCAGATGCACAAGAGCATCGAAAAGTGCGATGAAGCTGGGCCATTCTTCGATTTTGCCATGAAAACATGGCAACTCGACCCGAGGAATTGGAAGGTCCACAGGGGATGACCCGGTCTTTGCGACCGACGCAGATGCAGTCAGCTGACTATGAGCAGCGCGGATCTGCAGACAGATCTCAAAGAATGCCGCGAATTTCGATGGCGACCTGTCCCGATCCGCCTCCTCCAGCTGAGAGTTCAGTTTAACTATCAACTCATCAGCTTCTTTGAAGGCCTTCTCGATTTTAAATAACTCAGCCAGGCACATATTGGCCACATCCGATTCAGTAGTCAGCCCCTTAATCAACTTAAATAAGGTTGAAGCTGCTGCGAAAGCATTTTCTCGCTTGATGATGAATTCACTGATCGTAGCTTTCAATTTATCCGTCGACGGCATTTTTACTTCGCGAGCAACCCCGGTAAGTAAAATGAATTCCGAAGATGTTACCGGAATGAACAGACGATTAATGCGAATATGATAAACAGATGAATAGCGATAGCAAAAAACAAATAAGAATTCCACTGTTAAATTTCCCGAATGAAATGACTACAATGAGAATTGAAAGATGAATTGAATTAGAATTTAAGATCTAAAGGTCCCTGGTTTCGGCACCAATAGACGATTGCAGTAAGTCAATTGCTGCAAATCGACTTCAGAAGAAGTGCGTCCGAGAATTAAGCAACCGATTAAATAAAGGCACTTACCTCAGAAATATAAGTTGACGGCGATCGTAGGTGGTCAACTACTAATTTAGCAGCCGAAAGGGGGTATAAGGAGTGGAAACAGGGAAATACCTTTCCCTTAGATGGACGTCGTTAGTAGCGACCAATTCACCAGTTACTCAAGTTCCAAGTTGCTTAACCACAGGCGAACTTATTCCTCAGAGGATAGCACAAAATATTATGGTGACGCGATCAGACGATTTTATTCTTTCTCAACGAAAGTATTCAACACGAATTTTATTCGCGTTAGAAGGCACTATTAAATTAGCTTGCTTTTAACCAACTTTTATGCACGATGTGTAAACAATGAAATTGAAAATTGACATTATTATCTCTCGCGCGCACTCGCAAGAAAATACTTCCGCAGATTGTCACCAGAGTGAGACGGTTCTCGAGTCGTTGAAGCAAGTCACGCAGGCAACACACGTTCACGACGTAACACTATCAATAGATGATTTTTCTGACAACATGGACATTTGTCGAATTTTTTGGTAGAAAAAATATTCGCACTTTTTCTGTTTTGGAACTTATCATTTTCAAACGTTCTTTTCTCAGAAAAGTTTAGGCTATTTAAATCTGTGCAACTTGAAGCTGATATGGCGATTTTTCTCATCCATACAGAAAATGTTTTCAACGTAACATTTGCTTCTAGAGAGATTTCTTCGGCCCATTTTAAGCGTAGAAAAGGTGGTAATTTCATAACAATCTCACTCAATATCGATGGGTTCGTCATATGCCCGGTATTATTGAAAAGTTCCATGGTAGTCACTAAATTTTCAACCACATTAGAAAAAGGTAGATATGTCTCAAATTTTCCCTCTTTTGGAGGAGTAGCTCGTCGAACTTTGTCAATTAAGTTCGAAATTATGAATTCAGGCCTTCCAAATGTAATTTTTAGAGTTTCCAGGATTTTTTTGACGTTTTCAGGTGCAACAAGAAGCGGTTGTACTGTATCTCTGGCTCTTCCTTTCAAACACTTTTGGAGTCGTATTATATTCTCTTCATCACATATATTGAAAATTTTAGTGGAACGTTCAAACTGGCTTTGGAAAATGGGCCAATCTTCTGGATTTCCATCAAAAATCGATAGTTTGTATTTGAAACCTTCCGTTCTATCAGTATGCTTCACTTTATCAGAGTTCACTCTCAAAGTATTACAAATCTCATTCAGATTTTCTGCGGTCATAGTGATGAAATTTGTTGTTGTTGGTACATTCTTATACTCAGTTTCATCGGTTTTCCAGTTGTCTACTTTCTCCTGAATACTCATTTCTTTCAAGTCGAAGATACTCTCAGTGCCAGAGATTGTGGATTTTCTGGATGAACCTTCGTTAATCAATTCACGCTGTAATTGTGCTTCCTTTCTTATCATTTCAGCATCTATTTCAGCCTTCCTTTTTTCAATTTCTGCCTTCCTTTTTTCAATTTCTGCCAACTTTCTTGCTTCTTTCAGTTCTATTTCTAAAAGCTTCCTTCTCGAACTTGACGATTTTGTCAGTTTGGATTCAACTTTTGAATCGGTTTTTCCGTGGGTACTTGTTGATGGACGAGAGGATAATTGTGTATGTTTTATATTTTCGTCAAAGTCTTCATATCTTTCAGGAGGAATTCCTTTTGTTTTTCGTTCACTCCTTCTTGGAATGGACATGCTCTCACCAATTTTTTTTCGCTCGAAGGACCACAATGTTCAGACTAGTCAGTCTTACTTGGACTTTCTTTCGTTGTTCAAAGTCGAAATAAACCGGAATTATGTCTTTATCCTCGTCTTTTTATTTCTTCTTGATTAAATACAATTAACGTCAAAATATGCTATCATGTCATTACCAAAAAACAAACTAGATCATTTTATAAATTGATGTGAGTAATAAAGTAACAAGAACAACTATCTTCTTAGTATTCTTGAAATCTGAAAGAGATGAAGTTTATGATCCCTTATATATTAGCGAACATAAAAATTTCGCGCTTTTGCTTTTGAAAAAAATATATCGTGCTCTGTTAAGTTGATATCAAATAACCAGGTCACATATTATTCTAAAATAAACTTTTCGCTTTTAGATTTTTCGAGCAAAATGACAAAATCTTATTTTTCCAAATATCTCACGGCCGGCGAGAGTTGTATCCGTCATTATTCACGAATACTTTCTCCTTAGTATTCTTGAAATCTGGAAGAGATGGAGTTCGTGATCCCTTAAGGCCGGGACACATCTGTCATACAGCCTTCCGATCCGACTACGGTCATACAGCGGGACGACTGTATGATATGGGAATAAACAATGGTTTGGAATGCAGTAGGTCTCACCTGTCCGACACGCGACCCGTCCTACTCCCACCCGTCTCCGATTCCGGTATCCCGTCATGCTCCGACATTGCAGACCATTCGTTTACTTGATGCGGGAAGGTTGTCGGTGGCAGTTTTTGTGTTAAATTCAGTGAAATGGCGGGTAAAAAAGCGGAGGAGCTTATTGAAACTGTCCGAATGTTTCCAGCTCTCTATGATCAGGCACAAGAGCAATATAGAAACTCGGAGTACAAGGACATTATGTGGAAAAAAGTTGCGAAGAAACTAAATGTAGAAGAAGTCGATCTTCTTCATCTAAACAGATAGCCACAATAGCTAAATCACGATTGCTAAAATGTTTCAACATTCGCGCAATATATTCGCAACCGTTTCAACTGGCGATTTCGAGTAGACTGAGTGTCAAATCTGAAAAGAGCAGGAAGTGGGCATGACATGTGTGCTCACCCCTTTCCGATCCCGCACCGATCAGATTCTTTAAGCAATATCGGACCGGAGTCGGATCGGAAGGCTGCATGACAGGTGTGTCCCGGCCTTTTTTCATCAGCGAAGATAAAAATTTCGCGATTTTGTTTCTGAAAAAAATATCTCGTGCTCTGCTGAGTTGATTTCAAATTACCAGGTCACATATTCGAAAATGAACTTTTCGCTTTTAGGTTTTTCGAGCAAAATGGCAAAATCTTATTTTTCCAAATATCTCGCGGCCGGCGAGACTTGTATCCGCCATATGTCACGAATATTATCTTCTTAGTGTTCTCGAAATCTGGAAGAGATGAAGTTCATGATACCTTATTTGTCAGCGAACATAAAAATTTCGCGATTTTGCTTTTGAAAGCAATATCTCGTGCTCTGCCAAGTTGATATCAAATAACCAGGTCACATGTTCGAAAATGAACTTTTCGCTTTCAGATTTTTCGAGCAAAATGACAAAATCTTATTTTCCAATCATCTAGCGGCCGGCGAGACTTGTATCCGTCATTTTTCACGAATACTATCTTCTTAGTATTCTTGAAATCTGGAAGAGATGAAGTTTATGATCCCTTATTTGTCAGCGAACAAAAAAATTTCGCGCTTTTGCTTTTGAAAAAAATATCTCGTGCTCTGCTAAGTTGATATCAAATTACCAGGTCACATATTCTGAAATAAACTTTTCGCTTTTAGGTTTTTCGAGCAAAATGACAAAATCTTAGAAATCGCATTACCTCGCGGCCGGTGTGACTTGTATTCGTCATTTTTCACGAATACTATCTTCCTAGTATTTTCTAGCTAAATGACAAAATCTTATTTTTCCAAATATCTCGCGGCCGGCGAGACTTGTATCCGTCATTTTTCACGGATACTATCTTCTTAGTATTCTTGAAATCTGGCAGAGATGAAGTTAAGTATCCCTTATTCGTCAGCGAACAAAAAAATGCGCGCTTTTGCTTTTGAAAAAAATATCTCGTGCCCTGCTTAGTTGATATCAAGTCACCAGGTCACATATTCGAAAATTAACTTTTCGCTTTCAGGTTTTTCTAGCAAAATGACAAAATCTTATTTTTCCAGTTATCTGGCTGCCGGCGAGACTTGTATCCGTCATTATTCACGAATACTATCTTCTTAGGATTCTTGAAATCTGGAAGAGATAAAGTTTATGATCCCTTATTTCTCAGCGAACAAAAAAATTTCGCGCTTTTGCTTTCGAAAAAAATATCTCGTGCTCTGCTAAGTTGATATCAAATTACCAGGTCACATATTCGAAAATGAACTTTTCGCTTTCAGGTTTTTCGAGCAAAATGACAAAATCTTATTTTTCCAATTATCTAGCGGCCGGCGAGACTTGTATCCGTCATTTTTCATGAATACTATCTTCTTAGTATTCTTGAAATCTGGAAGAGATGAAGTTTATGATCCCTTATTTCTCAGCGAACAAAAAAATTTCGCGCTTTTGCTTTCGAAAAAAATATCTCGTGCTCTGCTGAGTTGATATCAAATTACCAGGTCACATATTCGAAAATGAACTTTTCGCTTTCAGGTTTTTCGAGCAAAATGACAAAATCTTATTTTTCCAATTATCTAGCGGACGGCGAGACTTGTATCCGTCATTTTTCACGAATACTATTTTCTTAGTATTCTTGAAAACTGAAAGAGATAAAGTTTATGATCCCTTATTTGTCAGCGAACAAAAACTTTCGCGCTTTTGCTTTTGAAAAAAAATATCTCGTGCACTGCCAAGTTGATATCAAATTACCATGTCACATATTCTGAAATAAACTTTTCGCTTTTAGGTTTTTCGAGCAAAATGACAAAATCTTAGAAATCGCATTACCTCGCGGCCGGTGTGACTAGTATTCGTCATTTTTCACGAATACTATCTTCTTAGTATTTTCTAGCTAAATGACAAAATCTTATTTTTCCAAATATCTCGCGGCCGGCGAGACTTGTATCCGTCATTTTTCACGGATACTATCTTCTGAGTATTCTTGAAATCTGGCAGAGATGAAGTTAAGTATCCCTTATTCGTCAGCGAACAAAAAAAATGCGCGCTTTTGCTTTTGAAAAAAATATCTCGTGCCCTGCTAAGTTGATATCAAATCACCAGGTCACATATTCGAAAATTAACTTTTCGCTTTTAGGGTTTTCTAGCAAAAAGAGAAAATCTTATTTTTCCAGTTATCTCGCTGCCGGCGAGACTTGTATCCGTCATTTTTCACGAATACTATCTTCTAAGTATTCTTGAAATCTGGAAGAGATGGAGAACATGATCCCTTATATACAGGGTGGGGCAGAAGAATCTATCCGATTTCAAATCCCTTTTTCTCAGAAGAGAGAGCAGGTAGAGTAGTGGGGTAAAAACCGTTAGAAAGCTGGTTTTATGCCATTTGTCAGTAGTCAACATGCCTTGGTCTGGTGAACATCGTGCTTTTGTTATTGAGCGGTTTATCGAATGCGGCGGTTCGATAATTGCTACACAACGTGCTTTTCGAATTCATTTCGGACTCGGGCGTCATGATCCTGTTCCACATCACGCTACGATTAAAGTGTGGGTGTCAAATTTTAGACAGACGAGTTCAGCATTGAAAAAGAAGTCGCCTGGACGTCCCAGGACAGCAACAGGACCTGAAAACGTGGCCAATGTGAGAGCCGCGATTGAACGTTCCCCGCGTCGTTCGGCGCGAAAACATTCGCTCGCTTTGGGGATTTCCAACCGCAGTATTCGGCGAATTTTGCACCGGGACCTCAAAATGCATCCCTACAAAATGGTTTACGAAGGGAAATTGCTCGGGCAATTGAAGAAATTCCTGTGGAAATGACGGTGAAAGTCATGGAAAGCTACCGCGAGCGCCTAAATAAGTGTATCCGCTCCCAAGGACGACATTTGAGTGATGTGCTTTTCAAAACTTAAATTTAAAAATGGCATAAAATTTGCGATATGTTAATAAAAAAAATTTTTTGACAAGCTGAGTGGTTTTAATTTTATAAAGTTTTGAAATCGGATAGGTTTTTCTGCCCCACCCTGTATTAGCGAACATAAAAATTTCGCGCTTCAGCTTTTGAAGAAAATATCTCGTGCTCTGTTGAGTTGATATCAAATTACCAGGTCACATATTCGAAAATTAACTTTTCGCTTATAGGGTTTTCTAGCAAAAAGGGAAAATCTTATTTTTCCAATCATCTCGCTGCCGGCGAGACTTGTATCCGTCATTTTTCACGAATACTATCTTCTTAGTATTCTTGAAATCTGGAAGAGATGAAGTTAATAATCCCTTATTCATCAGCTAACATAAAAATTTAGCGGTTTTGTTTCTGAAAAACATATCTCGTGCTCTGCTGAGTTTATATCAAATCACCAGGTCACATATTCGAAAATAAACTTTTCAGTTTTAGGTTTTTCTGACAAAATGACAAAATCTTATTTTTCCAATCATCTCGCGGCCGGCGAGACTTGTATCCGTCATATTTCACGAATACTATCTTCTCAGTTTTCTTGAAATCTTGAAGAGATGAAGTTTATGATCCCTCGTTTATCAGCGAAAATCGAAATTCCGCGGATTTGCTTCTGAGAAAAATATATCGTGCTCTGCTAAGTTGATATCAAATCACCAGGTCACATATTCGAAATTAAACTTTTCGCTTTCAGGGTTTCCTAGCAAAAAGAGAAAATCTTATTTTTCCAATTATCTCGCTGCCGGCGAGACTTGTATCCGTCATTTTCACGAATATTTTCTTTTTAGTATTCTTGAAATCTGGAAGAGATGAAGTTTATGATCCCTTATTCGTCAGCGAACAAAAAAATTTCGCGTTTTTGCTTTTGAAAAAAATATCTCGTGCTCTGCTAAGTTGATATCATATAACCAGGCCACATATTCGAAAATTAACTTTTCGCTTTCAGGGTTTTCTAGCAAAAAGAGAAAATCTTATTTTTCCAATTATCTCGCTGCCGGCGAGACTTGTATCCGTCATATTTCACGAATACTATCTTCTTTGTATTCTTGAAATCTGGAACGATTGCAGCAAGTCAATTACTGCGAATCGACTTCAGAAGAAATGCGTCTGATATTTAAGCAACCGATTAATTAAAGGCACTTCCCTCAGAAATAGAAGTTAACGGCAATCGTAGGCGGTCAACCACTAAGTTAGCAGCAGAAAGGGGGTATAAGGAATGGAAACAGGGAAATACCTTTCCTTTAGATGGACGTTGTTAGTAGCGACCAATTCACTAGTGACTCAAGTTCCTCGTTGCTTAACTTCAGGCGAACTTATTCATCAGAGGATGGCACAAATGTGATGGCGACACGATCAGACGACTTTAATCCTTCGAGACGAAAGTACTCAAAACGGATTTTATTCACTTTAGAAGGCACTATTAAAATTAGTTTGCTTTTTTAACCAACTCTTATTCTCTCTATGCACGCTGTGTAAACAATAATGACGACATGTTGAATCTATCGCACGCAATCGCGAAAAAATGCTTTCGCGGATTGTCACCAGAGTGCGCCAGTTCTCGGGTTCTAAGAATCCGGAATCAAGTCACATAGGCAGCGCAGTGTTCACGACGCGACATGCCGCCCGCCCTGAAGGATCCCACCAGTAAGAACTGAAAGGAGTGAACAGACGAAGGGAAAAAGTCATCTACTGACTTGGAAGAGGACACAGTTTGACGATTGGTCGTCGAACTGTCCCAGAAGGGGTAGCAACATCAGCCACACGAATTGTGGAGTCAGCTCCGGGAAAAACAGATGATATACAGCCTATACTCCACTTTAGAGGTGGAAGACTGTCGTCTCGAATGATGACAACAGTGCCTGGAAGGATAGGGGTAGACAGCTGCAACCACTTATGACGTTGCTGCAAGGTATGCAAGTATTCCTGACGCCAACGCTTCCAGAAGTCCTGCTGGAATCGCTGGACCAATTGCCAACGAGATAAACGATTCACAGACACGGAACTGACATCATAGTCAGGAGGAGCGCTGAGGGGGCGGAAAATCAAGAAATGTCCTGGTGTGAAGGCCTCAAAATCCGAAGGGTCATATGAGGGAAGATACAGAGGACGGGAGTTGAGGATGGCCTCAACCTGAGTGCAGACAGTGAGAAATTCCTCATAAGTGAGTTTCTGCTCGCCGATGTCGCGAGTGAGATGATGCTTGGCAGATTTTACAGCGGCCTCCCAAAGGCCGCCAAAGTGAGGACTGGAAGGTGGTATGAATCGCCAATCAGTTCCGGAGGACGAAGCGGCATCGCAAAGACTCTGCTGATGTTGTGGAGCAGACAATAAGCGGCCAAGATCACGAAGGTAGTTATGAGCACCAACGAAATTTGTCCCGTTATCGGCAAAGCTGACGGAAGGGTGATCTCGGCGCGCAACGAACCGCCGATAAGCAGCGATAAACGCTGGAGTGGACAGCTCAGATGCCAATTCTAGGTGAACTGCCTTGGTAGTGAAACAGATGAAGACAACCAGATATGCCTTTGTGCTGACAGCCCCTCGTAATCGCGCACTCGTGACATAAAAGGGTCCGGCGTAGTCTACACCTGTGGTAAGAAAGGCCATGGCAGAGGATAGTCGCTCGGGAGGCAGATTGCCCATTGGCTGTACCATGGGACGAGGTTTGCAGGAGAAGCATCGATTGCACCTGCGTAGTCGATTGCGTACAACATTGCGTCCATCCAGAATCCAGTACCGGCGACGAATGTATGAATGAGTGGCCAAGGCGCCAGCGTGCAGGAGACGATAATGGGCATCATCGATGATCAGATGAGTGAGATGGCTTTTCTTTGGAAGAAGAACAGGATGTTTGTGTCTATACGGCAACAAGGCCGCTGACAGGCGGCCTCCAACACGAATAATTCCATGCTGGTCACAGAAAAGGTGAAGCGTCATGATGAGCCGAAGACGAGAAGATGGCTTTCGAAGCTCATTCAGCTCCTCGGCAAAATAAACTGATTGAACGATACGTATTGAGCAGGCTTCCGCCTCCTGGAGTTCAACAGAGGAAAGAAAACCTGACCACGAGTATTCATTATGAATCTTCGACAAAAGGCGGTGACCCGCTTGAGTCGGAGATATGAGGAAAAGCGGTCAATCAAGGTGGGTTCTCGGAGATAGTCGCTAACATCAAAGCGGAGATTGGCTTTGCTTCCTCGTCCACTCGACCAGTTTGAGAGGAATCAACAGAGGAAACAGGCCATAAGGATTAGTCGAAAGACAACCAGTGAGGACCCCGCCACCACGATGGGTGATGATGAATGTCTGTAGGCATCAGTCCTCGAGAGGCACAATCAGCTGGATTGTCCTCAGACACTACATGTCTCCAGCGATCAGAGGGAATGAGCTCCTGTATTTCAGCAACCCGATTGCCAACAAATGTCTTCCACCTGTGACTCTCACCACGGATCCACGACAAGGCCACAGAGGAATCACAGAAGGCCATGCACTCAGCGCCGAGATGCTCCAACACGCGAGTGGACAGATGATGCATGAGCTTGGCGAGAAGATGGGCACCGCATAGCTCCAAACGAGGCAGAGTTATAGCCTTGCAAGGAGCAATTTTTGATTTAGCTGCTAGAAGGGACACCTAATAACGACCAGACGATGCCAAAGTGCGGAGATAAACGACCGCAGCGTAGCCTGATTCAGAGGCATCACAGAAGCCGATCAGCCGATGCGCAGAAGAAGAAACGTCAGGGATGAATCGTGGTATGTAAAGCTCTGCCCAAGTGGGGAGCTGGGACTGAAACTGCAGCCATAGCGGCTGAACCTCATTCGAAAGAGGTTGGTCCCACTCCAGATGGAGTAGGCAGAGCTGACGGAAGAAGATTTTAGCGTAGAAGGTAACAGGAGTTAACCATCCCAGGGTCGAAGATTCTGGCCATCTGACTCAACACGGTTCGCTTGGTGATGACCGTTGAAGTCGAACGAACAGAATAGAAAAAGTGATCACACGAAGGATTCCACCCAAGTCCCAAAATCTTGAGACCTGGCTCACGATCGAGAAGAAGAGGATCGGTAGAGGAAGACTCTCTACGATGATCAGCTGGAATACCGTCTAGCAGAGGAGGATGATTGGTAGCCCATTTGCGCAACTCAAAACCGCCCGCCTTGAGCAGGTCCTGCACCTGCTGCCGCAACTCAAGAGCTTCAGCTTCGGATGAACAGCCCGTCAAGATGTCATCAACATAAATTTCATCCAGCAAGACTTGCCTGGCAGCAGGAAACTTGGGTCCGTCATCCGAAGCCAGCTGCCGAAGGGTCCGAAGTGCCAAGAAGGGAGCAGAAGAAACTCCATACGTGACGGTGTTCAGGCGATAATATTGGAGCGGTTCGTGTTTGCTGAAACGCCAGACTATACGTTGATAGTCCATTTGCTCAGGGAGTATCAGGATCTGTCGATACATCTGTCTAATATCGGCGGTGAAGACGAAGCGATATAGACGAAAGCGAAGCAGGAGGGTGGAAATGTCCGCTTGCAGCTTCGGACCAGTAAGCAGAAGATCGTTAAGGGATTTGCCATTAGCGGATGCACAAGAGGCATTGAAGACCACACGAATTTTGTCAGGAGGATCATCTGGACGATGTACGGGATGATGGGGGATATAATATGGCTCATATCGCGGACAATCAGAAGACTCAGGGACCAATTCCATATGGCCACTCTCGAGATAATCTCGCATGAACTCATGATAAGCGACACGAAGAGTAGGGTTGTTGTCCAGATGCTGTTCCAGTCGAATGTACTGTCTAGTCGCCACGTTGACGGAGGTGCCCAGCCGAGACGATGCCAAGGGCAAACCAACAGTGTACCTTCCATTGGAGTCGCGGGTGACATCAGCGCAGTATGTCATCTCACACTCCCTCTCGGCAGGGGTCAGCGGAAGCACGTCAGGAACCTTATCA
The DNA here is from genome assembly GCA_910592335.1 of Adalia bipunctata. NCBI lineage: Eukaryota > Metazoa > Arthropoda > Insecta > Coleoptera > Coccinellidae > Adalia > Adalia bipunctata. The sequence goes on from OU342951.1 coordinate 33,008,477, forward strand.
AGTTCCCAGAAGCGCAGAACGATGTTGACAAGTTCCTGGTCCGACCGCTGCCAGGGGCTCGTAGCCATGGTTTGAGGGTCGGCAGCAGTAGGAGATTTCACGTCAGAGTTAGCGCTGTCAGAGGAAGATTGATAGGTGATCACTGAGGGAGGGGATTCCGGTTGCAAAGAAGACGGAGACCGCACAGCAGATGATGTCCCTGCAGAAGACGAGGGAGAAGCGTGCTGCCGTGAAACCCGATGACAACTGGGGACATGTTGAGCGCGACCATTGGCAGTGTCAGGTGAGAAGGAAACATGTTTAGTCTTCTTGCGATGGCGAGCGTAGGGCCCATAAAGCACCCAGCCTAAGGTGGTAGACAACGCCCCCGGAAGTTCAGACGATGGACACAGCGTGCCAGGAAGAATAAGATGAGGGAGCACATCCGATCCAATCAACGTCCCTATGATACGAGGCAGATAGAAGAGTGGGTCAGCTAGGTTGAATTGCTGAAACTCGGGCCATCGGCCATTAAACGCTTGGACAGGGAGAGGATCTATAGGGCTGTCAACGACGTTGGCCTTAATGATAAGATGAGGGGGATCCCCTTGGTGACAGAGACTAACGTATGCGTATCCTTGGATGCGAAACTGATCTGCGTTACTGAGGGTGCGAAGTTGAACAACTTCAGGGTGAATGCGCAGACGAAGCTTGGTGGCCCAAGCGCGGGTGATTAGTGTGTGTTGGCAGCCGGAATCGAGAAGAGCTCGGCCGAATACAACATTCCGCTGGTTATCTGAGCGGATCCAGGCGGTAGGCATAAGGAGGCCAGGATCTTTGGTCTGGCGCAAGGAAGATCGCGGAGATGGAAACAGATGACTATTTGGCAGGGTTAGATGACGGCGAGATGACCATACTCGCAGTCATTCGGTACCACTTCCGGAGGAGTTGCAAGAATTACGGGAAGATGTAGCGGGCGAAGCCCGATGAGAAGCTGAGCCTGCCGATGAAGGTATATTGCGCTGTCTACCCCTTACTGCGGTGCCCCGAGAGGTGGAGGCACGGGCTGGCGGCTCCGATGTAACAGAAGATTGAGAAGGAGGCTGATTCGATGGTTTCTCCTCCGGTTGGGTACCAGAAGAGGGCGTAGGGCCAGCAGATGCCAGATGAAGTATCGTATGGTGACGTCCCCCGCATGTGTGGCAGCACTGATCCGAACCACAATCAACAGTGGCGTGGAACGATGACATGCAATTTCGGCATAATCGCCTCTCAGTTACGAAAGATCTTCGCTGATGAATGGTCATGGCTTTGAATTCACGACACTGGCGAATGGAGTGGTTTGCCGAGCAGAACACACATACAGACGACGAGCTAGAGGCTTGAGGAGGACGTACCCCTGTATAGGCATGACGACGAGAGGACGGACCAGCTGAGGAGGGAGCAGACGATGAAGGAGCAGACGCTAACCCCGCTGGTGATTGGGTTCTGGACGGCCTCTTTGGCGCAGACGCACGGGATGAGGTGATGGAAGTGCTTTCCAACACTCGCAATTGTCGATTGGTAAATTCGAGCAATTGTGCGAGATTAGGAAACTCATCAGAGGATAACTGCCCTTCGAACAGCTGGCGAGATGGTATGTCCAGGTTGCGCAAGGCAAGGGAAAACAGAAGATAATCGGCCAGATCTGGAATGGACAATGCCTTGAGGGCGTTGATGGCATTTTGATGCGTGGTGGCGAATTGTTGTAATTGGGGCAAGGAAGAAACAGATGCAGGCCGCGAATCAAATATCTGGTTCACATACAAGTCAGCCAGCCGACGGGGATTTTGGTACCGAGCGTAAAGAGCCTGATAAGCTAAAGGGTAGTTCAGGGAATTTAGTTCGAAGCCGGAGATGACAGAAGCCGCTTCACCTGATATTGCAGAAGTTAACAGGTGAAATTTCTGAACAGGCGCCAGGGAACTGTTCAGATGCACAAGAGCATCGAAAAGTGCGATGAAGCTGGGCCATTCTTCGATTTTGCCATGAAAACATGGCAACTCGACCCGAGGAATTGGAAGGTCCACAGGGGATGACCCGGTCTTTGCGACCGACGCAGATGCAGTCAGCTGACTGTGAGCAGCGCGGATCTGCAGACAGATCTCAAAGAATGCCGCGAATTTCGATGGCGACCTGTCCCGATCCGGCTCCTCCAGCTGAGAGTTTAACTATCAACTCATCAGCTTCTTTGAAGGCCTTCTCGATTTTAAACAACTCAGCCAGGCACATATTGGCCACATCCGATTCATTAGTCAGCCCTTTAATCAATTTAAATAAGGTTGAAGCTGCGGCGAAAGCATTTTCTCGCTTGATGATGAACTCACTGATCGTAGCTTTCAATTTATCCGTCGACGGCATTTTTACTTCGCGAGCAACCCCGGTAAGTAAAATGAATTCCGAAGATTTTACCGGAATGAACAGACGATGAATGCGAAGATGATAAACAGATGATGAGCGATAGCAAAAAACAAATAAAGAATTCCACTGTTAAATTTCCCGAATGAAATGACTACAATGAGAGGTGAAAGATGAATTAAATTAGAATTTAAGATCTAAAGGTCCCTGGTTTTCGACAACAATAGACGATTGTAGCAAGTCAATTACTGCGAATCGACTTCAGAAGAAATGCGTCTGATAATTAAACAACCGATTAATTGAAGGCATTTACCTCAGAAATAGAAGTTAACGGCAATCGTAGGTGGTCAACCACTAAGTTAGCAGCAGAAAGGGGGTATAAGGAATGGAAACAGGGAAATACCTTTCCTTTAGATGGACGTAGTTAGTAGCGACCAATTCACTAGTGACTCAAGTTCCTCGTTGCTTAACTTCAGGCGAACTTATTCATCAGAGGACGGCACAAATGTGATGGCGACACGATCAGACGACTTTAATCCTTCGAGACGAAAGTACTCAAAACGGATTTTATTCACTTTAGAAGGCACTATTAAAATTAGTTTGCTTTTTTAACCAACTCTAATTCTCTCTATGCACGCTGTGTAAACAATAATGACGACATGTTGAATCTATCGCACGCAATCGCGAGAAAATGCTCTCGCAGATTGTCACCAGAGTGCGCCAGTTCTCGGGTTCGAAGAATCCGGAATCAAGTCACGTAAGCAGCGCAGTGTTCACGACGCGACACCAATTATCTAGCGGCCGGCGAGACTTGTATCCGTCATTTTTCATGAATACTATCTTCTTAGTATTCTTGAAATCTGGAAGAGATTAAGTTTATGATCCCTTATTTATCAGCGAAAATCGAAATTTCGCGGATTGGCTTTCGAAAAAAATATATCGTGCTCTGCTAAGTTGATATCAAATCACCAGGTCACATATTCGAAAATAAACTTTTTGCTTTTAGGTTTTTGTAGCAAAATGACAAAATCTTATTTTTCCAAATATTTCGCGGCCGGCGAGACTTGTATCCATCATTTTTCACGAATACTATCTTCTTAGTATTCTTGAAATCTGAAAGAGATAAAGTTAATGATCCCTTATTTCTCGGCGAACAGAAAAATTTCGCGCTTTTGCTTTCGAAAAAAATATCTCGTGCTCTGCTGAGTTGATATCAAATTACCAGGTCACATATTCGAAAATTAACTTTTCGCTTTTAGGGTTTTCTAGCAAAAAGAGAAAATCTTATTTTTCCAGTTATCTCGCTGCCGGCGAGAATTGTATCCGTCATTTTTCACGTATACTATCTTCTTAGTATTCTTGAAATGTGGAAGAGATGAAGTTTATGATCCCTTATATATTAGCGAACATAAAAATTTCGCGCTTTTGCTTTTGAAGAAAATATCTCGTGCTCTGTTGAGTTGATATCAAATAACTAGGTCACATATTCAAAAATAAACTTTTCGCTTTTAGGTTTTTCGATCAAAATGACAAAATCTTATTTTTCCAAATATCTCACGGCCGGCGAGACTTGTATCCGTCATTATTCACGAATACTATCTTCTTAGTATTCTTGAAATCTGGAAGAGATGAAGTTCGTGATCCCTTATCTGCCAGCGAACATAAAAATTTCGCGGTTTTGCTTTTGAAATAAATATCTCGTGCTCTGCTGAGTTGATTTCAAATTACCTGGTCACATATTCGAAAATGAACTTTTCGCTTTCAGGTTTTTCGAGCAAAATGACAAAATCTTATTTTTCCAATTATCTAGCGGCTGGCGAGATTTGTATCCGTCATTTTTCACGAATACTATCTTCCTAGTATTCTTGAAATCTGGAAGAGATGAAGTTTATGATCCCTTATTTATCAGCGACCAAAAAAATTTTTTGTTTCTGGAAAAAATATCTCGTGCTCTGCTGAGTTGATATCAAATCACCAGGTCACATATTCGAAAATAAACTTTTCGCTTTAAGGTTTTTCTAGCAGAATGACAAAATCTTATTTTTCCAAATATTTCGCGGCCGGCGAGACTTGTATCCGTCATTTTCCACGAATACCATCTTCTTAGTATTCTTGAAATCTGGAAGAGATAAAGTTTATGATCCCTTATCTGTCAGCGACCAAAAAAATTTCGCGCTTTTGCTTTTGAAGAAAATATCTCGTGCTCTGTTAAGTTGATATCAAGTTACCAGGTCACATATTCGAAAATTAACCTTTCGCTTTTAGGGTTTTCTAGCAAAAAGAGAAAATCTTATTTTTCCAATCATCTCGCTGCCGGCGAGACTTGTATCCGTCATTTTTCACGAATACTATCTTCTTAGTATTCTTGAAATCTGGAAGAGATGAAGTTTATGATCCCTCGTATATCAGCGAAAATCAAAATTCCGCGGATTTGCTTCTGAGAAAAACATATCGTGCTCTGCTAAGTTGATATCAAATCACCAGGTCACATATTCGAAAATAAACTTTTCGCTTTTAGGTTTTTCTAGCAGAATGACAAAATCTTATTTTTCCAAATATTTCGCTGCCGGCGAGACTTGTATCCGTCATTTTCACGAATACTATCTTTTTAGTATTCTTGAAATCTGGAAGAGATGAAGTTTATGATCCCTTATTTGTCAGCGAACAAAAAAATTTCGCGTTTTTGCTTTTGAAAAAAATATCTCGTGCTCTGCTAAGTTGATATCAAATAACCAGGTCACATATTCGAAAATTAACTTTTCGCTTTCAGGGTTTTCTAGCAAAAAGAGAAAATCTTATTTTTCCAATTATCTCGCTACCGGCGAGACTTGTATCCGTCATATTTCACGAATACTATCTTCTTTGTACCTATTCTTGAAATCTGGAAGAGATGAAGTTTATGATCCCTTATCTGTCAGCGAACATAAAAATTTCGCGCTTTTGCTTTTGAAGAAAATATCTCGTGCTCTGTTAAGTTGATATCAAATTACCAGGTCAAATATTCTAAAATAAACTTTTCGCTTTTAGGTTTTTCGAGCAAAATGGCAAAATCTTATTTTTCCAAATATCTCGCGGCCGGCTAGACTTGTATCCGTCATTTTTCACGAATACTATCTTCTTAGTATTCTTGAAATCTGGAAGAGATGAAGTTAATAATCCCTTATTTATCAGCTAACATAAAAATTTCGTGGTTTTGTTTCTGGAAAAAATATCTCGTGCTCTGCTGAGTTGATATCAAATCACCAGGTCACATATTCGAAAATAAACTTTTCGCTTTTGGGTTTTTCTAGCAAAATGACAAAATCTTATTCTTCCAAATATTTCGCGACCGGCGAGACTTGTATCCGTCATTTTTCACGAATACTATATTCTTAGTATTCTTGAAATCTGGAAGAGATAAAGTTTATGATCCCTTATTTGTCAGCGAACAAAAAAATTCCGCGCATTTGCTTTTGAAAAAAATATCTCGTGCTCTGGTATAGTTATAGTTATAGTAAAAAGGGGTTACAGTTCACTGCGACCTTAAGGTCTATTGTGCCCCCTGACAGAGCTGTTATCATCGCGCCTTCTACAGCTCGCCCTCCAGTTCCAGAGATTTGATGAAATCCAGAATCTGGGACGGCTTCAAGGAGGATAACTCCCCACTTCTACAAGTTTCTTGTCCAAAGCACTCTTTCCTTTGGCTTGCAATGGCATAGCATTCCGTAACCAGGTGAATAGGAGTTTCTTCCTCCTCCCCACAGAATCTACACTCATCAGTGTCTGATAAACCCATTCTCAACAGATGCCTTTTTAGGCGACAATGTCCTGTGAGAAAGCCAGTGAGTAGGTGGAGTTGGTTTTTACTGAGATCCAGATATTTTTTGGATCTAACAGTTTCAAAGTTCCGGAGGAACTTTTTGGAGTGATCCATCCCTGGGAGATTCCGCCAGAGTTTTTCTCTTTCGGTTTTCTCCTTCAGCATAAACTCCTTCTTATAGGTGCATTTTCCTATACTACAGAAGGGTTCTGGGCCAGTGAGTGGTGTCTGTGCGCCCTTTCTGGCCAGTGTATTGGCCTCTTCGTTTCCTACGATTCCCGAATGACCGGGAACCCAGATTAAAGAGACCTTATTCTTCTTGCCTACCTCATTGAGTTTGTTTCGGCACTCCCAAATCAGCTTTGAGTCAATGACGTAGGAGCTCAGTGCTTTAATAGCAGCTTGACTATCTGTATGAATAGCTATATCGCACTTCTGATAGTTTCTTTCTAGATTTATATCTAGACATCTTGCGATTGCAAGTATTTCCGTTTGAAGGACGCTTATACAGGAGCCTAACGATAGTGCACACTTGGTACTTGTCCCGTATATCCCAGCGCCAGCTCCTGGAGCGGTTTTAGAACCATCTGTATACCATTTCATTGTATTTTCTTTGGGATTGTAGTTGGTGTATTCCCTTTCCCAATCCTCTCTTTTACTTAGCAGTGTACTGAAGTTCTTCTCAGTGCTTACTTTCTTGATTATTACATCACTAGGAAGGTTTGCAGATGAGGTGTAGTCATTCAGAGAGGACCAAGCTCTCTGAAACCTGACTTTCTCATTGCCTGCTCCTTCTTTAGATACTCTGAGGATGGCCTCATGGGCTACCCTATCAATCACTAGATGTAGAGGTGTGAGGTCTGTGATGATCTCAAGCGCCCTGGTTGGGCACGTTCTCATAGCTCCCGTGATGCACACACAGGCAAGCCTTTGTACTTTATCGAGCATTTTCCTCGTACTTGCCTGACTTGCCTTAGCAAACCAGGCTACTGCCCCATATGTGACTATAGGTCTTACAATTATGACGTACATCCATCGCAGTATTTTTGGGTTACAGCCCCAGTTCCTGCCGCATAGACGCCTGCATGCCATCAGAGCTCTTGTAGCTCTGCCAGTAGCCTTATCAACATGCTTATTCCACAGAAGTTTGCTATCTAGTGTTATTCCTAGGTATTTGACTTCAGACCCCCACTCCAAGATATTTCCGTTTAATACTAACGTTTTCATGGCTGGAAGTTTCCTCTTCCGAGTGAACGGAATCAATGTGGTCTTGGTTGGGTTGATGTTAAGCCCCACTGACAAGCACCACTGCTCAATGATTCTAAGGCCCTTCTGCAATAGGTCGCAGAGAGTGCCTTCGAATTTGCCTCTAATTATTAATACTATGTCGTCAGCATAGCCTACACATTCGAAGCCAAGCTCCGTTAGCCTGTGTAGAAGTTCATCCACTACCAGGCTCCATAGGAAGGGGTATAACACCCCACCCTGAGGTGTTCCACGAGTAGCTTTGACGAAGGCGGATTCCTCACCCATCGATGTCTCAGCTATTCTTGTCGTTAACACCTCATACATCCATTTTAAGATGGTATTATTCACTCCCCGCCTCTCAAGTGCATCTCTGACAGACACGTGTGTTGTGTTGTCAAAGGCCCCAGATACATCCAGGAAGGCACACATGGCGATTTCTTTGTTATTCAGAGTTCTCTGGATGACTTCAGTCAGCTGATACAAAGCGGTCTCCGTTGAACGTCCCGCTCTGTAAGCATGCTGAGAATTGTGAAGTGGTGTTTTTTCCAGATGCTCCGTTCTTATGTAGTTATCTACGCCTTTCTCCATCCAAGAAACGATGTCAGGCAAATGGGTCTGAAGGAACGAGGGTCAGTCCCGTCCTTTTTCCCTGCTTTGGGAATGAAGGTTACTTTTGCCCTTCTCCACTTTTCAGGTATTTGACCCAATGCTAAGCTGCTTCTTGTGATCTTCAGTAGATGAGGTAGGATCTCCTCCACTCCTTTCTGCAGGAGTATCGGAAACACCCCATCTACTCCTGGGGATTTATACGGCTGAAAGGTGCTTATTGCCCATTCGAGTCGTTGCCTTGTGAATATACTCTTAGCAATGTCCCAGTCCTCCTTGCGGGAGTTCTTGGTGTGCTTCATTGCTATTACAGTATTACTTATTGGTTCACTACCCGGGAAGTGTGTTTCGAGAAGAAGAATGGATCGTTCCTTCTCTCCTTCAGTGTACGAACCGTCTGGCCTTTTAAGCGACATAGTGGGGTTAGTTCCCCCTTTTGCCATGACTTTCTGAAGTCTGGCTGCTGTGGGAGTGGAAGTGATGCTTTCACAAAAGGCTTGAAAATTAAGTCTTTTGGCCTTCCTGATTTCCTTGTTGTACTGAGTAAGTTTCTCAGTGTACCCTTGCCAGTTACTGTCTCGTTTGGCTTTATTAAAGAGCCGACGGACTTCCTTTCGGAGGTTTGACAGGTTGTCATTCCACCAAGGAGCTTCTTTACTTGATCGAGCTTTGGTCAATGGGCAGCTGGAGTGGAAAGCCTCCATCATTGCCTCGCTTGCCTGCTCAACATCCAAATCGTAAAAACGGTGTTCTTCCCGCCCTATTACGATTTGATCCAAATTATTCTTCAGATGGCTCCTATAAAGAAACCAATCTGTCTTTCTAGGATTTCGAATCACGGGTGGCGAGGTAGTACCTCCCTCCACCTTAAACTCGATAATTCTATGATCAGAGAGTGAAGGTTCATCCATCACTCTCCAGGAAGTGACATTCTTCCTGGCAGCGACGTTGACAATTGTCACGTCCAGGACCTCTTCTCTTGCTCTCGTGACAAAAGTTGGTGTAGTCCCTACATTCAATGTCTCGAGATTGTTAGCCAAGAGATATTCAAGCAAGCACTCACCTCTGGCAGGGCCGGATTTAGGGGGGGGGGGGCAACAAGGGCAACTGCCCGGGGGCCTCCACAAAATAGGGGCCCCCACAAAAAGGAGCCACCACTCAAGAAAATTCGGAAAAATTTTAAATTACAACTAGGAAACACTAGTAAAAAAATTTTCCTTCAATATTTTTTATAATGTAATTAAATCACGATGAAAAAAAAAGACGAAAGTCTTCTACTGGACAATAATTTCTGTTGTGGTATTCGATGAGTGAACGTAAACGAATTAAACTCTCCTAAGCATTATATATATATATATATATATATATATATATATATATAGTGAAATAGGTTAAGGGATGTCGACCAAGTATTAAAAGAATTAGATGTTTACTCTTTAATCATAGCCTAGCTTTCGAAACTTTCTGTTTCTTCTTCAGGGCAACTGTAATAGCAAATAATAAAATAAAAACAATGTCAGAGTGGACTTCGTTAACTTACTGAATTTTGAGGTTAAAGCAAATATAAAATGATCATAACTAGTAGATGTCTTCTCTAAATGGTAACAGTTTATGCTATTCTAATTTTACGAGCCGAATATTCTTCTTATACAAAAATTTTTTTCTTCTACTACACTAACTTAAATTACACAAAAAAAGGTCAAAATCTCAAGAAGTCAATTTTCTAGAAACGTCAGACCACAGAGTACAGAACAATCACTTTAACTTGACAAACGACATTTAACGATAACTTCATCCATCTACAGGACCGTCAAAAAATGGTATACCGGAGTACTCCAATAAGTAGGCATATATTGGACTTAGGTTTTGTGTGTCCGTTTTTTTATTAATTGAATTTTCTCGATTGTTTCTTATATGGATCATTTCCAAAATGCATCGTTTCTCGTAGTTGTTGTTCATATCTAAAATTCTTGCATTTTCTAGGTCTGCAGTATGTGAATATCGATTGGCGTGAACAGATAATGCACATCTAGGGTCGTTTCTTTTTATGTCACTCTTGTGTAGTGCCAATCTTTGTTTCAAGTGTTGGGATGTCTGACCAATGTATGTCTGGTGGCAGTCTGAACACTCTATTTCATATATGACATTTGATTTTAGATAATTTGGTATAGGGTCTTTCAATTTCGAGTAGAGTGTTGAAACTTTCTTCTTTGACTGGGGTACAATCTTTACGGAACTCAAATCCAGAAAACACTTCCTTATTTTACCAGTTAGATGTTGTATGCTGGGTAGGCTACGATATCGAATTGGTTCATTGTTATCTAAGATTCCCAAATCAGTATTCCTGGTTGGTGTTTCTCTTGCAGATGACGAAAAGAGCAATTTGTTTAACATTGCTTTGGGATACGAGTTGTCTGATAGAAGTCTGAAGAGTTTTTTTATGTTGGTATCAAGGAACATAGGATCACATATTCTCTCTATTCTGTTTTTCTGCTTATTTTATTATTTGCTATTACAGTTGCCCTGAAGAAGAAACAGAAAGTTTCGAAAGCTAGGCTATGATTAAAGAGTAAACATCTAATTCTTTTAATACTTGGTCGACATCCCTTAACCTATTTCACTTAATACTACGACCGTTAATTGTATATTATATATATATATATATATATATAATATGCAGGGGGGCCTCTCTGGCTCTCGGGGACTGACGACCCCGCATACCCGAGTCAACCAGTGTGCTGGGCCAGCAACCCTCGCACTGTGATGTAAACCAGCTTTCAATGAAATAACAGAAGCCTCGGAACCCCCCTCCGGAGTCGGGACTGCTCTTGGAGGAAGACCGGCACAGTCTCTAGCGGAACCAGGTGAAGCGAGTGGCACCTCTCCGCGAACCGGAACCACAAGGCCAAGAACCTCGAGAAGGAACAGACAGGGATACAGCTTGGACCAGGCAGAACTCAATTCCATTGAATTGGAACTGACTGATCCCGCTCAAACCCACAGAAGAGGAAGGCAGCGTTGGACCAGAGAGATGAACCTGAGTTTAATCAACGCTTACTTCCAAGTGACGGAAGGAGGAACGAATACGAGGAAATACGCTACAAGACTGGCAGAAAGATGGGCTCAGTTATATCCGGACAAAGTGTTCACAGGAAAACATCTAGTAGCACAGGTGAAAAACATAAAGACTAGGAAACTTCTGGCCCCTGACGAACTAGACACAATGAGAACCGAAGTGCTAACACAGTCTCCAACTGCCAGACTAAGAATTATAAGAAGGAGCATCCAGGGAGGTGCAACCCCACCAGTGCGAGAGATGGGATCCATTGAGGAGAGGGAAATACAGGGAACAGCAGAGGCTGAAGAGGAGGAGTCTGCCCCTGAAATAAGATTGATCTTTGAGGAAATCAACGTAAAATGGGAGGGGATACCATTGGATAGGAGACCGAAGATAAGTCGAATCAAGCTGACCGCAGAAGCAAAGAACATCATGAGAGCAATCAACGTGGCATTGAAAGAACTGATTAACAGGTCAGCAGGGTTTGAGGATCTATGTCACAGAGTGTACTGTGCCGCAGTAGTAGCGAATCTCATACTACAGACAAAGCCGAAACAGGAAAACCATGGAAATCGAATACAGAAGAAACCCCCATGGGAAGAAAGAATAGAGAAACGGATAGCAACAATAAGAAAAGAAATAGGAATAATTCATCTAACCCTGAACAACGGAAGAATCAGCAGGAAAGCACATAAGAAACTAAGAACATTCACACAAAGAATTAGTCTTAAGGAAGGAGACGCCCAGTATAAAATTAAATTACTAACACACGTTGAACAGCTCAAGCAAAAAATAGCGGCTCTAGGAAATAGACTAAGAAGGTACCATAAGAGAACCCAGAGATACCAACAAAACAACTTGTTCACGAATAATCAGAAACTGTTCTTCAGAAAAATAAACACACAGAAGGAAACGAAAACGATGATACCCCCAAGCCCAGAAGTAATGAAGCAGTACTGGTCGTCTCTTTGGTCTAGGGAGGTGAAACATAATGCGGGGACACCATGGATTGGTGTGGAAAAGAAAAATCTGGAGAATATACAAGGGATGCCCAGAGCCAGAGTCAGTGAGGAGGATGTGAGAAACACCACAAAAAAAATGAAAAACTGGGCGTCACCTGGGGTGGACGGTATCCATGCCTACTGGTGGAAAACACTCACCTCTACACATGATGTGTTCGCTCAGCTTGTGAAAAAAGCACTAGATAGTCCACAATCAATGCCGAAATATTTCACCAGGGGCATGACATATATGCCTCTCAAAAAAGGAGATCCGGCCCGACCAGAGAACTATAGGCCGATAACGTGCTTGCCGTCAGCTTATAAGATCATAACATCGACGCTGGCTCACAAGATAAATAATCACCTGAGAATAAACAATATCATGGCCTGGGAGCAGAATGGGTGCAAGGAGAAGAGTCGAGCCAGCAAGGAGGTTCTAGTAATTGACAACGCGATAACCAGACAGCCAAAAAAAAAAAAAAAAAAGGAATAAAAACATAGCGATGGCCTGGATTGACTACCAGAAAGCGTACGATTCCGTTCCTCATTCGTGGCTGATTGAAGTGATGGAGATCAGGATACATTAAAAGACACCAACGGTGCCGAATTTCTGACCAATCACAGTTACGGAATATCTGCACATGACATCACGGTTCTCTTTCCTTGTCTAATGTCAAATCGTCAAATGTTCTTCTCTCTATTTCCATGATTTGTTTTGACGTTTGAGAAATTCTCATTGTTTTCTGCTCATCAGAATTTCAATTCAATTTTATTACAAAAAGCAATTTTAATTGCTGCATCATATTGACAAGGAGTTCTGTTCTATAATAAGCAATAGGCATGGACGAAGTTGAGTGAGTATATCATTAATCAGTAAAAATTTATACTTGGTTTCATTTTGATTATTAATTTTCAGTGAAAGTTTGCTGTATCTCGTATACCAAGAGCATTTTTCAAGATCATCAACAAGAAATCGGCATATGAGAAAAATTCATCATGAAGAACCTGTACCATTTGATCAAAAAGACATTCTATTCATTTGAAGTGCCCACTTTGCCCTGTACAGGACTAAATATCTTTTGGCTCTCATGAAGAATTATTCATCCATTTGGGAAAAATGCACTCATAATTTTTTTAAGGAACAAGAAGTAATACTACAGGTTGGTTTATTAATGTTATGAGTTATGTCAGCTGATTTTACTTGAACATAATTTATCTACGAGTCAATGTAATCAACGTAGCATGAAAGATCGAGGTATAAAAATATATGGATTATGTCCATCAAGAATTTCGGTGAAAGTTAGTACTTCTGGTGGTAACTGTTCACTGTTAATATAGCATGTTAGTGTTTTATTAGTAAATTTACTTCAATTTTAGGATTGACATTCAAATAATGGGAGGACGAGAGGTTGAAGGAAGGGGGATGGGGTCAGCTGTAACGAACTCTCTCGATATATTCAGTTGAATATTGAAACTAATGTGGGTCACTATGATGAACTTAGTTCCAAACGTTTGACGCAAGATCAGCAAGATAATTGATATTTACTTTCTCATGGTATATTTCGTGTAGAGTTTTAGAAACCGTTCATGAAAAAGGTGGGCTAATATTATATTCCACAATGAATATATCCTACTACCTGTTCGATTGATATTGGCTTGATTAATGGAATGGCTAGAATTTATACAGTGGACTTAAATTTGTACACAAGTAGACAAAAATGCACAATGGTGACAAATTCAGTGATTGAACCTTATTTTGAATAGCAAAAGTTAATATTTGAGAATTGTAGGTAACATGTAATTAGTATGTAAATATTCACTTTGCTTGTGGTATAGAGTTTCACAAAGCATTCATGTAGGTCATAATGGCATTCAAATCCATAAGTAATTATGCTTTCGAAGAACTCCTTTGCAGATTTCGGTGTAGTAATGATTGAATTTTGTCACCCTACAATAATTTCATAGCTTCAGGAAGAATAATGTAGCAATCGAAGTGATATGTATGAGATAATGTGCTGAATTGATTGAATAAATATATACCACCGCTCCTCCAGATTAAGATATAATCATATATTTTGTTATGTCAATATGTAGAATATAATGACAATCCAATGAATGAAATTGGAGGCTCTAATAGAAAGTAGATAAGAGATTCAACACAGGCAATTTGTTATATTTTTCAATAATATGCAGTACTTTCAGTCATATTTAATTGAACAGTGTTAACGTTAAAATTTTATATACAGTTCAAATATTCATTAATGTGCCCGAATTACATAAAAACCCTCACCGAATTCTGGATCCAATTCTCGAGAGAATTTACATAGATTTCTGATTTTGAATACTTTTATTACTGGTAGATTTTAATATTTGAAAAATCTGTAAGGCAACAATGAACATCTATGGAAATCTTTCAAATGTATTTTCTTTCTCAAAGTCGAGAATTTCGAAATGTGGCAGCGATTTTAGAAAGTATACAAATGTAATTATCTGATTCTTTGGTGTTATCTAGAATAATTCTTTCTCATCAAATAGCAGTCGTGAAGTTTCTAATGTCTTCTTCCATTTAAAAAGATCTTGCATGAATTCCAACCAATTCAATAGTTCGAGTTCGAAGTCAATTATTAATATTCAACTGATAGAGAGCACACAACCCTTTCTACGACAGAGATGAATTTCGATAAACATAACCAAAATGTATTTCACGTTGACTTGACAACTGTTGAATCGATTCTATACACGTAAATGACGTAAACCATGCTGACGTATGACGTGAAGAGAAAATCAAACGGGATAGCGTGCTCTCCTCCTATTGGTCGAAATACGGCACGGTGTCTTTTAATGTATTCTATGGAGATCTATGGGGTGGAACGGCGAATGATAGAAATGCTCAAAGTTGTGATGAATACGTGGCGAACAACATTGATAGTGAATGAAGGAACAACTCATTACGAAACAACTGAGATTCACATTAGAAGAGGAATCTTTCAGGGCGATGGCTTGAGCCCTTCTTGGTTTTGCCTGGCCCTCAATATCTTAAGCAGTATGCTAAACAGATCGGCATACGGGTACTCCATCAACGACCACACGAAGATCACCCACCTTTTTTATATGGATGATCTGAAATTATTTGCAAGAGGACGAGCTCAACTCGAGGGGGAGTTGGAATTGGTCAGGAGGTTCAGCGCTGACGTAGGAATGACACTGGGATTGGAAAAGTGCGCAGCGGTCATCGTAAGAAGAGGAAAAATCGTTGACGAGGGTGACCTGAGACTGAGGGATGGAACAGAAATAAGAAGTCTAAATACTGAAGAAACATACAAATACTTAGGAATACAGCAGACATTCGACATAAGAAAAGCAGAAAACAAACAACAAGTAAAAACAGAGTTATTCAGAAGAACAAAGTTGGTATTCAAATCACAGCTCTCTGCCAAAAACAAAATATTGGCGGTCAATATCTGGGCTATACCGTCATTTACCTACTCATCTGCTGTTCTCTCCTGGTCGAAGACCGACCTGCAACAGATAGACAGAAAGATTCGGGCAGAAATTACTGCATTTGGCTTACTCCACCCCAACTCGGCCATAGAAAGGTTATACTTACCACGCAAGGAGGGAGGTCGTGGCCTCACTTCCGTAGAGGAAGCCTGTAGGAAGGAGGAGCATAATATGAAAAATTACTTTGCCAGCAGAAACTTACCTCTTCATCAGTGGATTGCTGCCCTGGGGGACATTCCAGCCATAGTGGATACAGAGAGTGAGGTCGGATCTGTAATGGAGAATACAATAGAAAATCTCAGGCGAAGATGGCAAACGAAACAACTTCACGGCAGGTTCTACGCGAATTTACATCAAGATGAGGTGGATTTAACATTATCAAATACTTACCTCACTCAGGGTTACCTATTCCCCCAGACTGAAGGAACCTTATTTGCAATTCAAGACCAGGTTGTGCCTACCCGAAATTATGTCAGGCACATTATGAAACAACCAATCGACAATACAAGATGCCGACTGTGTAATAGTGCTGAGGAGACTGTGCAGCATCTGTCAGCAGGCTGCTCGACCATAGCGGGAACACGATATCTATCCCGACACGACAACATGGGGAAGGTCGTACACCAAATGCTTTGTATGAACAATAAACTTCTCCAACACTTCACACCGCACCATCTGTATGTTCCGTTACCTATTCAGGAAAACGAAACCTCAAAAATCTATTGGGACTTTACCATCATTACCGACAGAGGAGTGGAACATAACAGGAAGGAAACACCTATTGGTTGTCTTAAATTTTTCAAGTGAACAATTCGACCGGTATTTTGTTTCGATTTATTTCCACCAATTTTTTGAATAATAGCTTTGTTACCAGGTAACAATTCAGTAATTATAAAGGGTCCGCTAAATTTCTGGCCGGTTTTGTTACGTGCAAATTTATAACTTTTTTCATAAACTTTTTGTCCTATTTCAAATGGATTTCTTAAGTTTTCATTGATTTTTTTGACAATTTTACTTTTATTAGTTGAAATGTTTTCATTGATTCTGTCATAGACTAAAGCTAATTTTTCTTTATGTTTTTGGAGATAATCGCTATACATTTGTTTCTCGTACATTATATCTAAAGGGTCTTTAAGCTTCGTATGTCCGAAAGTAAGTTCTAAAGGAGTAAATTTTGTGGTTGAATGAATCGAGTTATTGTATCCAATTATTGCATATTTCATGATTATAGCTATGGGTTCTTTAAATTGGGATCTCAGAATTCTACAATGCTCTGCTATCGTTGAGTGAAATCTTTCAATAATTCCGTCAGAATCGGGATGATGAGCTGTGGTGAAATGAATTTTTATTTTGTGTGATTCTAATAGTTCTTTGATAACATGCCCAAAAAATTCCATTCCTTGATCTGAACTGATAACTAGTGGAGTTCCATAGAATGAAAAATATTCTAATAAGGCGTTAGATATGTCTGTTGCATTTTTAGATTTTAATTGTATAGCTTGACCAAGTTTCGTGAATGCATCTACAATGGTTAAAAATTTTGTGTTCTGATGTGTACACGTCCAGATGAATTTTTTCGAAAGGTCTCAAAGGGGTATCGGTTAACATCATTCCAATTTTGGGAGGATTTCTTTCGTATTTATTCTTTTTGCAGATTTCGCAATTCGCTATATAATTCGACACGTGTTCTAACATTGACGGAAAATAATATTTTCGCTGAAGTTGCCTGAGAGTTTCGTTTACGCCGCGATGGTTGGTTTTTCCTTCGTGTTGAAATTGTATCGCTTGGATGATAAGGTCCATATCTTCAATGACTTCTCTCCTTTCAGTGCAATAGATAATCTCTGGTCCGTTTCTGTTGAAAAGCGTGTTTACCACTTTGCTGAATGTTTTAAACATGTTCTCGGATTCGAAGTGAAAATAATATCTCTTCTTATCTGCCGTGTATTCTTTCAGGAATTTCATTATCTCATCCTCATTGTTAGTTCTGCTGATTTGGACATAGAATTTTTTTAGTTTTCCCATGGATTCTCTTCTTACTGGTTTTGGTTTCCTGTAAACTTCTTGGATGAAATATTGATTCGGTTTCGAATCAATTACATCATTCGAAATTTTTATTGGAGATGAATCCGCCGTTTCGGTGTTGGTTGAGTGGATTGTCTGCTGATCATCATTGATCTCTTCATTGTTTTCTGTATCTAGAGTTTTAAGAATTTCACTGAGTTCAGATTCCGACATCTCTACTGATTCAGCATCATCCAGTAATTTTTCGATATCTTCCTCATCTACATTATTGAATAAAGATTCAGTTTCCATAGCATTGAGTTTTATTCTTGACAGTGCATCTGCATTTTTGTTGATGGTTCCTTTTTTGTATTCTAGTTCGTAGTCATATTCTTCCAAACGAATTCTCCATCTTTGTAATTTTAAGTTTGGTTCCTTTAATCTGTTTAGCCAAATTAGAGGTCTGTGGTCGGTACATATAGTGAATTTATGACCGTATAAATATGGCCTGAAATATTTCACTGCCCATACACTTGCTAGTAGTTCTTTTTCAATAGTGCTATAGCGTTCTTCTGATTGATTTAAAGTTCTTGAGGCATAGCAGATAGGTCGATCTGATCCAATAGGTCCTTGTGATAGGATGGCAGCTATGACGACATTTGAGGCATCCGTTGTAACAATAAAGTTCCTTTTGAAATCTGGATATTGTAAAATTGGGGGATTCGTTAGAATTTCTTTGCACTCATTGATTGCTTCTACAAATTCCTCTGAATGAACAATTTTTCTTCCTTTTTTCAAACATGCCGTCAAGGGTTTCGTAATTTTTGCGTAATCTTTTATAAATTTTCGATAGTATCCGGTCAATCCTAAAAATCCTTTCAATTCCGTTGGTGTTTTGGGAATTGGATAGCGCAAAATTGCATCGATTTTCAGGGGATTGGGTTTTAGACCTTCTGGTGTTACAACGTGTCCGAGAAATTGGACTTCTTTTTTTAAGAACTCAGATTTGTCCATTTGGATCTTCAAATTTGCTGCTCTGAGACGTTCAAAAACTTTGCGTAATTTTTCGATGTGTTCTTGTAGTGAAGTTGAGAATATTACAATATCATCTATATAAACCACGCATGCTTCGTTTATTATACCACGTAGTATGTTATCCATCACTCTCTCAAATGTTCGTGGTGCATTTTTCAATCCAAAAGGGAGCCTTTTGTATTCGTAATGTCCTCTATCTGTAGAAAATGCAGTCTTCTGTATGTCTCTAGGGTGCATTTCAATTTGATGATAGCCTGAGGCCAAATCTAATGTAGAGAAATATTTGCATTTTCCCAATTTGTCCAAAACGTCCGTGATGTTTGGAAGTGGATATTGATCGTCGATACTTTTTTTATTGAGAAGTCTATAGTCTACGCATAGGCGATATTTCTGTTCTCCAGATGCATCAATTTTTTTTGGAACAACAATGACTGGGCTACTCCATGGGCTGCTGGATGGTTGAATAATGTCATTTTTCATAAGTTCTTCTACTTGTTTTTCGACTTCTCTCTTTTGGGCTTCTGGCATTCTATATGCCTTTTGAAAAATCGGAGTTTCATCTGTAGTTCGAATTTCATGCTTCACTATGTTCGTGAAGCTCAAGGGAAGTTTTTTACTATGGAAAATATCCCTATATTCAAAACAAATTTTCCGAATAGCGTCCTTTTCTTCTTTATTTAGGTGATCTAAACGAAGATTTTTCATGTTTTCCTTTAGGAGGTTATCGATTTTTGAATCAGAATGGTCATCCGTTGTCGATGTTATATTTGTAAAATTCACTTCCTCAACTTCAAGCGGTTCAAGAGTGATTTTTATAGGTGTTTCATTACTGTTTGTAATGGTGAGGAAGGCTTCTTGATTCTCAATTTTAACAAGACATTGTGGAATTTCGATTCCATCGGTTAATTTGACATATTTAACAATTCCCTGATTCAAATTATTTGTTTTTATTGGTACTTTAATAACTTTTTGTGATCTCGGTGGTAAATCGTAAGAATAATTACTTTTTTTGAGATATAAAGGGATAGCTCCGTGCTTTGTGTAAAGAACATTTTTTTTTAAATCGATGTTTGCGCCCAAGTGTTTTAGAAGATCCATACCAATTAGGCCATCATATTCCGTGTTGAATTCGAAAATGTGAAAATCAAAATATTCTTTTGTGTTAAAAATTTTTGGTAATGGAATGTGAGCAATATATTTGTGGTATGAAATTTTGTGAGCTGTTTTAATTTTGAATGGAAAATATTTTACATAACTTTTATAATATTTTTCCACTATTCTTGGACTAATCAGTGTTTTAGAACTTCCCGTGTCTATCATGAATTTTAATCCTAGTTTGGGAATTTTTATATATGGTAGTGTTGAACTATTAATATTGGTCATATTTATTAAGGGTGATTTTGCAAACTCGGGCTGTACCGAAAATTTTCTGAATTTTGATGATCATCATAATTATCTAAGTGTTGATTATTATACTGATAATTTCCAGCGTCATCTAAGGAAATGTCAGTATCGTTATAATTATATTCATTATCTTCGAATTGTTCTATTTCGTTGTCTACGTCTTGTTGGAAAAGTTCCTCCGAAATGAAATTTGGTTGGTTACTATTATTATTGTATTGGAATCTATTTTGGGTTCTTGTTTGTCTCGTGTTAGAAGATGATGTGTCCATCGGAATGGGTTGATTTTGTCGTTGCGGAAAATTCCTTACTTGACCACTTCTTTGGGCATTGTTTGGCCTTAAATTCGAAGCTGGTCTTGTTTGTATCGCGGTTTGATTATTACTGGGAATTGAATTTTGAAAAAATGGACGTTGTGTTATTTGTTGCGGAGTGAAAGATCTATATTGGGTAATTTGTGTTCTATTAGGGGCCATATTTGTTAGGTTACGCCTCGCGTATGTGAAATTTTGTTCTTCTATTGCGAATGCTATAGCTTGTTCTAGATTTTGAGGATTTCTTAATCTAATAGGTAAATTTGTGAATAAACCTCTCAAAAAAGCGTTAAGGGCTTGATTTTCATATAAGGTTCTTTTGATTTCTAGGATATTTGCGTTTGCTTCTGTGAGTTGAGTTTTATTTAATAATAGACTCAACAAATCTTGACATCGATTTCCAAAATGTACAGGGCTCTCGTTTTTTCCCTGTCTCACATGCATTAAATCTCCGACCAAACAATTTTCATCACGCTGATCTGAGAAAAATTGTAAAAGTAAACTTTTGATTGACATCCAATTTCTCAAATTTCCTCTACTGCCGACTAAATTCAATGCTCTTCCTGTTAATTTTCCAATTATCGCTCTTAACAGAAATTCATTTTGTGGATTTGCTATATTATTATTATCTGAAAAATTGTTAATCAAGTACTCGCTTGATTGAATAAAAATAGCCAAAGTGGCTGGATTACCGTCATATTCTGGGACGCAATCCAGATGATGTTTTTGGATTTGTGGGACGGCCATCTCTACTCTATTATTATTATTTCTCCTGAGAGGACTACGGTCTCTATTCATTGAATTACTAAATTCTCAAATTATTGTTGCAATAATAAAAAAAAAACAATAAATATAAAATCAATATTTACGATTGTATTGAAAAAAAAATGCAAAATATTATCAAAATCTTTTAAATGTTCAAAAATGAGAAAAAAATGGGATTTGGGAAACAAAGGATGTGAAACTTACAGCAATTGCTTCATAGAGGTTTCTTCTTTCTTCTTTGCTTCTGCCTCAGGGGATACAGCGATTATAGCCGGCAGTTTCGTTATAGAAACTCCGTACCAAACTATAATTTCTCCACCTGAGTGCTGTTGAACCTTTTCTTTCTTCTTTTTCTTCTGCTTCAGGGGATACAGCGATTATAGCAGGCAGTTTCGTTATAGAAACTCCGTACCCAACTATAATTTCTCCACCTGAATGCTGTTGAAATTTTTTTTTCTTCTTTGCTTCTGCTTCAGGGGATACAACGATTATAGCAGGCAGTTTCATTCTAGAAACTCCGTACCTAACTATAATTTCTCCACCTGAATGCTGTTGCTTTGGATTTCTTCCTAACTATGAGCTTCGGTGATTTGGACTTCTGCTCGCTGGTT
This sequence comes from Adalia bipunctata, assembly GCA_910592335.1. NCBI lineage: Eukaryota > Metazoa > Arthropoda > Insecta > Coleoptera > Coccinellidae > Adalia > Adalia bipunctata. Next base: position 33,030,196 of record OU342951.1, read on the forward strand.
GTGTTGACACCACAATACTGGACTAGGTCGAATTTGGAACCAAAGTCCGGAAAATTTTGCAATATACCCAATGAATCGTTGAAACGAACACTTCTTTTTCGCTATTGATGTCGAAGAAAAAGTTTTGGGTATCCTACCGACTGCGCCACTTATGTTTGTTGAAACGAAGAGCTTGTTTTTAAAAAGCTTTATTTGACTATTGATGAAGAGGACAATGTGAAAGTCACTACATTCAGTACAATAATGATTATAATATGATTAACAATTAAGCATGTAACCTACGGTTCCCTTACTCTATCTACGATTCCCAGTATACAGTAATATGATAGTACTAAGTCATGCAATGTCTTTAGTACATATGTAAGGGAGTATCCAATGATATAACTTACTAACCGCTGTACTTCCTCTTGCGGTGTTATTGGCCCATCTCCAGCGAAGTATGCGGATGCTATGACAATGTCTCGGTCAGTGCCCCCAACATTGAGGTGTACCATAATCGGAATTAGGTCCCGAGACGAGACATATATTCTGAAACACAAGTATACTTGATATTGCTTTTTATGAGCACACAGGCACGTGGAGACGTTTGCCTTTAGTCATAAACCAGTCTTGAGTCTTTGCATCCCAAGCCCAGGATTTGGCCTTCTTTGTAGATCCAGGGTTCCTGGATCAGAGCAATGTTCAATTGCAGTCTCGCAAATAACATTGCAATCACCGCTGAAGATCCCTTCGCGTGATGCAGGTTTGCTTGTAATACTCTTGAGAAGATGATTATTGATATTTGGGGGGAGGGATGGTGGGTACCCAGTCCCTTTACGCCCCAACCTTCATCTTCTCCTGTCCCTCCTCAGATTCCTTGTGGAGTATTTCCCTTCCGGAATCTGAGTCGGTACCTTCGGCCACCGGGCAGCTCAGCTCGGTTCCCCGGAAAGCAGAGAGAATCTCCGCTTCCATTGGCGTCCCGGTAGAGCCACCGGGTTGACCCAGACTTGCGTCTTCCTTTTCTCCCTGCTTTTCGGGTTCCCGGGATGTGGAGGGCATCTCCACGTCCACTGAACCCACCGCAGGGACAATTCTACTCTTCAGCCCTGAGACTGGGATGCGCCCAAACCGGAAGTTTAGGCTGCATTCCACTGCCTTCAGAGCTTCCTCTGATTGGGGATCGATCCCAATCGTGAGGACTGTTCCCTTGCCCTCTTTTTTGGAGTTCAGAACTCTCCATGCCCCAGTATTGAGGTTGGAATTCTGAACTTCCACGAGTCTGAGGATTTTCTCAGACTCCATCTCTTGGTTTCTTGGAAAGAAGACCGTGATGTTGGTGGGCTTGGGGATGTCGTCTCCCTCTAGCACCAACTCAGGCCCCTTCCAAGATTTCAATTGCGGAACTGATCGCTTGATCCATTCCGCAGATCCCTGAGATCCACAGTCTACCAGCATCATTCCATATTTGAAATGAACGCCAGCAAAGTGGATCCCCCTTTCCTGGCTCTGGCACATCTCCTCCACTAAAATATCCTCTAGAGAGGAAAGTTGCTCGGCCTCCAGGGTAGCCTTGGGGTAGTCCTTAGGCATAATTCCTACCCTGGAGGTTTTCTTTGCTTTGACAGCTGCTGCATAACCGGTGGCTTGTCCAGTTTTTGCTGCAGCCGTCTTCAGCTTCTTTGCTGGAGGCCGCTGCGGAGGTGTCATAAGCTCCGGGCCTCTTTTGCTACTCGAAGGAGTGGTCTCCGGAGCCGGGCGCCGAAGGGCCTGCTCCCTAGCCTCCTCAGGTTTAACACCCTGGTGGAGGAGTCGCAGGTACCTCCGAACTCCCGCCCCACTAAGACCCCTCCTTAGTGGGTCGTCCCTGCCACCCGGTTGTCCCAGTTGGGGCAACTGGAATGGCAGTCGCGCTTTTTTCGGTCTATTGACCTTCCCCTGTGAAGAGTGCCCGGAAGAAGAGGCGGAGGATTTCTCCACCCCTTTTCCGGTGGTGTTTTTATTTTTTTCCCTATCCATGTTTGGTCCCACGAGAAGCAAGGGTCTGAAGAGTCCACCTCTGCAGAGCCCCGCATGCGGAGGTAAGGGGTTTAATACAATGGAGTTCCACCTGGTGCTCCAAGGTTGAAACCAGTGGAGACTAGTCCTCTATCTAGCCACGCATCCCTTGGCCTGGTTTCCCACCGTGGATTTAGAATTTTTAATGAGGTTGTTTCCTCTCGGTCTAGGCGGTCAAGCCAAGACCCCCCCCCATTCCATTGGCCCGCGAGACATGACCACAGACAGCCAAGGAATATTGGTATTACAGGATGGTCCCGAGGTGAGCTCGGGATCCCACCTGGCATCGTAATCCTGGTGCAATCCCTAGGCCACGATACTACAGCCGGGACAGGAGAAGTTGGTCCGCGGCAAGGTATTAAAAGGCTACCAGTTGAGTTTTTAGGCACAACGAGCCGATTCTATTTCCCTGCAGGCCTCGTCCTCAAATACAGTCATCGTTGGAGGCCACCTCCTATCCGCCACCTGGAGACGCGCCGGGTCGGTACTTCACTCCGTCCATATATACGAGCATTTCACTGCTCGCACATGGAACCCGGGTGCTCTGCTAAGTTGATATCAAATAACCAGGTCACATATTCGAAAATTAACTTTTCGCTTTTAAGGTTTTTCTAGCAAAAAGAGAAAATCTTATTTTTCCAATTATCTCGCTGCCGGCGAGACTTGTATCCGTTATTTTTCACGAATACTATCTTCTTAGTATTCTTGAAATCTGGAAGAGATGAAGTTTATGATCCCTTATTTCTCAGCGAACAAAAAAAACTTCGCGCTTTTGCTTTCGAAAAATAAATACCTCGTGCTCTGCTAAGTTGATATCAAATCACCAGGTCACATATTCGAAAATGAACTTTTCGCTTTCAGGTTTTTCGCGCAAAATGACAAAATCTTATTTTTCCAATTATCTAGCGGCCGGCGAGACTTGTATCCGTAATTTTTCACGAATACTATCTTCTTAGTATTCTTGAAATCTGGAAGAGATAAAGTTTATGATCCCTTATTTGTCAGCGAACAAAAAAATTCCGCGCATTTGCTTTTGAAAAAAATATCTCGTGCTCTGCCAAGTTGATATCAAATCACCAGGTCACATATTCGAAAATAAACTTTTTGCTTTTAGGTTTTTGTAGCAAAATGACAAAATCTTATTTTTCCAAATATTTCGCGGCCGGCGAGACTTGTATCCATCATTTTTCACGATACTATCTTCTTAGTATTCTTGAAATCTGGAAGAGATAAAGTTAATGATCCCTTATTTCTCAGCGAACAAGAATATTTCGCGCTTTTGCTTTCGAAAAAAATATCTCGTGTTCTGCTGAGTTGATATCCAATTACCAGGTCACATATTCGAAAATTAACTTTTCGGTTTTAGGGTTTTCTAGCGCAAAGAGAGAATCTTATTTTTCCAGTTATCTCGCTGCCGGCGAGACTTGTATCCGTCTTTTTTCACGTATACTATCTTCTTAGTATTCTTGAAATCTGGAAGAGATGAAGTTTATGATCCCTTATATATTAGCGAACAATTAAAAATTCGCGCTTTTGCTTTTGAAGAAAATATCTCGTGCTCTGTTAAGTTGATATCAAATAACCAGGTCACATATTCAAAAATAAACTTTTTGCTTTTAAGTTTTTTCGTTTAAAATGACAAAATCTTATTTTTCCAATTATATCGCGGCTGGCGAGACTTGTATCCGTCTTTTTTCACGAATACTATCTTCCTAGTATTCTTGAAATCTGGAAGAGATGAAGTTAATAATCCCTTATTTACCAGCGAACATAAAAATTTCGCGGTTTTGTTTCTGAAAAAAATATCTCGTGCTCTGCGGAGTTGATTTCAAATTACCAAGTCACATATTCGAAAATGAACTTTTCGCTTTCAGATTTTTCGAGCAAAATGACAAAATCTTAATAATCCGATTACCTTGCAGCCGGTGTGACTTGTATCCGTCATTCTTCACGAATACTATCTTCTTAGTATTCTTGAAATCTGGAAGAGATGAAGTTTATGATCCCTTATTTATCAGCGAACTAAAAAATTTCGCGGTTTTGCTTTTGAAAAAAATATCTCGTGCACTTCCAAGTTGATATCTAATTACCAGGTCACATATCCGAAAATGAACTTTTTGCTTTCAGGTTTTTCGATCAAAATGACAAAATCTTATTATTCCAATTATATCGCGGCTGGCGAGACTTGTATCCGTCATATTTCACGAATACTATCTTCTTAGTTTTCTTGAAATCTGGAAGAGATGAATTTTATGATTCCTTATACCTATTTAAGCGAACATAAAAATTTCGCGCTTTTGCTTTTGAAGAAAATATCTCGTGCTCTGTTAAGTTGATATCAAGTTACCAGGTCACATATTCCAAAATGAACTTTTTGCTTTTAGGTTTTTCGATCAAAATGACAAAATCTTATTATTCCAATTATATCGCGGCTGGCGAGACTTGTATCCGTCATATTTCACGAATACTATCTTCTTAGTATTCTTGAAATCTGGAAGAGATGAAGTTTATTATCCCTTATACAGGGTGAGTCTTTGACTTGTACATATATTTTAACTGTAGATTCTTGAGGCCTAAAGAAGCCTTTTTTTCATTTTCCATTTTTCCTAATTCGGCTCTGTTAAAGAGATATAGCCATTTGAAAAAAAAAGTTGGGCTGAATACGCTCCTGAAACAATTCTCTGCAAACACCTCAAAGTTCATATTTTTCAATTGAAATTGATGTGATTATCAGATATTCTGGGTGATACATTTAGAAAATACTCAAGCACTAACCTTATTTGAATAAGAATGTTACAAACACGATATTTCCTAGCAAAAACGCTAAGTTTTGTTCCATAATTTCTGCAATTGAAATGCCATATTTCTCACACCAAAATAAGTTCCTTCTTCGATTTTCCTGAAGATTAGTTTGTAAACACTAATAATTTGTTCATATTTGCCTCGATACCCTGAAACTATCTTATAAAAATTAGTTTCTCACTGACCTATCCTAACTCCATTAATCAAAGTCATATGATTCGAGGTCAATGACCTAACCTAATCCATTCCTCTGTGATATATCATAGAATTCTAGAGAAGACGATGCCAGATTGACGATTTACTCTTCAACAATGGTATAGGCGAACTCAAGAAAGCAGAACGTCCCCTATCGTTAACGGAAGAACTATCACAGAGGCTTCTACGCATTGCTCTTTGGAAATGCCAAACGAGTAGTTCTGATTCTCGCCGATACAGCGCTACGATCTAAATTTAAGTGCGCTGCCGGCTGCGAGTGCGATGTAGCCGCCACGCAAGACAAGACAAGACGTTCTTCTGTGTCTCTAGAGTACAGTCTGTGATTACAATGAACGACGCCGCGATAACCTTTCTACATGGATTCGTTTTATTATTTATTTATTTACTTGAAGTTGGCAGAGAATAAAGCAAACAGGTGATGAATGTGATGTGAAAACAGTGTAGGTCGATTAAAAATTCCAAGAGGATATTGTTAAGAAGATAGATTTTCCTGAAGGACGGGTATCAATAAATTTTCAATAGAAACTTCTTATAAACTTTGTAATTTCATGCTTCTCGGAATTCAGTTGATAAACATTGACAACATTGTTAATTTGTTAAGAGACCAGAGAAGAAACAATATTCGATGATATTTAATTCAGGGAAGCATTCAGATTTTTAATGAAATTCATGATTTTTTCCTCAAATTTCTTCGTATACATTTAGGAATAACTCGAAAACGACGCGTTTTATTGAAAAAATATAGGAATACTTTTATTCTCTAAAATGGTTGATTCTTTCGAAAATATGAACCGTTTATCCATTTCAAGTGATTTGATAGTTGTTTTTGCATGAATTTATGAGTCGACCACCCTGTAACTTTTAAACTAGGAGAGATATTGAATAAGTTTCGATTGAGGAATATGCACCATGAATAGAGTAACCAATGGACCAAAATTCAGTTCATTTGAAATAACGGTTCCGGAGATATGAACAATAAAGTGTTTTTTTCGTGGATTTTCGACACCCTGTATCTTCCAAACGAAACCGAATTTTGAAAAATGGTATGGGAAAAAAGTTTTTCGTTTGATGAGGGGAATCTACAGTTAAAATATATGTACAAGTCAAAGACTCACCCTGTATATAAGCGAACATAAAAATTTCGCGCTTTTGCTTTTGAAGAAAATATCTCGTGCTCTGTTAAGTTGATATCAAGTTACCAGGTCACATATTCGAAAATTAACTTTTCGCTTTTAGGGTTTTCTAGCAAAAAGAGAAAATCTTATTTTTCTAGTTATCTCGCTGCCGGCGAGACTTGTATCCGTCATTTTTCACGAATACTATCTTCTTAGTATTCTTGAAATCTGAAAGAGAAGTTTATGATCCCTTATATATAAGCGAACATAAAAATTTCGCGCTTTTGCTTTTGAAAAAAATATCTCGTGCTCTGCTAAGTTGATATCAAATAACCAGGTCACATATTCGAAAATTAACTTTTCGCTTTCAGGGTTTTCTAGCAAAAAGAGAAAATCTTATTTTTCCAATTATCTCGCTGCCGGCGAGACTTGTATCCGTCATATTTCACGAATACTATCTTCTTTGTATTCTTGAAATCTGGAAGAGATGAAGTTTATGATCCCTTATATATTAGCGAACATAAAAATTTCGCGCTTTTGCTTTTGAAGAAAATATCTCGTGCTCTGCTAAGTTGATATCAAATAACCAGGTCACATATTCGAAAATGAACTTTTTGCTTTTAGGTTTTTCGATCAAAATGACAAAATCTTATTATTCCAATTATATCGCGGCTGGCGAGACTTGTATCCGTCATATTTCACGAATACTATCTTCTTAGTATTCTTGAAATCTGGAAGAGATGAAGTTAATAATCCCTTATTTATCAGTGAACATAAAAATTTCGCGGTTTTGTTTCTGAAAAAAATATTTCGTGCTCTGCTGAGTTGATTTCAAATTACCAGGTCACATATTCGAAAATGAACTTTTCGCTTTTAGGTTTTTCGAGCAAAATGTCATTTTTCATGAATACTATCTTCTTAGTATTCTTGAAATCTGGAAGAGATGAAGTTTATGATCCCTTATTTATCAGCGAACTAAAAAATTTCGCGGTTTTGCTTTTGAAAAAAATATCTCGCGCACTTCCAAGTTGATATCAAATTACCAGGTCACATATTCGAAAATGAACTTTTCGCTTTTAGGTTTTTCGAGCAAAATGTCATTTTTCATGAATACTATCTTCTTAGTATTCTTGAAATCTGGAAGAGATGAAGTTTAAGATCCCTTATTTATCAGCGAACTAAAAAATTTCGCGGTTTTGCTTTTGAAAAAAATTTACAGATTTCGCAATCCTTGCAACCATCAGAGACATTGGAAATGATAACATCACATGTGAATATTACCAACATTTATTTGCATTTGAACTTAAAATAAAATAGTATTGTCAATAATAATAATCTCCTCCACGGTGCCAAATGTGCAACTCCCAACTCACCATAAGTCATATAATCATAGAATGTCAGCTATTCGAAGCCCAAAGAAATTACACAACGTTAGCAACAAAATGGAAGAAGCCCTCAACATCAGTTCACCGTCCTGCACCAATACAATAGCATTCATTAAAAGCATAAAAAAATAATAATAATAATAAGCTATAATAATTGCAAGAAACAATCAACATTCCTAACATAAACATGTATGAGGAAATCTTGTCACCATATTTTAAAACAAACATGTTCTTTCTAAAGTAAGTATTCAGATATAATAATAAAAAATAGAGATATAAATGATTGGATGAAGCTGGGTCCATCCTGTCATTCCTGTCCAAGTGAATTTTGATTTAAGCAAATCTGGGTTTTCATAAAATTGGCTTTAGATAGAAGGATTCAGTTTTTACTAAAATTCATGAATCTTATATGTACATACTTAGATCAACTCTCATCGGATGAAGTTGAGTCCATCCTGTCCAATATTTTCTGAGCGAATTTTTATTTTACCAAATCTGAGTTTTCATGAAATTAGTTTGAGATAGAAAGATTCTGTTTTTACTAAAATTCAGGAATCTTATATGTACTCGGAGTAAACATCATCAAAAGAAGCTGAGTCTACCCCGTCTAATATTTTCGAAGAGAATTTTTATTTTACCAAATCTGAGTATTCTCGAAATTGGCTTGAGATAGTAGGATTATGTTTTTACTAAAATTCATGAATCTTATATGTAGGGGAGGACGGGGGAATTCCACGCACCAAAGGGAAAATGCTCACAAAAACCTTCCTATGTAAGTACACACAAACTTTCATAATTTAACTGCTGAATCATGAACCCATTTGGAACTTTTTCATCACAAGGAAAAGGTTCAACTACCTATACCAATTGAGAAAAAAAATAATTCTGAAAACTGTCTTTTCGCGGTATTCCCCCACGTACTGGGTTATACCGCGCATGCGATGGTATAATTATGCGCATATATTGAACAGCTGAAAAACTCGAAAAAACATTTTATTTTTTAGGTAATAACCAACTACAATGTAAATTAAACAAATTTCCATGAATAGGTACAAAAAAAATATTATTGAAGAATTACCCCGCTACAGCTGCGCGTTATTCCCCCGGAGTGAGTCACCTTACCTAACTAATCACTGACAGTAGATGACGAAATACAATTAATTGTTCTTTTGCATTAAATAATGTACACGTATGAACGGAAATAGTCATGCAATAGATTCATTAGAAATTAATAATAGAAGTAGGTACTTTCCACGATTCCAATTCCTCTCGAAAATTAGATCGGAGCGTCGCGAAACGAACAATCGGCTCCCTGGTCTAAACTAAAAACACGAATACCTTTAAATTACGGGAGGATGTTGACAAGGCAAATACGAGACGATGCGCTGTATCTAAATTTTGAAATAACTGAACTGTGTTGCAGAATATCAATGCGCAGAATTCCCCGTGCGCGGAATTCCCCCGTCCTCCCCTACTCGGAGGAAATATCATCAGATGAAGCCGAGTCCACTCCGTCCAATATTTCCGAAGTGAATTTAGATTTTAGCAAATCTGGGTATTCATGTAATTGGCTTTAGATAGAAGGATTCTGTTTCTACTAAAATTCATGAATCTTATATGTACTCGGATCAACTATTGACCTATTCTTCAAATACCGAAATAATTGCCCAATCTGGCAACGTTGCGGCGAATTTGACGGACCACTCACCGCGGCCCAGATCTCACTTGATGAAACCACAATATAAACAATTATACACTCGAAGTGCTAATGAAGGAAATAAAACATCAGATGCCGTATAAGCCCTTTGATATTTAAGTGGTTTTATTTTTCTGTTTTAGTTATTTTCAGTGTGTGTTTTGTAAAACTTTTGGTTTTTCTTTGATTGTGCTTTAGTGCTTTGTGTTGTTAAACTAAATTTTGACTCCTAATATTTTTATTTTTGGAGTAATAGGTATGGTTGATGTTTGTGTACAACAAGCGTTCAATTAACTATATATCGGCGGAAAACTTCTTCTGGACGACGAAGAATGGAAAAATAGGCGATTTGCTTTTGATATTCCGCCCCAAAATTGCCGATCGATTCGAAAATTCCGAAATCAATTCGGAACTATTTGCCGGTGCGTAGACCTGGGATATTCGTTTCGGGATTTTCCCCTTTACGGCTAGTGTAACCAAATACAGAACAGTTTCGATTATACAGCGACATAATTCAAAGTATAAAACTTTAAAAAAGTTACACAAAAAATCAAACTTGATCTGCAATGAAGACAAAAAATAGAATAAAAACAATGCAATACGAATAATTTTACTCGTTGCTTCAATTACAATTTTTTCCGCCAGAGGTCTCATTGAATTCTACTCCGCCCAATACACAAAGCGCGTTCGGCATTAGCATCCGAGAGCGGACGGATTTTTTAGTCACGTGATCACAAATTGTACAGATTTGTCAGATTTTTCTGTTATAAACGAACGGTACGGAGCTTTCAGATCGTTTTTTCTGTTTGTCAGATATTGAATTAGTGATTAAAGGTCTATTCGGCCGTAGAGGTAGTCTGGATTCTATTTCAATTCTTTCGTTATAGCTCTCAACACTTCTACCCCTTGGTTGAAATGATTCAATATTTTGAATCATTATTTTTTTATCAAACGACATTTTTTATTTATTACTACACAACAAATAACATAAGACACGAAATTTTAACAGACTGTTCAAGAATATTCGAAGCAGGAAACTCATAAATGCAGATAAAATCTATTGACAAATGCAGAAAAGTAATTTCTGTTTATGTTCTGTTGGAAAAATCCGTTTGCTCCGTCGAAATACAGCGAGCAAAAAGATCTACATCCGATTGATCAGATTTTTTGCCGAACGGTCCAGATGTGTACTCCCCTCAATCTGGATGTAATAAACGAACGGTTCAGATCAATCCGACCAGTCGGATGTCATTGCCGAACGCGCTCACAGGTGACAGGATACCAATAATAGACCAATCCAACAAAACAGCTGATCACCTTTTTTCAAGATGGCTGCTGGAACAAACAAATAACAAACATTTCTGTTATAGTGTTTCTCTATTATAACTATCATTTTACATGGCAAAATTGAAGACATTGAAGTTGAAAATTGAGGAACCAACAGAAACTACCCTGAAACACGTACCTCGTAACTGAATATCCTCGGTTTGTTATTTGTTTGTTCCAGCAGCCATTTTGAAAAAGCTGATCGTGACAGATCGTTGGATTGGTCTATAATAAACCCAAGAGTAGAATGCCGATGTAAGGCCAAACTTGACCTGCGCGCTGGCGGGTTTCTCATCGCATTGCCAACATCTGATTTTGACACTTTGTGACTTTGACGTTTATTATTATTATGTGGTCGATCCATAGAACTTATAGTATATATATAAGTTCTATGGGTCGATCAGAAATACTAAAAACTTGTAAACATTTCAGATTCCGGAATATCACGCGAAATCCATCAATTTATTTCTCATTGAAGTATTTCAAAACGTTTTACCCAAACCGTGAGTGAATTAGGTCTTGGATTAATTGAATTACGTTATCTGTTAAAATTATAACCGAATTCAATGTCATTATTCGCAACTTTGAAATTAGAATTTTACCCAAATGAATTTCATCTGCATAGTTAGTAAGGTGTGACTAAACAATAATTTATTTCAATTCCTATCACAATCGATGAAATCAAAATAATATTTTTCCATTTTAAGTCCTAGAATTGGAATGGAATATGCATTGTAGAATTCAAAATGAAAGAAACAAAAATTTTTCACTACCATATATTATTCATTGTTTTATTGAGAGCAATGATTATATAATACGTAAACAAACAGAAAATGTTCGCTGAGGTTGGTGCAATGCTTCTCTCAGAAGAGAATTTGAGTCTTCTTCAAGATACCATGTGTTCAAATCTGATAAGAGAAAATGCAAGAGCAGAAAAATGAACAAAATAATCTCTTCACCATGCTGGCTAAGTAGTTTCCTGGAAGATGATTTAAAATAATATGCTCAATAAAACTATGAAAATATTCTACCACTTCAGTTGAAGAAATTTTGCTATAGAACACTTTAAAACATATTCTATTGTTTCCTCGGATAATATGTCTGCTTTTCTATTATTTTTTTTTGCAAATTTCACCTTAGATTTCTGTGCAAGCCATCTGTTTAATTCCTCTCTCTATTCCTGGTCCAACAATTCAATTATTTTCATTAATTTAATTCCCCATCAGAAGGCTATAAAACACAATCAAAATATTCAAGAGAAGAATCGAAACACAGTTTGAACTACATTACATTTTCATCGTAACAATTATATGACGTTGAACTTTCTGGATTTGATGCTAATTCTTTTATGAAGAATTTCACATCATCCTGGTATGCCATTTGACTAGTTGAGATTTCATACATATACTATCTTCATCTGAAACAGAATTCCTTCTGCGCCCAAACATAAATGCAGAATGTATATACTTACACGATATGGTTTTGCTATATTATAGAACGTTTATATTGGTGTAAGCATATTTTGCATTCTGCACCATAATATCTTATTTGGCAATGTTCATCAGAAGAAGTTATTATAGAAACATTGCAGTTCTTCGTATTGGGATTTTACTCTAAAACAATTCTTACGAACATTCTCCACTTTTTCTTTAATAATGAAGGACTTACAATATGCTTCCACAGTAACCCTATGATAATTAATAGTTGTTTGCATTTGGTCTTTCTCTGTGAAGAATTTGTTTCCACATTTTACATCCACTATTTGGTCTTATGAACCCAAAAACTTTTCTACTCTAAAAACCGGCGCGCCGGGCAAATTGTTGAAATTGACGAAGCAAAATTTGGCAAAAGGAAAAAAAACGACGCCGTTTCAATAATGAGCGTTCAGGGGGTCCGAGCCTTGGTGTATTACACACTCAGACCTTTGTAAAAGATTACACACAAAACAATGAGCGGGGCCCCGCCATTTCAAATTGGAAATAAAAAAAAATAGCCCAACAAGAATTGGAGGGAAGTAAGCTCAACTCTTTCTTGCCAAGTGTTTCAACAAAAAAGGGGCGCGAAATGAAAACATACGTCATTATCTCGAACTCTACGTAAATTTAACTACGAGCTCGAAACATTGGCAACGTTGCAGAATTCGCGTCGATTGACAGTTTCAAGGTCGAAATATGGCGCTCACAAACGAATGTAAACAACGAACAAAATCGTCGATTTCGATGAAATGAAAGCTTTATTTTGCTGGAAACTCTCAGAGATTGTTAAATAAACCATTTCCAATGAGTATTCATTGAGAAATCACAATAAAACTGGCTAGAACTATATATAACCTCACCTTCCAAACGGAAACTTTGGGAATTTTTTTTGGAAAAACTAAGAGGATTGCAGACTTCTCGTTTTCATTTTCGTATTCTGGGACCCAAAATTAGTGAGTACTAATTTTTTCAATGCGCTCAACCAGTTCTTTTAGTTCTGCATAATTACCAAAAAATTACCTATCTTTTTCTCAATGAATTTGAGAATAAGAATAAACACAAATGAGATTTTATTGAAGTTCAGCTCTCAATCGCTGCAGAATCGAATCGAATGACATGACAGCTAGAACATTGTTTATAAACAATGCGCTGAGAATCAGGGACGGGCCTAAGGGGGGGGATGGGGGGGGACGATCCCCCCCCAATGTTGAACAGAGTTGGCAAATTTTAAAAGCAGTTGGAATATTTTCGAAGCTGTTGAAAAATTTTCGAAGCGGTTGGAAAAATTTCGAAGCAGTTGGAAAAGTTTCGAAGAAGTTGGGAAAATTTCGAAGCAGTTGGGAGAATTTTGAAGCAGTTGGAAAGATTTCAATTGAGTTGGAATACATATTTCTACAAAAGTCCCCAATGTTGAACAGAGTTGGCAAATTTTAAAAGCAGTTGGAATATTTTCGTAGCTGTTGAAAAATTTTCGAAGAAGTTGGGACAATTAGGAAGCAGTTGGGAAAATTTTGAAGCAGTTGGAAAGATTTCAATTGAGTTGGAATACATATCTCTACAAAAGTCCCCAATGTTGAACAGAGTTGGCAAATTTTAAAAGCAGTTGGAGTATTTTCGAAGCTGTTGAAAAATTTTCGAAGCAGTTGGAAAAGTTTCGAAGAAGTTGGGAAAATTCCGAAGCAGTTGGGAAAATTTTGAAGCAGTTGGAAAGATTTCAATTGAGTTGGAATACATATTTCTACAAGAGTCCCCAATGTTGAACAGAGTTGGCAAATTTTAAAAGCAGTTGGAATATTTTCGAAGCTGTTGAAAAATTTTCGAAGCAGTTGGAAGAGTTTCGAAGAAGTTGGGAAAATTCCGAAGCAGTTGGGAAAATTTTGAAGCAGTTGGAGTGTTGGAGAGATTTCAATGGAGTTGGAATACATATTTCTACAAAAGTTTTCTTAAAATGTGAATGAATTTGACTTTTTTCAAATGAAGTTTTAAATTAATGTTTATTAAACCGATAGAACTAAGCCCACGTTTAGCCGGACAAAAGCATGCAGAGAATAGCGACAATTGTACAAATTCTTGTTAGAGTATTTGGCAGATTTGGCCCAATGTGCAATGTGTATAACCAGCAATAAATGGTATTCATTCCGAATTGCTACCAAGTGTTTGAAAAGATGAACAATTTTTCATCTTTTACGTTATCCCTCAGCAGGTAGTTGTGAATTTCTCAGTTTGGCCGCATCGACTGTGTCCATCTGGTACCAATTTGAGCTATTTCTCTCGGTAGGGCAGTAGGCAGTATTTTTTTCTCATTCTTAATTATTCTATCAAATCTCCGTTCAACACGTAAATCTGTTAAGGGGCCGTTATACTTTGGCCGACGGCACCGATTCTCCATTCAAAAAGTGCCTTTCATTTTTCCATTTTCATTTTTCACGTCCTAAAATCTCCACCTGAAAGCTTGATTTTTTTTTAATTCTCCTGGAACTTCAGACAGTTCTCTGCGATTTCACTTTTCTGGAAGTCTTTTCAGTATTTCCATAATTTTTTGCATTAATTAAGCGTATATCCAAATGGATTTTTTTTAAATATAGAAAATTTGAATTTTCTAAAAAAAATGGATGAACAACCGCCGAAAAACGATTATGAAGTCAATTTTCATAGACTCTCAAATTCAACCCGATTTTTTCATGCGAAAAAATGATTTTCTCAAAGAGAAGAAATCGGAGTGCCCTCAAGACATCCTTTAACTTTAATTTGAAGAAAAAAATCAAGCTTTTAGCTTAAAAATTTAGGACGTAAACTTGGAAAAATGAAAGGCACTTTTTGAATGGAGAATCGGTGCCGTAGCCGATTTTTGCATGCGAAAAAATAATTTTATCAAAAAGAAGAAATTGGAGTGCCCTCATACATCCTTCAACTTCAATTTAAAAAAAAATCAAGCTTTTAGGTGAAAAATTGAGGGCGTGAACTTGGAAGAATGAAAGGCACTTTTTT
This sequence comes from Adalia bipunctata, assembly GCA_910592335.1. NCBI lineage: Eukaryota > Metazoa > Arthropoda > Insecta > Coleoptera > Coccinellidae > Adalia > Adalia bipunctata. Next base: position 33,045,236 of record OU342951.1, read on the forward strand.
TTTAATTGAGAATCGGTGCCGTAGCCGATTTCTTCATGCGAAAAAATAATTTTATCGAAGAGAAGAAATTGGAGTGCCCTCAAGACATCCTTCATCTTCAATTTAAAAAAAAACAAGCTTTTTGGTGAAAAATTGAGGGCGTGAACTTGGAAAAATGAAAGGCACTTTTTGAATGGAGAATCGGTGCCGTATAGCCGTCGGCCGAAGTATAACGGCCCCTATGCAACAATGGACCGAAAAAGATTCAAAGTGAAGTGTGTAGTATGTGGATTTTTTTCAGTTCACTTGAATAAATCATTTATTTTTCTTCGGAATTGAACTTAAAAATCGAAACATACAAAATAATGATAACAGATGCTGTATAATCCTGTAGAGTGTGGAGTGTGTTAATCTAGTAATGCAGAATTTAAAACTACACTAAAAAATTTTCTAAATATTTTTAATGCTCTCGGGAAAAAAAACATTGACACGCAATCCAAAATACCACTCCCCCCTTCAACCGTTGGTTTTCTAATCCTTTAATGCACAGTTGGAAAATTTTCGAAGCTATCCCCCCCCAAAAATTTGGCTTCGGCCCGTCCCTGCTGAGAATCGTAGTTACGAGCATTCAAATGTCGTGTCGGAGATTCACGAACCGATCCGAACCTCCCCGAAAGAATTGCCTTTTAATGTATCCTCCCAATAGTCCCAATACACCTATCAGCACCTATCTTAATAAATCACGCGATAACTTTCGAATGCTGTTTTGGTCTACTGGCGACACTTTGTCTTTTGACCTTGAACAAAAACTCCTAACTTGCCTGTAATATACGAACATAAACATTTCCAATGTTAAAATATCTCGCGCACTTCCAAGTTGATATCAAATTACCAGGTCACATATTCGAAAATGAACTTTTTGTTTTTAGGTTTTTCGATCAAAATGACAAAATCTTATTATTCCAATTATATCGCGGCTAGCGAGACTTGTATCCGTCATATTTCACGAATACTATCTTCTTAGTATTCTCGAAATCTGGGAGAGAGATGAAGTTTATGATATCTTAGTTGTCTGCGAACATAAAAATTTCGCGATTTCGCTTTTGAAAGCAATATCTCGTGCTCTGCCAAGTTGATATCAAATTACCAGGTCACATATTCGAAAATGAACTTTTCGCTTTCAAATTTTTCGAGGAAAATGACAAAATCTTATTTTTCCAATTATCTAGCGGCCGGAGTTATAATTATCAAGGCAGTAAAGGCGTTCTCAAAAATATATTTCGTACAGATAGATTACAATGGTAGAGGTATGTCAAGACTGATAAAAATGATGAATACAATTAATTTATAAGCTCGGTGTGCTTTCTCGGATTGCGGAAAGTAGCTGATGCTGAGTTAGCACTTCCATGGCTCTCGAACGAAGTTCATCGTGCCCGGGAATATAACTCCTCCATCCTCAGAAAGGTGCTTACGTCGTGAAGAATGGAACTGCTCGTGGTTGGGATTCTTGACTCTCTGGCTGATTTCTTGGAACCGGGGACTTCAGCCATAACATGATTTTCCTCGAACCAAAATAGGAGATAACTATGAAAAACAGAATATAAATAACTAGCGACCCGCCCCGGCTTCGCACGGATGCAATGCTGATTCTTAATACCAACTACAGAATGTCCTTATAGACAACGTTTACTGCTTGTTATACCCATTTCAGTCCCCTTCTTCTCGTTCCTGCGATATGGAGCTCCAACTGTCTTTCCATCTTTTTGGCGGTCTTCCTGGAGGTCGCTTTGATGGTGGTTTTCCATTTCTTGCAACTTTCGCCAGTCTGTCATCTCCCATCCGTGACACATGCTCGTTCCAATATCTCCTTCTCGCTCGCATCCACCTCACTACGTCTTCAGTCTGGCATTCTTCTCTGATGTCACTGCTTCTCCTCTGATCTCTAAGCGTATTACCAGTAATTGACCTGAGTACTTTCATCTCATTTGTGCGTGCCATCCTTTTAGTTTCGGCCGTGTCGGCTCGTGTTTCCGCCGTGTATGTCATTACAGGTCTAACGCATGCTTTGTAAATTCTGACTTTGCTGGTGGTTGTCATATAGTTATTTTTCCAGATGGTGTTTCTTAGTGCACCTGCAATTCTGGCCGCATTATTTATCTGATGCCTTACACTTTCTTTCAAGTTCCCATATGGTGAGATCACTGTACCCAGATAATTCAATTCGGAAACCTGTTCTATTATGTTGTTATCGAGCTCCAACTTACATCGGCGCGGTTCTCTAGCAATCACCATAGTTTTAGTTTTAGTGGTTGATATTTCCATGCTTAGCTTGTGAGCCTCTCTGTTGAACGCCTGAAGCAACCACTGCAGACCATCCTCACCATCCGCAAACAGCACTGCATCATCCGCATAGCATAAGATCTTCACAACTTTGCCTCCCATTCTGTACCCATGCTTCACCTTCCGCACGCTGTCAATTATTTTGTCCATCAACAGATTGAAGAGCAAAGGACTGAGACTATCTCCTTGTCTTATTCCCGTATCGATGTTTATTTCGTCGGTTGTAGTCGTTCCTACCTTGATTGTGGTAATATTGCCCATGTTCAGTTGTTTAATCGTCTGTATAATGTTTGGGTGTATTCCTCTGTGCTTCAGTTCGTCCTCAACATCCATCAGATGTATTCTATCGAAAGCTTTAGTCATATCTATGAAGCACAGGTATGCGGGCTTATTATACTCGATGGCCTTCTCAATTACCTGCCTTACGATAAACACTGCATCGACTGTTGAACGATTTTTCCGAAACCCCTGCTGTTCTTCGCTTAATGTGGTATGACGCAAGATGTGCTGACCTAGAATTCGAGTGAACAATTTCATTGAGGTGCTCAAAAGAGAGATTCCCCGGTAGTTTGCCGGATCCGATGTTTTTCCTTTCTTGAATATAGGTATCAAAATGCTCTTTTTCCATTCATCAGGTGTTGTTGCGCTCTCCAATATTTTATTGTATAGTCATGCGAGCTGTTCTGCCATATTTTCTCCTCCGTATTTCAATAATTCATTGGGTAGATCATCTGGGCCGGGAGCTTTGCCATTTTTGAGATGTTGCATGGCGCTCCTCACTTCATCCACTGTAATTTGTTCAACTTCTTCTACGTGTATTGCCTCTTCTCGCCTGAGACTATGTGGCCTTTCGGGTTGCTGGTTTTCTCTTTGCGAGTGTAGGTTTACGAAGTGACTTTTCCATTTATCAGCTGAGATGTTACTGATTCGAACTGTTTCGTTTACTTCTTTTTTGGCAGCCCTGAGCATTTTCCATATGCGCTTTTGTGTCCCATATAAGTAATCTTCCATCTCTTTGCTAAATTTTTCCCAGTGCTCCTTTTTTATTTCTCGTATTCTATTGTTCACTCTGTTTCTGGTTTCTGTATATCTTAGGTAGTTTCTAGGTGTCCTGTTAGCTCTGTATGTTAAATGAGCTTCTTTTTTTTCCAGGGCTAGTGACTTGACCTCTGGAGTAAACCAGGACTTCTCTCTAAATTGACGAGTGGTCGATTTAACAGTTCGCTTACCCAGTGCCTCGTTGGCTGCTTCGAGTATGTTACCCTGCAATATCCTCCACGCTTCATTCACCGTTTGTTGCTCTTCAATTGGTGATTCCTGTAATTTCGTTGCTAGGCGTCTTCTATATAGGACAAGAAGAGTACTCTGTGTCTTCAATGACTCTATGTTGAATTTTGATATTGATTCACAAGGTTTGTCTGTCCTCACTAGTCTTCTTATACCAGAAATCTTTCCAAGAACTAAGCTGTGATCCGACCCTATGCTTGCTGAAGTAAGCGACCTAACATCTAGTACTTGCTCAGGCTTGATGGCTCTATTTGTCAGCATGTAGTCAATCGTAGACGCTGTTTCTCGACTTCCCCGGAAGGTGATCTTATGTTGAGGTTTGTGTTGGAAATAGGTATTAATGATCCTCAACTCGTTGTGGGTACAAAATTCAATAAGCAATTCCCCACGTTCGTTAATGTGTTCTTCATTAGTTCATTGAATGCGTTTTTAATTCCTGGAATCGCCATACTGCCCACTCTGCCATTCAAATCACCCAGAACAATAATTTGGTCATGATTAGGCAGTTTGTCAATTGTTAGTTGTAGCTGTTCGTAAAAATCGTGTGCCTCTTGAACTAGCCTTCCTGCATCTGGCGCATATACTGATATTATGTGCATGGTGTATTTTTCCAATTTCAAAGTGATCTTTAGAATTCGATCACTCTGATAGTCGATGTCCTCAACGGTGTTCTGAAATCTCCGATTGACCAATATTCCCACTCCCGATGCCGCTCTTGTTTCCTTGGGTCTTCCAGAGTAGATCAAGACGAAGTCCTCATATTGTTCCGTTCCTTTGCCCTTCTTTTTCGTTTCGGAGATTGCACAGATGTCTATTTTGTTGTTCTGGAATTCTAAAATAATTTCCTGGTCTTTTCCATTGAAAGATCTCACATTCCAGCATCCTATCCGCAGTTGGTTCCTCTTCATTTTTCGTCTTAATTTCACAGTCCTTATTCTTGCTTGGGTCCTTACCGTTGTATCCATCCTGTTCCGAGGCTCGGTTTGGGTTCTGTGAGCATCATTATTTTTTTTTAAGGAAGGTAGGCTGCTAACCTCGCCCTCCAACCCTCCTCCTTTATCCGGGCTTGGGACCGGCAGTTGCAATCGACGGGCTACTCAATCCACCCATCAACTACACCAGGCGGAGTAGAGAGAGAAGTAGAGAAAAACACTCTACGCTCAAATCTAAGCCCGCAACGTTGAAAGTTTGACCCTGCGATTTATTAATGGTCATTGCAAAAGATGTCTTTACCGGAAATTGTAGGCGTTTGAATTGGAACGGTAAATCCGATGGTATTAGCGGAATTCGGGGAATTAATACGTCTTCTCCGGTACCACATCCGGTGAGTATTGTGCACTCTATTATGAACTTTTTTAGTGATTTTACCAACAAACGCGTGCCATTGCAAAGTTTAGGTGGATTAAGGTTTCTTAATAAAATAACAGGACACCCTACTTTCAACACCATTTTATGAGAAGGGAGTCCAGACGGGTTCAAAGAATTGAGAAATTCTGTAGGGAAATGGACAGCTTCTTCCAAATCGATAGCAGTATCGACAGAGTAGTAAATTTGCATTGGCGCATAAATCTTTGAAAGAATCAAGTTATTTATCTTATCCACTTGTTCGTTAGTTGGTGACAGAATTGCTCTTTCTTTAAACCAAGATATAGTCTTACAACTTATTCTATCAATGTCAGGATAGACATTGTTGATCAACTCTCGAATGTTGTCTATCAGAACACAAAGGTTTTCTAGGTTAATTCTTCCATCACTTTGTGTTAACTCTCCATTGCCAACTTTTAGCAATATCTCTGAAAAAAGCCTGTTTTCACGTGAGGACAATGAAACCCTCATGTTAGTTTTAAGCTCTAACTTATTGACGTGTGGCCATAGGTTGGATCTTTTTAGGGAAGCATTTATCTCGTCAGCACGTGTTTCTCGAGTCACAACTGGTAGGATTTGACGGAAATCTCCTGAGAACAGAATTGTGCATCCACCCATAGGTGAATTTTTGCTGCGCAAATCGCGCATTGTCCTATCCAATACTTCCACAGACGTCTTGTTTGACATGGTGGCTTCGTCCCAGACTATTAATGAGCAGTCACGCATCAATTTTCCTGTATTGCTCTGTTTAGAAATACTACAGATGCCGGCATCGGCAGTCCAAAATCCTTGATCGATTTACTCGATAGTAATTGCACTAATTTGTTCAATTCAGATAATGCTTCGTCAAATATATTTTGATCATATTGTACATCATCTGAAACAAACTAACTCTCGCCGTCTCCGAATCAGAATATCACTGGCCATATTTTCTCTAAATTTATTCCATAAACTAACAGAATCAGTTACTTGACAAAACGCTAATATGATGGCAAACAAATATCTTAGTGATGTAGCTGAACTGCAAATAGCTGCTTCTGATAATGTGTTTTCCCAATGAGAATCGTCTTTCAAGAGCTCCATTGCTTTGTATGCCGATTGATAAGTATTGTAAATAACACCTTGTATAGTTCTCAGGTGTGCAAAGGATGTCGGGCCTTTTACAACATGCAGTAACATTCTCAGATGAAAGCATTCGCTGTTGTTGGGATGAATCACGTAAACTCTGCCAAGAGCATCCGTTTTTTTTACTCCGGGGAAACCATCAACCGCAGTACCTTGCTTTCGCCGTTGAAATGCTTTAGAACTCTGGTTCCATGTATAGTAATTTGGAACTTTGTCATATGTCAGTGTTTTCGCGAAGTCATCTTGAGCGCATAACTTGAAGAATGCGGTTAATGTTGTGTCCCGCGGGTTATTGGCAACTTCTTGTATATTGTTCTCAGTGAAATATACTCTTTGTCCATTTTCTAAATGAACTGCAAGGTGGACAATAGTGGGAGCTCGGTCGTGCACTTCGAATGATAAAATCCTCCACACTGCTTCAGAGCTGCAAATGTAACGTCCGGATTGATATATTTCCACTTCGTTTGATGATTGTATGCAGAAAGTGGCTTGATCGCTACCTTTATTAATGTATTTGGTAACATATTGGATCGACTTTATTGAACTGCACAACTCTACGTTGATGTGGGCATCAAAAACTTTCAAAAGGAGCGGATTATAGGAAACTATCCATCGGTTATCAATATCAAGGTTTCGGACGGTGGCACTTTGCCCGCCCTGTTCTGGCGATCATCGACGATATTTGGGATACCCGTCATCGCTAGTTAATGTTTGAGTTTGGAACGACTTCGGAAATTTTTTGCTGCATTTAGAATCTCGCATACATGGAGAATTACGGTTTAAAGCTCCGCAAGGGCCGTGCACCATGTGTTTCTTTACGATTTCGAACAGGACAGGATCTTCTTCTTCAACCGGTAATTCAGCTGAAATAACGCTATCAATTTGATTTGGTCTGATTTTGTTCACTAACCACACCAGCAGATGTACATGTGGTAAACCACGTTTCTGCCACTCTATAGTGTACATATGACAGCGCGGCGCACCGAATATATGAGACTTATTAATGAGGTGCATGAGTTTCTGGACTTTTAAATGGAAGACTCTGTTAACTATATCGTATCTATCTTTGGGAGTTAAATTGGTATTAATATTTTCTTTGATTTCTGGCCGATTGGGGTTACATGTTGCAGTAATAAATAAATCATGTTTACCGTAATGTCTGACATAAGTCATTGCATCCTGTGATTTTTCATGTAAATATCGAGGTCCACCTATGAATGATGAAGGTAGTATAACCAACTGTCCAATACTGTTACTGTGTTCATTCGCCTGTAAAGCATCCCGAAGGTGAACGTAATTTTCTGCTCTCAATTTAGTCTGATTGTTACGGATATAAGCCAATCTCTCAGATTCAATTTTCGCATATTGATCGACCAAGTATTGGTTTGTCAACATTCCATATCTAAGCAAAGGGTTGAAACTGTTACGTCTTGTCATTATACGGTAGCAATAGTAGTTCATACACGACACTGTTTTACGTAAAGGTGCACCTCTGATTGGGTCAACTTGAGACACATTAATGGCATAACCATCTTCTCCGCAACATAACATCAAAGGATATTGTAAGCTGTCATAAGATCTGTGTAACTCTGAAATCTTTTGCAAATTACCATCACGACTAAGCAATACAAATTTTGTCAAATTGCTGTCCAGCTATTACCACTGCTATTTCACTCGTGGAAGGCGCATTATATCGTCCTCTGTGTTCTCCAACAGGAACTTTATTTGCATGGATTACGACATTAAAGTCTGGAGTATCTACTGGAACACTCTGAATCGCAGTTTTGAATGACTGTATGTAGCAGTTATGGGAATGTAACATGTCTTGAAGAGATCTGATCAAATCTCTGTCTATTGGTTGTGCGACACTTGAACAGTGGCGGCGCGTGGATTTTTATTTTGGGAGTGCACATGTGGGAGTTCGGGGGAGGAACAAAATTTGAAAACTAACCTTCAAAACTTGCATTTCAGAGCACTTTGTGACGTTCTTTCGCCTCATCTTGGGATAATATTCAGAAAAGGGTTTAGCGCAAAAATCTGAAATTGTAAGTACAAGGAGTACGGTCTGTTAAAGTATAACGGAAAACTATAACCATTTGGAAAATGTTTGAAATGTCACTTGTTTCATTCTATATTATACTAAAACGGTAACTGGGTGGACCGGCCCGAGAGAATATGTCCAAAAGTGGGTCCAGACGTCCAGAAGAATCTTAAAATCGCACGAAGCTGCGATACGGTGACGAAATTTTTGTACGGTCGGAAAGACGAATAATCGATTCTTACGTGGGTGAAATTACGATTCTCTAGGCGAAGTAGAAGTATTTTAAAAAAAATTCGCGAAAATCGCGAAAAAATCCGACATAAAGGGCCATTTTAAACTCGATAAAACTTTTTTCACAGATATCCTGACCGTGATGTGAATATACGGATCGAAAGAGGAAAAGTCAATGCAAAATAGCTTGGTATTAATATTCTCCATAATTTCTCCATTTCTTCAGGAAACTTGATCAAACTTTGACATTTCGCCTATAAAATCACCAGAGTTCTACCGATGAGGATAACTACTTGAAAGGTAGATCTGCTGGCCCATACTAGTAATCTTTATATTTAAATACCGTGGATTCATTCAAATGATCCATGAGTGCCAAATCTAATTTGGCAAAAAAATTGATATGACCTAAATATACAGGATTTATCGAATCATTCCCTTCATAATGGCCACGTAATGCTAATTCGAAAGCACCACAAAATTTAATACAATTTATGATTTTCGATAAAATGTATCTGTTCTTTTTTACTTGCTCATAATGTTTCTCGATATTCAGTCGGTAAGCACTCAGCACTGTTTAATTGTTGTCGAATATCTTGTTTACCTAATAAATTAAAAACTAATTTGCATGGCAGAGAGGTGTCTTGGAACTTTGATATTTTTCTTTTTTTTCTTTTAATGGATTAAATCCTTGACACCGGATCTGGTCCATTCTGTTTGATCATCACCAGCAAATAAAAAACAAAAAAAACAATAAAGACTGTTACTTTTTTCACAACCATATAACGATTCGGCTTTTTCATAAGTTTCTATCTTAAAGGTTCTTTTATAATCGCGTGTTTTACATTTTGTTACATGCGTGATCGCTGATCGATAAATTCAGATTTGGACGACCGGCACTTTTGATTTTTTATTTTTCTTCTGATATCAGCAAAGAAAAACGAATTGTTTTCAAATATTGTACGCTAATGCGAATCAGATTCTCCAAATTTTCGGTCATAATTGCGCGAATACAACAAACACGGTAGACAGCATCTCGCCCATAAATAAAGAAATATATCACCTACACACGACGTACATCGGTACATCGTAGCACCGTAGTTCTTTATCCATGCCTACGCGTACACATTCTGCATGTGTACCTGTGCCTGCTAAATCTTGTGGACTGTAGCGGGACGTTTGGGGCGCGCGGGGTCGCTGGTGCTCCAATCAAGGCTCACTTCGGATGTGCAGTGTACCGATTGCCGTCTAGCGTCTACGACTCTACGCGTATTATTTGCATTGGCGTTCGAAGTTCGCTTGCCGTCTGGAGTCAGAAATACAGAACCGGAACATCGGAAATGAAGTATAGCGTGTTGCTACCAATTGTGAATCGGGATGGGGCTACGTTTCGTCCCAGCCTCGCTTACGATGGACTCATCAGATTGGCTAATGTAAGCGAGGCCTGCCAATGACGTAGATGTTACAGCTGCCCTAGCGAGGGTACTGGGTAGTAGACGTGGTCGGTCTATAAAGAATATGGTACCGCAGTAACCTGCCGCCTAGGGAGAGGTGCCCCCTGCCGAGCACGTGCTCAAGCGCGGGCGGCGTGTGAAGCGCGGTTAGCAGACTTCTGCACGCCGGTGGATTTATGTCGCCACATGACTCTCCCCCAGTGAACAGGACAACTGGTCACGACACGATACAGTGGACGATGCCTGGAGACCTGAGAAGTTGCCTCGAAGGTTGATCCAGACATCGTATGTGGGGACGAAAGTTGAGCTGTTAAATCCCAATACCCGATCACGTCGGGGTCACCAATTTATAGCGTGTTGCTACCAATTGTGAATCGGGATGGGCCTACGTTTCGTCCCAGCCTCGCTTACGATGGACTCATCAGATTGGCTAATGTAAGCGAGGCCTGCCAATGACGTAGATGTTACAGCTGCCCTAGCGAGGGTACTGGGTAGTAGACGTGGTCAGTCTATAAAGAATATGGTACCGCAGTAACCTGCCCGCCTAGGGAGAGGTGCCCCCTGCCGAGCACGTGCTCAAGCGCGGGCGGCGTGTGAAGCGCGGTTAGCAGACTTCTGCACGCCGGTGGATTTATGTCGCCACAGAAGAATTAAATTGAATACATACCCAAATATAAAACGTTACGTTTATGTCAAACACAAAAGTAAATTCTTTTAGATGAAGATATTAATTGGGGGTACACGTGCACATGTGCACCTATTGAGCAGCCGCCACTGCACTTGAACACCGCGTTGATGCTTGTGTATCTGGATCAGCGATAAAATAAATTTGCAGAAATTTGTGATCATCGGGTCGAAGTGGTAGCAAGCTCCCAGCTAAGTGATACACTTGTCCTTGAATTTTAAATGTAGGCATAAAACCATGCTCGATGACTTGCTTACTCTTGAAAGAGGTCATTTGAAATGCGTTATTATAACAGCGTATATTGCGCATGAATTGATTCGATTTCGGATGATCACCTGCAAGAAGAGAGTGAAGTGGTTCGGGTGGAGGAAGAATTTCTTCTAATTTTACTTTTCCTTGTAAACAACACATGCCTTTCGATTCGTCCTTGAATTTCAATGCCGAGCAATGTTCACATACTACTGACATGGTACCTATTGATACTATACGATCGTCCTTGTGAGGAATCGAAGGATCGTAATTCATGGCAGAATTTTCTTTATTTATCCATCTGCTATGTGTCTGTGCGGGCGGTTCCCTCGCTCTCTGTATTCGATGTCTATCAGTATCCTGGTTGAGGCGAGCCTCACGCTCTGCAGACGATTCTCTGGCTCTCCGAACTCTATGTCCATTCCGATCCTGGCTGCGCCGAGCCTCGCGCTCTACTGAGGATTCCCTTTCTCTCTCAGCTCTATAGCTATCCCGGAGCTGGCTGAGGCGAGCCTCACGCTCTGCAGACGATTCTCTGGCTCTCTGAACTCTATGTCTATCTCGATCCTGGCTGCGCCGAGCCTCGCGCTCTACTGAGGATTCCCTTTCTCTCTCAGCTCTATATCTATCCCGGAGCTGGCTGAGGCGAGCCTCACGCTCTGCAGACGATTCTCTGGCTCTCTGAACTCTATGTTTATCCCGATCCTGGCTGCGCCGAGCCTCGCGCTCTACTGAGGATTCCCTTTCTCTCTCAGCTCTATATCTATCCCGGACCTGGCTTAGGCGAGCCTCACGCTCTGCAGACGATTCTCTGAACTCTATGTCTATCTCGATCCTGGCTGCGCCGAGCCTCGCGCTCTACTGAGGATTCCCTTTCTCTCTCAGCTCTATATCTATCCCGGAGCTGGCTGAGGCGAGCCTCACGCTCTGCAGACGATTCTCTGGCTCTCTGCACTCTACGTCTATTCCGATCCAACTACGCCGAGCCTCGCGCTCTACTGAGGATTCCCTTTCTCTCTTAGCTCAATATCTATCCCGGAGCTGGCTGAGGCGAGCCTCACGCTCTGCAGACGATTCTCTGGCTCTCTGAACTCTATGTCTATCTCGATCCTGGCTGCGCCGAGCCTCGCGCTCTACAGAGTATTCCCTTTCTCTCTCAGCTCTATATCTATCCCGGAGCTGGCTGAGGCGAGCCTCACGCTCTGCAGACGATTCTCTGGCTCTCTGCACTCTACGTTTATCCCGATCCAGGCTACGCCGAGCCTCGCGCTCTACTGAGGATTCCCTTTCTCTCTCAGCTCTATATCCATCCCGGAGCTGGTTGAGGCGAGCCTCACGCTCTGCAGACGATTCTCTGGCTCTCTGCACTCTACGTCTATTCCGATCCAACTACGCCGAGCCTCGCGCTCTACTGAGGATTCCCTTTCTCTCTCAGCTCAATATCTATCCCGGAGCTGGCTGAGGCGAGCCTCACGCTCTGCAGACGATTCTCTGGCTCTCTGAACTCTATGTCTATCTCGATCCTGGCTGCGCCGAGCCTCGCGCTCTACTGAGGATTCCCTTTCTCTCTCAGCTCTATATCTATCCCGGACCTGGCTGAGGCGAGCCTCACGCTCTGCAGACGATTCTCTGAACTCTATGTCTATCTCGATCCTGGCTGCGCCGAGCCTCGCGCTCTACTGAGGATTCCCTTTCTCTCTCAGCTCTATATCTATCCCGGAGCTTGCTGAGGCGAGCCTCACGCTCTGCAGACGATTCTCTGGCTCTCTGAACTCTATGTCTATCTCGATCCTGGCTGCGCCAAGCCTCGCGCTCTACTGAGGATTCCCTTTCTCTCTCAGCTCTATATCTATCCCGGAGCTGGCTGAGGCGAGCCTCACGCTCTGCAGACGATTCTCTGGCTGTCTGAACTCTATGTTTATCTCGATCCTGGCTGCGCCGAGCCTCGCGCTCTACAGAGTATTCCCTTTCTCTCTCAGCTCTATATCTATCCCGGAGCTGGCTGAGGCGAGTCTCACGCTCTGCAGACGATTCTCTGGCTCTCCGAACTCTATGTCTATTCCGATCCTGGCTGCGCCGAGCCTCGCGCTCTACTGAGGATTCCCTTTCTCTCTCAGCTCTATATCTATTCCGGAGCTGGCTGAGGCGAGCCTCACGCTCTGCAGACGATTCTCTGGCTCTCTGAACTCTATGTCTATCTCGATCCTGGCTGCGCCGAGCCTCGCGCTCTACTGAGGATTCCCTTTCTCTCTCAGCTCTATATCTATCCCGGAGCTGGCTGAGGCGAGCCTCACGCTCTGCAGACGATTCTCCGGCTCTCTGAACTCTATGTCTATCTCGATCCTGGCTGCGCCGAGCCACGCGCTCTACTGAGGATTCCCTTTCTCTCTCAGCTCTATATCTATCCCGGAGCTGGCTGAGGCGAGCCTCACGCTCTGCAGACGATTCTCTGGCTCTCTGAACTCTATGTCTATCTCGATCCTGGCTGCGCCGAGCCTCGCGCTCTACAGAGTATTCCCTTTCTCTCTCAACTCTATATCTATCCCGGAGCTGGCTGAGGCGAGCCTCACGCTCTGCAGACGATTCTCTGGCTCTCTGCACTCTACGTCTATCCCGATCCAGGCTACGCCGAGCCTCGCGCTCTACTGAGGATTCCCTTTCTCTCTCAGCTCTATATCTATCCCGGAGCTGGCTGAGGCGAGCCTCACGCTCCGTTGATGATTCCTCAGATCTTGCTGAACGTGCCCTACTGACGTTCACTGTAGTACGACCTTTGTTCGAACGACGACGTCTTCCAGGCATAATTAAATCGAATACTCAGAAATACACCTTAAAACTATACCTATGATTATGAACAAATTGCACAAATTATCAGTGAGTGCTGCAGATGAAAATATTTTACTTACTAAAACTTAAAAACAGAAATAACCATCAAAAATTATAATTAAAGATACTTGTGCTAATACTAAATCCGAATTCAAAGCAAATACCAAAAAATAACCTACTTAACCCAACTTATTCTACGTGCGGATAATCCTCACTTCGTTTCAAAGAACGAACATACAATTTCGAAAAAAATGTCGCGCTGAAAAGCACGTTTAATATTAATTTCCTAGCTAGAGAGCTCCGATAAACACGTCCGATCACTGCTCATGATACTAAAACCCACAAGGTATGATCACTTGGTGAACGAGTTTTGACTAGGTTGGCGCATGACGTCACTAGGTGACACAGGGCGCTTATTCCCACATAATTCCATATTTTTAATTCTATGTTATTTCATAGTCATTTAATTTGATTCGCTTATTTTTTGCGTGTACATAATTTTCTTATTCATCAGAATATTTGCAAAAATACCGTATCTGATCGAGAAGAAATCAGAATAGTTGTTAATTGTAAAATAACACCTGAAAATTCGAGCAAAATATCTTACTCGTGACAAATAGTTGGGTAGTAAAATAAACGTGAATAAGTTTTGACTTTCAAATAAATTTTCTTTGATATTTTTGTTGGAATGATTCAATTACGACAATGAATTATCAATAATAATATATCTTTATTTTAAAGTAAGTTGTTGATTGATTATGGTACGAAAATACATTATATGTATTGCTTCTTGTAGGATTCATGTGAAGTCCTATTTTATTGGGACATTTGGATTTTTGAAAATGAACAGCTGGCTGAAACAGTTCAGACTCAAAATAAAAATTCGCCAATTTGTTTTTGTATCTTGATTTGAAGTGGAGTGCGTTACTGAAAGTATGGAGGGTACCCTCCATAACTGAAAGTCTTTCTTCATGAATTTTGAAGAATTCAATGGAAGAGACCATAGACTAAATATAATCTTTAACTAGAATACGGAAGAAAACAATGAAAATTGAAAATTAAGTTCATCCACCAAAATTCAGCACAATTCAATCCGAAATAATCTAAACGCGGACAAAAACAAAGCGAATTTGAATGATTGTCTCCCGATGACGTAGGCGTTGTACGAGAGAGAAAGCCTATCTCTCTCGTACAACGGAGATAGCAGACGATATGCTCGTGAGCTTACCTTGTGGGTTTTAGTATCATGATCACTGCTAATCATAAAGTGCTAATGGGAGAAACGCTGCGTTCGACGCGCTATTTATAGGCTCACGCGGCCATCCGGATCAGTATTCGGTATTGCCGGCACCGCACCGCTATGTCCATGCATTTTAAATCTGTAATATCTTCGGAAATATTCATTTAAATTACATGCTGTAAAGGGCCATATTGATCTATATTAAATGGACAATGTATTTGAGGTACTCAATTGGATAAGGATCAATGCTGTGTTGCTTAAAATAACTTCCTAAATAAGGCATTTTTCCCGTAAAATGTAAAGGATAAAAAATGGTTATTGTGGGTTATCCTTAAGAGATAGACATATACCATCGCGGACTTTTTTGTTGACCTTTTTTAGGAGTACAATACTGAGTAAATTATTTTGCTTTATCTCGTGGGGTTCAGTCAGCGTTTGCAATGTAAGCGCAAAAAAATGTGTTTATTTACGACATCACATTAGAAACCTGTGAATTAATAGGTGTTTCTCTACAATATTATGCAAGTATCATACATATAAACCTTCCTCTTGAATCACTCTATCTATTAAAAAAAACCGTTTCAAAATCCGTTGCGTAGTTTTGAAGATTTAAGCATACATAGGGACATATGGGCCTACCACACGCTCAAGCTTCACCACAGTTTGGCTTGCGCAAACCGGCTTGAACACTGAGCGTGTGGTTGGGAGAATTGTATACAGTTTCGCCGCATATTGGACGTAGCAGTCCAATATGCGGCGTTCTATTCAATTGCGTGTGTTACAAAATCCTCTGCTAGGCTAGGCTCGGCTGCGCTCAATGTGCTCCTAGCCTTATTCTGTGTCTCATCACAGGCCAGCCAGTCTGTGATAAAATGAAAGACGCTTAAACGCGATAACCTTTCTACTTGAATTCGATTCATTTATTTATTTACTCGCAGAGAATAAAGCAAACAGGTGATGATTGTGATTTGTGATGTGAAAACCGTGTAGGGTCGATTAAAAATTCCAAGAGGATATTGTTAAGAAGATAGATATTTTCCTGAAGGACGGGTATCAATATAAATTTTTAATAGAAACTTGCTAAACTGTGTAATTTCATGCTTCTCGGAAATTCAGTTGATAAACATTGACAACATTGTTAATTTGTTAAGAGACCAGGAAACAATATTCGATGATATTTAATCCAGGGAAGCATTCAGATTTTTTATGAAATTCATGATTTTTTCCTCAAATTTCTTCGTATGCATTTAGGAATAACTCGAAAACGACGCGTTTCATTGAAAAAATATAGGAATACTTTTATTCTCTAAAATGGTTGATTCTTTCGAAAATATGAACCGTTTATCCTTTTCAAGTGATTTGATTGTGTTTTTGCATGAATTTATGAGTCGACCACCCTGTAACTTTTGAACTAGGAGAGATATTGAATAAGTTTCGATTGAGGAATATGCACCATGAATAGAGTAAAGAATCAACCAAAATTCAGTTCATTTGAAATAACGGTTCCGAAGATATGAACAGGAAAGTGTTTTTTTCGTGGATTTTCGATACCCTGTATCTTCCAAACGAAAACGGATTTCGAAAAATGGTATGGGAAAAAAGTGTTTCGTTTAATGAGAGGAATCTACAGTTAAAATATATGTTCAAGTCAAAGACTCACCCTGTATGTTCTTAGATTCAGCAAGAACTTCCTGAACAGAATCTGTAATCTGTGCGCACTTCGCATGAAATTCCAACAGTCACAAGTTACACTTTACAAATTTTGAGCTGACTGTGAAACTATCGTGACACACTGCACAATTGCCAGCCATACTTGTATTCGTGTGTGTGAAACCCTTTAGTTTCAATTGGATTTTATAGATATTTGAAGATTTTGGACCTTGCGAACCTTTTCGTAAACTGTATGATCGAGGACAAAACAGTTGCATGACGGTCGGAAAAAGTCACGGTGCGCAGGCGGCATCTATCTTCATTTGCATTTGGTGTTTAAGCGTGGCGGGACGCAATGGCTCCCATCAAACGAACACATAAGACGTTTACATTAGGAGAAAAGACAAAAATATTTGATTACCTGGATGCAGGAAATAGTAATTTACGTAACAAGTCCAGAAAATAGGGTTTTTTTGGACGAATGAACACAATTCTAGGACGAGCCGGAGGCGAGTCCTGGAAGTCTGTGAGTCCAAAAAAAAACCTTTAAAACAGAACTGTCATCCGTTATTTCGTTGCTATTGTGATGATCATAGCAATGACAACAACGACGTGATTTTTTCCGGCCTAGTCCGGAAAGTACGTACTTTCTCGAAGAAAAAGCGTCCGGGAAATGGTTACATCCCGGACGGTTGCGGAAAAAAGTACTTGTCGAATTGCATAGCAGCGTCGTTTCAGAAAAAATTACAGCTCTAATTGAAGAGGCAATGTCACTCCTAATAAATCGGCAATTTTTCAGATAACTCTACCTGATAACACGTAGGTCCATTAATATGAAAAATCAGCACCAGGTAGAGAAATTTCGTTTTATTTTATAAGAATTATTTTTTTTCAGTTCTGATTAATGAACTTTATTTTTTATCATTTTCGAGTTGTTTTATTTGATAAATTGAAATCACTGGGACTACAGAAGTTATACTGTAGTTATGTTGATTACTGACTCATTCACACCATATTATTGTATATAAATTGACTTTTTCATAAACAACATTTTATTCATTTATAATACTTTATTTATAATACAGACATATTCAATGTTGGAAAAAACTGTTCTTCGCAGGTACGTATTCATGAAATAATTATGAAAATACACATTTGCAAAAATACTGTATCATTTCTCAATAGCAATATGCTCAATAGCCCTTGAACTTTCGTTATATTTTGTTTGAATACAGAAATAAATCCATGTATACAAAAATCTTTAATAAAACACTACTTTTTCAAAATAGTAAAAATAAATAGATGTTTTAAATCAGAGATGATATTGACTATTCCCCCTCAGAAAATTGCGAAATGGATCGATCAGGACATCAAGGTAATGTTCTCGCCATTCATTTCTACATTTCCTTTGGTCTGAATATCCAAAAATTTCATTTGGAAAACGTGAATTTTTGACGTTTTCTGTGCGATTCGATTCTCAACCTCAGAGATTGCTTTGACAACTTACTGTTCTCAATTTTGAAAATGCAGATAAATTCTAATTTTACTGAAGAAGTCGAAGATAAACTATAGTATTCAATTTGCGGTAATGGTCACACTTGATGAATTACATCACTCGCCTGACGGCTCGTGCTGCAACATTCATCTGCTTGAGTTATGACTTACATTACCGCTCGTTGGATAATATACTATTATGTTTGGCGAGATGCAAAAGTCATTTGAATACAAATCGTTTGAAATATATGAAGAAGTAACAATATGATCGATCTATAGAATGATTAAGATTCACAAGTCCAACCTTATTTCGGTAACACAAATAATCGAATGAGTTTGGGATAATTGCCAAAAAGCTTTCAATTATTTGAATAACAAAATTTTCGAACCCGTGAAATTTTGTATGGCACTTTGTCGGGGAATAGTCCTTCACATATATAACTACAGAATATCTAATTTAAGCTAAGCAACTGAGAAAGAGATGATTTTCTAAGTACACAAAGATAAAACTCACTACATCACAAAATAATACACTCTCTATCCTTTACCATTCATATTGGGGGAGATAGAGGGACTAGAACCATTTGTCAGTATTTTACCATGTTCATTAACTTCAACGTCTGCACCAGCATATTCATTGGATGATACGTCACCTAAAAAAATCAATAAATATCTTATTATACCAGATTAGGCAAACGATCATGTAATAATGTAAATTGGCTCCCATTCTGAATTCTGATATTAATGTGATCGAGGAATGTTTATTGATAGTTGTGAAAATGATATCGCCAAATGAGCAACTCTCAATTCATTGCATTTTTCCTTCGGGAAAATTTACACCCTGTGATGATTTTTGAACTTCTGCTACTAAATATCTTTACTTCTTTTCAATTTTATAGTACCACGAAATATGGTAGAGTTTGCTCCAGATATCATACATCTTACATTTCAGTGAATTTGTGGTTTGTTTAGCATTCAGGTAAAGATTATTATCATGATCCTTACATTTCAGGTAGAAAATGAATATGCAATTTCTTTTAATCTTGTGTAACCAAAATGTTTCATCTATTATGAAATAAAGAAACATAGGGTGAGTTATTTATTTCCATATTGATGGAAATAAATTAGTTTATGTTCGACTGCTTCATAAACACTTGATTCATGAATTCGTTTAGCGTCCCTAATAACTTTATTGGACACCACTTTATTGGACTCAATTGTCACAGTCTTCGCTCGATTTTGCAATTTTCTTCGTTTCACACCACTTGTTATAGGCCGCATAAAAATTTTCATACACACTCTCAGTAGTTTGGAGAGATTCTTTGGCACTTGCGGCTAAATTGTTTACGCTTTATGCTGGATTTCCATGCATCCGTCATCCGACGATACGATCGTCGTTGGGATATTTTTACCAATCACAACGACGATCGGACGATTGTACTCTCCCGAACTATCCATTTTTTGGACTATTATGACGATTGTCACAGAATGAACGTAGTAAACAACTTTGTTCAGTGAGGTTCAGTGGCGGCTCGTGATAATTTTGTTCAGGGGGGCGTTGATTCAAGATAAAAAAGGACGGATTTACGGGGGGGGGGCAATGGGGGATATACCCCCTATGAGAATCGAAAGCCTCGTGTTGAAAAAAATGCGTTTCATAGTTTATTTGAAGTGATTAAATGTTGTGCACCGAATTTAATGGAAAAATAGCTATATCCGCTCTTGAAAACAGTATATAGATTTTGAATAGGTAGGTACTTAACAATATTCTATTTCTGAAAATAAAAGTCAATCCTTTTAACAATATTCTATTTCTGAAAATAAAAGTCAATCCTTTGAGTTTTGTCGCAATTTATCTGCGTTAACCTTTTCGTTGAATTCAGGAATGGCTTTAACTAAATTTTGTTCGATGGACAACATTGCGAGCGCCGACAGTCTTTCTTCCGACATCGTATTTAGAAACGACTTGATCAATTTCAAAGTGAAAGTAGAGAAGCCAATTTCAGTTTCTGCGGCTGTCATTGGCATCAAAACAAAACTTTATATATTCCACAAAACCATAGAAATACTAACAACGCAACATAGAAATACTAACAACGCACAAAACGTTGAATCCAAACCGTACGACACTATCAAATTTAAAGTACCTAATGGTCAAGTTCCCGTTTTCTTGTGTTATTTCTGGCCGCGAGTAAAATATCGATAATTCCAAATTCAGGGCTTATGAACCATATGAATTGCATTGCAGAAAATATCACCATAGAGATGATGTTTAAAAGCAAAACAATCCTAAATCTGAAATATAATGATGTCGCCGATTTCTCTCGCAAACTCGAATAAATTAAGTAGAATTTCGTTAGAAAACACCCCCTCATTGTCAGTCCTTAAATCCTCAACGCGAATTTACCACACGGAACAAAATCTCTCCATTAGACTCCATTTATTCCTCCGAAGGGCTCATCTTTCTACGCCCGAAACACAGCGCAACGGCTCGAATGGTCACTGAGAACCGCGCGTGGTTCTCACTGGAGACGCGTCCCGTTGCCATGGCAATCTGCTATATCGCTCGGGCGTTCGAGATTCAGCCCAGCACCGCAGACCAGCATATTCCGATTACGTTCGTCTTTGGCTTTATATACGCTCTGAATTGTGAAATACGGGGGTCGCTACGGCTAGGTAAAAATTTTTGAAATTTAATTATATCCTGTTCGAGGAGAAAACCACGAATAGGTAATATAGAAATTGATTGTTTTTCTATTTTCGTCATTTTTCTAGGGAGGGCGGCGCCCCGCCGCCCTCCCTCACCAGCCGCCACTGGTGAGGTTGCTAATGTCGCTGATGGTGAGAAAAGCAAAAGCACACTGAATGTTTCTTTGTAATGAAGCGACGAATATATTAATTGCCATTTCAGAAAATAAAATTTCTGCATTGCAGTCAAACATAAAGCATTGTATGCAACTCGTACATAATTAGACTTATGAACTTGCCCAAATTATTGGCCTCGCTCGCGTTGCTCGTTCTGCTATAAACTTTTGGACTCGTCCATAAAGGCCCAATTTATGTACTTGTTACATAAATAGCTATTATATCGAATATGTTTCAAACGATGTTAATTATTAGAAATTGAATATCCAAAATAGTTTTAGATATATTTAGATATCACCAAATGATGGTGAAATACTCGGCAAAAATTCTACTAAATTATTTGCTATAAAAATATCGCATACATCTCTTTTAATCTCTATTGAAATACTTATTTGGTGTGCGCTTTCCGAACCAAAATTGATGAAAAGTCTGAAATATCAACTGTTATTCATTGTAGTTGTTGAATAAAACTGACAACATTCAGTTCGATCAGAGAATAAGTAAGTATTATGTTATTTTATAATAATTCAAAACCAGGAAAGCATCAAGATTTTTCATGACATGTGAGACTTTTTTTGTGGAATTGTATCGAATAAACTAGGTATTACTCAAGAACGTCTCGTTATATTGAAAAAATATGAACCTCTTATCGTTTTCAAGTCGTCTCATAGAATTTCTGCGTGGATTTGAGTCGGCTACGCTGTAACTTTGATACCTACCTGACGAAACTTTGAATAAGTGTTGATTGGGGAATATACACCAAAATTTAGTTCAAGAAAAGGGTTCCTACGATATGGTTAAAAAAGGGTTTTCTACCCCTAGTATCTGTATTTCGAGATGAAAAGTGTTCTGATTCTAATGTTGAAAAAAATTCAAAGACTCTGTTTACGTACCAAATCACGTGCGAAATTTCAATCGGGATGAAATAACTTGAATGTCATATGATTTTTCATTGGCTGACGTATCAACCACCTCTGCGGAACGGTTGAATATTATTTGTTTCTAATAAACATCAATATTACATGCGAGCAGTTTCATCCGGGATTAAATATCTTCAGAAATCGCATTTTCGACGACTACCCCAGCCTCCCACACTCGCACCCACCGATAGTTTTGAGGCTGGCGTTAGGTTTCTTCATTTGGAATATGATTTCAATGTGCAACATTTCTCAGACGGGAAGGAATTCCTCTGAAAAAATGGGCCACCTAAAACGCTGATGTTAAGTCAGGACTTTTTGAAAGCTCGTTCATCCATCTCATAGGTAGCTCCGCATTCAGGAATACAAGGAAAAAAAAATTGATATGTTACAGAAATATTGGTGATGTTTTTGTCAATAACTCTTTAGCATTTTATATGGTTCTCGTTTACCGATCTGGAGAAAATCTGTAGTTAGAAGGAGAACGAAATTTCGAATTACTATATTTCCGGAAACGCTCGTCGAATTCTGCCCGTTAACGATCAACATCTTGACATACAATGAAAATTTCAAGTCTCAAGGTTCATTTGTTCGAGAGTTATCATGTTTACGGACAGTCGGCCGGAGGAAAAAATTAAATTTTAAGAGGGGCTTATACAGTTAGACGTTCAGTTCAAAACACGATTCGGGATTTCTCATGATAGAGACCACCGATTTACATGGGGTTTTCAGTATAATTCAATTCGAAGCGTTTTACAAGTGGGAAAGTTCATTACTTTTTTTTGTCGAAAAAAAAAACATCAACTTTTTTTTCACTCGACGAAAAAAAAAGTTATGAACTTTCCCACTTGAAGAACTTTTCAAATTGAATAATAATGAAAACCTCATATAAATCGGTGGTCTCTATCATGAGAAATCCCGAATCGCGTTTTGAACTGAACGTCGAACGGTATAGACCCCTCCTAATTTAATTTTTTTTATGTATATAATTCACAATATTCTTTCGATTATTGTTTTACCGATGTTATGATGCCGTTTGTTCCTTTTCTGTTATGTTGAGGGGGTGGCAGGGCGCATTCCTTTTCAGTTTACGTGCACGACATTAATATATATAAATAATATTCCATATGTCCGACTTTCAGTATGGATTTGACGACGGAGAGGAATGCGTCACTGTCTACCGATAGTGTTATGTTTTTACGTGCGGTTCTTTATGAACTAGAACATCATTGAATTCGAGGTAAAACTTTTATTTCATTTCTTATTATGTGTCAACTCCAACTGTTGTTTGTGTGTTTTTATAGAGCTTGAAAAAGCAACAATAAAAGTTGCGAAACGTCGCTCGAAGAGTGAATTGATGGTCTCATTGATATATTCCAATCCCACGCCAAGTGTTTTAATATTTAATTTTACCACGAAACAGTGAGCCAACCTAGTCGATTGGGCCCATTATTGGCTCAAAATTCGAAAAATACAGGCATCGACGAAATGATATAGTCCTTGTTCAAGAGGAACGAGCGGTCAAAAAGAACTATGCATATTTTATATGAAGCGAATGCTTTTTCCTCTAATTTCCAAAATACGCCAATTTTGACAAATACAATTATGAATATTTTTTCTTTTGCCTGATGGAATGTGTTTCAGGATCTGAAACGTTACATTTATATTGTTCGAATATTATTTGTTATTCCACATTGTTTAAAAAATTTCAGCTAACAAATAAGCAGTGGCGGCTTGTCCTATGAGGCAGTTGAGGCAGTGCCTCACCAGTAAATTCAAAAAAATATACGTATTAATCGAATATTCTTTTATATCATTCCATCATCACTATCATTCCTGTCACAAGTCACAATTAATTCCGCGTGTTTAACCATTCTTCATCTAAAATCTGAAAGCATTTATGCTTCAATTAACAAGAATGATTGCGCGTTCGGCAATAAATATCCCGTATCCGTTCACTTATTTCACCCCGTCCCATGTATTTTAAGCTTATACGACGAGATAATGCACTTTCTCGGCCGGATATTCGTTCAGAACTTCAGAAGTCGGCTCGGAGAAACGGTAGTAAAATTTCGGTTGTTGTCTGGCATAGGGAAAACTGCTCTGAATTCGGACGCATGAAGAATTATTATCGAATTTGATAATCATTTTTGGATACTCCGTGTCATGTGATTTGCGATATCTTCTGAAAGAAGCATTTTCATTTTCTAATCAGATTCAAATACAACCCGATTTTCAAATTTAAAGCAATGAGAATATTTCGAAAAAAAGATCGAGAAATAAGCTTAGCTACCTAGAATATTTTGAATACAGACTTTCTATCTGCTGGGGCGTTACTAGCAAAAAAGACTGATTTTTTCAAAGGAAAGATAGAAACAGATTTGGTAATGCAGCCATAATGATAATATCGCGAGCAATAATTCATAGAAAAATTTCGGAATTTTACGCAACTGACGAAGAAGAGAGTTCAATAGAATAACTCATTCATATTGTAATATACCTTAGTTAGACCTTAGACTATACAGGGTGTTTCTAAATTCATGCGAAAAAATTCAGGAGGCGATTGCTCGTGTGAAATTAAGATCGGTCATTCATGTAACCAAATTTCCTCAGCCCACCCCTTTCCGAGATATCACCCTTAAAGGTTGGAGACTGAAATTGAGTTTTCATTTTTTTTTCTCTTGAGATATTGGTTTTGGGAAAAAAATTAGGTATAGAAAATTGTTTTGATTAAAATAAGGATTTCAAGTTATAATTTTATTGCATGTAACTTCATCTCGAAACAAGCTATAATAAAAAAATCATTTTTTAAGACAAGCTTTTATAATAACAACACTCATCCGCCATTTTGAAGCCGCCATCTTGAATTCCTCAATTTTGAAAAATCGTAATTTCCGACCCAGAAAACCCCCAGATACCAATTTTGAATAGAATCGGATCATAATCACAAAACTCGTCCGCCATATTGTAGCCGCCATCTTGAATTTTTCAATTTTGACGTAGGAATCATCCTTGTCGAACCCAACAACCCCCAGATACTAATTTTGAATGGAATCGGATGATAATTACAAAACTCATCCGCCATTTTGTTTTTTTCTATAAAAAATATTTCATGATGCATTGTCACCAGAATTATGGACACCTGCCAAATTTCAAATCAATCGGACGATTAGAAGTGGGTCATATTCAACTTGCAAGATTTGATTACAGACAGACACCGGGACAGGTGAAACTAAATAAAAGCTTTTAAAAAAGGGTTTTGATATGAAATAAAGTAAGGTTTGCTAATTTCAACCCCAGGAGAATTGAAAAAGTACGCGTGGTTAGTCGGTTAGTCCTTTGCGGGTGCACGAAAATACAGAATTTCAAGTTTCTAGCTTCACTGAAATTTCAGAAAAAAAATTAATTAAGTCACCACATTTAAGTGTTATATCTCGGAAGGGGGCGGGATGAGGAAATTTTGTTGAAGAAAAGACCCATCTGAATTTCATACGAGCAATCACCTGAATTTTTTCGCATGAATCTAGAAACACCCTAAATTAGGAGAACCATTTGCAACTATGAAGTTTTGCCCCCCTGAAATTCCAAAAAAAATTTTTTATGATGTGCCTCACCACGTTGAACTATCACGAGCCGCCACTGCAAATAAGGTTCCAAAAACGCAGGAGCTATCTCTATAAATAAAATTGTAATCGCTGTTTCAGATATTGAGTGGGAAAACCCAGAAATTTCAAAATATTTCTTTTCCATATTTGCCATATGGCAAAAATAAGAATATTGATAGAGAAGAGACCCATGCAAATTATTGCAAAACTAAAATGAAGATAATCAACTCACCTATAGAAGAATTCCAGAAGTTTTTCGACGTTGTCCAATCTTCTCTCAAGGAAAGATTATACATAGAATAATCGGGATTTCCAGTAACTTCTTTTTCTATATCTAAGAATTTTGGCAATGAGTCTATCAAGTTTTGATCATCTAGTGTAGAGTATGTTTCCAAAAGCATAAGCCCTCTGCATCTAGAAAATCGAAGAATTGATAATTTATGGCGATTAACTGTGCACTTTGATCGGACTTTCATCACAAAAACAAATTTACAGTTTGAGGTACCTTGAATGCATCAGCTTACTAATTCAAATTAATGTTCATGATTGCTGTTCTCATATTGTATCGGGGCAGCTGCCTCCCCCTAGAGCTCAAAAATCCCTTAAAAACTTATGAGATAATAGCCTTATATACAAAAATCATTTCATTTTTTCTATTCTGATTGTTTTTTGCCCCCCCCCCCCTAGCTCAAAGGCTGGCGACGCCCTTGTTCTCAGGACCAAGACACGAGGGCGGCAGGCGAATGCTTGCCGAAACGTCGTTAACAACTAACCGCATAGATGATGGAAACAGCCCAAATAATCTTTCAACAATAAAAAAGACCAATTTATGTCTAGAATTAAGATCCTTCACAGCAATATTAAAAGCTACACTTCGATAAGGCATCTAATCAATCATTTTGTTGAACCGAACAATATACAGGGTGTCCCACTAGTGCCGCAGCGGACGATATACGCGTAACGGACTGCATTTTGCAAAATTTTTTGATGCAGACTTGATAGACTACAAGAAGAGCACAACCTAAAAATATTTTCGAATATACAGGGTGACCCACAAAAGAGGAATACACCCTGACTTTGTTTTTTCAAATGGAACACCCAATATTCAATACTGTTTTTCAATTCTCTGAAACTTCCTGCATGCTTCCGTATACTTTTCACATATTATTATTTGACAATTTTCGAAATATTGGCCATTTTGACAAAAAAATGATACTTGTAGGGGCTATGTTATACAATTATATTTCACGAACCCTTGCACATACCAATGTCAGTTTTATATGGATTGAAAGAAAAGACTTCGAAGTATCCTATCCAGCCATAATAAAGCATCTTCAGCATACAGAGTGTCCACAAAAGGACTATCAACATGACGAATTTCAAATCGATTTTTCTTCATTTTTTCAAATGCAATGCATATAATTTTTTTTCATCATTGTAATCACCATTCATTTTACTTCATTTTTTTTCAAATACATGATATGCATATCTTTAACGGAATAGGATTTTTTAGAGTTTTTCCTCCAAATTCACATTTACTTTCGAATTCAAAAAGCAGATTTGGTTTTTCTGTGGTTATTGGGAACTGTCAAATTATTCTATTCAAAATTAACATCATTGTAGCTTCAATTCAAATCACCATAGTTTTTACGGATTGGGTGAATACTCACACAATGATGTAAAAATTCAAAAAATACCAATGAGTTTGAATGTACAAGTTATGAATGCCTCAAAAAAACGAGTTTCAAAACTTCAGGATACAAAAAAGTGCCCGCTCTTATCCTTATACAACTTTCTTCGAAAAAATGATATTCATAAGTTTCACAGGCACGCACGCAGATCTTCAAACTCGCAAGCTCAAAGCTTGTTTGAAATTTTCGGAAGATTCGACGTTCCAATTAGACACATAGAAAATTATCAAAAATGTATTTTGAAAAATGGGTACAGAAAGCAAGTTTATGTCTTCCTCATTTCGCTATAATATGAATTGAAGCTTCAATGATGCTAATAATTTTGAGTGGAATAATTTGACAGTTCTCAATAACCACAGAAAAGCCAAATCTGCTTTTTGAATTCTAAAGTAAATGTGAATTTGGAGGAAAAACTCTAAAAAATCCTATTCCGTTAGAGATATGCATATCATGTATTTGATAAAAAATGAAGTAAAATGAATGGTGATTACAATGATAAAAAAAAATTATATTCATTGCATTTGAAAAAATGAAGAAAAATCGATTTGCAATTCGTCATGTTGATAGTCTTTTTGTGGACACTCTGTATGCTGAAGATGCTTTATTATAGCTGGGTAGGATACTTGTCTTTCAATCCATATAAAACTGTCATTGGTATGTGCAAGGGTTCGTGAAATATAATTGTATAACATAGCCCCTACAAGTATCATTTTCTTGTCAAAATGGCCAATATTTCGAAAACTGTCGAATAAAAATATGAGAAAAGTAGACGAAAGCAAGCAGGAAGTTTCAGAGAATTGAAAAACACTATTGAATATAGGGTGTCCCATTTGAAAAAACAAAGTCACCTGCTATTCCTCTTTTGTGGGCCACCCTATATATTCGAAAATATTTTTAGGATGTGCTCTTCTTGTAGTATATCAAGTCTGCATCAAAAAATTCCGCAAATCTCAGACCGTTACGCGTATATCGTCCGCTGCGGCACTAGTGGGACACCCTGTATGTATTATCACGCTCATTATTTGCGGGAGACGAAACTCACAACACCCATTATAGAAATAGGACCACATTAAGAAAAATTGGACGCAAAATACAAAATATTAGCTAATTACATTCATATCATAGAATTATAAATATGAGTGTAGTGGCTAATAAGTATGCAAAAGTGTAGTCCTCGTTCCCCTTAAATCCAGGGTCAATTGTCGCTACACGCATGCGTTGTCAT
This sequence comes from Adalia bipunctata, assembly GCA_910592335.1. Taxonomy (NCBI): domain Eukaryota; kingdom Metazoa; phylum Arthropoda; class Insecta; order Coleoptera; family Coccinellidae; genus Adalia; species Adalia bipunctata. Next base: position 33,073,502 of record OU342951.1, read on the forward strand.
ATGTTGTCATATGACCGGATATGTGACCAGACGTGTGTGAATACCGCTCCGCTGTATTTACGTGTTTTCTGTATATTTTCTTGTATATATTGTTTGAAAGTAATCAGCCACCGACTCCGGGAATAAAACCCCGGATTGATCGAGCTGTTTACTGATTCAATATCGATTTCTCCGAGATGGCTTCTACAAGTAAAGATGGTGTTTCCGATGCTCCCAAGAGTATTCCTACAAAGTGTGCTTATTGCAAAAGAGTTGTTGTCAACATTGGCGCATATGTGGATTATGCCTCAATGTATACCATTATAGTTGTGGAAATAGTTTGCAAATGCTGTGGACAAGAGATTGTATTTTCCTCGACCTCAGAAAGGATGGAGGATGACGCAAGCGTGCTGTCTGCTACCGACAGTGAAATTGAATCTACAACAAAAGTAAATAAGAATTCTTCTCAAGAAGATATACTTTGGAAGTTAATAGCCGAACTTGAAAGTAAGAATAACATCCTAATGGAAAATTCTGCTCTTTTAAAATACAAAATCGACGTATTGGTGAATGAAAATAATAAGAAAGATGCATTTATATCTGAAATGAATGAAAAATGCATAAACAAATCGTAAGTGATACATTCCACAATTCAATAATTCTCAACAGCGTACTGTAACACGTGACCCTAAGAAGAGGATGGAAGATGAGAACAGACCCATCCACATCATCATCGGGACGTCAGAATACAGTTTCATCTGTCAGTTCTATGAATAAACAAAAGGAGGGAAACGTAAATAAATCAAGAATTCCCAAAGAAAATCGTGTTGAGGAATCCACTGATATACCGAATATTAATACTAAGACTACGGAAGGATAGTATATTCTGTAACAAGGGCAGAATGAAAATCCGATACGAGTGAATCATTCCGAGGGCGAGCCTGAGGAATCACGAGTATCGGATTTTCATTCTAACCGAGTAACAGACTATACTTTCTCCACGAATGTTGAAATAAAAGAAAAAAGAATATTAACCCCTTACCGCGTACCGTGCCAAATTTGGAACATGTACTTCTCAATTTATTTTCAAACAGATGAATTGGTTCAGAACCGTAAACGCACTTTGTTCCATATTCGGCACTCTCGCTTCTCGGCGTTCGACAACTATTGCCGCCATCTGACGCGTATTTTGTGAGTAGGGTCAACTTTAGATTTCCCACCGGCTTATACCCGTTACAACGAATTATTCGCAAAGTTTGGGTGGCCAAAAAAACCTTGATTATAGGATTTTAGTGTAACTAAAAATATTCCTGATGAGGAAATTGTTCCTTATTTCGAATCCCACAAAGAAATACCTTGGACGTTTCATCTTTTTTTATTGTAAGTAATTTGTTTCCTTGTGCCATATTTGGAACAATTTTCAGTAGAGGCTAAGCGCACTCATTACCAGTATGATGAGGTCGAGGGAGTAGATATAATCGTGGAAAGCGATTGTTGCGTTAGTGAAGACGATATTCCACTCTCCAATCTATCTGTAGCAAATACAGAAAATAAGAGTAAGAAGAAAATTCATTTGAATTGATCATTTACCATTGGCTGAATTCAAAATTGGTCTAGCAGAAATTCTTACTAAACCCTACGTGACACCTAAGAAGCGCGGCAGACCAAGTTGCTCACTGCAGTCACAATTGGACAAAAGTATCCTTTCTCACAGATATCTGCCCCAGAAATATAACGTAAGACATTTTTCAGAATGACATGGGGATCAGCGGAGATGTAAATATCCGGAATGCAAAGCAGTGACATGCTTTCTGTGACAAATGCATTGTTGCATTATGTCTTAATAAGGACCGAAATTGTTTTCGACGTTTTCACCTAGAATAAAAAGCTGTAATGGCCTGTATTTCGACCTTTTCCTCTTGAATTTATTTAAAAAAGTCAAATGTTTTACTTCCGGTAACGCTAATTGTGCCATATTTGGCACATGTCATAATATCAACAGTTTCCGCAGAAAATTTGAGGCTAGAATTTTTTAGATATTTTTTATGGGTAAATACGAACCTAATACACAACATATAAAAAAATTTAGAAAAAAGAAAAATTGGCCCGGTAAGGGGTTAAGATGAATTATGACGTTTCGAAAACCGCAATAAATATGACAATCAGAGCGGCTGACATATAGATTTATTCTCTATGTTTTCAAAAGTGTTACGGAATGAATATTCTCACACACTGTGCGAGAATGAAATTCAGCCGAAATGCTTAAAAAACAAGGGTTATACTCAAGCTCGAGTTGGTTATTGGTGGTAATATATAAAGGGCGAAAACCAAGGACCAAACTGAACAAAAACCGCGGTCATAACTGGTTATTTACTTGAAATCGATAAAAGCGTAGTAGAATGAATATTACATATCAAGTGATGGAATACTGACATTCTATGGTCAAATTCGATGTTGGAAGAGCTGTTTTCTGTGGCAGTCGTGAAGAAAATAATATTAACAATTATGATACTGGCAATGAATGGAGAAAGGTTACACACAAGAAAATCAAGAAAAATCCCCGCAAACCATTGGTAGAGGGAAACTTTGGTGGAACTCCAACAGTCGAAGGAATCGTGAAGTTTAAATCACTTCATGTCACAAATCTTAAACCGACAACAAACGCTGAAGATTTAACCGCCTTCCTGTCGAAAAATTTCTCAGATGTCAAATGTGAAGCCCTCAAGTCGCGTTTTCCTGAAATATATTCTTCCTTCAAGGTACTTGTTCCGACTGACGAATTCGATAAAGTTAAAGTGGAGTCCAATTGGCCTATTAGATCCACAGTTCGAAATTTTCACCAGCGCAGGTCAATCAAAGTGGACAAATGAAACCAAATCATTTTTGTGACACCAGTGCGGTATTCATACGAATGAAAATAATTCAATTGAATATTCAGTGACTGTCAAATAAAACTAACAATTTATTCGTCTTTCCGAGTGAACAAAAACCTGACATGATCAGTGTGGTAGAACATTGGTGCGATATTGATCAAATTAATACCATGACAATTCCAGGATATACAATAGTTTCATACTTTTCCCGTCCGACACGTAAACACGGTGGCTCCGTAATTTTCGTCAAAAATTCCAAGGAATACCGTGATCCCAAAATTTCAAGATTATCAGAGGAAATGGAATGTGAATCGTGCTCAGTTGGAGTGAAATACGAAAACATGAAAACAGCTGTGATAAGTGTTTATCGACCTCGGTCAGGTAATTTGGAAAAATTTTTTGACAGAATGTCACAAATAATACAAGGTTGTCGTGAATTTTCTGACATATTTTTATGCGGTGATCTGAATGTAGATTACCTTAAAAATAATTGTAAACTTAAAGCATTACTGAATGACTTCATGATAAGTTTTGATTTGAAGGTTACTTCTTCAATTCCAACTCGAATTTTCACTGATATTTATGGTCGCACATCCACTAGTAAAGTGGATTATGTTTTAACAACTGTTAACCTGAATCAGTGTCAAACAAGCGTATTTGAAGCCAATTTGAGCGATCATTATGCATTTTATATAGAGTATGTTTTCAACTCTGTACCGATATCACAAAAATTAAAACATTATTAACATACAAAATTTAGAAGCATTAACGACGGATATTTCCAAGGCAAATTTTGACAGTATATATGCTCAAATAGATATCGATACTAGTTTTGGGGAATTTGTTACTATATAGAAGTTTTTCATTGACACATGCTGTCCGTCTAGATATCGAAAATTCTTTAAAATGGATAACACCTCAGATAAAGTCGGCCAGCCATGAGCTCAGAAAGCTCCACTGGCTCCGAGTAAATTTAGGTACAAATGACTCTCATGCGCTTTATAAAGAAGCAAAAAAGAATTATACTTCTCTACTGATGACATCCAAGTTGGCATATCATGAAAATATTCTGAATTTATCTGACAATAAAAGCAAATCGGTCTGGGGAATTGTAAATAACGAAGTTGGCCGGAAAGCCGTTTCTAATAAGTCCATCACATTGTGCTTGAATGATACACATTGTTCGGATCCCACAAGTGTTGCCAATGAATTTGGAGGATATTTCTCCGGAATAGCTCAACTCAGTCTGGAAAAAAAATATGGTGGTGGAGTACCATCACTATGTACTACGTCCAGACTGCTTAGCTCAAATTTCTTTTTTTTCACTAAAAATAAAAAATACACCGGTATCGATTAAATATCTGCTAGAATTATGAAAGCAATGTCAGAATGTGTGTCCGAACATCTTCCACACCTGATAAATGAGTCAGTTTCTTCGGGTACATTCCCAGCCTCTATTAAACATGCTACTGTCATCCCAATATACAAAAAAGGTGATGCACTCAATATAGCAAATTATCGGCCAATTTCGATTGTGAGTACTTTGTCGAAAGTAATCGGAAAGATTATTCTCGGTAGAATGACTTCGTACTTGACTCAATTCAAAATAGTGGCAAATGAACAACATGGTTTCAGAACGGGTCGATCCACTCAAACAGCTGCTGTCAGTTTCATTGAAGTTGTCTACAAGTCCCTAGATTTAGGTCTTCATGTGGCAGGAGTTTTCTTTGACCTGTCCAGGGCATTCGACTGCATTTTGTTCAAGTTCATTTTGAGCAAGATGTACAATATGGGATTTAGGGGAATATTCCTAGAGTGGATGCATAGCTACACTGCTGATAGGACTATGCAAGTGAAGGTTTACAATTGTTGGTGTTCTAAATACGGAAGAGAAATGGGGGTACCTCAAGGAGGAGTGCTGGAGGGTCTGATGTTCCTACTGTTCATCAACGACTTGCCTGACTTCGTTGAATCAGATAAGATGGTTATCTACGTTGATGACACATCTATTGTTGTCACAGCAGATAGTCCCCAAAATCTCTCTACTAAATGCGAATTTATTGCAAAAATTTCGCTGATTGGTGCAAGGAAAATGCTATCATTTGTAACTGCAGTAAAAATGAGTGCATTTGTTTCAGTCTGAGAAATGAAGATACCAGACTTATTTTCAACTATGAAGATACGACGTTGTTATCCAATAATAATGTGAAATTTCTTGGTCTATACCTTGACACAAATCTTAGATGGGGTGAACATTATTATTATTATTATTATTATTATTTATTCAAATAAGAGTAGAGGAATACACCTATAAACTCACATAAAAGTAAACTTAAATTGAACTCCTAGACCTAGAGATTAACTCAATACATATGGTTGAAAATAGCATAAAAAATCAATTCACAGAAACACCATTATCACGATAAGGTCACCCATCTGTCAAAGTTGTTCTTGAATCCATTCACTGAAGATGATTCAACGACGGTTTCAGGCAATGAGTTCCAAACGTTGAACACTCGGTTTGACAAAAACATTTGCCTCTGGGTTGTCCTGAATTTTTCCCTAGCGAGCTTAAATGCGTGGCCCCGTAAATCGTTCGTGTTCATACGGTACATGTTCGCAATATCCGGACCAAAGTGACCATGGACTGCTCTGTAGGTGAATATCAAGTCGCCTCTCGCACGTCGTTGTTCGAACGTGGGAATATCGAGCACTTTCAACCTTGCTGCATAATCAGGTCTTCTAACACCGTGGGGAATTCTGGTGCTCCATCTCTGCACGGACTCCAACCCATCCACCTCGCCTCGCAAAGAAGACCACCAAGCCGGACCAGCATACTCCATTATCGGCCGAATATAAGTTTTATGAATCATGCCCCAGGAGATAACATCAGTGTTGCGGAATGTTTTGCTGAAGAGGTAGATCATTTGTCTCGCTTTTTTTGTGACTGACGCGATGTGGTCCGACCAGCTCAAGTCCTCCGTCACAACCACACCCAGATCCAAGTGGCGAGCCACTGTGCCAAGTCTCACACCATCAATGTAATAAGAAGCCCGGGGGTTGTTCTTTGCTATGTGCATAACACAGCATTTGCTCAAGTTCAGGGGCATCATCCACTTCTGGCACCAACTGCTGAGAGCGTCGAGATCCTCTTGAATAATCCGCGAGTTAACTGAGCGGTTGTAAATCTTCATGTCGTCAGCGAAGAGTGCACACTTGGATCCAATTAACGCGGGCAAATCGGCTGTATGTAAAATGAAAAGAAGTAGGCCCAGAACCGAGCCCTGAGGGACACCACTTTTGACAGTTTCCGCGGACGCAGACAGACAATCACCAACCCGCACCCGGAATGACCTTTCCGACAAAAAAGATCCAAACCATTCCAGCAGTCTTCCCCGGACCCCCACGTGTTCCAATCTATGCAGAAGACGCCTATGAGGGACTCTGTCAAAGGCCTTCGCGAAGTCGAGATACACTACATCCACTGGAATGCCCGCATCAAGTGCCCCACTCCAGTCATCAATGCAAGTGAATTAGTGAGTGTTGACCGCCGGGGCAGAAAACCATGCTGTTCTTTGGGAATCAAGTTGTTTTTTGATGCAAACTCAAATACCTGGTCGCTGATTATCTTCTCCAGTACTTTGGAAACCGTCGACAGAAGGCTTATTGGGCGGTAATTACTAGCTGAGAGTTTGTCCCCACCCTTGAAGATAGGTGTTATCAAAGCAGATGACCAAGGCTTGGGAATAGTCGATGTCGACTATCTTTGCAAAAAATTGAATTAATCTTTTTATGCTCAAAGCCGAATAAGAGATTCACCACCCATTAATTCTGTAATCAGTGTGTATTATAGCTTAGTTTATTGCCACATATCATATTGTATATTAATGTGGGGCATTTATATCGCAGAAGCGGACCATTCGCATGATATTTCAACTTGGCCTTCTTATATCTTGCAGGCCTGTGTTTTTAGAATATAAGTTAATGACACTACCATGTATATACTACTCTGTCAAGAAAGTACGGGGAATTTTCAATTAAAACAACATTTTTACATTTAATCGTCAAAATTTATTGGGTCGCCTTCAAAATAGGCTCCATTTGCTCCAATACATCTATGCCAACGGCACTTCCAATTATCGGAACATTTTTTATAGGCGCTTTCCGGGATGGACTTTAGCTCTCGCGCCGAATTTTGTTTTATGGCTTCAATCGACTCAAAACGGGTGCCACGAAGGGGCAATTTTAGTTTTGGGAAGAGGAAAAAGTCGCAGGGAGCCAAATCCGGCGAATACGGTGGTTGAGTTTTTGGCGAGAAAGTCAGTCACAATCGTAGCTCGGTGAGAAGGCGCGTTATCGTCATGCAAAATCCATGAGTTGTTCGTCCACAAATTTGGCCGCTTCTTACGGATACGCTCACGCAAACGTTTCATAACGCCTAGGTAATACTCCTTGTTTACTGTCTGACCCTCTGGAACGAATTCGTAGTGCACCACGCCACGGATATCGAAGAAAACAATGAGCATCACCTTCATTTTCGAGCGGCTTCGGCGTGGTTTTTTCGGATTCGGCTCATTTTTTGCCACCCATTCCGATGATTGCTGGCTTGTTTGCATATCGTACTCGTAGACCCAGGTCTCATCACCAGTTAGGGCCCCCGCAGACTGCAGACTTTTTATCGGCCGATAGTTTGGTCGGCTTCTTAATTAGTATGGAGAGGAATCGCTGTAGTGTGCGCACATGCATTCCTCTCCATACTGATTAAGAAGCCGACCAAACTATCGGCCGATTAAAAAGTCTGCAGTGTGCGGGGGCCCTTATAATGCGTTTCATGAATGTAGAATCGGAATTACAGCGATCCAGCATGTCTGAAGCAACCTGTTCGCGATGACGTTTTGGAAGAAAATTCAGCTCTTTCGGTACGAGTCGTGCGGCCACCTTTCTCATGCCCAAAATCTCAATCAAAATCGTACGTGCGGACTCGTGGGATATCTTAAGATCATGTGCTATCTCTCTCAGGCTGGTACGACGGTTTTCAAGCACCCTTTCCTTAATTTTATCGACGTTATCTTCGGTCGAAGCCGTCGATGGGCGTCCGGAACGAGGCAAGTCTTCGACCACTTCACGACCGTCCTTGAAGGCTTTGTACCACTGATATGCACGAGTTTTCGATAGAGCATTATCACCAAAGGCCTTTTGCAACATTTTCAATGCATCGGCACACGAAAATTCATTTGCAACACAAAAGTTTAAACAAATTCTTTGCTCAACGTAATCACCCATAGTAAAAATCGGCACGCACTCTGACATCGACTGACTTAACCAGCTGTTGCAAACACACTAGTTGACAGATCCCGCTCAAGCTTGGCATAGTAATTAAGGACAGTGGTACCAACCTAGGAAAAAAAATTTTACCTGCCTCATTGCCCCGCCAGATTAAAATCGATAATTCCCGGTACTTTCTTGACAGAATGTATATGTTTTGATGTCTTATGTATGTTAAAGAAAATGAAAATGATTTTGTAAGAGTTTCTGATTTTCATCACTATGCTACCAGGAATTCTGGAACTCTGAATATACCGATCCATAAAACTGCAAAATTCGAAAATTCACCTTATTACCAGGGTATAAAACTATTTAATCACCTTCCTGCAGCAGTGAGATCATTGGGTATACCAGGTTTCAGAAGGACGGTGAAAGAGTTTATGTTGAAAAAGGCTTATTATAGTGTTAATGAGTACATATGTGATAGTGATCTTCAATTTTGATTCACAACATTTGTGACTTGTCCTATACATGTTATATGTCTAAAAGGATCAATAAATTTGTCTGTTTGTTTGTAGGTAGAAGAGAAGGGACATTCTCAGTGGAATAATTTGACAGTTCTCAATAACCACAGACAAGCCAAATCTGCCATTTGAATTCGAAGGTATATGTAAATTTTAGGGAAACATTTCGAAAAAGCTCTTAAAAAACCTATTCCGTCGAAAATATGCATATCATGTATTCAACAAAAAATGAAGTAAAATGAATGTTGATTACAATGAAAAATGATCGAAAGCATTGCATTTAAAAGAATTAAGAAAAATCGATTTGAAATTCGTCATGTTGATTGTCTTTTTGTGGACACTCCATAAGCTGGAAGTGCTTTATTATAGCTGGCTAGGATACTTTGAAGTCTTGTCTTTCAATCCATATAAAGCTCTTAACGGTATGTGCAAGGGTTCGTGAAATTGCATAACATAGCCTCTACAAGTATCATTTTTTTTGTCAAAATGGCCAAAATTTCGAAAACTGTTGAATAAAAATATGTGAAAAGTATACGAAAGCATGAAGGAAGTTTCAGAGAATTGAAAAACACTATTGAATATAGGGTGTCCCATTCGAAAAAACGAAGTCACCCTCTATTCCTCTTTTGTGAGCCACCCTATATATTCGAAAATATTTTAAGGTTGTGCTCTTCTTGGAGTATAACAAGTCTGCATCAAAAAATTTTGCCATACTCAGACCGTTACGCGTATATCGTCCGCTGCGGCAATAGTGGGACGCCCTGATATAGCATCGTCCGCAGTGCTTGATTCGTTTTCATATTACGATATTTTGCTATAATAAAATGACATATGTCAATGCAAAGCTATAATATACAGATATGGATAATGTAGACCGTTACGCGTATATCGTCCGCTGCGGCACCCTGTATATTTTCATCCAAGCGATATATTACGATATTTTGCTATAATAAAATGTGCTTTTGTGAATTGATGTATCACTAAAGTTGTTCGGTTTCTAGTTGAATATTTTCCACTACCATGTGTCTTTTCGAATCATTGGGGGGAACATAGTGAGTTGATAATATTCGTAAAATCCGTAGGTTAACTTCTAGTTCCCTGATGAAAGCAAAGGGATTTGCCAAAAGTTAGGGAAGTGCGATAAAAGAAGTTAAACTGATAATTTTTGACTTTTTTATCGATAACCAGTTGGTTGAAATCTACCTGGAAAGTCGATAGTTTCATTCTTATGACAATATATTTATTATTTATGTTTATGCACTTGCGCAGATCTCGATTCTTACGCAGTCCCAATTTTCATTGGCTGAATTAAATATTGTGAAATTCATATGCATAAGACATGAACTGAGGGACTCGGGATATTTTTAAGCAAAAGATTTATTATTGAATGAAATTAGGTCTTCAAAACAATTTGGACGATCTATCCGGCAATACCATGTTTAAAAATAAATTCTTTGAAGCAAAGAATTGTATTATTGAAGTTAACTATCAAGGTTAATAAAAAAAACAACCACAATGTTGAATAACAGAATGGAAATAACGAAAGATTCAGTATATTTGTAGAGTTTTTCACGTTAGAATATGGGAAAAATTATTCAGGAAACCTCATGTAAACACAAATTGTTCTCGCGAGGCAATCCAAAATCAGAAAGCTGAGTCAGATATCGAAAAAAATAAAGCGATTTATATCGCTTTCACGTATTAACTTGATGAATATTCAACAAGCCTCCACAAGGGATTTTACAGATTGTCCAGGTTTTCTGAATAGGCTGGCAATGGTAAAATCAGGTTGCAATTCTTGTTATATGATACCTCAATGGTTATGTGTATTTACTGGAATATTCATCACCTTACCTGGGATGGCTTGGTTCCTGGTAAATATCTAGTTGAAAATATTGATTATTAACCAGAAAACATCTTCTTTGCTTGAATATTGTGAAATGACCATCATCCTTTTGTGTCAGTAAATTAATGTAGTCCCTGTGTGTTATTTGGGTTTTCACTTCAATTATCTGACCACTTGGTTCATTCTTTCTTCTCACAGTATGAATGTAACTATAATGGCCTGAAATAAATGCACAAAATTATTATGTTGAATAAAATAATTAAAAAAAAAAACGAAAAATGGCTGGTTCAGCAGATTTGGTGAAATTTTAATGAATAACCCTATTTCAATTCTCTTCATATCTTCTTATTTTTTGTTGTCATAATTCGTTATTGATTGGTATGTATAAAAAACATTTGCTTCAACCTGCATATTAAGACAGTAGAAATTTTGCTTTATAAATCAACCATTTTCCTCTGTCAACTGATACAGATCTATCAGTTGCTATTCAGCAGCAGTTCGAATTTGTGGGTAATGGAAAATTGTTTGCTATACAATTTTGGAAAGTTATCGCGTCCAGCAATGATTCCCATTTGATAGGCAACATTTTATTTCATCAAGGTTCCAAAACATGTGAAGATTGATTATTTTGTAAACAATTATAAGAACTACAGCAACCGTATTGTTCTAGATTAAACTACAATAACATCGATGATGTATTTGATAGTTTTCGGTTTCTGATTAATCTTCTTGGTTTTAGAAGGATAATTTTGACAGTCAATATTTTCGATGGCGATGTCTTTAGTGGAAAGGGCAAGAATCAGAGAGCACAGGCCAGTGATTTTTGTATAATAAATTCCAAGGTAACATTGGTGAAGCCCAATATTTGTATAGAAACATAATGCCTATTACAACTTTGGACGAGAAGAAATATACAGGGTGTTTTACCATAAACTGGACAAACATATATAGCCGTGTAGATGACACCGAGAAAGTCATTTTTGCCCTATGACATATACCCCGTTTTCGACGCATAAGCGAGGTACAGGGTGTTCAATGTCAACTTTGAGCAATTCATAATGTAGTCACGTCCTTGATATGAAATTCAAACTGGAGATCACGGGAACGAGGACAAAACCAATATTGTACAAAACTTTATTTATGAGTCAACGTTTCGTCTACATTTGTAGACTTCATCAGGACTGAAAAGAGATAATCACAATGAGACAGTACACAAGCAAACATCCAGAACAACACCTACCTAAATAATTATTGTAAAGCAAGTCATATAAAGATAAAATGTAAAAAGTGTATAAAACGGAGCAAACATCAACAGAGGAAGCAAACCAACACAAAAGTCAAACAACCAAACCGCTCCACATCTTCGGAATAAACTGCGAAGCGGGTGTGTAAAATGAATGAAATAAATCAAACATACAAATTAATTTGGACAGACCAGGCAAAAAATCATTAGTCTAATTATCTAGAAACACGTTGGTCGTAAGAATTCAATAAGGAACAGTACATGACATTGAGACCTTGTGTATCAGATCGATGATTCACCGTATTGTTCATGTGTATGTACATCATTTCGCTGAGATTCGGTTTATTATAAACTTTTTCTCGATCGAGGATTCTAACTTCTTCGAAATCAAAATTGTGCTGCAATGTAAAATGATGTTCCGATAAGGCCGTTTTTTCTGTTCTGCCGATATTCTGTATTTGACAATCATATTTATGCTGCCGAATTCTATTTTTAAGTAGTTGTCTGGTCTGTCCGACATAACATTTATCACAGTCCGCACAAGATATCTTATAAGATATCTTGTGCGGACTGTGATAAATGTTATGTCGGACAGACCAGACAACTACTTAAAAATAGAATTCGGCAGCATAAATATGATTGTCAAATACAGAATATCGGCAGAACAGAAAAAACGGCCTTATCCGAACATCATTTTACATTGCAGCACAATTTTGATTTCGAAGAAGTTAGAATCCTCGATCGAGAAAAAGTTTATAATAAACGGAATCTCAGCGAAATGATGTACATACACATGAACAATACGGTGAATCATCGATCTGATACACAAGGTCTCAATGTCATGTACTGTTCCTTATTGAATTCTTACGACCAACGTGTTTCTAGATAATTAGACTAATGATTTTTTGCCTGGTCTGTCCAAATTAATTTGTATGTTTGATTTATTTCATTCATTTTACACACCCGCTTCGCAGTTTATTCCGAAGATGTGGAGCGGTTTGGTTGTTTGACTTTTGTGTTGGTTTGCTTCCTCTGTTGATGTTTGCTCCGTTTTATACACTTTTTACATTTTATCTTTATATGACTTGCTTTACAATAATTATTTAGGTAGGTGTTGTTCTGGATGTTTGCTTGTGTACTGTCTCATTGTGATTATCTCTTTTCAGTCCTGATGAAGTCTACAAATGTAGACGAAACGTTGACTCATAAATAAAGTTTTGTACAATATTGGTTTTGTCCTCGTTCCCGTGATCTCCAGTTTGGACTTTGAGCAATATTCTGATGACTGTTGTGAGTTACGCGTGATATTTGAAATAACGGTTTCTAGTAACATCTCAGTATTTTTGAGGGCTAAATTGAATTGTGGTGTAGAATTTTGCGAAAAAAAATTCAATATGGCGGAAAACCTGCAAAGTTGGAATTTTTTCTTCTCGGTTGCTAATTTGGAAAGCATAATCTCAACGTACTCAATTTTCTAAGATTTTCCGTAAAAAAATTTTCTCAAAATTCGAACTCAACTTTTTTTTTACATGTCCTCAGTGAAAAAAAAATTTCGGCCAAAATTTTTGGATTTTTTCATGGTTGAACTATTTTCAATTCTGAATACTTGGGTGAAAACAGAATGAAAAAATATCAATTGGTTTTCTTTTTGTAGCCTTCCGAAGATTACGCTCGGTGTACTTTCTAAATTTTTATTTGAGAAACTGGAGGCCGTAGGGAGGCCAAAATTGTGCTGATGGGATGCCAGAATGATCCGGATAAAAATATGAAATTATAAACCAAAAAATTTTTTTCAAAAAATTTTGGTGGGAATCGAACTCTACGAGTATGAATTGGATTAATTTTAATCCTATAAATCTCCGTTACCAGAGCAACACTAGTTAATCGAGAGTGTAGAATTCGAACCTTACCAAAGTTTTTGGGAAAAAATAAAAAAAAAATAATTTTTTTTAAATTTTTTTTCATTTTTTCGAAAAAAATTTTTTCTTGTTATAATTTCATATTTCTATCTGGGTCGTTCTGGCTGCTCAGCAGCACAATTTTGACCTTCGTACGGCCCCCAGTTTCTCAAATAAAAATTAAGAAAGTACACCTAGCGTAATCTTCGGAAGACTACAAAAAGAAAACCAATTGATATTTTTTCATTCTGATTCCACCTAAGTATTCAGAATTAAAGATTGTTCAACCATGAAAAATTCCAAAAATTTTGGGCGAAATTTTTTTTTCACTGAAGACATGTAAAAAAAAAAGTTGAGTTCGAAATTTGAAAAAAAATTTTCACCGAAAATCTTAGAAAATTGAGTATTTGAAATATCACGCATAACTTACCACAGTTCACAGAATATTGCTCAAAGTTGACATTAAGCACCCTGTATCTCGATTATGCGTCGAAAACGGGGTATATGTCATAAGGCAAAAATGACTTTCCCGATGTCAACTACACGTCTATATATGTTTGTCCAGTTTATGGTGAAACACCCTGTATGTATATTATAAGTGTATCCGCTCCAGACATAAGACCAAGAAATACTAGAAACTCAACCAAAGAAGTCAGAATTTATCATATTAGGTTATATCAACTCCAGAATAGGAAGTACGGTCATTGTTAGTGTCATGCACAGGCTTAACGAAGACATTGTGAACGACAAAGGAGAAATACTGTTAAGAATGTGTGCACAAATGAACTTCGCAAATACATTATTTCAATACAAACAGAACCTTTGGCAATGCAAAGAACCAGAACTCTTCGAATGGTTTTATTATCTCTAGCCGATGGGTTCACATGAGCCAAATTCTTGATTGAAGCAAGAGAGCTAAGGGAGCTATTGGAGTCAGAAGAGTAAACATACATGGAAGAAAACAGATTACCTTTGTTAACAGATGATGTATTTCTCCAAAACAAAATCACGATGACAGGAGATTTCTGAGGTGTACAGTCAGAAAAAGGTTAATGAAAGTATAGAGAACTTGAAAATGGATATTGGTTGAAGATTTTCTGCATAGGTGGAGAACGAACTGTATATGGAGGACAGAAGAAAATCAGCAGGTAGTGAGAAACAGAAGACACCTGAAAACTGGAAATATAATGGCAAATTTTTATAACATCCAGGAGAGTCGAACACGTACAAGATCATCATATGAATCAGAACGAAGTCTACGAAACGTTAAAGAAACCTAAAACCGAAAAGGGATTTATGATAGCAACTCACCTTTCTGCCCTCGTTTTCTCAACCTTATCTGATTAGGACATTTCGAGGTTAAGTAGTTATGAATGACCTCGAAATCTTGGTACGGAGGAAACTCTGAACTTCTTGGTAGAGGAGCTCTGACCAAAAATTTCCGTTTTTTTGAATTTTTCAGAAGTCTATCACCGGTGTCAAGTCCTACTTTTTGACATACTGAGCCTATCATTCTTCTTATTTTGCCTTCAAACCCCGTAGAATTATCAACTACGTCGAAATAAGGATGACCTATCCAGGCTGCTGCTGCCTTAGAATCCAAATCTCGGGCTAGCTCAACTCCTTCAGAACGACAGCTGTGTTCCTTGAAAAGAATGCCAAAAATTATCGATCTAACTTATCCAGACGAATAGCTGAATGAATTCACTGATAATTAACATTAAAGTAATAAAGTATAAATAGGGTGTTAGGTAGATGTTTCGAAATTTGTTCTTCATTAAACATTTACCCAATTTTGACTGAAAAATATAAATTCCAATATCGGAACAGGAAAAAAATTCAATTCAATCCACTTGTGAAAACATGTAGGTCATATAGCAATTCGATCTTAGTCGAAATATTTCATTATGAATATCAATTATTCTGCTGACTAGAGTACCGATCATTATACATCGAATTGGAATTCCGCAACTTCCTATAACCTAGCAATATTCTTACTCCTCCTTACTTCATTTTCACTTCATCATTAGTAAATAGACATATAGGATTTCAATTTCAGTAAATAAATTACCAATCGGCATGAAACAGGATTTATTATCTCGGTCATTTTTTGGAAGCCAATAAGAAATCGTAGATTACTTCATTCAAATATAAAAAAATATTATACCTAATAACGAGTACCTATTCCAGGAATTGCAAATTTTGATGGTAAAGTGAATAAATGTAACCTGTGAAAACAAAAACAATTAGATAAGGGCTGAGGCTCTTAGTTTTCGAGATACAGAAAGATTTATTGATTCTGGCGTATCCTTTGGTTCGTCAAAAGTCCTAAACAATTTTTTTCCGAATTATTATCTTAGGCCATTAAAATATTCATATTAACCAAGCACATAATATCCCGTAAACACGATAACTTTCGAAAGATAAGAGTCCTAAAATTTCCAGGGTACGTTTGAAGTAGAAAGACCTCGTTAAATGGACAAAATCGGTCCAATAATCTCGGAGTTATTTTGAAATTTCATTTTTCCATTTCAAAAGTGAACTACCGATCTATATAGTGGTAACCTGTATGACAACGATTTATAAGTGAAACTTATAAACGAAATTTGGTTTCTATCGTGATATTTATCGTTGTGGCTTGAATGTTCAACAAAGTTGCAAAAAACGTGCCAAACGTACCTAAGATACGAAAATTGGAAGATGAATTGTGCAGGTGCTACGATAAGATGCCAATAATGTATGATTTTCTCGAACACTCATTCATTCTATTTCCTTCTGCACAAGAAATTTTAGCTTTATTGGACAATTAGTTTCGGAGATTTATATTTTTTTTTCAATAATTTTGTGTCAACTTGGTAGCCATTTTATAGCTTGAAACCAAATAGTAATTAGATTTTTGTTTGGATTAGGATCAATTGAACAATGTTTGAGGTGAATATGTTTTGTTTGTCGACGTTCATGAAATACCAAATGAAAGAATTCGTATTTTGACGAAATAAGAGTATTCCTCAATCAGCTGCGGATATCCGTTTCATGAAAACAGAAAGAATCTGCAAAATCTGTTATAGTTTGTTAACCTCCGGACGCATAAGCGAGATACAGGGTGTTTAATGTCAACTTTGAGCAATATTCTGTGAACTGTGGTGAGTTATGCGTGACATTTGAAATAACGGTTACTGGTCACGTCTTAGTATTTTTAGGGCTCGATTCAATTGTGCTGTAGAATTTTGAAAAAAAAATTCAAAATGGCGGAAAACCTGCAAAGTTGGAATTTTTTTTCTCGGTTGTCAATTTGGAAAGCACTATCTCAAGGTACTAAATTTTCTAAGATTTTCCGTGAAAAAAATTTTTCAAAATTCGAACTCAACTTTTTTTTACGTGTCTTCAGTGAGAAAAAAATGTCGGCCGAAATTGTTGAAAATTTTCACGGTTGAACAATCTTTCATTTTGAATACTGTGGTGAAAACAGAATGAAAAAATATCAATTGGTTTTATTTTTGTAGCCTTCCAAAGATCACGCTCAGAGAACTTTCATAATTTTTATTCAATAAACTAGAGGCCATACGAAGGTCAAATTCAGGCTTATTAGCAGCCAGAGTGAATTGGACGGAAATATGATTATTAATAAACCAAAAAAATTTTTTTCAAAAAACTTCGGTAGGATTCGAACTCTCTACGAGTATGAATTGGGTCCATTTTAATCTAATAAATTTCCGTTACCAAAGCGACGCCATTAAATCGAATGTGGAGAGTTCGATTCCCACCAGTTTTTCGAAATTTTTTTATTTATTTATTAATTCATATTTCCTTCCGATTCACTCTGGCAGCTAATAAGCCTGAATTTGACCTTCGTATGGCCTCTAGTTTATTGAATAAATATTATGAAAGTTCTCCGAGCATGATCTTCGGAGGGCTACAAAAAAAAACTAATGGATATTTTTTCATTCTGTTTTCACCACAGTATTCAAAATGAAAGATTGTTCAACCGTGAAAAATTTCAACAATTTCGGCCGAAATTTTTTTCTCACTGAAGACATGTAAAAAAAGTTGAGTTCGAATTTTGAAAAAATTTCTGCATGGAAAATCTTAGAAAATCTAGTACCTTGAAGAAGTGCTTTCCAAATTGACAACCGAGAAAAAAAATTCCAACTTAGCAGGTTTTCCGCCATTTTGAATTTTTCAAAATTCTACACCACAATTGATTCGAGCCCTAAAAAATACTAAGACGTGACCAGTAACCGTTATTTCAAATGTCACGCATAACTCACCACAGTTCACACAATATTGCTCAAAGTTGACATTAAACACCCTGTACCTCGCTTATGCGTCGAAAACGGGGTATATGTCATGAGGCAGAAATGACTTCCTCGGTGTTGTCTACACTGCTACATATTTTTGTCCAGTTTATGGTGAAACACCCTGTAAATTGTTTGTAAGCCACGAAGAATTAATACTTGGACAGTCTTCGTATGAAAAATAATGAAATTAGTAGATATCACGACGAAATGAAAGTGTTCCACGATCAGTTACGAATATGTCTTTCTTGAATGCAAACAATAAAATGCAATACCCCATATATGCTCATATTTACCAAATTAATTCAGTGGCGGGTCGCCCTGTACAGGGTGGGCAAAATTGGTGCTATATTAACTATTATTTATTATTATTATTTGAACTGGGGTCGTTTTGGCTCGTTAAGGTGGGCGTTTAATGTAGTGTGTTTTTATTTCAAGTTGCATTTGAAAATGGTTTCACTTTGAGAACTGAAATTTTGTGGGTGAACTCAGAAAGGTTTGGAGTTCTTAATGAGATGATTGAGATTTATTTCATTTCAACAGTTCTTTTTTTTTCTTTCAAAAATAGAAGAAAATAAGTCAACTCAGGCTTCTGTTTTATTTCAAACGAAAGACCCATGAAAATAGTTCAACTTCCGATTAAAAGTGAATCTACAGATAATTTCGTTCAGAAAAACAACTTGAAATGCGGAATTGGCAGAGAATGGCCAAATTCAAAATATGGCGGGAAAAAGTTCCTGTTTTACCCACATATTCACTAATTTCATAATTCAGCTATTGTCGGATAGAGAGCGCCATAGTACATTTCATTCATAATTAGAGAGATATTCATAGAACTAATAGAGATAATGTAAGTTCTATGGAGATATTCCATAAAATGCACGGTGGCGCCTCTATCGGTCGACTTGTCCTACGCGCATCAAACGGCGACCTTAAGCCTTCCGAGAACTGCGACCGTGTAGATCTTTTGTTCCCTACCCTACTCATTCATGGAAACCCAAGGAGGTCGTCAATAGTGTTGATGAAATTGGCAACCTCCCTATAGTCTGTTCAAATATAAGAGAATGTAAACAAACAAACCAAATCGGTTTGTTTTGCGCATTACTAACATCTTATTCGTCACACGGTCTTCTCTACAATTCTTTTCACGCCCCCAAAAGACTGCCAGGATCGTACTTGAAGCTTAGAACGAAATGTCGATAGTAGGTACAGGATCTGAAGGTGATATATTGGGTGTATTAGTGTGAACTATCCTCGATCCGACCCTGAAGCCCTGAAAGCAAGTCTCTACCTGAAGGAAGCCCATCCTTCATCTGCGCGACTTTGTTTATGTCGTAGTCGCTTATATTTGAACAGAGTATAGGAGCCTTGGCCGTGACCTCATGGGTATCCAGGACCGGTTTCCCCATATGAATGGTTCTTAGTTCAGCCAGCTCTGGACACTTGCATACCATGTGTTCAACTGTTTCCGCTTCTGATCCACATAGCCTGCAAATCTCATCTGCTGACTTTCCCATGCGGTACAAATGGTATTTATACCGACAGTGTCCCGTCAGCAGTCCTACCATCACCCGAAGCTCAGCTCGTGACAGCTTTAAGAGTTTCCTGGTATAGGTAGGTGATATCGTCACGAATTTCTTGGCCTGAGTAAGTCCAGGAGCGTTTGTCCAGTAGGTTATCCTGTTTTTCAGCTCCCATTGCTGGACCGCTGCCTTGTATTGGTCTTTTCCAAGCCCACAGAACGGCTCAGGTCCAACAGGTATGCCTTGATGCAATTTTTGCCAGTTTGTCGGCTTTTTCATTTCCTTCAACACCATAGTGCCCTGGTGCCCACAATACAGGGTGTCTCAAGTTCGAGTGCCTATTAGACGTTTCTGGAGAACTAGACATATTTGAAATCTGAAAATTGGGATTATGATATTGTTCGAAATGATCTACAGAGCTAAAATATTTTCGAAGCCCAAAAACTTCCGGTTATACAGGGAGTGAAAATAAATTCGACGAAAAAATTTTTTTTCAAGTTTTCCATTCCTGGTATGATCGAATATTCAATAGTGAATACATTTCTGTTAAAACCATTGTATTACATCGAATAGTTTTCAAAATATCCAAAAAAAACTGGAAAAAATGTCAAATATTCACAGTCAGTATTATGTTCATTATTCTCATTTTAAATATCCTGAGCGTAAACCGTTTTTACAACATCGAAGAGGAAGGATGTGAAAAGGTCATGCATCTTTTGGATTTCAAAAATATCATCACAGGGTGTTTCAAATTTTGTGTTGAAAATTGTGATCTTAAATTGGCCATAACTTCTGTTTTTCAAATTAGAACCCTATTTTTTTATAATTGTGTTGGATTCTGCGGTCGAAAATAATGATAGTTTTCTCACATGATTATGCTCCTAAATTCAATAATTTCTGAGTTATTTGAGATTTTCTGGATTTATGTAGTACGTAGAGTCAAATTCTTCGAATCTGATTCATAAGGATATTCTGTGAGCATAGAAGATAAATCATCCCATTCATAATTCACAAGTGTCAGACAGGTCTTATTGTTAGTCGTTATGAAATTTTTTTATTTCATAAAATGAATCGTTGCTATTCGAATAATGAGATTTTGGATTTATTTCTTATATTGTATTTTTTCAATTGTATACGAAATACACATTCAAATGCACTTAATGATATTGTTTATTTCAAATCCATGGTGGATGACACAACATGTTGAGTATCCAATGAGAAGTATCCCCATTTTTTTTACAATTTCTGGAAAGATGTTTCAAACTTTCCAAATTTTGGAATGTAAGAGCCCCTAAAGAATACAAAAAAAGGGCAGTTGATGAAATTAGTATTTCGACTTATTTCGAAGCGAATGAGAATTCATCTTTTCAATAGGAAACACATTAAATAGATTCGCTCTCTCAGTACACCGAATTATGATTATAAATAAATTATGATAATAAAAATAAAAATACATTTCAAAACTCAAATTAACAAAATAAATGATCAGGTAAGAGTTTCAATATGGTAACCATTTTGTTCCACACACTTTCGAATACGTCTTGAAACACCTCGGTTAGTCGCTCGCTCGATTTCCTCCTCCTTTAGTGAGTGGAAAGCATCCTCCACACGCCGTTTCAAATCTTCTTTGCTTTCAATAGGAATAGGAGATTCATAGACTATGTTTTTTATTCTACCCCATAAATAAAAATCTAAGGGAGTAAGATCGGGAGATCGTGGGGGCCAAAACAGTGAAGAACGGCGTCCGATCCACCGATTACCAAACATTGCATTCAGTTCTTCAGACACCTCGTGCGAACTATGTGCCGGAGCCCCATCCAATTGATAATATGCGGTAGTCGACATTCTCAACGGCAGTTCATCCAAAAACTCAGAAACAAAATTTCTCAGGATTTCCAAAAATTTTTCTGTATTTAAATTTTCTTCATAAATGTAGTACCGCACTTTATTGTTCATCAAAAGAGCAAACACATTAAAACTGAATTTGTTCTGGGGGTTTCTCTGTCTTTTTCTATGAGGATTTTCACTTCTCCAAATGTGGCAATTCTTTCTATTAAATAGTCCTTCATTATTGAATTTTGCTTCGTCTGTCCAAATGATCTTTTTCAAAAAATTTTCATCATTTTCAAGTTTTTCTAATATTCCTCTACAAAAATTTAACCTTTTTGTGTAGTCACCTGGTTCTAATGTATGAACTTTCTCATATTTGTAGTCATGCATGTTGTGTTTTTTCAAAATTCGGTGCACTGAATTTCTGTCTAAATCGATTTCATGAGCTGCACTTCGAATAGATGCATTTTCATTCACTTCGAAATAAGTCAAAACACTAATTTCATTTTCCTCATCATCAACTACCCTTCTTTTGTATTCTTTAGGGGCTCTTACACATCCAAAACTTTGAAAGTTTGAAACATATTTTCTAAAGATCTTCTCCGTTATGGAAGGTAAATGGGGATACTTCTCGTTGAAGGCCCGGCAGGTTCTACTAATAATTCTGTCACATTCACCATGTATAAAAAATAGATCCAGAAGTTCGTAATTAGAATAACGGTTCATTTTGTTAAATCGAGAAATGAAGATAACGAATAACAATAACACCTGACACTTATGAATTATTAACAGATAATTTATCTTCTATGGGTACAGAGTGTTCCCATGGTTTCGAAAGAATATTCATTGAATTTTTTTAGATGCAATCAATTTGACTCTACGTACACCATAAATCCAGAAAATCTCAGATAACTCAGAAATTATTGAATTTAGGAGCATAATCATGTGAGAAAACTATCATTATTTTCGACCGCAGAATCCAACACAATTATAAAAAAATAGGGTTCTAATTTGAAAAACAGAAGTTATGGCCAATTTAAGATCACAATTTTCAACACAAAATTTGAAACACCCTGTGATGATATTTTTGAAATCCAAAAGATGCATGACCTTTTCACATCCTTCCTCTTCGATGTTGTAAAAACGGTTTACGCTCAGGATATTTAAAATAAGAATAATGAACATAATACTGACTGTGAATATTTGACATTTTTTCCAGTTTTTTTTGGATATTTTGAAAACTATTCGATGTATTACAATGGTTTTAACAGAAATGTATTCACTATTGAATACTCGATCATACCAGGAATGGAAAACTTGAAAAAAAATTTTTTCGTCGAATTTATTTTCACTCCCTGTATAACCGGAAGTTTTTGGGCTTCGAAAATATTTTAGCTCTGTAGATCATTTCGAACAATATCATAATCCCAATTTTCAGATTTCAAATATGTCTAGTTCTCCAGAAACGTCTAATAGGCACTCGAACTTGAGACACCCTGTAGAGTCACTTTATTGCCTCTTGCCAGTTGCTTTATAGTGTTACGGCATTCCCAGGTCAACAGAGACCCCTGGCAGTTTGATTCCAGGGATCTCAGTGAAGCCTGACTGTCCGCGATGATGTAGACATGCGCTCCCTTGAGGTTCATCTTGAGACACTCTTGAGCGCATACATAAACAGCCATTATCTCGGTCTGTAAGATAGGCTCGCTTCCCAGGGCTTTAGAGATCCTCAATTTAGGTCCATATACCCCAATGCCAGTACCCCTCTCTGTTTTAGATCCGTCGGTGAACCATATGGATGACTTTTTGTCCAGACGATTTACGAAACTTATTGCCCTAGGACGGTCGGTTATGACCGTTTCAAAGGGCGTTTCAAAATCGTAGATGGTTGGCATAACATCCGATGGTTTTGCCAGGAGATTTGAATCAAATTGATTCAAGATCCCCATATGTCCAACCCAGTTACCGGGTAGTAGCTTTCCGTTAAGGGAGATTCTTACATTAACCAAAACATATGATACATATCTGAAACGGGAAAAAAATGGCGATTATTTCAAGTCATTTCAAACTACTGTTTCCATAAGAAAAAACACAACTTTATGTTATAACTCAGCAAATAAACCTCTTGATATGATATGATATATTGTTTATCCTGATTACTCCTGGGTCTGAGGAGACCCCTCTGAATCTACAAGTTCGGAGTTCGGAGTGAGCAGTTGTGTTTCGTGTCGGCTTTGTTACTGTGTCCTTACGCCACCTTAGGCGCAGCACTGTTAATTTTTGACCCAATAGTGAAATGGTGGCCCCTACCAGGACTAGAAAATTTCTTTCCTAGCTCGCGATTAAACTCGGACTTGCCGGGTCCTAATCCACCGTCCTTACCACTGGACCAAGGGCACTCATATTAGAAAAAATCAGAGTACGCCACTGGATTGCTATCAGAAAAGGGTGAATACAGACTCTTCTGACGTGACGTGTTTACATGTGGGCCCACGTCAAAATGTTCACGTTCATATTAGGCCAATGTGAGCACTGCACGGTCCTTACGTGACGTGAAATCACGTCACGTCAGAATAGTCTGTATTCACCTTTAGTCTGAACAGATTGCGCGGTAGCTGACGCATACGTAACCTGTCTCTTTATCGATGTTTGATTCCTCTAGATATTCGATGGGAAATTTGTATTAAGCCGGACTCCCACTACTCGTGTATTTGGCAAATATTTGCCACTTGCCTATATTTGGCATGTAGTGGGAGTGGTTCACTCGGCCAATACTTGTCAATCTTGTCATTCAAATTCGAAACTTCGTCTACTTGCCAAGTACGCAAATAATTGCGTACTTACCAAATATACGAGTAGTGGGAGTCCGCCTTTAGAATCTCATATGCCTCATATGACCTTGACTAGTTGAAGGTTCAGTGGAAGAGTCCATTCTGTCATAACTCTCGTTCTCGTTTCCTTCTAACGATTGAATAACGGTTTTTTGCAGAGTATTCGAATATTCCATCTCAAGCAATAACTTTTCCTATAGATGTTTTTCCCTCCTAAGGCACTCATTTTCTTTATTCACTAGCATTTGACCATTTGTTGATACACTTTGTTTACAAGGATCACAAATCCACAATATATTAGTATTTTCGCCGAACATTTTAGTCTAGGAGTCTTTTATATATGCACATGCTGAATGCAACTTCATTTCACAAAGGAAACATTTTATAAACTTGGTGTTTACTATGAAATTATCGGAGCAACGCACACATACGAGTTCATTGTTCGCCATCTTGCCGAAATGTGTTGATAATGTTTATAATAATAATAATTGTAATATATATATATATATATGTAAAGAAACTGTATTTCTTTATTCAATAGATTTAGAGATTGTTAGGTTGATAGCATTTTGTAATTAATAAAATAATATTCTATGCTTGAGGTGTCATGCGACGCCATTACTAATTATTACTCTTTGATACAAGGAAAGCCTGTTTTGTATGCCAGCAGAACTCTCACTGCTTGTGAACAAGACTATGCACAAATTGAAAAAGAACTCCTTGCTATAACATTTGCATTCACAAAACTCCACAACTTTGTATATGGCCACCCTAATGTGATTGTTTACACAGATCATTCCCCTCTAACGTCTATAATACAAAAAGATATTAGTAAAATGAAAAATAATCCGCTCAGACGGCTGAGATTGAAAATTTTACCGTATAAGTTTGAGCTTAAGTATCTCCCAGGGAGGTCCATGGTAATTGCTGACTTATTGTCAAGGAATATTATTGCAGAAAATGTTACAGATGATGCGTCAATGAGGGATGTCGTACACACCGTAGGTGTTTTATTTGATTGTTCTAACCAGCAACTTACACATTTAAAATCCGAAACAAATTTGGATGAAACTTTAAACCAAATTATTAGGTACTACAAGAGTGGTTGGCCAAAACCTCTAAAATGTAGTGGAGATCTAGCTCATTATTTCAATATAAGAAATTCTCAGACCTGTGGAATTTTGTCATAACGACATCGAGTCCCTATTATCCCAAAAGTAATGGTCTTGCAGAAAAAGCGGTAGGGTTAGTGAAATCCATGTTAAAGAAATGTCACCATGAAAATAATGACTTAGATTTATATTTACTCAACTATAGAAATTCTCCTGTTGCAGGATTAAAATATTCACCTTCCCAACTCCTCCAAAGTAGGACTCTTAGATCAGAAATTCCTGTAAGAGATAGACTGTCTGGCACCTCATGTTATTGATGATCCACAAGTTTATGATAAAAGTAATCAAAAGACCTATTATGATCAGCACTGCAGAAAATCAGTAGAATTTAACGAGGGTGATAATGTTTTAGTACAAGACAAGTTTTCTAAGTTGTGGGAAAGAGCCTTTATTGTTAAGAAGCTTAAATTTAGGTCATATTTAGTAAAAATTAATGGCAAAATGTATAGACGCAATTCAGTGTTCATAAAAAAATATAATGCTCCTTCATCAGCAGATGCTGAATCACATTATTACAAACACAACGATTTTGATTTTGATGAAACAAATAATAATAGAAATATAGATAAGACTGCTGAAGACTCAAGTAACTCTGGTTGTTCATTGGCAATAGGATCACCTATTACAACTAGATCAGGAAGAATAGTCAAAAAACCAGAAAGATTGAATTTGTAGGCTTTTTCTCTGTATTTTTTGTTCTCAATAATTTATGTATTCTTGTGGTTGAACCACCTTTATTTTCAGATATGTATGTGATAGAATTAACTTTTATTTTCTTGTATCTAAAACTTAAGGAGGAGGATGTTAGGTTGATAGCATTTTGTAATTAATAAAATAATATTCTATGCTTGAGGTGTCATGCGACGCCATTACTAATTATTACTGACGTTCTGTTGTATGAACTAGAACTAGTTAATAAATTGTTAATATATGAAGGGTACAGGGAAAAAATCGGCCAAGTCACTTTGTTACTTTCGATCTAGAGCCATTTTTATGTTTTATATTCATTGTTGTGGGGGCATGTTTCAGACAATTGATCAACTATGAATGGGGATTGATTTGTTGATATAACAAGTTGAAACTCTAAAGTGCCAATGTCGAGTGATTTAGCCGATTATTTCCGTGTACTGCATGGTCTAAGCCCGGTTTTCCCTCTGCATATGATATTTTTGATCGTTTGCCATAGCTCACATAACCGATTTTTCCCATGTTTGATATTGTGAAAAGAAAGATCCTTCGATTGGCTATAATTTGCGCGCCTTATCTCAAATCTTGCCAATGAATGACTTAGCTGGTTTTTCCCCTGTACCCTTCATATGCTCATTTAATTATTATTGGATCCAAACAGAGATTAGGATTATAAGAGGCTTAGGATATGACAGCTATAGAGTAATAATTGATTTGACGTTCAATCGGAAAATCTAATTTTTGAAATTATAGGGGCGTTCGAGTTGACGGTCGAAATGCTCCGAGCGCACTCCACGTCTACTTCAAAGTTTTATTTCTCAAAAATAAATTCGAATTTCTGTCACAATACAATTCCTCCGTTAGGTTAGGTAAGCAATCTTTGACTCCACCGTGTTCGATTTGACAAAAGTGCTCGGGATCTCCTCTTTCTACTGTGTTCACTATTCTACTCGCTCCGCCGATCGTCAACTCAAACGCACCTAATATTATATTGTATAATTGTTCGAGAAAGATTTAGGATTTGAAGAATCGACTTCAATTGTCGTTTCTTTATATTCATAGGTAAGATTGTAAATAGTTTCAATCAATATTTTGTAATAACAATAAACTTTATCAAAAATGAGAAATTCACGTCCGTTAGGACTATCCACTAGGGACATACAATAAATGCCGTTTCATTTGGTCGCTACCGTATGAGGGGATATGTGACACTGATGACGGCAAAGAAGCCAGAAACCGGTCTGTCATTTTCCTTATTCGGTAGCGGACGTCCCGGCGATTTACTTCTTGAATTAGATCTTTGCTAGTCCATTTCTCTCATTTATTGTATGTCCCTAGTGGATAGTCCTAACGGACGTGAATTTCTCATTTTTGATTATTACACTTGCGGGATCCGAACCGTATGAACGGGCGTATTCTACTATCCACGGTGGAATGCGTGAGACTGCAAAATAAGTACTTGCGAAACACCGTAGGGTAAAATGAATGTACAGGGTGGGCAAAATTGGTGCTACATGAACTAAAACTTTTTAACCCGAGGAGATAGAGAAAAATGAATGGCACCTTATAGTCCTCTTTTTTCGAGAAACTGATAATGCCATCAACTGCATTCCTCTATCTTCTTTTGTTGCCGAGTTATAGGCCAAAATTGAAATTTGGGCGATTTCAACTTTGGTCCTTATCTCCGTTTCTGTTGATGCTAGGATGTTGAAATAAAAACATTATACAGGCACTTTTCTGATAGCAATCCAGTGGCGTACTCTGATTTTCTCTAAGAGGTTTATTTGCTGAATTATAACATGAAGTTGTGTTTTTTCTTAAGGAAACAGTAGTTTGAAATGACTTAGAAAGAATCGCCATTTTTTTTCCGTTTCAAAAATGTATCATATGTCATACATCGGCCTCAGATTCGTTAAGATATTATGAAAAATATGGAATTCAAATTATTGGGTATTTAGTAGGCTGAATCATAGAATTATGTGTCTCTACGAATGGTGTAATTATTATTTCATGGTTGGATACTTGATGGTGTCATCTCTGATCTCTGTTTGAAACAACTGTCGGTTATTAAAATTTGACATATTCGGATTTATGGTCAAAGCCCCTATAATTTCTTCGGTCTGCTCATCCTGCTTCTTTTTTGAATATTTCTTCGAACGTGGCTTCTTAAGAGAGCCAAACACAGCCAAAGTATCTGCTAAATGTTTAAAATATGTAATATTTGGTTAATGACGTTCGGGGAAGCTTTGAAAATATGAATCACTTGCTGCCCCACTATTCTCATTCGCTCAAATGAAACATTTTAACGTATCATATTTTTCGTAATTTTGGAATATCTCCATTAGGTATGCCGCCAACGATGACTTCAAATTTTAATAACTGACATACTGCGTTCGTTATTACCAATCCGGGAGAGGAGCGAGAGAAAACGGACACAGAAATATAATAAATACGGATCTCTCTCTCTCTTTCCCTCTTTCAGCCAGAGAGAGAGAGATCCGAATTATTATATTTCTGTGTCCCTTTTCTCTCGCTCCTCTCCCGGATTGGTAATACCGAATGCGCCTATAGTTGTTTCAAACAGAGATCAGAGATCACAACATCAAGTATTCAATCGTGAAATAATGATTACACCATGCGTAGAGACACATAATTCTATGATTCAGCCTACTTTATACTCAATAATTTGAATTCCATATTATACAAACCATATTTTTCATAATATCTCAACGAATCCGCGGGTGATGTATGACATATGATACATTTCTGAAACGGGAAAAAATAACGATTCTTTCTAAGTCATTTCAAACTACTGTTTCCATAAAAAAAACACAACTTTATGTTATAACTCAGCAAATAAACCTGTTAGAAAAAATCAGAGTACGCTACTGGATTGCTATCAGAAAAGTGCCTGTATAATGTTTTTATTTCAACATCCTAGCATCAACAGAAACGGAGATAATGACCAAAGTTGAAATCGCCCAAATTTCAATTTTGGCCTATAACTCGGAAACAAAAGAAGATAGAGGAATGCAGTTGATGGCATTATCAGTTTCTCGAAAAAAGAGGACTATAAGGTGCCATTCATTTTTCTCTATCTCCTCGGGTTAAAAAGTTTTAGTTCATGTAGCACCAATTTTGCCCACCCTGTACGTAGAGATCTAATTTTCGAAGGAACGTCTTGGATGAAAGGTAGACATTTGCCCGCTAGGTGGGACACTGTAGTATTACATTGTACTCAGTAGTTCCTACTAGAGAGTAATATAAGTTCTGCCGTTTCATTTGGTCGCTACCGTATGAGGGGATATGTTACACTGATGACGGCAAAGAAGCCAGAAACCGGTCTGTCATTTTCCTTCTTCGGTAGCGACACGTTCCGGCGATTTACTTCTTGAATTAGATCTTTGCTAGTCCATTTCTCTCAATAAACTTCATATTCATAGAGCAACACATTTGAAGTTATTCTAATTCCGAAGGAGTTATTGGAGAATCAGTCTTATATATACAGGGTGAGTCTTTGACTTGAACATATATTTTAACTGTAGATTCTTAAGGCCAAAATATACCTTTTTTTCATTTTCCATTTTTCCGAATTCGGCTCTGATAAAAAGATATAGCCATTTGAAAAAAAAATTGTGCTAAATGCGTGCCTGATATTATTCTCTACAAACACCTCAAAGTTCATGTTTTTCGACTGAAATTGATGTGATTATTAGATATTCTGGGTGATACATTTAGAAAATACTCGAGCACTAACCTTATTTGAATAAGAATATTACAAACACGATATTTCCTAACAAAAACGCTAAGTTTTGTCCATCATTTCTGCAATTGCAATGCCATATTTCTCACACCAAAATAAGTTCCTTCTTCGATTTTCCTGAAGATTAGTTTGTAAACACTAATAATTTGTTCATATTTTCCCCGATATTCTGGAACGATCTAATCAAAATTGGTTTCAACTAACCTATCCTAACTCCATCAACCTAAGTCATATGATTCGAGGTCAATGACCTAACCTAAGTCATCTTCTGTGATATTATATTCCACAGAACTCTACAGATGACGATGCCAGATTGTCGATTTTCTCTTCAAACAATAGTAAAGTCGGAACCAAGGGAGCGGTACGTACCCTATCGTTAACAGAAGAACTATCGCATTTATCGCAAGGGCACCAGTTTTGTTTACTTTTCGCTAAAGGCGTCTAGGCGTTGCTCTTCGGAAACGCTACAGTGACTTTATCACTGATAGAGTTTGATATTAGAGTCACTGTAGGAAACGTCAAACGAGTAGTTCTGATTCTCGCCGATATAGCGCTACGTTCTTTGCCGGCTGCGATGTAGCACGGGCCACGGCCTACTCTTCCCTTCTGATTTCTGATGCTTCTGAAGGCTGTGGAGTGGATGTAGCCGCCACGCAAGACATACAGAGTTTCTGTGTCTCTAACCTCCAACGTTAGTCAGTGACTTCGATTTATTTATTTATTAATTTACAGAAAATAAAGCAGAAAGGTGATGATTCTGTAAATGACTTAGTGAATCGATGTAATAGTAGTGTCGCTGGTGTCGAGTTATGTTGTTTTGAAAATTTTTTTGCTGAAGGACCGGTAACAATGAATTTTCAATAGAAACTGCCTATAAAATGTATAATTTCATGCTTCTTAGAATTCAATTTCATCTCCCACATTTGTGGGATTTTATTATTACATATCTCTACATCAAACTTTTTTCATCATAGAGATTTTCGTCTTGACAAAGTTGATAAACTGATAATAATTCTGACAACATTGTTAACTTTTGAGAGACCAGAAAAGAAATAATATTCGATGAGATTTAACTCAGGACAGCATTCAGATTATTCTTGAAATTCATGATTTTTTCCTCAAATTTAATCTTAGACAATTAAGAATAACTTGAGAACGACGCGTTTTATTGAAAAAACATAAGAATACTTTTATTTTCTAAACCGATTGGTTCTTTCGAAAATATGAACCGTTTATCCTTTTCAAGTGATTTGATAGTGTTTTTGCATGAATTTATGAGTCGACCACCCTGTAACTTTCAAACTAGGATAGATATTGAATAAGTTTCGATTGAGTAATATGCACCATGAATAGAGTAAAAAATCAACCAAAATTCATTTCATTTGAAATATTGGTTCCGAAGATATGAACAGGAAAGTGTTTTTTTCGTGGAATTTCGACACCCTGTATCTTCCAAACGAAACCGAATTTTGAAAAATGGTATGGGAAAAAAGTGTTTCGTTTGATGAGAGGAATCTACAGTTGAAATATATGTACAAGTCAAATACTCACCCTGTATATACAGGGTGTCCCGTAAAGACCACGTCAAACGAAAACGGAAAGTAGATCAGAATGTGCTCTACCTGATGTGAAAAAATCGTTCATATAAAAGTCTCACAGTTTTCGAGATATTTGATGTTTTATGAAAATGTTGAATTTTTACACTTAAAATGCATTGTCTCTTGTGGAAGCTACAATTGAATACTTTTCGAATCATTTTTTTTTCGCAAATATTGTTGAATGATTACTTCAATTCATGCAATGAAAACTAGCACAAAATATTATACAGGAATTCTGGAAAAAAAAATTAAAATACATGTTCTGAAAGTAGTGTTTTTTTGTACTGAATTCTATCCGACGTGGTATAAAAAAAAAGACACTAGACCTTTTCTGCATATTACGTTGAAAAGTTGCCCATTTTGTGAGGATTCCGAAAAGGTGAAATACAGGTGATAACCTTCTTCACGAAAAAAGATATTTGAATGTTTATCGAAAATGGAGCATTTCTGTGAAAAACTGATTTTGTCACCTTTTCCACAAATCCTTTCATTTTGCAGATTCTGCTGTAACATATTGAATAATTCTCTTGAAAAATGTCAGTTAGTCCTTAAATTACTTATAAAGTGAAATTATTCATTAATTGCAATTGTATAATGTAATAACGCACAGGACCTTCAACATCAACAAATCTATTGTGAAGCAACTTTATAAAAATATCAATAATAGAATAAACGAATAATCAGATACACCGCGTTCATTGATATAATATATCAACAACCGCCATGGATCCGACTCGAACTTGCCACAAATTATCATCCAGGGAACTAGCGAAAGTTCCAACCTCATCGAAGCGGGTAGAAGTCGACCTAGGTTTCGATCTTTTTAGTGATCTCATCAGGACAACATAACCCTACTACGATGAAAATTGAAGTGGAACGGAGGTCCTCTTAACAAAACTAGATGAAGTCTTTAAGGTACAGTGTACGTCAAGGCGACATCTAGTCAAGAATTAGACCAACAATTCCCTCTC
This sequence comes from Adalia bipunctata, assembly GCA_910592335.1. NCBI lineage: Eukaryota > Metazoa > Arthropoda > Insecta > Coleoptera > Coccinellidae > Adalia > Adalia bipunctata. The sequence continues at coordinate 33,105,800 of OU342951.1, forward strand.
GCAGTACTGGACGACGATAGATGGCATACCTCTCATTTGCCCCTTCAGCGAGCAGGAATGTGATTTCCACATAATTAACAACCTGCGAGCTGGGAGCGCGAGAATCGTTCGTGTTTCGCGGCGTTTCACCAAAGCACGTATCAACATAAACATAAAGTTTCGTTCCATAAGGAAAATATAATAGAATAAACGAATAATCAGATACACCGCGTTCATTGATATAATATATCAACAACCGCCATGGATCCGACTCGAACTTGCCACAAATTATCATCCAGGGAACAGCTTTGGTGAAACGCCGCGAAACACGAACGATTCTCGCGCTCCCAGCTCGCAGGTTGTTAATTATGTGGAAATCACATTCCTGCTCGCTGAAGGGGCAAATGAGAGGTATGCCATCTATCGTCGTCCAGGACTGCGAGAGGGAATTGTTGGTCTAATTCTTGACTAGATGTCGCCTTGACGTACACTGTACCTTAAAGACTTTATCTAGTTTTGTTAAGAGGACCTCCGTTCCACTTCAATTTTCATCGTAGTAGGGTTATGTTGTCCTGATGAGATCACTAAAAAGATCGAAACCTAGGTCGACTTCTACCCGCTTCGATGAGGTTGGAACTTTCGATAGTTCCCTGGATGATAATTTGTGGCAAGTTCGAGTCGGATCCATGGCGGTTGTTGATATATTATATCAATGAACGCGGTGTATCTGATTATTCGTTTATTCTATTATATTTTCCTTATGGAACGAAACTTTATGTTTAAATATCAATAATAAAAATTCAGGATTCTTATTAGAGCAAATGACCACCCCCTTCGCTAATACATGCCCTGCATCTATTGAGAAATGACCTTTTCAAACCAAACAAACTTCTCCCCGCTATTTTGGCTGCTGAAATACGAATGCGGTCCCTTAGTTTTGCATCATCTCTTACGGGATTCGAATAAATTTCATTTTTTAAAAAACCCCATTAAAAAAAATCCAGAGAATTTAAGTCTGGTGAACGGGGAGGCCACAAAATTTCACCGCCCCTTCCGATCCACCGGTGAGGATATGTTTGGTTTAAATAGTCCCTAACATGACGACTGTAGTGTGCTGGGCACCTGTCGTGTTGAAACCATAGATTACGTCGCATTTCCAGTGGTATATCTTCTGAGAGTAAGGGTACACTGTTCCTTAGAAAATTCAAATACAAGGCAAGATTCCCAATATCGATTTACGGTGAATTTATGGACTGGAATATACGATGGAAAAATATTCGGTCCGGCAGAATTGCCGCAATCAGGCAACAACTATTTGAATTTTCTAAGGAACAGTCATGTACCCTTACTCTTAGAAGATATACCACTGGAAATGCGACGTAATCTATGGTTTCAACACGACGGGTGCCAAGCACACTAGAGTCGTCATGTTAGGGAATATTTAAACCAAACATATCCTCACCGGTGGATCGGAAGGGGCGGTGAAATTTTGTGGCCTCCCCGTTCACCAGACTTAAATTCTCTGGATTTTTTTTAATGGGGTTTTTTAAAATATGAAACTTATTCGAATCCCGTAAGAGATAATGCAAAACTAAGGGACCGCATTCGTATTTCAGCAGCCAAAATAGCGGGGAGAAGTTTGTATGGTTTGAAAAGGTCATTTCTCAATAGATGCAGGGCATGTATTAGCGAAGGGGTGGTCATTTGCTCTAATAAGAATCCTGAATTTTTATTATTGATATTTTTATAAGGTTGCTTCACAATAGATTTGTTGATGTTGAAGGTCCTGTGCGTTATTACATTATACCATTGCAATTAATGAATAATTTCACTTTATAAGTAATTTAAGGACTAACTGACATTTTTCAAGAGAATTATTCAATATGTTACAGCAGAATCTGCAAAATGAAAGGATTTGTGGAAAAGGTGACAAAATCAGTTGTTCACAGAAATGCTCCATTTTCGATAAACATTCAAATATCTTTTTTCGTGAAGAAGGTTATCACTTGTATTTCACCTTTTCGGAATCCTCACAAAATGGGCAACTTTTCAACGTAATATGCAGAAAAGGTCTAGTGTCTTTTTTTTATACCACGTCAGATAGAATTCAGTACAAAAAAACACTTCCTTCAAAACATGAATTTTAAATTTTTTTTTTCAGAATCCCTGTATAATATTTTGTGCTATTTTTCATTGCATAAATTGAAGTAACCATTCCACAATATTTACGGAAAAAACTGATTCAAAAAGTATTCAATTTTAGCTTCCGCAAGAGAGAAAGCATTTTAAGTGTAAAAATTCAACATTTTCATAAAACATCAAATATCTCGAAAACTGTGAGACTTTCATATGAAAGATTTTTCCACATCAGGTAGAGCACATTCTGATCTACTTTCCGTTTTCGTTTGACGTGGTCTTTACGGGACACCCTGTATAATAGTACGGTTATTAAAAATGCTGAAAGTCTACCCTAACATCATCTACGCGATAGAGAACATCATAGAGCTGAGGAAAACAAAGTTTGCCATCCGAGCAGAGGGTCGAACCGTTTATACGGGATGGATGAGATACAGAAGAGGAGTTTTCCAGGGAGATTCGCTAAGCTCGTTATTATTCTGCATAACTCTAATACCACTAACAACTGATTTGAGGGAGAGCAAGATAGGATACAAGGCCGGACCACCAGGTAGAAGGAACCACCTGATCTCGCATCTCTTGTACATGGACGACTTGAAGCTCTACGCTCCCTCCGAGTCCGCACTACGGCAACTACTGAATATCGTTTCAGACTACACCTCAGCAATGGGAATGTCGTTCGGTTTGGACAAGTGTGCTGTTTTCATCTGCGCAGGGGAAAAGCTGAAGACGCAGGAGAAGATATTCGACTGGAAGATGGAATGACTTTTCGACACCTCGAAGACGGAGAAACGTATAAGTTTCTTGGGATGAAACAGAGGGGTGTACTGGAGACAACCCAGATAAAGGATGTCTTAACAGCCAGCTATAAAAAGAAGCTGAGGGACATTTGGAAATCGCAGCTGTCGGGAAAGAAGAAAGTATCTGCAACAAATATGCTAGCCATCCCGATTCTCACCTACTCTTTCGGGGTGGTGAACTGGACGGTGAACGAACTCCTCGATCTTGATAGGTCAACAAGAAAAACGATGAACATGAATCGTAGCCTACATCCCAACAATTCAATACAGAGGATATACCTTCCCCGAAGCCAGGGGGGTAGAGGATTGCAATGTTTGGAATATCAACACTATCAACAAACATTGGAAATGGCAATAAGGATTCTAAGAAGTGAAGATCCGCTTCTGAAATTTGTTGCTCAGCATGAAATTGCGAACCATGGAGCCTTCCTATTCCGAGCTGCGCAAAGGGCCGTGGAGAAGCTCAGCATAACCAGCGTATCGATCAATCCTGAGCTCGCTGGAGCACCGATCACTCGGGCGGACCAAAGAAGCCTAGCGAGACTGATCCGAAAGTCTCAGTAGGATAATAAATTACTCGAACATCATATGAGTAAAAACTTGCACTCCATATATTTCAGGAGTTTAAAAGACCAGGACCTGTCTGAGGAATTGTCTTTCGCCTTTCTTAAGTCCGCTAGCCTCAAGTCAGAGACGGAGGGATTTGTGATGGCGTGTCAGGATGGAGTACTAAATACGAGATGGTATAAAAAGAACATCATGAAAATGGACACCCCAACAACTTGCAGGGCTTGCCATAGGCAACAGGAAACGATTATGCACATCCTTTCCGCCTGCATAGTCTATGCTCCAATGCTCCATCAGGGTATGTAGAGAGACACAACGCGGCTCTCCGAATTCTATACTTCCATCTGAGAGCCGCGTATAAGATAGACAAAGAACCGGTGCTACCATATGTGCCTCTGGAGATTGAAGCGGTGGTCCAGAACGAAAGAGCTCGCATATGCTGGAACTATCCAGTCTCAACAACACGACAGATCAATGCTATTAAGCCAGACATACTTCTTCTGGACAAGGAGCTGAAGGAGTTATTTGTCGTGGAATTCTCCTCCCCTGCTGAAAATAATGATGTGATGAAAGAAGAACAGAGGAGGCAAAAATACAAAGATCTTATGTTCGAGCTTGGAACTTTATACCCAGGTCATAAAATTAGGATGGTCGTACTAATCATAGGATGTCTCGCTGGAATGAGAGCCAACTACGTAGATGAACTGAAGATTATCCCGGCCTGTAGACCACTGGCCGAGGTATTGGCGCACAGAACGCAAAAAGCAGTGTTGCTCGGGTCACTTCATATCATCAGGTCTCATGAACTCTAGAAGCCAATTGCAGCTCATCTCTTTTGTTAAGGGACGCTACGAGGGCAGGATGAAGAACTCCTCCATTTAAGTTTGAGGGGTTTTTAGTGAGTAACCAAACAAGATCTTGGATTCTCACACTACCGAGAGGGTTTTCCCCTCACACGGACGTAAATAAAAAAAATTAATTGTAATGATAATAACTGTTATTTATTGCAGAGCAAATGGCCATCGACCTTGGGCCCTTCAGCCAAGTATTTTCAAGACATAAATGATGAAAAACTTGATTATGCAGGCTTTCAAAATAGAAAAAAAATTTCCAATACCTTTTTTCGTATGTTTTAACAGCTCCTCCGAATGTGGGAGAAATAGTTGCTGCACCCTGTATGTGCCGTGCCGCGGGCGATTTTTTTGATCAAGATCAGGCGTTTTCTTACAACCCGAAAAATATACCTAAAATACATAAACATAATAATTGAAATTAATTAATAAAATAGATATTCATGAAAATATTTTGGGTGAAGAGAATTGAAACTATTCAACGCAATAAAAAAAACGATCGAAACTACATTACACAAAAAATATGATTTTCAGCTTTACGGAACGCTCACGGACAGACTTAAAAAGATCTCTGGAAAATTCGCCAACAGACCACATTACTGGGAAATTTTGAACAGCTTTCTACAGCAAAGAAATTTCAGTACAAGGTCTAAAGCCAAATATCCACTCTACACCATCAGAGAACACCTAGAACAACTACAAGAAACTCCGACTTAACTTTTGATACCATGCAAATAATATTATATTGTAGATTGGTGGATAAAACTGTTTTTTTTACAGTCAAATTAAAAATAATAATAATAATAATAATAATAATAATAATAACTGTTATTTATTGCAGAGCAAATGGCCATCGACCTTGGGTCCTTCAGCCAAGTTTTTCATGTACAATGCAAAAAAAAAAACTCTATTTTATAAACATATTAATCAAAGTTTGTCGTGGGTGTTTTCTCGAGGAGGTATCAAATTAAAATTATCCTAAATTCAATTACATACATAAAATACTGAATTTATTCAGATAATTTAAATATTTCCTGGCTGCAGGACTGATATGTCGATGGCCGATTGGCCTTTGGTCAATAAATAGAGTCCAATTTTTGCGTGTTACCGTTTTACAAACGGTCACAAACGGTTACGATTTTCTGATACCGTTTGTATTTTTGCGAGAGCGGTAATAGAGGGGAAGGTGTTATGACGTAGCCGTATTACGTCATCATTGTGCCCGTTGTTGAGAAATCTGTAACCTTGTTCGAATATTTCGCATGTTGCTTCAGTTAAACAAAATAATAAATGAATTGTTTTTATATCCCCTATATTTCCTAATTTTCCAAATTTTATGCTTGACTTTTCGACCGATTTTTATGCATAATTTCTAGAATTGCAGTTCTTCATAACGCTCCAACCTCACGTTATGGTCTATAGTCAATCGGTGAAGGGGTTTTTGCCAATGTAAAATTTCCGAGTCGCTTGGGAATACAAAATAATTGAACATTCCATCCAGAGGAAAAAAAAGATCTGTCTGATCAATTTTTTTTGCAGATGAAGTGAATAATAAGTATTCTGAAAATTTGAAAAAAAATTCAAAACTAGAAAATTAATATTGGAGCGAAAACCAACAAGAGAGAAATGTATTTTAGCGAGGATGCATAACCGTGTTAAGAACTTGAAATTGATGATAAGTGGGGGTAACCGCTCTGTTACCATAACCGGACTTGTAACACGGTAACACGCAAAAATTGGACTTAGCTATTATCATTATTATTTTATGATTTTCAAAAAACAATGATACGAAAGAAGTTTTCCGAATAATGGAAACCTGCCGCTTTTCATTTCCGCAGATCTGGGCCCGTATTCTCGGCAGGTGATCTTTCGGTGCGTATACGTTTTCTGTCTGTATACGCACCGATAGATCACTCGCCGAGAATGCGGGCCCTGGTGGCCCTAATGTCACGGTCAAACGACACCTTTATTTGAAAACTACTTCACGGTTCCTCTGATTCGAGTTAAAAAACTTTTGAATCGCGTATATAGCTTAGCTGTACACTGTTGTCACACATTAAAGTAAGCATTATTTCCTCTGAAATTCCCGAAGAACCTGTAAATAAGTACAGGTATCCATAAAAATCAAAACTGAGTTGAATGTTTGTTCGCTTGGTGTTCTTATGATTCCTAAATTAGATACAGGGTGGGGCAGAAGAACCTATCCGATTTCAAATCCCTTTTTCTCAGAAGAGAGAGCAGGTAGAGTAGTGGGGTAAAAACCGTTAGAAAGCTGGTTTTATGCCATTTGTCAGTAGTCAACATGCCTTGGTCTGGTGAACATCGTGCTTTTGTTATTGAGCGGTTTATCGAATGCGGCGGTTCGATAATTGCTACACAACGTGCTTTTCGAATTCATTTCTGACTCGGGCGTCATGATCCTGTTCCACATCACGCTACGATTAAAGTGTGGGTGTCAAATTTTAGACAGACGAGTTCAGCATTGAAAAAGAAGTCGCCTAGGCGTCTGGGGGCCCTACTTTTTTGAAGAAAATGGGCAAACCGTAACGGTCAACAGCGAGCGCTATTGTTTCATGCTGGAAAATTTTCTAAGACCCAAAATGGAAGAAAATGGCGTGGAAAATGTGTGGTTTCAACAGGATGGTGCAACCGCCCACACATCGCGACGATCAATGGACATTCTCAGGGAACTGTTTCCCGGTCGCCTCATTTCTCTGAGAGGTGATGTTGGCTGGCCGCCGCGCTCACCGGATCTCACTCCATGTGACTTCTTCCTTTAGAGTTACCTCAAATCGAAGGTTTACCAGCATCGACCAAGGACCCTTGTTGCTTTACGAAGGGAAATTGCTCGGGCAATTGAAGAAATTCCTGTGGAAATGACGGTGAAAGTCATGGAAAGCTACCGCGAGCGCCTAAATAAGTGTATCCGCTCCCAAGGACGACATTTGAGTGATGTGCTTTTCAAAACTTAAATTTAAAAATGGCATAAAATTTGCGATATGTTAATAAAAAAAAAATTTTGACAAGCTGAGTGGTTTTAATTTTATAACGTTTTGAATTCGGATAGGTTTTTCTGCCCCACCCTGTACTTAGTGAACTGCAGAAGGTTTTCTTGGCTCCCAAGTGTTTCGGTTCACTAAGCGCCTATGGGAAGAACCACCACTGCAAATATTTAGATATTGAAAATATAGTTTTTCCTAATATGAGCCATATCCATATTAATTACTATATGACGCTGCCCCTGGAGGCCTGATCAGAGAAGGATATCGAAATTATTTCAGTAAATCTTTCCCCGTCTTCAAAGAATGGAATGCCACGAACAGTAAATACGCGTAACGGCGGATTTGAATCACAATTCATGCGAGGTACAAATTGCATTCCCGCCAATAAGTCCGCGGCTGCCTTATTTTATGCTTAGAATTATTGAAATAATTCGCCTCATGAAAACGGATTTTTTTCCGATCAATATCTTTTTGCTGCGCATGTATTCCATGACTGTTTCGAGGGATATTTATTAGGATCTGCTTGATTGAAGATTTTCTTCACTTCATCACCTCAAAACTTTTATTGAGGTGAGGTTTGGGAAAATGGGTTATTTTGATAGGTTCTATCTACTACTCATCTTCAGAAAGACTCTGTATATACACTTATATTTGATGAAGGTTATACGTATAGTATTGTTATTTACCTCTGTTGAGTAAAACTCCTCGGCTCCCTTGGCTGCCGAAACCATATGTATAATTTGGTGATACCTGTTATCCCTCAATTCCACGTTGTTCCATTCGTTATCCCGCATGATACTCTCCCACTTTTCTTTGGAAATGAAAGCTGAAGCATCCATGGTTCCCCTGTCACAAATAATGAGACAGTTTCTTGATGAGGTTCGACCAAGTTCGAAGAATGTGTTCTCAATTTGTATCATTGTCTTCAAGAGATTTTCTTGAAAATGCACAGCTGGAAATAGATAACCAAAATATTGATGTTCTTAATGAAATACTGATAATCACACGCAATGAAGTTAATTGTACATAATGATGAACATGGTACCAAAAAAGTGATCTAAGAGGTTCGGAGATTGGACATCTAGATATACCCTGATACACCTATAATATTTGTGCATAGTTTCCTTCACACCGTAGTTATATGTTTTGAGAAGTTGAAGTCGATTGAGGGGTTCATTCGAATATTCGGTGCTGATGCTGAGGTCATTCCATATTTTTGATACATTATCGTGTCTCAGAATTCTACAGATCAACAGAAATATTTCCCTCCTAGAGCTCAAAAATCCCTTAAAAACTTTTGAAATAATAGCATAATATACGAAAATCAGTTCATTTTTTCTATTCTGATTGTTTTTTGCCCCTCCCCCTAGCTCAGAGGCTGGCGACACCCTTGAGCTGAGCTTTCCAAACGCTGCCCAGGTCAAGCCGATACGTCTGGTGATTTCAGCCGTCTGGTTATCCTTTCCTAGCTTGATGATGTGTCCCAGATATAAGTACGTACTCATTCACTCTCTCTATAGTATGACCTTTAATGGTAACCATACTAGGGAAATCTTATCTGGAAATTCAATTAAATTTCTCCTTCTTTTAGTAAACCGAAGGTTGGCGATCCAGATCATCTCAGCCAAGAATTTTGTCTTCTACGAACTGATCTGTATCCTAACCTCAATTATTAATCTCAGCGGCTCATATTTCTCACCCCTCATGACGTCCATGCCCAATGTATCTGGTCTTTCTTTCTCTGGTTGGTCATTTTTTGCACCACAGATTGAAATCGTTTCGAAATCATCGTCAAATAATTGATAAGTTCCACATATAGTATCAAACAGAGATGTTTTTTTTTCGAAGATTCGTTTCATACAGAGGACCATAATTGATTCACATTGAATGTGATTCATGATGCATCGAAAGATGTTTTGCCCTAGAACTTCTGCTAGAGACTTTTTTTCAACAATTTTCAGAGACGTCAGTCAGAAATAAAGGTACCAAATTAGTTCCTACACTGATCGTGTAAGGGAAGGGGTAAAATAGCTTATAACCACTCGGCTATCAGACATCATGATCGAAAAGAATGATATTATTTCAAATGATATTGATTAATCTAATGGTTGCTCTATTCTTGCAGATTAAGGGAGAATTCAGGGAAAAGCATAGAAATTACAAGCATATGAGTTATTAATAGCTGCTCTCATGCCGCGTTTACACGGAGGAAGCTGGATATTCACTGTTGTTCACTCACTTTCAGTAGGACACGCCTCCTCAATTTTTTGATGGTGGGAGATCTGAACTGACCTGAAAAAGTCAGTGAAATGGAATTCCACTGGAAGCCATTCCACTAACTTCAATGAACTGTCCTCGATCAACATCATGTAAAAGCAGCATAAGTGCATTCAACGAGAAAAAAAAAATAGCAAATAAATGCAATAAATCATGTAGTCTCCATAATTATTTTGAGTGGGTGACTCCCAGGTAGAATCATTCAGAAGTCCTTAGCTGGTAGTCGCGAGCTCTAGGCAAGACGGGGGAGAGAAGGTTCCATTTCAGTGAATATTTTGTAAAAATCTTTCGATCTCATTTTGTCTAGGACTGATGTTAAGATGTTAAATTTCCAGAAAATCTGAAATACCATGGTTTAGCTGTATTATTTAGCACCGTGAAATATCGGTAAAAGTACAGCAGGTGATTCATTTAATCTTATTTTTTTTACTCAGAAACGATGCATCGCAGAATGAACATTGTGAAGATAAAAGTTTGATATCCCTAAAGATCGTGTAAGGTACAAGTGGTAGTACTGAATACCGACCACCCTCTCAACCCTATTTAGGCGTGGGAGGGGTTCAATTCTTATCTTAAATGGCAACCCATATTTCTCATGGCAAAATAAAATTCAATGTAAAAAATACGAATGATAGTTTGCGATATATGACAATGTTAACTCAAGAGGAAAAGAGATAAGAGTCGTACCATCATTAACCTGTTAAGAATTGCTGAATCTATGAGCGTTTGGTCCCTTTATTTATGCGCAATCTATCGCAAATGAACAAATCTTTTGACAGAGAATTTTGACATAAATTAATCGTTGCCATTAAGGAGATGTTATACAGTTCACAAATCGCAGAGTTGACCGAAGTGACATCTTTTAGCAGTAACTCTAAAAATATTATGGACTTGGGCGGAGTAAGTGACGAAGGACCAAACTACAGGGTGTCCCACGGCCGAGTGACTATTCTGGACGTTTCTGGAGAACTGGACATATTTGAAATCCGAAAATTGGGATCATGATATTGTTGGAAATTCTCTACAGACATAAAATATTTTTGGAGCTTGAGCACTTCCAGTTATACCAGGAGTGGAAATAAATTTATTCAAAAAATATTATTTTAAATTTTTTCGTTTCTGATATGATTGAGTATTCAATGCTGAATACATTTCTGTTGAAACCATTGTATTCATTCGAATAGTTTTCAAAATATCGAAAAAGAACCTGAAAAAATGTCAAATATTCATAGTCAGTGTTATGTTCATTATTCTTATTCTGAACATCCCGAGTGTAAACCGTTCTCACAACGTAAAAGTAGAAGAATGTAGAAAGGTCATACATCTTTTGAATTTCATAAATATCATCACAGGGTGTTTCAAATTTTGTGTCGAAAACTGTAATGGAAAATTGGCCATAACTTCTGTTTCTCAAATTAGAACCCTATTCTTTTAAGATTGCGTTGGATTCTGCAAAGAAAAATAGTGAAAGCACTCTCAGATGTTCTTGCTCCTAAATTCAGTAATTCCCGAGATATTTGAGCTTTTCTGGATTCATGTTGTACGTAGAGTCAAATTCATCTTATCTTTCGCATGAGAATATTCTGTGACCATAGAAGATCAATTATCCCATTAATAATTCACAAGTGACAGTTCTTATTTTAGGCCTTAACCTAACTTCTCGATTTTACTTCAATGGTTACTATGGTTTCATAAGAATAGTCATCGAATCTGTTGGCATGAGAATATTCTGTGACCATAGAAGATAAATGATCCCATTCATAATTCACAGGAGACAGGTCTAATTATTAGTTGTTACTATGGTTTCATAAGGATATTCATCGAATATCTTCAGATTCGCTGAATTTGATTCTACGTACAACATGAATCCAAAAAATCTCAAATAACTCGGGAATTACTGAATTTAAGAGCAAGAGCATCTGAGAGTACTATCATTATTTTTCTTCGCAGAATCCAACGCAATCATAAAAAAATAGGGTTCTAATTTGAAAAACGGAAGTTACAGCCAATATTCGATCACAGTTTTCGATATTGAATTTGAAATACTCTGTGATGATATTTATGAAATTCAAAAGATGCATGACCTCTCCACATTCTTCTACTTTGAAGTTGTGAGAACGGTTTACACTCGGGATGTTCAGAATGAGAATAATGAACATAATACTGACTATGAATATTTCACATTTTTTCAGGGTTTTTTTCGATATTTTGAAAACTATTCGAATGAATACAATGGTTTCAACAGAAATGTATTTAGCATTGAATACTCAATCATATCAGAAACGAAAAAATTGGAAAAAAAATTGTTTGAACAAATTTATTTTCACTCCTGGTATAACCGGAAGTGCTCAGGCTTCAAAAATATTTTAGGTCTGTAGAGAATTTCCAACAATATCACAATCCCAATTTTCAGATTTCAAATATGTCCAGTTCTCCAGAAACGTCTAATAGGAACTCGACCGTGGGACACCCTGTAGATATCTCCTGGATGTCGTCCTTCCAAACATATGCGAATTACTGAACCTATTTATTTTTCCAAAACAGTTCATAATTTTTTTCAGCAACTCGATTCGATTATTGTTTCTGTCAGAATAATTACTTCTAGTGCTGAATTTACTATCAATTTTCAAGAGGTGATTTTATTGAATTAAGGGTGATTTGAACATCTCATAACGAATTATTCTGTTGGATAATCCCTTTAATTTGAGGGAAAATTAATTAATTGATATTCCAAGCATTTTCTATATTATTTACTAATCAAAGAAACACGAGACAGAGTTAAAAAAATTAAAGTAACGTACGTCAATGTACGAGATGATTCACCGCTGTGGCCTATTGAACGTTTCAGTAAAAATATTCATCGAACTTCCTCACTGAAACATTTTCAGACCTTGCAACTTGCGATTATATCAGAACCTATTTCAAGGGGCACATCCGGTAGATTCTTGCATCATCAGATAGCTTTTTCGATGGCAATTTCTACAATATGCCAAATCTTGGGTAAAACCTCAACGGTTAATCAGTTATTGAGATTCTTATGAAAAAAATTGCGAAAACAGGGACTCAAAACCTTTCGAATATTTTCGCAAAAGAAGTTTCTTTCAAGCAAATCAAATTCATCAAACCTATATTTTTCATTCTTTTATTCGATTCTACATCCACGTATACATTATACAAGAAGTTGAATCATAAACAAACCTTATACCTAAAATCCGGACTTTCAGAATCATCACGGAAAAACTCGATATAAGCAAAAGAGCATTCTCAAAATGAGTTAATGACTGTGACTCCCTGAAACAACAGAAAAAATAGTAATTTACGTAACAAGTCCGGAAAATAGGGTTTTTTTGGACGAAGCCGGAGGCGAGTCCTGGAAGTCTGTGAGTCTAAAAAAACTATTTTCGGGCGTGTTGCGTACAATATTTTTTCGGCAACCGTGTAGAATAACAAATCAATAAGACGGCACATTTCTTTATTATACATTTTAATTTTTCTTTGAATTAAACAGAACAGAACTGTCAGCCGTTGTTTCGTTGCTCTGGTAATGATCAAGAATGACAACAACGAAGTGAAGGCATTTCCCGGCCTAGTCCGGGAAGTACGTAATTAATTCGAATCTGTCGAATTTTAAACGATTTGCGGAAAAATAGTATGTTCACCTCGTAGGAAAAGACACATTCCTGGACTCTGTGTTCCCAAGTTTCACAATCGTCCAGGAATGTTTTCCTACCCGGTGAACAATGTACTATTTAAGAATTACATACTTCCAGAATTTTGTCTATGCGTCCAAAAAACCCTATTTTCCGGACTAGGTACGCAAATTACTATTTTCGGCAACCGTCCGGGATGTACCCACTTCCCGAACGCTTTTTCTTTGAGAAAGTACTTCCCGGACTAGCCAGGAAATGCCATCACTTCGTTGTTGTCATTCTTGATCATTACCATAGCAAAGAAATAACGGCTAAATAAGAATTAAAATGTCGTCTCATTGATTTGTTATTCTACACGGTTGCCAAAAAAGTATAACACGACATGCCAAGGAACATCTAGAGCTTCTATCGAGTGACTGAAAAAATTCAGAAGGATAAGAGCTAATTTCATTAGGTATAGAAAAGTGGTGGCACCTTCGATAATTTTTTTCAGTTATTAGAGAACACAGAAATAGTTCATTGTTTACCGGGTAGGAAAAGCGTAACATTCCTGGACGATTGTGAAAATTGCTAAGTGGAGGCGCAAGCTGAGACTTGGCAACACTGAGGCCAGGAATGTGTCTTTTCCTACGAGGTGAACATACAATTTTTTCGCAAATCGTTTAAAATTCGACAGATTCCAATTAATTATGATGAAATCGCTAATTATTTAATTCATAAATAAATGATGCTTCGGAATTCGTATTGAAATTGGTTACGTTACTATGGAAACGTACTCATATTGAAAGTTTGTACACTGTGTCCGTAAAGTATGGAACAAATTCATTTTTAGCTAAACAGGTCATTTTAAGAAATAATACTGAAACATATCAATTTCTGATGTTAATTTACCGTATTTTAAAATAATTATCTAATATACAGGGTGAATTACGTTCGAGAATTGACGTTACCGTCATTTTTTCAAATGGAACACCCCCATTTTATCCCAATTTTCGGATTACTCTAGCTGAGCTGATTCCAAAAATGTATCACATGTTGATTCTAATTGGTACAGGGTGGACAAAAATACAATAGTTTTGTGTGTGTTCATAAAGTAACGCGTAACATTCTTTATTAGGTAAATTAACAATATTATCAGAAATACTACTAATTGTCTAGCGGCAATTGGTTTAAATGTAACACCCTGTAGTTTGCTACATGTTTAGAGTAATAAAAATGAGCAGTTTCCAAACATGTCACTTTATGAGCACACCAATATTAGAATCTTGTGATACATTTTTGGAATCAGCTCAGCTAGAGAAATCTGAAAATTGAGACAAATTGGGGGTGTTCCATCCAAAAAACATGACGGTGACGTCATTACTCGAACGTAATTCACCCTGTATATTAGATTATTATTTTAAAATACGGTAAACTAACATCAAAAATCGACGTGTTTCAGGATTATTTCTTAAAATGACCTGTTTAGCTAAAAATGAATTTGTTCCATACTTTACGGACACAGTGTATATGCATATTTCGAACCAACTGTAAGGAAATATCATTAACTGTAAGGAAATGAATATTTCCTAACAGTTAGGAAATCTTGACTTTTTCTATGACCAATTTTGACTGGAATGTCAAAATTTCCTAGCGATTTGCGGAAAATATGATTTGTTTTCAGTTGGGATTGTGCTTGAATATTTCGCCTTATGACTCTTGTTAGTCTCTTTACATCTGAAAAACAATACCAGACATGATAATAATAAGCTTTTTCGAATTGGGAATCTCCCATCGAACTCTTCTGCATTTAATCGAAAATGACCGAAGAATAAACCGATCAGATCATATTTCGAGAAAAATAAATGAAAGAAAGCTGACGAAACAATCAAATAAATAAATATAAAAATCAAATATAACTAATTTATCATAAAAATTGTTCAAAATGGCCGCCTCTGCTTTGTAGACAGGCAGTGGCCCTTATGACGACTTTTCTTGTGGCCCTGGAAATGAATGCAGTGGTGGAACAGTTGCTTGGCCACCACGCTCTCCGGACTTAACACCGCTGGACTATTTTTTATGGGGATGGATGAAATAATTAATAAAGGGTATATTCCCCATAGTTCCAAACACCAGAGAAGAACTGGTTCAAAGAATAATGACTTTTGCAAACGAAATAAGAGCAGAATCTGCATTGATTTCCAGGGCCACAAGAAAAGTCGTCATAAGGGCCACTGCCTGTCTACAAAGCAAAGGCGGCCATTTTGAGCATATTTTATGATAAATTTGTAAGTTTGATCATCAAACATGATCAAAAGTACAGTACTGAGTTTTTATTTTATTTCATCAATTTTCATAAGGGTCATGTTCAAACAGCAATACCTCTCAAATTATGTAACATACAGAAATGATGTGGGTGTCGTTTTGTAGCTGATATCCTTGCGTGTTAGTTCATTGAAAAAGATTTACTTCAATGAGCTAGTTTTTGTACTGTTGAGCAGTGGCGGCTCGTCGGGTGAGGCAAGTGAGGCGGCGCCTCACCTATCATTTTCCTCACAATCTCAGAGAAATAAAAGAACAGGGAGCGAACACCAAAATATTAAAATATGCATAATATCTAATAAAAATCAGCAATAATTTTCTTCGCCGCCACTGCTCAATAGCATCCCATGAGGACGCAGAGGCGACGATGAACATCGTCTCATCCAGTTCAAATTCGAAACAGCCGTCGGAATCCGAAGGAACACGAAGGTGTCGCTATTTTTCGATCTTTGAGGCGACGATCTCATCGTCTCTATCCAGTCCAAATTCGAAGCAGCCAACCGAATCCGAGAGACGGCGAAGGAACGCGAAGGAGCGCGAAGTTGTCTCTATTATTCGGTTTTTGAGGCGACGCAACTATCGCCGATCGGACCTTTCCGTGATTCTACAGGATTCGAGGATAGGTTCACATAGATGTCGCCACTCCCCATCGGCTGATTTGTTTATGTAATCCACTTGAAACTTGCAACATCGTCTGCTCATGTTCAGTTGAGTTACAGCATTTCATATCGTTAGATATTTCGATTATTTCTTTGAATTATCTCATATTACTTTCGTTGTGGTTTAATTAAGAGTGTAATTGAGCGATAATCCTACAGCTGAGTAGTTTGAATATTGAGTTATGCATAACCCAAATAAATATTGCCCTCGAGAGGTTACAAGGAAAGCGTAATGAAAATTCTGTAAAGCAGATTTTCGAAAAATCAAAGGCACTCACAGGAATACTTTTCGACCGAGAAAAATATAATTTGAACGCAGTTGAACTATTTGAAAAAGATAAACGTTTATTTCATGAAATTCAATATTGTATCATTCACCAAATAAAAATTAGGTTCGAGAATCTGAGTGAGATTAAATTTTTAGGATTACTTGATAGGACCAAATATCAATTATTTTCATCAGAGTTTCCTTCCACGTTGATGAATTCATCAACAGGGAATTATCGTGACGTATTTGATGAGGACCGATTGAGAAATGAATTAAATATAATTTATAGAGATGAACAATTTCATAAGGAAGATATATACGGCACCCTCAAATTGATAAATAATCTTGGTATGGTTTCAGTATTTTCGGAGGTTATAGAGAAGGCATTGTTTGTCGCCATCAGCGAAGATAATGGTCAATTTTTTGAAGACATAGATAAATTTAATTCATAAATGATATTATGGCGCATTTCCGAAATTCTCATTTTTCACCTTTTATTTTTTTAAATTGAATCTACTACTGAGTACACCTCTGAGGATTTCTCAATAAAAAAGTTACTGTTATTATGCTGAATAACATTGAATAATACTGTTCTCTCTCAGTAGTTAGATATGAAAATTATGTTGTAGTCAACCACTATGTATAAAATTTTTTTTATATAATCGCCTCACCAGCTCACGAGGTCACGAGCCGCCACTGCTGTTGAGGATTTACTTAAAAAGTCAGTAAATTTTTTGACTAAATTTCTTTATGACATTTTTGAATTGAATGTTTTTAAATTGTTCTACTTTAATAAAAGGTGGTAGTATTATCTTCCAAAAAACATTTTTTCACATCTGTAGGACCTTCATGTCCAGAGAAATCGATATCATTTGAAAGAGTCAACTAAAAGAAAAAATAATATGAAATGGCGGCTATTCCAAAAATAGGGGGGTAAGCTCTCCAATGTGGGTGTTTTTGTCGATAAAATAAGGTATATTTGATGCCCTTAAATTATCGCTTAGTCATACCGAAACACACTGTATACATATTACATACTTTAATCTATCAATAAACGATGAAGTTTTCAATGAAATATGAGAAACACTCTTTTTCGGACGAGTTAATTAAAAAAATTGAATTTCCATATATTTCATGCAGCAAGACAACCGAACTAGGCGAATGATCCATTTTTCACCCAATTATAACGATCGTAAATGTGAATCAAAAAGTGGATACTCAGATTCTCATGAATTTCAAAACTTTTTAAGATAAAATAACATATTTGATTCGAAGGAGAAGTGACCTTTCATGGCTCGCTTTCATTTACTCAAGCTAGCCCTAGCCATGAAAAGTTACACTTCTCGTTATGACATAATATAATTTCTATCAATGTATTATTAATTGAGGATGATATCGAGCATGTTTGTTTGACTATTTTACTCATTTCAAAAACTGACCAATCACAGTCCAAAGAGCTCGTATTATCGCGATAATACCAACTGTCTGAATTATGATTGGTCTGACAACTTTGGTATTTTCAGCGATGGAACCACATACTAATCTGTGATTGAATAGATACCAACGGTTTGACAACTAATGAATATAAATTGTAGATGTCAACTTTACATGTTTTTCATTGCTTCTCTCGAATATGAAGTTTCTGACCTCTCATTTCGTTCGTGAAATAGTCTTATAAAATATCACACGAGATTGAATTTACCCCATAAGTCTATCTTTCATTTCCAAACTCAAATGAGTTGCAATGATTTTCGTTTGGAAATAAATCGATAGACTTATCACGGCAATTCAATCTCTTGTGATATTACTACTTAAAAGAAATTTTTTCGTGATGTACGGATATTTATAAATGCCTGGATGAAATTAGACTAAATATGCTGTGGGACGAGGCAAAAAGTTCATAATGAAGTAATACGAATACTATTGAATTCACCCGAAACGTTCCAGTTTCTTGTCTAAATTGATTCCACATATCCTCTTATTTCATATGCGTGTCGTTAGTGATTTCTTATATTTAACCCAGTTGATGATGAAATTTATTCATTCTTATCGTCATTTCGCTCAGCCGACAATAATTTCACTAATCCAGTTTACATAAAAATAACTATGGGCTTGTCGGCTCAACATCATTTTTGGGTATTTAAAATAAAACACCCTCCATGTCGGTGAGAAGGAATATTTTATTTAAGTGTTTCAGACTAAAAAATCTTCATGTCTTGTGTCAAGGCACCTATCAATAAATGAGAATCTTATCGACAAAATTGTATGAAAATGAAAGCCATTTCAATATCCTGAAAAAAAATGTTTTGTGTATTGAATATTTAGAGAAATAAAAGGTGGTTGAAATCAGAGAATTCATGTGTTTGATGTCTCATTTTGTGTTTATCTACTATTTTTTAAAGAATTAACAGAAAAAGAAAAGCATTGATTCAAACTCCAAAGATGATGGACGGGCAGTTCCTGTTATTTCTAGAAGAAATGATCGATGAACATAAAATACCAAGACAAAAATATGGATTCTTTGAATTTCTTACAATACCTTTTATTTCCCTTACCTCGACAAACTGGCAATGTGGCAATCTATACAGGGTGTTTCACCATAAACTGGACAAACATATAGCCGTGTAGATGACACCGAGAAAGTCATTTTTGCCTTATGACATATACCCCGTTTTCGACGCATAAGCGAGATACAGGGTGTTCAATGTCAACTTCGAGCAATATTCTGATAACTGTTGAGTTACGCGTGATGTTTGAAATAACGGTTTCTAGTCACATCTTAGTATTTTTGAGGGCTCAATTGAATTGTGGTGTAGAATTTCGCGAAAAAAAATTCAATATGGCCGAAAACCTGCAAAGTTGGAATTTTTTTTTCTCGGTTGCTAATTTGGAAAGCATAATCTCAACGTACTCGACTTTCTAAGATTTTCCGTAAAAAAGTTTTTAAAATTCGAACTCAACTTTTTCTTTACATGTCTTCAGTGAAAAAAAAATTTCGGCCAAAGTTTTTGGAATTTTTCATGGTTGAACTATCTTTAATTCTGAATACTTGGGTGGAAACAGAATGAAAAAATATCAATTGGTTTTCTTTTTGTAGCCTTCCGAAGATTACGCTCGGTGTACTTTCTTAATTTTTATTTGAGAAACAGGAGGCCGTACGGAGGTCAAAATTGTGCTGATGGGCTGCCAGAATGATCTGGATAAAATGAAAATGATATGATATGAAATTATAAACCAAAAAAATTTTTTCAAAAAATTTTGGTAGGAATCGAACTCTACGAGTATGAATTGGATTAATTCTAATCCTATAAATCTCCGTTACCAAAGCAACACTAGTTAATTGAGAGTGTAGGGTTCGAACCTTACCAAAGTTTTTCGGAAAAAATAAAAAATGAATAATTTTTTTCTTCAATTTTTTTAAATTTTTTGGAAAAAAATTTTTTTTTGTTATAATTTCATATTTCTATCTGGGTCATTCTGGCAGGCCAGCAGCACAATTTTAACCCTCGTACGGCCTCCAGTTTCTCAAATAAAAATTAAGAAAGTACACCTAGCGTAATCTTCGGAAGGCCACAAAAAGAAATCCAATTGATATTTTTTCATTATCTTCCCACCCAAGTATTCAGAATCGAAGATAGTTAACCATGGAAAATTCCAAAAATTTTGGCCGAAATTTTTTTTTCCACTGAAGACATGTAAAAAAAAAAGTTGAGTTCGAATTTTGAAAAAATTTTTTCACGGAAAATCTATGAAAATCGAGTACGTTGAGATTATGCTTTCCAAATTGGCAACCGAGAAAAAAAAATTCCGACTTTGCAGGTTTTCCGCCATTTTGACACCACAATTCAATTGAGCCCTCAAAAATACTAAGATGTGACCAGGAACCGTTATTTCAAATATCACGCATAACTCACCACAGTTCACAGAATATTGCTCAAAGTTGACATTGAGCACCCTGTATCTCGATTATGCGTCGAAAACGGGTTATATGTCATACGGCAAAAATGACTTTCTCTGTGTCAACTACACGGCTATATATGTTTGTCCAGTTTATCGTGAAACACCCTGTATATATAAAACATATTAAATTATTGATAATATTTTTTGTATAGAAAAATTTTTGTACCTAAATCTTATTTCTCTATTTCAGTATCGTAATGAGTTCATTACAGTACTAAAAACAATGATGTAATGAACTCATTACAGCATTGTTTTCAGTTATATTTCAGTTTCGTGGTTGTCAACAATGACTTCCGATCCTATCAATGTTCAACACACGTCAATTTGGAAATGTCAATTCTCGTAACAGTATCCATTTGCCCAAGATACAGGGTGGGGCAGAAGAACCTATCCGATTTCAAATCCCTTTTTCTCAGAAGAGAGAGCAGGTAGAGTAGTGGGGTAAAAACCGTTAGAAAGCTGGTTTTATGCCATTTGTCAGTAGTCAACATGCCTTGGTCTGGTGAACATCGTGCTTTTGTTATTGAGCGGTTTATCGAATGCGGCGGTTCGATAATTGCTACACAACGTGCTTTTCGAATTCATTTCGGACTCGGGCGTCATGATCCTGTTCCACATCACGCTACGATTAAAGTGTGGGTGTCAAATTTTAGACAGACGAGTTCAGCATTGAAAAAGAAGTCGCCTGGACGTCCCAGGACAGCAACAGGTCCTGAAAACGTGGCCAATGTGAGAGCCGCGATTGAACGTTCCCCGCGTCGTTCGGCGCGAAAACATTCGCTCGCTTTGGGGATTTCCAACCGCAGTATTCGGCGAATTTTGCACCGGGACCTCAAAATGTATCCCTACAAAATGGTTGTTGCACAGAAATTAAGTGAAAGGGATTTTGAAACCCGTACGAACCTGTGTCGCGATCTCCGAGAACTGCCAAACGACGATGTTGTGCTCTTCACGGACGAAGCCCATTTTCACCTTTGTGGCGCCGTAAACAGGCAGAATTTTCGATATTGGAGTGACGAAAATCCTCGGGAAATCCATCAGGAACCCCTCCATAGCCCAAAAGTGACTGTGTGGTGTGCTCTTTCCCGCCTAGGCGTCTGGGGGCCCTACTTTTTTGAAGAAAATGGGCAAACCGTAACGGTCAACAGCGAGCGCTATTGTTTCATGCTGGAAAATTTTCTAAGACCCAAAATGGAAGAAAATGGCGTGGAAAATGTGTGGTTTCAACAGGATGGTGCAACCGCCCACACATCGCGACGATCAATGGACATTCTCAGGGAACTGTTTCCCGGTCGCCTCATTTCTCTGAGAGGTGATGTTGGCTGGCCGCCGCGCTCACCGGATCTCACTCCATGTGACTTCTTCCTTTGGGGTTACCTCAAATCGAAGGTTTACCAGCATCGACCAAGGACCCTTCTTGCTTTACGAAGGGAAATTGCTCGGGCAATTGAAGAAATTCCTGTGGAAATGACGGTGAAAGTCATGGAAAGCTACCGCGAGCGCCTAAATAAGTGTATCCGCTCCCAAGGACGACATTTGAGTGATGTGCTTTTCAAAACTTAAATTTAAAAATGGCATAAAATTTGCGATATGTTAATAAAAAAAAATTTTTGACAAGCTGAGTGGTTTTAATTTTATAACGTTTTGAAATCGGATAGGTTTTTCTGCCCCACCCTGTACAATACAAAAGTCACTAGGATGTATAATCTGTATTTTTCATTGAATTTCAACAGTATTTCACGGAATTTGACTGAAATAGAGAAAATATCGCCTCATACTCGTTGCAGAATGCAATAATTCCAACACCCATGCGTTCGAAAACCAGCGACGAAGGAGCGCATTCGTATTTTAGCCCGGGAGCCAGTGACATTTTTTAGTCAGTCATTTTAACCCTGGCCATAATTTGTATATAGCTTGATTTGGTCGTTTTCTTAGCCAAAGTGACCGTCAGCTGGCTCAACAGTGGTGGGTTCGCCAACGGGAGCAACGAAAACATGTAAAAAAAATATTGAGTTTCAGTCATTTTAACCCTGCTGAAATTCACAGAGATGGTAGTTTGTATAATTATTCGAATAAAAAAAAATCGTCCGCTGGCTGTACGTTGGTGGAAAACCCGTCCGCTGGACATGGAAACTTGTAAAAAAAAATTTGAGTTTCAGTCATTTCAACCCTGCTGAAATTTACAGTGATGGTAGTTTGTATAATTATTCGAATAAAAAAAATCGTCCGCTGGCTGTACGTTGGTGGAAACCCCGTCCGCTGGACATGAAAACGTCCGCTGGACATGGAACTTTTGAAAAAAATTTGAGTTTCAGTCATTTTAACCCTGCTGAAATTCACAGAGATGGTAGTTTGTATAATTATTCCAATAAAAAAAATCGTCCGCTGGCAGTACGTTGGTGGAAAACCCGTCCGCTGGACATGAAAACTTGTAAAAAAAATTTTGAGTTTCAGTCATTTTAACCCTGCTGAAATTTACAGAGATGGTAGTTTATATAATTATTCGAATGAAAAAAATCGTCCGCTGGCAGTACGTTGGTGGAAAACCCGTCCGCTGGACATGAAAACTTGTAAAAAAAATTTTGAGTTTCAGTCATTTTAACCCTGCCGAAATTTACAGAGATGGTAGTTTATATAATTATTCCAATAAAAAAAATCGTCCGCTGGCAGTACGTTGGTGGAAAACCCGTCCGCTGGACATGAAAACTTGTAAAAAAAAATTTTGAGTTTCAGTCATTTTAACCCTACTGAAATTTACAGAGATGGTAGTTTATATAATTATTCGAATAAAAAAGTCGTCCTCTGGTTGTACGTTGGTGGAAAACCCGTCCGCTGGACATGAAAACTTGTGAAAAAAAATTTTAGTTTCAGTCATTTTAACCCTGCTAAAATTTACAAAGATGGTAGTTCATACAATTATTCGAACAAAAAAATGGTCCGCTGGCTGTACGTTGGTGGAAAACGAGTTTTCATGTCCAGCGGACGGGTTTTCCACCAACGTACAGCCAGCGGACGATTTTTTTTTATTCGAATAATTATATAAACTACCATTTCTATAAATTTCAGCAGGGTTAGAATGACTGAAACTCAATATTTTTTTTACGTGTTTTCGTTGCTCCCGTTGGCAAACCCACCACTGGTGCGACAGCTGACGGTCACTATGCTATAAGACAAATACAAATTTAGCTTAATACAAATTATGGCCAGGGTTAAAATTGGTCACCAAAAACTATCACTGGCTCCCGGGCTATTTGAATAGGAGCCCATTCCGCAACTAGTTTTAGAATATTATACTGTTTTATCTGCGAATGATATCGCAGGATCCATCGAGCACATGGGTGTGAAATTCACAAAAATTTTCGAATGCCAAAATTTTAAAATATTTCCCTAGAAATATTTCAGTTTATTATAACATACTACTTCTCACCAAGGTTTCACCGATTATATTTTAGGTATGTATATTGCGAATTAATAACCACCAATATTATTTTGTCAAACATCTCGAAAAATTTTCGACGCCTATGAACCTCTTTCCAGCACTTGAATGCAGTGATTTTTCAATCAATTCATATATTTATTTACTTTTGCGGATATTTCACTGTGGATTGGAAAACTATTGTAAGTTCTCATGGATTTTACCCTCTTGCATTTCAACTCCCTGTATTCCCCCTTTGATATTATTCCTAACCAAAATGTGAAAAAACATCATTCGTTCGAATTTAGATTGGCTTTCATAATTCAAATCTGAAAATGAATTCTTTCTCCTCCCACCCAATGGAAACTTTAGTATTGATATGTTATAGTTATACCATTGTTTAAACAATGGTTTATGGTTTAATGACAATATCCCGGATTACATGATTTTTGCATTCATTTTCTTTTCGTTGACTGGACCATCGTTTTGTCAATTTGAGTTGCTCCTGGGCTATCAAGCACAATCGCCATTTTTTGGAAAGTGCGTAAATCACAGGAACAACTCAAGAAGCCATCCTTCATTGAACCGATGAACGAATTAGCGCACTAAAAGTGCATTTCATTTGAAACAATTCAGGGGCAAATTACTAGGTGCATGAAACACCAAGAAGAAAACGACTAGTTATAGAATTGGAGTTTTATGTTGATGCAATGATGGATGTTACTTTGAATTTTGAACTCCAAAATTTTCATACATTTTTTATATTTATTTTTTCATCGATCCTATTCTTTAGCAGTTAAATTTGATGTTAGGCTAAAATATCCGAGCTTTCAACTTTTCACTTCAATTTTTCCTACATACCATAACCTTTATATTCCGAAGGTCTGTCCAATTTGAGTTTATGTCGGTATTCCAGGGCTGTACAGAATAACATGATACAAAAGTTGAAGAAAACTAAAAAAGTATCGAACTGAATATGTATTCATTCCAGTTAGCCGATACGTCAAAAAAATCTCAGGGACCAGTTTCAATTGGTTTTTTTCCCATAAAAACAAAATATCTCACAGAAAAAATGTTATGCAATCAAATGAAATGGATGAAAAAACTTTTCGGGACACGTCAGTGTTAGTTTCGATCAGATATTTAGAATATTAATGTTATGCTCATCCCTGTCGATTCCAATTCGAATGTTATTTTGTATAATTGTTTCCTCGAAATTGTCGGAGTTACACGTAAGTTTCGAGAGTGAAATATCAATAACTAATTGTAGCAAAATAGTTATCTTCGTGGAAAGAATTTCAGGAACTTTCGAATGATAAATCACCTAACTTGCCAATTTGAAATACATTAATTTCCAGAAAGTGTCTACTGCATCGAAATATTTCTTCCTTGCCACAAAAGTCGAAATATATTAGCATTTTCTACGAAATCGTTCAGTTTGCCTGTAAAAAATTACAGTGCGTAACGCACTACTTCTTAATAGATTAGTAGAGCAAAGACACACGATTTCGGCTATGTACGCCATCATCAGGCTGGCTGGAATACAAAAGGTGTTAATAAACAATTTTACGATTCTTGTGGATAACTGTCATGTTCGAGATCGTTTACACTCACTCGTCGTTAATTAGAGCTGAGTATACACGTCTCACACATCTATCGACTCTCAAAAGTGATAAAATAAAGAACAGAAAATAAACTGTCTTGAAATTTGAATATCTGAATAAACTTTTGAATTCATTTCTCTCCGACTCTCTAGAGTCTAGAGTCTAGACTACTTTGAATTAAATGTCAACTTTAGGGGTTAGCTTCTATCTGTCTGTCAGGTTGTGATGTTATGTCAACTTTTCTTCTTCCATTATCATGGTCTGGACTGATACTTGTACAGTGCAGGTTCTTAAAAATGTTTTTACCTGGTAATGTCTCAGAACTGTGCCAAAGCATTGTGCTTTGTGCTCGTGAGCACTGTGCTCCCAAGCACTTCTCGAAAGCAGTGCTTAGTAATTGGAGTGCTTCGGCCAAAGGCTTAGTAATCCCAAAAGTGCTTCGGAGCACTTTTGCGGATTATTCTATAATCTATACTATACTAAAATGGTAACTGGGTGGACCGGCCCGTGAGAATCTGTCCAAAAGTGGGTCCAGAAGAATCTTAAAATCGCAGCTGCGATACCGTGAGGAAATTTTTATACGGTCGAAAAGAGGAATAATCGATTTATACGTGGGTGAAATTTTGATTCTCTAGGCGAAGTAGAAGTATTTTAAAAAAATTTGCGAAAATCGCGAAAAAATCCGACAAAAAGGGTCATTTTAAACTCGATAAAACTTTTTCCACAGATATCCTGACCGTGATGTAAATATACGGGTCGAAAGAGGAAAAGTCAATGCAAAATAGCTTGGAATTCATTTTTTCCAAAATTTCCCCATTTCTTCAGGAAACTTGATCAAACTTTGACATTTCGCCTATAAAATCACCCGAGTTCTACCGATGAGGATAACTACTTAAGGTCGCCGTTTGAAGCTCGTAGGAAATGTCGACCTATAGAGGCGCCACCGTGCATTTTACGGAATATCTACATAGAACTTACATTATCTCTATGATTTTTATGAATATCTCTCTAATTATGCATGAAATGTACAAGGCGATCTCTATCCGAAACTCGCTGAACTATGAAATTAGTGCAAATGTGGGTAAAGCAGGAAGTTTTTCCCGCTAAAATTTGAATTTGGCCATTCTCTGCCGATTCCGTATTTCAAGTTGTTTTTCTGAATGAAATTATTTGTAGATTCACTTTTAATCGGAATTCGAACTATTTTCATGGGTCTTTCGTTTGAAATAAAAAAGAAGCATGAGTTGGCTCATTTTCTTCTATTTTTCAAAGAAAAAAAAATGAACTGTTGAAATTCAATTAATTTCAATTATCTCATTAAGGACTCCAATCCTTTCTGAGTTTACCCCCAAAATTTCAGTTCTCAAAGTGAAACCATTTTCAAATGCAACTTGAAATAAAAACACACTACACTGAACGCCCACCTTAAGAGATCTGCTGGCCCATACTAGTTAAGCACTAAACCCTGAGCCAATGTTGTCCGAATTCATTTTTACATTAATAAAATCTTGAATAAACATTTCCTTACATGACAGTATCCCCAACTGTTTGGATTGCAATTACAGAGAGATGATATGATAATGAGGAAACTTGATCATTATGGAAGGAAAATTGAAGGGCCCATGTGTATTTTGTTTCATGGTAATTTGTGCGTTGATATCAATAGAAAAAGCAAAAGCCACGATTCTGATTTTTTTTACGTTTTCATCTGACCAAAGAGTCTTATACAGGGTGAGTCTTTGACTTGTACATATATTTTAACTGTAGATTCCCCTCATCAAACGAAAAACTTTTTTCCCATATCATTTTTCAAAATTCGGTTTCGTTTGGAAGATACAGGGTGTCGAAAATCCACGAAAAAAACACTTTCCTGTTCATATCTCCGGAACCGTTATTTCAAATGAACTGAATTTTGGTCCATTGGTTACTCTATTCATGGTGCATATTCCTCAATCGAAACTTATTCAATATCTCTCCTAGTTTAAAAGTTACAGGGTGGTCGACTCATAAATTTATGCCAAAACACTATCAAATCACTTGAAAAGAATAAACGGTTCATATTTTCGAAAGAATCAACCATTTTAGAGAATAAAAGTATTCCTATATTTTTTCAATAAAACGCGTCGTTCTCGAGTTATTTCTAAATGTATACGAAGAAATTTGAGGAAAAAATCATGAATTTCATAAAAAATCTGAATGCTTTCCTGGATTAAATATCATCGAATATTGTTTCTTCTCTGGTCTCTTAACAAATTAACAATGTTGTCAATGTTTATCAACTGAATTCCGAGAAGCATGAAATTACAAAGTTTATAAGAAGTTTCTATTGAAAATTTATTGATATCCGTCCTTCAGGAAAATCTATCTTCTTAACAATATCCTCTTGGAATTTTTAATCGACCCTACACTGTTTTCACATCACATTCATCACCTGTTTGCTTTATTCTCTGCAAACTTCAAGTAAATAAATAAATAATAAAACGAATCCATGTAGAAAGGTTATCGCGGCGTCGTTCATTGTAATCACAGACTGTACTGTGGAGACACAGAAGAACGTCTTGTCTTGTCTTGCGTGGCGGCTACATCGCACTCGCAGCCGGCAGCGCACTTAAATTTAGATCGTAGCGCTGTATCGGCGAGAATCAGAACTACTAGTTTGGCATTTCCAAAGAGCAATGCGTAGAAGCCTCTGTGATAGTTCTTCCGTTAACGATAGGGGACGTTCTGCTTTCTTGAGTTCGCCTATACCATTGTTGAAGAGTAAATCGTCAATCTGGCATCGTCTTCTCTAGAATTCTATGATATATCATCACAGAGGAATGGATTAGGTTAGGTCATTGACCTCGAATCATATGACTTTGATTAATGGAGTTAGGATAGGTTAGTGAGAAACTAATTTTTATAAGATAGTTTCAGGGTATCGAGGCAAATATGAACAAATTATTAGTGT
Organism: Adalia bipunctata; assembly: GCA_910592335.1. Lineage (NCBI taxonomy): Eukaryota > Metazoa > Arthropoda > Insecta > Coleoptera > Coccinellidae > Adalia > Adalia bipunctata. Next base: position 33,134,219 of record OU342951.1, read on the forward strand.
TTACAAACTAATCTTCAGGAAAATCGAAGAAGGAACTTATTTTGGTGTGAGAAATATGGCATTTCAATTGCAGAAATTATGGAACAAAACTTAGCGTTTTTGCTAGGAAATATCGTGTTTGTAACATTCTTATTCAAATAAGGTTAGTGCTTGAGTATTTTCTAAATGTATCACCCAGAATATCTGATAATCACATCAATTTCAATTGAAAAAAATGAACTTTGAGGTGTTTGCAGAGAATTGTTTCAGGAGCGTATTCAGCCCAACTTTTTTTTCAAATGGCTATATCTCTTTAACAGAGCCGAATTCGGAAAAATGGAAAATGAAAAAAAGGCTTCTTTAGGCCTCAAGAATCTACAGTTAAAATATATGTACAAGTCAAAGACTCACCCTGTATAGACAACATCAAAACGTTACATAGTTCATTGAGTTCTAATTTTGATACTTCTTCGTTATTTGTCACGCAACAATGTTTTGCAACAGGTTTGCTCCTGTCAAATCAGTTCAAGAATTGACAGAGGAACATTTCCATTTTTCCTTGAATTTTTTATTTAATTTTGTTTCAGGGACTGCGAGTTTTCAGAAAAAATAGTAGACTCGAAAAATTCAGTAAATTTATGAATATTATCAAACAGGGAGATCCATGAGCGAATAGCATTTTTCTCTTTCATTACCAATAAGAATTTATTATACAGGGTGGCCATTTGAAAAAGAAACAGACGAGATTACAGACGAAATAAATTTTTTCGATAGAAATGCTCGGACAGGTCGATTTCTGTTTCGAGGGGGACAACTTAAGATGTAGGTTACGGACGCATAGCGCTTCAACCCTTGCTACTACAACCCTCACCCCCAATTTTTGAATAGGGAAGATGGGGTGAGTGATACCTCATTTGAAAGGTATTTTTATACTGATTTCAGCACAGTAATTGTTTTTTCATTTTATGCATTAGTTCTCGAAATATTCTTAACTAAGTATTTGAAAATGAAGTGGTGTTTTCATGGCACTTGTAGTGTTTTTTTGTGAAAAATCGACATTTTGATTAAAGATTTCTATGTCAGTGGATTGGAGGAAGGAAGCCACAGTCATGGTTGTTTTGAAGCTCAAAATGTCGATTTTTCACAAAAAAACACTACAAGTGCCATGAAAACACCACTTCATTTTCAAATACTTAGTTAAGAATATTTCGAGAACTAATGCATAAAATGAAAAAACAATTACTGTGCTGAAATCAGTATAAAAATACCTTTCAAATGAGGTATCACTCACCCCATCTTCCCTATTCAAAAATTGGGGGTGAGGGTTGTAGTAGCAAGGGTTGAAGCGCTATGCGTCCGTAACCTACATCTTAAGTTGTCCCCCTCGAAACAGAAATCGACCTGTCCGAGCATTTCTATCGAAAAAATTTATTTCGTCTGTAATCTCGTCTGTTTCGTTTTCGAATGGCCACCCTGTATATTATATTGAATCGAATTCGAAATTTTTAATATCACATACCCATGACAACATTCTATTTCTTTTCCGATTAAAATAACCTCACTTTCAATATTTCCTGAAAAAAGTGCTTAGGTCTTAGTGCTCGAAATGTCGAATTACACTAAGCACAAAGTGCTTAGTATTCGCGAGCCCTTTGTGAAAATAAGTGCTTTGTGCTCGAGACTCGGAAGCCTTTTTATTCGAGTGCTTAGTGCTCGAAGCACTTTTCTTCAGTGCTCGTCACTGCTCTGGAATGTCTTCACTTCATTCAGAAGATTTTCGTCGTTGATTCTCTTTGTTATTTCAAGTTGTTCCAATAGGGTCATGCGTAGTATATTTAGGTTTTTTATCGATGTCCGATGGTCGTTATCTCTTAAGGTAGCATTCGGATCTAGGCAGTCGCGACCCAGCAGCCGCTTCCCGGCAGCTACGACCGTGGTCGCCCTGTACCGCTCAAACGGAATTGCATACAAGCGACCGTGCAGCGCGGCCGGGAGGTGTGACCACAGCGCGACTTTGGCAGCGCCGCCGAGCCGCTCTGGAAGCAGTATGGTCGCGCTGCCCACTCATCTTGATTGGTCTTGTGTTTTGGTGTAGTATAAAATGGCAGCGTCGACCGCGGCTGCCAGGTTGCGACTGCCCAGATCCGAATGCTACCTTTAGGTGGTTTCTTAGGGCTGACGGTGGTCTATTTTTCATATGTTCAAGGAAACAAACCTTGGCTGCTCGTGTTGTCATACCCATGTAGTAGCTGTCACAGTCTCCGCATTTGATCTCATAAATTCCGCTTTTCTGCTCATTATTTGAGCCTGGTTTGTTGTTCACTAGAAGGTCTGCTTCTTTTGTTAACAAGGTGAAATCCGTGTTTTTTCAGAATCTTGCAGACTTTGTTGTTAACATTTTCAAAATATGGCAATTAAATGTATCTTGGTGTTGTGAAATAATGGGGATATATTTTCTTTATTTCTTCGGTGATTTTTAACAGGTTTCTAGGTCCAGAAATAATTCACAAAACTGAAAACTAGAAACCTGTTAAAAATCACCGAATTAATATTAATAGGTCTTATCATCATTCACATTTTCTTTAGTATGTTTTTTTCTTTTTTACACTTGATCATGTTTTCTATGTAGTGTATTGGATATAGATTGTTTCTGCCGATCGAGAAAATTCTAATCTCCTCATTGTATGCACACTGTGAGAGAGGTGTTCTATGAAGTAGGGCGAGCATGAAGTTGAAAGCGGCTCTCTTAGTGGATGGGGCATGGTGTGAATTGTAGGGAAAAATTACGTCAGTTTGTGTTGGTTTTCTGTATATATCAGATATGAATTGGTATTTATTTCTCGGGCTCATCTTTATTTTCAGGTCTAAGAAGTTGATTCCAACAACGAGTTTGGAGGTGAATACAGACTGTTCTGACGTGACGTGGTTACATGTGGGCCCACGTCAAAATGTGCGTGATATACAAATGCATAAAAATGCAACACATCGTTCTGTGCGTTCACATTCATATTAGACCAATGTGAGCACTGCTACACGTTTGACGTGATCCCACGGTGCCTGACGTGACGTGAAATCACGTCACGTCAGAATAGTCTGAATTCACCTTAACTCTATGTCATCACCTGACCAAATGCAGAGAACATCATCTACATATCTTCTCCAAAGAATGATACAATCATTTGGGTCGTGTTTCATGATTTGTTTTTCTAGGAAGTCTAGGTATATCTCGGCAAGGGCGCCACTCAGTGGGGAGCCCATTGGCACTCCATCTGTCATGGTGTCAAGTTTGTTTTCAAATGTGACAAGTTTCGTTTGGTGATTACCTTTATCAACAATACTATGTTGTCGACGTCATCTGTTCCCAGCATGAGGTTATTGTCTGATATTTGGTATCGGCGTAGGAGGTCTTCTAGCAGTAGGAAGGTATCTTCTAGAGGAACATTTGTGTACAGGTTGGCAACATCGAATGACAACATGATGTACTGTTTGTCTTTGTCCAATCTGAGTGAATTGAGTTCTCTCACTATTTCACTTGAATTTCTGATGGAGAGGGCAGTTTTGAACTGCAGTTCATTCATCAGTATATTATTAAGTATTCTGGAGATCTTGTGCGCTGGAGAGCCAACTGCCGATGTTATGGGTCGTATGCTCTTCTCTGGCTTGTGGACTTTTATGAGGCTGTACAGAGTGGGGATCTTTGGATTTTTCTCCTTGATATTGTGTATGTTAATACTTCTTTTTGTGAAATTCCGGAAAAAGTCACACACCGAGCAGGAAACGAACCTGCGTCTTCCACTTGCCGGGCGGATGCTATCCCGCTGAGCTACCAGTGTGTGTGATAACTTTTCCGGAATTCAGTATCATACGGTTCACCTCGTATGTAGTGAGAGGGGATTCCTAGGTGGGGAGCACTGATTCGTCATCATTAGCCAGAGGACTCCATTTATCCTTCACTTTAACGTCATCGAATTTCCTGCTCGGTGTGTGACTTTTCCGGAATTTCACAAAATTTGTCTGCATGCCGCAAAATCTTTCCCTAATTATTCACACAGACAATAAAATCCATTTATATGTTAATACTTCTGTTAAATGTATTCAGCGTTGGCAAGCATTGTTTCAAAATAGAATTAAGTTTTTTGGTGTAGCCAATAAATGGGTTTTTAGTTCTTGTATTCTGTTGTCAACAAATATCTTTGGGTTTTTTCCAAGTAGAGGTTCCTATTCATAAGTACAAGGCCAGCGTTCTTATCCGCTTTGGTTAAAATTAAGTATTCACTACTTCTTGTTTGGTATACTGTATATTTTTATTTCTAAAATAATTATATATTCGAAACTTTACGAAGATCGTTTCACCATTACCATTTGAGTTCATTAAACTGACAATTCATGTTGAAGAATACTCTGTGTTAATTTAAAAATAGTTGATATATCATAGTTGTTCATGTCATAATATAGTTAATGAAGTATTGTCATTTTAGAATAAAAAGGCAGCAAGTTCGTATATCTATTCGTATATCTATACTTAATAGATTGACCTACAGAAAGAAACTGTTAATATCGACAAGTTTTCTAACATTGTGGCGACCGTGACAGGACATTCTATTGCAAGTATGGACAAAACGAAGAGAGCCCTTGATCTACACCGAACTGCTTTCAAGAAGATATGTAGCATTATTGAAGATGATTTATCCTCAGATTCATATGATATAATAGATATTCAGAGTAATATGAAAGTTTTGGAGGAGAAAATGCTTCAGATAGCTGAACTGAACCAACTTTTTTTGGATTTGATGTTGGATTCAGATGACTACGAAGACAATATGAATGTGGAAGTTGAAATTATGGATAGTTTAAGTTCTCGATTCCACAAATTAAAGTTACGTTGTGAAAATTTGGTGTATCATAAAGAAGGCTCAAAGAAATCAGAGTCGAAAGGTAAACTCAAGATTCCCAAAATAGAATTTCGTCAATATGGAGGTGATTTGAAGGGATGGCTTGGTTTTTGGAATCAATTCAGTAGGATTGATCAAGATTCTGATTTAGAGGAGGAAGACAAGCTTCAGTACCTCATTCAGGCCACTACACCAAATTCTAGAGCGAGACAAATTGTGGAAAGTTACCCTGCCACAAAAGGTAACTATCAAAAGGCCGTTGATAGTTTGAAACAAAGATTTGGTAGAGACGACTTATTGATAGAAGTGTATGTTAGAGAACTCCTTCAACTAGTTCTAACGAACCTTAATGCCAAGAATAAACTATCAACCTTTTTTGATAAAATTGAGTCACAACTTAGAGCTCTGGAAAGTTTAGGCGTGAAATCTGATACTTGTGCCGCTATGTTGTATCCATTAGTAGAGTCATGCTTAGGAGAAGATTTGATAAGAGCTTGGCACAGAAGTCGATTTTATTCGACTGAATCAAGTTTAAAGAATCGCCTTGATGCTCTGATGGATTTTCTTGGTCAAGAAGTGATGAACGAAGATAGAATTCATCTAGCTATGAACAGTTTCAAGGACAAGAAAAAACAAGAACATAGAAGTACAAGTGACAATACAAGCAACGTGCCTACCGCATCTGGATTATTCAATAAGGGTGTACCACGATGTATATTTTGCAAAGGATCACATCCCTCCTATAAATGTCAAGAAGCTTTAAAAATGAGTTTTGTAGAGAAGAAACAGAAGTTGTCAGAGTCTGCATGTTGTCATTTGTGTACCAGATTTGGCCATATAGCAAGAAGATGCCGTTTAAGAGAAAAATGTGACATCTGTCAAGGAAAACATTATACCCTTATGTGTGATAAACAAAATTTGAAGGCATCCAATACAATTCAAGCTAATCGAGATGGAAACAATAAAGAGAAAGCCGAACAGAATCTTACCAACCACACATACACCGAAGTTTTTCTACAAACTATGGTAGTTGAATTAAAAAGCGAAACCCAATCAAAACAAGTGAGACTTTTGATTGATACTGGTTCCCATAAGTCTTATGTAACAAAAAGGGTGGCCGAAGAGATGGGTTATACTACGATTCGAGAAGAAGAACTAGTACATTTGCTTTTTGGAGGTACTCGAAGCGAAACAGTCAAACATAATTGTTACAAGATTCGTCTCTACAGCCTCACCGAAGACTACAGCTGTAACTTTGAAGTTTTGGATCAACCACTCATTTGTAGCAAAGTCAGTTCTGTAAGAAAGGGACCCTGGTTGGATGCGTTGAAACTCAAGGGTATTGAAATCACTGATACAAATGATGGACCCATAGATGTATTAGTTGGAGCTGATGTAGCTGGTAAACTTTATTCTGGACGCAGACATGATTTGGAATGTGGCTTGGTAGCAGTACATACATTATTGGGTTGGACTGTTATGGGAAAATTCAAGAATTTTGATCACCATACATCATCGATGATCATAACTTCGATGTTTTCAAAGGATGTTCCCATATCTAACTTCTGGAGTTTGGATGTACTGGGTATTGAAGATCCCAAAAGAATGAAGACTTCAAAAGAACAAGAACAAGCAGTCATGGAATATTTTTTGAGTACTGTGAAACAGAAAGATGATAACCGATATGAGGTAAGCATGCCATGGATCGAAGGTCACCCTCCCTTGTCTTCTAATTTTGATCTTTCTTATTAGAGACTTTTGAATACTACGAAAAGGTTAAAGAAGGACAATTTTTACGATGTCTATGATGAAGTCTTTGATAATTGGCTAGCAGAAGGTGTCATAGAATGCTCACCCGATTTTGAATCCATTGAAAAGTCAAATTCGAATGGTCATTTCTTACCGCATCATCCTGTTTATAAACTTAGTAGCAGTACAACACCTGTACGTCCAGTTTTTGATGCTTCTTCTAAAGAAAAAAATCAACCCTCATTAAACCAGTGTTTGGAAAAGGGAGTGAATCTTATTGAGTTGATTCCTTCCATGTTAATACGATTTCGAACAGAGAAGATTGGAGTTACAGCTAATATCAGAAGAGCTTTTCTTCAGATTGGTCTAAACGAAAATGATCGAAAATTCTTAAAGTTTCTATGGTATGACAATGAAGGAAATTTAAAAATTTTCAGACATGCACGTGTTGTATTCGGAGTATCATGTAGTCCTTTTTTGTTGGGAGCTGTTATTGAACATCACCTGAGAAAAACCCTGGAAAAATCAGTATGCGGAGAAAACGATTACTCTTCAGAAGTCATTTTGAAACTTATGAAGTCTTTTTATGTGGACAACGTTGTTGCTAGTATGAAAGATGAAGAAGCGCTACACCAATTTATAGAACAGTCGAAAACTATTTTGTCTGATGGGAAGTTTGAGCTGCGAGGGTGGGAGCATTCTTCAGAAAAAGAAATCGAAGGAGAAGTAAAGAGCAATGTTTTGGGTTTGATATGGAATCGTAGATTGGATACATTAGAACTGTCTTTGGAATGGTTTGATAAGATGAACACGAACAATGTTACTAAAAGAACCATTTTGTCTGCAGCACACAAACTTTTCGACCCCATTGGTTTTACTTGCCCGGTGTCATTGTTTCCAAAGTTACTACTTCAGAAGACATGGTCTATGAATTTGAGTTGGGATGAGGAAATCGATGGTGAAGTTCGAAATAATTTTTTGAAATGGTTACAAGAATTACCTTATTTGATAGCTGTCAAGATACCACGTTGGATATCCTGTGCGAATTCTACTGGATTACTCAATAAATCAGTTCATATTTTCTGTGATGCAAGTGCTACTGCTTATGCGACTTGTATTTTTCTTAGAACAGAAAACAATGGGAAAATCAACGTAAGACTGGTAGAAGCTAAATCCAGGGTGGCTCCTATCAAAAGGTTAACAATCCCTCGACTTGAACTTTTGGCCGCAACAATTGGCGTAAGAATGTTTCAAAATTTCAAGAAAAACTATGATTCGCAAATACAAGTCTACTATTGGTCAGATTCTTCAACAGTACTATCGTGGATCAAACGAGAAGATCAGTGGAAACCTTTCATATGGAATCGAGTTGAAGAAATTAGATGTTTCTCCAAGTCCCAAGATTGGTATCACGTCCCTGGTGACAGGAATCCAGCGGATCTTCCATCAAGAGGTAGTTTACCTAAAATATTAGCTGATGGAAGATGGTGGGAGGGTCCTCAGTGGTTGTATAATCCGACTTCACAATGGCCGAATCAAAATTATGACTATGATGAAGAAGAAATCAACAAAGAAAAACGAAAAACTGTAGTTTCTTCCCTTTCTGTGATTAAAGAATGTACATGGTACTACAAGTATTTTTCGAAGTTCAGCAAAATTGTTCGTCTTGTTGGATGGATCAAACGCTTTATAACGATTATCATGAAACGAGATGGTAAGCATAAAGGAATTTTGTCTGCTGAAGAACTGGAAGATGCAAGAAAATCAGTCATTCATTTGATACAACAAGAATGTTTTGAATCTATAGAGGATTCCAAGCTATCATCATTGTGTCCGTTTTATGATAATGATGGATTAATTAGATTGCGCACCAAGATTTCTGACAGGAAGGATACAGTAGATTTTTGTTTACCATATGTTTTACCATCAAACCACGAAGTTGTTGAGCGTTTAATTTTCGAAGAGCATAAAAAGAATGGCCACGTTGGTATTCAGTCATTGATGCGAATTCTGAGAGAAAACTATTGGATCCTCAAATGTAGACGCACAGTAAGATCTGTAATAGGACAATGTACTACTTGTAGAAGATACAGAAGTAAATTACTCGACACACCGGCCATAAGCTTGCCAGAAGCTAGAGTCCGTGACGCAGCAGTTTTTGAAGTCCTTGGTATAGATTTGGCAGGTCCATTATACTTGAAAATCAACGAGAAGGTTTGGATAGTCCTTTATACGTGTGCTGTATATAGAGCAGTTCACCTCGAATTGGCATCTTCGCCGTCAAGTAACGTATTTTTACAAACATTGAGAAGATTTATTGCTCGCAGAGGAAGACCTTCAGTGATATACACAGATTGTGGTACGAACTTCATTGGATCAGAAAATGCTCTTAGTGATTTAGACTGGGAAGAAATTGTCCAAGGTTGTTCCACCATGTACCAAATCGATTGGCGATTCAACCCTCCAACAGCCGCATGGTGGGGTGGTTGGTGGGAACGTCTAATAAGGCTCATGAAAGATGTACTACGTAAGATTCTTGGGAACACCTGTCTCAACTTTGAAGAACTACAGACAGTGCTTTGTGATTGTGAAGCAGTATTGAATGCTCGTCCATTAACTTACATGTCTGAAGATCCAAATGATTGCATTGTTCTTACACCGGCGATGTTTCTGCAAGACATTAAAGAAGTTGGAGTAGCCGACATTGATTTAGTTGAAGGCAAAGATTTGACTAAACACTACAGATATCGTTTGAAATTGAAGGAAGATTTGAACAAACGATTTAAGTCAGAATATCTGGGACAATTGACACTATTCTCGAAAAGAAAGTCTAATGACACTGTAAACGTAGGAGATGTTGTTCTTATTTCGGATTATAATAAGAAAAAATATGAGTGGCCTATGGGTCGAGTTGTCGAAACGATTCCTGGACGTGATGGTGAAATACGAATTGTAAGACTAAAGACTGCCTGTGGTGAGCTATTACGACCAGTCCAAAGACTGATAATGCTAGAGATGGGAAGATCTAAAGATCTGCCGAAAGGAGATGTTAAAAAGAAAACACAAGAGGGCTTTCGAAATAATAATGTAGTCAAAGAACAGGAAGTGCAGACGAGATATGGAAGGAAGGTGAAACTTCCAGCAAGATACAAAGATTAGTTGTGTCACAATTTTGGCATTTTTATGACACAAGGTGGGAGTGTGTTGAAGAATACTCTGTGTTAATTTAAAAATATAGTCCATCCAAGAATGATTGACATCTCGGGGGGCTTTGGAAAATCGAAATTATGTTGGTAATGCCCATTCAGTAATATTTTGAGTTGCAGAATTCAGGTTGGTGTTGGAAATATCACTGACATTTTGTTCTGTCATCAATGTTTCGGAATTTGGCAAAAAATTGAGCAAGTGAAATAAATATCTTTGAAATGAGGCTCTTGAAAAGTGAACAGCTAAAAAATGGAAAACCTGCACAGCGCACGTAGAAAAAGAAATGAGAGAAGATTAGTCAAAATATAAGGAATGTTATGATATATTGCTGACAAAACCTTTTATTATGAACATGACGAGTTCTGCCCAGATGAGGAAAAATGACATGTTGTGGTTGTTGAAACAGAATAATAGGAATATTTATATTTTTCATATTTCATATTTTACACCTTCATTGTTCACAAATATTGAAAGTTACAATGTCATGACAAAATTCTTCATATATTAAATAGATCCATTGGTTAAGTTTTGTTTCTGTCTTGATATCTATTACAAATTTCCCAATCCATTCAGATTGCAGTAACACACGCTTCAAATTATCAACTAGATTTATTCGGTTTAGCGAATATTCATATTGAACATTGAAAAGTACCGTGCTATTTAATCACCCACGATATTTTTCGTTATCAAACCAGAATTTCCAGGCTGTATGCTCCTATAATTGATCGTAAGATCGAAAATGTATCAATACAAGATGAAAATAATATACTGCTGGTATACATATTCACACGCTGGTAATCGTATGTGAAAATTAGGAACATTTTCGTGTTCAAAGTTCCTTACTTCAAAAAATATCGTTCAATTTTTAGGTTATTGCTATATCTATGATGAAAGCACAGAAAATTTTTAGTTACTTTTTTGTAACTAGAAATAAAGCTGCGACTGGACTTTCAAGGCCTGCTCTGATGTCAATCATTCTTGGATGTATAGTTGATATATCATAGTTGTTCATGTCATAATATAGTTAATGAAGTATTGTCATTTTAGAATAAAAAGGCAGCAAGTTCGTATATCTATTCGTATATCTATACTTAATAGATTGACCTACAGAAAGAAACTGTTAATATCGACAAGTTTTCTAACAATTCACCTCATTCTTGAATAGAAATTGTAACATTGTTAACATTTAAAACAGGTTAAGGAAGGCGTATCTATTTGAATCTGTTTGATCGTAGAGTAGAATTTGTGTTATTTTCTATATGTGAAGTACCTGAACTATTGTTGAGACTTTGTCGTCCAATATTGAGTTTGTGTTTTCATTCTGATAACATTTTACATTTTCCTTAATTATTGTTTCGAATGTCCTTCCCGCCTGTCCTATATCAGGGTGAGTTTATGACCTGTACATTTTTTGGAAAGTAGATTCCTCCCATCAATGGACCCCTTTTTTTCTAATCCCATCTTCGTTATATTTTCATCCAATATATTATATTTTGGTGCACGCCCGACGACGTTCGACGTACTCAACAAACATAAAAACGGTTATATCTTTTTAACAGATTTGAAAGATTTCGTTTGACTCCAAGTTTATACATTAAAAAAAATATAGTCGAAGATCCACTGTATACTGTGTTCCAATTTGCATAACGAAGTCAAGTCCGTTTCTGGTTCAACAGAAAGATGAAGAAATATTTTAGCTAGACAAATTTCATTGGAAAACCTCCGTACGCCAATTTTCATATAATTTGTTCAAAGAGTTCCCTATACATACAGGGTGTTTCACCATAAACTGGACAAACACATAAAGCCGTGTAGGTGACACCAAGAAAGTCATTTTTGCCTTATTACATATACCCCGTTTTCGACGCATAAGCGAGAGACAGGTCGTTTAATGTCAACTTTGAGCAATATTCTGTGAACTGTGGTAAGTTATGCGTGAGTTATGATTTGTGGTCCCATCTTAGTACTTTTCAGGGCTCGATTGAATTGTGGTAAAGAATTTTGAAAATGAAGATTCAAAATGGCGGAAAACCTACAAAGTTGGAATTTTTCATCTCGGTTGCCAATTTGGAAAGCATAATCTGAGAAGCAATTACTTGACGAAATGAACTCATTCTTTCTGGAGTTGCCTGCAAACAGGAATAATGGAATAAGTACGGATCTATCTTATGTTATACAACTCAGTGAAATATATTTGAGCCCTGCTGTTGAAGAAGATGTTTATAGATACATTAAACAGCTGAAAAACAAAAAATCTGTAGGTAAAGATGAAATACCAGTTAACTTAATAAAAGCCAATGCACTGATCTCGACTAAACCCTTGACATCTACAGGGTGGCCAAGAGATTCACGATACACGAACAGATGGATCGGACGCAGCAGACCAATCAAGTGGCCCCCACGTTCACCTGACCTTAATCCCATCGATTTTTTCTTTTGGGGTTATTTCAAAGAAATTGTTTACGCCCGAAAGAGATGTAGAATGTGTATTGAGGCTAGAGGTGGCCACCTTGAAAACCTACTGTAAATTTTATAAATAAAGGACCCTGCACAAATCAAATGGAAAATGGATCCCAGTCGAATTGGCTGAAATTTGGATATGTTGTAGTTTATACATTCCTGATCAATAGTCTCCATGGGCCCGAGACCCAAAAATGGACTGTTTTTGCGGTATCGAAGGTCGAAAGTTGCGACTAGTGCGCATTCAAAAATGAAATCCCATCTATTACGGACGTTATCAGGCTATTCGCTACCCTTCAAAACAAAAGCATGTCAGAACAGGGCGCCGAGTGCAGATCAGTTGTCGGTTGATCCCAAATTAAAATGCTTATTTTGTGGTAAAAAAGCAATAAGTAACACAATTAAATGTTCTAAGTGTGAACAAATGTTCCATAAACTCTGCTTTCGAGAAATAATGTTCCTATTGAGTGTGATGAAGATTATTTTATGTGTTGTGCTTGTGAAAGTGATGGCGAAGAGGAGTTCCATGATACTTCGACAAAACCCTATGCGGACGAGACTTTCATTATAGCACAGTTAAAAATGAGATTGAAATTACAAAACCAATTAATTTGTGAAAAAGAGAAAATTATTGGTGAAAAAGATGTTATAATTTCGAGTAAGAATGAGATTATAAAACTTTTGTATATGCGTATGGAATCGACCAATATAAAAAGTGGCGTTCATGAGGATAAACACAATGTGGAAGAAATGCCCAAGGACAATGTTGATTCAGTGATTGTGGTTAAAACTGATAATGTGTTCGATGAAAATACCACCTACGTTGATAAGGTAAAGGCAAACGGAAATAGACCTTTCCAGAATACGTAGAACAAAGATGAAAGATGTGAACTAAACCAGAATGAGAGAGAAACAGGTATATTTCATGAGCAACTTGTGGGCAGCTTTAAAAGATGCGCAAACCTTAGTGCGAGAGAGAAGAGATAGAGAGAGAGGGAAGCAATGAAATGAGATTCTACTGTTTTGATCGTACCGTGACCCTTACTTAGTAACACAACATTGTTGAGGCATAATAAAATTTTGATTTTCGATAAACAATACAACAAATAACATCCTCATCCAAAACATCGACTACGTAAAATAATAATATCAATTGTCAAATGTCAACGATTTGAGGGGGGAAATTTTGACGACCAATAATATTCATTCTTAGCCCACAAAAGACGCGCGCAACTCTCACCTGCACAGGTAATTCTGGAAAGGTCTATTCCAAAATTCGACAACCGGTCCAGCGGAACGAGCGGAACCAGGCGCGTGCGTCCCAAAGTAAGACGAATGACAATCCGGTAGATAATGGGTACCGGGGTAGTTCCAGTAGTAAAAGACAAAATGTAACTGGCACTACAAAGAATGTCATTTCAACAGGTGGGAAGGTAAATACAGGGGAAATTATTCGAACTGGTAAACAAAGGTCCGGAACTTCCAAAAGGAAGCCGTGGTCTATTATGGGTTCTTCTGATAAAATTCCTATAAAAAGTGTTTCTAGGAAGGCTACTTTATTTGTATCACGTATCAACCCTATTACATCTATAGGAGACTTTACAAATGAAATTAAAATCAATTTTCCTGAGGAGAACTGCGAGAAACTCACCTCCAAACACCCAGACATTTATAGCTCATTTAGGGTGTGCTTGGATGAATCTAGCTGGGACAAGGCACAAAAAGCTGAAAATTGGCCAATTGGAGCTTATGTTTCGAAGTTTTTTTGGAAGACTCAAAAGCCAGAAGCAACAACATAGGGAAACCCTTAAATTATGATAATGGGGAGTATATTTCGGTGAGTTTGATACATCTTAATGTTCAGTGTATAAAGAACAAGATGAACAATCTTGAGGTACTTCTGTCGGAGGAAGCTGGGTACAGTGTAGCGTGTTTTTCTGAATCTTGGTTGACTTCCATTGAAGCAGAAAACTTTGTGATGGAGGGCTGGCATACGGCGTCTTATTTTTCAAGAACTGACCACATACATGGTGGAGTAGTGATTTTGACTAGAGATAGTAATTTCATCGTTGAGAAAACCATAAATGATTTGTCTGTCGAAATTTCATGTGAGGTTGCCGCGATACGTTTGTTGAGTTGTAATCTTTTGATTTTAACTTTCTATAGATCTCCTGGTGGATCTTTTGAGGTATTTTATGATATTGTTGGGAGAATTTTAAATGGTTGTAATATTGATGAAAAGATTCTGATTTGTGATGATTTTAATTTCCTTTTTAATTCTACAGATAAGAATACGGGGAGGTTCTGTGCTCTGCTCGGCATGTTTGGGTTTACGCAACTAATACAGGAGCCAACTAGAGGTAATAATTGCCTGGACAATATTTTTGTCAATTTCAACCTGGTGAGTCAAGCTAGGGTGGTGGACACTGATATTTCTGATCAGAGAGCTCAGGATGTAACTATGTTATTTCAGAGTGGGGTTGGGATTGATAATGACCTGAGTTTCAAGTGCAGGCCGCTTACCGAGCATGGATTTGGTGTTATGCACCGTATATTGGAAAATCTTTCATGGGATTTCATTCAGGAGGGTAGTGATCCGAATTATTTGTTTTTCAACAGAATATTGTTGATGTCTACCAGATCTCTTTTCCGGAGAAAACCTTTAGAGCTCCTCACAAGGATTCTGGTACAAAGTGGTTCACAGGTGAGTTAAGGTCGATGAGGTCTAATTTGAAACTGTTAAACTCTATGTATAATCATTATAGAATAAATAATCTCAAATTAGCTAGAAACAGACTAAGAGCAACATACAATGGTGCAGTGAAAGCTGCAAGGATTAAGGCTAATGACGATGTTATTTTGAATTCTAAAAATAAGAATAGAACTTTATGGTCGTTCATAAATAAAAAAAGAAATAACTCAAGTAAAATAAATAGGCATAATATTTCCCCTCAAAAATTTTTAGATTACTTCGAATCAATTCCCAATAAAGTGATTGAAGACTGCCCACCTGATTCTAAGCACTTCAGTGAAGTATTTAAGAAAAAAATTCCTAATAACCTGTCTTTTTCGTTTTGTGAGGTGTCCCCAGTATAAGTTAGGGACATGGTTATGTCTATAAAAAGTAGTAGGGTTCAGGACAGTTTTGGCCTTTCCTCTTATTTGATTAGGAGAAATATCAATAGTATTATATTACCATTAACTAATTTGATTGATATGTGTCTGTCACATAATATTTTTCCTAATTGTCTTAAAACTGCTAAAGTGATACCTCTCCATAAGAAAGGGGATATTAATGATGAAACTAACTATAGACCTATTTCAATTCTCCCTTTTTTCTCAAAAGTGTTTGAAAAGATTATGTGTGGGCAGTTACTTCATTATCTTGAAGATATGTAATTTTCTTCTGAGTAAATGTCAATATGGATATAGAAGGGGAAAGAGTACGATCGATGCGGTTCTAAATTTTGTGGAGCAAACGCTTGGTTGTCGGTTGTCGGTGTTTTTGGATTTGATCAAGACCTTCGACTGCGTCTCTCATCCGATTCTGCTGAACAAGCTGGGGAGATTTGGGTTGACGCCTGGTAGCTTGAATTTGATCAAGTCATATTTGACGGATAGATATTTTTCTGTTACGGTGGATGGTGAGTGGTCGGGGCGATCTTTGGTGGAGATCGGGGTTCCGCAGGGCTCAGTACTGGGCCCGTTGCTTTTCCTTGTCTTCGTTGACGATCTTCCTGATTACTTGCCGGAAGCTGTCATGCAGCTATTTGCCGATGATACAACTCTGTCCGTGCCTGGTTCTGATCTGGATGACGGATGACTGGTGGGTGACGGGATGTGGTCGAGGGTGGTAGAGTGGTTTAATGCTAATAAATTAGCATTGAATGCCAATAAAACTGTGGCACTGTTGTTCAACTTGAGGCGGAACACTGTGGTGTTGGATCGTGATGAGAGTGTGACATTCCTCGGTATTTATGTTGATGTGGGTTTAACATGGAAAACACATGTGGAACAATTATCTGTTAGAATTGTCAGGGGGGTTTTTGTCATTAGAAGTTTGGCTAACTCACTATCGTTGTTTGCTTTGCGCGCTGCTAATTTTGCGTTGGTAGAGTCTCACATCAGATATGGTGTGGTTGTGTGGGGAGGCGCTTCGGAGGCTGGGAGTATATTTGGGCTCCAAAGAAGGTGTATCAGGATCTTGGGGGGCCTGGATTACCGTGCTTGCTGCAGGGGTGCCTTCCTTGATTTGGAAATCCTAACTTTTCCCTGTCTCTACATTTTGGAGTGTTTGATTTATTGTCATAAATTAAAATTGAATAATGGAGTAACATTCAATTCTGGCATTCATTCATATGACACAAGAACTAAACAGGATCTTCGTACTAACTGGTGTAGGCTGAGTAGAGCACAGAATGGTCCTAATTTCTACTGTTTCAAATCTTATAATAAGTTACCTTTCCATGTTAAAAATTTTAATCTAAATAAGTTCAAGAAGCATGTGAAACTTTTTTATTACGGGCGGGCTATTATTCGATTGAAGAATATTTAACAGCTCCTTCACTTGTCATTTCGCTATTATGTAATTATGTAGGTTACATGTGTAATGAGTTGATTTTTTCTTGACCTGTGCTAAAATGTAAAGCTGGAATTGCACCAATAAACTTATCTATCGATCTATCTATCTATACTAATTCAAACAGTGCTAGGTGCTGAAAACAGAACACAACAAGAAAATTCAAACTCTGCAGTAATTCACATTTGAATACATATTTTAATTTCATGCCACGTATGCATGCCGTCGCCCAAAGTACCTAATAGATGGGAATTCATTTTTGATTGCGTGCACTAGTCGCAACTTTCGAACTTCCATACCGGAAAAACTGTCCATTTTTAGGTCTCGGGCCCATGAAGACTATTGATCAGAAAAGTATAAACTACAACATATCCAAATTTCAGCCAATTCGACTGGGATCCATTTCCCATTTGATTTGTGCAGGGTCATTTCTCTTCATTTACATTATGATTTATTGCCATACCTTTTTCTTTTTTTTATCTAGAACTTTTCTTGGCCAACATCTAAAGCTAATTTTCATTGATTTTCAGCATTTTCTATCATAACTTGATCAGAAAAATCTTAAAATGGCAAAAGGTAATTTTGTAGTAAATGTCTAGTTCTTTGATTTTTTCCACCTCGATGACTTTGAAGGCTAATTCTAGAAAAAGTAGAGTGTTGAGTACCATTTTTTATCAATGATTCTAAAAGCTGACTGTTGAGCGCAGTTTTTAAGCATACTAGGAAACCGTGAATTAGCCTTTTTACATTTTTAATTTTGATTCGAAAATTCAGATCATAATCCAATTCACGTAACTTTTTCACTTGAGATCAACATTTCCATTATTTTTACCAAAGTTACGAATCTGGTTATTCTATGTATAAAAGTACAATTCATGGAGATTAGGTTACAAAAAAATTTCACAGAGAAGTCTTGTACTTTTTTTAATATCTTTTTCAAGATGGTCAAGTCGAAAATTCTCAAAGTACATAAAAAAATTCATAACTCGAAAACCGTGAAGAATCGCATGACATACATGGGGGTGATTCGAATAGCCCATGACACGAGGGACCTGTTTTTTTCTTTTTGACGTCAATCACTTGGCCACCCTGTATAATAAACCTAACTCTCCAAACAGGAGAATATCCAAGAGCCCTAAAGGAAGCATATGTGAAACCAGTATACAAAAAAGGAAGCAAGAAGGAGTTCAACAACTTTAGACCTATTTCATTACTGTCTAACAAAAACAAGATATTTGAGAGAATAATATTTGATGAATTGATCAGCTTTTTTGAAAAGAACAACATATTTGTAAAACAACAGTGTGGTTTCAGGGAGAAGAAGTCAACAATAAATGCTATTTATGTAGCACTGAATTCAATAATAAAATCAACAAATGAAGTTCACACCACAGCAGCAATATGTCTTGACCTTATTAAAGCCTTTGACAACGTGAACCATCACACCTTATTACAAAAAATGGAGAGGTATGGAGTAAGGGGTATCGCATTGAGGCTTTTTTGATCATACCTGGCGGAAAGGGTTCAATATACTTCAGAGAGAGGGGAAGGAGGTAGGCTTATAACGTCCAAGCTTTTGTATAAACGAAGAGGGGTACCTCAGGGTTCTATACTGGGTCCCCTTCTGTATTTACTATATGCAAACGATATAGTGCAAGTCCCACATAATGATGTGGTAATGTTTGCTGATGATATTTCTCTTATACTAGCTGGCCCGGCGAACTTTGTTTCGCCTAAATGATTCCTATACCATAGCCATCTTCATCTTAAGAAGGCCGTGCCTATTCTTACTGTGGATTTCACAAATCGTAATCACCATCAACGGCTTGGTTAGATTTCTGAACTGTCAAATCGAGTTGATTCTAGATCAAGCTCCGATCACCGGTGATAGGTATGCTTTGTGAAACCCCCGTCAAAGTTGTACAAACTTACCATTGGTTTTTTTTTCAAGCAGGAGATAAATTAGGCATAATAAAAGTTCTGTCAAATGTCATCTGTCAATAGTCATCTGTCTATTGATAAATGTCATCTGTCTATTGATAAATGTCATCTGTCAAATATCATATGTCGTCTGTCATATGTCATCTTTTCCATGGATATGAGCTGTCACACAAAACAGAAAGACAAAAATAATATGTCAATTACTAATTATGGGCAATTTTGAATTCAGTTATTTCCTCAAATATATTTATTACCCAAACATAAATCAAAAACATTTCAGAAATATAGAGAAAAGATGAAAATGGACAACTCACGATTGATGCTGATCGTCACAATTCGATTTACTTGACATTCCGGTAAAAATTCACTGTTCCACCAACTTGAGATCTTTACCCCTTCCATGTTATTATAAGTTCTATGCAAATTACGCAATAACTGTATACATCGCCATCTAGTGGCGATAATATCAAATACAGTGTCTAGTCACTGTACGCTAGTGTCTAAATAAGAGCCATTAACCGTAGCGACACCTAGTGGCCTTATTCAAAAGGAGAAAAACCATTTCCTACATTAGCAAACCGTAGCGACACCTAGCGGCCTTATTCAAAAGGAGGAAAAGCATTTCCTACATAAGCAAATTTTTCATCGAATTTTTCAGAGTTTTCATTTTATATATATATATATGTCATGCTCCCGATAAGAACATATGCAAAAAGAGCCTAGAAGAAGATCTAAACAGGTTGGAGAAATGGTTATTGGCAAATGAACTCATTTTGAATACTGGAAAAACAAACCTCATGGTGTTTAGAATGCGTAATCAAGATGGTATGAAGATCACTCATCAGAATTAGGATATCAAGTCTGTGGAAGTAATTTCTTTTCTTAGACTGAAAATAGATCAAAACTTAACATGGAAACCGCAAATTGATCACATTATAGATACATTGTCAAGGTATAATTATGCTATGAGGGTATTGACCGACACTATAGGCAGAAATGCTGCTCTATCATCATATCATGGTCATGTGCAGTCAAGGTTGAAGTATGGTAGGTATAATTTTCTGGGCAGAAAGTACTGAAGCTAATAGGGCTTTTTCACTTCAAAAAAGATGCTTACGGACAATATTTAAACTTGGACTTAGGGAGACATGTAAGAACACTTTTATTAATAACAATGTATTAACACTCTTCAGTATGTACATATACAGGGTGTCCCACTAGTGCCGCAGCGGACGATATACGCGTAACGGTCTGAGTTTGGCAAAATTTTGTGATGCACACTTGATATACTACAAGAAGAGCACATCCTAAAAATATTTTCGAATATATCGGGTGGCCCACAAAAGAGGAATAGCGGGTGACTTTGTTTTTTCAAATGGGACACCCTATATTCAATAGTGTTCTTCAATTCTCTGAAACTTCCTGCATGCGCTTTTGTATACTTTTCACATATTTTTATTCGACAGTTCTCGAAATATTGGCCATTTTGACAAAAAAATGATACTTGTAGAGGCTATGTTATCCAATTATATTTCACGAACCCTTGCACATACCAATAACAGTGTTATATGGATTGAAAGACAAGACTTCAAAGTATTCTACTCAGCTATAATAAAGCATCTCCAGCATACAGAGTGTCCACAAAAAGACTATCAACATGACGAATTTCAAATCGATTTTTCTTCATTTTTTCAAATGCAATGCATATAATTTCTTATCATCATTATAATCACCATTCATTTCACTTCATTTTTTGTCAAATACATGATATGCATATCTCTAACGGAATAGGATTTTTAAGCGATTTTTCGAAATGTTTCCCTAAAATTCACATATACCTTCAAATTCAAACAGCAGATTTGGCTTTTCTGTGGTTATTGAGAACTGTCAAATTATTCCACTCAGAATTATCATCATTGAAGCTTCAATTCATATTATAGCGAAATGAGGAACTACAAACTTTTGATGTATCTTCTCAAAAATGTGATGAAATCAGGTACTGAAGACAGAAACTTGCTTTCTGTACCCATTTTTCAAAATACATTTTCGATAATTTTCTATATTTCTACTTGGAACGTCGAATCTTCCAAAAATTTGAGCTTGAAGATCTGCTTGCGTGCCTGGGAAACTATGAATATAAATTTTTCGAAGAAAGTTCTATGAGGATAAGCGCGGGCACTTTTTTGTATCCTGAAGTTTTGAAACTCGTTTTTTTGAAGCATTCACAACTTGTACATTCAAACTCATTGGTATTCTTTGAATTTTTACATCATTGTGTGAGTATTCATCCAATCCGTAAAATCTATGATGATTTGAATTGAAGCTGCAATGATGTTAATTTTGAATAGAATAATTTGACAGTTCCCAATAACCACAGAAAAGCCAAATCTGCTTTTTGAATTCGAAAGTAAATGTGAATTTGGAGGAAAAACTCTAAAAAATCCTATTCCTTCAGAGATATGCATATCATGTATTCGACAAAAAATGAAGTAAAATGAATGTTGATTACAATGATGAAAAAAAATTATATGCATTGCATTTGAAAAAATGAAGAAAAATCTATTTGAAATTCGTCATGTTGATAGTCTTTTTGTGGACACTCTGTATGCTGGAGATGCTTTATTATAGCTGGGTAGGATACTTTGAAGTCTTGTCTTTCAATCCATATAAAGCTGTTATTGGTATGTGCAAGGGTTCGTGATTGAATCTACGTTAAAAAATAATGTGAGTGTATGCATCACACCCTTGCCCTAAAGTGGATATTAACTCAGAAAACACCCTAACCTAAAACGCAAAGTATTGTTCATATTACATCAACAACAAACAAGAGAATGAATATAGCAATTCTGAATCCACCACGCAAGTAACAAATACTTTTAGAACTTTGAACAACGCGAAACCTGAACTACAAAAAAATTACCATTTTAAATTTATTGCATCAAAATCCAATAAATACTACTTCGAAGTCATTACCACGACATGAAATTAACGAACAGAATTTATTTGACCTCAAAGACATAATGGCAATTGGAGACACAGCATATTGCTTTCTATTTAAATTCACGGATCGATATGAGCAAAAATTTATTTGAGTAAGGTTACGATACTGCCTTCCGTGCTTTTTGACATTGATGGGAAATTGAAGGCTGGGAAGACATGCAAGTCAATTCATTTAATTACAGATAGGGCTATTTCATGTTTATTTATAGATAAGAGAGAGAGAGAGAACTTTAGCGAAAAAACAAATTTTCAAAGGGCTATCGACAGAGGTCTTCCTGCCCAATATAAGATAAGAGATTTAGTTTGATCAACTTATTTTTCCCGATTCGTCCTGAATGAGAAACGCATTCGTTCTATCGAGTCAAAGCATCTGAATCAAGAGCTACCTCGGCAATGTAAGTCTAAAAAATAAACATTTGTTTTCATTTGATCTTTCTTTATTTATTCCCGACGTTTCGCCAGTTCGAGTGTCTGGCATCTTCAGGAATTACTCTCACTGAATTGAGCTGTCCGATTATGACGAGGACTCTGCCTATAAGTACAGCTTCACGTGCACATCACATGTAAGCGGTACTTTGCCTCCTCGTTCCCCTGACATCAAAGATATAAGATTCGACTGATGAACCTTAAGTGAAGATGTACTGAGGCAAACAATTATTCAAGAAGCCGAAAACGCTATGAGAACTGATAGTAAAATCTTGCAGTTTAAATGCATATTTTATCTTTAAGCGGCCCCTAGTTGGTCAATCATGAATGACAGTCTGACTGAACAATAGGATTGTCAATCCTGCCTTCAATCTTGAAGCCCCTACACATATCATTCAAACTGACAGTCTGATTGAAATGACTTCAGCTCAGTTGAAATTTAAACACCAAATAGTACGCTTCTAATTATTATTAGTATAATGTCTCCAAATGAAAAAAGTAAAGATAAGGCTTGTTTGGCCATTATCCTTGCATTGGGCACCAAGAAGACAATAAAACGTCTTTCACTGTGGCATTTGGCTTCATTTCTTTATATATGTTGAGGAATTTTCCCAATGCAACATTTTTTTTATATTTATTCATGTACCTGGGATGGGATTTATTCCACAGTTCGGGGAAAGATTCATAAACACTTTGAACCTTTGAAGGCAGTTTCGATCGTCAACCCTTTGATTGCATTAATAAGACTGAGGAAAAGAATGATAGAACCACTACACCACCATTCAGACTGTCAGTCTCCCCTCCACTAAACGTGATTGAACCTCGGATTTTAAAATATTTGGAAATTCGTCAGTCCATTCATCATTCCATCAGTATAGACCTTACACCTTCAATCGGAATGTCAATCTTCGCTCTGATTGTCATTCCGAATGATCGTGTAGGGGCCCTATTAGATTAGGGTTGTGCAATCTTTTTTATATAAACATTTTATTATATTTATTTACATATCTACTTTGACTGAAATAAATGCTCTTTTTCACTTTGTAGTCGTGCCACTGATAATAAAACTTGAATACTTGATATAAGCCAAACTGCTTGAATACTTGGTTCGGCGAAAAGTGCTCTTCCAAACTGGAGCAGGTGGCTCAGAATTCAAGGTCACAGGTTACCGAATGACCGGATAACATAGGAAAAATAGAACATAATTTTCAAAAATACAGAACTTTTTTTTAAATTTTTTTAAGAGTAATATGACCGGTTATACAATGTTTTTCGCAAATGTGCATTTCCTTAGAGTAGCCAACTTTTTTCCGGTCAATGGCGTCGGCAATTTTTCCTGAAACCCTACGTACGTATTAATAGTTCTTCATGGAAAAATCAGTTTTTAAAAAGAGTTCAATACTCGCGAAAATACCAACTGCCTCCAGTGGCGGCTTGGCCTATGAGGCAGGTGAGGCAGTGCCTCACCAATAAATTTAAAAAAATACACGTAGGTATTAATCGAATAATTTATTACATATTATATCATTCCATCACCACTATCATTCCTGTCACAATTAATTTCGCATGTTTATGCATTCTTCATCTAAAAGCATTTATGCTATAATTTCTCTTGATTTAAAACACGTTGAGTGCCACAATAACTTCTGAAAAAACTGACCCAGTGGCCATGATTTTTTTTTTCGATATTCCTTTTCTCTGGTGTTCAATTGAATGAAATTAATACATGGAACATCAATTTTCTCATTTTTTATGTACTTTTGAGTCCAATCGTTACTGATGATTCAGCAGATGAATAACATCCAGATGAAGGTACGTTCGATTCTGAAATGGATACAGCTCTGCCAAAAAAAAATGAGGACAAATGCACCAAATATAGATACGGCGATTTGTTAATTGTTACCAAAAAATTTTCGCCACAACTGATAGAGATACTGCTAACAGAATATTCACTACATAAAAAAACTCAAACCCTCCTATACAGGGTGGCCCACCCCAGACGCGGTTCTCATTTTGAGGCAGTAAATGAAGACATTTTGAAATTTTTTTTTTTTTCGTGAAATGTAAAGGACAATCAGATGCACAATTTAAAATTGTTTTCACATATACAGGGTGTTCGATAACAAAGATATAGACCAAAGTTATACTTTTTTAAATGGAATACCCTATATATGAATTCAAAAATTGAATGGCAAGCTCAAATTATGATGAGTTTATAAAGACCATTTTATGCCTTAGAAGAACCATTGTGGAGAAAATGGCGAAAAATCGAAAAAAAGGAGTATTTTTAATTTGCAATTAATGAATAAACCCTTCAAGCCAACTAGACAGACAATGTTTTTTCGTGTAGACATATTGGCTACCCTTATGCAGAAGAAAAAAATTTAACTCTGGAATATACTGAGTGATCAAAATTAATGTTCAAACATTAACTACAAATAATGGTCAAAAACTTTCTAATTTCAAATGGCACACCCAGTATTTCTGTACCTTGTTGAACGTAAAAATTAATATCGAAACTATCTTCATTGGGTTTCCCTATACCTAAACCTAATAGTTTTCAAGTAATTCTCGATTTTTAATTCAACTAGTTAACCTACTATTATGATTAGCGATATTCATAGAAATACTTGGAAATATTTGTGGGGAAATGCTCACAATATTATTTGAAATCTGAAAAACTCATATGAAGATCTCAATAATGGTGTTGCGGTCACGCAAGATTTATTATTCCTTTATAAATGATTAGGTATCTACTGTTTTTCTGAATATCAATTCTTTTTTCAATTATTTTCAAATTAATTTCGCCTAGAAGGTATTAAGTGTCATTATCATTCAATCTTTTTCGGTACATGCCCTTAAATTTTTCTTTATTCCGATCGTTTTGATTTGAAGTTAAGCCATACGTTCAAAGAATCATGTAACATTTAAAAAAATATTTGTTTAGGTTATGAACCTGTGCTCCAGTCCAACATTTCCCTATTCTTCACATTTTCGATATTTTGAAGACTTTTAGAGATTTTCAAAAGAGATCTGTGATAGTGAACCTCTGGCCAGAGAGTGAGTTGAGTACCGAGTGGAACGAGTTTCACCAGCATAAGGACATTCAGTTCAGTAGTAAGGTAGTATTTGAAGGTATTTTGTGAACATCTTTGAATCTTTGAGTCTACTAATACTCAATCCAACAATTGGAGTTAACAAGTATGAAGAATCAAAGGTTCACCGCCTGAGCAAATATTTTTTTAAATGAATCGTTTGTTACATGATTCTTTGAACGTATGGCTTAACTTCAAAACGATAAGAATAAAGAAAAATTTAAGGGCATGTACCGAAAAAGATTGAATGATAATGACACTTAATACCTTCTAGGCGAAATTAATTTGAAAATAATTGAAAAAAGAATTGATATTCAGAAAAACAGTAGATACCTAATCATTTATAAAGGAATAATAAATCTTGCGTGACCGCAACACCATTATTGAGATCTTCATATAAGTTTTTCAGATTTCAAATAATATTGTGATCATTTCCTCACAAATATTTCCAAATATTTCTATGAATATCGCTAATCATAATAGTAGGTTAACTAGTTGAATTAAAAATCGAGAATTACTTGAAAACTATTAGGTTTAGGTATAGGGAAACCCAATGAAGATAGTTTCGATATTAATTTTTACGTTCAACAAGGTACAGAAATACTGGGTGTGCCATTTGAAATAAGAAAGTTTTTGACCATTATTTGTAGTTAATGTTTGAACATTAATTATGATCACTCAGTATATTCCAGAGTTAAATTTTTTTCTTCTGCATAAGGGTAGCCAATATGTCTACACGAAAAAACATTGTCTGTCTCGTTGGCTTGAAGGGTTTATTCATTAATTGCAAATTAAAAATACTCCTTTTTTTCGATTTTTCGCCATTTTCTCCACAATGGTTCTTCTAAGGCATAAAATGGTCTTTATAAACTCATCATAATTTGAGCTTGCCATTCAATTTTTGAATTCATATATAGGGTATTCCATTTAAAAAAGTGTAACTTTGGTCTATATCTTTGTTATCGAACACCCTGTATATGTGAAAACAATTTTAAAATGTGCATCTGATTGTCCTTTACATTTCACGAAAAAAAAATTTTCAAAATGTCTTCATTTACTGCCTCAAAATGAGAACCGCGTCTGGGGTGGGCCACCCTGTATAATAACATAATGCATCATATCTCAGGCCAAACACAAAATTCGTCGTAGATCAGTGGGAGCAGGCCATGCTCTACTCTATACATCACTTTCCACTTGTAAACGTGAGACCACTGGAGAAATACGCGATTTAGATATGCGTCGTTGGTCGTGAGACCAGAGTGGTCTCACGCGGTTCGCCGCTCCCAAAAAAGTGTGATACCTATGTGGTCTCACATGGCAATCCACGTGTTAACAAGAACCATTGCGGGTTCGGCAATAAATATTTGTTCACTTATTACACCCCGTCCCAATTATTTAGCTCATACGACGAGATATGCATTTGCCGAACGCGCTAAAAGGCTCCGCGTTTTCATATCTCTCCATTCCTATGAATCCATCTCACTTCCTCTTCAAGAAGTAAACGGTAAAACGGTTAGAGGCTTGCCTCACGCGCTTCCTTGTCCAGCACGTAATCTTCGGGAATCGACTGCTGCGTCTGTCCGCTGTGGTAGGCACGTTTATAGACCGATATGAGGCTAGCGCTAGATGGAAGCTAGCCTCAATTCGATTTCTTGGCCGGATTAGGCCGGATATTCGTTCAGAAGTCGGCTCGGAGAAACGGTAGTAAAAAATCGATTGTTGTCTGACACAGGAAAAACTGTTCTTAATTCGGACGTTTAAAGAATTATTATCGAATACTTTTTGGATACTCCGTGTCGTGTCATCTGCGATATCTTCTGAAATAAGCATGTTCATTTTCTAATCCGTTTCAATTACAACCCGATTTTCGAATTCAATGTAATGAGTATATGTATTTCGAAAAAGAGCTCGAGACATAAGCTTAACTACCTAGAATATTTTTAGTACAGACTTTCTATCTGTTGGGGCGTTACTAGCAAGGGACTGATTTTTTCAAAGGAAAGATAGAAAAGAAAAGTTTTTATTTTTTTTCTCGTGAAATATTGGTTTTGGAAAAAAAATCAGGAATAAGAAATTGTTCTGAATAAAATAAGGATTTCAAGATATAATTTTATTTCATGAAACTTCACCTCGAAAAAAGGGTTTTGATATGAAATAGAGTAAGGTTTGCTGATTTCAAATTCCGTAATAATGTAACAGAAGTATTAAAAAAATACCCGTGGTTAGTCCTTTGCGAGTACACGAAAATACAGAATTTCAAGTTTCTAGCTTCACTGAAATATAAGGAAAAAAAGAAACTAAGTCACCACATTTAAGGATTATATCTCAGAAAGGGGTGAAATGAGGAAATTTTGTTATAGAAAAGACCCATCTTAATTTCATACGAGCAATCACCTCCTAAATTTTTTCGCATGAATTTAGAAACACCCTGTATAAAGCGAACCATTTGAAACTATGAAGTTTTGTCCCCAGTTGAAATTCATAAAAATTTAGATCTTGCATAGAACATCCCATACAGCTGTGTAGGTAAAGCCACGACCAGGAATTGTTTTCTGATGTGCCTCACCACCTTAAACTGTCACGAGCCGCCACTGACTGCCTCTGAATTATGATTAGTCATACAACTTCGGTATTTTCAAGGATTTAACCATAGACTAACCTATGATTGAACTGTGGATACGAACGGTTTAACAACTACTGTTAAATATAAATTGTAGACGTCAACACGTTTTTCATTGCTTCTCCCGAATATGAAGTTTCTGACCTTTTATTTTGTTCGTGAAATGGTCTTATAAAATTTCATACGAGATTGAATTCATCTTTCATTTCCAAACTCAAATGAGTTGCTTTGAGGGAAAACAACTCGTCCTACGGACTCGTGATGTTTTTTTACTTTAAACTGACGCAGGTTGGCAAATAATGTCATTACCTCCATGAATAATTCTAATGGACGTTGCCGACGCTAATTTCTCCTATCATCACGCCTGGAAACTAAAAATGCCGAAGGTAGTTTTGGAGAAGCAGAGAAAAAGTATCAGGAAGTGCTATGTAGAATTGAAATCTGCTCATTCTGAAAGTAACCCTGATAATTTGGAAACAATAAAAGATTAGACTCCCGATTTAAAACGTCAACATTCTCAGAATCAAAAATATGCCCAGATGAGATTGTGAAAATAAGGGAGAATCAACTGCCCTAGCTTGTCATGCTCTATCATCTGGGCATATTTTTGATTTTGAGAATGATGACGTTTTAAATCGGTAGTCTAATTGGTTTGGGCGGGGGTTCAATGAAATGATCTGTATTAATAAATATCCTGGTGCAGTGAATTTCCGTTCTGATATTAGCTCCTTGAGTGTTTTTTATTCAAATTTGATTCAAAAAATTCAGTTTAAACCAAATTGTTGATGCTCGTCGGATCCGACACTGTTTCGACGTTTATTTCGTGTTTTGTCTTGTCATGGGTGGGTGTTGTTTTTGTAATGTCTGTATTCAATTGTCGCTCTGGAATGTTTCCATTTTTGCGTCGACCGTGTTGTTTCTATGTACATCGATGGATTTTTCTCCTTGTTATATACAGGGTCTCCCAAGATGTTCCAGACAGCCAATATCTCGGCTCTCAGACACGATAGAAAGTTTAAACAAAAAGTTTTTTGAATGTCATCAAAAACTCTACCAGAATCCGTCGTTAAAACTCTGTTTCTTATTACCATCCCTGGAAAAACTACCCCCAGATATTTTTTCGAATGGCTTCCTTATATTTTTCTCACTCTAAACGATTCCCCAGTAAAAGAAGAAATATGTTAAAACAATTTTTCATCATTTTACGTAAATTCAACCCTCAAAAAAGTGATTATAATTTCCGGCACATCCACCATTTTTCTCAGTCCATTCTCTATGTCTATGTTCTATACTCTTTAATTTTTCTATACTCAGAGGTTTCCACCGAAAACAATGGCAGTTTTCAAAATAAAATAAGTTGACAATAGACATAGAGAATGGACTGAGCAAAGATGGTGAATGTGCCGGAAATTACGATAATTTTTTAAGGGTTGAGTTAACGTAAAAGGATAAAAAATTGTTTCAACATATTTCTTCTTTTACTGGAGAATCGTTTAGAGTGAGAAGAATATAAGGGTGTTATTTGAAAAAAATTTCTGGCGGTAGTTTTTTCAAAGGTGGTAATTAGAAACAGAATTTGAACGACGGATTCTGGTAGATTTGATGTCATTTAAAAACTTTTTGTTTGAATTTTCTACCTTGTCTGAGAGCCGAGATATTGGTTGTTTGGAACATCTTGGGACACCCTGTGAACACCTATTTTTACGTTATCGACGATTTTCTTCAACGGAAAGATTCAATTTTTTTAATTTTTCCTTATATTCCGATGGTAAGTTTTGTGAATTGCCATTTTTGGTGTAGTTTATCCATAATTGTATTCATCTGTACACATTCTGATGTTGAGTCATATATCTCCATATTTGATTGTTCGTGCCGACCTGTTATTTCATTTTATTCATTTATTTTACTGTTTCCTTGCTCATTATTCATATTATTGTAATTTTTTATTTGTATGTTGTATTGGGATTCATGAGTTTTCTGAAGAAGGCCCAATAAAGGAGCTGAAATGTCGCTGAAGGAATATTATTCTTTGTTTTTGTTCCTTGACGGATACCATCAATTTTATACTACCAACCATGTTCATATACGTGAAATATTTCCAGTATTAACAGAAAAAGAAGTTTCTTCCAACATTCGCCAGGTCTGTGGAATTATTGAATTCACAGCCTTTTTTCTCAAATTCATTTTTTTCCCCAATTAAAAAAACATTTTGATAAATACGTAATTATTACGACTTCTGTGTAGAAATTACAACGTTGCGTATGTATCTGACAGGAACATGACTATAACCTAACATTTTCAAAATATACACGGTGAAATGTGTCAGAATTTTATGGCCAACTGGGATCCTTCATAAAAGTGAATGGAGTATAGATATCACGGAAATTCAATCTCTTGTGATAATAATATTACTTAAAGTTTTCAGATATGTCCGTACGTCCGTAAAGTTTCGCTCTCCATTTAAAATTTGCTAGACATGTAGACATATTGGCTACCCTTATGCAGAAGAAAAAAATTAACTCTGGAATATACTGAGTGATCATAATTAATGTTCAAACATTAACTACAAATAATGGTCAAAAACTTGCTTATTTCAAATGGCACACCCAGTATTTCTGTACCTTGTTGAACGTAAAAATCAATATCGAAACTATCTTCATTGGGTTTCCCTATACCTAAACCTGATAGTTTTCAAGCAATTTTCGATTTTTAATTCAACTAGTTAACCTACTATTATGATTAGCGATATTCATAGAAATACTTGGAAATATATGTGGGGAAATGCTCACAATATTATTTGAAATCTGAAAAACTCATATGAAGATCTCAATAATGGTGTTGCGGTCACGCAAGATTTATTATTCCTTTATAAATGATTATCTACTGTTCTTCTGAATATCAATTCTTTTTTCAATTATTTGCAAATTAATTTCGCCTAGAAGGAATTGAGTGTCATTATCATTCAATCTTTTCCGGTACATACCCTTGAATTTTTCCTTATTCTTATCGTATCTTATTTTATCTTATTAGAAATGTAGTTTGAGCCCGCAGATCTACCTTTTAAGTAGATTCGCCTTGTTGGTAGATCTCCCTCTGAAGATAGATTCGCGTTTTGAAATATAAAAAAAAAACGCAACCTCCAATCGGTCATCTGTGCGTCGCGTCAAACATTGACTGCCGTTGTCAAGAACCCTAACCTATATGTAACTTCACCCGTGACGTCTCGAAATGTCTAAAAAATCCAACCTCCAAACGGTCATCTATGCCTCGCGTCAAACCTTGACTGCCGTTGTCAAGAACCCTAACCTATATGTAACTTCACGTGTATATATATATATATATTCTTTTGAAAGAGAGAATTACATACTGTTTTTTAAATCAAACAATAATACATGGCATATGGCACGTGTGAAGAAATGGCGACAAGGAACAGATTATATAAAAGAATAAAATCTGTTTCCCGCTCCAAATCTAAGTGTTAGCAGAGGGAATGTAAACGGGGTACCATACAATTCTGAGTATGATACACGAGAACAGATAAAAACCTCTGAAAAAACTCTGTCTCCCCGTGTATGTGTGGTGATACTGAATTTGTTCGAAAAATATGCTGCTATCCATGTTACAGAGCTCCTTGTGCTTGAAAATTGCCTTTTCATTGAACTGGATGCAAATGTCTTGAAATTATATCTGGAACAGGAAAAAAAGAAGAAAAACGAGAAAGAAGCAGTAAAAAAATTACTTCACCCGTAACGTCTCGAAATGTCGAGAAAATCCAACCTCCAAACGGTCATCTATGCGTCGCGTCAGACTTTGAATGCCGTTGTCAAGAACCCTAACCTATGTGTAACTTCACCCGTGACGTCTCGAAATGTCGAAAAAATCAACCTCCAAACGGTCATCTATGCCTCGCGTCAAACTTTGACTGCCGTTGTCAAGAACCCTAACCTATATGTAACTTCACCCGTGACGTCTCGAAATGTCTGAAAAATCCAACCTCCAAACGGTCATCTATGCCTCGCGTCAAACCTTGACTGCCGTTGTTCTATATTATACTAAAACGGTAACTCTGTGGTCCAGCCCTGGGAATCTGTCGAAAAAGTGGGTGCAGAAGAATCTTAAAATCGCAGCGAAGCTGCGATACAGGAAAGAAATTTTTACACGGTCGGAAAGAGGAATGATCGATTCGTACGTGGGCGAAATTTCGATCCTCTAGGCGATGTAGAAGTATTTTAAAAAAATCCGCGAAAATCGCGAAAAAATTCGGCAAAAAGGGCAATTTTAAACTCGATAAAACTTTTTTCGCAGATATCCTAGCCGTGATGTAAATATACGGATCGAAAGAGGAAGAGTCAACGCAAAATAGCTTGGTATTCATATTTTCCATTATTTTCCAATTTCTTCAGGAAAACTGATCAAAGTTTGACATTTCTCCTATAAAATCGCCCGATCTGCAGAGATCACAGAGAACTATTTGACATTGAAGCTGTAAGCTGTCAGAGTTTGGCCTTCTATAGAGAAAGCCCGGAACACAATCTGACAACTGCGCTCAGATTCCGCGACCGGAGGCCTACCGAAAAGGATAACTGCTTAGAAGGTAGATCTGCTGGCCCATACTAGTCAAGAACCCTAACCTATATGTAACTTCACCCGTAACGTCTCGAAATGTCGAGAAAATCCAACCTCCAAACGGTCATCTATGCGTCGCGTCAGACTTTGAATGCCGTTGTCAAGAACCCTAACCTATGTGTAACTTCACCCGTGACGTCTCGAAATGTCGAAAAAATCCAACCTCCTAACCATATACTTAAACTTCTATACCGCTAGCATTGTGCAAAAAATTGCGTAAAAATGAAGCCAAGACCTGGACATATGATGGCTTATACGCATGCGCTATAGCCGCCATATTGCCCCTACCCTGCTTAGAATCCTATTCCAAGCTACTTCCCCTTATTCGCGCATGAGCAGTAGTCTCCATATGCCTAGGTCGACGGCTTCAAGGAAATTCACAAGGATCAAGTTATAGGTATAGAATTATTTGCTCCTAACGGTCATCTATGCGTCGCGTCAAACATTGACTGCCGTTGTCAAGAACCCTAACCTATGTGTAACTTCACCCGTGACGTCTCGAAATGTCGAAAAATCCAACCTCCAAACGGTAATCTGTGCGTCGCGTCAAACTTTGACTACCGCTGTCAGGAAACCTAACCTACAATATGTAACTTCACCCTTGACGTCTCGAAATGTCGAAAAAATCCAATCTCGAAACGGTAATCTGTGCGTCGCGTCAGACTTTGAATGCCGTTGTCAAGAACCCTAACCTAAATGTAACGTCAAAAGTCAACTCTCTGTTCGGTCGAAGTTTCCGAGCCGAATCGAGAATTTTCCGCAGTTTTCGAGAAACGTCACAACTTTAAGAATTTTTCGCGGAGACCCGGAGGAACTTTTCGAAAAACCCTTTGCGTACATGGTTATTAGAGGATATGCCGCTTCGTTTAAAAAAAACTTCCCTCCTCCAGGTGTCCCTAGAATTGGGTCTATCCGGCGATTTCGACCGTTTTCGCGAATTTTTTTAAAATACTTCCCGGGGTTCTAAAAAAAATCCGAAAACACCCGCGCGAGCCCCCGTTCTTCCCCTTTTCGACGCCTCCATCCACTCGCCAGTAGGGGGTCGCAAGCGACGGGGCGATCGGCTTCGCCGATCGCCATTTAAAGCCCCTGTCACAAAACGTCAAAATTTCTATATTCCTTAACCGAACCATGGCCCGCTTACGGCTTACGAATCACACAGAGTGAAATAAAAGATAATAGGAAATCTGAATGACTCGAAAAAGTCTGTTGTCTGCTTGGTTTTCCGGCCATATTTTTAGATTGCATGAAGGAATTATTGACATATGTACCTTTTTGGAAAGCTGATGAAACAGGAAGTTTTTCCTCACATTTGTACACCAATTTCATAATACTTTTTTCGAGTAATTCTCAATTGTTTTATCAAGATTTTATGAGGAAAACAGGTGCAGCCAGTTATGACCCTGTATATCTCAGGTTATCTGAATTTTTAGTGAATACTTTTTCGCAAGAAATGAGGAGCGCTTTGAAAAAAATATTCATTGAATATTAAGAGTCGAGTAGTTTTTACAAAAAATAATTATTTTCGATAACGAGGCAGAAAATTTCAAAAAAGTTGAAAAATCGCGATGTGTCTCGAAAAGGCAACAAGGAACAGATCATTCAAACAAATATATTGGGCAAATAAACGAGTTATTATTATTATTTATTGATATTCAAATATAGAGTATTCCGGGTTTTCTAGACGGGGCCCAATAGGAATTTCACCTAACGTTTCGCCTACAACCGCGGTAGGCATCTTCAGCAGTTGTAGGTGAAATTTTAGGTGAAATTTCTATTGGACCACGGCTAGAAAACCAGGAACTCAAGAGCTGAAGTTGAATTCACCCGTGAAAGCCACATCAATAATTTACTGATATTTCTGTGTCCGTTTTCTCTCGCTCGACTCCCGGATTGGTAATAACGAACGCACTATCTGACGATTGTGTCAGAATTAACGAAGTAAACAACTTTGTTCAGTGAGGTTGCTAGGGTCGCTGATGTTTACTAAGGTAAGAAAAGCAAAAGCACTCTTTGTAATAAAGCGACGAATATATTAATTGCCATTTTTTCAGGAAATAAAATTTCTGCATTGCAGTCAAACATAAAGCTTTGTATGCAACTCGTACATAATTAGACTTATGGACTTGCTCAAATTATTGGCCCCGCTCGCTTTGCTCGCTCTGCCATAAACTTTTGGACTCGTCCATAAAGACCTTATTTATGTACTTGTTACATAAATAGCTATTATGAATCGAAACATGAAATTTTTTTATCTCAACTGGTTTTGATGTTGAAAATATTGATCATCAGGAGTTCCTCACTCATACGTCATTTTCTACCCAAATGCAAAATTTCATCATTCAACTTATACGGGGAGACAGAGTTTTTGCTGAGGTTTTTATCTGTGCTCTTGCATCATACGCAGAAATGTATGGTGCCCCGTTTGACATTCCTCTGCTAACACTGAGATTAGGAGCGGGGAATGGATCAATATGTTTGTTTGAATGATCTGTTCCTTGTTGCCTTTTCGAGACACATGCCATAATTAAAAACAAATCTGTAACAGCTCCATTTCATAAGAATATATATATATCTCAGATCAAAAAGTCCCGAGTGAAAATCAGACCAATACAAAATCTGAATAATCTCGAGTAGAATTTTATTGTTACAAAATCTGAATTTTTGTGTAAACTGTCGAAAAACAAAATTCCGAACGGCCATATTCACGGAAACTCTGGTCGAATTTCGCCCATTAACGAACTCAACCGCGGCATTCGAGATCCGAACCAACCCTTAAAATTTCATGTCTCTAGATTCATTCGATCGATATTTATCGTGTTTACGGCCGGAGAGACAGACTAACAGACATAATCGAAATTGACCACGAATTTGTGATAAGTGCGTCTAACCTAGTTGATTGAGACGACTCAATTCTCAATTCATTCTAATATTTTCATTAACAATTCACAGAATTTGTAATCTACAACTGAACTATAATTGTAAGAAAGATAAAGAAAAAAATAATCAGAAATTATTCTCTATCGTTACGGTCAGTTCCAAAGGAATATCATACGAGCAATACAAAAGATAAGATTTCGAGGAAAATTATGATATCAAACACGGGTAACCGACATCGAAACCCAAGCAATCAGTTATCGACTCACGTGATCTTATAGATTATCCTTCCTTTTAATTGAAACGATAGGTTTTTGAAATGGAATGCTCAAGATATAAATTTTATAATGCTAAATCATTAACTACAAAAAATATTAGCCAAAGGCCATAGCATAGACCTATTACCGAGATAGTAATCAGAAATCCGGCATTTTCGTCTTTTTACGCGGGCGGTTGATGGGAAATATCGCTCTCTTCGGTTAAGTCTAGAATACTCTGGCCCAAAAAAAGTGCAATTTATCATGTCTCAGTCTCATAACCTTTGTGAAACAATTGTTTTTGGGCCTGACGCAGAAGAATGATTTGAATCACACCAGTCTATTTTGCACTCCCAGTAATTCTTGGTTCCAGAACAATTTTTCTAGTCGGGTTATATTCAATATGTGGTCCAAGAACCCTGTTGTTGCCACGTTTTTAATTGTGTCTCAATATTTTGAATCATTATTTCTTTATCAAACGACATTTTTTATTTATTACTACACAACAAATAACATAAGACACGAAATTTCAATAGACTGTTCAAGAATATTCGAAGGAGGAAACTCATAAATACAGATAAAATCCATTGACAAGGGCAGAAAAGTAATTTCTGTTTGTTCTGTGGAAAAAATCCGTTTGTTAAGTCGAAATACACCTAGCGAAAAGATCTACATCCGATTGATCAGATTTTCTTGCCAAATTCCAGATGTGTACTCCCCTCAATCTGGATTTAATAAACGAACGGTTCAGATCAATCTGATCAGTCAGATGTCATTGCCGAACGCGCTTTATATTATGTTGCTATTCTTAAATGATATTGACACAAACTAGCAATCCAGAATTGAGACAAACACATTTGTAAGATTAGTGAAGACAATAAAAAAATATTTCTTCTCAAGTTAATTGAAATATATCTGTTAATATCGATGTAAAATGCCATCAACAGGTTGGATTTGGTTAATTGACACTTAGTGTATTAATCAGCAGAAAGATTATGATGTAGATGGAATGTGCTTACCCTCATCTTCATTCAGGTCCGTAAATTTGATTCCACCACTGCAAAATACATAAAAAATCAGTTAAAACAATAAATTATGAAGCAATTGTGAAAACAAACCTGAGCAACACCGATGCAGTTTCTGGTACTCTGAAAACCTAAAAAAAACAAAATTTGAAATGAGCTGAAAAAACTTGTATGATTAATGTATATCTACTTCATTTTAATTGAAGATAAAGGACAATTCCACGTTCCTGTCCAAATTTCGCTTACCACAAAATGAAATCTTCTGACCCCTCTATTATTAATAGCTATTCTCATTCTAAAAATATGAAATACTAACCTTCCAACCAAGATTTTCAAAGAAAGTACATAGTCTCGTTTGTCCTGTAGTTTTACCACCACAAGGACCTGAAAGAAATGAAATCATATAGTTTTGAATAAATAGTAGATGTATCCTCAATCACCTCCAGTTAATACTAATTTATAGCAAATTTTATCATGCCCGTTCTCTCTTATATCATCCATGATCGCCAAAATCAACTCAAACAATTCAGTTTTCGATTGTTTGCACCAAAATGTATTGAATTAAGAAAATTAATCCCATAAGATTTCTATAAGTGAGAGAATTAAAGAATTGTCTACATAGTTTTCAAAATATTGAATTAGTTAACTAGTGGTTTCAAACCACCGCACGATGCGGATGTCAAATCAACACAACACAACTCAGCTAAACGTAAACACAGAAGTTCATTTCTCGGTGTCAATCTGACATTTTGACTTTTCATTTGTACCACAGAGGATTATTTATAAGTCTATGGCTGACTACTACCTAAATCAGGTCTCACGCTGGCAGAAATATTTTATAATATATATTACTCATTATCAGTTTGTCTTACTACATCCAATTTGGTTTCAAATTAATTTCTAGGTTTGCCTATTGCTTATGCGACTACACTCTTTTGACTGCTGGTTAAAAAATTAATACTGAGATGTAAAAAATTCAATTTTCATTTTGGTTTGATACAGTTTGGCACTGGCGTATTTAGGGGGAGGCCAGGGGGGGCCAGGCCCCCCCTGATGTACCTCTGGCCCCCCCTGAAAGATTTTAATTCAAAAACTACGTATAGGTATCACAAATATACCAGGGGCCGCGGCCCCCCCTGAAAACTGAGGCTAGATACGTTGATGCAGTTTGGATTAATATAAATAAAATAAAGGGTTAGAAGGTTAGATGAATTGTCAAAAAAATATTTACTAAATTTGTATGGAGTAAAATCAAAGAGTAATCTTTGGGTAAAATAACGTGAGTATTTTCAATCAATATGCGTACCGTGCGCTTTCTTCAGCGCATGTTCCGTAAGAGGAACTGTTTTGGGTTATGTTCTGACTTCTGAAATCTGAATCATAATCTTCCTTTCTTGCTGAATTTTACCCAAAATTTGAATTAAAGACTGTTAGCTCATTAATTACAAACTCGACTTATCTTATGGCATCCTTTGAAGATATCGACAGCGGAATGGAATCTCAAGAAACTTCTCAATCTGGGCCCAAAGACTTCTCTCCTGACAAAAAACTTGAAATTGAGTCTGACTATGACGATGAGGTAAATTTTAGCAATATTACTCAGTGTAGGGAAATAATGACAATGAGTTCTACTTTCAGCCTGATGAAACTCTTGGTGAACGTTTGTGGGGATTGACGGAAATGTTTCCTGAATCAATTCGAAATGCTTCGCAGACAGTATCAGATGTTACACAGGTTGGTGTGAAAAACTTTTATGGTTTTTCGAGGTCAGCAATGTGGATTGTATTCAGCACCTCTATTATTCTATTTGCTCCAGTCATCTTTGAAGTAGAAAGGGCCCAAATGGAAGAAATGCAAAGGAGTCAACAGAAACAGGTAATATTTCTAGAGAACACAATTTTTCAATTTATTGAATTTTATTCTATCGCTGAGCTTTTGTTGGTCACTCACAGACAAGGGCACCTTAAATGATTAAGGAGGACTGGACTTAGAATTATGTTGCTTCAAATTAGGGTCTTATTTTTGTGCTACTTTGGGAGCCTTCCCAAAATATTACTCCATTAGACAAAACTGAATGGAAAAATGAGCTGTCTTAAGTTAGTCTGAACTTCTTTCATTTCTTGGCATGCAATGATCACCATTCAATCTGCCCTTTGTGCATGCATTATGTGGACCCCATTTCAGATGTTCATCAAGTTCCAAGAATTTTACACAATCTCTCACTAAAATATCATTATTATTTATTATTTCTTCTCTGCTTTCTGAAAGATTTTTATAATAAAATTGGGATAGCTAAATCATTGTGCTAGAAGTTGAATCAATCTTCTACAGGATCTACAATAGAAGGATTACATCATGGTCTGATAAAGAATACTACCTATGAATATAGTATTTTGCAATTAACAGTTACAGAGTGAAGCTGAATCGTTGGTGAGAATTTTGTACACATGCGTAAACTGGAAATTAGAAAAAATCGCTGGAAACTTAGAGCTTAGCTCAGTGAGAACGTCTGCACGTCTCAATCGATCG
Source organism: Adalia bipunctata (assembly GCA_910592335.1). Classification (NCBI taxonomy): domain Eukaryota; kingdom Metazoa; phylum Arthropoda; class Insecta; order Coleoptera; family Coccinellidae; genus Adalia; species Adalia bipunctata. Next base: position 33,173,481 of record OU342951.1, read on the forward strand.
AAGGCCTGGATTAGGTCCACAAAACATATGAAAGCCCGTTTGTCAAATTCGATAGCTTTTTCTATAACCAGGTGAACTATAAATATTGCATCGTTGGTGCTGCGATTTTTTCTAAATCCTTGCAGTTCTTCGGAAATTCAAATTTTTTTGGAAATATGTTTTCCCAGTAGTTTTGTGAATAGCTTCATCGTGGTATTCAACAGGGATATTCCTATATGATCCGAGGGGCCTGAGATACTTCCTTTTTTGAAAACCGGTATGGTAATGCTGCTTCTCCATTCTTCAGGTATGTTTCTCCTTTTCAGTATTTCATTGAAGAGTCTTGTTAGTTCTTCGGCCAATTTTTCTCCTCCATTCTTCAAGAGTTCATTTGGGATTTTGTCTGGTCCCGAAGATTTTCCATTTTTCAGGTCTTCCATTTCCGACCATACTTCTTTCACAGTCCATTCCTCAATTTCCACCTCATCCACAGCATTTTGTCTCGACAATAGTTTCCGTTCAGGAAGTTCATCTTCTCCTGAGTACCATCTCTCGAAATGACTTTTCCATTCTTCGGCCGATACATTGTTCAACTGAACAGGCTCATTCACCTCCTTCTTTGCAGCTCTCAACAACTTCCAGACACATTTCTGCGCTCCGTACATGTCACCTTCCATCTCCCTGCTAAACCTTTCCCAATGCACCCTTTTTATTTCTCTTCCTGATATTTACTCTGTTTCTTGTTCTCATGTAGCTAATCAGTATAGTCCTGTAGGTTCTCAGTTGTTTTGTAGTTTAAATGAGTTTTTTTCCGTTCTTGGGCTAGCAGCTTGATTTCAGGGGTAAACGATGATTTTGTTTGTGAGCATTTGTGTTAACAGTTCTTTTTTCGACGGCTTCCTCGGCCGCTTGATTTATACTCCGTTTCAAACCTCCCCACAGTTCATCCACTATGTCCCAGCGTCGAGTGCTCCCTTCCAGTAGTTTCCCACCGAGACGGCGTCAGTGGCGGCTGCTCAATAAGTGCACGTGTACCCCCAACTAATATCTTCATCTGAAGGAATTTACTTTTGTGTTTGACGTAAACGTAGCTTTTTCTATTTGGGTATTTAATTTAATTTTTCATTTCCGATGTTCCGGTTCCCGGTTCTGCAAATATACGCGAAGACGCTAGACGGCAGTCGGCTCGTACACTGCTCTCTCGAAATGATCCTTGATTGGAGCAGCAGCTACCCCTGGCGCCCCACACGTCCCGCAACAGTCCACAGTATTTAGCTAACATAGGTACACATCCAGTATGTGTACGAGTAGGCTACGGCATAGATAAAGAATTACGGTGCTACGATGTAAGTCGTGTGTAGGGTGAGATGCTGTCTACCGTGTTTGTTGTATTCGCGCAAATATGGCCGAAAATATGGAGAATCTGATTTGCATTAGCGTACAATATTTAAAAACAATTCGTTTTTCTTCGCTGACATCAGAAGAAAAATAAAAAATCAAAAGTGCCGGTCGTCCAAAACTGAATTTATCGATCACGCATGTAACAAAATGTATAACACGCGATTATAAACAAACCTTTGAGATAGACACTTATGAAAAAGCCGAATCGTTATGTGGTTGTGAAACAGTAACAGTCTTCATTGTTTTCCTTGTTCCACACGCCGCCATTTGAACGAAAAGAACGATATTTATGAAAATTTGCAGGTTAGTGCAATGGAACAAAATGCATCTGATGTCCCTTTTTTTAATAATATACTTCCGGTTTAACCGGAAATGCCATCAGCTTATTCAATTCAAATGGGACAACCTATATATTTTTACAGATTTTGAAAGAGCTTGTTATTTTGAATTCATACATCATACTGAGTTTAGCGTAAAAAAATTTATTGTACAACTGTTAGTTGTACAATAAATGTACATTCCATTTTAGAATAACGAGAAACAAAATCACTTCAAATGTTCAAAATGCTCGCCGTTTACTGGCTCACAATATGCCATCCCATTAACAAATTCTTGAGTCACTCTTTCCAAGACTTCTCCACGTATTAGTTCACATTCGTCAATAATTAGTCGTCTCAATTCCTGTAAGTTTGTTGGTTTATTGGTTGATTAAAGTGCTATATTCCTCGTTTTTACAATTTTTTTACACTAATCTCAGTACGTATGAATTAAAAATAACAAGCTCTTTCAAATTCTGTAAAAATATAAAGGGTGTCCCATTTAAATTAAAGAAGTTGATAACAATAAGTTATTTGAGGATTACTGATTGTCTGTATTAATCTCCATCCATTCAAACCATTTGTTTTCTTATTCTCGATCTGAATACAAACAATCAGTAATCCTCGAATAACTTATTGTTCCATTAGTCATTAGCAAAAACCAACATGTCAGTAGAACTGAAAAATCTTAAAATAAAAATAGGTCTTGTCAAAGGCAGACTGACAAGATTTTCCTCATTTATAGAATGCTTTCAAACCACTGATAAATCATTACTGATTGAGCTAGAATCACGATTTGAAAAAATAAACGATGCTTATGGCGTTTTTGATCAAATTCATAGCGAAATCGAATAATTGGAAGAGACTCAAGAACAATCGCAACATCCAGAGCAATTTGAAAATGTTCATTTTAAATTGATATCTTAAGCCAAATTGTTCTATATTATACTAAAACGGTAACTCTCTGGTCCGGCCCCGGGGAATCTGTCGAAAAAGTGGGTCCAGAAGAATCTTAAAATCGCAGCGAAGCTGCGATACAGGAGAGAAATTTTTACACGGTCGGAAAGCGGAATGATCGATTCTTAGGTACGTGGGCGAAATTTCGATCCTCTTGGCGAGGTAGAAGTATTTCAAAGAAAATCGCGAAAAAATTCGGCAAAAAGAGCAATTGTAAACTCGATAAAACTTTGTTCGTAGATATCCTGGCCGTGATGTAAATATACGGATCGAAAGAGGAAGAGTCAACGCAAAATAGCTTGGTATTCACATTTTCCATAATTTCCCCATTTCTTCAGGAAAACTGATCAAAGTTTGACATTTCTCCTATAAAATAGCCCGATCTGCAGAGATCATAGAGAACTATTTGACATTGTAGCTGTTAGCTGTCAGAGTTTGGCCACAGCCTTCTATAGGTAAAGCCCGGAACACAAACTGACAACTGCGCTCAGATTCCGCGACCGGAGGCCTACCGATAAGGATAACCGCTTAAGGGCCCCCGCAGACTGCAGACTTTTTAATCGGTCGATAGTTTGGTCGGCTTCTTAATCAGTATGGAGAGGAATGCATGTGCGCACACTACAGCGATTCCTCTCCATACTGATTAAGAAGCCGACCAAACTATCGGCCGATAAAAAGTCTGCAGTCTGCGGGGGCCCTAAAAGGTAGATCTGCTGGCCCATGCTAGTATATCGTCGGCTAAAAGCGTTAACCGGCTAACTCCATTTTTAACGATTTTGGGTTTTTTTTAGATTCAGTAACTAGATAGTTTCCGACATATATCTGTAAACCATTCAACTCCCTATTTAGAGCAGAAATTGTATAAATCTCGTCGCACGTATACCGGCTAACTACATATTGTCCAATGTGCGAAGAAGAGCTGCTATCTCCCGCAAATTCTACGTAACAGTTGCCTACAAAAAGCAAGAATCGACGAAAACGATTTCAGGTGCAAGAAGCATCGTGGTTTTCCGAGAAGAATAAGAATTTGAGAGAAATAGGAAAGCGATACTATGAAAGAAATAAAATAAATGGAAAATGGTCCTATGATGTAGAAAGAGAACCAAGAAAACTGAAAGAAAGATGCCGGTGTAGAGATAGGAATGAAATGTAATGGTATAACAGAGCAGCAAAGAGAAGTTATTTTTAATTACTTTTGGGCCTTAAGTTGGGGAGAAAAAAAAGTTTTTATGGACAGTACTGTGATTTTTTGAAAACAGGTGATCAAGAAATAAGAAAGTGTAAATCAATGTATTCAAAAACAGTCGGATCATGTCGTTGGAGTCAAGGGCGGATATAATTCTTTTTCATGGGAGGGGTAATAACAATCATGGGAGGGGGGGATATAAAGATTGAAAACCATTAAATCAGGTACACAAACCACATTTTTCTCAGGTTTTGGATACTCATGGGGGGGTAGTTATTCCCATAACCCCCCTCCCTCGTAAATCCGCCCTTGGTTGGAGTATTCAAAATTTGAAAAATTAGTTTTCAGATTTCGAAGAAACTAGTGGCGAGGAAACAAATTGTGAAAAAATACCCACGCAGTATAGAAATAAGAGTAGAAATAGAAAAAAACCATTTGAAGAAGAGAACCTCAGCATAAAAGAGTTTTTATTTTGTGTCATCACGGGTTTTGTTATGGAAATAATAAATTGAACATACTGCTATCTCCTAGTTTTTATTCCTCAACGAAAATTTCAAACCTGCTAACTCCATTTTACGGCTGTAGAAAATAAACTAAGAAAAATTTACAAGTATTTCGTTTGAAAAAAGGTAAAACTAATACTGAGTTCTGTTTTGTTCAAAGCAGTCATCGTATAAGCATCTTAGGCGCTGGTCTCCCTGAAACGCGTCGGTCGTCGGTCGCGTTTCTGCCCCGTACAATTTTCGTGGATACGGTCGTATCCATGGTTTTCCAAATGTATCACTAGGAAGTTTAACGAGGCAGACCCGCGTCCGTCGTCGGTCGCGGTTCGGGGAGACCAGCGCCTAAGTAGGAATTAATGCGGTTTTTTGTTCCTCCTGAAAAACTGACTCTATGTGAGTTAGCAGTTTAACACATTTAGCCGACGATATTTCTAATATGTCAGCGTCAACTGTGCAGTCAGGTCAAGCTCAGGCGATGCACATGAATATGCATAATACAACAATTCTACCAACTCTTCCTGTTCCCACTTTCTCAGGGGACTACAGGGAATGGTCTTACTTTTTTGATACATTCAATTTCTTAATTTTCATATACCTTTTTCAAGGCGTAATGCTCACTTTTTTTCACCTGCTATAAGTTGGCAAAGAATTTTCAATAAGTTGCCCCTGGCAGTTAGGACTTGTGGAAGTTTAAAACTGTTCTAGTTGGAGTTGTAGAAATTTTTGTTAGATTGGGTTTTTTACACAATTGATGAATATTGTGATTCTTGAATTGCTTCAGATATTTGGTTTTTAATTTGTAGAATTTTGTATTTTTTTGACTCATCCTATACAAATTGTATTTGTATTGAAGGAAATAAAGTTTTTTATTATTATTATTAATAAAAAATAACAACCTTCATTATTATTATTACCATAACAAGATAAAAAAATTCCACTTTTTAAAAGATTCTCCTAAAGCCGAAGCAAAACAAGTTATTAAATCCATGGAAATATCCGAAAATAATTACGATACGGCTCTTGATTCTTTGAAGGGACGATTCGATAATAAAAAATTAATCGAACGCGCTCACATAGCTTCACTATCCAATTTATCTTAACTTCAAGAAATTCTTTACAGTCTCTGCGAAAATTTCTGGACGCATCAACAAACATGAGAGCTCTTACTAGTTTGGGTGAAGCGACGGATTCTTGGAATTTAATATAAATTCATCTATTCACATCGAAGCTAGACACCGTCACCAACCGCGATTGGGAATCTCATTCAGCGAAATTGAAGGAAGTTAAATTGGACGATTTTAAAAAACTTCTGAAGGATAGATGCGGGGTTTTGGAGACGCTTCAGTCTTCCTGATGAAATGCATTTGAAAAACCATGCAAATCGGAAAATAAAGGCAAAAAATCTATCGAACAAAAACATTCGTTTGTGAGCACGATTAATTACCGGTGTTCCTCTTGTAAGGGAACATATTCAGTTCATTTCTGCAAAAACTTGCTCAAACTTCTAGGCTGGAGGAAATAAAGAAGCTGAAACTGTGCACTAACTGCTTAAGATCAGGTCATTCCACCTCAGAGTGCCACGGTAGTTCTTGCAGGCATTGTCAAGGGAAACATAATTCTCTGTTATGTATCGAAAATGATCGAAATCAACAAGCTCAGGTTACAGAACAATCATCCAATCTAGTTGAGCAAAAATTTACCCAAGTTTCTGATAAAACCAATAAGTAAACCTGACGAACAGGTGCAAGCTGCATTAACGGTTTATATGCCGAACAAACCAGAACAACACATAATAATAAAGGAACAGTCCTTGGTCCCCAACTATTTTTACTGTACATAAATGGGCGCATTCAGCAGAAAAACCCGCTATCATCGGTTTGAGCTACCGATAGGTATCAGTAGCGCAAATCTGCTGGATACAGTGCCCCAGCGCCCCTTCTTTGACAGCTGTCAGATATTTGTCAAATAAACATTTGAACTTGGAAAAAATCTTGAAGCTGAATCTTAAAATTTGGTACGTTCTTTCGTAAGAATCATGTTATGTAATTTAATATGGATAATAATCCTAACCTTATAGTCTAAGATCCTACAGAATTTTGTATACTATAATCTATTATAGGAGGTATCACTAATGGTAATAGAACAAGACTTGGCGAAATAAAATTAACAGAATATATTACACACGTATAATCTTAATGAGTTTTCTGTTTCTGAACAACAATAAAAGATTCTTGAGGCAACGTTACAGCGTGAAAATATTCTTACGATCTCAAAAGATACGTTCAAAACAATCAACAAAAGTATTTATCCAATCCAGGTATTTCAGGAAATAAGTTCATTTTGTACTTTTAAATGTATTCCGTATAAAAATCAGCTATAGTTTATTGTTGTCTATCAAATTCAAAAGTCGTAGTTACTGCCTGCTTTGTTTTCAAATTTTGATCGTCTTGAATTCAAATCACAACTGACAGCACCTGTCAAAACAAAACATGCTACCGAAAGTGAGCACAAATAAGTTCCGATACTTAAAATGGCGTCCGCTCCCGATCACTTTGACAGGTAGCGCAAGCGTTCAGCAGAAAGATCATCGAAATTTGGGAACTGTTCCCTCTGCTGAATGCGCCCAATGACATGCTGAAGATAGACATCGGAGGAGATGTCGCCTCTTACGCTGATGATAAGGTCTTGCTTTTCGGAGCTGACACCTGGGAAAACACGACGTTTAATTCTGAAGTTGGACTTTACAGGATCAAATGTTGGTTGGATCAAAATTTACTAATTTTGGGAAGACCAAATTTCTTGCCTTTTCAAGATCTGTGTTCACCCAGCCAACTTTCACTATAGTATGCCATTCCAAGTGCTCATTGTCAGAATGTATATGCGAAAGAAAAAAATTTGGTGAAGAAACATCAAATACTTGGGTATTATACAGGGTGCGGCACGGAGGATGGATGGTTTTAAAAAAATAATAAAAGCGTTAATTTTTACTCAAAAACACATTTATTGACGGAATCAGATTCTCAAGGAAATAGCATTTGAGACAGTCAAGTGTGGAAAATCACATCAGGCATGTGGTGGCCGAAATCGGTGATGCAGTGCTGGAGGCGCTCTTGGAAGTTCGCGTAGACTCTCTCCAACATCGCTCTCTCAACTTGGGCAACTTCCTCGCGAATAGCCCTTTTCAATTCGTCCAGAGTACGAGACCAAGCCCCGAACTCTGGACGAATTGAAAAGGGCTATTCGCGTGGAAGTTGCCCAAGTTGAGAGAGCGATGTTAGAGAGAGTCTACGCGAACTTCCAAGAGCGCCTCCAGCACTGCATCACCGATTTCGGCCACCACATGCCTGATGTGATTTTCCACACTTGACTGTCTCAAATGCTATTTCCTTGAGAATCTGATTCCGTCAATAAATGTGTTTTTGAGTAAAAATTAACGCTTTTATTATTTTTTTAAAACCATTCATCATCCGTGCCGCACCCTGTAGTGAACAATACACTGAAATGGGACAACCACTCGAATCATCTAACAAATGGATTGTGAAAGTTAGTACATAATATACTTTTTACGAGTTGAGGAAATTTTTACCTATAAAAAGGATGGTTTATAGATCTTTGGTCGAGTCCATTCTTTGTTGTAATCTACACTAAAAACCATTGTCTGTCTCGTTGGCTTCATTAATCGCAAATTAAAAATATTCCTTTTCTTCAAATCATCTCCATTTTCTCTTAAATGGTTCTTCTTAGGCATAAAATGGTCTTTATAAACTCATCATTATTTGAGCTTGCCATTCAATTTTTGAATTCATATACAGGATATTTCATTGAAAAAAGTGTAACTATGGTCTATAGACATAAACTGAAGACATATTATTTTCAGATGTTATTGGGACCTAACACAGCTGTGTCTGGTGGAATGGCCCCAATGATGCCTTCAATGCCGCGATAGATAGAGAACTGCCGCCATTTTTGTACTTGAGATACAAATCCTTGATTGTAAATTTGTTGTTATTGTGTTTATTGCAGTCAATGCAGTTTATTGCGTCACATGTACATTGTTAAATTTACACCTACTATTGTAAAGATTAAGTAGAATAAATTAGAAAATATCCTATTGTTTTATTTATGTTGTCACTTACCTTCCTAGTGACCATGGACATAATATACAGGGTCCTGCAATAGTGCGAAAAACTTTCATAGCTGCCGAACCAGACATCTCAGAGATTTCGTTGGAAAGTAGCTTGTAGCTTCATTTCTGCATCTCAGGAAATTATTTTCTGATATACAGGGTGTCCCGGTAAATGTTATTCAACAAATGGATGATTTTTTTAATGGATCACCCCATATATCTTCACATATTTTCAATGACTTTCATGACACAAAATATTAGAGACATTTTTTAAAAGGTACAGATCTTATTCGAAGAAAACTGCAAAAAAGTGGGGGAAAAGCAGTTCAGTTAAAGTCTTCTGACGATTTCCAGAAGCAAATAACATCAATTTGATCTGAAAAATTTTCAATTGAAAGATTTACCTTGTCACCGTTCCTGAATGATTCAACTGTCATATACAGGGTGTCCGTTATTAAGGTCCAAATATGAAGTACTTCAAATTATTATTTCTCGATTTATTCAAATGTAACACCCCCAATTTTTTTCCACAATAATATAGGCAATTGACCATATTCATATGCTATCGGTTGCAGCTTTTTGAGCGTTTTTGGGTTGGCAGCAATAATAATAATATGTCGTCACTGTCATTACTGATTTGAAATAAGCCCGCCAATTCATTAACATTTAGGTTTCATTATATTCTTTATAAAATTTAGGTGTACACAAGATGTACTTACACCTTTTTAGCATCCATTTCAACCAAAATTGTTTTTGCTCCATCAAAATTCAAAATAAATAGCACGTTCAAAAATTGTAAACAAATCAAAGACAATTGACATTTATGAGGTTTGACATTGATGACAGATTGGTACCAATGGCACCAACCCAAAGATGCTCAAAAAGCTGCAACCGATAGCTAATGAATATGGTCAATTGAATAGCTAACATTTACTCAGAAGTAGCCTTAGGATTATTTTCACTGCCGCATCCAGCAGGCACGAAAAATGATATCGCAAATGAAAATTTTATTCAGATAATAACATAATAAAAACTAATCGACGTTAAAAAAAGACAAAATGAAACTTTGTATACTCCATTCAATTTTATAAAGTATCGCGGTTTGTTATGAAATTTTGACACATTTCACCGCGTATATTTTGAAAATGTTAGGTTATGGTCATTGCACTGTTAGAAACGCCCACAACGTTGTCGTTTCTGCTAAAAAATCGTAGTAATTACGTATTCATCAAAAAGTTCATTTACTTTGGGAAATTAATGAATTTGAGAAAATATTATATTAATTCAGAAGACATTTAAATACATTTTTGCACAACCTGAAATACTCCAGAATAAAAATGTAGTTCTACGAAACCTGCGCCACAGTTGAATCTTCGAAGAACTAACTTCATTTACAAAGTTAAAAAAGAGTAAATAGAAAGTAGACTTGGCAAATTGGCTTGATTTTCACGAGTGCCAACCTGCGTCTGTTCAAAGTAGAAAAACTTGATAAACCTAAATCATGGCCAACCGCGATACTTTATAAAAGTGGATGGAGTATATAGGTATCATTCAACACAATAGGAATGTTGACTATTTTTTGGAAATGATTTTAATTTGTAGATAAGTCCTTACAAACACGAAAAAAATATTTTCATGGAAAAAATATAGCAAATACCAGTAAAAAATGCTTAAATAAAAATAGTTTTCAAAATTCCCGCTGAAACGAAGTCATTATGATGACGTCACTATACGGTAAATAGACTTCGCCGTCTGTCAAAGCGAACTGATCTTGTGTAATTTCTTGCGAACAAATCGTTTGCGTAATAACAAATAATCGTGAAATAGTTCGCTGGTGATACGTTTTACTCTCTTCTGTTCTTCGTAAGTTCGTACTCGTGATGACATTAAGGTTATAGGTTAGCTTGTTCACCGAACAGTGACGTCACGTATTCTCATTCGTGTTTGCAGTCACGTGATAAACGGTTATAGATTACACATTTTTAATCGATTTTATTTAATTTAATGATATCACTAAAATATTGTTTTAGTATTTCAAAAACTACTATTAAAATGAGAATATCGGCACAAGGAACATCAAATTAAAAAACACTTATTCTATCAGCGACGTTTCGCAAATCTTATTTCCTTCATCAGGCTACAACAAAAAGTAACATGTTACGAAACATTCAGGTTGGGTCCAAAAAGAACAAAAAGGTCAAGAATAAAAGTCAAAAATATAAAAACTGATTTTCAATCAGATGTGAACAACCGAATGACTAAAACAGAAGGAACTAAAATATTCTTATAAATAAATCGTGTCAAAAACGAAACATCGAATAAAAAACAGACATATAAAAATATAAAATATTTAAAAACACTAGTTAAAATCATATATGCATCTGTACATGTACACTATAAAACTCACCCTCAGAATAGCTTTTAAATTTACATGAAGATATCATAAAATTGAAAAGGATATTAAGACAATTGATTCCACAGATATTTCTCAGTCAAGCGAACAACAACAATGAATGACCGAGATCCGTTCTTATCATTAAACCTCCCCCACATGGTTATCACAGCCTTATTTGATTTATTAAATTACAATAAACCGTACTCAACGAATCTACATCCGTCCTGAAATTGACCGTTCGAGGTGTTCGTCTTATAAATATCATTTCTTTGATGGATCTTTTTAAGAAATTTTGTTCTCTACATAACACCTGAACATTTTCAAAATCAAACACATGATCGTTGAGTACTGAATGGGAGGAAAGGGCTGTAGACTGTGACAATTTAACGCAATCTCTATTGTGTTGGCTCATTCTGTTCCTGAGGTATTGCTTCGTTTGACCGACATCCTTTTCAATTTTATGATATCTTCATGTAAATTTAAAAGCTATTTTGAGGGTGAGTTTTATAGTGTACATGTACAGATGCATATATGATTTTAACTAGTGTTTTTAAATATTTTATATTTTTATATGTCTGTTTTTTATTCGATGTTTCGTTTTTGACACGATTTATTTATAAGAATATTTTAGTTCCTTCTGTTTATTCGGTTGTTCACATCTGATTGAAAATCAGTTTTTATATTTTTGACTTTTATTCTTGACCTTTTTGTTCTTTTTGGACCCAACCTGAATGTTTCGTAACATGTTACTTTTTGTTGTAGCCTGATGAAGGAAATAAAATTTCCGAAACGTCGCTGATAGAATAAGTGTTTTTAAAAGCTTTTATTTAGTTTCACCTGTCCCGGTGTCTGTCTGTCTGTCTGTCTGTAATCAAATCTTGCAAGTTGAATATGACACACTTCTAATCGTCCGATTGATTTGAAATTTGGCAGGTGTACATAATTCTGGTGACAATGCATCATGAAATATTTTTTATAGAAAAAAACAAAATGGCGGCTCCAAAATGGCGGATGAGTTTTGTAATTATCATCCGATTCCATTCAAAATTAGTATATGGGGGTTTTTGGGTTCGACAATGATGATTCTTCCGTCAAAATTGAAAAATTCAAGATGGCGGCTAAAATATGGCGGACAAGTTTTGTAATTATGATCCGATTCTATTCAAAATTGGTATCTGGGGGTTTTCTGGGTCGGTTTTTTATTTTTAAAATTGAGAAATTCAAGATGGCGGCTTCAAAATGGCGGATGAATGTTGTTATTATAAAAGCTTTTTTTAAAAATGATTTTTTTATTATAGCTTGTTTAATTTGATGTTCCTTGTGCCGATATTCTTATTTTAATATTATTGTAGGAACGATAAACATAATACTGGTTCAAAAACTACCTTCAATGTGGAAAACCTCAATTTATATGAATTTGTAACATGTGTCAACATCCCTGTTGGGCGGAGTAGAATTCAATGAGACCTCTGGCGGAAAAAAATTGTAATTGAAGCAACGAGTAAAATAATTCGTATTGCATTGTTTTTATTCTATTTTTTGTCTTCATTACAGATCAAGTTTAATTTTTTGTGTACCTTTTTTGAAGATTTATGCTTTGAATTATGTCGCTGTAAAGGGAAAAATCCCGAAACGAATATCCCAAGTCTACGCAGTACGCACCGGCAAATAGTTCCGAATTAATTTCGGAATCTTTGATAGACAGGCTGTTCGAAATCGATAACTGAATTGGTAGCATTTGTACGGATGTTTTTTGATTTTCTCTTATTGTAGATTCTCGAGATAGCTTTCAAGGTATCTTTATTCTAATGATCTAAGAGATGCTCCTCTTCCTCTTGAACACAGAGTGGTCCGAAAACTCGATTCTTTTGAAGATTTCCTATCGGGATATTGGGCAGCATAAGTTCGACTTCCTAAAAAAAAACAGGTTCTGTCGCACTACCCTAACATGAAAATCACATCAACCATCCCATGTTTTCCAGAAATTCATACTGATTCACTGTATTCGAAAGTATCTTTGAGCTCTAAGTAGCAATAACTTGATTATCATTTTTTTTTGGAAAGCCGATAAAAACTGATATAATTGGTTGAATAAGTGATTAATGTGTATTGCTTTTACGGAAAAAAAATATCATTTTTATGTTGATGCTCAGGAAGTATGATTCTGGGATGGTTTTAAAGTTTGTCAATTATTATTCATTTAGTTTTATTTCATTGTTTGACCTCTTTTGAATGTCCGTTAGTTGTCATGTTATTACTTATTCCAATGAAATTTTCAGTTGCGATATCATTTTTGGTGTCTTCTGTATGCGGGAGTGAAAATAATACCAAGGTTACTTCTGAGATGATAATGTGAGGTATTCAAAACAGGGTGTTATACAGGGTGGGGCAGAAGAACCTATCCGATTTCAAATCCCTTTTTCTCAGAAGAGAGAGCAGGTAGAGTAGTGGGGTAAAAACCGTTAGAAAGCTGGTTTTATGCCATTTGTCAGTAGTCAACATGCCTTGGTCTGGTGAACATCGTGCTTTTGTTATTGAGCGGTTTATCGAATGCGGCGGTTCGATAATTGCTACACAACGTGCTTTTCGAATTCATTTCGGACTCGGGCGTCATGATCCTGTTCCACATCACGCTACGATTAAAGTGTGGGTGTCAAATTTTAGACAGACGAGTTCAGCATTGAAAAAGAAGTCGCCTGGACGTCCCAGGACAGCAACAGGACCTGAAAACGTGGCCAATGTGAGAGCCGCGATTGAACGTTCCTTGCGTCGTTCGGCGCGAAAACATTCGCTCGCTTTGGGGATTTCCAACCGCAGTATTCGGCGAATTTTGCACCGGGACCTCAAAATGCATCCCTACAAAATGGTTGCTGCACAGAAATTAAGTGAAAGGGATTTTGAAACCCGTACGAACCTGTGTCGCGATCTCCGAGAACTGCCAAACGACGATGTTGTGCTCTTCACGGACGAAGCCCATTTTCACCTTTGTGGCGCCGTAAACAGGCAGAATTTGGGGTTACCTCAAATCGAAGGTTTACCAGCATCGACCAAGGACCCTTCTTGCTTTACGAAGGGAAATTGCTCGGGCAATTGAAGAAATTCCTGTGGAAATGACGGTGAAAGTCATGGAAAGCTACCGCGAGCGCCTAAATAAGTGTATCCGCTCCCAAGGACGACATTTGAGTGATGTGCTTTTCAAAACTTAAATTTAAAAATGGCATAAAATTTGCGATATGTTAATAAAAAAAAATTTTTGACAAGCTGAGTGGTTTTAATTTTATAACGTTTTGAAATCGGATAGGTTTTTCTGCCCCACCCTGTATTTGAAAAAATCGAGAAATAATAACGGCCACCCTGTATATGACAGGTTGATCATTTGGGAATGGTGACAAGGTAAATTATTCAATTAAAAAACTCTTGAATGAAATTCATGTTATGTCGCGGCCACACCGAGCGCTACGTACGCTATGTTCGCTATGTTCGCGATGCATCTCAAATATAGCCATCGGTATTTTAAATGTACCCGGCCACACCGACACTGGTACGCTATGTCCGCTATGTCCGAACAAAACATACGTAGCGTCCATAGCATAGCGCTCGGTGTGGCCTCGACATTACTATTGCTTCTGGAAATCGCCAGAAGACTACTAAACTGCTTTTCCCTCACCTTTTTGCAGTTTTCTTCGAAAAAGATCAGTACTGTTGGAAAAATATCATGAAAGAGGTAATGAGGGTCATTGAAAATATTTGGGGTGATCTATTAAAAAAAATCATCCATTTGTTGAATAACGTCTATCGGGGACACCCTGTATATCAGAAAAAGATTTCCAGAGATGCAGAAATGAAGGTACAATAGGTCTACTTTCCATCGAAATCTCTGGGATGTCTGGCTCGGCAGCTATGGAAGATTTTCACAGGACCCTGTATATGTCATATACATATGTCAATGAAATGAGTATCGAAGTAGGTGTGCAAAAAATTGGTTTATACAGGGTCCTGCAATAGTGCGTTCCATAGCTGCCGAACCAGACATCATTCTACATCTGAAGAAATTATTGTCCAATATACAGAATGTTCCCAAAGAAAGATGTTCCACAAACGGGTGATTTTTGAATGGAATGCCCTTTTTCAATGACCTTCACTATCTCTTTTGAAACGCAAAATCTTAGAAATATTTTTCTAAAGATATATATCTCATTCAGAGAAATATGGGAAAAGTTGGTCGCAAAACACTGCGTGAGGATCTTAAACGGTCGCAAAAACAAGACGTAACACGAATGTGATACGAATTCTTGGTAACTGAAAGATTCATAATCTTCATAACAAAAAGATTAATCTTCCAAACCCAGATTTCAACAATTCACGTTTCTTAAAAAAAAGGTCGAACTACCAGTAATGGGCGGGGTGGGGTGTCCAAATCTTGAGAAAACTGCATTAGAACCCTAAAGTATATTCATTGTGTAAGAATATGTAATTTAAAAAATATCAATGCTTGATGAGATTAAGCAATTCGTTCCGAAACGATATCTATGCTTCGAAAAGCATTAACTATTCTCTTCCGCATATTGAGAGCTGTGGTTGGAGCATCATCGAATACGATAACTCGATTTTTTCAAAAGGAACACCCTGAATTTTTTCTTTCATGAAATTTGTTTTTTATATGTCTACATTTCTCTTGAAGAATGTCCTTACCTAACTCGCTTTGTTTTTGAGATATTACACATTTGAGTATTGGACATACTTTGTAAAAAATGAAGGCATTCTAAAAACAAATTTCATGTAAGAAAAGTACAGGGTGTTCTATTTGAAAAAATCGAGTTATCGCATTGTTCAAAATTCATATGTTTTGTTTACTGATACCACGTAGTTTCTTACTGGAATGGGCTTTCCTGGTCGGTTTCAAAAAAGAACCGGTCTATGATTTTACCCACTTTTTCTGTGGTTCACGAGAATCCCGGAAACATCCTTTCTACCTGTTCAGTACCAATATACTTTGCCACCAGTTGCAACCTCGATACGCCTAAGCTCGCAACCCTCAACGGACATATACGCTTGTTTCTTCCTAAAGTCGGACCCCCTTATAGGCCTACCACACGCTCAAGCTTCACCACAGTTTGGCTTGCGCAAACCGGCTTGAACACTGAACACTGAGCGTGTGGTTGGGAAAACTGTATACCGCGCAAACCCCACGCTTTGGCTTGTGTAACTTTCGACCTGCTTGAAATTTTGCCTGTGCAAGCCCGGCTTGCGCAAAAGTTCTTCGTTCGGACGCATTGTTATCGTGTCGACGACTTCGTAAATAAAGAGGCTTGCACGTACTTAACTGTGCCATGTGGTAGCAACTGTTGTGTTCAATCTTTACGTACAAGATGCCTGCGCAAGCCAAACTGTGGTGAAGCTTGAGCGTGTGGTAGGCCCATTACATTCATACCTAAAAATGTATTCGTTACGTGAGATAAGGACTTTACCCGGCACAACATTACACGAAACCAAACAGCCAGCAGATACATCTCTTCCAGTCAGGCCAACTGTGAGTACCATTTCCAACAGTTTTTATTTTGTGTATTAATTTCTATTTCATACGTCCATTTTATTCTTTCATTCTCGTGGCGACAAGAATTGGTACAGAAGTCCATTTCTTCTCTCCAAGAGAACTCTTGTATTTTATTCACGCATATTTAATTTGAGTGAATTGGTGAATTTATATAAGACACTCTGTATAAAATGTTTATCGAATGATGAAGCTGATACCGCTGACTACTGTAAAAATTTGGTTAATCCGGATTGAACACAGCGGTTGCTAATTAATGTGGCAACGCCGTAATGAAATTCGAAAAATAAGGTATAAGTCTAAAGCTCTTCTTGTCCTCGAAAGAATTATGCCATTTGAAAAAACCACATATTTTTTCGTTACTTTTTATTCACGCGCCCTGTATATGTAAAATTATTTTCAGTTTGTAGATTTTTGTCAACCTTATAATCATGCCATATAAGTTTTTCTCTACACGGTACAGTTTAGGCACTATTTTAACCGTACGCCTTGCTGACGCACCCTGTATATTGGGGCATGCCTCCCGCCTTTACCTAATACACAATTGTTTGATTTTCAATGAAGTCTGTACTGCTGACATCAAAAGAATATATATATATATGCATCGACTTTTGGTATGTTATATTTATTGAACAAAATTTCACAGTAAAGTGTTAGGATCGACAGATGTAAAGAAATTGTACATTTTCCTACTAAGCTCTGGGCCTATTTTTCGCATTGTGCAAATTGGTCCAGCACCTCTCCTTATGGGGATGTCTTGAAGAAGTTTTTCCCCTTCACTTTTAGTCAACACCTTATCGTAAACCTGAAAATAATTCTTTCTGGATTGTTTGATTGAGATTCAAAGATTGAATTACCTCAAAGAGACTTAGAGGAGTAGGGTACACAGCCGCAATAGCCTCTGCTGTTTCGAGAGAAGCGAGGGGAAATTTAGTTATCATCTGTTTCCACAGTCGCAACAACCCATTTCCATGTTTATCGATTTTAATGCAGTTTTTATTGGCTTCAGGCATGAACCATTTTAACTGCATTTGTTGCTCTCGCTTTTGTTTTCTGCCAAAATAAAATAAAACAGTAATGAAACCTTCAACACAGAATAAAGATACAAATCGACTAGTATAGTATACGAAAAATCATAAGATTCCCATTGCTTCATCATATTCCGAATATACTTGTAATTTCCTTCGGCATACGCTACAATCTTGTCTGCGACCTAACATGTAACAACACATCACCCGGCTCTGCGAAATTACTGCATATAATCACACATGAGGAAACTCGAAAATCGAACGTCCGAGTGCTGAAGAAAAATAAATAAACTCTAATGATAGAAATTGACCTGAGCACTTCAACCTAATAAATTCGAAATTGAACTACATAATTATCTAAGATTTTTCAATAAGGCGCAGGTTTTCATATGTGGACGATTCACTGGATCACAATGGAATTGCATAAGACCATCTGCATCAGAAGTGTCTTCCGGAATCTTTCATTCGGCTTTTTGATGCGTTTCGGTTTTACCTTTGTTGTGTTGTAAAGGAGAATATTGGAGAGAATAAGTAGGCGATATTTTCGGTTTCTCAACTTCGTTATTGTCCTGAGTGATGCGGTTCCAGCCAATTACATATACAGGGTGGCCAAGAGATTGACGTCAAAAAGAAAAAAAGAGGTCCCCCGTGTCATGGGCTATTCGAATCACCCCCATCTATGATGCGATTTTTCACGGTTTTCGAGTTGTGAATTTTTTTATGAACTTTGAGAATTTTCGACTTGACCATCTTAAAAAAGATATTAAAAAAAAAGTACAAGACTTCTTGACGTAGACGGCTCAGAATGCACTTTCGGAATGGTTGGCGTCGACGGTGCGCTGTTTCTTCTTACCTGAGCTATTTGACCATATAAGCTCTCCACTTGTTTGACACCGTAGTACTTGCCGTTGATAGATATCCTGTTTCCACTTCAGAAACACTTATCATCGGAATTTTCCCTCATATGCCTTAAATATTGCTTTAAAATACCCTGATATCTTCTCTGAGTATATGTCAGATCATGTGCAATTGATATTCTGGTATCTTTTAGCTTTTTGGTATTCGAAAGTATTTCTCTTTTTTTGAGAAATGAAATGAACTCTATTTTTCTATAATAGAAAATGCTGAAAATTAATGAAAATTAGCTTGAGATGTTGGTCAAGAAAAGTTCTAGATGAAAAAAAAGAAAAAGGTATGACAATAAATCACACATCATAATGTAAATAAAAAGAAATTTATTTATAAAATTTACAGTAGGTTTTTCATAGAGGCCACATCTAGCCTCAATACACTTTCTACACCTTCTCAGAAAATTTTCTTTTAATCACATAAAACCTGCCCTGTTCTCTCTTAGGGCACGTTCGGCTTCTCTTAACTTCAGTCGCAGCTCGTCCTCACTCGAACATTCTCGGGCGTAAACAATTTCTTTGAAATAACCCCAAACGAAAAAATCGATGGGATTGAGGTCAGGTGAACGTGGGGGCCACTTGATTGGTCCGCTGCGTCCGATCCATCTGTTCGGGTGATTTTCTGTGATTTTGTGTGATTTATTGCCTTACCTTTTTCTTTTCTTTATCTAGAACTTTTCTTGACCAATATCTCAAGCTAATTTTCATTAATTTTCAGCATTTTCTATCGTAACTTGATCAGAAAAATCTTAAAATGGCAAAAAATAATTTTGTAGTAAATGTCTTGTTCTTTGATTTTTTCTACATCGATGACTTTGAAGGCTAATTCTAGCAAAAGTAGAGTGTTGAGTACCATTTTTTTATCAATGATTCTAAAAGCTGACTGTTCAGCGCAGTTTTTAAGCATACTAAGAAACCGTGAATTAGCCTTCTTACATTTTTAATTTTGAATCGAAAATTCGGATCATAATCCAATTCACGTAACTTTTTCACTTGAGACCATAATTTTATCGAAGTTACGAATCTGGTTATTTTATGTATGAAAGTACAATTCATGGAAATTGAGTTACAAAAGAATTTCACAGAGAAGTCTTGTACTTTTTTTTTAATATCTTTTTTAAGATGGTCAAGTTGAAAATTCTCATAGTTCATAAAGAAATTCATAACTGGAAAATCGTGAAAAATCGCATAACATACATGGGGGTGATTCGAATAGCCCATGACACAAGGGCAGTAGCGGATTTACCGCTACGCTTAGTACGCTGCAGCTTAGGGCCCCGAGGTCCATAGGGGCCCCGGCGATCGAATTGAATTTTTTTTTCTAGAACGGAAATTCAGTCTGTAAGTGTGAAAGAAAATAGTCAGACTGTACTATATTTTATAAGAAGCTCAGAGGCAACTTGCGAATTATGAATTATTACATTCACACGAGACGCAATTGAATAAGAAGAGCCTCAGAGCAAAACTCAGATGTTGGAAAAAACACACCATACGAAATTCAGCGTACAGTCCCTAATTATCTTGTCTGCCTGCAATAAATTCCGCCAAGGGTGGCGGCCGAAGTCCAATATTTACAATTACATCATGATTCAATAAATTTGTCGGCCTTTCCTTTAAAATCTAGGAATGTTCTACAGAACGGCCGACCAGATGTTGATTCGTTTAGGGTTGTAAAGTGAAAAATACTTGTGCAAAAGTTCTTAGGTCTGCATATTTCTTTTCTCCCATTCATTTCACAAGATTCGAATAGTGTGATACTGACAGGCGAGTTTCGTGTAATATTCGAATATTGTGAAGAACTGAGAAATGTTGGTGAATTGAACTATTTCTGCTTGTGTTTGGACTTTCAAATCCTTGAACGATATAATTGATATAGAAGGTAAGCTTTACAGTGCAGTTTAATATGCTAGAAATAACATTCTTCCAATTTTTTGGCAATTCGGCGTAAACATAATTCGAGCGATGATGAGGCAGACCAGTCAAATTTATTTTTCGTTTATGTAAGGCATACGAACTAATATTGGTTCAATACCCACCGGGAAAAGGAAGTACAAAATACGATTTACAGAAATTATTTGATTCAACCTGTACCTACGTGATTGTACGACGAAATGACAAACAAAACAAATAATTTCGTTTCAAAAATATGGATGTATATTTGGATATTTATCAATTTAATTGTTGCAATTTTTTCTTGACTTCCGATCATCACCGTTAGACTCATTCACTATGTTCAATATTCATATTTTACCATTCTTTTGTTGTATCAATTAGATAAAAAATTTTCATATATTAGCTCATCGGTTCGGATTTCATACTTCGATAGAGCGAAGTCAATGAATTTCTGTGTTAGTCCTCACAGAATATAAAATAAAATTTAACATTTTCTTATCATTACAGTTGCTAGTTGCATATGTAATATTGACGTGACACCATGTCTGACAGACGTTATATGAGCGGCTACCAAAAACGAAAGCTCAAGGATAGTAAAGAGCAGAGTAAAGCTAAGCATCCAAAATTGACAGAATTTTTTGCTCATTTTCCAAACTTTCATTGATAAAAAATAAATATAGAACTGTTATGACAGAAAATAGACTACAGTTTTCAGGAATACTTTCTATCGAAAGTGATATAACGAGCAGTCTCGATTATGATTCTGCAATAAAAGAATTTGCTGATATTAAAATAAGAAGGAATCAATTTTTTAAGTGGAATTTCATGTTGTAGGTAACTGATTTACAGCTTTACGATACTTGTATCTTTTGTGATGATTTTATTTATTCCTTAATCTCGATGCCGCAATAAAAAATTTGCAGATATGATATTCTAGAGATATTTTGTATTTTGGTGATAATTATCCCTTTTTTTAAGATTTCTTTTCATCTTTTATATTTTGTTTTGATCTACATACCTTGTATTTCATTAAGTAACTTCATGTTTTGTTTTCAAAGAAGTGAGTTCAAATCGAAAAATTCTTTTGAAGAAAATCGAAAATGTTTCAGAGGGGGCCCTAAAAGTTTTGAAGCGTAGGGCCCCTGAAGTCGTAAATCCGCCACTACACAAGGGACCTGTTTTTTCGTTTTGACGTCAATCTCTTGGCCACCCTGTATATACAGGGTCTTTCACGAGGAACCTCACCCATATTTATACGGGAAACTACTGAACGTATTTTCATGAAATTTTGATGAAATCTAAAATATTTTCAAGGCATGAGCACCTCCGGTTTTTCCGGAAATGACGTCAACTTCCGTTTTTCAAATTAGAACACCATTTTTTTATTGCAGAAATAGATTCCTTAGAAAATTTCAAGTTATTTTGATGTAACATTTTTCAGTTTTGGTTGGAAAATTCTCTCTGAGCGGGAAAATTCGAAAAGAAAAATCGAAAATAGAGCTCCGCTGAAACAAGAATAACTTCGAGGTTTTTGAATGGAAAATTTTCATTTTTGGGATTTTTCGAAATGTGAGATTGATGTATTCATTTTAAAAATCGAAATCGCGATTCATGATACAGGGGGTGAAAAAATCGCTTTCAAAGTTAGGGATGACAAAATCGTGAAAAATCAATTTTTTCAAATTAGAACCCCATTTTTTTATGGCAGATATTGAATCTACGTTGAAAAATAATGTGAGTGTATGCATCACACCCTTGCCCTAAAGTGGATATTAACTCAGAAAATATCCATTTTAGGGCAAGGGTGTGATGCATACACTCACATTATTTTTCAACGTAGATTCAATATCTGCCATAAAAAAATGGGGTTCTAATTTGAAAAAATTGATTTTTCTCGATTTTGTCATCCCTAACTTTGAAAGCGATTTTTTCACCCCCTGTATCATGAATCGCGATTTCGATTTTTAAAGTGGATACATCAATCTTACATCTTGAAAAATCCCAAAAATGAAAACTTTCCATTCAAAAACCTCGAAGTTATTCTTGTTTCAGCGGAGCTCTATTTTCGATTTTTTTTTCGAATTTTCCCGCTCAGAGAGAATTTTCCAACCAAAACTGAAAAATGTTACATCAAAATAACTTGAAATTTTCTAAGGAATCTATTTCTGCAATAAAAAAATGGTGTTCTAATTTGAAAAACGGAAGTTGACGTCATTTCCGGAAAAACCGGAGGTGCTCATGCCTTGAAAATATTTTAGATTTCATCAGCATCGTGAAATACTTATAAGTGCTGAATTTCATGAAAATACGTTCAGTAGTTTCCCGTATAAATATGGGTGAGGTTCCTCGTGGAAGACCCTGTATTATCTTTCACTTTGCTATTCGCATGTTGAGGGTCTTCTTCGTTTTTAATTATCGGTCTACATACAGGGTGTTTCACCATAAACTGGATAAACATATATAGCCGTGTAGACGACACCCAGGAAGTCATTTTTGCTTTATGACATATACCTCGTTTTCGACGCATAAGCGAAATACAGGGTGTTCAATGTCAACTTTGAGCAATATTCTGATAACTGTGGTAAGTTATGCGTGACATTTGAAATAACGGTTTGCTCAATGAGGCCGGCTTCTTGGAGCCTTCGAAATACCTCCTTCAGAATTTCTAGATGCTTCTCAAAAGTATCCGTGACAATCACAATGTCAACAAGATACACGAAGACATAAGGTTCCAATGAAGGATCTATGATTCTATCGATCAATCTTTGGAACGTTGCTGGCGAATTCGAAAGACCCATGGGGAGTCGCTCAAATTGAAACAGTCCTCGATTCGGTACACAAAAAGCAGTCAAAGGCTTTGACCTTTCGGCTACTGGAACCTGAAAATAGGCTGATTTGACATCCAGTTATGACAAGTATTTGGCATTTTTGAGCTTATCTAATGTGTCAGATACAAACGGAATTGGATAAGCATCCTTTACCGTTACCTTATTCAATTTCCGATAATCGACGCAAAAACGATAAGATCCATCTTTCTTCTTCACGAGTAACATAGGAGAGGACCAAGGGCTATTTGATGGCTCAACAACATCATCCGCTATCAACTTATTAAGCTCCCTATTTGCATAACCGGGTTGACAGTATAATATCTTTGCTTTATTGGGGGCGAATCTGTTTCAATAACATGCTCCACTAAGTTAGTGCAGCCCAATCCATCACCCATCGTATCAAAGGCTTTAGAAACTAAGGATTGTATTAAAGATGACTGTTGTTCAGTCAATTCTGATTCAGAACGCAAAGCACTGATAGGTTCCAAGACAGGACAACACTCATCGGAAAAGTGCCACCCCCCTTTACGAAGATCTGGAACAATAGGTTAGGTTAGGTTAGGTTAGCACGGTGGTTCGGGATGGAACCCACATAGGCCAGGGGCCCGTTGTGATGCCGTATTAGGGTGGTTACCACCCCCACCACTACCGTGAGAACCAGTAGCTGCTGTTAATGAACAGCATAAGGCTTTTGACACCAACCGACTGAAGATCGGATAGGTTGTCAAAATAGGCCTGTCCCAGAGCCGAGAATCTTTTCCTGGATAGGGCAGGACAGTGGCAGAGTAAGTGGACCATCGTCTCTTCCTCCTCCTCGTTTCGACAGCTTCTACAGAAGTCGTTGCGTTGAAGGATTCCCATACGTGCAGCATGGCATCCTCCAAGCCAGTGTCCGGTGATGGCCGCAATCGCGTTTCCAATGGAGTTCCTGGAAAGAGATAAAATATCTTTGGTGCGTCGCAGGTTAAGCTCCGGCCATACCTGTCTTGACGAAGTGCAAGAAAGCTCCTCCCGCCACCTGAGGTTGGTTAGGCGGAGTACTTCCTTCCGGAGGAGCAACCTCTGTTCAGCGATAGGTGCCCCTGGTCTAGTATTAGCGGATATAGCTGTGAGCGTTGTACCAGCTCTAGCTAACTCATCCGCCCTACAATTTCCTGCTATGTCCCTGTGGCCGGGTACCCAGACAACATTGACTCTTACTTTAGTCGCCAGCTCATCTAAGGCTCTACGGCATTGTATAGCCGCCTTTGAGGTCAGGTAGACTGAGTTTAGAGATTTGATGGCAGCTTGGCTGTCACTTAGAATAGATATTTCATTGGACTCAAGTCCTGTTTGAAGTACCCATTTGGCTGTTTCATTTATAGCTACCATTTCTGCCTGGAAAACACTACAGTAATCCGGCAAACGAAATGATAAGTTGAGGGATGGGGACTCTGAGAAGACTCCACTTCCTACTCTTCCCTCTAGTTTTGAGCCATCTGTATAAAAGAGCGTCCCATTTGGCTTAACTAGGTTCGCTGTCCACTTTTCTCTGGACGGGATGTCCACTGAGAACTTGCGGTCGAACATCGGGGTGGGTTGAGTGTAGTCTGTGTTATTTAAGGTGAGGTTGAATTCCTTCAGAATTTTGGAGTGGCCGTAGTTTACCTTAGGCCATGGTGAGACTGCATTGAGTCTGACAGCGGCGCTAGCCGCGCACTCCTTCCCATATAGGTCTAATGGAGTCAGATGTAGGATCATTTCCAGGGCTTTAGTCGGGGTTGTCCTAAGACACCCCGTCATGAGAACGGCAGCTAGTCGCTGTACCTTTCCCACCCTTTTCCGGTTGACCTCCTTACACAGGGCTGGCCACCATACTAATGATCCATACATAAGTGTGGGTCTTACGACCGCCGTGTATAACCAATGGACAATGCTGGGTCTCAACCCCCATTGTTTGCCAATGGTTCTTCTGCAGGTGTATAGCGCAACTGTCGCCTTTTTCACCCTTTCTTCTATATTTTCTCTCCATAACAGCTTTCGGTCAAGGACAATTCCTAAGTACCTAGCTCGTTCGGAGAGTTTTATTTCTTGGCCCCCTATATTGGGAAGGCGAAAGGAGGGTATTTTGTGCTTCCTCGTGAAGAGAACTAGTTCCGTTTTGCCCGGGTTTATCCCTAGGCCGCATTTGTTGCACCAGTGTACGAGTTCATTTAGTGCCCCCTGTATGACATCCGACAGAGTCTCTGGAAATTTCCCTGAAACTATAATCGCAATGTCATCGGCGTAGGCCACAATTTTAATTCCTAGCCTTTCCATTCTCTGGAGAAAGCCGTTGAGGGTAAGGATCCACAGTAGGGGTGAGAGCACTCCCCCCTGCGGAGTCCCCCTATTGACCACTCTTTGTATCTGACAGCCAGAGATCTCTGCGTGAATCTCTCTGCTGCAGAGCATGTGGTTAACAAATTCGACGATTGACTTGTCGATTCTCAGATTTTTCATTTCCCCTGTAACAGCACTGGGGATTATATTGTTGAACGCCCCCTCAATGTCTGAGAAGGCTATCAGTGAGTATTCGTTGCAGTTTAAAGACTTTTCAACTTCTAGTACTAGCGCGTGAAGGGCTGTTTCTACTGACCTCCCCTTGCAGTAGGCATGCTGGGATTGGGAAAGAATTCCCTCCCCTAACAGTGAATCTCTTATATATGAATCTACTAATCTTTCTAGCGTTTTTAGTAGAAATGATGATAAGCTAATAGGCCTATAATCCTTGGGGGTGTTGTGCGATTGTTTACCCCCTTTAGGTATAAAAACAACTCTCACCTCCTTCCATTTCTTAGGTACATAAGTTAGGCTTAGGCAGGCCTTGTATATGACCTCTAATCATGGAATCGCCAGGTTGGAGACTACCTGCATTTCCGCTGGTATAATATCATCCTTACCAGGTGATTTGTAGGGTTGAAACTGTGCGATAGCCCATTCAATCCTGCTCGAGGTGACGATTGATGGGTTAATAATTTTTTCGATGCTAGGAGCTGCTGGTTCGCATTGCCCACCTAGCTGTTGGCCAGGAAAGTGTGTGTCTACCAGTAGCTCGACGGTTTCTACGTCCGTGGTCGTCCATGTGCCATCAGGTTTACTGAGATAGCTTGGCGCCACTGGGTTGGACGAGATTATTTTTCGCAGCCTGTTGCCTTCTGTAGCGCAGTCGATGCTAGAACAGAATTCAGACCATGATTTGAATTTTGCGAGTCGAACACTCTTTTTGAAGCTATTCAGACCGGCTTTATAAGCACCCCATTCATTGGTTTTCTTAGCTTGGTTGAACAGCTTCCTACATTGTTTCCTGAGGTCACTGATTTCAGAAGACCACCAGGCCGGTTTGGGTTTTCCCCTGACCGTTTTCATCGGGCATGCAACATTCATCGCATCGTTGAAAGTTTCTGTGAGGCTGTCTACAAGCTGATCCAGATCGGCCCTAGAAGTGGGAATGTCTGGTATCTCTGCCGGTAGGGCCTGGGAGAAGCGTTCTTTGTACATACCCCAGTCCGCATTACGCTTATTACGGAACTGTTTGGCTGTTGGCCCATGTACGTCCATGTCAAATTCCAAGTATCGGTGGTCTGACATGGAGTGGTCTCGGGATACTCTCCAGGACCGTATCAGGTTAGCGGCATGTTCGTTGGTCAATGTTATGTCCAGAACTTCCTGCCTTACGGCTGTAATAAAGGTGGGTTCACCGCCTCTGTTACATATTTGAAGGTTGTTATCTAGAATGTATTCTAAAAGCAACTCACCTCTTTCGTTTGTGTCGGTGCTGCCCCATATAGTATGGTGTGCATTCGCATCAGCGCCGATAACGACCGGTGTCCGCGTCCTTGCTGCCTCCAATAGGGCTGCTTGTAGCGGTCTCGGCGGGGGAGGTCCTGCATCATGCGCCATGTATGATGACATGAACCATATACTAACCGGACCTAGTTGCACCACAATGCACACGTTGTCCCTGTCACAAAAATTTGGTAAGGTAAAAGAGCTGTATTTCCTGTTAACAAGAATACATGCTCTAGGCGGCTCTTTACCCTGTATATATATGACATTGTAGTCTTTCAGTTGCAGTCCGCAAACCCGCTGTTTATGCACCCAGGGTTCTTGGACTAAAACGATCTCCTCGCCGGTTTTAGCTAAGCGGAGGAGAAGTGCAGCTGATGCTGCTTTACTGTGGTGGAGATTTATCTGCAGGAACTTCATCCGCAGTTTCCCCGCCGGATGAGTCTAGCAGCTCATCTTCATCCACATTGTTGAGGCGACTCAGCATTGCCGCAGCTTCTGAGACGCCGCTTTTGCCGCCATCGGATGCGCCATCGTCAGACGTCGTCGCCACCTTCTCCTCTTGGGGTGTGGTGGTTTTGGCGTCTGCGTTGTAGATGAGGAGTTTCACCGACCCGAGCCCATAGTAGACCACCCCCTTGTTCTCCAAGATGGGGGCCACCGACTCGTTGTTCAAGATGACAGCAGCCTCTCGCCTTCCTTCTTTTTCTTCGCCTACCTTTGCCACCCTCCAATCGTGGGTTGGGAGGCTAGGGTTGCTGAGCTGCAGGAATTCAATTATTTCTGCAGGATCTGATGGCTCTGCCGGAATCCAGGTCCTTGACCTTGGTCTGCGCGGGATGTTCTCCCTTGTCACAGCCTCTAGTCTTGAGCCTGGCCAGACTTCGCCAATTTTTGAGATCGCTTTCTCGTATAGATCTGCTGATCTCTGATCAGCGCACGATACCAGCTTGACTCGGCCCTGGAACCAGCCTGCGTCCGTGCACTGAGGGGGAGCTCCCGGATTTTCTCTGAGGAGCTCCTTGAATTGCTTTAAAAGCGCCATCTCGACCATCATCCATTTTGACGGAGTGATGTTGCCGTCCTGGTGGCTTTTATCGATAACCGCCCTGACGAGTTCGTTTTTCACGACCGCACTGTAGGGGCGCTTGGGCGAGGGCCCCGTTTTGGGCTTCTTCGCTTGTTGATCGCTCTGCTCTCCCGATCGCTGTCGCTTAGCTGCTGGTTTAGCTGCAGTTTCAGCTTCAGTTTTTTGGGGTCGCGCGGCGGCTTTTGCAGCAACTTCTCGAGCCCAATCTCTCGAGGCCAGTTGCTTTTCCGACATCTCCTTTTCGGGTATGTCTTTCAGCTTCTCTAGCAGACGATAGGCCGCTCTTCGGTCCCTGTACGCCTGCAAGGAAGGGTTCACCTGCTTGGGCTTACCGTTTCCACTCGACCCTGCGGTCGGGGTGGGCGGGTTCTCCGAGCTGGTGTTTTGGGTGGCCGAAGCCGAGGGACGCCTCCCTTCGCGGGCGGGCGGTATAGTTGGGGCCGAAGCCCCAGATTGCCTCCCTTCGAGGGTGGGCAGTGTAGTTGGGGCCGAAGCCCCGGATTGCTTCCCTTGACGGGTGAGCGGTTTGTTTTTTTTTGTTTTTTTGGTCCATAGTGTTCCCACGAGTAGCAAGGGAAAGGTAGTCCGCTGCGGCAGAGCCCGGCATACCGCAGTAAGGGGTCTCATACTATGGGGTGTCCCCTGGTGCCCCAAAGGAATCGTTTGCGACACACATATTTTGCAACCCAGTGCCATTCAGCCCTCGGCACGATCTCTTCCACCTTGGCTTGGGTTGGGTCTTTTAGTCGCCTTTTACGACAGGCAGACCATACCTGGGATCTATTCTATTTTCCCCCGTATCCCCAGGGGCAATCTGGAACAATACTCATCAGTCTCCAGAAATCGGCTCCCAATATTAATGTCTGAGGCAAAGACGGCACAACAAGGACATTTAGTAGGCTAACTTTTGCTTGTAACCCAAAAGGAACACTAATGGAACCCTGAGCAAGACATCTCTCGCCGTTAGCCACCGTGCATGTTATAGGCTTTTCCTCCGTCCAAGGCAAACCCAAGTCCCGCAAAATAGTCCATCCCCTACCACTGACAATAGTCCGGGAAGCACCCGAATCGAGAAGCCCAAGCATCTTCAAGTGCAAAATATTCACTTCCAAATATAGACGCTCATCACCAAGAGTGCTAGAAAGTATAAAATCGAGCACCGCTTTCTGTTCAGCTTTAATTTCACTTATATGACACTTAGGGATCGGTAGTATAAATTTAGACTTAGAGGATAATAGCCGATCATCTACTTCCTCCGCGGGTCGTTTCCCTGATTCTCATTACATTTGGGACAACTTTTAACGGTATATCCTGACAAACCACAACGGTAACAATAAGACCTGCCCTGAGAACTAGGACATGAAGATCTCAAATGGCCTACTTTCTGACAGTTCCAACAAATGGGAGCTGACGCATTAGTGTCTTCAGACTTAGAGCTACACGAAGGCTGTACTTCCGAAACATAGGCTAGATCTGCCTCAATCCACTTATTTGTACGAGAGGGCGGTGTATACTTGTCTATAGCTTCCTAACGAATTTCCAACTTCCGACATAAACTCAACAGGTCTTTCACCGAATCGACTGATACCAAGCTCAACTGATTTTGAAAGAAAGGCAAAATATTGTTCATCAAAATTCGAACTCTAACTTTTTCTTTTACGGAAACAGTAAGTTTATCGAACATATTTTGCATTCTAGCTATGTATATACCTATTGGTTCGTCCGCACCCTGTGTTCTGTGCTTAATTTGCTCAAATAATTCCTCATCATAAAATGGGG
Source organism: Adalia bipunctata (assembly GCA_910592335.1). NCBI lineage: Eukaryota > Metazoa > Arthropoda > Insecta > Coleoptera > Coccinellidae > Adalia > Adalia bipunctata. Next base: position 33,203,229 of record OU342951.1, read on the forward strand.
ATTGAAATTGCTCTTTCAAAGCATCAATCAAATCTGGCCATGACCTGATACCGTCTCTAACCGATAAATACCATTGGTGCGCATCATCAGTGAATAAGTCTCCTGCGGAATATAGAAGCTCGGTCTTTGAGAAATTCCGAGAAACGCAAAGCTCATCTACCTTGTCTAGAAATGCGCTCAATGACATGCTATTCTTTTTACCTCTGAATTTTAAATTCCATTTGTATACAGGAACAGATTTTACATCTTTTTGTTTAGAAAAAGAAGCAATATTATTTTGACACTGAGCGCTCAAATTATCGTCATTATCAGAATCAGACGACGTTGATTCAGATGAGGAATTCGATTCCAGGGTTAGCACTGATATATCCCCCGGTACAATAGAACTTTGTCTTCTATGATATCGCTTTGCTTTGCTATTCAATTCTGCCTGCATATTTATTAAATGCGCTATTAAGTTAGATTTCGCAGTAGTATCTTCCGCGGCAGAAGGTGAGGATCTATTAATTCTACCTAGACAGTGATTAATCTTGGTGAGAGCTTTGAGGAACACAGAACTTGTCTTATCGCCCTCGAAATCTATAAGGATAGCTTTAATTTCATCAATCTTCGCATTCACATATTCGCTATCTTCTTTGAAAGTAAATCAGTAAATGCATAACTGGGATAATTTAGCAATGAACTTTTTTTTTCGTACTTGAGAATATTTCGTAATGTTTTTCTCATCTCCACAACAGTTTTGGGATCAGTGACCCCTCTGAACTTCAACTCATAAGTCAACTCATCTTTCTCTAACCTATTAATTTCCATCTTGTTTTCCATATTGAATGGAAGAGCGATATTTACAGGAAAAGAAATCAACAAAGGCAATCAACGGTATACTGACTTACTCCAACACAATTCTATGTTAGAATATACGATTCATGAAATCCCAAACGAAATCCACGCGGTATCTGATAAAGACAATCGCCAAACTCTATATAGGTACTGTTATGGTTCAAAATATATTTTCAAAATTCAAAATTAATTTAGATTTATTGAGGCCAAATTAAAGTTGAAAATGAGAGATCTCTAGATATAGATTTATTTAGAAGTTTTAAAGTTTGTACATAGAAATAGATTCTGTGATAGTTCGAATTAGCTTAGGGAAATCAAGGATGTAGAAGTTTTTTGAAGTATGGAAACCAAAGAGACGAAAAATAGAAATGGGAGAGAAAAATCAAATATAAAAGTCAAGCAGTTGAATTGGAAAATCAGATAGAAAAGTCAAGCAGTTGAATTGGAAAATCAGATAGAAAAATCAAATAGAAAAGCCAAGAAGATGAGTTGAAAAATAATAAAGGAAGTCAGAAGAGAAATTGGGGAAAATAAAGGAAGACACAGCAAGAAGAACCAAATAGAGAGATTTAAATAATATAGATATAAGTGAGTGTAAATTTTATTATAGAGATAGATTAAGTTATTTTAAGAAGTTGAAGTTGATATTAAATGTTAATTTATATCCGGATTTTTCTTATTTTAATTTGGACCCTCAATAGGGATAGAGTCGACCGGGAAAAGCAAAATTTAAAATTTCTCTTAAATTTGTTAGATTCAAAATTCCTTTTCATTCGAAATATGAAGAAACAAAAAAGGGAATCATAACAATTGGCGCCCAACGTGGGGCTGAAAATTTTTATTATTCAAAATTTAATAGTATGAAAGAGTTTTAACAAGTTTCTTGATTCTACGCATGTCTAGAAATTAATATATCATATATTCCCTAAAAAAAAATAAAACAATGACCAACCATAAAACGGAATCAAGAAATGAAGAAACAGTAATTGATGAGGATGGAAAGACCAGAGAGCAGGTACAAGAAAGCAAAATGGATAAAATTATAGAATCAATAGAGAAAATGAATACAAAATATGATAATATTATCGCAGATTCAAGGAACACAAAGGAAAATGAGAATAATGAAAATATAACGAAAATAGAAGACAATGAAGATAAAATCAATGAAACCAATAATGAAGTAGAAACAAAAATATTTATTGCTGAAGATAAAATGAAGAAAGAAGAACAAGATTTTGCAGAAGAAGTAACAGAACAACTCAATAAACAAAAACAAGAAGAAAAAAATCAATATATTCAAACGAAACAAAAGGGGAAAAATAAAATATTAATGAAAAAGATTTATAGAAATAGAAATGCAAATACCGAACATTGCCTCATATTGATGATAAGAAATGAGTGGACGGAAATGGAGTGGAAATTCGAAAACAACAGACAAGAAATTGTGAATGAAGTGGATAGTAAGGTGGAAATAAATGTCACAAAATATTTGAAAAGATTGGAGATAACGAAGAAAAAGAAGAGAAGGAAGAAAATGACGGAAAGGAAGAAAAAGAAGAAAAGGAAGGGAAAAAAGAAAAGGAAGAAAAAGAAGAAAAGGAAGGGAAAAAAGAAAAGGAAGAAAAAGAAGAAGGGGAGGAAAAAGATGGAATGGAAGGAAAAGAAGAAAAGGAAGAATAAGAAGAAAAGAAAGAAAAAGGAGGAATGGGAGAAAAGGAAGAAAAAGAAATAATAAAAAAAAAGAATATATAATATAAAAAGTATTTTTAGTATAAGAATTATGAATCAAGAGATTTGATAAAATTAGTTTTAATTTGCCTAATTTTCCAAATTATTCAAATTTAAACAAAATTTAGGGGATTTGTTATGGTTCAAAATATATTTTCAAAATTCAAAATTAATTTAGATTTATTGAGGCCAAATTAAAGTTGAAAATGAAAGATCTCCAGATATAGATTTATTTTGAAGTTTTAAAGTTTGTACATAGAAATAGATTCTGTGATAGTTCGAATTAGCTTAGGGAAATCAAGGATGTAGAAGTTTTCTGAAGTATGGAAACCAAAGAGACGAAAAATAGAAATGGGAGAGAAAAATCAAATAGAAAAGTCAAGCAGTTGAATTGGAAAATCAGATAGAAAAGTCAAGCAGTTGAATTGGAAAATCAGATAGAAAAATCAAATAGAAAAGCCAAGAAGATAAGTTGAAAAATAATAAAGGAAGTCAGAAGAGAAATTGGGGAAAATAAAGGAAGACACAGCAAGAAGAACCAAATAGAGAGATTTAAATAATATAGATATAAGTGAGTGTAAATTTTATTATAGAGATAGATTAAGTTATTTTAAGAAGTTGAAGTTGATATTAAATGTTAATTTATAGCTAAATTTTTTATTTTAATTTGGACCCTCAATAGGGATAGAGTCGACCGGGAAAAGCAAAATTTAAAATTTCTCTTAAATTTGTTGATTCAAAATTCCTTTTCATTCGAAATATGAAGAAACAAAAAAGGGAATCATAACAGTACCTATGCTATTAAAGGCGCCACGTAGGGCGCCAAATTTGCTACCAACTTTCCTTGTGGCAAAATATATATATGCCCTAGTTTATACTGAGTGTTCCCGCAACTACAGTGGAGAAGGGTGTGGGTTTTGATGTAAATATAAAAGGGGCGCCACGTGATTTCTAATACACTCAGTATACAGGGTGAGTCTTTGACTTGTACATATATTTTAACTGTAGATTCCCCTCATCAAACGAAAAACTTTTTTCCCATACCATTTTTCAAAATTCGGTTTCGTTTGGAAGATACAGGGTGTCGAAAATCCACGAAAAAAACACTTTTCTGTTCATATCTCCGGAACCGTTATTTTAAATGAACTGAATTTTGGTCCGTTGGTTACTCTATTCATGGTGCATATTCCTCAATCGAAACTTATTGAATATCTCTCCTAGTTTAAAAGTTACAGGGTGGTCGACTCATAAATTCATGCAAAAACACTATCAAATCACTTGAAAAGGATAAACGGTTCATATTTTCGAAAGAATCAACCATTTTAGAGAATAAAAGTATTCCTATATTTTTTCAATTAAACGCGTCGTTTTCGAGTTATTCCTAAATGTATACGAAGAAATTTGAGGAAAAAATCATGAATTTCATAAAAAATCTGAATGCTTTCCTGGATTAAATATCATCGAATATTGTTTCTTCTCTGGTCTCTTAACAAATTAACAATGTTGTCAATGTTTATCAACTGAATTCCGAGAAGCATGAAATTACAAAGTTCATAAGAAGTTTCTATTGAAAATTTATTGATACCCGTCCTTCAGGAAAATCTATCTTCTTAACAATATCCTCTTGGAATTTTTAATCGACCCTACACTGTTTTCACATCACATTCATCACCTGTTTGCTTTATTCTCTGCAAACTTCAAGTAAATAAATAAATAATAAAACGAATCCATGTAGAAAGGTTATCGCGGCGTCGTTCATTGTAATCACAGACTGTACTGTGGAGACACAGAAGAACGTCTTGTCTTGCGTGGCGGCTACATCGCACTCGCAGCCGGCAGCGCACTTAAATTTAGATCGTAGCGCTGTGTCGGCGAGAATCAGAACTACTCGTTTGGCATTTCCAAAGAGCAATGCGTAGAAGCCTCAAGCCTCTGTGATAGTTCTTCCGTTAACGAAAGGGGACGTTCTGCTTTCTTGAGTTCGCCTATACCATTGTTGAAGAGTAAATCGTCAATCTGGCATCGTCTTCTCTAGAATTCTATGATATATCACAGAGGAATGGATTAGGTTAGGTCATTGACCTCGAATCATATGACTGATTAATGGAGTTAGGATAGGTTAGTGAGAAACTAATTTTTATAAGATAGTTTCAGGGTATCGAGGCAAATATGAACAAATTATTAGTGTTTACAAACTAATCTTCAGGAAAATCGAAGAAGGAACTTATTTTGGTGTGAGAAATATGGCATTTCAATTGCAGAAATTATGGAACAAAACTTAGCGTTTTTGCTAGGAAATATCGTGTTTGTAACATTCTTATTCAAATAAGGTTAGTGCTTGAGTATTTTCTAAATGTATCACACAGAATATCTGATAATCACATCAATTTCAATTGAAAAATATGAACTTTGAGGTGTTTGCAGAGAATTGTTCCAGGAGCGTATTCAGCCCAACTTTTTTTTTCAAATGGCTATATCTCTTTAACAGAGCCGAATTCGGAAAAATGGAAAATGAAAAAAAGGCTTCTTTAGGCCTCAAGAATCTACAGTTAAAATATATGTACAAGTCAAAGACTCACCCTGTATGCTTGAATTCATAAAAATCACGAAAATGAGAAAATCTTAATTTAATCAAACAGACTCTACATATACTCGCCTCGAAATCAGTGGACGATGGTACCTCCGTATATAGGCCTATATATGGCGCACTGGTTCAATATAAATATAAGTGGTAATTACTATCGTCAGGATAAATATCTTCGAACTATATGGTTGAAATTAAAATAATTGAATGATTCACCACACTTTATGTCCTCTATCCTGAAGGCTACCAACTTCAACGGCAGTAAGGCAGGGCTTCAATTGGCTGGACCACTAATATAAGTATGGGTCGTACTAGTACCCTAAAATACACAGTTCAAAAGAAATTTCAGAATGACGTTCGAAATAGTTCAATATGATTAGTGAGTTGAATATGATTACCTCGTTTAGGTGGAAAAGAGGGTCTAATTTGATTAGGCGGTTCCTTGGTTGGTGGTTATGGTTAATGATGGTGAATATAAATATCCTCGATGGTCGGGTTAATATTCGACTATGCCAGGACCCAGAAATGATGGTAAATGGTCTCTTTGAATAACGACGGTGAATCCGTCTCACGACGTATGTGTTTCCGCAGTTAACTCCAAACGATAACACGGCAATCTTGGAAACACTTTCAATTTCCGTGGAATGAATCCCAAATATTTGGAGAGAATATATTAATTTCTCAAATTTCCAGTATCGAAAAATTCCGAATCACGTCTCGCAAAGATGGCGTGAATAAGAATAACTGGTTCCCTTTTTTTTGTCATGCGCAAATTAACCCAGTAATGCAGAACTCACCAAAAACAGGTATAACAATTTTAGCCAAATTCCCCAGTCATTTTCCTCTCATTCTTTCAACAAGATTTCACATATGACCCTTAAAATTAATAACACATTTAAATCGGGAAATTTATCCCGTTCTGATACCTATACTGAACGAAGACATAGGCGGAGGTACTGTAAGGGCTCAGAATTGTTACAGGTTACTGGTCACATCTTAGTATTTTTCAGGGCTCAATTCAATTGTGGTGTAGAATTCTGAAAAAAAAATTTCAAAATGGCGGAGAGCCTAAAAAGTTTGATTTTTTTTTCTCGGTTGCCAATTTGAAAAGCATCATTTCAACGTACTCGATTTTCTAAGATTTTCAGTGAAAAACATTTTTCAAAATTCGAACTCAACTGTTTTTTACATGTCTTCAGTGAAAAAAAATTCCTCCAAAATTTTTTGAATTTTCTACGGTTGAACTATCTTCAATTCTGAATACTTGGGTGAAAACAGAATAAAAATATATCAATTGGTTTTCTTTTTGTAGCCTTCCAAAGATTACGCTCGGAGAACTTTCATAATTTTTATTCAAAAAACTGGAGGCATTACGAAAGGCCAAATTTAGGATAATGAGCTGTCAGTGTTAACCGGACGGAAATATGAATTCAAAAATTTTTTTCGAAAAAATTTGGTGGGAATCGAACTCTCCACTTTCGATTTACTAGCGTCGCTTTGGTAACGGAAATTTATAAGATTAAAATGAACCCAATTCATACTCGTAGAGAGTTCGAATCCTACCGAGGTTTTTTGAAAAAAAAATTTTTTTTTTATAAATTCATATTTCTGTCCGCGTCATTCTGGCAGCCCATTAGCACAATTTTGGTCTTCGTACGGCTTCCAGTTTTTTGAATAAAAATTATGAAAGTTCTCCGAGCGTAATCTTTGGAAGGCTACAAAAGGAAAACCAATTGATTTTTTTTATTCTGTTTTCACCCAAGTATTCAGAATTAAAGATAGTTCAACCATGAAAAATTCCAAACATTTTGGGCGGAATTATTTTTTCACTGAAGACATGTAAAAAAAATTGAGTTCGAATTTTGAACAAATGTTTTCACGGAAAATCTTAGAAAAGTGAGTAGGTTGAAATGATGCTTTCCAAATTGGCAACCGAGAAAAAAAAATTCAAACTCTTTAGGCTTTCCGCCATTTTGAAATTTCATTTCAGAATTCTACACCACAATTGAATTGAGCCCTAAAAACTACTAAGATGTGACCAGTAACCGTTACTTCAAATGTCAGGCATAACTCACCACAAACAGTTATCAGAATATTGCTCAAAGTTGACATCAAACACCCTGTATCTCGCTTATGCGTCGAAACGGGGTATATGTTTATGGTGAAACACCCTGTATTTAATTAAACTTCAATCAACAGCCCGATTATCATAAGTTCCGAACTGTATTCCTTTTTTTCCTTCTTCTTGTGTAATACGGTATGGAAAAGCCAGGTCAATTTTTTTCAGTGAAATTTGTTAATTTGTAAAAGATGGATGATGATGATGAACTAACCGACTGCGTGGGTACTGGGTAGACATACTGATATAAAGACATTCATAGATACTCCCAAATGTTGAATTCAACAATTCTTCATCCCAACCCAATGATTTTCGGTTCAAAATGTATAAGTAAGAGCCAGAAAACGTAGTTTCAGCTTCTCGATTTCACCGTAGCAATAAAGATTTTTTAGGATTGCTAAATTCTGTAGAGTCAGATGTGAGGATTTTCCAAATTATAAATCATGACGAATTATCCAAGGACGACAATAACTTGATAACGGCTCACAAGTTAAACCATTATTTTATAGATGCATAGAAATCCTGGTATAACGACTCGTCGACTCCTAACTAAAAATTGTAACCAAAAATTGTAGATCGTATCGGCACTCTACAAGTTTTTGTCCTAGTTTCAGAATTAACTGGTCGTCATGTCGCGCGGTCGAGGTATTAGTTGCTCTCAATGCAATGCTAAAATTGACAGATATGATGACTCTATAACTTGCAAAACTTGTGAAAATTATTACCATATAAAATGTGCTAATCTGACGGTGGAAAATTTCAACAAAATCCGTGAGGATTCCTCTACTGGGTGGTTTTGTGGAGCTTGCTGCGGACCCAACGTCGACACTGTAAGTTTCATCCCTCCTAGCGATATCTATGTGACTAAGGAGGATTTGCTCAACTTTAAGAAACTGATTGTGGATGATATCGCCAACCTATTTCGTGCTGAAATCGATTATCTCAAAAAAGTAATACTGCTGCAAAGTAAACAAATACAAGATCTCACGAAAGAAATGAACGTATTGACTGATAAAAAGGTTATCAATATTCCATCTGATTCTAACATTTCGGATATTCCATCGACCCGAAATGCCGCGTCTGAATCATCCGCATCGGTGACCGAACTACATCTGGGAATCCCCCACGATCGACATGATTCCATTGCGAGCGTGGGTCAACGAACTGAATGGACTGAAGTTACAAGGAAAAGAACGAGCAAAAAAAACAAGAACAAAGTTGAAAATAAAATCGGAGATGATACAAATGCACCAAATCAACAACGTACTAAGAATTTGAAACTGTTTTTAAAGCCCATAGTGGGCACCTTGAAGTCAAATGTCCTTAATGCTGTACCTAAGAAGCGATTGTCTCACATTCACGTTTCACGTTTGAGCCCCGAGACTACTCTGGATGAACTTCATAACTTTTTGAACCCTCATGTGGCCGGCTTTTCATGCATAAAGCTGAATTCAAAGCAGCCCAGCGTATATTCGTCATTTAAGATAGAACTACCAGCAGAATTTGTAGATGTTGTGATGAATTCGGATTTTTGGCCTGAAGGAGTGGCTGTTAACAAGTTTTTTCAGAAACGTCAACAGCCGAACCATGATCGAGTCGCCGTTGCCTAAAGGTATGTGTACACGAGACGACAACATTATAATAATACAACTTAACGCCCAAGGAATTTCCAATAAAATTGACCAACTTGAAGTATTAACTGATAATATTAATCCCGATATTATAAGCGTTTCGGAACACTGGTGTTGTAGTGAACAAATCAACTTGATGACTCTAAAAGGGTATTCAATGGCTGCTTCTTACTGCAGGCCTACTCGACGCCACGGCGGAACAGCAATATACACTAAAGATGTGTATCAGGTGGAGGAAATACTTTATGTTAAAAAGTTTACAGAAGAAATGAATTCTGAGTTCTGCGCAATGAATGTGAAAAACTTGAATTGTTCTGTCTGTATTGTGAGCGTCTACAGGCCTCCCCAAGGTAATATGGATTTGTTCACTCAAGCATTGTCGCATGTCCTGAACTATTGTTGTACAGGATCTGGGACAATCTTCGTCTGTGGTGATTTAAATATTAATTACTTCGAAGAACATAACTCCCTAGCATATTTATTAATAAGTTTCGGTTTAAGAACCACCTCGGCGGATGCCACTAGAGTGTATACAAACATAAATGGTGTTACAAGTTCGACTAAAATAGACTACATTCTAACGAACGCGAACTGCGATCTGGTGTCTACTAATGTCGTAGATCTGAACATTGGTGATCATAGGGCCATCGTTTTAACATTCAGTTCCCATTTAGCAGATGATGTCGGTATGACTTCCCCTAAAGTGTTCAGATCTCTCTCTGAGGTAAGCCTTTTGAATCTTTCCTTGTTGTCTGCCACATCTAGTTTTGATGAAGTTTATCGTACAGCGGATGTCGATGTAAGTTTTCAGCGTTTTTTTGAGATCATTATTTCTTTACTGGACGTTGCGTGTCCTATCAGACAAACTTCGTCTAGTGTTGGTTCAGGGCGTAGTTGGATTAGCGAGGAGGTTTGACAGGCAAGCCGTAATTTGAAGAACCTCCACTGGTTATTCAGAAATTTAAAATCCGAAAACTCTAGGCTAAATTACTTAACCGCTAAGAAAGATTATAAAAAATTGTTGAGAATCACAAAATATAACTTCTATAATAACATGTTGGATCAATCGAAAAACAAAAACAAAACTTTATGGAATTTGGTCAGGTCAATAACGGTTGATACTAATTCGATGCGCATATGTTCCATTAACAAAAATGGAATGGCTATTTCCGACAAGCGTGAAATTGCGGACATGCTCGATGAATATTTTTCAAGTATTAGCTCACTTGCAGTTGAGGAGCATTTCGGTGGGCATAAGTCCAGTTGCTGTACAGCTCAACCGATAACGCATAATAATTTCTTTTTCTTCCCGGTCGTCGCAGATGAGGTGGAGAGTATCATAAAAAATTTCAAAAATAACAATACCTGTGGTTGGGATAGTATTTCCATCAAGGTTCTGAAAGCTATTTCGTCCCATATCTCTAAACATTTCGCCCATGTCATTAACTTGTCTATTTCCTCCGGTAAATTTCCGTCAATTCTGAAGATTGCTAAGGTGAGACCGGTACACAAGAAAAAAGATAGGGAGAACGTTGCAAGCTATCGGCCTATATCGCTGCTGAGTTCGCTATCGAAAGTAATAGAAAAGCTTGTGCACAGTAGGATGTTGAAATTTCTTGACATGACTTCGGCCATTACGAGTTCTCAACATGGCTTTCGAGTGGGCAGATCGACTGAGACCGCGGCGTGCGAGATGGTGAACTTCGTGCACCGCTGCTTAGATGATGGAATCTGTGTTGCGGGCTTGTTCTTCGACGAGTCTCGAGCATTTGATTGCCTCGAGTTCGATTTCATTATTGATAAATTGTTCAATCTTGGATTCAGGGGTGTTTTTTTGGAGTGGGTCCGGAGTTTCCTAACCGATCGATGCCTTTATGTATGTGTGGATCAGTACGAGTCCAGTAGGTATCCTGTGAGCATGGGTGTCCCGCAAGGATCTGTCTTGGGGCCCTTGTTGTTTATTATTTTTGTCAATGATCTACCCAATTATATAATGAAATATTATCCCTCACTCTATATTCTTATCAAGATCTTGCTCTTTGCGGATGATACCTCATTCCTCATCACGGCCCTAAATATGTCGGAGCTCAAGGCGAAGTGTGAATTGCTAGTGCAAGTCTTTTCTGATTGGTGCTCCAAGAACTCTCTCATACTGAATGTTGACAAAACCGATCTCATTTATTTTCAAACTCGTGATTCGGGTAGACGACTGAATTTAAATATCCCTTCTGGTGACTTAGAATCATCTGGCGCTGTGCGGTTTCTTGGCCTGCGTATCGATAACACTCTGAATTGGAAGAACCATGTTGATAGTGTTTGTAAGAAGTTATCTAGTTCTTATTATGCTATTAGAACTCTAAAAAGCATACTACCTTTGAGCTCGCTGGTTGGAGTATACTATTCACTAGTGTACTCTCACCATATACATAAAAATTTCGGTTCATTGATGAAATGTTCCGAGTATCATGAGTATCACACGAGACATAAAGAAACTCTTTGTTTTCCGAGGCATCGCACAACAAAATTTCAGCAGTCTCCGTTATACAGTGGAGCTAAAATTTTCAATCATCTGCCTGACAGGCTTAAGACCTTGGAGCACAAAAGTTTCAAGAAGCAAATAAAAGCTCTTCTAGTTGAGAGTTGCTTTTATAGCAGAAGTGAGTTATAATCTAATCTAATTATCTGTTTTGTATATTTTTTTTTTGTTTCTTAATCTTAAGATTTTTTTTTTTGGTTTGTCATAACCTCTTGACGTATCCTATACAAATTCAATTTGTCTGTAAGGGTGAATAAATTATTATTATTATTCTTCATCATCGGTTTCCCGGTCTCAGCTCAAGCTGGTATTATTTCTATGAACCAGTGAAAAAACAATTCAGTTCCTCCCACTAGTTCAGGAATTTCCGCACGATGTGACAGGTTTGCAATGCTACAGCCTGTTGTGCATATCCCGCGATCCTCTGGGATAATTCGATCTTTTGAAGATTTCTTTTGAATGATTTTGACATGACTCCCTCAGCCGAAATCACCAATGGTATTATGTCACACGTCAAGGGAATCTATGGCATTTTTGAGACAGCATTTTCCTGGACGACTGATTTCGCTAAGAGGGGATATTGAGTGGCCTCCACGATCGCCTGATCTCAACCCATGTGATTTTTTTCTGTGGGGGCACCTAAAAGCTCGTGTATTTATTGACAAGCCACGTACCCTTGACGAACTTTCTCTTGCAATCACCCGCCAAATTCAAGCAATTCTAAACAACATGATGGAACGATGCATGGACAACTTCACGAATCGGCTGCAGGAGTGTGTGGAAAAACAGAGCAACCACTTAGATGACATCATCTTCCGCTCATGAGTATTTTTTATCTTTTTTTTTTGATGTGGTATCAATGGCAAACTCTCACGTACATTTAAAAAAAATAAAATTTCATTTTCCTCAAAATCTCACTTAGTTATGATTTTTTCAAAAACGTCATACATCTCTGCCGGACCCTGTACTTATATCTTCGCTTCTCGTGGTGATATCGAATGTCAGTTCTCTGTGTTGTAGGTTTAGAGGTGTGTATCCCTTATCCTCTGTTGTCACCAATTTCATCAGGCTATCTTCAGACTCGAGCAGTCGCTGCCTCAAGTTTTTCTCCTGGGTTCTGCAGAGTTTGTAGATGTTCAGCAGACCTCGTCCGCCATCTTTCCTGGGTAGATAGAGCCTTTTCACCGATGCATTGGTGTGCAGACATCGGAACTTCGTCATTAGGCGACGGGTGAGTCGGTCCAACTCATTCAGATCAGCATCTGACCACTTCAAGACTCCGAAAGTGTAGGTCAGAGCTGGCGTAGCCCAAGAGTTTAAGGCATCGATCTGATTTTTAGCAGACAGTTTGGTGTTGAGCACTTTGGTTACCCTGTTTTTATATTTTGCAGTGAACTCAGCCTTCAAACGGGTGTGATCAATCCGTTGGTTTTGAGGAATACCCAGATACTTGTAGGTCTCTTCTGGCAACATACTGTGGATGTCCTGAAATTGTTCCTGAGTGTTCTCCATTTTACCCTTTCTGATGTTGACTATGGCGCATTTATCGAGACCGAAAGACATGTCAATGTCTGTGCTGAAGGAGCGCACTATATCTATCAGCGAGTGAAGTTGTTTTTGGTTCTCGCCGAATAGTTTCAGGTCATCTATATACAATAAGTGGGATAGTTTTCGCGGATTCCTCATTGCTGGTCTATACCCTATGTTGGTGTTCTTCAAAAGAGTAGACAGAGGGTTCAGTGTCATACAAAACCACATCGGTGACAGGGCATCTCCCTGAAATATCCCCCTCGATATTTTTACGGTTCCAGCATTGATGTTGTTTATAAGAATACTAGCTGGCCCGGCGAACTTTGTTTCGCCTAAATGATACCCATACCATAGCCATCTTTATCTTAAGAAGGCCGTGCCTATACTTACTGTGGATTTCACAAATCGTAATCACCAGTGATCGGAAATCAACGGCTTGGTTAGATTTCTGAACTGTCAAATCGAGTTGATTCTAGATCAAGCTCCGATCACCGGTGATATGCTTTGTGAAACCCCCGTTTAAGTTGTATAAACTTACCATTGCTATTTTTTCAAGCAGGAGATGAATTAGGCATAATGAAAGTTCTGTCAAATGTCATCTGTCAAAAGTCATCTGTCAAATGTCATCTGTCAAATGTCATCTGTCAAATATCATCTGTCAAATGTCATCTGCCAAATATCATCTGTCAAATGTCATCTGCCAAATGTCATCTGTCAAATGTCATCTGTCAAATGTCATCTGTCAAATGTCATCTGTCAAACGTCATCTGTGAAACGTTATCTTTCAAATGTCATATGTCATCTGTCAAATGTCATCTGTCGAATGTCAAATGTCATCTGTCAACTGTCATCTTTTCCACGGATATGAGCTGTCACACAAAACAGAAATACAAAAATAATATGTCAATTACTAATTATGGGCAATTTTGGATTCAGTCATTTCCGAAATATATTTATTACCCAAACATAAATCAGAAAGATTTCAGAAATATAGAGAAAAGATGAAAATGGACAACTCACGATTGATGCTGATCGTCACATTTACTTTACATTCCGGTGAAAATTCACTGTTCCACCACTTCACTGTTATAATAAAACAGTCGATAACCAATCTATATTAATGTTCCACCAACTTGAGATCTTTACCCGCTTTGGATCTGATAATAGCCTTCCATGTTATTATAAGTTCTATGCAAGTTACACAATAATTGTATACATCGCCATTCGTACTCTAGTCTATACCATTTCTGAATTTCCTACCCTTCAAGAAAATGAAATGCACCGTTGCCAGACTACTTCATGGCTTATATCTTCACAACGTTCTATTTTATTATTGCATTTCTATTGAATACCGTGGAACTTCGTTCTACCTAGGAGCATAGAATAAATGGAGGGAAGGCTTCATACGCTCGACAGATCATTTTGAACTTCCAATTTCGGCGGAGGTTAGAGTTTCGTGTGGCGCCCGATAGATAACGCTGTGATCGCAAATAGGGCTATATGTCACATAATATGTCTTGTTCTGTGGCGCTACAGTTGCAAAGAATATTATGTGGTTGTCATTTTTATTGATACATTTTTACGACCAACACCAAAGTGATTGAATAATAAAACTTTTTGTTGTTGACTGAAAGGACTAAAGGAGGTCGAAACAAATTGTATTGAATTCGAATATTGTTTGAAGTTACTATAATATACGAATTGAATCGGCTTCGATAAAAAAAACATTTCTGCGGCTTCAACTATCTAATTTACCTGTTGGTTTTGTTCATTTCAACGTTTGTTGCTGAGTATAATATTTTTAATTGATATAGTGTGATTTATTATGCTATGTACCTACTATATAATTATTGAATGAAAAAACAAGGTAAACAGTTTGAATTTTTATTGACAAGTATCAAAACATATTGAACAATTTTATTATTACCTATTTTAGCCAAAAAGGCCTCGGTGGGATCATGACGCATTCAAAATTTCTGAAGAAAGAATAATCACGCCTTCTGATTGACTTGAAATGACGTCCGGTTGTTCCATATGAAGAAATCGAAACAAATTCTTACTACATTAAAATTCGACAATTCCATCTCCGTTTTTTTCAGCTTCTAGAAGAGGACCTGTACGTAACTTGAATAAAAGAATTTTTTTAAGTCTCACCCTTCAAAATAACACCAAATATTAATCATAACAATATTGTTGACATATCACCGCATTCTAATCAATTATTTATGCGCAATTATATGGAAATTCTATGATCGGAAATAAATTTGTCAAAACGAATTTCATTTTGAATATGTATCGTTATAGCCATGCTGGAGCCACGAACGACGTTGGCGCCATCTCATAACCTTGCGGCGAACTGACAAGTGCGGACGTTTTTGGCAGTTCATTTTTGTAGCGGAGCCTTTCCTCCATTCATTCTATGCTTCTAGGTTCTACTACTGTTAATCCCCATGGAATATTCTTATACCGTTTTTTAACTATTCACTTGACATGCGATTCTGTGGAAGAAAAACTAACCTCCTTTGTCCAAATGTCAAAACCTATATAAGTACTCTATGATTGCTCGATTGGTGGTAACACATAATTCTATGGGTGGTAAGAAAAAGGAAGGCTTTTTTTTCTTTTCTGTAGGATTTTTTTGGGAATATTTTGTTATATAAACCTTGCCCTAACAATAATAAACACAACAAAAAAAGAATTGTCCAATTTGGTGCGATCGTTTGAACAATATGGCATTTCGAAGTTTTGAACCAACCATAGATCGCCTTTTATTAATATAGATTAGTTCTCCATGTACTCATAAGATGTTGGAGAACGGCTTGTATTTTCGGGCAGATCTTATAAATCTCGAGCACTTTCACAAGCCAATCGTGGGGCACCGTATCGAAGGCCTTCTGGTAGTCGATATAACAAAGACTTAAATTTCTCCTTCTCGCTTGGGCTTGCTTTAACACTACAGCGTCTATAGTGAGTTGATGCTTCCATCCTGCAGATCCTCGAGAGCAGCCTTTCTGTTCTTCTTCCAGAATATTATTGGCTTCACAATGACGATATATCGCATTATTTACAAGCGACGTGAACAGCTTGTACACCACTTATTATTATTATTATTATTATAACCGAAATATTTCACGGTCGCGGTGCCATTGCAGTAATAGGTAAGTATCGCGAACCTTTTCTAGGGAAATGAAAAGTAGATCACATACTCAGATTTTTGGTCGACAAGAAAGTCTTAAACGAAATGTAATCAGTACCAACACTAGGATTTCTATGCATCTATAGTAGTGACATTTCTTGAAACTGAACTGTGTGTAATATGTATTTTTTCTACAACCGGGCCTAACTAACTACTTTCCCGCATTGTTTTCGATTCGGAAAGTGTCACTTTTCTGCACTAGTGCGGGAAAGTTACTTTTCCGCACTAGTGCGGGAAAGTTAATATGTGTTGAATTTGGGTATAATAATACCTTCAACAAGAAATCTCTTAATCTACTCACTTATATATTTAGTTAAATATTTCAAATTATGCAGTTTCATCCATGTCAAACTAATTATTAATGCAGATTTCCGTTTGAAAATTATTGCATTTTCAAAGAGAACTTGACATCCTTCAAAAATTATGACTGGCATACATGGATCTGTGTATTTATTTCTACGTCACGGTCTATGATTTTCCGCATAGAATCCCAAACTCCTTAATTAATGTGTCAAAACGAATATTCGAGTTGTGTAGAAGTTTTTTTTCATTTTATAATACGGTAAACGGTTGTAGAAAAAATATTGCTTGCCCGAACGACGCGGAGCGGAACGGCAATCTAGTGCGGGAAAGTACAACTTTCCGCCCTTGATAGGAAAATAACTATTTCCGACTTACTTATAAGGTTCTTGAGATATAGCTTTGGTCAACTGGAAAACAAAGGAAGCCAGATCCTGTTCAGTTTCCACCAATTTGTGAGATACAGAGTAAAATACTTGTATTTCTGTAAGAATATATTCCACTGTTCTTCTTGAAACAGATGGTATATTTGCATACATCCTTTGGTCTCTATAATTATTTGAAGACTTTTCTGACATATTTTCTTGGAATTCACGGTTTTTGTTTCTTTTCTTATACCTGAAATCAAACAAATACAGAGAAGCCCGGTGATTATATTCTAGATAAAATTGAATATATTATTGAAGAGTGAATGAGTAAGATGTTATTCAACAATAATGAATTGAAAGGGAACAATCTGAACAATCATATCTTACTGATAATATTTTTGCAATCCTAAGATGGCTAATATCACTTTTGCTGCTTTAAATTCGGTGAGAATGTCCTTTATTAGGACAATAAAAGTTTTATTATGTACATGCATTAAGAAATCTTTCCATTCCAAAATGAACAATACTTTATTGATTTCTGATCCTTCAGATGCATCAATCAACTACAAAAAAAATATAAATTTTTTGCATTAAAAAGGTTAATCTTGTAGCAGAACAACATAAGGGTTGGGTAGTCTATTTTCGGCCCATGTTTAATGAAATTATACCCCTTCGTTATGACAATTGTCTTGGGACTCTGATCGCCGCACTGGACGATTTGTCTGTTTTCGCATATCGGCCATATCATTTTAATCATTATATGTATTTATGAAGATAATTAACGGCATGCAGAGTTATTTTTGTGTAATCCGGAAGGTCTGGTATTGGGTAGGTAAAATGGAATTAGTTCTCTGTTTTGTGTATTAAATCATAATAATCTTAACTAATTCATCATTTTTCTTATCTGACGGAGCTAATATCAGAAACTACTGATGCCACGTTGAATTTTTTCACTGTTGGAAAGATATGTTGTCCACGACTATCATCGAATAAAGTGTTCATAATACATCTGGATGCTGACGGTCCAGGAGGAGGCCTATGTCCAGCAGTGGAAGATAATGGCTACATGATGATGAATCCATCTTCTTCATCAAGCATTATGGCCTCCATAAATCACTTGTGATTCATTACATTTATGCAGGTTGAATCAATGGTAGCTGATCTCAAAAAAAATAATAAGGCACTTAATGAAGAGATCGAAAATGGTTCCAAACTCTTGCAGGAGGAACTTACTCTCGTCAAGAAGGAAAAAAACGACATGCAGGATAATATGGATCAGGCAAGTAGATCATGTAATTTGAGAGAATCCTGTTTGAAAGAAAAACAAAATGAAATAACCGGCCAAGTATTGAGAGGAATTGTGAATACAAGAATGACGATATATCTGATCGTTACCGGATCGGCAAGAAGGTGTCAGGAAAACTAGAGGATTTTTTTTGAGGTTGTCCAGCGCGAAGATCAAGCAGAAAATTTCTGAGAAGAAAAAGTTACTATAGGGTACTGTTATAGTGCTGACTTAGATTTGGAGCAGGAAACAGATTTTATTCTTTTATATAATCTGTTCCTTGTCGCCATTTCTTCACACGTGCCATATGTCATGTTTTGTTTGATTTGAGAAAACAGTATGATATTTTCTGAGTTAATATCCACTTTAGGGCAAGGGTGTGATGCATACACTCACATTATTTTTTAACGTAGATTCAATATCTGCCATAAAAAAATGGGGTTCTAATTTGAAAAAATTGATTTTTCACGATTTTGTCATCCCTAACTTTGAAAGCGATTTTTTCACCCCCTGTATCATGAATCGCGATTTCGATTTTTAAAATGAATACATCAATCTCACATTTCGAAAAATCCCAAAAATGAAAATTTTCCATCCAAAAACCTCGAAGTTATTCTTGTTTCAGCGGAGCTCTATTTTCGATTTTTTTTCGAATTTTCCCGCTCAGAGAGAATTTTCCAACCAAAACTGAAAAATGTTACATCAAAATAACTTGAAATTTTCTAAGGAATCTATTTCTGCAATAAAAAAAATGGTGTTCTTATTTGAAAAACGGGAGTTGACGTTATTTCCGGAAAAACCGGAGGTGCTCATGCCTTGAAAATATTTTAGATTTCATCAGCATCGTGAAATACTCATAAGTGCTGAATTTCATGAAAATACGTTCAGTAGTTTCCCGTATAAATATGGGTGAGGTTCCTCGTGAAAGACCCTGTATATATTTTTTGTAAGTTTTCAGATCATAGAACTTGAGATAAGAAAACTAACAAAAAAAATATTTAAATTTGACAAATATATATATATTCTAACCTAACTTCTTGTTCGACACACTCAACGTACCTACTTCTCAAAGAAAAGTTTCTTATGCTTCATAAATTTAAGTTTTAAATAATGGTTCTTTCAAAATTCGTTAAATTAGAGTAAATTCGAGGTAGGTTCTTGTTCTTGCTCGCCGGGGCTGATTCTGCAATTTGATTGTACTTCGTTACTTTTTAGCCTTGATAAAGGATCAACTGGATCCGAAACGTTGGTGATGAATTGAAGAAATTTAACGGAAATTATTAAAGTCCAAATTCCTGAAAAAATTGTTTCATTTATACAGGGTGTCCCACTAGTGCCGCAGCGGACGATATACGCGTAACGGAATGCGTTTTGCGAAATTTTTTGATGCAGACTTGATATACTACAGAAAGAGCACAACCTAAAAATATTTTCGAATATATAGGGTGGCTCACAAAAGAGGAATAGCGGGTGACTTCGTTTTTTCAAATGGGACACCCTATATTCAATAGTGTTTTTCCATTCTCTGAAACATCCTGCATGCTTCCGTATACTTTACACATATTTTTATTCGACAGTTTTCGAAATATTGGCCATTTTGTCAAAAAAATGATACTTGTAGAGGCTATGTTATTCAATTATATTTCACGAACGCTTGCACATACCAATAACAGTTTTATATGGATTGAAAGACAAGACATCAAAGTATCCTACCCAGCTATAATAAGGCATCTTCAGCATACAGAGTGTCCACAAAAAGACTATCAACATGACGAATTTCAAATCGATTTTTCTTCATTTTTTCAAATGCAATGCATATATTTTTTTTTCATCATTGTAATCACCATTCATTTTACTTCATTTTTTGTCAAATACATAATATGCATATCTCTAACGGAATAGGATTTTTTAGAGTTTTTCCTCCAAATTCACATTTACTTTCGAATTCAAAAAGCAGATTTGGCTTTTCTGTGGTTATTGGGAACTGTCAAATTATTCTATTCAAAATTACCATCATCGCAGCTTCAATTCAAGTCATCATAGATTTTACGGATTGGATGAATACTCACACAATGATGTAAAAATTTGTAAAATACCAATGATTTTGATTAGTTTGAATGTACAAGTTATGAATGCTTCAAGAAAACGAGTTTCAAAACTTTAGGTTACAAAAAAGTGCCCGCTCTTATCCTTATACAACTTTCTTTGAAAAAATTATATTCATAAGTTTCACAGGCACGCACGCAGATCTCCGAGCTCGCAAGCTCAAAGCTTGTTTGAAATTTTTGGAAGATTCGACGTTCCAAGTAGAAACATAGAAAATTATCAAAAATGCATTTTGAAAAATGGGTACAGAAAGCAAGTTTCTTTCTTCAGTAACTGATTTCATCACATTTTTGAGTAGATACATCAAAACTTTCTAGTTCCTCATTTCGCTATAATATGAATTGAAGCTTCAAATATGCTTATTCTGGGTAGAATATTTTGACAGTTCTCAATAACCACAGAAAAGCCAAATCTGCTATTTGAATTCGAAGGTATATGTGAATTTTAGGGAAACATTTCGAAAAAGCGCTTAAAAATCCTATTCCGTTAGAGATATGCATATCATGTATTCGACATAAAATGAAGTAAAATGAATGGTAATTACAATGATGAAAAAAAATTATATGCATTGCATTTGAAAATATGAAGAAAAAGCGATTTGAAATTCGTCATGTTGATAGTCTTTTTGTGGACACTCTTTATGCTGAAGATGCCTTATTATAGCTTGGTAGGATACTTTGAAGTCTTGTCTTTCAATCCATATAAAACTGTTATTGGTATGTGCAAGGGTTCGTGAAATATAATTGGATAACATAGCCTCTACAAGTATCATTTTTTTATCAAACAGGCCAATATTTCGTAAACTGTCGAATAAAAATATGTGGAAAGTATACGAAAGCATGCAGGAAGTTTCAGAGAATTGAAAAACACTATTGAACATAGGGTGTCCCATTTGAAAAAACAAAGTCACCCGCTATTCCTCTTTTGTGGGCCACCCGATATATTCGAAAATATTTTTAGGTTGTGCTCTTCTTGTAGTATATCAAGTCTGCATCAAAAAATTTTCCCAATCTCAGACCGTTACGCGTATATCGTCCACTGCGGCACTAGTGGGACACCCTGTATATATAGTGCTGACTGCTGAAAGAGGATCTAACTCCGAGAAGAGTGGAACAAATGAATACATTGATTAATGACATTGGGAATAGGAATGTATGGACTCATAATGGGAAAATTTATGCCAAAGTTAATGATAGAGCACAAAAAATAAACAATAAGTAAAATTTCATGAGTATTTGTGAACAAGTTTTGTAAGTTAATTCGATTTCGTTTATTTTATAGGAAGGGAAATGTAAAAATAAGCTCGTTTTAAAAAAGAGGAGGCAGAGTTTTTGGTCACTCAGTAGTTTACATTCATTGAAATATTACATACTAAAAGCTCTAAATGTCTGTTTTGTTTTTTATATTTATGTTTACAGGGTGAGTCTTCGACTTGTATATATATTTTAACTGTAGATTCTTCTCATCAAACGAAACACTTTTTTCCTCTACCATTTTTCAAAATTCGGTTCCGTTTGTAAGATACAGGGTGACGAAACAAACACTATCTCAACGTACTCGATATTCTAAGATTTTCCGTGAAAAAAAATTTCCATAATTCGAACTCATCTTTTTTTTACATGTCTTCAATGAAAGAAAAATTCCGTCCAAAATTTTTGGAATTTTTCATGGTTGAATTATCTTTCATTCTGAATACGGATGTGAAAACAGAATGAAAAATATTCATTAGTTTTCTTTTTGTAGCCTTCTAAAGATCGCTCGGAGTACTTTCATAATTTTTATTTGAAAAACTAGAAGCAAAAATAAGGCTAATGGGCTGCCAGAATGACCCGGATAGAAACATGAATTTATAAACCAAAAAATTTTTTTTCCAAAAACTTTGGTGGGAGTCGAACTCTCCACTTTCGACTAACTAACGTTACCTTGGTAACGAAGATTTATATGTTTAAAATTAATCCAATTTATACTCGAGAGTTCGATTCCTACCAATGTTTTTTGAAAAAGAAAATTTGGTTCATAAATTCATATTTCTATCCGGCTCATTCTGGCAGCACATTAGCCTAATTATGGCCTTCGTACGGCTTCCAGTTTTTCAAATAAAATTATGAAAGTACTCCGAGCGTTATCTTTAGAAGGCAACAAAAAAATAACAATTGATATTTTTTCATTCTGTTTTTGCACCAGTATTCAGAATGAAAGATAGTTCAACCATGAAAAATTCCAAGAATTTTGGGCGGAATTTTTCTTTCACTGAAGACATGTAAGAATAAAGTTGAGTTCCAATTTTTTTTTAATTTTCACGGAAAATCTTAGAAAATCGAGTACGTTGAGATAATGCTTTCCAAATTGGCAACCGAGAAAAAAAATTCAACTTTGCAGGATTTCCGCCATTTTGAATTTTATTTCTCGAAATTCTACACCACAATTCAATTGAACCCTAAAAAATACTAAGATGTCACCGGAAACCGTTATTTCAAATATGATATGATGTGTGGGGTTTGCTAGTCCTCCATCGGGCGCCTCCCCAGGTGGCGGATAGGGGAATGCCTCTTAGATATAAGTGGTACCGGGGAAATTAAATACCCGGGGCGGACCAAAACTAGCATTGGTGAAAGTCAGCAGTTTCATCAAAATCGGGCTATAGCGAAATAAAAAAAAAAAAAAAAAAAAACGGTATGGCACCGAATACGGAAAAGCGCAGCTGAAGCAGCAAAAACGGTTTTCCCACTGCGATACAGAAAAGGAACGGAACCCTTACTGTATTATACACTTCCAAAAAATCTAAATGGCAGACGAACACCAGAAAATGGCCCTCAGTCCGGGGCACCCCTTAAGTGGGGAGAGGGTGCTAAGAATCCCCCCGTCGCCTACCATTGAGAATCAAGGAAGCAAAGTAAAATTACAAGTTTATGACAAGACAGTACGTATTGCCACATGGAACGTACGCAGCTTATTCCAGTCTGGGAAACTGGCAAACACTGAGGCCGAGATGTGCAGGATGAAAATAGACATTTTGGGGCTGAGCGAGGTAAGATGGCCTGGCTCAGGGAAGCAGAAGACAAAGGGAGGATACATCTACTACTCTGGAGGAACTGATCCAAAACATCAATATGGAACAGCAATAATGGTCTCAAATAGAATAGCACAATCAGTTATAGACTTCATCCCTCTGAATGATAGAACAGCGTTCTTGAAGCTGATAGACTACAGGCCCGTGTCGAAAATTGATGGGTCATTTGAACCAGAAGATGACCTATCTAGAACGATAGAAGGACATAAAATAATAAGATTCAGCACTATGCCGTCACTTGTAAGCTGAACAAACTGAGTACAGGTGGCAATTCAAAAGGACAGGTAGACTGGGTACATTTGGGTCATATGACTTTTGACGGCATTCTTACCATCGATAGCTCCATGGAAAATAATAGGAAAACGGGCAGTGCCGTCAAAAAATGATGCGCCATATATTCGGAAAATTTTTTTGATTTTCCGAAAATTTCCATGGTAAAATAGGTCATTTGACTTTGTACGGCATCAGTTTTATACGGTTGCCATACATCTTCTAATCCATTATTCAGCAACGCCGTCAAAAAATCATGCGACAAAAGGGAAAAAATCGAGGGTTGCAACCCCCTCTCTTGCCGTGCTCCAGGGGGTCATTTGAAAAAGTACGGCTTCGGTTCCAAAACATTATCCAGCACTCAAAATAACTATTAAAAATAAGGCCGTCAAAAAAAAGTTGTTCATTTTGATGTTATATCAATAATTATCTTAATTTCATCTTATGCTTGACCCATAAAGCTCTAAAGTCATTTGACCCAGTACGGCAACTTCTTTTTTTACATGATACTTTAAGATACAATTCTTATATTATATTGCCGTTCAAAAGAAACTGTTCTAGAAAAAATTATAGAGAAATACAAAAAGTGAAATTTTTCATATTATTGTAAAAGTTTGGAACTCATAGATTAATGATATATATAACAATTTTCTACATTTTATCCCTTGTTTTGAATAGTATTAAGGTGAATAAATTAGGAACAAATGATGCCGTACATTTTTATCCAGACCATATCATTTAGGATGATGAAAATTGCGCTACCATTTTAAGGATACTCTATGGTCATTTGATACTGTACGGCATCAACATATTTTTGAAGAGAAAAATTGAAAAAATGACAAAATCATTATACCGTCTGAAGTGTCTATATCATACCCAACAAGTGAAACCGTCAATCCAAGTATCAACAGTTTTGTATACTTTTTGGTTTAAAAAAGGTATACTTGAAACATTATTGATACATATATAATTGATCGTTCACTGTAATAATGTGAATGAAGTGATAGTTATAAATATATAAAATTTTTCTAGAGAATAGTTGATTTATTCATTCACATTATTACAGTGAACGATCAATTATATATGTATCAATAATGTTTCAAGTATACCTTTTTTAAACCAAAAAGTATACAAAACTGTTGATACTTGGATTGACGGTTTCACTTGTTGGGTATGATATAGACACTTCAGACGGTATAATGATTTTGTCATTTTTTCAATTTTTCTCTTCAAAAATATGTTGATGCCGTACAGTATCAAATGACCATAGAGTATCCTTAAAATGGTAGCGCAATTTTCATCATCCTAAATGATATGGTCTGGATAAAAATGTACGGCATCATTTGTTCCTAATTTATTCACCTTAATACTATTCAAAACAAGGGATAAAATGTAGAAAATTGTTATATATCATTAATCTATGAGTTCCAAACTTTTACAATAATATGAAAAATTTCACTTTTTGTATTTCTCTATAATTTTTTTTAGAACAGTTTCTTTTGAACGGCAATATAATATAAGAATTGTATCTTAAAGTATCATGTAAAAAAAGAAGTTGCCGTACTGGGTCAAATGACTTTAGAGCTTTATGGGTCAAGCATAAGATGAAATTAAGATAATTATTGATATAACATCAAAATGAACAACTTTTTTTTGACGGCCTTATTTTTAATAGTTATTTTGAGTGCTGGATGATGTTTTGAAACCGAAGCCGTACTTTTTCAGATGACCCCCTGGAGCACGGCAAGAGAGGGGGTTGCAACCCTCGATTTTTTCCCTTTTGTCGCATGATTTTTTGACGGCGTTGCTGAATAATGGATTAGAAGATGTATGGCAACCGTATAAAACTGATGCCGTACAAAGTCAAATGACCTATTTTACCATGGAAATTTTCGGAAAATCAAAAAAATTTTCCGAATATATGGCGCATCATTTTTTGACGGCACTGCCCGTTTTCCTATTATTTTCCATGGAGCTATCGATGGTAAGAATGCCGTCAAAAGTCATATGACCCAAATGTACCCAGTCTACCTGTCCTTTTGAATTGCCACCTGTACTCAGTTTGTTCAGCTTACAAGTGACGGCATAGTGCTGAATCTTATTATTTTATGTCCTTCTATCGTTCTAGATAGGTCACCTTCTGGTTCAAATGACCCATCAATTTTCGACACGGGCCTGTAGTCTATGAGAACAACTCACAGAGATATGAATATAGTTCAAGTTTATGCCCCGACAAATGACAAGTCTGACCAGGAAACTGAAGAGTTTTATAGCGCAATAGATGAGATATTACGGTTGACGAAGAGAGGAGAGATAACGATGGTAATTGGAGACTTCAACGCCAAAATTGGTTGCGGTGCTGAGGGTGACAATGTGGGTTCATATGGACTTGGTACAAGAAACGATAGAGGAAATAGACTGGCACAGTTTTGTGTAGAGAACGACCTTTTAATAGCCAACACTTTCTTCAAACAACATCCTAGGAGACTGTATACTTGGAAGTCACCTGCAGAAAAAGACGGCAGAATTATAAGAAATCAAATTGATTTCATCCTGGTGGGATCGAACTTTAAAAAGAATATAAAATCGGTAAAAACATACCCAGGAGCAGACATTCATAGCGACCATAACCCGGTTGTTATGGATTTTAAAATGAAGAGATTTCTGAAGGTTGAGAGACGGGTGACAAGTAGAATTGATACTAAGCAGCTGAAAAACCCTGAGAAAAGACAAGAAATAAGTCTCGTAATCGAGAAAGAGTTGGGTAATACGACGAACCCAATAAGCGTGGATAATGTTGAAGAAACATGGAACACCATCAAAGAGAAAATTGTTAAGATACAAGAAGTAGATATAGGATTCACGAAAAACAACAAAAAGCAGGAATGGATTACGGAAGAAATCATGGATCTGATGGGTGAAAGACGGGTCAACAAAACCAATCCAACTGAATACAAAAAATACAATAAAATCATCAGAAGGAAGTGCAGAGAGGCCAAGGAAAAATGGATGTCAGCAAAATGCCAAGAAATTGAACAACTCCAGGAAAGATATGACTACTTCAACGTCCACAAGAAAATAAAAGAGATGACGGGCAAGCGGCGAAAAAGACAGGAAACAAACTTAAGAGGTGAAGATAACGAACTGATAGTAGGGACAGAGGAGAAACTTGTTAGATGGAAAGAATACATCCAAAAACTCTTCGACGATGATAGACCAAATGCTTCACCATCCATAAATAAGGAAATAAATGAAAAAGGTCCCATAATATCTAAACAGGAGGTCATACACGCAATAAAAGCTCAAAAAGAGGGAAAAGCAACCGGCCCTGATAAAATCAATGCTGAGATACTCAAACTGATCGCAGAGAACGAGGGCAAAACCCTAGATCTGTTAACAGCATTGTTCAACGAAATATATAATTCAGGAAAAATACCATCAGATTGGTTGAGATCAACATTTGTACCACTACCGAAAAAACCAAACTCCACACATTGCGATGATTACAGAATAATAAGTCTGATGTCTCACGTTCTCAAAACCTTTCTCAGAGTCATCCATGCACGAATATATAAAAAGTGTGAGTACCAAATGGATAACACCCAATTTGGATTTCGAAATGGAATGGGAACGCGAGAGGCTCTTTTCTCTTTAAATGTACTGGCGCAACGTTGCAGAGATATGAATGTCGATATGTATGCATGTTTTATAGACTATCGAAAGGCATTCGACTGCGTTAGTCATGAGAAAATGATGCAAATCCTAAGAGAAACGGGGATCGACGAACAGGACATACACGTGATTTCTGAACTCTATTGGCATCAGACAGCAACAGTCGAAATAGATCAAATGACATCGGAGGATATACAAATCAGACGAGGAGTCCGTCAGGGCTGCGTCTTGTCACCAATACTCTTTAACCTGTACTCGGAGTCTATATTCAGAGAAGCACTGGAAGAAGCTGAGGCTGGAATAAAAGTTAACGGAACAATAATTAACAACATAAGATACGCTGATGACACCGTAATAATAGCAAACAGCATGCAAGAGCTACAAAAATTAATAGATTCCGTCGTAAGTCGCAGCGAAGCATATGGCCTAAACCTCAATATATCCAAAACCAAAGTTCTCATCTTCTCAAAAACACTATCTACACCAAATGTACATCTATGCGTAAAGGGGCAGACAATTGAACAGGTATCATCCATCAAATATTTGGGAGCCAATATTAACAACCAGTGCAACCCTAAAAGCGAAATACATTCGAGGATTGAACAAGCGAGGAAGACCTTCATTAATATGAAGACATTTTTCGCAAGATCAGACCTCAGTCTAGCACTAAGAACTCGGATGGTCAGATGTTATGTCTTCTCAGTGTTGCTGTATGGATGCGAGAGCTGGACAATGGACGCACAAACGGAGAAAAAGGTAGAGGCCTTCGAAATGTATATTTACCGTAGGATGCTGCGAATTTCATGGATGCAGAAAATTACCAATGTCGAAGTACTTCTACGCATGAACAAACATAAAGAACTACTTAACACCATAAAAGAGAGAAAAATGCGATATTTGGGACATGTATTGAGAGGTGGAAGGTATGAGTTACTTCGCCTTATAATAGAGGGGAAGATACAAGGGAAAAGATCTGTGGGAAGGCGCCAGAATTCTTGGCTGAAGGACCTCAGAAGATGGTTTGGTCACACATCGGCTGAAATCTTTCGAGCTGCCGTTTCCAAGACAACAATTGCCGTTTGGATCGCCAACCTTCGGAAGGAGACGGCGCAATAAGAAGAAGATGATATATTGTTTATCCTGATTACTCCTAGGTCTCCTGAGGAGACCCCTCTGAAACTACAAGCTTCGAAGCTTGTAACTTGTGCCGAGTTCGGAGTAGAGAGTTGTGTTCTGTGTAGGCTTTGTAACTGTGTCCTTACGCCACCTCAGGCGCAGCACTGTTAATTTTTGACCCAACAGTAAAATGGTGGCCCCTACCTAGACTAGAAAATTTCTTTCCTAGCTCGGGATTGAACTCGGACTTGCCGGGTCCTAATCCACCGTCCTAACCACTGGACCAAGAGCACTCATCACGCATAACTCACCACAGTTCGCACAATATTGCTCAAAGTTGACATTAAACACCCTGTATCTCGCTTATGCGTCAAAAACGGAGTATCATTACATAGTATAAAACAAAGTCGCTTTCGCTGTCTGTCC
This sequence comes from Adalia bipunctata, assembly GCA_910592335.1. Classification (NCBI taxonomy): domain Eukaryota; kingdom Metazoa; phylum Arthropoda; class Insecta; order Coleoptera; family Coccinellidae; genus Adalia; species Adalia bipunctata. The sequence goes on from OU342951.1 coordinate 33,232,003, forward strand.
CTCTGTTTGCTCAAATCTTCAAAACTACGCAACGGATTTTGAAACGCTTCTTTTTAATAGATGATTCAAGAGGAAGGTTTATACATGCATAATATTGTAGAGAAACACTGATGAAATTACAGGTTTCTAATCTGATGTCGTAAATAAACACATTTTTTGCGCTTCTGTTGCAGACGCTGACTGAACCCCACGAGATGAATCAAAGAAATGTACTCGGTATTTGTAATGTATTCAATTTAATTTAAGTTTTGCGCAGAATCTATCTGATGCTATCTGTACATATGATTTTTAATAAAACACTTGTTCCCGAGCTGTTGTCGATAATCCTATATTTTTACCCAGTTGTATTGCTATTATAAATTATTTGCATTTAAATAAAAGTGAAGTCGAAGACATTACATTGGCGACGAGTTAAAAGTGAATCAACAAGTGATAATTTGCATATTTCGTCATGACGGAAAATAAAGAAGAAGTTAGCACGTGCACGAAATGTGGGAATTATTGGACGCCTTCAAGAATTCAACTTCAGAATCTCTGACTGGACCATATACAAGGCACGTTTACACAATTATTTCGATGCCAAGAATATCAACGAAAAGAAGCGCCGTTCCATATTTCTGAACATGTTGGATGAAGATTCTTATCGATTGGTGTTCGATCAGTGCAATCCGAAAAAAACCCGAAGAAAAAAGCATGACGGAATTGGAAGAAATATTTGATAAACATTTCGCACCGATCCGAACACCGTTTGCTGAGAGAATCAAATTTTATAATGCAGCGAGGAGTCCCACGGAATCTACGAATGATTGGGCAGCTCGAGTCCGAAAATTGGCAGTGCAGTGCGAATTCGGAGTTCATTTAGAAAATGCTTTGCGCGATAAATTCGTATGTGCATTTGGGGAAGGCCCAGTATTGGACCGATTAATAGAAGAAAAGGTAACCATTACTTTTGAAGAAGCAGTCAAAATTGCGAGTCACAAGATGGCGGCCATTTCTTCATGCAAAGGGGAAAATGGCTACAAAGAAAAATTCGACAGGCAGGTGAAGGAAGAAGTCATGTTCCTGCGCAACTCAAAAAGGAGTGGGAACGCAACGCAGTTCACGAGAACCAATGAGGGATCGACATCTAGGTCAAGTCGTGCGCAGTATGCAGGAAATGGAAACACTGCACAAGGAAGGAGCAAAGGGACCAATAGGACGCATGCAGATGGAAAGGCATCTTGCTCTGTTTGCGGGGGTAACGGTCATCCTAAAGATAAGTGCAAATTTGCAAATTATGTTTGTAATTTTTGTCATATTAAGGGACATTTGGAAAAAGCTTGTTACAAAAAGAGATCTCATAAACCTAAATTTTTCAATAATTTCATTTCAGAAGCTAAAGAAACTGAAATAACAGGTCATTTTAACGATGAACTCAACTTATTCTAATTAGATGAAAGTAGTTCGTCACCCTATTATATCGATGCACATATCAATCAAAAATTGATGAGATTTCAATTAGATACTGGATCTGGTATAAGTGCCATACCTGATGATCCTTTCTACAAAGAGTTTGAAAATGAAAATACTTCATGAAACCAATAAATTTTTCTCATTCTATGATGGATCTAAAATGAAACCAAAAGGTTTATTTAAAACAATGCTCACCTATAAAAATTGCACAAAATTTTTCGAAATATATGTTATAGAAGGAGGTGTACCTCCGATATTGGGTCGAAATTTTTTGCATTCATTCAGTATTGATTTTGGAGGGTTTAATTTTGTGGATGATAATAAGAATGATTCACATCACAAAAATTTCATTAATGACTCGTTGTTGGAATTTGAAAATTTATTTTCTGATGAATTAGGTAAATTCAACAAAGGTGTAGCACATATCATTTTGAAAGATGAAAATATATCGCCAAAATTTTATAAACCCAGACCTCTGCCGTTCGCTATAAAAGCAAAAGGAGATTTTGAAATTGATCGTTTGACTTCTCTAGGTATATGGTCACCAGTAGACTATAGCGATTGGGCGGCACCAGTGGTACCTGTATTCAAGAAAGATGGTAATTTACGTTTGTGTGGAGATTTCACGGTCACCATCAATCCTTATATTGAAGTGGACAAGTATCCTGTTCCACGCATCGAAGATTTGTTTAGTAGGTTACAAGGGGGAGTAAAATTCACTAAATTGGACCTATCACAGGCTTACCAACAAATATGTGTAAGTGGAGATACTAAGCACTTGCTGACTGTTTCCACACATAGAGGTTTGTATAGATATAATCGTTTGGCTTTCGGAATCGCCTCGGCTCCTGCAAAGTTCCAAAAAATAATGGAATCTCTGTTAGGAGGAATCGAGGGAGTAGAAGTTTTTCTTGATGATATTCAAAATGAGAAATTCACGTCCGTTAGGACCTTCCACTAGGGACATCAATCATGATGATATTCTAATCACGGGAAAAGATTTGCAAGAACATTTAAGTAGATTGCGCCACGTTTTCAAAATTTTAAATGATGCTGGATTCAAGTTACGCAAAGACAAATGTAGTTTTTTCCAAAGTGAAATCGAATACTTGGGGTATACGATCGATAAAATTGGCTTACATCCATGTAAAAATAAAACAGAAGCTATAGATAAAGCACCCAGGCCTACCAATGTCAAACAGTTGAAGAGTTTTTTAGGTAGTATCAATTATTACGGTAAATTCATATAAAATAATGTCTACAATTCTATATCCTCTTTATAAGTTGTTGAATAAGAATGAGTCTTTTGTATGGACGAATGAATGTGAAAGGGCATTTTTGAAAATTAAACAGTTGCTGAGATCAGCTGATGTTTTAGTCATTTAGTGCATTTCGATCCAAATTTACCCTTGAAACTAACAGTTGATTCCAGTAGTTACGGTATTGGGGCAGTTTTGAGTCATTTGTTTCCATCTGGTGATGAAAAACCCATTGTCTTTGCTTCAAAAACGTTGAGCAAAGCTCAACAAGCGTACTCACAATTGGAAAAGGAGGCTCTTTCAATAATTTTTGGAGTCACTAAATTCAATCAGTACTTATACAAAAAACATTTCATTTTGTGCACAGATCACCGTCCATTAGTAACTATTTTTAGCCCTAAAAAGGGTATTCCAGAATTTTCGGCAAATAGATTGAGACGCTGGGCAGTAATTTTATCAATTATTCGTATGCAATAGAATATGTTAAATCAGAAGAAAATAAAGCTGATTGGTTGTCCCGATTACCACTTAATAGTTCAGTCACAGATGAACAAGATGTGAAAATTGATTATTGTAATTTTTTCTCTAACTCTGAGATCAATGTCAGTTACAGGAATATTGCAGAAGAATCCAAATGTGATCGTATTTTTAATAAATTAAGGGAGTATATAACAAATGGGTGGCCTAAATATGTAGCTCATGACGATCTTCTGAAGCCCTATTTCAACAGGCGTTTTGAATATGGAATTGATGAGCATTGCATTTACTGGAATCATCGTATTCTGATACCGGTAAAGTTACGTCCCATTGTTTTAAAAGAGCTACACAGTACTCATTTGGGCACAGTTAAAATGAAAAGTTTAGCCCGCTCATACTTTGGTGGCCAGGCATGGATACGGAAATTGATAAATTGACTAAACAGTGTCAATCATGTGTACGTTTTTTCCATAATCCTCCTAAAAATGAATTAAATCAATGGAAGTATCCTAGTCAACCATTTGAGCGAATTCATATAGATTATTTGGGTCCTTTGAAAAATAAATATTATTTAGTGATATAAGATGCTTTCACAAAGTGGGTGGAAGTTTTTGAAACATCATCAACTACACCTTTTCCAATTGTAATTCAGAAAACGTAAAATGTAATTCAGAAAAGCAAATTGAATTTCAGAAAATAGAAATTGTAATTCAGAAAAGTACGTTGATACATATCATATACTATTCTGAATTACATTTTCCATTTTCTGAAATTCAATTTGCTTTTCTGAATTACATTTCACGTTTTCTGAATTACAATTGGAAAAGGTGTAGTTCTGAGAATACAATCAATGCCTTACGAGAAACCTTCTCAAGATTTGGTTTAGCAATGACAGTGGTCTCAGATAATGATACTTAGTGGGTTCACATCGAAAGAATTTCACAATTTTTTAATTCAAAATGGTATTAAACATATTACTTCGCCCCCATATAATCCAGAATCTAATGGGGCTGCCGAAAACAGTGTGAAAACAGTCAAGCAAGCCTTGAAAAAGGTTTTATTCTCAAACCCTACAATTTCCCCTAAGACAGCAATAAATATATTTGCTTTTGATTATCGAATCACTCCGCATTGTACCACTGGTGTCTCCCCAGCAAAGTTGATGTTTATTAGAAATTTGCGAAGTAGATTTAATTTGATTTTACCTAAAAGTAGACAATATGACAATGACCTGAAAATTTCGAATAATTTAAGAACTCATGTTGAATTGCAACAAACAAAACAGAAAAACTACTACAAAGGAAAGCGAAAAGTTGTATTTAGGAAAGGTGAAGTAGTTTTAGCTAAAGATTTCAGGATTGTTAATAAAAGTACTTGGATTAGGGGAATAGTGAATAGAAGAATTGGTAATTGTAAATATATATATTATATGAAGTTCCAGAGTTGCAGCTGACATGGAAAAGACATGTAAATCAGTTGAGGAAAACAATTCAACCAGAAGTCAGTTTCAATTCTGAATCTTCAATCGATAAAAATAATATTTCTTGTTGTTCTACTGAATTCAATTCAAATAATGTTGAAACTCAACCATTGGCAATTGACAATGAATGTGAACAAGAGATAGCTGCTCGTTATCCAAAAAGACAGGTGAAGCCTGTAGAAAGATTTGGTTATTGATTATTATTAAGGGATCAAATAATATTTAAATATTTTTTTTGGTTAATTTACAATTTAGGAAGGGAGATATGTAATGTATTCAATTTAATTCAAGTTTTGCGCAGAATCTATCTGATGCTATCTGTACATATGATTTTTAATAAAACACTTGTTCCCGAGCTGTTATCAATAATCCTATATTTTTACCCAGTTGTATTTTTTTTTTTTTTTAATGTGGTGATTTTGACGAAAAGGAATATCCTGTAATGTTCAGAGAACATCGTGAGAACCAAGGGCAAGCAGGTAGGAATTGGTGTTCTTCTTGAATTTCTGGAGTTTATATGCCTCGGGGAACACCTCCCTATGCAATGTGTTCCAAATCCTCGCTGTTCGTTGGATGAACGAGTCTTTGAAGAGAGATGTTCTGCAGGTCTCCAAAGTTACCACGAAGACATTACAGTATTGTACTTCTAAAAAAGGTCAACAAAAAAGTCCGCGATGGTATATGCGTATCCCTTAAGGATAACCCACAATAACCATTTTTTATCCTTTACATTTCACGGGAAAAATGGCTTATTTAGGAAGTTATTTTAAACAATACAGCATTATTCCTTATCCAATTAAGTATCTTAAATACATTGTCCATTCAATATAGATCAATATGACATGACCCTTTACAGCATGTAATTCAAATGAATATTTCCGAAGATATTACAGATTTAAAATGCAGGGACATAGCGGTGCGGCGCCGGCACTACTGTTGTTTATAAGGATTGCATTGCACCCGTGCGAAACCGGGCAAAAATGACTTTCTCGGTGTCATCTATACGGCTGTACATATATGTTTGTCCAGTTTATGGTGAAACACCCTGTATGAATGATTAATGTCGATACAAACCACGTATTGAATTGAAATTAATGAACAATAAAATGATACCTAATAATCTGTGATGTTTCCATCTAAACAATATCCTCTTGGAATTATATAAACTCGACACTACACGGTTAATGTTATTCACGTCACACAATAATCACATTCTTGCAATAATTCACTGAATTTATTGTATTACTACTTCACATAATGTTTACAGTTTGTTTATACATAGTTGGCAGCGCCTCCAACAGCAATTGAGGTTACGAATGTCCGGTTTTCGCTATACGCGCAACAAGCTGACAACATCTTCTTAAAATTTCTGTGCAAATATTCACAGAATGGATACAAAATGGATTAAGTTAGGTTGTTTAATAATTAATTCCGACGAATTGAATGAAAAGCCTTTCTTCATAAGATTGTTTGGGGATTTCGAGGAAAATATGAACAAGTTATTAGTGTTTTTTTTTAATGTTGTGATTTTCACGAAAAGGAATATCCTGTAATGTTCAGAGAACATCGTGAGAACCAAGGGCAAGCAGGTAGGAATTGGTGTTCTTCTTGAATTTCTGGAGGTTATATGCCTCGGGGAACACCTCCCTAGGCAATGTGTTCCAAATCCTCGCTGTTCGTTGGATGAACGAGTCTTCGAAGTTCTGCAGGTCTCCAAAGTTACCACGAAGGGGTGTGAAGACTTAACTTGACGGGTTAGTCTGGAAGAGACTGCCAGAGGGGGAACGATTGCTGATAATTCAGAAGAGCATCGCCCATGGAAATATCTATAAAATAGAGACAGATCGCCCACTTTTCTACGGTGTTCCAGAGAAGTGAGCGAGCTTGTAAGCGATGCATCACCAACAAGACGAATTGCCCTTTTTTGTACGGAATCCAAGAGTTTCAGGGTGTGTTTAGGTGCAGCACTCCAAACATGGGAACAGTATTCCAGGACAGGTCGAATCTGTGCCTTATAGATCATAAGCAGCTGACCTGAGGTGAAATAGCTCCTGGCACGAAACAGAAAACCAAGTTTTTGGGATGCACTTTTAGCAATGGATCTCACGTGATTCTCCCAGGAAAGGTTACTGCCGACAGTAATGCCAAGCATCGAAATGGATGACTTCAATGGTATGGTCACTCCCGACAATTTTATGCTGGGCACAGTAAGATCGGCTTTTCTAGAGAAAAGACATGTTTTGTTTGCGTTGAATTCTACCACGTTATTAGATCCCCATTCAAGAATTGTTGCCAAGTCCATATTCATGTTGTTTACATTTCTTCCTCGTTCGTTTTTGATTTGGCGGGCTTATATTGGAGCCCTAGAAGAAAAGGCGGTATGGAGGGTACTATCATCCGCGAAGCTGTGCACTGGACACGAAGTTGCTTCCAGCAAATCGTTGATGTGAAGCAGAAACAGCGTTGGAGCCAGAACTGATCCCTGCGGAACACCAGCATTTATGGGTAGAGAGTCAGACGAAACTCCATCGACCACTACATGGAGAGATCTGTTAGAGAGAAAACTAGCTAGCAGAGAACATAGCTTTGGGGGCACGCCATGAGATGGAAGCTTGGCGAGGAGTCCCTGATGCCAGACTCGATCGAATGCCTTGGAGATATCCAGTGCTACGGCTATGGTTTCACCATATTTCTCGATAGATAGTTGCCATATATGTGAGACGTAAGCGAGCAAGTCACCAGTGGATCTCTGATGACGGAAACCATATTGTCTATCGTTGATAATTCCTGAGTGTTCCAGATGTTTCATGAGCTCAAAGTTGATGGCTTTTTCCATGACCTTTGAAATAATAGATAACAGAGCGATAGGTCTGTAGTTGCTAGGTAGGGTCTTTTTGCCTTTTTTAGGTACTGGTTGTACTCTTGCGGTTTTCCAGTTGGATGGAAAAACACCCAATTTGTAAGAGTGGTTGAACAAATTGCAGAGGACAGGTGTTAGTTCGGGGGCACATTTTTTGAGAACAATCGGTGGGATTCCGTCGGATCCACTGGCTTTGTTGGTGTTGAGACCAAACAGAATCTTTCTGATAGTACGTGGGCGAAAGGTTATCTCGGGCATATGGCTGTCAATAGATGTAATATTCGGGGGTGTTTTCCCGATGAATCTAGAGTGGAATTTTCAGCGAACAAATGCGCGAAGATGTTGGCTTTTTCCAGGGCAGTCGTTGCTAGTGTTCCATCTTCCTTGGTTAGAGGGGGAAACGAGCTGGAAGTGAAGTTTCTTCCTACAGCTTTGGCGAAGGACCAAAATGAACGGGATCCGTTAGGGCATTCAACAAGTCTAGATCTTATCTTGGCATTGTGAGCATCTTTTGAAGATTTGATTGTCTCATTGCATATGCCTCTAGCCTCCACATATTCTGCTCTAGTCTCAGGGCCTGGATTTTTTTGTCATCGATGGAATGCTGCCTGTTTGGAAGCGACAGCTTTAGAGCAGTTCTTGTTAAACCAGGTCTTATCGGATAATGTTCTTCTTGCTGTGTTCGGTATGTAAGTTTGCATCCCCAACATAATTATTTCAGAAATTGTCTCGGCACATTCTGTTAGATCTACTGAGGAGAAACAAGCTCTCTTCTATGAGAACGCTGAGAAAAACATACGAAGCCCTTCCCAGTCGGCCGATTTGTAATGCCACATGAGACGGGGTGGTATAATGCGGCTTGATGGTACATGAAAAGAGCAAGTTGTGGAGATTAGGGTGTGGTCGGAGTTTCCAAGTGGGGCGCAAACTTCTATTCTATATGGATCAGGATTGGTGGTGAGAAAGAGATCCAGTATATTGGCAGAGTGGTTGTTGACATCTGGGATGCGAGTTGGTAGCTCGACCAGTTGTTCTAGGCCATGAGTGATGGCGAAGGCCTCAGCTTGACGACCTGGATCATCTGTTTTGTTGGAGAATTTGAGCCAGGCTGCGTTGTGAACATTGAAGTCTCCCATGATTATGACTTCTCCTGGATAAAATCCAGTTTGAGTGATAAAAACTCAAAAAGGCTCATATATGACGGTTCATTTGGCGACAGGTAAAGGCAGCAGAGGAACTTGGTCAGTTTGGTATTGGCTAGCTTGAACCACATCACATCGAAGTCTTTCGGTTCCAAACTCTCCACACGCTGGCATGAAAGATTAGCCTTGGCATAGAGGCAGACTCCATCTTTGAACCTGAATCGAGAATGGAGTTCGTAACCAGGACAGAGCATATGGACATTGTTGGTGGACGAGTTCACTTGTGTTTCTGTCAGCGCCAGTATATCTGGATCTGGTTGTAGGTGATAGTGGACGTCATTGATGTTCTTGTTGAGTCCGCGGATGTTACAAAAGTTAATCTTCAGAGATGAGTCCCCTCGAGTACCTCTCGCCCGACAATCCGAATGGAGAGGTATTTTGCTTCCGGAATGTTTTACTCTAGGAGACTTGACTTCATCATCTTTATGCATAAAATGTGGTGGAGAGGTGAGTTTACAAAACAATCTGCAGGAAAACCGAAGAAGGAACTTATTTTGGTGGGAGAAATATGGCTTTTAAGTTGCAGATTTAATCGGATCAAACTAACTGTTTTTGTTGAAAAATATCGTGTCTGCAACATTTTTATTCCAATGAGGTTGGTACTTGAGTATTTCCTAAATGAATCAACTCAGAGCCGAATTCGGACAAATGGAAAATGAAAAAAAAAAGGTTTTTTTTGGCCTCAAGAATCTACAGTCAAAATATATGTACAGGGTGGCCAGATTTCTACAACTCCTACTACAACTCCTAAACTATAAGAGATAGAGAAAAAGTAATATACATATCATTTTCTCGAGAAACCGAATTTGCTGAAAACCCCAAGTTGCTACGGCGTCTAGTTTCCGAGCTACAGGGCGATTTTGGTATTTGGCCAATTATTATAATTGACTATAACTTCCGTATTACAGGATCTACGCTCTAGAAATTAACACATCTTTAGGGTACTTCTTTTACTGCTTTTCAGCGGTGCTATTGGATTTTTTGTATCTGCTCAAATTTCGGAGCTATAACAAAAATTTTTTTTTTCAAATGGAAACCATAATGGGAAAGGATATTTCCGAATAGATCTTTCTTCAAAGATTTCAAAAATATACTTCATGTTATACTTCCGAGTTCACTGTATATCGAAAATTTCGAAAAAACACTTCTCGTTCAACAAAATCCAAGCAGGCTTTGATTCGATTCCTTCAAAGCTGGGGCGGTCATAGAATTTAATGTCTTATTTATTTTCACTCGTCAAATTCAATTCAGTTTCATCATTGTTGTATCGTCTGGCGCTTCTAAAATTCTTAAAAGGTCATAGAATTCGATATCTCACATTTATTGTGAGCTGCCAAATTGATTCAAGAAATATTAGCTTTATTATTACTCAGGCCAATAGAGAGGCTTCGCGAAACTTGTTGAATCTAGTATGATTTCTTGGCTAAATTGAGAAATTGAAAGCATTTGAATTGGGCGGAGTAGAATTCGATGAGACCTCTGGCGGAAAAAATTGTAATTGAAGCAACGAGTAAAATAATTCGTATTGCATTGTTTTTATTCTATTTTTTGTCTTCATTGCAGATCAAGTTTGTTTTTTGGGGACCTTTTTTGAAATTTTATACTTTGAATTATGTCGATGCATAATCGAAACTGTTCTGTATTTGGTTGCACTAGCCGCAAAGGGAAAAATCCCGAAACGAATATCCCAAGTCTACGCACCGGCAAATAGTTCCGAATTAATTTCGGAATTTTCGAATCGATCGGCAATTTTAGGGCTAAATATCGAAAGCAAATCGCCTATTTCTCCATTCTTCGTCGTCCAGAGGAAGTTTTCCGCCGATATATAGTTAATTGAACGCTAGTTGTACACAAACATCAACCATACCTTTTACTCCAAAAATAAAAATATTAGGAGTCAAAATTTAGTTTAACAACACAAAGCACTAAAGCACAATCAAAGAAAAACCAAAATTTTTACAAAACACACACTGAAAATAACTAAAACAGGAAAATAAAACCACTTAAATATCAAAGGGCTTATACGGCATCTGATTTGTTTTACTCGTTGCTAAGATGACATTGACATTTCAGAGCGCCATCTATCGAATTTCACTTTTCCCAATACTTATGTAACCCGTTGATAGCAATAATTAATGTTTCCATGAGGGGCAAAAAAGCTCCTTCAAGAAAAAATATAGATTTATTCGAGAAAAAAAGTATATTCACAACAAATGTTCAAATCATTGTCCTTGGAGCTAGCCATTGGAGGAAATAGATAAATTGCATGATGTGATATAAATAAGAACTTTAGAAGAGCCTGACAATACAATGATGAAACTGAATTGAATTTGACAAGTGAAAAGAAATAAGACTTCTATGACCGTCCCAGTTTTGAAGGAAGTGAATCAGAACCTGCTTGGATTTTGATGAACGAGAAGTGTTTTCTCGAAATTCTCGATATAAAGTGAACTCTGAAGTATAACATGATATATATTTTTGGAATCGTTGAAGAAAGATCTATTCGGAAATATCATTTCCCATTATGGTTTCCATTTGAAAAAAAAAATTTTGTTATAGCTCCGAAATTTGAGCAGATACAAAAAATCCAATAGCGCCGCTGATAAGCAGTAAAAAAAGTGCCCTAAAGATGTGTTAATTTCGAGAGCGTAGATCCTGTAATACGGAAGTTATAGTCAATTATAATAATTGGCCAAATACAAAAATCGCTCGGAAACTAGATGCCGTAGCAACTGCGCTGCGCTACATAAGTCATCTGTAGTCGAGGTAGCGTCATTTATTTCTAAATACGTTACATGTGCCATTCCAAAAAAATATATTTCTCCTACTTTACATCAACGGGTCACTTCGTATCAAACAGTTATTGCATGAGGAGAAAGAAAACGAAGGATTCGTTTCAGTTTGCCGTTTTGGATTTTCTCGAACTGTGACTGATTCTCTTATCATAAGAGATATTTTCAAACTATAGCAGCAAGAAAAACTCTCAGCTCTAATAATCGTCTCTACAATATTGTCCGCTCAAAGGAGTCAGATATGATTAACGATTACAATCCTACTTTGCTGTTGGCGTGGAATGGAAATATTGACATTCAATATGTTGGAGAGAAAACAGCCATTTTGAACTATTATGTGACCAAATATACTACTAAAAGTGAAAAGACCCATGCAACCGACATGTTTAACGATATTAACTCTACAAAGAGTCTTAGAAGCCGGTTATATGATATTGATCTCAGAGTATTATCGAATCGAGAATGCGGAGCTTTAGAAGCCAGCGATACATTATTGGTAATACCACTTTATGGCACGGACCCAAAACAACAATAAGATGGTTAGACGTAAACATTCATCGTAATCGCAGGGTTAAATCGAAATATGAAATGACTGCACTGGATCGGAATTCCACTGACATATATTACGATTCTTGGATAGACAACGTTTACTCTGCCAGATCTGACGAATTACAAGACATGAATCTATTCGACTTTTCGAAAGTCTATGATTTAGTTAATACACGGCCTGTTTCAAATAAAGTAAAGTATTATGTTTTAGCAAATAACAAATACTTAAAAAAAACGAGATAGACCATACCTAATTAACCAATACCTGTATGATGTAGAGCAAATGCCAGAAAAATATTTCTCTACCTTGTTGTTATTATTTAAACCTTGGAGAATACTAGATGACCTAAAAATGCAGCATGAGACATACACAGAAGCGTTTAATGCTGTAGAGGACGATTTACAAGAAGCGTTACGCTACGGAAATTTACGGACTGAATTACGGAATATTTTACAAACAGCATTTGAAAAGGTAGAAGAAAAAGTAGCAGAACTAAACGAAGAAAGGGAAAACATAGTAGATGAAGGACCCGACAATCCTTTAGAGTTTGAAGCTTTGGAAGCAGTAAATGCTATGGAAGATTTAAACAACTTTGATTTAGTTGAAACGGATATTTCTGAAATGAATGACCGAAAAAAGGGATTTGATACAGTCACTAATAAAATTACCAATCAAAAAGAAATATTGCGACATTTTGTTAGTGGCAAGAGCTATTTAATAAAAACCTTAAAAATATGGATTAAAAACAACCTGCATAAGAATGTTGCTATTACAGCCCCGACTGGAATTGCAGCATTCAACGTAAACGGATTAACTGTTCACAGATTACTACGACTGCCCGTAGAGCATAAACAAACTCCTAAATACAAACCGCTTTCGGACGAATACTTCAAGTTTTAAGGACAGACTTAAAAAAATGTCGAATTATTTATTATAGATGAAGTGTCTATGATATCTAATGTAACTTTAGCCTACATAAATCTTCGTTTATGCGAAGTGTTTGATACTTCTGATGTAGAAGATGGTTGGTTTGGAAAAAAACATATTTTAGTGCTTGGGGATCTTTTGCAACTTCCACCCGTTAGAGAAATGTCGCCATTTGTAAAACTAACCCCTTCGGAAATCAATAAACTTATAGGCTCTTTAAGTATTCCAAACTTATGGACTGAACTTTTCAGTTACGACGAACTTACGTTAAATATGAGACAGCTGGATGATTCAACGTTTGTAGAATTGTTAAAAAGAATCAGAGTAGGAGTGACAAATCAATCAGACAGAGATATACTGTCTAACTTGATAACTCTGCTCTCGCATTCCAATGAAGGAAGGCTAATGGAAATAGCACAATGTTTGAGGGACTTACCAGAAGATACTGTTTGCTTACTACCGACCAAAAATATGTGTATGCAGTTAAATAATGCTATGTTGAAGGCGATTCCGCACCCCGAGATAAAGTTAGTTGCTAAAGATTCCTCGGATTGTTCAAAGTGTATAATGACGAAAGCCCGGGCTTGTTTACAAAAATATGAATTAGTGAATGGGTCGATAGGCGTTGTACAAAAAGTGAGGTGGGACCCGGAAGACCAAACAAATCCTAAACAATTGGTAGTAAAATTGGACAATAATTTGATTCACGAATTTTAACCTATAAACTCAAAATTTGAGTTTATACCCCGGGCATACGTGTACAGAGAACAATTCCCAATCTGTGTGGCGTATGCCCTAACAATTCACAAGAGCCAAGGTCTAAGTTTGAAAAATGCCCTCATGGACATTGGCACCTCCATATTCTCTTGTGGCCAAGCTTACGTGGCGCTTTCACGAGTAACCAATCTTCATGGGGTGCACCTCATAAATGTAGACTTTAAGACTATAAAAGCTCAAGCTTCAGCGATCACCGAATACAACCGGCTTAGGCGTAAATACCGCGCCGATCTTTCAGAAATTAAACCGTTTAAGCCATCTAAAAGAATAAATAGTGAACGCGAATGGGCAATACGAAAAACTGTTTCTTCTGTACAAGAATCAGAACCGGAAAAAAAAACAAAGATTTTTAATAATGAAAAAACTACTCCTATAAAGAATAAAAATTTGTCGAATAGGAAAATCTAATAAAATAAATCAATATGCCCACGTTTCTACAAAAAGAAGTGAAATCCCACCAAAAACATTCTGTAAAAAACCCGCCAAGTCTCCATGGAGCTGCTTGTTTATCACTAAAAAGTAATAAAATCTAGACAAAGTCGTGCCAAGTCTAAGGGTAGGTATGTACATGCCGAAGATGCAAGGATGAGCGCGGTGGAGGTCGCGGTCTCGATCAAGTTTTAAATCGATGCCTGGCCGTACATACCGTCCATACCGAAGATGCTTGGATAAGCGCGGTGGAGGTTTCCATCGCTGCCTGGCGCCTGGCCGTACATGTCGAATAAGCTTTTCTGTGGTTATTGAGAACTATCAAATTATTTTGCTTGAAATTAACATCATTGAAGATTTCAATAATTCACATTGTCATATTTTAGAGAAATGAGGAACTGGAAAGTTTTTTGTTCGAAACTAGTTTCATTTCTGCACATTTTCTCAGTAAATAATTATGCTCCCTGACCTCATATTCTGGAAATAAAAAAAATTCCCTTCGCCAGGTCGTACTATTCAAAGAATTCAGGTAGTTTGTCGGATATGGTTAAAAGCTTTGTCGGTTGTGTTTTTAACTATCGGTTGATAAGTGAGATATTTGCAAACAATATTCTCATAAAGCGAGAATTAGGATTGTCCGCCACATGCTGAAATGAAAGTATGAAACCCACACTTCAAGCTTTTCATGGTCCTGCGACTACCTGAAAATGCCTGTAATTGTCACGTTCGCCCTTTTCAACACTTCCTTTCGAAATTATAATCACCTTGAGAACTTCACTACTGTTTTTCATTGTTCTTTTCTGATAATGAGTAGGTTATGTTTGTTACAAGTTTCCATCCAATAACTGTCGTCACTGCATGTTTGTTTTCGCTACATAAATACGAAAATGATATACAGGGTGTACCAAGGTTCGAGTGCATATTTCTGGAGAACTGGACATATTTAATATCTGAAAATTGGAATTTTGATATTGTTCAAAATTTTCTACTAAGCCCAAATATTTTCGCAGCCTGTGCATTCCCGGTTATACAAGGAGTGAAAATAAATATGTAAATAAAAATTTCTTCGAATTTTTTCTTTCCTGATGTGATTGAGTGATCAATCCTGAATTAATTTCTGTTGGAACCATTGTATTCATTCAAATATTTTTCAAAATATCGGGGAAAACCCGGAAAAGAATCAAATATTCGTAGTTATTATTATTTTCGTTTTACTTATTCTCAACATCCTGAGCGTGAACCGTTCTCATTACATCAAAGTAGAAGAATGTGGAAACTTCATGCATCTTTGGAATTTCAGAAATATCATCACAGCGTGTTTCGAATTCCGTGTCAAAAACTTCTGTTTTTCAAACGAGAACCCTATTTGTTTATGATTTCGTTGGATTCTGCCAAGAAAATTCTACATACAAAATATGGTTATGCTACGGCGAATGGTATCCGTTATATCGAATTTCGAAATTAAAGGGGTGAATAATTACCCCGTTGCGAGTCAATGATTTTTTCAACATCGGTATAAGGATTCCACATACCAAATATGTTTATGCTACGGCGAATACTTTCCGAAATATAATTACAATATACAGAAATTCGAGAATGAAAAATTATCTAAAAATGACCCTCATGTGTCGATCACGCGGCAACAGCTCGATCGCGCTATAAAATCAAACTATTTTGTTTTGCCATCGACATCGGTATCAAGCGCATTTATAGGCGGCAAGGGTGAACGGATGAAGCATATTTGGTATGAACGGTCTCATTCAAAACTGAAGGTTTGTTTTGACATCGATGTAACTATCGCGACCGTGACCCAGCGCGCTCATCCATGCATATTCTATATGTACGTAATCAAACTATTCCGTTTTACCGCCGACATCGCTATAAGGCGCATTTATAGGCGGCAAGGGTGAACGGGTGAAGCATCCTGGGTATGTACGGTCTCATTCAAAACTGAAGGTTTGTTTTGACATCGATGTAACTAGCGCGACCGCGACCTCCACCGCGCTCATCCTTGCATCTTCGGCATGTACGTACCCTTAAGCCTTGTTCGGACTAGGCCAGTAGATTAGTCGAGTGGAGAGTAGAGAGTAGCTAATCTACTTACTACTGTCACACAACTGTCAGGAAATCGTTCGCACTTTGGTCGAGTCGAGTTCACAAGTGAAGTGAAAAGTGAGTGATATTTCGAAGAACGAAGAGCATGCAACGCAATAAAGTAAACAAACTGGTTAACCTCATCGTAATGGCTATTTCAGAAGAGATGGATGAGGAAATATGTGAGATACGTAAGAAGAAGCTTTGGGTACGGAAATGGATCAATAGAAGATACGAACTAGGAGCTACGAATTGTCTTCTGAAGGAATTGGCATAAGAAGATCCCAAAGAATACCTCGATACTTTGGGAATGTTAGAAAGTTGTGTAAATTTTCTGTTAATAAAACTTTACAGACGTGAAATATAAGTATATAATTATTATACAAGGTGCGGCACGGAGGGCGGACGTTTTTCAGATGGGCATAACTTTCCCCCACTGAGGACGAGAGAAGTGGGGAAGGTGCCGTTAGACTCGTGTGTTCCTAGCATTTATTTACCAGTTGTCGTCATGGAGCCTTGGACGGTGGAGCATCGTGTTTTCGCCTATGATTTTTTCGTCCGAAATAATGAGTCAGTCACGGTCGTGCAGCGTGAGTTTCGTCGCCATTTCCACATTCATCGGAATAGAGCTATTCCCTCTCGAAACACCATCCTTCGTTGGGTTGAATCACTTCGCAGACGTGGTGAACTGATCAACAGAAGACCAAGAGGACCTGTGCGAATAGTTCGAACGCCTGAAAATGTTGAACGCGTTCGACAAGCCATTCTTCGCAGTCCGTCGCGATCTGCTCGGAAACATGCTAGAGTATACGAGACCAAGCCCCGAACTCTGGACGAATTGAAAAGGGCTATTCGCGTGGAAGTTGCCCAAGTTGAGAGACCGATGTTGGAGAGAGTCTACGCGAACTTCCAAGAGCGCCTCCAGCACTGCATCACCGATTTCGGCCACCACATGCCTGATGTGATTTTCCACACTTGACTGTCTCAAATGCTATTTCCTTGAGAATCTGATTCCGTCAATAAATGTGTTTTTGAGTAAAAATTAACGCTTTTATTATTTTTTTAAAACCATCCATCCTCCGTGCCGCACCCTGTATAAGTAACCGGGTAAATGCATTTCGGACTCTATTTCCTCTAATGCGGATTGCCTCATCATTTTATTTTTATAGTCATTCTCGACATAATGTTCCATAAACATTCATGATCCAAATATTTCTGAACGAATCTATATGTTATATCTTCGCTCCAACAAAACATTTTTGAAAAACGACTTACTTTTCCTTTCGCCTGTGACAGTACTAGCGTTTCAGTGGCAAGTGGCGCGTGGTGGGGGAAGCTACTCGCCCGAGAAAATAGAATGAAATGGCAGTGTTGCCAATGTGCGTGTAATTACACGAAATTCGTGTAATTTCATTGCATTGCGTGTAAGTTTCGTGTAGTGATCAAATGGGTGTAATTTGCGTGTAATTTGCATAAAGCGACAGAACCGAAGTTCATTTCATATTCAATGAGTACGGACTGGACAAAATAAAAATAAGGAGAACAGTTTTCTGTTCTGTGTCAAGTGTCAAAGCACTTGGTCTGTGGTCAAAGAGACAAAGAGAGTGATTGGCAAATTGTGTGCAAAGATATTCTATTGTAGAATATCTTTGAGAAAGAAAAAACATTCAAAAAAGCGCAATGGCGCAAAACACATTTAAAAAGCGCCATTATTGCGCTTTTTGCGCCTTATAGGCAACACTGTAAATAAATAAGTTAGAGTTATGTCGATGGGCGACCACCGTTGAATTAAATATAAATCACAAGGAAGAAGAAATCAGTTGCGTGTAAAAACGTGTAATTTGAAAATTGGAGTCGTGTAATTGAAAAGTTTGGTGTTGGTAACACTGTGAAATGGATCGACTCGACTCGCCCACTGACTTAGGGTACGTACATGCCGGAGATGCAAGGATGAGCGCGGTGGAGGTCGCGGTCGCGATCTAGTTATAAATCGATACGTCGCCACGGGCGACGTATCGATTTATAACTAGATCGCGACCGCGACCTCCACCGCGCTCATCCTTGCATCTCCGGCATGTACGTACCCTAATCCACTCGACTCGATTTTTGGCGTTCGCACACGGCAAGTTACTAAATCACTCGCTACTCGACTAATCTACTGGCCTAGTCCGAACAAGGCTTAAGACTCCTTACTGCGATTTCATTATCATTATAGTTAATGTTGTGTGACTTGACCGTTGAAGGGTACACAAGGGTACAAATCCAGGTGCTCCATGACACCATTGCACCAATCTGCCGCCGGAACCGCTACCCATTGACGATGGAAAATTGCCACTTGGAAAACGTTGATTCAATAACCAGTCAATTGTAGGCTTGATAAAGCTGCGTATTCCAATAATACTTATGTGTAGGCGAGACTGAAACAAACAGCATAAAATTTTTTTCCAGTACAGACGGACTTCTAATCATTGATAAAAGTCCGTCTATTTTATGTTAGATCGGTGGTTGATTTGACACTCCAAAAAGAAGAGAGCCGAAGTCAGCATTGTCAATGCTGAATGCATGTGTCCACTACCAGTATGAGCTCTTACCTCGCTTAACAAACATAGGTAGTTACAACAGACATAACATTACCTGTAAAAAAAATTGACTTGTACCCACTAACGTATAAAGAATGTTCAACGGCCAAATCACACAACATTAACTATAATGATGAAGAAATCGCAGTAAGGAATCTTAGACTTGGCACGACTTTGTCTAGATTTCATTACTTTTTAGTGATAAACGAGCAGCTCCATCGAGACTTGGTCAGTTTTTTACAGAATGTTTTTGGTGGGATTGATGAATTCAAATACCAGTCGAAGACATACGTTCCATCATGGACCTGGTTTGCGGTTCTATAGTTCCTACAGAAATTTTGTGATACTTATATTAATGAGAATAGGTTTAACGTCTGTAAATATAATTAAGGAAAGAAATAACGGCATGCAGACAATTGAATATTTTTTTTAATTCCGGACAAAGTTACACACCGTGCAGGAATTGAACCTGCGTCCTCCTACTTTCCGGGTCGGTGCTCTTACCATCTGAGCTAACAGTGTGTATGATACTTTTCCCGGAATTCAATATCCTGAGGTTCACCTCATATGTTGGTGAGAGAGGGGATCCTAGGTGGGGAGCAATGATTCAACATCATTAGTCAGGGGATTTCATTTGTCGAGTACAACTTGAGGTACCGGGTTTTTCACTATAAACTAAATTGACCCTCCTCTAACTGTTACGAAAACAGATACATAAAAATATCTCATACAAGAATTGTACGAATTCCAATGAATTTTTTGAAAATGATTACGTCAATAAGAAGATATGTTGAATGCAACAACATTTTTTCAAATGGAACAGCTTGTATATTCGTCCATATTTTAATTGGTTATTTTCTCCTGATATCGAATATACAGGGTTGGGATAAAGTATAGAACCAAGTAAATATCTTTTAAACGAAAAGAACGATATTTATGAAAATTTGCAGGTATACTCCATTCACTTTTATAAAGTATCGCGGTTTGCCATGAATTTTTGACACATTTCACCGCGTATATTTTGAAAATGTTAGGTTATGGTCATTGCACTGTCAGATACGCCCACAACGTTGTCGTTTCTGCTAAAAAATCGTAGTAATTACGTATTTATCAAAATGTTCCTTCGGGAAATTAATGAATTTGAGAAAATATTATGTTAATTCAGGAGACATTTAACTACATTTTTGCACAACCTGAAATACTCCAGTATGAAAATGTAGTAGTTCTACGAAACCTGCGCCACAGTTAAATCTTCGAAGAACTAACTCCATTTGCAAAGTTGAAAAAGAGTAAATAGAAAGTAGACCTGGCAATGTCGCTTAATTTTCACGAGTGCCAAACTGCTCTGTTCTAGGGGAAAAAACTTGATAAACCTAAATCATGGCCAACCGCGATACTTTATAAAAGTGAATGGAGTATAAGTGCAAAGGAACAAAATGCATCTGATGTACCTTTTTTTTAATAATATAGTTCCTGTTTAACTGGAAGTGCCATCAACATGTTTGACTCTTTGGTCGAGTACATTCATTGATGTATGATATACCGGGTCGCATATTTCCTTTCCCTATACAGTCAGCGCGACAGGTCGCTCTCACCGTATAGGAAACGGAATGCACAATGGAACACTCCGTTTCCTAGCAGATATGCGCGATGTGCTCACTGTCCTGTTAGTCTTCTGGGTGCCGATGGGACAAATTGCAAATAATTAATAAAGTTTTCATACTTTCTGTATAGCTTAATTAGATAGAGTCTACCACATTTTTCCTCTGTGAACATTTTTGTAGCCGCGGATTTTTTTCAGCAAACCTCTCGAAAGTCGATCATATTTTCATTTTTCTTGAATCAAACATACTCTTTTACGTAAAATGCAA
The DNA here is from genome assembly GCA_910592335.1 of Adalia bipunctata. NCBI lineage: Eukaryota > Metazoa > Arthropoda > Insecta > Coleoptera > Coccinellidae > Adalia > Adalia bipunctata. Next base: position 33,252,752 of record OU342951.1, read on the forward strand.
TCATAAGAACAATCTTGGAGAAATGAGAAAACATGATTGTCTACCAACATAAACATGACTGATAATCGCATTTTTTCAAAGTAATACCCTTCCGAATTTTTCAGAATCGTCAGGTAGAATGACATCTTTATATTTGTGATTATGATGTTCTCTTGATGCCAAGAATATTTTGCACAGTTTAAGGACGTCACTTCCTCCTTTTTCGTTTTAAAGCCACGGATATTTTTCAAATGTTTGCTCGAAAAAACTCCATCACTACTGAGAATATTCTATCGGCAACAACTAAAATTGCCGAACTTTATTCGTCGGACTGCTGGATGATAGAATTCAACATTTAAATTTTAAATGGTCCTCAAAAAATCAAAATGTTCATTTGTAACATGAGCAAAGTTATATCCGATAAATGCATATAGTCTATTCATAACCAAATTAGAGCAGTGAATTCTTTAATTTTTGAATCAACGTGACCGTATTATCGAGGTGGAGAGAGAATAAGAAAAGAAAGACATTATTCATAATTTTTTATTCTGAAAAATCTTCTATTTTCATTTGTCGGACAAGGAAATCGCCACATTTTTTTGTCGCATAATTGCATTTTCATACTTTCATACATATGGTCGTATCAACCGATTCTGAAAAATTCGGAAGGGTATAACTTTGAAAAAATGCGATTATCAGTCATGTTTATGTTGGTAGACAATCATGTTTTCTCATTTCTCCACGATTGTTCTCATGATTGCATTTTACATAAAAGAGTATGTTTGATTCAAGAAAAATGAAAATATGATCGACTTTCGAGAGGTTTGCTGAAAAAAATCCGCGGCTACAAAAATGTTCACAGAGGAAAAATGTGGTAGACTCTATCTAATTAAGCTATACAGAAAGTATGAAAACTTTATTAATAATTTGCAATTTGTCCCATCGGCACCCAGAAGACTAACAGGACAGTGAGCACATCGCGCATATCTGCTAAGAAACGGAGTGTTCCATTGTGCATTCCGTTTCCTATACGGTGAGAGCGACCTGTCGCGCTGACTGTATAGGGAACGGAAATATGCTACCGGGTCTATATTGGGGTCTTCAGTAATTTCGCCCGATGAACCGTATGGGCCCATCAAATTTTAGGAATGATATGGGGCCGAACTTTGAAATTCCACATGCAAACCCACCTTTTTTATTGCTTATTCGTTGGCACGGGTATATAAAGAAATCTACCAACGACTCACGCACTGCACTGCAGTGGATGGACACATTGAACATCTTATGGAATAATCATGTCCAGTACCATGACAAGTTATAAATCCGCAATAAAATGTGGATTGTAATTTAAATTCCTAGGTCTGAGCCCTTCACCTGCCCAATGGACCTATGAGTTTCAAATGGTTTACTTAGGGTCAGAATAAAACATATGCCATCACATTTCTATTGAGCCCTATAACAGCGAAAATCCTGTGTACTATCGATTTGAATGACGCCCCCGGATTTTTCAACGAAAAACGCTGCACGGGGCCCAATAATGGATGAAAAGATTGGTTTGCGTTTGAAATTTCAAAGTTGGGCCGCATATCTCGTATAAGGCCTTTTTGGGCACAATTCGATTCCTCGAGAGAAATTACCTCAGTATCAGAATTCCCAGTTTCCACCTGTGCGCGAAATAAATTCACCGTTTCCACCCGTTATAACCGAAACTGACCCGAAAATCTTGTATTTACTCGACAGAATTTATAGAAATTTAGAACATATAACCCATTTCGTGACCAATATGACATAAGGAAAATTAGAAGAGATAATTGAGTCTAAGGTTTCGAACAAACTTATTGAAGAAATGGTCCACCCACATATTGATGGAAAACTATAGTTTTATCTCACATTTCTACAGGAAACTATTCCACGTGAGTTCTACTCACTTTGTCCTACTTTTTTGAACGTCTCCTCTATGAATTTATACTGAATGGCTTAACGAACATTCTTATTTCTTCATATAGCAATAAAGGAATGAAATTGTGAAATACATAGTAACTCTCATAATATTCCTTCCAGTTTGAGAATGGTTTTCATACAGCTTAGATATTGATCATTCTGTCTCATTATTGCATTATTGAACTCCTAATTGAAAAAAATATATTTATTGATGAAAAGTGCTATTTTCACCTTTAGAAAAACCATTGTTATGATTTTTAAAAGAATTGACAAAAAATTCAATGCATATCTTTGACTATACAGGTGTCAACGGAATATGGAAATCGACTTCCTTTTTTTAATGTGAAATACATTCGGATCAGCTTAACTCGGCTGAGAAAAAATGGCAGAACTTCACGTCATTACGAGTACAATGATATGTCACTTGTCAATTTTTGACATATCATGTGAATTATTTTGAACATTTAATTTTTATACCTAGATGGCTCAAACATTTTCCTTTGAGAATTCCAGTGAATTGAAAAGTGATATCGTGGCTGTTCGGGAATAAACCAATATGTATTATCCGATCGGTGTGAAATATAACAAGATCATACGAAAATAATAAGAAATATTGAATCGATGACACTCTACTGTAAAATTTTAAAAACTTGTCTTAAGTTGATTGGCCTCTGAATGGCTCACATTACATGAAATTATTGTATTTCAATCTCGAAAAAAATAATTATTGGCATTCGGTGGAGTATTGTATTGCGATCTTGATTAAATTGTGGATTGTGTCAGATATTTACCCAACACAATGCTCCACCAAATGCCAATAATACATAACATAACAATACAGGGTCCTGCAATAGTGCGAAAATCTTCCATAGCTGCCGAATCAGACATCTCAGAGATTTCGTTGGAAAGTAGACCCCTTGTACCTTCATTTCTGCATCTCAGGAAATTATTTTTCTGATATACAGGGTATCCCCGATAAATGTTATTCAACAAATGGATGATTTTTTTAATGGATCACCCCATATATTTGCACATATTTTCAATGACTTTCATTACCTCTTTCATGACACAAAATATTAGAGACATTTTTTCAACGGTACAGATCTTATTCGAAGAAAACTGCAAAAAAGTGAGGGAAAAGCAGTTCAGTTAAAATCTTCTGACGATTTCCAGAAGCGATAGTAACATGAATTTGGTCTAAAAATATTTTTATTGAAGGATTTGCCTTGTCACCGTTCCTAAATGATCAACCTGTCATATACAGGGTGTCCGTTATTAAGGTCCAAATAGGAAGAACTTCAAATTATTATTTCTCGATTTTTTCAATTGTAACACCCTATATTTTTTTCCACAATAATGTAAACAATTGAATACCTCACATTATCTCAGAAGTACCCTTAGGATTATTTTCACTCCCGCATGCATCAGACACGAAAAATGATATCGCAACTGAAAATTTTATTCAAATAATAACATAATAAAAACTATAGATATAGACAAAATGAGACTTTCCAGGTATTATTCAACACAGCATTACTCATCATGGGTATCTTCGATAGACAGGCTGTTCGAAATCGATAACTGAATTAGTAGCATTTGTACGGATTTTTTCTTCATTTTTTTTCCAAAATTCATAATTATGTTCAAGAGTAACTTTAAGCTCTAAATAACTTGACATCTCCTGTCACTACAAGCTTGTTAAAAAACCCCCGAAAACTCGAGTCTTTTGAATGTTTCCTATTGGGATATTGGGCAGCATAAGTTCGACTTCCTAAAAAACATGTTCTGTGGCACTGCCCTAACTTGAAAATCATATCAACCGTCCCATTTTTTCCAAAAATTTATACTGATTGGCTGTATTCGAAAGAATCTTTGAGCTCTAAGTAGCAATAACTTGATTAATATTTGTTTTGGAAAGCTGAAAGCGATATCATTTTTCGTGTCTGATGCATGCGGGAGTGAAAATAATCCTGAGGTTACTTTTGAGAAAATGTAAGGTGATCAATTGTCTTCATTATTGTGGAAAAAAATACAGGGTATTACATTCGAAAAATTCGATAAATAATAATTTGAAGTTCTTCATATTTGGACCTTAATAACGGACACCCTGTATATGACAGGTTGATCATTTAGGAACGGTGACTAGTATGGGCCACAGATCTACCTTTTAAGTAGTTATCCTCATCTGTAAAACTCGGTAATTTTATAGGCGAAATGTCAAAGTTTGATCAAGTTTCCTGAAGAAATGGAGAAATTATGGGAAATATGAATACCAAGCTATCTTGCATTGACTTTTCCTCTTTCGATCCGTATATTTATATCACGGCCAGGATATCTGTGAAAAAATTTTATCGTGTTTAAAATGGCCGTTTTTGTCGGATTTTTTCGCGATTTTAACAAATTTTATTTAAAATACTTCTACTTCGCCTTGAGAATCGAAATTTGTTCCACGTATGCATCGATTATTCCTCTTTTCGACCGTATAAAAATTTCCCCGCTTCATCTCAGCTTCGCTGCGATTTTAAAATTGTTCTGTACCCACTTTTCGACAGATTCTCTGGGGTCGGTCCACCGAGTAACCATTTTAGTGTCCACTACAAGTCTTTACCTGCGATGAAATGTTTGGAACATACAGCAGCATTTGTAATTTCATTTTCGGTTAGATCAGACCTTTTAATTGCTGCTAACCATTTTCCTCTCCTCAACTTGGGGAGCTCATTCAGTTATTTTTTATGGGCGAAATTCAGCACAGCTGGAATTCTATATAATTTTACATTGTCGCGAATTCCTCTATTACCACAATTTATCACAATGCAAGATGATGGCATGGTTGAAATTGAAAATTCCGAAAGCAAAAAAAACTACATACTCTGAAACACGTAACTAACATAACCTCAGTTTGCTCCCAGCAGCCATTAAAACAGCTGATCGTGACAGATCGTTGGACTGGTCTATAGACACACAATAATGTAAAATAAGGTCCAATCAATCATTTTCTACCAAATTCGTGGCTTACTTAGTTACGCAAAATACATTTCCATTCAACACATGTCAACAAACAAAATAATACCGGGTTGTCCACTGCCTGGGCTACGTCAAACTCTGACAGCTTATACAGCTACAATGTCAAATAGTTCTCTGTGATCTCTGCAGATCGGGCGATTTTATAGGAGAAATGTCAAACTTTGATCAATTTTCCTGAAGAAATGGGGACATTATGGAAAATATGAATACCAAGCTATTTTGCGTTGACTCTTCCTCTTTCGACCGTATATTCACATCACGGCCAGGATATCTGCGAAAAAAGTTTTATCATATATAATACCACTAGAGATGAAATTTTGCCGGCAAAATTTCTCGATTGTAAAATGAAAGTTTGTTGCCGAAATTGCCGAGAAGCAACAAACTTGAATATTACAAGAGAGAAATTTTACCTGCTTAAATTTCATCTCGAGTGGTATTCGGCATGACTATTTCTCGAGAAAATGTGTCTGAAGATGGTCACATTGGGCTTGTATTGCGCAATTTGACAAATAAGTATTCATCATAGATCAACTAAACGTTGTTTGTTTTCTCTGTGGTATTCATTCCCGAAGCTATCTATGAATTTGAGAAACGTCAAAAATTTTGTCGCTGGAAAACCAAGTTGTTCATTTTGCCCGTTACCATGTTTTATCGATGAGAAACAAGTGTTGCTAAGGAAAATTCCTCACTAAAAATGAAATGAGTGGAATAGTCGAGTTTAAAATTACCCTTTTTTCCGAATTTTTTCGCGATTTCGCGATTTTTTTAAAAATACTTCTACGTCGCCTAGAGGATCGAAATTTCGCCCACGTACGAATCGATTATTCCTCTTTCCGACCGTGTAAAAATTTCATTAACGCGTATATTCAAACGATTGCGCCGCAGGCTTAGTTAGGGTGAATTTCAAATATTTCAATACATGCAGGGCAAATACAAATATTTGTACATATTCTAGATTGAATGGGGAGATTTGATATATTCTTTCTGCGACTCTTGATTTAGTGACCAGTGTTATTATTCCCGCAAAAAACACATCATTAAGAGTGCTGTGATTATGACAGTCCATTTGAGGGTGAATCCGCGGACCTGTGCTATTAATGAATATAAATAGAATTAACAGGAATGAGAAAACATTTACCTGTCCATTAGAGTCAATAATATTAGTATCCAACTTTATTTTCCATGTTACAATTGAAGATACTTCATGTCTTATTAATGTATGAGAAACACTATTCTTATTGAGCTCTTGTTCTATGGATTTTAGAAAATCTTGCTTAGCTAAATTTTCCGCAATTTGGACTTTGATGAACTTGAAAAGAAAATGATAGCTGAAGTCCACGAAGGAGGTAAGTATGATAAATATACCTTCATGCAATTTTCCGGTTTCATATTTTTATAATTATTGGCAAGAGCATCTCTTATGGCTTTATTCCTTTGATCCTCGTTCTTTTTCTGTTCTTTCATCTTTAGTTTTTCTTGGAGTAGTCTTTCCTTTTCCATTTTTTGTTGTTCTTCAGTATTGGACTCACCTATGAATAAATTTATGAGAAATGAGTTTGTCTCAAAACGGCTTAGCCAGGAATAATTTATTATTGATCATATGTTACAGAATTCTTCCGTTCCAACGAAATTATCACTGAAACTTCTTCAGAAAGATTTTTGCTTCAGATTTGCAGGATTTAAAAAAGTAATCATGTTAACATAAAACATAAATAACAAGCATTTAACGATAAACGAAATCCTTTCATAATAATAATTGCACAAGATATTCCAGAAACGTTGAGAAACTTTTTTTCAAGATCTAGAAGCTCAGTTATGCTCGAGAAATCTCGAAATACGCGGAGTTGTCGGATTCAAAGCTCAATCAGTTGATCGTTGTTTTTGATGCCACGAATTTTGTTTGTGAAACCAGATCAGCGTAGAATCGATGTTCAAATTTTGATTCGAGATCAACTGATGTCAGATTTGACAGACCTTTGTGAAACCCAACGTAAATAAAGGTATTTTAATTTCGTTCTGAAAATTGATAAATTTTGGGGGGAAATCTCGACTTGAGGAAAGAGGCGGATGAGCAATATGAAGGTACAAAAACCTTATTGAAATCGTTAATGTTTCGGAGCTTTATTGATTCTTCATCAGGGCTAAAAACAAACAAAATATAAGAGCTGATGACACTCCAATAATTGTATAGGAACAGATCACAGCGACAACAAAAAAAAACTCAACGAATGCAGTGTTATATAAACTTTAAATAGGAAATAGTTTTTCTCTTCTCTTTTTTTCCGATTTTCAGAAAACAAATTACACAAAATGGAAAACTCACTAAACCAGATGAAGGCTTTCCAAGAAGTCAAAATGATTTAATCTGTACTAACCACCATAACACAGTTCAGAAAAATCATAGTCAGGTCATTTGAGGATAATGAGATGGATCTATTAAAGGCACTAAATTCACTCAATCATGAATTTCTACTGATTAGAACGGGAAGATACGGAATCCGAGGAAATGTGCTGAACTGGTTCAAATCTTATAATTAGGAGGAGACAAAGAACAATGGTGAAACAAAATGGTAAATCTGTAAAATCAGAAATAAAAGAAAACCCCTAGGGTGTAGCTCAGGGTATCATGTTGGGACCCATATTATTTGTTATCTTAATGTACGATATACAGGGTCTTTCACGAGGAACCTCACCCATATTTATACGGGAAACTACTGAACGTATTTTCATGAAATTCAGCACTTATAAGTATTTCACGATGCTGATGAAATCTAAAATATTTTCAAGGCATGAGCACCTCCGGTGGCCGCGGATGATACAGACGCGTCAGATCGCGATACGGAAGATTCTTCTGTAAAATCCGAAAAAATTAGTCAGAAATTATATAAATGTTGCTCAACACCGTGCAAAGCATGCATATGTAAAAATTGCTTTACATTTTACTATGAAAGTTGCTCCAAGAGGATGAAAAATGTGAAAACTATAAATGAAAGTGTCATTGAGTGCTGCAGTGCGCAAAGTTTTTCGGACAAAAGTGAAAATGGAAACGAAACAAATGAATTACAAGAAAAAATGGAAAACATACAACTGAAAATGGAAATTAAATATCTCAAAGTACTAATCGAGGAAATGAGGGATAAGAATAAAATATTGAACATAAATAATTCGCTCCTTCTAGAGAGGCTACAGGAATGCAAAAAAAATGAAAACAAAAACACTGATAACAAGTACGATAAGCAGGCAATACCACAAATCATTATCAATGACAGAGAAAGCAGAAATCAGAGTGAAATCGATGTACTTCCACATAAAGAACAAAAAGCGCATGAGCAAACAGAAAACGAGGCAAGACAAGTACGAATGAACTACGCTCAAATCACACGTAGAGAATCCGTGCGTAACGTCAATCAATTGTCATCGATACCAACACAAACTGAGTCGAATTCGTACAAACAAACGTTAGCTCAAGCAACTTTAGTTGAAAACAGTCCAAAACAGCAACAAAAAACGAAAATAATGATTTTAAAATACCTAAATATCATCGAAAAAGACAGACAACAAATCATAAACAGCCAAGAAAAAACCTAGGAACTGCTAAACAAAATGAAAACGACCAAACCAATGATTTCTGTGGTGTTGAAAGGAGAGTATGGATTTACCTATACCGCATTAGAAATCACGTCAAAGCTGAATCGATAAAAGACTACATTCAAAATAAAAAGGATTTACAAAACTGTAAAATAGATGTACGAGAGCTTGAGGGTGATCCTAACTATCATAAAAGGTTTCTTGTAACAGCTCCCCTCGACAAGAAGGACATTATGTATGACACATCCTTTTGGCCTGAAGGAGTTGGAATCAAACGATTTGACTTCAAAAAACATCAGGAATTCTTGAAAAACCAAAATTTTTTATAAATAAGAAAACAGAAATGTATCCGTCTGTAGGAGGATGCAACATTGTTACAAATATCAACAATTTCTCTATCCTACATCAAAATGTTCAATCCACAACATTTTTTAGAGAAACAAAGGATAGCGGTTTGAACAGCAAAATAATCAAAGAAGGACGTATGTCTGAAAATGTTGGAAATAAGCAAAAATTAAAGAACCTCAGCAATACCCAATGTGACAATGTATCAATTCTCCACCAAAACGTTCTTCTTCTTCTTTTCGAAAGCCAAAGGCTTGTTTCACCTCTCACGAGACCTCTTGAGATGCTGATGACCAGCTATCTTTCCATCTCTTCGGAGGGCGTCCTGGTGGTCTTCTAGTAGCTGGCTTGCCATTCCGTGCAATTTTAGCAAGTCTCTCATCGCCCATTCTGGAGACATGTTCGTTCCAGTATCTTCTTCTTGCACGTGACCATCTCACCACATCCAATATCCCACACTCCTCTCGGATGTCCTCACTCCTTCTGTGATCTCTCAAGGTATTACCTGTTATTGCTCTTAAGGTCCTCATCTCGTTAGTACGCATCATTCTCTTTGTTTCGGATGTGTCGGCTCTGGTCTCAACTGCGTATGTCATGATCGGTCGTACGCAAGTTTTGTAAACTCTGACCTTACCTTGACTGGTCATGAATTGGTTGCGCCATATTAAAGATTTCAAGGCACCCGCTACTCTGGCTGATTTGTTGACTTGCTCCCTGACAACACCCGCCAGGTTTCCCCACGACGATATTCTGACTCCCAAGTCGCTGAAATCTGAAACTTGATCTATTATACTGTCATCAACTACCAGCTTGCATCGACGTGGCTCTCTCGATATTACCATACTTTTGGTTTTTGTTATAGAGATCTTCATGTTGAGTTCTTCGGCTTCGCTTTTGAACGCCTGCAGTAGCCACTGCAAGCCATCCTCCGTATCTGCGAGGAGCGCTGCATCATCTGCGAAGCACACGATCTTAAGGAGGTGTCTACCCAGTCTATAGCCATGTTTCACCTTCCGAACTCTCTCTATTATCCTGTTCATGATGAGGTTGAACAGGAATGGACTCAAGCTGTCGCCTTGTCTCACACCGGACTTTATTCTTATTTTACCGGTGGATGTCGATTTCGTTTTTATTTCAGTTTCATTGTCTGTGTTGAGTTGTTCTATGATGTCTGACAAGTATTTTGGTGTTCCTTTTGCGCTGAGCTCAGTGAGAACGTCTGCAAGCCTCAATCGGTCGAAGGCCTGGGTGAGGTCCACAAAACATATAAAAGCGGGTTTGTCAAATTCGATAGCTTTTTCTATAACCTGGCGAACTATAAATATTGCATCGTTGGTGCTGCGATTTTTTCTAAATCCTTGCTGTTCTTCGGAAATACTGATCTTTGTGGAAATATGTTTTCCCAGTAGTTTTGTGAATAGCTTCATCGTGGTATTCAACAGGGATATTCCTCTATAATTCGAAGGGTCTGAGATACTTCCTTTTTTAAAAACTGGTATGGTAATGCTGCTTCTCCATTCTTTAGGTATGTTTCTCTTTTTCAGTATTTCATTGAAGAGTCTTGTTAGTTCTTCGGCCAGTTTTTCTCCTCCATTCTTCAAGAGTTCATTTGGGATGTTGTCCGGTCCCGGAGATTTTCCATTTTTCAGTTCTTTCATTTCCGACCATACTTCTCTCGCAGACCATTCCTCAATTTCTTCCTCATCCACAGCGTTTTGTCTGGAAAATAGTTTCCGTTCAAGAAGTTGATCTTCTCCTGAGTACAAGCTCTCGAAATGACTTTTCCATTCTTCGGCCGATACATTGTTCAACTGAACAGACTCATTCACCTCCTTCTTTGCAGCTCTCAACATCTTCCAGACACGTTTCTGCGCTCCGTACATGTCCCCTTCAATCTCCCTGCTAAACCTTTCCCAATGCTCCCTTTTTATTTCTCTTATCCTGTTATTCACTCTGTTTCTTGTTCTTATGTACTCAGTATAGTCCTGTAAGTTCTTAGTTGTTTTATACTTCAAATGCGCATTTTTCTTCTCTTGGGCTAGCAGTTCAATCCATCAATAATGCCACTGAACAACTAGAACAAATAGCACACAATATAAGTGGATTGAAGATTATTTGCCTGACTGAGCATTGGAAGAATGAAGAACAGCTTCGAAACCATAACATAAAGGGTTTCCACCTGGCCAGTGCTTTCTGCCGTGCTAAGCACATACACGGTGGAAGTGCAATATACATTAAGCAGGGAACAAAATTTCAAGTAAGAGAGGACCTTGTCAACATTCAATAGAACAAATTCTGGAAATAGCTGCAGTAGACATCAGAGTAGGCTCCAGAAACATCACAATAATGTCAGTTTACACCATACCAGGCCAAACAAAGAAATTTATGAAGCATTTCGAAGAAATTCTACAGATGACATGCTTCACCAATAAAACTATAATTATTGCGGGTGATTTCAACATAAACTTGCTAGACAAATCACACAAAAATACAATCGGCTTTATAGAACTATTGAGCTCATATGGAATGAAGGCCAGCATAGAGGAGCCAACGAGAACAACATTGCTTAGTAAAACTTGCATAGACAACATACTGATAAACCAACGAAACTATACATCAGGAACAATCAAAACAAACATTTCAGATCACGACACAGCACAACTGTTAACAATTGAAGGACAAATTCAACAAATAGAGGAATACCAATATAAAAGGAATATTACACCCAATAATATCAAAGATTTAGTCGAGAGACTTGAAGTTATAGACTGGGAAGCTGTATATGATATTCCAGAAATGGAAATAGATATACAATGGGAAACATTCACAAACATCTTCAAAAGAGAATTGAATTATGCATGTCCAATAAAGAAATCAAAAATGAATGCCAGAAGACAACAGAAGCCAATTAATGAAAAGATATTAAGATGCAAAAACGAACTCGACATTTTACACACCTGCAAAACCTTCAATCCCATCTTCATGAAGACATATAAGGAAGCAAAAAAAGAGTATGATAAAATCCTTAGAGATGAGAAGAGAGATACATATAAACAGCAAATTCTACAATCTGATAACAAGATGAAAACACTATGGCAAACTGTATCGAAGATCAAAAATAACCGTAAAACTACCAGACAAATTCCCGGAAACCCATCTGAGAGCAAACAAGTTCAATGCTTATTTTGCAACAGCAGCCAAGGAAAAAATTAAGCAAAACCAACACATTCCATTTCAACATGACATCCCAAGAAATAATAACAGCTTCAAATTTCACCCAATTAATGAAGAAGAAACTCTGAGAATAATAGCAAAACTAAAGAATAAAAATAGCTCTGGAATTGACGACATTCCAATGAGAACAGTAAAAGCCTGTATGAATCAGTTAGCTCCTCCATTGACATACCTTGTAAACATTTCGATGAAATATGGTATAGTTCCAGAATCGCTCAAACAAGCACTTATAAGACCAATCTATAAAAAGGGTAAAGAAGACGAACCTGCAAATTATAGGCCAATTAGTTTACTTCCAACATTTTCAAAAATTTTAGAGATGGCAATATCTAAACAACTTGTGGACTTCCTCATGCACGAGGAAATCTTAACTCCCACACAACATGGATATGTGAAAGACAAATCAACCTCCACAGCAACTTTTGAATTTATTACTGATGCGATAAATGCATTAGAAAATTCGAAAATCGTGATAGCCCTACTACTCGACTTATCCAAGGCCTTCGATACTCTCTTTCACCAATATATATTAAATAAACTGGACAGCTATGGAGTAAGAGAAACAGAGATAAAGTGGTTTGAATCTTATCTATCTGGTCGAAAACAACAGGTACTAATTGATGGTGATGGAAGTCGAACTCTTTCTGAAGAAGCACTCATTCAATTCGGAGTGCCACAAGGAAATATCCTTGGACCAATACTCTTCATAATCTTCATCAATGATCTGACAGGCATAATACAATCCAATCCAAATACATCTGTGGTTAACTATGTAGATGATACGAATTTTCTAATAAAAGCAGAAATATTCCCCCAGATTACAAACATGGTACAGGAGACTCTACAGCAGGCAACTCACTGGTTCCACTCTAATAAATTATGCATGAATATAGAGAAAACGTGTGCTATCCTTATAAGCAACGCTCATGCCAACTTTCAGACACCGCCACACATCCAGCTTAGCGACCACCAACTTGATCTCCAGAGCTCAGGTCGATTCCTTGGGTTGACTATAGATGAAAACTTAAACTGGAATGAGCAAATTACAAACCTATGTACAAAACTGTCATCAATCTGCTATTCGTTGGGAATTTTGAGAAATTATATTGATTCATCATCTATGAAGATGATACAGGGTGGGGCAGAAGAACCTATCCGATTTCAAATCCCTTTTTCTCAGAAGAGAGAGCAGGTAGAGTAGTGGGGTAAAAACCGTTAGAAAGCTGGTTTTATGCCATTTGTCAGTAGTCAACATGCCTTGGTCTGGTGAACATCGTGCTTTTGTTATTGAGCGGTTTATCGAATGCGGCGGTTCGATAATTGCTACACAACGTGCTTTTCGAATTCATTTCGGACTCGGGCGTCATGATCCTGTTCCACATCACGCTACGATTAAAGTGTGGGTGTCAAATTTTAGACAGACGAGTTCAGCATTGAAAAAGAAGTCGCCTGGACGTCCCAGGACAGCAACAGGACCTGAAAACGTGGCCAATGTGAGAGCCGCGATTGAACGTTCCCCGCGTCGTTCGGCGCGAAAACATTCGCTCGCTTTGGGGATTTCCAACCGCAGTATTCGGCGAATTTTGCACCGGGACCTCAAAATGCATCCCTACAAAATGGTTGTTGCACAGAAATTAAGTGAAAGGGATTTTGAAACCCGTACGAACCTGTGTCGCGATCTCCGAGAACTGCCAAACGACGATGTTGTGCTCTTCACGGACGAAGCCCATTTTCACCTTTGTGGCGCCGTAAACAGGCAGAATTTGGGGTTACCTCAAATCGAAGGTTTACCAGCATCGACCAAGGACCCTTCTTGCTTTACGAAGGGAAATTGCTCGGGCAATTGAAGAAATTCCTGTGGAAATGACGGTGAAAGTCATGGAAAGCTACCGCGAGCGCCTAAATAAGTGTATCCGCTCCCAAGGACGACATTTGAGTGATGTGCTTTTCAAAACTTAAATTTAAAAATGGCATAAAATTTGCGATATGTTAATAAAAAAAAATTTTTGACAAGCTGAGTGGTTTTAATTTTATAACGTTTTGAAATCGGATAGGTTTTTCTGCCCCACCCTGTATATCAAGCAACTTTTGAATCCAAAATTAGGTATGGTATCATGTTTTATGGACGTGGAAGTAATATGGACAAAGTGCTCAAAATGCAAAAGAGAGCCATACGCACAATCATGAAAATGACACGGAGACAAACATGCAGAGGAATTTGTAAGTAAAGAAACACACTAAAAACTTTTAATATATTTATATTCTTTCGGCTATCGATTTCGGCATTTTGCCATCATCAGGCCAGCTGAAATATAACAAAGTATACATTGAAAAAACACACTCAAACAAAAACATGAAGTCAAATCCGAGTATAATTCTTCTCCGACAGAAACACTTACCGTCATATCAAGAAACAACAACGTCAGTGAGAACAATCATTTAAATATTTTTAACGGTCAGGAAATAAAATAATTACAGAGATTATCACTCTTAACCAACATAAATTCTACTGACAAGCAGGTGGGAGGATCGAGCGAAAGGAAGTGGACCACAGATAAAGGCAAGTTATAACCGACACAACTGTCAAACGAAATATAAACAATACAGGAATATCTATACGGATGAATACATTTTAACATATATAATATTAGAGTAATTTTAAAAAAATCTTACAAACACCTAAACATATGCCTTCCAGTAAATTCTGAAATATCGTTTAAAAGTAAACTATTATTTCTATTTTTGAGAATTTCATATTGTTCTAGTAGTAATAGTTTTTTATAGTTGTTCTCTCTATGCAATAGTGATAAATTCTCTATTGTTGTTTTATGTTTACTCTCTATCAAATGTTCGCCTAGAGCTGATTTTGGTCTGTTCTTTACATGTTCGTTATATCTTATCTTGGTTGAACGAGTGGTCATACCTATATAAAAGGAGGGGCATTCACCACAAGTAATCTTATAAATACCACTACGACATGTTTCATCAATTTTACCCTTATTGTTTAACAGTATGTTCTCTAGAGTTCGTTGTTTTTTATTGACTATCTGATAATTATGCTTTCTTAAGGTAGAGTTCATTCTATCATTAAGTTCTTCAAAATATGGGATGGAAATAAAATTTTGTTTTATTGAACAATGGGGGTATATCTTATTGAGGAGGATCTTCTTTTTTATGGATAATAGTATATTGTCAACATATGCTCTGGGATATTCATTAGCTTCTGCAATTTTATATATTGTATTCATTTCTTTGTCATAATTAGTAATAGATAATGGGACGTTCAAAAGTCTATGGAATAGGAATCTAAATGCTGAATTTTTAATGGGGGCTGAGTGGTATGATCTGAAGGGAATAATGACATCTGTTTGTGTGGGTTTTCTGTAGATGTCAAAAGTGAATGTATTAAGTTCATCTAGGCTTATTGTTAAATCTAAAAAATTTATGGAATTATTAATTGTCTTCTCTAGAGTGAATTTGATTTTGAATTTTGAATTTATAGTATTGAAAAAGGTGTCTAATTCTTCCTCCGTTCCAGACCATATGCAAAAAATATCATCAACATATCTCTTCCAGAGTACTATATGTTGTGCTAGGTGTTGAAGCATAATTAGGATTTCAACATGATTCACATATATTTCCAAATTTTTAAACAAATTAATCAGTAGAGATTTGAACATAAGATCACAATTCTCCATAAAAAAAAATTCTTTAGAACTCATTGAAGAATTGAACACAATAAAATTAGACCCACATAGACGGTATATTCTTGTTTCTTTTGATATTGTCAATTTGTACACAAACATACCTATAGAAGATACACTTGTATTGTTAAAAAAGATCCTAGATGATCAGCTTGAGACAGACAACGAACTTGATCTTGAAACTGCAGATATAGATGATATTATGTATTTAGCGAGACTTGCAACTGAACAAAACTTCTTTACTTTCGATGATGTCATTTATACTATGAAGGACGGTTTACCAATGGGTTCCCCATTTAGTGGCCCAATGTCTGAGATATATGTGAATCATGTTGAAATCCTAATTATGCTTCAACACCTAGCACAACATATAGTACTCTGGAAGAGATATGTTGATGATATTTTTTGCATATGGTCTGGAACGGAGGAAGAATTAGACACCTTTTTCAATACTATAAATTCAAAATTCAAAATCAAATTCACTCTAGAGAAGACAATTAATAATTCCATAAATTTTTTAGATTTAACAATAAGCCTAGATGAACTTAATACATTCACTTTTGACATCTACAGAAAACCCACACAAACAGATGTCATTATTCCCTTCAGATCATACCACTCAGCCCCCATTAAAAATTCAGCATTTAGATTCCTATTCCATAGACTTTTGAACGTCCCATTATCTATTACTAATTATGACAAAGAAATGAATACAATATATAAAATTGCAGAAGCTAATGAATATCCCAGAGCATATGTTGACAATATACTATTATCCATAAAAAAGAAGATCCTCCTCAATAAGATATACCCCCATTGTTCAATAAAACAAAATTTTATTTCCATCCCATATTTTGAAGAACTTAATGATAGAATGAACTCTACCTTAAGAAAGCATAATTATCAGATAGTCAATAAAAAACAACGAACTCTAGAGAACATACTGTTAAACAATAAGGGTAAAATTGATGAAACATGTCGTAGTGGTATTTATAAGATTACTTGTGGTGAATGCCCCTCCTTTTATATAGGTATGACCACTCGTTCAACCAAGATAAGATATAACGAACATGTAAAGAACAGACCAAAATCAGCTCTAGGCGAACATTTGATAGAGAGTAAACATAAAACAACAATAGAGAATTTATCACTATTGCATAGAGAGAACAACTATAAAAAACTATTACTACTAGAACAATATGAAATTCTCAAAAATAGAAATAATAGTTTACTTTTAAACGATATTTCAGAATTTACTGGAAGGCATATGTTTAGGTGTTTGTAAGATTTTTTTAAAATTACTCTAATATTATATATGTTAAAATGTATTCATCCGTATAGATATTCCTGTATTGTTTATATTTCGTTTGACAGTTGTGTCGGTTATAACTTGCCTTTATCTGTGGTCCACTTCCTTTCGCTCGATCCTCCCACCTGCTTGTCAGTAGAATTTATGTTGGTTAAGAGTGATAATCTCTGTAATTATTTTATTTCCTGACCGTTAAAAATATTTAAATGATTGTTCTCACTGACGTTGTTGTTTCTTGATATGACGGTAAGTGTTTCTGTCGGAGAAGAATTATACTCGGATTTGACTTCATGTTTTTGTTTGAGTGTGTTTTTTCAATGTATACTTTGTTATATTTCAGCTGGCCTGATGATGGCAAAATGCCGAAATCGATAGCCGAAAGAATATAAATATATTAAAAGTTTTTAGTGTGTTTCTTTACTTACAATAATGATTTTCACACTAATGGAAGAGTTCACAAATACAATGCAGAGGAATATTCAGAAATAATGGTCTACTCACAGCTATAACAATACACATTCAAGAATGCTTAATATTTGTATTCAAGAACAGAAAATACTTCGAAACCAAAACATCCACAAAATACAACACCAGGACCACTGAATTAAAATATCCAATACATAGACTTTCATTTACTGAAAAAGGACCAGAATATAGGTGTATAAAATACTTCAACAAGCTTTCAAACCAAACAAGACAGATAACCAATTTAAAACAGTTCAAAAAGGAAGTCTACAAGATGCTACTACGATCTGAGCCATACACAGTGGAAGAATTTTTATTGCACGATATGGGATAATTCAGAATGAATACTAAATTTTCTGCTGACACAATTTCATTTCATGTGGATTATGTCTTGTACATAATATGCACTTTATTTGAAATAAAGTTTATTTATTATTATTATTATTATTTCCGGAAATGACGTCAACTTCCGTTTTTCAAATTAGAACACCATTTTTTTATTGCAGAAATAGATTCCTTAGAAAATTTCAAGTTATTTTGATGTAACATTTTTCAGTTTTGGTTGGAAAATTCTCTCTGAGCAGGAAAATTCGAAAAAAAAATCGAAAATAGAGCTCCGCTGAAACAAGAATAACTTCGAGGTTTTTGGATGGAAAATTTTCATTTTTGGGATTTTTCAAGATGTAAGATTGATGTATCCACTTTAAAAATCGAAATCGCGATTCAAGATACAGGGGGTGAAAAAATCGCTTTCAAAGTTAGGGATGACAAAATCGTGAAAAATCAATTTTTTCAAATTAGAACCCCATTTTTTTTATGGCAGATATTGAATCTACGTTAAAAAATAATGTGAGTGTATGCATCACACCCTTGCCCTAAAATGGATATTTTCTGAGTTAATATCCACTTTAGGGCAAGGGTGTGATGCATACACTCACATTATTTTTTAACGTAGATTCAATATCTGCCATAAAAAAATGGAGTTCTAATTTGAAAAAAGAGCATAAAAGAGTTCAAGAGGAAAATAATAATACATAATAGCTATTTATTGACCAAAGGCCAATCGGCCATCGACATTATCAGTCCTGCAGACAGGAAACGAGAGGAAAATCAAGGAATTGTTGATGAACTTAGAGCCTTATTCCATAGAAATCTATGTGTGTGGATAAGACATGTTGTGTACACATAGTCTTGATTTTAGGGTTGATTTCTATTTTTATTGGGTTTTTTTATAACGTAGTTTCATTTAATGTCATCAAATTAACATCTGTAAGACATTGTTACATTCTCTGAAATATACCCACTTATTATTATTAATATTAACTCAAATATTTCGAAAATGGTTGAGTTTTGGTTATCAATAAATATGGATCAAACTACAGCAAATGAGTCAAACTAACGCATTAGATGTGAACCTTTAACAAGGTTTACATGTAATTTGGAAACACCCTGTATATATTAATGAGTCAAGAACTTCCATAATAGGAAAATGCACCTATAAGAAGGATTTTATGCTAAAGGAGAGAACCGAAAGAGAAAAACGGCGGAATCTCCCAGGGATGGATCATTCCAAATGTTCCTCCGGAACTTTGAAACTGCTAGATCCAAAAAATATCTGGATCTCAATAAAAACCAACTCCACTTACTCACTGGCTTTCTCACAGGACATTGTCGCCTAAAGAAGCATCTGTTGAGAATGGGTTTATCGGACACTGATGAGTGTAGATTCTGTGGGGAGGAGGAAGAAACTCCTATTCACCTAGTTACGGAATGCTATGCCATTGCAAGCCAAAGGAAAGAGTGCTTTGGACAAGAAACTTGTAGAAGTGGGGAGTTACCCTCCTTGAAGCCATCCCAGATAATGGATTTCATCAAATCTCTGGAACTGGAGGGCGAGCTGTAGGAGGCGCGATGATAACAGCTCTGATAGGGGGCTCAATAGACCTTAAGGTCGCAGTGAACTGTAACCCCTTTTCACTATAACTATAACTTCACTAATATTCGGCCATCAGTTAAATTTCTATGTAGAAACCTAATGAAGATTTGTTAACTTTTATTGATGCAACAATAACCTTTGAATCTGTGGTAGCGATTCTTCAATATATTACCTGATGGTGCAGTCACCACTTCAGGTGGCAATCGGTCACAGTACTCAAATAGTCTAGTCGTTAGAAAATTCAGTTGAACTGCAGTTTTAAATTTTTCCTTCCCAAGCTTAAAAGGTTGAACTCATAAATGGTTATGGTCGTTCCTCAAATCTTATCTTCAGAATAATGAATAATTTCAGGTGAATACAGGCCTAATATATTAATCAGGGCTCAGACCTGCCCCCCTCCCACCACTATCTGCAGCCCTGAACACTAGCCTCTCCAAAAAGTGCTTGAGTTTACCTTCCCCTTTTCAAGAATATGAAGTCAATTTATTTGATTTTGTTAGCTGGTTTAGGTTTTTATTAGTTGTACAATGCAATTTCAATTTGTTTTGGAATATATGTGGACATCAGTTTCTTAATTAGGGTGAAGTGTAAAGTAATCTTTTACCAAACCAAGTGTACAGAGTGGTCCAAATTGGACACTTTTAATAGGAAACGGTTGTCTCCTTTCAGAATATCGGTCAAAGTAAAGATTGCTGGCAGCCTGAGCATATTCATGCGATTCCCATTAACACTTTAGCATATCATATTTTTCATAATTTTCATACATTTCGAATAACAGACAGATAAATATTCTAGTATGTTCAAAACTCAGTTCAAAGAAGCACACTTAACTTGTGAAGCACACTGCATTTAAGAGGGGTTTATAGTGCCCAGCTTTCTTAGCGTCCGTCAAAGTCTGCCTTCTTCTCACCCCTCACCTCCCCTAAGAAATCGTCGATTTTCAGTACGTCCGAAGATATCTCAGACATTTCTCGTATTTACCGCCCTTGTCTTCCACATGCGAGATTTCTGTTACGTACAGCCTTTACCTAGGGGAGGGCGGAAGTTGTCGAATGCCCTCGTATATTCACGAATGAAGTGAAATTATTTACGAAACTGCTGACAACACTGTAAATTCATAGGACGTAGACGTTTTGCCAGATGGAAATAAATAGTTGGGATGGGCCCCCAATAAATTCGTACACCCTTCTTGGTTGTACGAATTTATTGCGAATTTCTGTTTTGGTTGTAAGTTAGATTCGGAAAAAATCATCCACATCTACAGTAAAAAAAAATTTGATTGAGACTCAAAACCTAAACTAATTTTTTTTTATGAATTTAAATTTGTTTTTTGTATGAGATGCTGTATCAGAGGAATTGTATATACATACTCTATTTTTTATGATTGCGTTTAATCGTGCGAAAAAAATGATAGTTCTCTAAGTTTTTTTTATTTTTTTTTTATTGGAGTAAAATCATAATTTTTCTTTGCAGAATCCAACGCAATCATAAAGAATATGGTTCTAATTTGAAAAATATAAGTTATGGCCAATTTTCGATCATAGTTTTCGACACCAAATTTGAAACACCCTGTGATGATTATTCTGAACTTCACAAGATGCATGGCCTTTCCACATTCTTCTACTCTGATGTTATGAGGACTGTTTACGTTGAGGATATTGAGAATAAGAAAAATGAACATTATACTGACTACGAGTATTTGAGTATTTTACTTTTATTCCGGTTTTTTCTCGATATTTTGAAAACTATGGTTTTAACAGAAATGTACTTATTCAGAATTGAATACTAAACAAAGGAAAAAATTGAAAAAAAATCTTTTCAACAAATCTATTTTTTTCACTTGTTGTATAACCAAGAGCGCTCATGCTCCAAAAATATTTTAGCTCAGTAGAAAATTTCGAACAATATGATCTCAATTCTCAGATTTTTAATATGTCCAGTTCTCCAGGAAGGTCTAATAGGCACTCGAACTGGATTATAGTCATATATTTTTTTGATATGTATATGTAATTCATTTGAAATAGCTTTTTTTGATGTTAGTGACTATAATAGATATCAAGAATTTCGGAAAGTTTTTGAAATTGAATGAGTTTTTTCATGAACTCAGATCATGGATCAGAAAAATTCATTTTATAAAATTGAAACGATAAGGTAATTCAAGAAGGAGGAAGGATTGTATGAAATTCTAGAAGATCTCGAGAATTTTCTGATCCCATCATAGCTTGTCATGTAAAAAAATTTTATGTAGGATAAAAATCACATAACAAATGTGCGCAAAGATTTTTGCGTTTATCACTAAATTTCCTACTCATCTTCGAAGTAATTGAAACAAACAACAGAACACCTCCAATCACAAGAAAAAAAAATCAAGTGAAAATTCACGACCCTCGTCTCTCGTCACAAGATCTAAAAACGTAGGGACCGAACGAATTTGCTTTCGGCCTGCCTGTCCAACAGAAGTAATAAAGAACATGTTTTTACACTTTTACTTTTCACTGATAACAGACGCCTTACAATAAAACAATAAATATTTGCCACTGGGATTTACCGAAAACCCCAAAGTGCAACCTAAAATGTGCAGTATTGCCAGATAGATGGAACGATCAGTAGAAAATGGAAATAGCCAAGTTCGTCGATTAGGTGGCAGCACTTTGCGATCGTTTGATTTTAATTTTACTGAAATCGGTTTTTGAGCGATTGGAGAAAACTTTTTGTGTTAAATTTTTCGTGGGAATTCATAAAAAAAAATGGTCTAGGTTGGAAAGTTAGAATTATGCATATAAAGTCACTAAGAAGGGAAAAAAAAATTTTATTTTTTTTTTCACTCGACGAAAAAAAAAATTCTGAACTTTCCAACTTGAAGAACTCTTCAAATTGAATAACAGTGAAAACCCCATATAAATCGGTAGTCTCTATCGTGAGTAATCCCGAATCGCGTTTTGAACTGAACGTCAGAACGGTATAGGCCCCTCTTAATAATAATTGTTTTACAGTACGCATAGACTGTAGTTGCTAAAGTAATTTGTTTCGTATTTAGGCATGGCAACCCAGATTTTGAAAATACATATAAAATATTTCGGAAACAGCCACAAAATTAATGTTTTCAAAGAGAAGTAGCAACCATTATATATATTTGAAACGAGAGTTTCATTTCAAACACGAATATGTAAAAAAATATCAGCTGGTCCATAAGAAAATATACAAGTTTATGTTATAGCATCAAAACCATATTTTTTAATGAAAAACTAGCAACACCATTAGATTCCTTTCAAAAAAATGCCTGAAGAATGTTTTCACAGAAACAAGAAATATTCAAAAATAAACAAGTTACGGGGTTGGGTCAGAAATGCACAATATTGAACAACACCTTGTATCTTTCGAACAAGTCAAGATATCAATGTGCGGTTTTCGGCATTCATTTTCTCACAAGAATTGATCTCGTAGCATGTAGGCTAGTTTTTCAGTTACTCCTCTAGAAATTGGTGTTTCCTATCAAAAGTGCCCAATCTAGACCACTCTGTCAAAATCAGGCTATAATAATATTTTCCGTCGACCATAGAATAAAAGCTCATTTTAACGCACTCAAAATCATCCATTAATGACCTATTTTAATGCATGATTTCTTATTAATGCATGATTATCATGGCAACCGAACATAAAATATTCAGTCAGAGCACTATCGAGCTTGGTTCGAAATCAACTTCTGTCACAGACTCACAGAAGGGTATGTTGACAACTCCATTCAAAATAAAATAGACTGCAGATGAAATTTCAGGTGATACAAGTTGCAAAGTAGATAATACTTCAACCTCCATCTTCTTCATACGTTCCTTATGGGATATCATAGGTAATGATATAAATGCAAACTAAATGTGAACTATTCAGAATGTCACAATATGTCCAATATTCCCTCTATGAATTTTTCGAATTGTTCCATAGGTAGCATAAAAATCAATATATCGAAATGAACATAGAAATTTACATTATGTCAAATTTGTCGATTAAGCAAAATAAAAATTCATTTCTATCGAGAATTCATATTCAATTCGAGATGAGGTCGACGGAAAAATCTTGTAATCAACTCGTTTATTAATTCAGCGATTAATGGTCTCAAACATTAACGCGCTCGCTCCGCTCACGCGTTAAAATATTTCGACCATTAATCGCTGTCATTAATAAACTAGTTGATTAAATAACTATTTCTGTCGATCATAGAATAAAAGCTCATTTTAACGCACTAGAAATCATCCATTAATGACCTATTTTAAAGCATGATTTCTTATTAATGCATGATTGTCATGGCAACCGAACATAAAATATTCAGTCAGAGCACTATCGAGCTTGGTTGGAAATCAACAACTTCTGTCACAGAAGGGTATATTGACAACTCCATTCAAAATAAAATAGACTGCAGAAGAAATTTCAGGTGAAAAAACTTGCAAAGTAAATGATATTTCAACCTCCACTTTTTCCACACTTTCGTTATCGGATATCATAGGTAATGATAGAAATGCAAACTAAATGTAAACTATTCAGAATGTCACAACATGTCCAATATTCCCTCTATGAATTTTTCGAATTGTTCCATAGGGAGCATAAATATTAATATATCGAAATGAACATAGAAATTTACATTATGTCAAATTTGTCTATTATGCAACATTATTTATTTCAATCCAGCATTCTTATTCAATCCGTGATGAGGTCGACGGAAAAATCTTGTAATCAACTCGCTTATTAATTCAGCGATTAATGGTCTCAAACAGTAACGCGCTCGCTCCGCTCACGCGTTAAAATATTTCGACCATTAATCGCTGTCATTAATAAATTATTTGATTAAATAACTATTGGACAACACCAGATTTGACCAAAACCTATCATAAAATACTTGGGCCTTCAAATCGATCAGAAACTAAATTTCAAACTTCAAACAACAAACTGCAAAAAAAAAATAGCAACCAGAGCCCAAGTTTTCCGTTGCTTAACATACAAAAACAAGGGAATTAGCACCCTCACAGCCGCCAAAATTTACAAGGCAATATGCGGACCACTCCTGGAATATGGACACACTGTATATTTAAATTGCCGACAGCCAACAAAAAAGCAACTGCAAACTGGGGAAACATGCGCCCTGAGAAAAATATCAAAAATCCGACATCCCAGAAATCCACTGTTTAATCCACCAAACACACTTCTGTACAAAATGCTTAACATAGAACCAATCTGTGATAGAATTACAAGACTATCAGAGAATTTCGCCAAAAGACCTCACAACTGGGAAATTCTCAATGACTATCTACAACAAAGAAATATGTATACAAGATCTAAAGCTAAATACCCAATTTACACCATCAGAGAACATTTAGAACAACTACAGCTAACTTCAAACTAATTTTCAGAAGACACAACAAATTTATAAGTACCTGTATGTTTCTTTTTTTTTTTTTGTTCAACAACCAACTGTATAAAATACCAAACCTAACTTTATATATACAATAATGGGATGTAATGAAGTAAAAATTGTTAATATTTCTTGGCTGCAGGACAAACTTTGTCGATGGCCAATTGGCCTTTGGTCAATAAAATGCTGTTATTATTATAAGCGCGTTCGGCAATGACATCTGACTGGTCGGATTGATCTGAACCGTTCGTTTATTACATCCAGATTGAGGGGAGTACACATCTGGACCGTTCGGCAAGAAAATCTGATCAATCGGATGTAGATCTTTTTGCTCGATGTATTCCGACAGATCAAACAGATTTTTTCCACAGAACAGAAACAGAAATTACTTTTCTGCCTTTGTCAATGGATTTTATCTGCATTTATGAGTTTCCTGCTTCGAATATTCTTGAACAGTCTGTTGAAATTTCGTGTCTTATGTTATTTGTTGTGTAGTAATGAATAAAAAATGTCGTTTGATAAAAAAATTATGATTCAAAATATTGAATCATCTCAACCAAGGGGTAGAAGTGTTGAGAGCTATAACAAAAGAATTAAAATAGAACCCAGACTACCTCTACGGCCGAATAGACCTTTGAGCACTAATTTAATATCTGGCAAACAGAAAAAACGCTCTGAAAGCTCCGTACCGTTCGTTTATTACAGAAAAATCTGACAAATCTGTACAATTTGTGAACACGTGACTAAAAAATCCGTCCGCTCTCGGATGCTAATGCCGAACGCGCTTTATTTATTAACTTTTAATTGTCAGAAATGATAATGAAGTGTCAGAAGTTTTTTGAATTTGCTCTTGCTTTTTTGCTGATTTTTCGCTAAAAACAACCACTCTAATCTATGGGAGATGTGTTGAAATTGTAAATTTGAGTTGAAGATACTTCTCTATGTTCTATAAGTTGAATTAATTATTTTAGATTTTGAAGAGTGCATGTGTCATAGTTAGTCAAATAAAAGAAGTATTTGAATAAAGTCACATTTTAGAACAGGAGCTTTATTTTACCAAAATTGAGAAGAATTTAATAGGTTATGGGCACAGAATTCGCAGTTTAATTGGTAAAAAGACTGTTCAAGATTATTTTGAGTGTGGAGTGACGCCGTCTTCTTAGCATCATGGAGTTGGCAAAACACATAAAACCCTTGGCTGGTGAGGCAGATTGGCCAATTTGGAAACATAAATTACGTGATATGTTGGATTATCATGAAGGAGCTTTAAATGTGATCGATGGAAAATTGTTGAAACCAGAACCCTTAAAAAATGACGCTTCAGAGAGCGAAATCAAGAAGCACAGACAGGCCAGTGAATTATTTCGTAAGGCAAATAGCTACGCAAAGTCAATGATTTCGAGTTCAGTGACTGATGCAGTTTATCAGAAAATAATGGATAAGCAAACAGCGTATGAGGCATGGGAAGCATTGAAGTTGAATTTCGAAGCATCGTCTAGAGATCAGCTTTTCAAAATATGCACAGATTTTTTCGCATTCAGTTGGGTTAATGGAGAAGATGTCTCAACACACATTGCAAAATTAAGAAATTTATGGAATGAACTTAACAACGGTTTGAAATCAAAGAATGAAAATATCTTACCAGATTTAATTCTTGTATGTAAGGTTTTGAAGATCTTGCCTAACGAATTCGAGAACTTCAAGTCAAGTTGGATGTTGTTGTCGAAAAATGAAGAGAAAACTTTCGATGAGTTAGTAACTCAATTGTGCATGTTTGAAAGAAATTTCAGAAAGGCCACAGATAGTGCAACTGGAGAAGCATTGTTTGCTAAAACCGATAAAGCAAAGAAGTTTCAAGGGTCCAAGAAGTCGAAAGCAAATGATACATGCAACTACTGCAAAAAGAAAGGACATTGGGTAAATACATGTAGAAAGTGGATTGCTGATGGAAGACCATCGCGCAATAGGGACTCTCCTCAGAGCAATGCCATAGATACCAGTGTAGCCCTGTGTGCTAGCAGTGAAGATGTTCTTCAAGATGAAGCCAGTACATCAGTATGGTGGATTGACAATGGAGCCACAAAGCATGTGACGAATTGTCCAGACCAGTTTATAGATTTTCAAGAGTTTCGAAGCCCATGCGTCATTAAGGCTGCTGGAAAGGAAACTCTTAAGGCAATTGGGAAAGGAATTATAGAGATGTCATCCTTTACCGAAAATTGTACACTAAAGAATTTAATAAGATGATCCCCCAACATAAGGGGCCTGTAGCGTTCCTTGAACATGTGAAGAGCAGAAAAATAATCACTTGGAAGATCGGACCTGTTTGAAAGATCCTCAGGACCCAGAAGAGAGTTAGGACTTTGTGAAAAGGTTTTTTAGCAGGTGAAGTATTTTTTTTACTGCTTCTTTCTCGTTTTTCTTCTTTTTTTCCTGTTACGGATATAATTTCAAGATATTTGCATCCAATTCAATGAAAAGGTTTGTTTTCAAGCACAAGGAGCTCTTTAATATGGATAGCAGCATATTTTTTGAACAAATTCAGTATCACGATCACCACACCTACACAGGGAGACAGAGTTTTTTCAGAGGTTTTCATCTGTTCTTGTGTATCATACTCAGAATTGTATGGTACCCCGTTTACATTCCCTCTGCTAACACTTAGATTTGGAGCAGGAAACAGATTTTATTCTTTTATATAATCTGTTCCTTGTCGCCATTTCATCACACGTGCCATATGCCATGTATTGTTTGATTTTAGAAAACAGTATGTAATTCTCTCTTTCAAGAGAATATATATAATAATAGTAGGTAAAATCAATTTACTTACACATTGTTTTATTCATTTCACTAGATTTGAATATTTGGTTTCCTGTTAAATTTTTAAACTTTTTTACTTCAAGATTACTTTGCAAATTATCATCACTAAATGAACTGCTTTCCTTGGCATTTGTATAGATTGGGTCTGAATTGCAGTGGTTACCACATTTTTCTACATTCAATGAGAAATTTTCAGTAGTATTATTTGTAGGCTCATAATGGCAAAGCTTGGTCGTTTTCCTCTTCTTGTCACCCATATATTTATGGAAAAGATAATCTAAATCATCTTCTTTTTGAGGTACTGACTGTGGATCTTTCACTATTTCAACTCTGTCAGTTGCAATATCCAAGATTTTTTCAGAACCGAATATCCGAGACTCGGTAATTTCTCGATGAACACTTTCAATCTTCGAGCTGTTTTGCAAACTATCCACTCTTTCGCAAAAATCTGTAGAATTTCTATAGCAAGTCGCGATATTTTTCCTTTTTCTGCCTAAATATTTATCGAAAAGGTAGTCTGAACTGTCGTCTTCCTGAGGTTTTATTATTGTTTCATCGTCGTCGATTGAAATATCCAAGACTTCTGTCTCCATTTTTGGAAAAATTTGAATTATTTTCAACTGATTTGATTTTAACCTCTGTTTTAACGTTTGTTCAGAGAATACAAGAGCAAAGAGTATTTACTCTTTGACAAGAGGTTCAGGTTCAGAATCAGAGAGGTTGTCTCTGTTGTCTCTGGATTTCCAGCCACGGTTTCTGACAGTCGGCGCGAAAGGCGCGCAGCGTTGCCAGACTGACAAGGATTTATCGGAAGGAAGGATTATAGTTAATTGCTTGTATTTCTGTAATATCGTAATATTTTTGATGAAATAATGGAATTCGATCATTTAAGAAGCATTTGAGCATATTCCATCTATTGTAAAACTGGTTATACGCTCGAATTTAGTGTTCTTTAGAAGTATATATTGAGTGTCAAATAAAAATTCATAACTTCTGAAATACAGTGTGTTCGAAAAAATTTTTTTGCTGAAATGTGTGTTTGTGCAAGCTCTTCAAGATACCACTTTCAGAATTTTTGCGAATGCCGTCTGGGCGTGGGAAATCCGGAAAATGATCTGGAAAACCTCATATTTTCCAGAGGCCAACGTGTTCGAAAAAATTTTTTTGCTGAAATGTGTGTTTTTACAAGCTCTTCAAAATACCACTTTCAGAATTTTTGCGAATGCCGTCTGGGCGTGGGAAATCCGGAAAATGATCTGGAAAACCTCATATTTTCCAGAGGCCAACGTGTTCGAGAAAAATTTTTTGCTGAAATGTGTGTTTTTGCAAGCTCTTTCAGACACCACTTTCAAAATTTTTGTGAATGCCGTCTGGGACCTGAGAAATGAGAAAAATCACCCAGCCACGGTTTAAGCGCTGATGGCGCTGTGTGAAGTCTTTCATGAATGTTTTATCATTTACATGTCAACGTTCAATGTACGGATTATTTTACCTCCGATAATTTAGGTAACACTTTTAATTGACTGCGCAATGAATTCTGCGTCATAATAATTTTGGTGGATGCGCGATTGAGTTCAGTTTGTTTAAAATCGTTATACCATTCACAATACCCGGAAGTATTGATGCTATCATGAAATGTGACAAAATCGTAGCCAATTGTTCATATATAGCGTTACTCTAGTTATGAAAAAGATTAAAAATAATTACTAATGTAGATAAATCGAAGAAATATGTATATAAAATAAACTCACTTGGATATAAGGCGGCCTCAGAGTAAGAAAAAACCACAGTACGGTAAGATATTGCTTCTAGCAATCACAAACTCGAAATATATTTGAAATATGGAAAATACAGGGTGGTTCAAAAAAAGGTGATCACATTTCTATGATGTCTATATAATTTCATCCGAATTCAAGATAAAGAGGGTTGAGAAAAAAGACTACTCATTTTTTACGATTTATGAGGAAATTTTATACGAATATATATGTGTAGGTGTAGGAAACTGATATATGATGAAGTTGTTTTTAGGTCTAACTCTCACAGAGGGCGCTAAATACACGGTTCTTATCAAGTTCTTATCAACATAACTTTCTTAAGGTCAGATTTATTTATTATATATTATTATTATTTATTATATTAGAATTCCAAGTGAACGCAAGCATCATTCGATTTCACATCAATAATAATAATAATAATAATAATACGCACGGGTGTGGTGTGGTTCATGCCATGCTACATGGGGGGTGACGTCCCCACGGCCCGAGTTACCTGGGCCACCAAGGGTAAATGGTGGCAAACCCATGAAAATGGAGAATAAATCGAGCCTCGGAAAAGAGTCGCTGCCTGGGGAGCGCCAGGGCATGTCCGGAGCCGACGCTGGGCTTGACAGCATGCGATCCGTCGGTGGCAGGGTGCTGAGGAAGCGGGCTCCTGTCATACAACAAAATACAGCTCCACCAGAACATCAAGAAGTGGAATCCCAAAACATGGCAGAAGACCAAAATGCCACTCCACCTGCTGGCTCGACCACCGTGAGGAGGACTGCCCGCAGGGGAGCTCGCAACACACGTATCAAGTGGAGCCGCGAAATGAATGTTGAAGTGATGCGAGCCTTTTACTACGTGAATAATTGCGATGACAAACCACTTCCTGGATGGAGATACTCCCTCTATACAGAATTCACCAAGAGACATCCAGAACTTCAGCTAACGGAAGGGAACATTGCGGATCGTAAAAATGTTATTATACGAAAAGGCTACCTGACAAGACAGGAACTAGATGAGATCAAGAGAGAAATGGGCTACACAATCAATCAAGAACAGATTGTCGGAATTCAGAATGAAGAACCCACCGAGCCGCTGGAGAGACCAGCAGATACGGCGAGGGACCTGTCTGTCACACGAACTGCTCACCAAGACTCCCCACAATATCGCCAACTGTATGACACCTTCTATAGTAACCTGGCACAATACGAATCTACTGATCCGCTCAACCGCCCCATCCTTCCAAAATTAAACTTCAACTCTACGGCCAAAAATAACATCGAGAGGCTCAACGAAATATTGGCGGAACACCTGAGCACTCAATGGACGTTGGAACAAGTCCACTTATCTCTGTACTGTGCTGCCATCACAGTTCTCGGACAAAATGGGCAAAAGATCTACACCCCCAGAACCAGTGAACAGAAAGTGAAAAATCAAACTCCTGCCTGGAAAAGAAGATTAATGCAGGACGTCGATAAACTTCGAGGAAAAGTTGATGTCTTGGATGAGTTCCTGAAGGATAATAAATCGCGTAAAGTACTGAACAAACTGCGAAAAATAGCCACATCCGCAGGGCTGGACCTGGAATCTCCAAGATATAAAGAGTTCATAGTTGATCTGAAAGATCGCTTGAGACAACAAGCTAAAGCGAAAGGTGCTCGCCTGCGAAGATACAATGAGTTAACAAAGCGAAAACAACAAAACGCTGAATATGTGAGAGACAGAAAGAAGTTCTTCAGAAGTCTTGAAAAGCCCTCCGAAATCTCCTCCAATCAGCAAGCTGACATCAACAATGATGAATTTCGGCAATATTGGAGTTCTCTATGGTCGGAGAGTGGTCAACTTCAGAGGAATACTAGCTGGCTTATGGACATTGAACACCAGGCCTCAGAAATCGTTGAGATGAAGACAGATCTTTTCACAGTCGAAGAAATTTCCAACATTGTCAAAAACACTAGTAACTGGAAGGCGCCAGGACCCGACCGACTTCACAACTTCTGGGTTAAACAATTTCCAGCATGTTTCCCAAGTCTAGCTAGATGTTTTTCGGAGGCACTAGAAGATCCCTTCAAGATACCTACTTTCCTCACTCAAGGCAATTCCCATATGCTTCACAAAAGAGGAGATCGCAGCAAGCCAGAAAACTACCGACCCATAACGTGTTTGTCAGTGGTGTACAAGCTATTCACAACGCTTGTGAATAATGCGATATATCGTCACTGTGAAGCCAACAACATTCTGGAAGAAGAACAGAAAGGCTGCTCTCGAGGATCGGCAGGATGCAAACATCAACTCACCATAGACGCTGTAGTATTAAAGCAAGCCCAAGCGAGAAGAAGGAATTTAAGTCTATGTTATATCGACTATCAGAAGGCCTTCGATACGGTGCCCCACGATTGGCTTCTGAAAGTACTGGAGATTTATAAGATCTGTCCGAAAATAAAAGCCGTGCTCCAACATCTAATGAGCACATGGAAAACAAACATTCTTATAAACAACATCAATGCTGGAACCGTGAAAATATCGAGGGGGATATTTCAGGGAGATGCCCTGTCGCCGATGTGGTTTTGTATAGCGCTGAATCCTCTATCTACACTTTTGAAAAACACCAACATAGGGTACAGACCAGCAATGAGGAATCCGCGAAAACTTACCCATTTACTGTATATGGATGATCTGAAACTATTCGGCGAGAACCAAAAACAACTCCACTCGCTGATAGATATAGTGCGCTCCTTCAGCAAAGACATTGACATGTCTTTCGGTATCGATAAATGCGCCATAGTCAACATCAGGAAGGGTAAAATGGAGAATACCCAGGAACAATTTCAGGACATCCACAGTATGTTGCCAGAAGAGACTTACAAGTATCTGGGCATTCCTCAAAATCAACGGATTGACCACACCCGTTTGAAAGCTGAGTTCACTGCGAAATATAAGAGCAGGGTAACCAAAGTGCTCAACACCAAGCTGTCTGCTAGAAACCAGATCGATGCCTTGAACTCATGGGCTACGCCTGCTCTGACCTACACTTTTGGAGTTTGAAGTGGTCAGACGCTGATCTGAATGAGTTGGACCGACTAACCCGCCGCCTAATGACAAAGTTTCGATGTCTGCACACCAACGCATCGGTGAAAAGGCTCTATCTACCCAGGAGAGATGGCGGACGAGGTCTGTTGAACATCTATAAACTCTGCAGAACCCAGGAGAAAAACTTGAGGCAGCGACTGCTCGAGTCTGAAGATAGCCTGATGAAATTGGTGACAACAGAGGATAAGGGATACACACCTCTGAACCTACAACACAGAGAACTGACATTCGATATCACCACGAGAAGCGAAGATATAAGTATATGGCGGGAGCAAGCTCTGCACGGCAGATTTCCCAAACACCTTGAGGGGGAAAATATCGATAAATTAGCTTCTTTGTCGTGGTTGAATGCGGGACAATTGTATCCTGAAACTGAGGGATTCCTGACGGCTATCCAAGACCGAGTTATAAGAACTCGCAACTATGAGAAGCACTGTTTGAAGCTGAACGTGGAGGACAAATGCAGGAAGTGCGGCGCAGTTGGCGAGTCTATTGAGCATGTAATCGCAGGTTGTCGAGTTCTTGCCGACAACGCATATCTGGGCCGACACAACCAAGTGGCAAAAATTGTTCACCAGCAGTTGGCCCTTAGACATGGTTTTTTGGATACTTGTCCGCCATATTATAAGTATCAACCTGCACTGGTTCATAGAAGTAACACCAGCTCGAGCTGAGACCGGGAGACCGATGATGAAGAATAATAATAATAATAATCTCTTTATTTCAAGTAAAGTGCACAAGATTTCATATAATGCTCACTTGAATTGAAACAGTGTCAAAACATAAATATCTCATCAGAAGATTAGCTTCTAGTAAGAGTAATTCAAAAATTCATTGATGCTATAGGGTTCGATCTTCAACAGGAGTCTGTATATGCATTTTTTGAAACGCTGTAGGTTCATTTCATTTCTCATTTCATTTTTCAGTTTGTTATAATATCGAGTGCATGAATATTCAGGACCCTTTTCAGTTAGTGATAATCGATGTTTTGGATACATTAGATCTGTTGTTCTGGTATTATATGTACTATCAGTTTTCTCGTTGAAATAACTTCTGTTCTTGAAGACAAAAATAAGGCATTCCTGAATGTGAACAGCGGTGACAGTCAACAGTCCATTTTTACGAAATATTCCTCTACACGATTCAGTACGTTTCATCCTAAAAATAGTGCGAATGGCTCTCTTTTGCATCTTCAATACACTATCCAAGCTGCTCGACGTTCCATAGAACATGGCTCCATATCTCATTTTCGCTTCAAAAACTGCCTGATATACTGTTTTCATAGATACTTGGTCAAGGTATCTACCAAGAACACCCAAAGAGTAGCAGATGGAACCTAACTTATTACACAGATTAGAGATGTGTTCAGACCAATTCAGATTTTCATTTATTAGGAGACCCAAGAAGTTTCCTGTTTTTTTGGATAGTGACATTGCAGTTTATTGCTTCGATAAAATCAGGCGTCACAAAGTTAGAGTGAGCAGTTTTGAACAAAATCGCATTTGTTTTGTTAGCATTCATCTGCATCTGTTTGTCTGAAACCATTCATCCGCTTTTTGTAGTGTGCTCCGAGCCAGGTCCGTTGCCTCCGGAAAATTTTCAGCTTTCAAAGTGATGTTCGTGTCGTCTGCATAATTGATCAAAGAGATGTTTGAATCAGCCTCAGCTATCCCTGGCAAATCGTTAAGGAAGATGATGAATATTATTGGCCCTAGTATGCTGCCTTGTGGGACTCCAAGGTCTACTACAGTCTCCTCCGACATTGCTTCAGAATCTCTATTGGCAATGAGTACCCTTTGTTTGCGATCTACCAAATACGACTGAAACCACTGCAACTCCTTATTTCGTATACCATAAGCTTCCAGTTTTGCTAGGATGAACCTGTGGGTCAATGTGTCGAAAGCCTTTGATAAATCAAGTAGCAAGGCTATGACTACCTTTGATTCTTCGAGTGAATTTAGAATATTTGTGATGAATTCAAAGACTGCTGTTTGTGTTGATTTGTTTTTTACATAACCGTGTTGGGCAGGTGTTAATATTTTTTCTTCAATCAGGTAAGTCACGAGCTGTAAACAAACTCCAATGAGTTATGAGTATGAATTATTTGTAACACGCGAGTAGGCAACCCAAATTACGTTACCACAAACTGCACAGGATTGTATCAGTGTTTTTTTTTATGGTTTCATATAATACTAGGGTAATAGCAATATTTTTAGAATTATTTTTATGTTTTAAGTAAAGATCAGAAATTCTATCGGTACGTTCGAACCAATAATTTATCGGCTATTTCGTCGTCTAATCGGATTATTAAAAATCATTCCTTGAGGGTTTGTAATGAAAAATCATGAAGGTATTTTTGAATTTTATTTGGAATTTATTGCGGCGTCGCAGAGGTCGATGCGTCCCTCTCTAATGTCATGGCCAACTTCTGCTTCAGCTCCTCTGGAGCCGCTCGTCCTTCCTCTACCTTCCACTTCCCTCCTCCTTCTCCCTCATCCTCTCTCCCTCCTCTCCCTTCTCTTCTCTATGGATGTTGCTCTCGCTCCTCTCGCCCTTCTATATGGATGTTGCTAGAATTGAGGAAACGAATATTTTTTTCAGCAATTTGTTTATTGAATCTTCTATCTATCAGAAGTTACCTAATACGAATAACAAAACCGAAAATAATAAATTAAAATAAAAAAAACCTTTTTAAAAAAGCTTTTATTCAAATGCTCTAAAAACAAAAAAATAAAATTTTCCTTTTAAATTTTAACTATCAACTTATAACTTCATTATACACAATTAATATGATCATAAAAGCTTGTCGCGCGATTAACTTGTGCAAATAAACTAGTACCTATTCAATTGAGTATCTTAATCTGCTAAATTTAATTTTGTTTTCAGTTTAATTAAATACTTATAGGTACAAACGCAAACCTCGCCCTCGCGACAAGCTTTTATGATCATATAAATATATGATGTGTATAATGAAGTTATAAGTTGATAGTTAAAATTTAAAAGGAAAATTTTATTTCTTTGTTTTTAGAGCATTTAAATAAAAGCTTTTTTAAAAAGGTTTTTTTTATTTTAATTTATTTTTTACTTTTTAGTTATCGCTATTTCGCCATGTTGGATGTTCCGCCATATAGCATTCAGAATGACGTCAACATTATTCTTCGAATTACTCTCAACAAGCATTTGATACCCATATTATAGAAATGCATCACAAAAAACTATTCCACCATCTTGGATGTTCCGCCATATTGGATTTGAAACGACGTCACCGTATTTTTCGAATTACTCTCAACAAGTTCTTTCATTTGATACCCATTTTATAGAAATGCATCACAAAAAACTATTCCGCCATCTTGGACGGTCCGCCATATTGGATATAGAATGACGTCACATTATTTTTCGAATTTCTCTCAACAAGCTCTTTCATTTGATACCCATATTATAGAAATGCATCCCAAAAAACTATTCCGCCATCTTGTATGGTCCGCCATATTGGATATATTGACTATTGATTATTTGACGTCACTAAGCTTATCGTGTATTGTCATCCAAACTGAACGTGTATACAAAATTTCAGCTCAATCGGTTGAAGATATCTGCTTCAAAATTGAGTAGCAAGATTCCACCCGAACATACATACATACATACAATGCAAGTTAAATAAAAGCTTTTAACTTTTAAAAATGTACAGGGTATCCCATTTTGGGTACTTTTACGGGATATCTCCGTTATTTTTAACGTTAGCGGGATGCGGTTTTCGCGACAGTGTGCTACTTTTTTGTGAAACTAAAGATGGCACAATCAGTTTTTGCATAGCCCTCTTAGTTTTTGCTCTACAGGCTGGAAATGAAAAGTATCACTTTCTAATCACCCCCCATATCTCAGTTGTGCTTGAACTTGGAGAAATGGTTGAAACGCATTCCTATAGATTTTTTTCCGTGGAATCCAGTGGCGTAGTCAGTTTTTCAATTTCACTTTCTGTTTTTGAGTTATTGAGCAAACATATGTTTTTTTAAATGGGACACCCTGTATATTATTTTTTATTCTTATTAAGCACAATCTCAGCTTTTCAAAAACATTCTATTTTATGCATTTTGTAATTCAATTATCAATAACTAAGTAGTAGGCTATGACTGTTAATTAAAAACAAAAAATTAATGTCAAGATTTCGTTAGAAATCGAAAATAATGTTAACATAATATCTACATCACATGATCTAATATTTAACTTTATTTAATTTGCAATTTTTTGAAAATTTAAATAATTCGAAAATAAATGCATAAAATAATATGTTTTTGAAAAGCTGAGATTGTGCTTAACAAGAATAAAAAATAATATACAGGGTGTCCCATTTAAAAAAACATATGTTTGCTATATGGTGCCATTCATTTTTCTCTATCTCCTCGGGTCAAAAAGAGTTCATGTAGCACCAATTTTGCCCACCCTGTACAGAAAACGATATCGAAAACTACATAATGTCATACGGCCTTTAGACGACGAAATAGCCGATAAATTATTGGTTCGAACGTACCGATAGAATTTCTGATCTTTACTTAAAACATAAAAATAATTCTAAAAATATTGCCATTACCCTAGTATTATATGAAACCATAAAAAAAAACACTGATACAATCCTGTGCAGTTTGTGGTAACGTAATTAGGGTTGCCTACTCGCGTGTCACAAATAATTCATACTCATTGGAGTTTGTTATTATTATTGATGTGAAATCGAATGATGCTTGCGTTCACTTGGAATTCTAATATAATAAATAATAATAATATATAATAAATAAATCTGACCTTAAGAAAGTTATGTTGATAAGAACTTGATAAGAACCGTGTATTTAGCGCCCTCTGTGAGAGTTAGACCTAAAAACAACTTCATCATATATCAGTTTCCTACACCTACACATATATATTCGTATAAAATTTCCTCATAAATCGTAAAAAATGAGTAGTCTTTTTTCTCAACCCTCTTTATCTTGAATTCGGATGAAATTATATAGACATCATAGAAATGTGATCACCTTTTTTTGAACCACCCTGTATTTTCCATATTTCAAATATATTTCGAGTTTGTGATTGCTAGAAGCAATATCTTACCGTACTGTGGTTTTTTCTTACTCTGAGGCCGCCTTATATCCAAGTGAGTTTATTTTATATACATATTTCTTCGATTTATCTACATTAGTAATTATTTTTAATCTTTTTCATAACTAGAGTAACGCTATATATGAACAATTGGCTACGATTTTGTCACATTTCATGGTAGCATCAATACTTCCGGGTATTGTGAATGGTATAACGATTTTAAACAAACTGAACTCAATCGCGCATCCACCAAAATTATTATGACGCAGAATTCATTGCGCAGTCAATTAAAAGTGTTACCTAAATTATCATAAGTAATATCATAAGTGCATCCAATTTTTCCGAAAAAAATCGAAAAAACACGTTGCTAAGTAATATTTTAACAAGAAGCATGAGTGCAGGTGGCAACAAAAATCCGAGTCGAAGACGAGGATTTTTGCACCTGCACGAATGCTTTTTGTTGAAAAAATATTACTTTGCACTGTGTTTTTTCGATTTTTTCCTCAGGAAAAATTAGATGCACGAATGGTATTTGACAAGAATATTTCATGAGTAACAGATTATTCTGGATGCATCTATATATAATTAATTTTCGTTGACAACAACTGTCAAGTTTTGCCGCGGGTAAACCCGAAAAAACTGCTGACAGCTGCTGCCAAACAGTTTTTCCATCTAGAAACCATTTGTGATTCAAAATTGCGCGTTTCTGATTGGTGGAAATTCAGACGAGGGAAATAGTCGGAGGTAAAATAATCCGTACATTGAACGTTGACATGTAAATGATAAAACATTCATGAAAGACTTCACACAGCGCCATCAGCGCTTAAACCGTGGCTGGGTGATTTTTCTCATTTCTCAGGTCCCAGACGGCATTCGCAAAAATTTTGAAAGTGGTGTCTGAAAGAGCTTGCAAAAACACACATTTCAGCAAAAAATTTTTCTCGAACACGTTGGCCTCTGGAAAATATGAGGTTTTCCAGATCATTTTCCGGATTTCCCACGCCCAGACGGCATTCGCAAAAATTCTGAAAGTGGTATCTTGAAGAGCTTGCAAAAACACACATTTCAGCAAAAAAATTTTTTCGAACACGTTGGCCTCTGGAAAATATGAAGGTTTTAAGTTGAAGTAAAACCGTGGCTGGGTGATTTTTCTCATTTCTCAGGTCCCAGACGGCATTCGCAAAGATTTTGAAAGTGGTGTCTGAAAGAGCTTGCAAAAACACACATTTCAGCAAAAAATTTTTCTCGAACACGTTGGCCTCTGGAAAATATGAGGTTTTCCAGATCATTTTCCGGATTTCCCACGCCCAGACGGCATTCGCAAAAATTCTGAAAGTGGTATTTTGAAGAGCTTGTAAAAACACACATTTCAGCAAAAAAATTTTTTCGAACACGTTGGCCTCTGGAAAATATGAGGTTTTCCAGATCATTTTCCGGATTTCCCACGCCCAGACGGCATTCGCAAAAATTCTGAAAGTGGTATCTTGAAGAGCTTGCACAAACACACATTTCAGCAAAAAAATTTTTTCGAACACACTGTATTTCAGAAGTTATGAATTTTTATTTGACACTCAATATATACTTCTAAAGAACACTAAATTCGAGCGTATAACCAGTTTTACAATAGATGGAATATGCTCAAATGCTTCTTAAATGATCGAATTCCATTATTTCATTAAAAATATTACGATATTACAGAAATACAAGCAATTAACTATAATACACTCTCCCTAAAACCGCATGTCAGTCTGGCAACGCTGCGCGCTTTTCGACCGTCGCGTCAGAAACCGTGGCTGGGAATCCGTGGCTAACTTCCATCGTATTTCTGAAACATGTAATAAAGATTCAATTGGAGTTCACGGGAACGAGGACAAATCAAACTGTGGTTTACAAAATTTTATTCATCGGTCAACGTTTCGTCCAAATTTCTGGACTTCATCAGGACTACAAAGGAGAAAAATACAAAATGAAGCAGGACAAAACGAGCATTCATGACGACTTACCCCTAAATAAATATTGTTAAAATGGTTGTATAAATAAAATAAAACACTGAGACAAATGGAGCAATAAGAAGGAAGGTTCATCAGTCAATATTACTCCCACACACAAACTGAATTAAAATATGTACAATTGAAGAAATCATTCAGACAGACCAGGCAAACAAAAAATTATTTAATTTCTATCATGACACGCGTTCCTTGTATGCATTCAATAAGGAACAGTACTATTGAGACCCTGTGTGTCGGATCGATGATTCACCGTGTCATTCATATATATATACATCATTTCACTGAGGTTTCGTTTGTTATAAATTTTTTCGCGATCTAAAATAATTACCTCATCGAAATCAAAATTATGTTGAAGTGAGAAATGATGTTCTGATAGGGCTGTTTTGTCGGTTTGACTAGCATTCTGTAATCGGCAATCATATTTGTGTTGTCGAATTCTATTTTTGAGAAGTTGTCTGGTCTGTCCGACATAACCTTCCTTCTTATTGCTCCATTTGTCTCAGTGTTTTATTTTATTTATACAACCATTTTAACAATATTTATTTAGGGGTAAGTCGTCATGAATGCTCGTTTTGTCCTGCTTCGTTTTGTCCTGCTTCATTTTGTATTTTTCTCCTTTGTAGTCCTGATGAAGTCCAGAAATTTGGACGAAACGTTGACCGATGAATAAAATTTAAACCACAGTTTGATTTGTCCTCGTTCCCGTGAACTCCAATTGAATTATTATTGCTAAGGACGTGATCACTACTATGCATGTAATAAATATTCAGTCGAAGCATAGATGCATCTATGTCGAGCACTATCGAGCTGTCATCAGTTATTTATACGCTTTCAATCAGAATCTGATTTGACCAGTTACGCTATTATTAACAATGAATAACGAAGAAAATATCCCTTTGACACCGCCAGATGTGGCAAAAACTGCTGAAGCAGCAACTTTGAGTCTGCTACCTGAAAAGAGCCGACATTTATATAATAAAACCTACGCAGAATTCAAATCTTGGTGCAAAGAGAAGAACGTTCTGAACTTTTCGGAAACGGTTTTGTTGGCATACTTTACGAGTTTTGCAGAAAAGGGTCATCTAGCAAGTTTATGGCCAAAGTATTCGATGCTGAAAGCAACACTGAATGTCAAAGACAATATTGATATAAGCAGATACCACAAACTGGTAATGTTTATTAAACGGAAAAAAGTGGGATATATTCCAAAAAAATCAAAAGTTCTTGAAAAAGAACATGTGAAAGTGTTCATAGCGAATGCTCCGGACAGTATTTTCTTGATGTCGAAGGTAAAAATAAAACTCAATTGAATCGTCATTTCAACTTAGGTCAATCATCTCGTAATACGTAATACCTAATGAAATAACTTTCATTGTTTGATTTGTAGGTCGCTTTGATATTCGGAGTAGCGGGTGCATTGAGAAAAGATGAATTGTTGAGATTGCACAAGAATGATGTACAAGATATGGGATCAAAATTTTTGGTGACAGTGAATTCATCCAAAACCCATTCGAACAGGATATTCACTGTGGTGGATAATGAGGAGCATACACTTTTAAACATAATCAAGAGATATATATCCTTGAGGCCAGCTCACACTCCACACGAAAGGTTCTTCGTGTTTTATAAGAATTATAAATGCTCAACACAACCAGTTGGAATTAATACATTTTCGAAATTACCATCAATAATTGCAAACTTCCTCAAATTAGAGCAACCACATTTGTATACAGGTCACTGTTTTCGGCGTTCTTCTGCGTCTATTCTTTCTGACAGTGGTGCAGATTTTTCAGCCATCAAAAGACTTGGTGGTTGGAAATCAACTTCTGTCGCAGAAGGGTATATTGAAAACTCCCTTCAAAATAAAATAGAAACTGCAGAAAAAATTTTATGTCATAATAGTTCCAACGTAAATAATCCTTCAACCTCCACTTCATCCACACGTTCTTTATCAGATATTTTAGGTAATGATATTATAAATGTGAACTATTCAGAATGTCAAAACTTGTCTAATATTCCATCTATGAATTTTTCGAATTGTTCTATAGGAAGCATAAATATTAACACTATATCGAAACGAACATAGAAATTAACATTACGTCAAATTTGTATATTATTATCATTGAGTTTAAATATACATAGAGACACATCCCGGTTCAACGATTTGAAGCTGAATTTAGTGTAGTTCCTTCACCGGTTCATAGATGGATAAGTGTGTTTCAGAGAAGCAAAAAATTTTCTCCCGCATCTGGCGGTAAGTAGCTGAACTATGAAGCACTATTTCCGAAGCCGAATGCGATGACGATCAGGACCGGCGTAAGAAATATTGGATGTTCAGTATTTCATCACCTGATATTTTTGGATGCAATAAAACGAAAATTATTTTTGATCTTTCATGAATATAAAATAATGATGTATGAAAAAATAAGGAACTGAATAAAACTCTTTGGACTCTAAAGCGACGTTTTGGAGTTATAAATCGTCTCAGGCTACAATGAAAACGGAATGAACAAATTAACTGTATATGTGTATGTAAAAGTGATGCGGACAAATCCAAAAAAATGTTTTTGAAAATGACTATATACAACAATTAAAGATTCAATAAGAATACACTTCGCGCCGAAATTCCCTGTTTGAGGACTGACTAGACCAGGATTCGGCAACCTTTTGAGTCGGAAGAGTCAAAAATTTATAAAATTTCCAAATTTTTTTTCAAGAGCCACAAATTTTTTTCTCGCCAATAAACAGTATTGGCAAACACAGAGTGCTTCTTAATTGGAGGTTAAAATGAAGAGGAGAGAATAATTTTAAGTGAAAAGGTCTCATAAAAATGTGTCCGAAAACATTAAATTTCGTTTTCGAAATACAGGGTGTTTTTTCCTCACAGTATCTGCCTGTGGTATGCCAATTTCGATTGCAAACCTACCGGGTGATATTTTTTCTGGGATACTATCATTACTATCCCCTGGTTTCCTCCGAAACCTTTCTTTCTGGAAGCTCGGCTGTTATACTAAACTTTATGGTCTCTTGTAGTTTCACCGATTTCGAAAACAAATTCTGGTCGATTCCTCAGAAAAATCAATATTATCATAAAAATCCAGTTAGTATAATCAGAACTATTCAAGTCTGGGGATCTGGCAGGCTCTGACTAATGTCAGGTTTTCGAGAGAATCGTTTTTCTCTAAATCGATATCAGATACGATAAAACTATAAGAGACCATAAAGTTTAGTCTAACAACAAAGCTTATTTTTATAATTTCAAACTTGAAGTGTCTCACAAAAAAAAGTTCTGGAGGAAAACAGGAGAGTAGCTGTAGATTTGCAATCGAAATTGGCATGTCACATGATGTAAACTTTAAATGGTAATATCCATGCCAAATTTCAGTTGAATATCTTGTGAAATGCAGATACCTTCAATGAGAAAAAAACTCGAAGAAAATTCCAATTTCAACTCCATGTATCTCGATACGAAACGTTTGTGATCCCATATTTATGGGACTTCTTCTCTCGAAATATGTTTGTACCTCCAATTGTACACCCTGAACATGGCATTATAGATTATAAGATGATGATCAAATAAATAATACTGGCG
This sequence comes from Adalia bipunctata, assembly GCA_910592335.1. Lineage (NCBI taxonomy): Eukaryota > Metazoa > Arthropoda > Insecta > Coleoptera > Coccinellidae > Adalia > Adalia bipunctata. Next base: position 33,296,040 of record OU342951.1, read on the forward strand.
AATGGACTTGAAGATCCGCAGCTTCACCTCCAAAGAGCCGCATGGCGCAAGTGGTTCGCGAGCCGCAGGTTGCCGACCACTGGACTAGACTATTTATGGTACATTTTCACCCCTCATTTCCTACCTGAGAACATTCCTTTGGAGAAATTCATTGCTACTAATTCATCATCATTATTGATTCATACCGTTTGTAACGAAGATATAGAATTTGGATGAATTCGACCCTGCCTACGATTCATAGAACTAGAGGAAAATAAATATCCCACAGATTTCTGTAATTCAATAGTGACAAAATGGATCGGCAGATTATAGTTCCTTTAGTAGCTACTATGTGCCGCCACTAAAGTTAGCAAATTGGCAAGGAAACTGCCAAAAATTCATGCATCAAATCGTTGAACTGCGTTGTGTCTCTATGTATATTTAAACTCAATGATATTATGCAAAATAAAAATTGGTTTCTACCCAGAATTTATCTTCAATTCGTAATGGGGTCGACGGAAAAATCTTGTAATCCACTCGTTTATTAATTCAGCGATTAATGGTCTCAAACATTAACGCGCTCGCTCCGCTCACGCGTTAAAATATTTCGACCATTAATCGCTGTCATTAATAAACTAGTTGATTAAATAACTATTTGACAGTTGGTACTACATTTTTAAAATGAGAGGTAAATTGACCATGACCATTAATCGCTGAATTAATAAACGAGTTGATTCCAAGATTTTTCCGTCGACATCATATTCATAAGCTATCGGTTGCAACGTTTTAAGCGTTCTTGGGTTGGCAGTAATAATAATAATAAGTCATCACTGATTTGAAATAAGCCCGCCAATTCATTGCATATGGTCCGTATATCAACCAAGTTCGGTTGGTTCATGAGAACCTAGCTATGGTCATTGTTTAAACAATGCTATGGTTATTGGTTGGTGACTGTCTTTATAAAATTTAGGTGTACACAAGATGTACTTACACCTTTTTAGCATCCATTTTTACCAAAAATTGTTTTCGCTCTATCAAATTTCAAAATAAATCGCACGTTCAAAACTTCAAAAATTGTAAACAATCAAAGACAATTGACATTAATGAGGTTTGACATTGACATTGATGACACATTGGTACCAACCCATGATGCTCAAAAAGCTGCAACCGATAGCTAATGAATATGGAATATGAATATGTACAAAAAGGTAAAACACACAAATGAATTATTGGAATTGAAAAACGAGCATTTGAAGATCCGAACCGAATTAAAATCCACGTATACGGTTATGCGCAACAGACCTTTCCAGTTTCCAGAATTACCTGTGCAGGTGAGAGTTGCGCGCGTCACTTGTGGGCTAAGAATGAATATTATTGGTCGTCAAAATTTCCCCCCATGAATCGTTGATATTTGACAATTGATATTATTATTTTACGCAGTCGACGTTTTGGATGTGGATGTTATTTGTTGTATTGTTTATCGAAAATCCGAATTTTATTATGCCTCAACAATGTTCTGTTACTAAGTGAGGGCATAGAAAAACAAACGAAGGTGGTGAAAGTCACGGTACGATAAAAACAGTAGAATCTCATTTCATTGCTTCCCTCTCTCTCTTTCTCTTCTCTCTCGCACTAAGGTTTGCGCATCTTTTAAAGCTGCCCACAAGTTGCGCATGAAATATCCTGTTTCTCTCTCATTCTGGTTTAGTTCACATCTTATATCTTTGTTCTACGTATTCAGGAAAGGTCTACTGCGCAAGACCATCATTTTATTGCCCAAGTAATAATATGCAACCAGCATTACAAATTAATGTATTATTGTCGCACTAAGTACAAAATTTTCCAAACTATTTCATTATAACGGATAAGATAATATTAAAGTGAGTATTTTGAGAGTCATCAAGTGCCAAGCGAAGTTACATTATATACTCAAAACAGACAAACATGTTGTAAAGGAAGAAAAAAAAATTGGTACATTCTATGCCAAATTGGTACATTTTATCTGTAAAAATTGGTACATTATAAACCAACGACCTGACAACACTGGTATAAGGCCAACAGCTCGTGCGCTAGGTTGCGGGAACTAAATTTCGAGAGTAGACTAGTGGAGTCCATAGGCTAATAAAATAATAATATCTTATTAGTCTATGGTGGAGTCTCTTGTTCCTCTTTGATCCTGTTTTGGGCGGAGTAGAATTCAATGAGACCTCTGGCGGAAAAAATTGTAATTGAAGCAACGAGTAAAATAATTCGTATTGCATTGTTCTTATTCTATTTTTATTTGTCTTCATTGCAGATCAAGTTTGATTTTTTGTGTACCTTTTTTAAAGTTTTATACTTTGAATTATGTCGCTGCATAATCAAAACCATAGAAATACCAACCAAAACTGTTCTGTATTTGGTTGCACTAGCCGTAAAGGGAAAAATCCCGAAATGAATATCTTTAAGTCTACGCAGTACGCACCGGCAAATAGTTCCGCATTGATTTCGGAATTTTCGAATCGATCGGCAATTTTGGGGCGAAATATCGAAAGCAAATCGCCTATTTTTCCATTCTTCGTCGTCCAGAAGAAGTTTTCCGCCGATATATAGTTAATTGAACGCTTGGCTTGTTGTACTTTTCACAAACATCAACTATACTCAAAATTCAGTTTAACAACACAAAGCACTAAAGCTCAATCAGAGAAAAACCAAAAGTTTCACAAAACACACACTGAAAATAACTAAAACAGCAAAATAAAACCACTTAAATATCAAAGGGCTTATACGGTATCTGATTTGTTTTACTCGTTGCTAAGATGACATTGACATTTCAGAGCGCCACCTTTCGAATTCTACTTTTCCCATTTGATCCTTGAAATGTAAAGTGAAGCTTCTAGAGGGCTCTGCCTAGGGTCAGTGAGACATATTTATAATTCTATGGAAATGTGTCAGAATTTCAAGGCCAACCGGGATACTTTATAAAAGTGAATGGAGTATACAGGGTGTCCCAAGATGTTCTTAACAGCCAATATCTCGGCTCTCAGACAAGGTAGAAAGTTCAAACAGAAATTTTTTTAAATGACATCAAAAACTACAAGAATCCGTCGTTAAAATTCTGTTTCTAGTAACCACCCCTGAAAGAATTACCCCCAGATTTTTTTTTCAAATGGCACCCTTATATTTTTCTCACTCTAAACGATTTCCCAGTAGAAGAAGAAATATGTTACAACAATTTTTTATCATTTTACGTAAATTCAACCCTTAAAAAAATACTTATAATTTCCGGTACATTCACCATTTTTCTAAGTGCATTCTCATTCTCTATAATTTCTATTTTCTATATACCTACTACTAAACGTATTTTACACTTTTCGGTCCAGGGGCGTGGCCTAAATTGTCAAAAAGTAGGTCCGAAGAAAGGGCCCTAGCTCGGAAAGGGGGCCACGGAAGAGAAAAACGATATAGAAAAAGAAAGTAGAAGGACAGGTGCTTCTTTTGAGATATGTTTCGTCTCTTCACGTGGTCAGGAAGTACGTTAATTTTCAGATCGAATATCGCGAATTCGGCAAAAATCGCGAAAAGGTACCACATATTATTCATCTAAAGGCTTTTGTTTCAGACATCCTAGACGGGAGTTTTAGATACGAATCGAAAGAGGAAGAATCGGTCTGCCCCCGATTGGCTTTTCGATTTCTGACGTTGGGCTATTTTCTTGGAAAATTAGATAGAAAATGCGACATTTTGTAAACAAACCTTCGAACGCAGAATATTTTGACATGACCGATCAGCTGTTCGGTCGCCACCATGTTTCGGCCATGTTCCATGTTTGCATTCGGGTTCAATGTTATTTCGAAGCCAAGCCAAGTTTGTATGCATAATTGGAATTTATATAATAAATAATGATAATTTCAAGTTCAATCTGAGCTTGAATTTTTAATATCCGGAGCATAACTTCACGATGGTACTTCCGTAACATACCCAAAATTGAGAAGATTGATATTATGACATTTCCAATTGACATTTCTCACTCTATCGGACATTTGGAGTAATTTCTTGAGAAATTGTAATTATTTCACATTCCTATAAAAAAATTGAGTTGTAAAACATATGTGCCTTTATAAGTGACGTTTCAGTAAAGTCAATCACTCCGAAAAATGATATCTTGATATTTAATGAAAGTGAGGTTATATTGTCGAAACCAAATGGCAAAGACAGTAGCTTCAATTAATCTGATCGCAGCCTGCTCATTTTATCGATATGATATACGAAATCTATAAATAATAATCAAGTGTATCTTCTGTACACTTCATCAGTGACTTCTGAATAGCATCTGCATAGGATTTGGATATATGTTATTGGGTTTATTGGTTATTTTCAGATGAAATGTATAGAATTGTGATTTATGAAAGGTCTTGAAGATTATGAAATGTCAGACAATTTCGAAAGAATTCAGTATTTATCAGCATCCCATAAGAATTGAAACAAAATTGAGGAAATGTGATGAATATTGAATAACCGAATACATGAATCCTCTATAATATGAAAGAAAACTTTATAGTAATTGCTTTTGGTAGGTATCTCATATCTTGAAACAATTCAGTGCATGAAATATTGACATGGTCTGGATTTTTCTTTCTGAAAGCTTAGTGCAACAATGATGTTCACGCTAAACGTGAACGTTTCAAAATAATAATTCTGAATTTTCAAAATTCGAATTATTAAATTAATTTCTCCAAACTAAGGAATTCCCATGTGGATCATCCTTTATGTATAAGAACAGTTCGTCAGCTGTGGAGTGCCGCATATGTCGCATATTTGTATCATTTTCATATTTAATTTAGTTCACTGATTGACTTGATCGTGAATAATTCTTCTTCCGATAATTGCTAATTTTGTTTCCTTTTCGCGAGTTCCGGAAAACTTCAGTTTTTTCCTGTGATTCTTTTAAAACTTTAATTTGTGCGAATTATTTCGAACAAAAAAAACTGTTACCAGTGGCGTGGTTATTTTATAATACCACAAGGATAAGTGTACACAATTTGACATTTTTAGCAACGGATTTTCACGTCAGCTTCATTCCATATTCGGTTGTCGAGCTCGAGCAATCTTTATATAGGAATAGGAGTCATCGACAGGATCCTGTTGGCTGATATATAGGTAACTATATTTCATTTGTTATTTTTGAGTGCATTTATCCTTTCATTTGTGTTGGGTTCAATTAATTTCACATTTATATTATACAGTCCACTAGCTCTATCTTTTTTTCTCACTCAGAAAATTATATTTCGACAAATACAACTTAAAAAATTGAACCACACTTCAGTTGGTTAACTGAAGCTCGCCCCAACAATGGTTTCTATAATATATTTGTAAAGAAATATCATTCATTTGATTCTATGGAATTATATTAATCGAATTCAAGCGATTGACCTGGTCACAATTGGTCCTTGACCAACATCACCAACTGGTCAAATCGAGTGCGATGAAAGATATGTGATAAGCGGGTTAGACAAGAAAAGACAATGACCGCGGTCTTTACTGGTCATTCGCTTGGATTCGATTTATTTTTCACATGATTTTAAATAGATCACTGATGTCATTCAATAATTGATTGTCAAAGTTATTGTTTTTCTAATTTTGAGTTATAAGAAGTTACATCATCAAAGAATACACTTAAGGTGGGCGTTCAATGTAGTGTGTTTTTATTTCAAGTTGCATTTGAGAATGGTATCACTTTGAGAACTGAAATTTTGTGGGTGAACTCAGAAAGGATTGGAGTTCTTAATGAGATGATTGAGATTTATTTCATTTCAACAGTTCTTTTTTTTCTTTCAAAAATAGAAGAAAATAAGTCAACTCATGCTTCTGTTTTATTTCAAACGAAAGACCCATGAAAATAGTTCAACTTCCGATTAAAAGTGAATCTACAGATAATTTCGTTCAGAAAAACAACTTGAAATGCGGAATTGGCAGAGAATGGCCAAATTCAAAATATGGCGGGAAAAAGTTCCTGTTTTAACCACATATTCACTAATTTCATAATTCAGCTATTGTCGGATAGAGAGCGCCATAGTACATTTCATTCATAATCAGAGAGATATTCATAGAACTTATAGAGATAATGTAAGTTCTATGGAGATATTCCATAAAATGCACGGTGGCGCCTCTATCGGTCGACTTGTCCTACGCGCATCAAACGGCGACCTTAAATGTCGTTTCTTTGATTACAGGTAACATTTATTGTATTTACTGTGAATAATAAGTTTAAAATAAACTTTGATTACAGAGAAACACTTGAGGTATTTATTTTTGTAACTTCATAGAGGAAACATTATTATAAAACGACATTTCTGGAGAAAAAATGGAGAAGTTATTGTTTGAATTCATCATAAAACCATCTGAAGATGGGAAATCAAATATGATGTGTATAGTCTCAATTTCTACGCAAAATAATAAAACCTTTGGTATCCCAGACGAATTACAATCAGCAAATCTTCACACAGCTGTTACTGCTGCAGATGCATATAAAAAAGTGCGTAGTACACTCAAGAAGAGATGGCAAACAAGAAAAATTTGGATTAATTTAACAAAAGAATTGGAAGATACCTACATAGATGATAATGGAAATATGCAATTTGGTGATTGTTTTTTGGAAGAAATTGAAGCAGAAGGAAATCTGAATGTTTCGAAAGCAAAAAGTGCTGATAAACTCACGCAAATACTAGAGAAGCTAGTAGAAAAGAACAAAATACCGGACGCCAAAATTTGAGATATTTATCAGAAAAGTTTATCATTGAAAAATTTTCGAGCAAAAACCCCAATGCGAATCAATGGATGGATTCTTTTGAAAGGGAATGTGAGCGGTTTGAAGTAAACAGAGGATGAGAAGAAAATTGAAATTCTCAGATGGTTTCTGGAAGGACCATGTTTGGACTGGTATAGTTCGATGAAAATGAAATTAACTGTGAATTCGGAATGGAGAATATGGAGAGGAAAGTTTTGCGAAACATATGTTAACAAAGGATGGAGCCCGGTGACATATGCGTTGTCTTTTAAATACACGGAAGGTTCATTGCTGAGCTATGCTACAAAGAAGGAGAAACTTTTGTTGGAGGTGAGAATGTCAATAGACACAGGAACTTTAATTGATCTCATAGCAGCAGGTTTACCACGATTTATATTAAATAAGATAGATAGAGAAAACTTGGTAGAAACCGAGGACCTTTTTGGTGAAATAAATAAATATGAATATTTGATGAAAAAGAAAAGTTTTGGAAAAGAAAAAAATACGAGTTTAGATAGTAAGAAACAATATGAAATGAAGGTACCATGTGCAATTTGTTCAAAATTAAATAAAGGTTCGCGTTACCATCCTGAATCTTCATGTTGGTTCAAGGTCGAAAATAGAAAGGAGAAAAAACAAAACATTAAGTATACAAATAACTCTGAGATTGAAACTGAACTGAATACTAACCAAAAAAACTAAAAGTGCCACCATTGATAGAGGTCAAACTGCTGCTGAATAATACCCTAGAAACATTTGGAATATACGACTCTGGTTCGAATGTTTCTCTAATTAATTCAAGATTATTAAAATTAAAAACCGAAGAAATGGATGATACACAAAATGCAGATTTGATGACTATTAATGGTGTGAAAAAAACTAATGGAATGGTGACTATGAAAGCAAAAATTTTTGATATAGAAGAAGAAGTTGATTTATTTGTAATAAAAAAAGAAGATTTCAAATATGATTTCCTTATTGGCTTGGACATGATAAAAAAATTCAAATTGATTCAAAACGAAAACTTAGAAATCAAACAGAAAATATCGGATTTTCCTAAGAAAAAGATTGAAGACGAAAATTATGAATTGATAGCTGATAAACCTATTATGGAGCGAGAGTTTAAGCAGGAATATCCTCGAGATATAGAGGAAACATCAAGTAAGCATAGAATTTATAAAAATCAAGAACAAAAACAAGATTGCAAAGTAAATTTTAATGAAAATGTTGATGTTTCAAATTTCAATATAACGGTAAATCATCAGAAGAATCATCAGCAGAAAGCAAAAATAAATGAACTTATTGAAAATTATAGTTCAATTTTCGCTAAGGATAAATATGACATAGGTACGGTTAAAGATTATGAAGCTCGAATTGACTTGATAATTGATGAATATTGTAGTAAAAGACCATATAGATGCAATATTGAAGACAAGAAAGAAATAGAACATCAAATATCGAAACTATTTGAAAAAAATTTAATTGAAGAATCATACAGCCCTTTTGCCGCTCCAGTTACCCTAGCATTTAAACGGGAAGATAATAGAAAATCGAGATTGTGCATCGATTTTCGTGATCTCAATAAAATTGTTGTTCCTCAGTCACAACCTTTTCCATTAATTGACGATCTAATGGTAAAAACAAGGAATTGCAGATTTTTTTCGTCATTGGACGTGAATTCTGCATTTTGGTCTATTCCCCTACGAACCGAAGATAGACAAAAAAACCGCGTTTGTTACACAAGAGGGTCATTATCAATGGACATGTTTACCATTCGGTTTGAAAACAGCACCAGCCATTTTTCAGCGAATATTGAGTAGTATACTTCGAAAATATAAATTAACAAATTTCACAGTCAATTATATCGATGACATTTTGATTTTTTCGAAATCTTTTTCTGAGCATATTGATCATTTAGAACAATTATTAGAAGCGATTTCAAAAGAAGGATTCAGATTGAAATTAACGAAATGCACATTCGCATCGGACTCAGTGAAATATTTGGGCCATGTGATTAGGAATAATTCAATATGTCCAGTGAAAGATAATCTGATTTCTATCAGAAATTTTCCTGTTCCAAAAACACAGAAAAACGTGAGACAATTTTTGGGAAAAATAAATTTCTACAATAAATATGTACCAAACATAGCAGTTATATTGGATCCACTACATAATTTGTTGAGAAAGGCACAAAAATTTATTTGGACAGATAAATGTCAAGAATCCTTTGAAAAAATCAAAAAAATACTTTGTTCTCGACCGGTTCTGGAAATATTCGATCCGCAGTTGCCAATATTCATGTACACAGATGCTAGTTTGCAAGGCATAGGAGCTGTTCTGAAACAAGAACAACCAAATAAAGAATTGAAACCAGTGGCTTACTTTTCTAAAAAACTAAATGAAGTACAAAAAAGAAAAAAAGCCATACATTTGGAATGCCTAGCTATAAAAGAGGCAGTTAAATATTGGCAATTCTGGCTCATCGGACGATCTTTTACGGTTTTTTCGGATCACAAACCTTTGGAAAATATGAACTTAAAAGCTAGAACGGATGAAGACTTGGGTGATTTGACTTACTACTTATCGCAATATGATTTTCAAATAAAATACTCTCCAGGAAAATACAATCTAGAAGCTGACTGTTTAAGTAGAAACCCAGTATTAGAACCACATGAAAATGAAGATGAACAGTTGAAAATTGTAAACCTAATAAAAATGAAAGATATTCTAATGGACCAACAGAAAAATGAAGACTTACAAAAAAAGAAAGAAAAACTGATATTGAAACACCGAATATACCATAAAAAAGTAAACAAACGAGAAAAAATTATTTTATCAGAAGATTTCAGTGTGAAACTTATAAAAAATATACATGAAGATTACTGCCATATATAGGAATTACTCAAATGCAAGGCAAAATTACACCATTTTTTACAGCGAAGAATTTGACACGAAACATAAAGAGAATATGTGGTAGCTGTGAGATCTGCATTAAGAACAAATCAAGAGGACAAACAAAAATTGGATTGATGTCTCATTTAGGACCTGCCAAGAAGCCTTTTGAAATAATGTCCATTGACACAATTGGTGGATTTGGTGGATCTAGATCTACTAAAAGGTATTTACATCTCTTGATTGACCATTTCACACGATACGGTTATATTTTGACATCAAAAACACAGAGCTCTAATGATTTTATAAAACTGGTTAGACAGGTAACTGATAACAACGAAATTGGAATGATCTTATCTGATCAATATCCAGGAATAAATTCCAAGGAATTTAAGAAATTCTTAAAAGAAAAAAATATACCAATTGTTTTCACAGCTGTGAATTCACCTTTCTCAAACGGTTTGAATGAAAGATTGAATCAAACATTAATAAATAAAATAAGATGTAGAATGAATGAAAAACGGATCAAATCTGCATGGACAACAATAGCACAGGAATGTATAAGAAAATATAATGAAACCGAACATACGGTCACAGGTTTCACACCTACATATTTAATGGAAGGAAAAAATGTTACAATTTTACCAATGGAATTATATCAAGAAAAAAAACAACGCGATTTGTTCGAAGATAGAAAGATTGCTCTGGAAAATACTATTAAATCTCACAATTACAATAAGAAATTGTTCGATAAAAAGAGGAGAAATTCCTCCGGTATCTAGCGATTTTATGTGGTTTAACCAAAGAAATCGCATCGGAAATCTATATCAGGCTGTGAATAAGATGATGTTTTATTCAGTGAGTAAATAGTTTGTGATGGGTATCTTACGTTAGTTCGGAGAATTCAATCCAAATTAATATTTCGCAAGACGAAATCCGCATATTTGATAGAACTGCCATATGCGAATAATTTAATCAACATAAGAGGAAAGATAACGAATGTCAACTGGATTCCAGTGGCGTGCATTACAGAAGGCACAAAAATGGATTGCTCAGGTTGTGGAAGGAGCGGGGACAACAAGAGTCATTTCCAATGTGATATGTGCAGAGTCACTAGTTGCAGTGGATGTGTCAAACTAACAGCTACAGAAGAAAGATGTATCCCTCTTAGGGATCGAAAAGTAAAAATACTGTGCAACAACTGTTCTGTTGATGCCACGAAAATAATGAATTCAAACAAAAAACTAAAGAAGGAGAATGACTCGTTAAAGGAAAGACTAGAGTTAGAAAATAATCATGTAAGTAAAGAGGAGGAAATCAATCAATTGAAAACAGAAAATCAAATTCTCAGGAAAAATTTTGATGAGGAAAAGTTACTGTTATCAACTAATCAGAAGGAATTAGAAAGGAAATTGAAGGAGAAAGAAAGTCTTCTCGTTACTTTACAACAAACAAACATAATACTTGAGAAAAAACTTAAGGAAGATAATAAGAAAATAGAGAAATTAAAAGTTGAGATTGAAAACTTGAAAACGGAAAACTATGTGTTGAAAGGAAATAATACAACTTCCAACAATGGTATATCCGAACAATCTAATAAGGAAGACTTAGTAACTAAAAACTATTTTGAGCAACGATTTGCAGAACTACAATCACAAATACAAATGCTTGCAAAATCTGTATGTGGAAGAGAAAATGACAAGGAAGTACACAAGAGCACTTTCCCCCAGTCATATGCCGAATGTTTGAGCAGGAATGAACAAAATTCAACAGCTCGACCTCAGCATGAACAAAATCATAAAATGAGGAGAAGCGAGATCCTCATAGATCCTGGTCAAACATAAAGAACAATTGCATCGTCTGGAAATTCCTCCAATACAAAGATGGCTGAAACACACCTCTCAACAACTTCACTTATATCTAACAAGCAAAAACAAATTATGTCAGACGTGATAAATTTAGAAGGTCATACGAGACAGCAAAATGAGGAAAACAGAAGCATCGGTGCAACAGAATGGTCAACACAAAAATACCGGCAAAGAAATAACTCCAGAAAAAATAATACCATAGTTGGAACGGGCAAAGGAGAGAAAATATTGATTGGTGCAGTGAAACAACTTGGACATTTGCACATTTGTAAACTCAATCCTGAACTAAAAGAAGAAAATATTGTCAACCATCTGAATGAAAATGGTTTTCATGACGTAAAATGTGTGAGAATGGATTCCCGACGCCCAGATATATATTCTTCTTTCAGAGTAAGTGTTCCCCGGGATCAGGTTGACAGTCTCAAAAATCCTGAAATTTGGCCTGTAGGAACAAAAATAAACCATTTTTTATTTCGACTGAGTCCTCCAACTGCCCAGAAGTAATTATTCATAAGCAACCGAAACAAGAAGAAACGTTCACAATATTCCACCAAAATGTACAATCCATAGGAAATTCTAAGCTACAATTGGAAGAAATAACATCAGATAATGGAGATATAGCAGTGATTTGCTTAACAGAACATTGGAAAACAGAAGAACAGTTGAAAAATTACACGCTTTCCAATTTCGTACTAAAATCTTCCTATTGTAGGGATTATAAGGAGCATGGCGGAGTTGCAATATATGTGCGCCAGGACATTATCTCAAAAAACCGTGAAGACATAAAAAAAATTTCAAAGAAAGGACACGTTGAATGTGCGGGAGTGGAAGTGAATATTCTCGGCAAAAAAATTGTGTGCATCGTAGTGTACAATGATGGAAACACAGATGTCCTAATACCAGCATTACATCCTATTCTGGAGAGTTTATCAGAAAACGATAAACAGGTTATTATATTGGGAGACTTTAACATAGATATGATGGTGAATTCGAGGAAGAAAGAGGAGCTCCTAACTTTTTTGAATTGCTACAATTTGAAACAGAACATCTTCGAACCAACAAGGGTTACATCATCAACAGCCACCTGCCTTGATGGGATATATACAAATATACACCTTCAATATGAAACTGAAGTGGTTGAAACCCATATATCTGACCACAAAGCTCAGCAAATATCCTTTAAAGTCCAAAAACCTTCTTCTAAATATATTTCCAAAAGAATATTCTCAGAGCAAAATCTTGGGACACTTAAAGAAAACTTGAGAGATCAAGATTGGTCTGCAATTTATCAAACAGATGAAAATAATGTCAACAAGCAATACGAATTATTCCATGGAATCTATTTACATCACCTAAATGTATCATGTCCCATCAGGAGAATGCCTGTACGAAATAAAAAGAAACTGAACAACAAAGATCCAATTATTCAGCAAAAAAAAAAGGAATTAGACCTACTATTACTGTTGAGTGAAAGAAATGCTGAATTCAAGACCATGTATAATGAAACAAAGAAGGAATATGACAGTCTACTGAGAAAACAGAGAAGTAACTCATTCGAGAAGCAGATACAGCAATCTGATAACAAAAATAAAACCATTTGGACGATTATTAAGTCTTTGAAAAACCGAGAAGTTCAGAATTATCCCATAACTGCAAACCTGAAGGATACTGCCAATAAGATGAATGATTTCTTTGTAAATGCTGCCAAAAACCTAACAGAGAATATTACAAAAAGTGAACCAAACTATATACAAATGGACAAAATCGATAGTTCTATTCGTTTAACACCTCTCAGTGAAAATAAACTATTGGAAATTATCAAATCTTTAAAAAATAAACACAGTAGGTAGTGGAGAAGACGGCATTTCCAACAGCCTTTTGAGACAAACAGCCAATGAAATCATCGGCCCATTGACGGTAATAATAAACAATTCATTAAAATACGGAATATTTCCAAATAAATTGAAAACTTCCATAGTCAAACCAATACACAAAAAAGGAAATGAGGATAACTTTGACAATTATAGACCTATTGGTATTCTAACATCAATTTCTAAGATATTTGAGCTGGCATATTGTGGCGAGATCATCCCAGTGGGCACACATACGTTGAATAAAGGTGTTTTTAACGTTGATTGGTTGAAAAATACGTTATCCAGTTGATTTTTCAACGTTGTCATTCCAGTTATGATTTATAACGTTAATTCAATACGTTTTAATAACGTATATCAAACGTAATTTTACAATAATCAGTTATAAAATTGAGTGCTAATACGTTTTCTCCCGAAATTATTATAACGTTTATGAAAGATGTTATTTTAACGTTCTCTTGTAACGATTCCACAACTTCTAGTTCATCAAAATCGTTTCAAATACGTCTCAAGTCAACTATACGAATACGTTTATGGCAAATGTTATTTAAACGTTATCTGATGACAATTCCACAATTTCTCATTAATTTTTATCGTTTAAAATACGTATCCAGTCAACAATATAGATACGTTAATGAATTACGTATGTTCAACGTACTTTTCTTACTTCCCGAAGAATAGTTCATCTGAAAATACGTTATTATGAAAAAGAATTCTAACGTGTGTTCTGAATGTTGTTTTAACGTCCATTCTTCAACTTCTAGTCTATTTAAATCGTTGAAAATACGTATCCTGTTAACTATACGAATACGTTTATGGAAAATGCTATTTGAACGTTATCTTGATGACAATTCCACAATTTCTCATTAATTTTTATCGTTTAAAATACGTATCCAGTCAACAATATGGATACGTTAATGATTTACGTATGTTCAACGTACTTTTCCTACTTCCCGGGAATAGTTCATCTGAAAATACGTTATTATGAAAAAGAATGCTAACGTGTGTTCTGAACGTTTTTTTAACGTCCATTCTTCAACTTCTAGTCTATTTAAATCGTTGAAAATACGTATCCTGTTAACAATACGAATACGTTTATGGAACATGTTATTTAGACGTTATCTAATAACAATTCCACTATTTTTCATCAATTCAAATCGTTTAAAATACGTATCCAGTCAACAATATGAATACGTTAATGAGTTTCGTATGTTCAACGTACTTTTCTTGCTTCCAGAAAAATAGTTCATCTGAAAATACGTTATTATGAAATAGAATGCCAATATGTGTACTGAACGTTTTTTTAACTTCCTCTCTTCAACTTCTTGTTCATTTGAATCGTTTCAAATACGTCTCTAGTCAACAATACGAATATGTTCATGACAAATGTTATTCAAACGTTATCTAATAACAATTTCACAATTTTTCATCATTTCGAATCGTTTGAAATACGTATCCAGTAAACAATATGAATGCGTTAATGATTCACGTATGTTTAACGTACTTTTCTTACTTCCCGAAGAATAGTTCATCTGAAAATACGTTATTCTGAAATCGAATTTTAACGTGTGTTCTCAGTGTTCTGAACGTTTTTTTAACGTCCATTCTTCAACTTTCTAGTCTATTTGAATTGTTGAAAATATACGTATCCAGTCAACAATACGAATACGTTTATGGAAAATGTTATTTAAATGTTATCTAAGAACAATTCCAAAATTTCTCATTGATTGGATGGAAGGGTCATAAAAGTTGATTTATGACTACCCGTGCCGAAAACACGTTCCGAGTGCCTGGCCAGGCTCCACCAGCAGTAGTTGTGAACATTCTATTCTTCGGTTGATATTCATTTTACTTCGAAAAGGGGTCACAAACCCAAAAAGTTTGAGCAGCACCTACTACTCTGGACACGATTTTGATAAGATGACAGTTTTATTGTCTCTCCTGTCTATCGTATAGTTTAATAGGGCTTTAAGCTGAATTTCCATGCATCCGTACGTCATCCGATGATACGATCGTCCTTGTGATTGGCAGAAATTTCAGAATATTTCTGCCAATCACAACGACGATCGGACGGTCGTATCATCCGATGACGGATGCATGGAAATCCAGCATTAAGCGTTGAAAATAAAATTATACTTTATTTTACATATTAGGATATTTTTGGCGCTTTTGTTGAGCTGAACTGAGGGCTTATTAATTTGCCCAAATGTCTGTAATTTTCGATTTTTTGGCAGAAAATGGTACCTATCAATAGTTAAGTTATTATTACGCAGAGACAACTCTGTTATCACGTGACAATACTTAAGATGAAAAACAATATATAAGGTGCAATTGAATTGAATATATTTTTCCTTTACATTTCATTTCACGCAACTGAGGTAAAATTCAAAGAGGTGAAAAAAATTTCAATAGATTGATTCACACAAAAGAAAAGCTGACATATTGTGTTAATAACTGGGCCAATAAATATTGACACTCATAATTTATTTTCAAATGGAGTTCGTGAATTAGCACAAATTTGCCAAATTTCATCGGAAAATGAGGAAAATATTTTCAGGTGACTCTACCTTCCAATGAATCACCAATAAAAATTACTCTTCCAATTTCTCAACGCAATAATAATTCATATTACTTTTCTACATTACAATCCACTTTCAAGGAACGGATTTGCACAATCTGGCAACAAAAGCAGCTTTCGACACGGTTCGCGCATGCGCAACTCGCAACGCGCAACTGTGACGGGCACATCATTCGTGAATGCGCGGGAACTGCTTCTCTCTGATTGGCTTGTGACATTGCGTCTTGCGTCTGCTTCTGCGCCTACTGTTGAATGCTTAGCTTGAGTCGTCGCAAATGCAACCGCCATCGACTTCGACATTCGACAACAGGCAAGCAACAGGTCTCTATTCTCGTTGTTAGTCTCGTTCTCGTTGATGGTTCAGTGTGTTTCAGAGTTTCGGTTATATTGTATATGGTATCAATTATTATATTAGTGTTGTTAATTACATTTGAGTTGGTGAGTACTATCATAATCATTCAAACACCTATGATGCAAATGCTTGGAAATTTCAGTTCAATCACTTACTTCTGGGTGTACCCGCTCTACCTCCATTTTCCACCAATTTGATTTTGCCAAGCGTCGGTTTCATATAAGGTGAGTACCTATTCTGTTTCAATTCGCTTTTTTTCTCAAGTTGTATTTTATTGATTGGCAATTATAAAATATTGGTTAATATTTGCATCTGCATTTTGGATATTGATAATCTTGACATTTTCATGAAAATTAAATTATTTTCGAATAATTCTTTTCTGCTTTATTCGAAGCAATTCCTTGAAATTGGTAGTAGATGTATACCGATATAGATCAGCATCAATGTAATAGATCGTGGCAATAGCCCAAACAATCATTCAACAATGTGTGTGAAGTTGGCCCAGCACTTTTTGATTTTCGAATAATTTTTTTTGTGCTGAAGTGTCCTATGTTTGTGATGTTTTGTGCCGTTGAAATTCTCTTTTTATTCCATTTGGTTCTCAAGATATTTCAAAAATCGAAAAAATGGGCTAGCCCAGCACTTTTCGAAAAATCAGGTTTCAATGGCTGAATTAGATTGTGCTGTACATGTACTGAGTTGTGCCGTTCGAATTTTCCCGAAAGTCCAACTAATTTGGCAGAAAATCGAAAAGTTAAAAAAAAGTTAGCCCGGAAAATTTGTTTTTTCTTCTCTCAAATGAGTGAAAAAACTTGAGCTACATTTTTGTGCTGTCTTGTGCCGTAAATATTTTCACGAAATTTTTTTTATCTAATTGAACTGCATTTGTGCTGACTTGTGCCGGTTATATTTTCCAGGAAAAACTTTCAGTTTTCCCTATAAAAGGAGAAAATAAGGAAATTAAGTAGATTGTTTGAAAACTTGCAATGCGTGGCAACAATGTGCGTGAAGTTGGCCCAGCACTTTTTGATTTTCGAAAGAAAATTCCTAGTACTCAATTGGGTTAGGTTTGTGCTGCTTTGTGCCGTCAACATTTTTCTTTTATTCCATACGGTTCTCAAGATATCTCACAAAATGTGTAAAACCGGCCAGCTCAGCACTTTTCGGAAAATTGTTTTGAAACAACTGAAATAGATTGTGGTGTATATGCATTGAGTTGTGCTGTTCGAACTTTCTCGAAATGCCCCCCTATTTTCCAGAAAATTGAAATTAAAACAATTTTGTACCAGCAATCATACCTACTTTTTTTCCCCCCAAATTAGTGAAAACAGTTTGTGCTGCATTCGTGGCGATCTATTTGAAAAAAAAATTTAAAATTTTTTCTTCAAATCGTGTAAATTACTTAATTAGATAAGGGAAATCTGTAAAGGGCAACGTAGCAACAAAAAATATTCTAATCGTTGAGAACTGCATAACTGTCACTACATAGGTACTCCATTCGTACTAATTTACGACATCATCTGCCGCGAGGTTCGAAATTTCAATTTTCTGGAAAATAGGAGGGCATTTCGGGAAAGTTCGAACGGCACAACTCAATGCATATACACCACAATCTATTTCAGTTGTTTCAAAACAATTTTCCGAAAAGTGCTGAGCTGGCCGGTTTTACACATTTTGTGAGATATCTTGAGAACCGTATGGAATAAAAGAAAAATGTTGACGGCACAAAGCAGCACAAACCTAACCCAATTGAGTACTAGGAATTTTCTTTCGAAAATCAAAAAGTGCTGGGCCAACTTCACGCACATTGTTGCCACGCATTGCTAGTTTTCAAACAATCTACTTAATTTCCTTATTTTCGCCTTTTATAGGGGAAACTGAAAGTTTTTCCTGAAAAATATGACCAGCACGAGTCAGCACAAATGCAGATCAATTAGATGAAAAAATTTTCGTCGTAAAAAAACGAAAGTGTGGACTAACTTTTTTTTTATTTCCTAATTTTTTGGAAAATTAGCAGGATATTCGTGAAAATTTCAAAGGTACAACTTTTACTACGTGTAGCACAATTTTTCGAGCATGTTTCCAATGGAATAATTTAAGTCTCTGAATCTGAATTATATTGAAGTTTACTGACTATTTATCATTAATTATGGGCTAGTATTTTCGAAATATCTATATATTGTTTCTCCAATTTTTTCCATGAATGGTATTGGTATGAAAATGCTAGTTTTCTGTAATATTTTTCTTGAAAAAAAATAAAATCTATTAGATATAGATGTTTGAACCAGAAAAAAATTTTCATATAAATTTCAGGAGAGAATGCTCGTGTCTGATTTTTTTTTTCATATTTATAGAGGCTGTTGAGATCTCCTTCCCAGCAAGAGAAATAGATGAGTTTCGACTTTGCACTGTCATGAAAGAATGGCTGAAATTCGCCTCGGCGAGGTTGAAGAAAGGAAAATAAACTAATTATTATTTTATTTTTGTTCCTTTGATATGTTATAATGAATGTCTCATTTTATAATATATTTTTTATAATAATCAGAAATGTTTTTTTTTTGAGGTTCACCAATTTGAAAACACAAGGTAACTTTCGATTCAATTATGATCTATTAGTAGATACCTATTTGTGAAAACTCAAATATAGAATCCATATACATATTCTTTATAGCAACCTATACGTTTTAGTTCAACAATTGAATTATTTATGCAAGATTTATATTTTTCCATTGAAAGATGTTTATCATAGTAATGACTACTTGTTTCAATACGATGTTCAGATTATGCTCAAATTATATTGAATCATTACGTTGAAAGACAACGTTTAATGAGGATATAAGTTATGGTGAAAATAAACATTATTAATACGTTAATGATTGAACATATAAACTCGTAGGGTAATATAATATATATACACGTTATAAATTAACTTTCAGACTGAGCACAAGGTATATTATAATAATACGTTGCAAGACAACGTTTATGTATAGGTATATAATATGGTGGGAATAAACGTTATTTATACGTTATCGGTTAGACAGTAAACTTGTATTGTAGAATAATATACATACACGTTATAAATTAACGTTAATATTGCGCCCAATTTATATTTAATCAATACGTTGAAAGACAACGTTTATAAAGTATATATGATATGGTGGAAATAAACGTTATTTATACGTTATCGGTTAGACAGTAAACTTGTATGGTGGAATAATATACATACACGTTATAAATTAACGTTAATATTGCGCCCAATTTATATTTAATCAATACGTTGAAAGACAACGTTTATTAATAACTAAATTCTCGATGCAAGAAAACGTTTTTTCCCGCGACATTTTTACTGTTTTTCAACGTTTGGTTATGTAACATCTTTTCAACGTATTTTCTACGTGCGCGTGCCCACTGGGATGGAATTCCTAAACAATAACAAAATCTTTGCTTCAAACCAACATGGGTATTTGAAAGGAAGATCAATAAATACAGCTGTGTATGAGTTCATAAAAACGGTTACTGATGCATTTGAAAGCAAAGACATAGCTTTTGGAGCCTTCCTAGATTTGTCGAAGGCATACGATTGTCTGGATTTGACACTTCTTGTAAAAAAATTAGACAGTTATGGTATAAGAGGACCTGCAAAAGAATGGGCAAAATCATATCTTTTGAATAGAAAACAGATAGTGGAAATAAGCTCCAATGGAATAACTGAAAGATCCGATGAACTCAAACTTGAATTGGGTATTACACAAGGTAGTATAGTTGGTCCTTTATTTTTTATCATATACATATATCAATGATTTCGAAACACAATTAAACCAGAACAATGATAGAACAAAGTGTATTAATTATGCAGACGACACAAATCTCCTGATACGTGACACTTCATGGTTTGATGTGGAACAAATGGTACAACAGTCTATGCTGAAATCAGAAGAATGGTTTATGGATAACAACATGGTCCTTAATAAGGGCAAAACAAAAATGATGATTTTCCGCCCACCACATAATGAAAGGGATTTTCCAGATGCAATACAAATTAGAGATTGCAAATACAAAATATCTAATTGCACAAAATTTTTGGGTGTTTTCATTGATGACCAGCTCACATGGAAAAGTCACATTGAGTATCTCAGAGGCAACATTGGAACATCCATCTATAGCTTCAAAATAATGAGCAGGTACCTTAACCATGGAGTACTCAAGACAGTTTATCATGCAACAGTGGAGGCTAAACTGAGATTTGGCATAATATTTTATGGTGCAGGTAACATAACATCACTGTTTATCATGCAAAAAAGAGCCGTTAGAATATTCAAACAACTGAATTACAATCAAAGCTGCAGAGGATGGTTCAGAGCAGCTAATATTTTAACAGTATATGCCCTGTACATCCAGGAATGCCTTTTATTTTTCCACAAGCATAAAGACTTGTTCAAAGACCATCAAAACAACAAGGAAAATTACAATACAAGAACCTTATGTTACAATTTTCCAAAATATAACTTAACAACAACACAAAAACAAATAGAATATAGATGCTTGAAACTCTTCAATAATTTACCAAGGGAAATACAACAAGAAGAGAGTTATGTAAGATACAAAGGGAGGATTTTCAATCTTCTGGTTCAATTAGAACCATATAGTATCGAGGATTTCCTACAAAGAAGATATTAGTAGGGATGCTTTGTTTGAAAGGGGGTTGAACATTGGGTTTTTAATGTTTTTTTAGAGTATATATTTAGTTTGTTCTTAATTTGACACAGTTTCATTTAATCTTCTGATGTAAATTCTGATGTTATCTGAAATAAAGCCTATTATTATTATTATTATTAATTATGAATTTAATGTTGGAGACTTAGTTTTTGTAGAAAATGGAAACCGGTTGAACCGAAAGAAATTGGAGGAATTAAAAATTGGACCATACAAAGTTTTGAACAAATTATCAAAATCTATTTATGAAATAGATACAGGACACAGAAAAACAGAATCGAACCTATTCCACATATCGAAACTCATTCCAAACCCAACAGGCTGATCAGTTCATAAGGAAAATGATAAAATTTTGTTGAAAATTTTTTTTTTCTCTTTGGAGGGGAGATGTAAAGAAATATCATTCATTTGATTCTATGGAATTATTATTTTTCACATGATTTTAAATAGATCACTGATGTCATTCAATAATTGATTGTCAAAGTTATTGTTTTTCTAATTTTGAGTTATAAGAAGTTACATCATCAAAGAATACACTTAAATGTCGTTTCTTTGATTACAGGTAACATTTATTGTATTTACTGTAAATAATAAGTTTAAAATAAACTTTGATTACAGAGAAATACTTGAGGTATTTATTTTTGTAACTTCATAGAGGAAACATTATTATATATTTTCAAAACAAAACGAAAAATAATATTCCGTTATTATCATCAAGTACTGAACAGACATAAAATATGTTGTCACATGTACAGATAATGTATCAAACTGTATGTTACATACCTCTGTAAGTATGTATAATTTGGTTTAGTTTCATTCTCCTGTAAACATTTTTTTGTTCTGGTGCTATGAATAGGAATGCGGAAGTTGGAGATTTTTGAAATCACCGCAGTTATTCATGATGTAGATTAATGATTCATACGAGTAGAGGCTATACTATGTCATCATACCATAATTCTTAATTAAGGTTCTCCAAGTTTCATTTTGCTTCATTCCAAAAATAGTTCTTAGACACCTCTTATGTAGAAGAAAAATTCTTTCACCTTCTAGAATCTAGATCTTACCCAGAAAATGATTTTATACTGTACTCTGGACTGGACGTAAGAATGGTAAGCAGCCAGAGCTGCACACAGTCCTACCATTCTGATAGTTCATAATGCATAGCAGTATCAATATGTCCGGACAGGTTTTCAGTAGTTTTTTTTTAGGGTTCACCATTGAGTTGTTATGAACCACCCATTCAAATTTTTCAAATCATTCTTAAGACTCATCTTACACCCATTTTTGTCTTCTGCTTGACATATAATTGAAGTATCATATGCAAACATTATGACATCATTGTCGGTATTGTGAACTAGATCTTTAGCATATGATATATAGAGTGAGGGCCCCAAGATGGAACCCTGTAGCACACCATTCGTTACATATTTGGAATCAGATGTTATTATATTTCCTTCTTTTTCCCCAATTATTGTCCTTTGTGTTCTTTCATCTTCAATGCCACTCATCTTATTCCATATTTCTCCATCTTTGCTAGCAATTTCTCATGATTGAGCTTTCTCCAGATCCAAACACAGAGCTGATTTAGGGACTCAATGGTAGAATTTAATGCCTGATATTCACAGTGGATTCACCTTTCCTGGAGCCATATTGTTGTTTCACAAGTATATTATAAGTTATGTGGTCAAATAATCAAATATTTTAGACAGAATAGATATAGTCCATAATTGTCAATATTTTTTCTATTTCTTTTTTTTATGTGGATTTCACTAATGCTCCTCTCAATTTGTGTGGGTATATTCCTGCTTGTAGCATCTGGTTGATAATGTCAGATAATGGGTCAGTTATTATTGATGCACGGTTTTTCGAATGTTTTATGGCTACTTCATTAACTCCAACAGAGCTTTCATTTTTTAATTGAAGTATACAGAGTGCCCACTTTTTTAATGGGATTGTATTGGTAACTTTTAAACCATAAGAGTTAGAAGTTCGGTCAAATGGAGAAAAAGTTGCATTCATAGAAGCATTGTCAAGCAGTTCAAACAAATCGAGATTATCAGGGCCGGTTATTGAGATATCATAAGAAAAGTAAATTCTGCCATTCTGATTTCTCTATTTTTTCCACTTCATTTCAAATAATATTATCAATTTTTTATTCGACAGTTAATTATCCTCAAATTGACATAATCAGATTTCTTATCCATGTTCCGTATTCTCTGGGCCACCTTATTTTTTCGATAAGCACCTGCATATTTTATGACTCTTTTCGAAATTGTAATACCTGCGGGGGTGTTTCTAAACACACCTGTTACCGCAAATAAAATATGAGATTTTACCTTTTAAAACCTGCACACTTTTCCAGTCGAAAGAGAACCTGGACTCGTGCCTTGAGCAAACGCAAGGTCTTATAAAAAATTAAATCCTTTTCTGAGAGGGGATGAAATAAAAAGACCTTCTCATTAACATTACCAATATATTAAATTCCAAAAATATTCTCTTCTGCATTCAATGAAAAATAAAAATCTTATTTCTCGACCTTTTCAAGAACCGAACAAAAACCAATAGAACAAAAACAAATGAATCAAATGGAGAGTGACGTAGTACCTTTTTGTAACTTCCTACTCAAAATCGTCAAAAATTCCCATTTAGTTATAAAAAAGTTCTCTCTTACCAGACCAAACACTCACGAAAACACTTGCTGTTAATCACTTAAAACCAATTGATTTACTTCTGAATTGCCTTTAAATTACATTAAAATATTTTGAAGAACCGACCGAACTTTACTTCCGTTTAACCCAGGTACTTCCTACGATTCAATTCGCATTTTCCCTTCTGATGCACAAATCGTGCTTCTTTACTTCACGCCACTGTCGGAACTCCCTCGATTCCCGAAAATTTTCCTATTTAAAGTAAAGTCTCCCCTGCCTCTTTGTCCCCTTGGAATATTCTAGAAAGAATTTGTCTGAAACGACGCGGTCTTACACTATTGGTTAAAAAACCATAAAATCTGATAATAAAAAAAAACCGTTGACTCGACCTTTTGGGATACGCGACCCTTGAACTGTTTATCATCTTAGCCCTTCGAAGTTTTAATTTATGTGTCTGCCTCTATTCCACACGTTTGGAATATTCTTACATAGAATGATTTTAAAATTTTAATTTAAAGATGAACTAAGTCATTTCCATTACTTAGGGTACTACAAAATAACTTGCTGAATTTAACGATATCTATATCATACAATGTCAATCAAAGTCGATTTTACAAAATGGTGGACATTTAAAACACTTACTTCATTTTCTTCCGAATAATCATTTGATATGTCTTTCATTAAATGATAGTTTCGTTTAATTGTTACGAATTAGGTTTTCCACCTCTTGAAATTTTTAAATAATTATTACGTATCTGAATCAAAGCAAGAAACAAGTAATAATTATTTACTTATTTCAAGAAGTGAAAAACCTAATTCATAATAATTGAAGGTAACTATCATTTAATGAAAGACCAATGAAATGATTATTCGAAAGTAAATGATGAAAACTGATGAAGTAAGTGTTCTAAATGTCCACCATTTTGTGAAATCAACTTTGAATGACATTGTATGATATATCGTTGAATTCAGCGTTGAAAGTTATTTCGAAAAGTGTCATACAATATGCAGGTCCGTATTGAAAAAAATGAGGTTGAGGGTGGCCCAGAAAGTACGACACGTGTTGGATACGAAATCTGATTATATCATTTTGAGGATAATTAACTGTCGAATAAAAAATTTCTATAATATTTTTCGATAGTATTTGAAATAAAGTGCGAAAAAAAGAGAAATCAAAATGGCAGAATTTAGTTATCTTATGATATCTCAATAACCGGCCCTGATAATCTTGATTTGTCTGAACAACTTGACAATGCTTCGATGAATGCTACTTTTTCTTCATTTGACCGACCTTCTAACTCTTATGGTTTAAAAGTTACTAATACAATACCATTCATACCTTAATATAAAAATGTTGTGTTTGAAAAGAATCATATTGTCTAATGACTCCATTGCAATAAGAGCTGAAGGGGGTATAAGGAATGGAAACAGGGAAATACCTTTCCTTTAGATGGACGTCGTTAGTAGCGACCAATTCACCAGTGACTCAAGTTCCAAGTTGCTTAACCACAGGCGAACTTATTCCTTAGGGCTTAGAGGATAGCACAAATATGATGGTGACACGATCAGACGACTTTATTCTTTCGAAACGAAAGTATTCAACACGAATTTTATCCGCTTTAGAAGGCACTATTAAATTAGCTTGCTTTTAACCAACTCTCTATGCACGATGTGTAAACAATGAATCAAAAATGACATTGCTATCTCTTGTACGCAATAGCGAGAAAATGCTCTCGCGCGAACGGCCACTTGGCGGCGCCAGTTCTCGGGTCGAATAACGCCGAAGCAAGTCACGTAGGCAACACAACGTTCACGACCTAACAACAGTGTTACAAATATTCATTCGATACATCGATGAGAAGTTAGCCATATCCACACACTTAAAGACAAAAAATGGCTAATGGAAAAAAATTCATAACTTAGTGAAATGAGATGGTATTGCAATCAGATTTGGATGTGAGCTTGATGGGTTTATAAGAAATTGAATCTGGAGACCTTCAAGACTCAGGGAGGGAGTTATGGGGTTTGTTGGGGGTGGTTTCTGACAAAAATCATAACTCGACGAAATGGGAGTGTTTCTCGATTGGTTTCGAATATGTGTTTCTTGAAAGCCGAAAGAATAAATTGCAATACCCCTCATAGTTTGTTAGCCCCCAGGTTTGGAGATTTGGGGGGTTGTTTATGGAAAATGACGAGAAAAAAATTCATATCTCGGTGAACTGAGATTGTTCCACGGTCAGAGTCGAATATGTGTTTCTTGAATGCCGAAGGAATGAAATACAATAAATCCCATAGTTTGTAAGCCCCCTGGTTTGGAGATTTGGGGGGTTGTTTATGCCAAACGATGAAAAAAATTAATATCTCGACGAAATGAAAGTGTTCCACAATCATATTCGAATATGTGTTTCTTGAATGTCGAAAGAATGAAATACAATAAACCCCATCGTTTTTTAGCCACCCGGTTTGGATAATTGGGGGTTTGTTTATGAAAAATGATGAAAAGAATTCATATCTCGACGAGATGAGAGTGTTCCATCGATCAGATTCGAATATGTGATTCTTGAATGCCGAAAGAATAAAATACAGAAGACCCCATAGTTTGTTAGCCCCTAGGTTTGGAGATTTGTGGGGTTATTTATGGAGAATGATGAAAAAAATTCATATCTCGGAAAAATGAGAGTGTTCCATGAAAGAAGAATTGTATCATTTGATTAATCCGAAACAAGCACAACCTTCTATTACTAAAGCTCTCCCGACTTCTGGCGACCCCCCTACAGAAGCTTCGCGACCCCCCAGGGGGTCGCGACCCACAGTTTGAAAAAAACTGGTCTACACACATAAATACGACACACGTGGTCCAAATCACGCTATATATATAATCGATTTCAAGCGGAGGACCAGTAATAACCGCGGTTATCTCTGGTCCTACCCTTGGTTATACCCCTTCAGGAATCGCGCGAAAATAAATCCTATTTAACCTCACTTCCTATAACCAGAATCTTGACCCAGTTACTCAAGTATCTGCGGTCCAAACGATGACGTTGAAGGGCTAATTCATGACGTCACATGATTATAACCAACAAGGACCAAAAGCGCGTGAATGAAGTTGGTTATCATTGGTAATTACCACTTAGGACCAGGTTATCCGCTTGAAATCGACTTATGCCTGAGCCCTCTCAGGTAGCTGTATATAGCAACAGTGACTTTGGAACCTCGAACCCGACAAACAACCGTTACCACAACGACTAATACACAAAACTGTTACGACCGAAATTTCCAACTTGAAAACTGACTGGTTCTCCCCCTCCTGCTCGAGTCCTGGCCTCGAGACACAGAACATTCATAAATCATAGAACCAAAGTGTTCTTCTCAACACATAACATATCTATTTAATGATACCTACTACAACTCGGCCATACCTGACTGAGTGATAAAGGACAAAAATTGGAGTTTATTACTCACATTACAAATAAATCTAAAATTATCTAACCTAAAAACAAACACAAGCATCATTACCTAACCTTACCAGAATTCAAAATATCAATCACTTTTAAATAGCCTAACCTTAAAAACACAAGCATAATCTAACTCGAAATATATCCTAAAAGCTCGAAATATGACTTAACCTACAATTATGATCCAGCAAAAAGTTATTAAACACAAACATGTGACTTGTTAAATTGGCATACAGTTCTTTGCAATTGGGGAACATTTTTTCCTTGAAATTCGGAACAGGATTTTCGACAATTTCGTATGCTTTTGACGTTCGGAGGTTGCCTTCACAGTCACAAGCAGATAACTCGAATTTATAACCTGCAATATCACTAACACGAAGTTTTTCAATGTCATTGTCAATACGCACTTCATCATCACTGTCTACATCTGATTCTGCCAAAATTTCAGGAGTCTGATCCATAATTTCATTCGTTTTCTTCATGGTACTGATTTCTTTCAGATCAGTTTTTCCCAATTCCTCTTCACTACCACTTTTGACGTCCTCTTCGATCTCTAACTCAACCTCAGTTTCTTTTTCATCTACTTTTTTATCGGCAGCGGTATTTGATTCATCAATCACGACATCATGATCTTTTTCATGTACGGGATGTAAAGATTCATCATTTGTCGGAGGAACTGCTCTCTGCACTTGATCGTCATTTTCATCACGAAACAGTGTGTTACACATCTGGGTCGCAATCGAAAAGGCCGATTCTTGTGGTGAGCTGCGGCTCACTGTGATAGTTCTTACCGCAAACGCAACGTTGAAGAAGTCTTCCATGGACAATGCAGCCAACGTGGCGTGAAGACTAGGCGAAAGTTTGGTTTCATCACATACCAACGTTTCGTCTTCATCCAGGTATCTGATCGCCAACTTGACGACATCATCGATAGACATCCTGGATCCGTGCTTCTCCATTTCCAACAGTGTACTATCCGAGAATCACTATCGAAACATTTCCCATATGTTCACTCGTATCCGTTTCGCAGTGTAGGATGGACGAACACGTGCACTTTTATAGGTTATCTTCAATCTCTTACCCCGTATCCCACTTCTGAGTTGTAGGATGGATGGGCGGTTACGTGGGTTGAGAAAGATAA
Source organism: Adalia bipunctata (assembly GCA_910592335.1). NCBI lineage: Eukaryota > Metazoa > Arthropoda > Insecta > Coleoptera > Coccinellidae > Adalia > Adalia bipunctata. Next base: position 33,324,303 of record OU342951.1, read on the forward strand.
GACTTCACAGTTTATATAGTTTATTCACAGAAAGTTTAATACACACAGATATATAATAGTCTACACACATAAATACAACACACGTGGTCCAAATCACTCTATATATGCCTGAGCCCTCTCAGGTAGCTGTATATACAGGGTGGGGCAGAAAAACCTATCCGATTTCAAAACGTTATAAAATTAAAACCACTCAGCTTGTCAAAAATTTTTTTTTATTAACATATCGCAAATTTTATGCCATTTTTAAATTTAAGTTTTGAAAAGCACATCACTCAAATGTCGTCCTTGGGAGCGGATACACTTATTTAGGCGCTCGCGGTAGCTTTCCATTTCCACAGGAATTTCTTCAATTGCCCGAGCAATTTCCCTTCGTAAAGCAAGAAGGGTCCTTCCTTGGTCGATGCTGGTAAACCTTCGATTTGAGGTAACCCCAAATTCTGCCTGTTTACGGCGCCACAAAGGTGAAAATGGGCTTCGTCCGTGAAGAGCACAACATCGTCGTTTGGCAGTTCTCGGAGATCGCGACACAGGTTCGTACGGGTTTCAAAATCCCTTTCACTTAATTTCTGTGCAACAACCATTTTGTAGGGATGCATTTTGAGGTCCCGGTGCAAAATTCGCCGAATACTGCGGTTGGAAATCCCCAAAGCGAGCGAATGTTTTCGCGCCGAACGACGCGGGGAACGTTCAATCGCGGCTCTCACATTGGCCACGTTTTCAGGTCCTGTTGCTGTCCTGGGACGTCCAGGCGACTTCTTTTTCAATGCTGAACTCGTCTGTCTAAAATTTGACACCCACACTTTAATCGTAGCGTGATGTGGAACAGGATCATGACGCCCGAGTCCGAAATGAATTCGAAAAGCACGTTGTGTAGCAATTATCGAACCGCCGCATTCGATAAACCGCTCAATAACAAAAGCACGATGTTCACCAGACCAAGGCATGTTGACTACTGACAAATGGCATAAAACCAGCTTTCTAACGGTTTTTACCCCACTACTCTACCTGCTCTCTCTTCTGAGAAAAAGGGATTTGAAATCGGATAGGTTCTTCTGCCCCACCCTGTAGCAACAATGACTTTGGAACCTCGAACCCGACAAACAACCGTTACCACAACGACTAATACACAAAACTGTTACGACCGAAATTTCCAACTTGAAAACTGACTTGTTCTCCCCCTCCTGCTCGAGTCCTGGCCTCGAGATACAGAACATTCATAAATCATAGAACCAAAGTGTTCTTCTCAACACATAACATATCTATTTAAATGATACCTACTACATTTATAAAGTTTATTTGTTGCACAAAGCACAGTAGTGAGATATTGTAAATGAATGAATACGTGAACGATTATAGTAAACAGAGATGTACACCGGCGTATGGCTTGGGACGAATTTAATCTATGCTGAAGAGTGAAGATCAAGCCGACCGCGCCCTTGATTCCATCATGGCATCGTGATGGGGACAGCGAAGACAACGCGCCAAATTGTAACCACAGAAGATGCATTAGTTCATAGAAGATGCATTTGTTGCATCCCAACAAGGCATATCACATCTATTTGTTAATAATTGATAAAAAATCTTCAACTGCTTTGTTAATTTTTTTTGTCAATTCCCAAACCTTCAGATAATCAGATGTTCAATTAATGTTTAGTGAAACCTTGAAATTTATTTTTGTATATTCGCTTTCTTACAACTCATTTAAATATACATAATATAGCAATTTGGACGATCCATGTGTAGAGGATTTTCAGTTTTTCTATGATTTTCGCGACACCATTTCTAGAACTTTCTACGAGTCCTAAATGGAAGTTTTTTCAAACAGGTGATAACGTATCAATAGAAACTCAGTGTTTTTAGGCATGTAGAGCGATATAATATCAAAGACTATAATATAACAATAGGTATATTAGTGAGCTACCGGCTACTAGAGGGGAACTTCCTTCTCGGCAACAGTCTAAATGCACGCATTAAATTATTAAAAGACAACAAGTGTAACTGCATGGAATCTAGAAAGTGAATTATGTCATTGTCATCATTTCAAGTTTGTTGATGACAGCATTCTCTGACTTCACTTTCAAATACATTCTCAATCTACTTCAGACCCATATTTAGAATTCTTACAGCTGCCAATTTTTTTCCTATTCGGTAATTGAATTGAAAAATGCTAATCTACCTAAAAGATAGATCTACCTACAAGGTTGATCTGCTGGCACACTAGTATAGAGTCTATATGCCTATTGACAACTTATTTCATTTTGAAAACTGCCATTGTTTTCAGCGGCAACCTTTGAGTATAGAATATAGGGTTTGAGTGGCAGTTCAAAGGTATCTTTGCATACCATCTGAACTCCGCCCTGAGATTGGTTTTACTTCATTTCATGAATTTATTATAAATTTTTTTTTGTTACTTACTTTGTTTCATGAAAATAGAAGTTATTTCAATAAAGTCCTATTATTATTAATTGAAGAGTACCTATAGAACATAGTGGAAATTATATTTATTTTTTTTAAGGGTTGAATTCACGTAAAACAATTTTCTACCTTGTCTGAGAGCCGAGATATTGGCTGTTTGGAACATCTTGGGACAGGGGACACCCTGTATATTAAAAAGGAAAAAAACGAAAAAAAAAATCACACATCTACTTAGGGTTTCGAGAAAATGAAACTAGAATATTTCTAGTATTACATTTCATATAAGAAATTTTCGGTAAAATGACTTATTTTGATGAGTTCTATCACCTTAAAATACACCCTGTATACAGGGTGTTTCACCATAAACTGGACAAACATATATTGCGTGTAGATGACACCGAGGAAGTCATTTTAGCCTTATGACATACTGGCGACCCGCCCCGGCTTCGCACGGATGCAATGGCAATCCTTATAAACAACGGTAGTGCCGGCCCGCACCGCTAAGTCCCTGCATTTTGAATGTGTAATATCTTCGGAAATACTATTTAAATTACATGCTGTAAAGGGTCATATTGATGTTTATTGAATGGACAATGTATTTAAGGTACTCAATTGGATAAGGATTGATTAAAATAACTTCCTAAATAAGCCATTTTCCCCGTAAAATGTGAAGGATAAAAAATGGTTATTGTGGGTTATCCTTGATGAGAGATAGACATATACCATCGCGGACTTTTTTGTTGACCTTTTTTAGGAGTACAATACCGAGTAAATTATATTGATTTATCTCGTGGGGTTCAGTCAGCGTTTGCAATGTAAGCTTAAAAAAATTTATTATGCATGCATGTATCATACATATAAACCTTCCTCTTGAATCACTTCATCTATTTAAACAAAACGTTTCAAAATCCGTTGCGTATTTTTGAAGATTTTAGCATACATAGGGACAGACAGCGAAAGCGACTTTGCCAAAACCATAAGGATCATTTTCCTATATGTATTACCGTAAGAATAACATGGGTGATACGCGAATTCTTGCCTTATTACATGGACCAAAACTATAATAGCTATTTATGTAACAAGTACATAAATTAGGTCTTTATGGACGAGTCCAAAAGTTTATGGCAGAGCGAGCAAAGCGAGCGAGGCCAATAATTTCGGTAAGTCCATAAGCCTAATTATGTACGAGTTGCATACAAAGCTTTATGTTTGACTGCAATGCAGAAATTTCATTTTCTGAAATGGCAATTAATATATTCGTCGCTTTATTACATAGAAATATTGAGTGTGCTTTTGCTTTTCTTACCGTACTAACCATCAGCGACCTTAGCAACCTCACTGAACAAAGTTGATTACTTCGTTAATTCTGTGACAAACGTCATAATAATCCAAAAATGTATAGTTCGGGAGAGGAAAGCGAGAAAAATTTAGCCGCAAGTGCCAAAGAATCTCTCCTACTCACTAAAAGTGGTGTGAAACGAATAGAAGAAAATTGCAAAATCGAGAGAAGACTGTGACAGTTGAGTCCAATAAAGTAGTCAATTATGAACGCTAAACGAATTCATGGATCAAGTGTTTATGAAGCAGTCGAACATAATAGTAATTTACGTAACAAGTCCGGAAAATAGGGTTTTTTGGACGAATAGACAAGATTCTAGGACGAGCCGGAGGCGAGTCCTGGAAGTCTGTGAGTCCAAAAAATATTTTTTCGGGCGTGTTGCGTACAATATTTTTTCGCCAACCGTGTAGAATTACAAATCAATGAGATGACACATTTCTTTATTATACATTTTGATTCTTATTTGAATTAAACAAAACAGAACTGTCATCCGTTATTTTCGTTGCTATTGTGATGATCATGACAATGACGTGATTTTTACCAGCCTAGTCCGGAAAATGCTACTTCCTCAAAGAAAAAGCGTCCGGGAATTGGGTACTGGGTACATCCCGGACGGTTGCCGAAAATAGTAATTTACGTAACAAGTCCGGAAAACATGGTTTTTTTGGACGAATAGACAAGATTCTAGGACGAGCCGGAGGCGAGTCCTGGATGTCTGTGAATCCAAAAAAAATATTTTCGGGCGTGTTGCGTACAATATTTTTTCGCCAACCGTGTAGAATTACAAATCAATGAGACGACACATTTCTTTATTATACATTTTGATTTCTATTTGAATTAATCAAAACAGAACTGTCATCCGTTATTTCGTTGCTATTGTGATGATCATGACAATGACAAAAACGACGTGATTTTTTCCGGCCTAGTCCGGAAAGTACGTACTTTCCGGACTAGGCCGGGAAAAGCTACTTTCTCATAGAAAAAGCGTCCGGGAAGTGGGCATATCCCGGACGTTTGTCGAAAAAAAAAGTTATTTACGACATCACATTCGAAACCCGTAAATTAATCAGTGTTTCTCTACAATATGATGCATGTATAAACCTATCTCTTGAAGCGTTTCAAAATCCGTCGCGTAGTTTTGAAGATTTGAGCATACCAAGGGACAGACAGCGAAAGCGAATTTTTTTTTCTCGGTTGCTAATTTGAAAAGCCCCTTTTCAACGAACTCGATTTTCTTAGATTTTCTGTGAAAATTTTTTTTCAAAATTCGAACTCAACTTTTTTTTTACATGTCTTCAGTGAAAAAAAATTTCGACCGAAATTGTTGGAATTTTCCATGGTTGAACTATCTTTCATGCTTAATACTGAGGTGAAAAGAGAATGAAATAATATCGATTGGTTTTCTTTTTGTAGCCTTCCAAAAATTCCGCTCGAGAACTTTCATAATTTTTATTCAATAAACTTGAAGCCGTACGGAGGCCAAAATTGTGCTAATGGGCTACCAGAATGACCCGGACAGAAATATGAATTTATAAATAATTTATTACTAGGATTCGAACTCTGTACTAGTATGAATTGGGTTCATTTTAATCTCATAAATTTCCGTTACCAAAGCGACGCTAGTAAATCGAAAGTGGAGAGTTCGATTCCCACCAAAGTTTTTTGAAAAAATTATTTTGGTTTATAAATTCATATTTCCGTCCGGGTCACTCTGGCAGCTCAATAGCCTAAATTTGTCTTCCGTAAGGCCTCCAGTTTTTTCAATAAAAATTATGAAAGTTCTCTGAGCGTAATCTTTGGAAGGCTACAAAAAGAAAACCAATTGATATTTTTTTAATTCTGTTTTCACCCAAGTATTCAGAATTGAAGAAAGTTCAACCACGAATAATTCCAAAAATTTTGGGCGAAATTTTTTTCACTGAGGACATGTAAAAAAAAATTGAGTTCGCATTTTGAAAAAATTTTTTCATGGAAAATCTTAGAAAATCGAGTACTTTGAAATAGTGCTTTCCAAATTGGCAACCGAGAGAAAAAAAATCAAACTTTGCAGGCTTTCCGCCATTTTGAAATTTTTTTTTCAGAATTCTACATCACAATTGAATTGAGCCCTAAATAATACTAAGATGTGACCGGTAACTGTTATTTCAAATATCACGCATAACTCACCACAGTTATCAGAATATTGCTCCAAGTTGACATTAAGCACCCTGTATCTCGCTTATGCGTCGAAAACGGGGTATATGTCATAAGGCAAAAATGACTTCCCCGGTGTCGTCTACACGGATATGGTGAAACACCCTGCATATACAGGGTGTCCCACTAGTGCCGCAGCGGACGATATACGCGTAATAGGCCTACCACACGCTCAAGCTTCACCACAGTTTGGCTTGCGCAAACCGGCTTGAACACTGAACACTGAGGGAAACTGTATACAATTCTCCCAACCACACGCTCAGTGTTCAGTGTTCAAGCCGGTTTGCGCAAGCCAAACTGTGGTGAAGCTTGAGCGTGTGGTAGGCCCATAACGGTCTGAGATTTGCAAAATTTTTTGATGCCGACTTGATATACTACAAGAAGAGCACAACCTAAAAATATTTTCGAATATATAGGGTGGCCCACACAAGAGGAATAGCAGGTGACTTTGTTTTTTCAAATGGGACACCCTATATTCAATAGTGTTTTTCAGTTATCTGAAACTTCCTGCATGCTTTCGTATACTTTTCACATATTTTTATTCGACAATTTTCGAAATATTGGCCATTTTGACAAGAAAATGATACTTGTAGAGGCTATGTTATACAATTATATTTCACGAACCCTTGCACATACCAATTACAGTTTTATATGGATTGAAAGACAAGACTTCAAAGTATCCCACCCAGCTATAATAAAGCATCTTCAGCATACAGAGTGTCCACAAAAAGACTATCAACATGACGAATTTCAAATCGATTTTTCTTCATTTTTTCAAATGCAATGAATATAATTTTTTTTCATCATTGTAATCACCATTCATTTTACTTCATTTTTTGTCAATTACAAAATATGCATATCTCTAACGGAATATGATTCTTTAGAGTTTTTCCTCCAAATTCACATTTACTTTCGAATTCAAAAAGCAGATTTGGCTTTTCTGTGGTTATTGAGAACTGTCAAATTATTCCACTCAAAATTAGCATAATTGAAGCTTCAATCATAGACAACTTAAGTTGTTGTCTATGATTGAAGCGAAAGTCCGCGGAACTAAACAGCTAAGACAAAACAAAGAAACCGCAGATGAACTCAATGTTCTCAAGCTCCTCCAATTAAATGTACAATCAATTTCTAATAAAATGAATAGGTTGACAGTACTGCTCAACCATAAAGTACCAGACGTCTTCAGCGTCGCTGAACATTGGTGTGATTCGGATAACATGAATATGATGGCAATTCCTGGTTACCACTTGGCATCGAGCTTTTGCAGGCCTTCTCAAAGGCATGGTGGATCTGCTATTTACACAAGGATTGGCCTACAAGTGACTGATCTCGGTATATCTGGCTCATCGGAGGAGATGGAATGTGAGTTCTGTGCAGTGAAGTGCACTACCGGAAATACTAGAGTGGGTGTTATTAGTGTTTACAGACCCCCTTCAGGTAATATTCAGATTTTCTTGGACAAAATATCATACATTTTACAGTACTGCCAGTCTCGTGTTGACTTTTTATTCTTGAGTGGTGATCTGAACATTGACTTCCTAAAAACAAATTGTAGGCAAAGACAGCTCTTGATCGATCTGCTCGATTGTTTTTCACAAAATGTTACTTCTGTAGAGCCTACTAGAGTATGTATTGATAGAAATGGCCACATGTCAGCCACTAAAGTAGATTATATGTTAACCAATGCTGACCTAACTTGCTGTTCAACACATGTTTTTGAGACTCATATCGGTGATCATAGAGCCCTCTCACTGGAATTTCTTTTCAGTGATCTATTGGGTAAACCAAAATCTAATAGGATAAACAAACTATGTAGAAGTATTTCGTCACATAACTTAAACGAGCTTAGCCTGCGTGTTTCAAATACCAGTTTTGAGGATGTGTATTTGTCTCCCGACGTGGACACGGCTTTTGAACTCTTCATTGAAATAATAAAGTTTTCTGTTGACGAATGTTGCCCATTACGATACCGCAGTATTTCGAGAGGAATACACCTAGGCTGGATAACACCTGCAGTTAAACATGCTAGCCAAAACCTCAAAAAACTGTATTGGCTTCAGATAAATTTGAAGACAGATCAATTTGTAACCGCTTATAGAGAGGCTAAAAAGGAATACAGGCTGCTGCTCGAAGCTGCCAAACTAGCTTTCCATGAAGGGCTCTTGAATTCGTCCAATGATCGGAGCAGGGTTGTGTGGAACATTGTAAATATGGAGACCGGGAGGAAACTCAGAACGAAAAACGGTACCATGATGTTGAAATTGAATGGTGTTTCCGTTTCTGATCCTACCGAGGTGGCAGATGCTTTCGCGGATTATTTTTCGTCGGTGGCACGCAGAAGCCTCGAGAGCAGATACGGTGGCCAAATGTCGGTTTCGTGTACGATGTCTTGCATGCAAGAGTCCACATTTTTCTTCTATCCTGTTGATAAGAATGAGGTAATTGATTCCGTTAATTCACTAAAAAACAAAAAAAGTGTTGGTTCTGATTTTATCTCTATGCGGATATTGCGGTCTCTGTCTGAACATATTGCTGAGCCCTTTGCCCATCTTGTGAATCTATCGACTTCTGCTGGCAGGTTATCCAGTTTGTTGAAGCATGCCACTGTACTTCCGGTCCATAAGAGATTTTGATTTTGAAGATATCTCGAACTATACTCCATTCACTTTTATAAAGTATCGCGGTTTGCCATGAAATTTTGACACATTTCACCGTATATATTTTGAAAATGTTAGGTTATGGTCATTGCACTGTCAGATACGCCCACAACGTTGCCGTTTCTGCTAAAAAATCGTAGTAATTACGTATTTATCAAAATGTTCCTTTGGGAAATTAATGAATTTGAGAAAATATTATGTTAATTCAGAAGACATTTAAATACATTTTTGCACAACCTGAAATACTCCAGTATGAAAATGTAGTAGTTCTACGAAACCTGGGCCACAGTTAAATCTTCGAAGAACTAACTCCATTTACAAAGTTGAAAAAGAGTAAATAGTAAGTAGACCTGGCAATGTCGCTTAATTTTCACGAGTGCCAAACTGCGTCTGTTCTAGGGGAAAAAACTTGATAAACCTAAATCATGGCCAACCGCGATACTTTATAAAAGTGAATGGAGTATACCGGTCCATTTCTATTCTCAGTGTCATCTCCAAAGTGGTTGAGAGAATAGTACTAAATCGCATGACAAACTATCTAAACAGATTCAACATACTTTCTGATTGTCAACATGGGTTCAGGGCCCGGAGATCGACACAGTCTGCTGCTCTTGACTTTTTTGAGTTTGTCTTCGAGTCCCTTGATAAGGGTCTTCATGTTGCAGGGCTGTTCTTCGACCTTTCCCGCGCTTTCGACTGCATCAATTTTCGCTTCTTGGAGGAGAAGCTTTATGGTCTGGGTTTTAGAGGGGTCTTTTTGGACTGGATCCTCAGCTTTGTCACTGACAGGACAATGTCTGTGAGGGTGGGCGAATCGGGTTCTGGAAGGTATGTGAGTGAGCTAGGGGTTCCCCAGGGCTCTATATTGGGACCTATACTTTTCATCCTTTTTATTAATGACCTACCCGAATACCTGGGAGTACAGCTTTTAAGGCTCGTGCTGTTTGTAGATGACGCATCAATTGCTGTCTCTGCTAAGTCCTTGAGTGAGCTCAAGGACCTGTGTCAGTCTCTCATAGGTCATTTTGAAGGTTGGTGTAAGGAAAATGGACTGATCATGAATATTGGTAAAACTGATTGTGTTTATTTCAACATCAAAATTGGCACTGCAGTTTCCTTCAACCTTGGATATGAGGATGAGATTTTAACACCTAAGGAATCTGTAAAGTTTCTGGGGATTCTTGTGGACAGAAACTTGAGATGGTGCCAACATGTAAATATGGTCTGCAAAAAACTGGGCTCTTCTTTTTATGCAATCAGTCGAATAAAATCATCTCTTCCTTTGGGTGCTGTGCTTAGTGTATATTATAGTTTAGTCTATAGCCATATAGCTTATTGTATTTTGATTTGGGGTAACTCTATCGATTTCGACAGAATTTTGATAGCTCAAAAACGTATATTACGCATGATTTTCGGCCTACATCCTCGTACATCATGTCGCCCAGTGTTCATAGCAAATTCAATTCTTACTGCACCCTGTATATATATGTATAAGGCACTAGTATATATGAAGGAAAATATAAATAAATTTATAAAATTGTCTAGTTTCCACAATTACGCCAGTAGGAATCCTGATCTTCTCTTTATTCCAATGCACAAAACTAGTAAGTTTCAAACCTCGCCCTTTTACCAGGGCGTCAAATTATTTAATCATTTACCATCTACGTCTACGATAAAGGCATTGAATAGGCGGGAGTTTGGGAGGACTATAAAGGCAATGCTTGCTAGGAAAGCATATTATAGTGTAGGGGAATACTTGAATGATGTTTGTGTTTTTGGTTAAATTAAGGTAGTATACCTATACTGACTTATCCTATGCATTTATATGTCTTACAGGATGAATAAATATTATTATTATTATTATGGCTTCAATTCATATTATAGCGAAATGAGGACAGAAACTTGCATTCTGTACCTATTTTTCAAAATACATTTTTGATAATTTTCTATGTGTCTAATTGGAACGTCGAATCTTCCAAAAATTTCAAACAAGCTTTGAGCTTGCGAGTTTGAAGATCTGCGTGCGTGCCTGTGAAACTTATGAATATCATTTTTTCGAAGAAAGTTGTATAAGGATAAGAGCGGGCACTTTTTTGTATCCTGAAGTTTTGAAACTCGTTTTTTTGAGGCATTCATAACTTGTACATTCAAACTCATTGGTATTTTTTGAATTTTTACATCATTGTGTGAGTATTCATCCAATCCGTAAAAACTATGATGATTTGAATTGAAGCTGCAATGATGTTAATTTTGAATAGAATAATTTGACAGTTCCCAATAACCACAGAAAAACCAAATCTGCTTTTTGAATTCGGAAGTAAATGTGAATTTGGAGGAAAAACTCTAAAAAATCCTATTCCGTTAAAGATATGCATATCATGTATTTGACAAAAAATGAAGTAAAATGAATGGTGATTACAATTATGAAAAAAAATTATATGCATTGCATTTGAAAAAATGAAGAAAAGTCTATTTGAAATGTGTCATGTTGATAGTCCTTTTGTGGATACTCTGTATGCTGAAGATGCTTTATTATGGCTGGATAGGATACTTTGAAGTCTTGTCTTTCAATCCATATGAAACTGTCATTGGTATGTGCATCATTTTTTTGTCAAAATGGCCAATATTTCGAAAACTGTCGAACAAAAATATGTGAAAAGTATACGGAAGCATGCAGGAAGTTTCAGAGAATTGAAAAACAGTATTGAATATAGGGTGTCCCATTTGAAAAAACAAAGTCAGGGTGTATTCCTCTTTTGTGGGTCACCCTGTATATTCGAAAATATTATTAGGTTGTGCTCTTCTTGTAGTATATCAAGTCTGCATCAAAAAATTTTGCAAAATGCAGTCCGTTACGCGTATATCGTCCGCTGCGACACTAGTGGGACACCCTGTATATTCATTCGAAAGAGTGCAATACATACTTTTTTCTTAAATCAAACAACATATGGTTAGTCAAATCACCCTGAATACAGATTTATGAAACCAAAAATTAAATAGTTTGAAATTTTAATCATAATTGTATACATATACATTTACATGTATCTATTGACATATTATATGGACTCATGAATTATTACAAGTTTTTGATAATAGCTAAACCTCGCAAATTGAATGAGGCTGTATAGCTATGCTTTTACTTTTGATTATAGTAATTTTTCATAACTTTTTTTCCTGGGGTCAGACCCTGAGTCAAACCAGGCCTCTTTCGTTTATTAGTATCAATATTTTTCTCATTCTCATCTTGAAAGAACTGTGGTTGGGACATTTGTTCTTTCTGGACAACTAGACCTTGAGACTGATTTGCAATTTTTTCAGCTTCGATTTGTTCTTCAGTCTTTTGAATATCAGAATCATGAGCAAACCTGCAATTATGCCCAAATCTACATCTTCCTTTCCTATAATTCCAGCATATTTTTTTTCCATTTATCACCATGGCATTGTTTAGATCTACCATTCTGACATGTTTCTGAAGAACAGCTTCTTTTTCATTTTCAGCTTCAAGAAATGGATTTTTAAAAACTGAGTTATTCTCTGAGCCAATTTCACTTGTTTTACTTTTAACCTGAAAGTCTGGAGTTGGTAATTTTGGTGCTGTATTGGCTTTTACTCTTGATCCTTCTTCTGTTTCACTAAAAATATCTGACGATCACTGATTTTTTATTTAATGAAATCAAATGATGAGAGGGGTGCCATAAATTTCAGTTGAATGCATAAGTAATGACCCAATAATTACCCAATCTATCTCTATTGAATCTCTGAAGTTTGCCATTGGCTCAACAACATAATATCTCGTTAAAAATTAATATCATACATACATAACTCGATTTCATTACCTTTTTTCTACCTCAGATGTAGTACTCTCATCACTCGAATTGGAGGAATCTTCATAATCAGGAACCAAGGACATTGTATAGTTTTTTGGAATAGAAGGAACTGTTTGATTATTTAATGGAACATTAATTTGATACTACCATCAGACTACCATTAAGACATCATTATTATGATCATCGGGATTGAGACAACTGATGTGGTCTGTGGAATCGACAAGCAGTGTTGCCGGGGTTGAAAAACTTGATAGCGCAATGCCGCCAAGAGAAAAGCGCAATATATGTCAATGTTTTCCACCAGATGGCGTAATGTGATCTTCTGTTCTGTTTTTCCAAAGAGGTCTTTGGTTGTATGGTTGTTCTATAGATGCATAGAAATACCTGGTGAAACGACTCCTAAGTAAAAATCGTGAACAAAATTTGTAGATCAAAACAATTGAAATTTTGTGCTACTTCCGGAATAATCCGCAATATTCATCGGTCGTGGCGCGATGATCAGTATGATATAGGTTATGTTATGTTTTTAGAGAAATGACACAATGACAGTTGTCTCTGATCAAAACTTCAAAACAATTTCGAATGTCATAAATCTTTATGGAATAATAGCGCGACCTCTTTCGGGAGAAATGAAAAGCCGCACAAAGTATCACATGATCAATCGACAAGAAAGTCTTAAACAAAATCTAATCAGTTCCAACACCAGGTATTCTATGCATCTATGTTGTTCTCATGATCTGTCTCACGGGGGTGAAACGCTAGTACTAAAATTGGAAACACCAATCTGTGATCACACACCTGGAAAATGGCCGCCAATGCAGCTAGCGTCTGACAGATTACGTTCGATATCTGTCATCGGCGAAATCCGCGAAATTGAAATAACCTCAAACAAAATGCAAACATGAAAATTTGGTGAAAGCAAAGATGAATAGATGTATGTGGATTTCGTTGTTTTTCAGATAGAGAGTATATGTTATTCAATTCTTTATCGAGGAATCATGTACAGAATTGTATTGTATAGAAATAATAGGTAACGTATGCACGTACGAATGTTCAAAATGATTCAGAAGTTTCTGATAATCTAGAACTTTATGGATTTTGAAAATTTTAAGGATTTTGATATCATTACAGATGGTACCATTGGAATTAATTTTGCTACTGTATAACTGGCAGGTTATTCTTGGAGAAAACAGAATTGGCTGATTGGAATAAATTTAAACGAACTTTGGAAACCGACCGAATCACAAGTTACATTTTCACTTTCCAATTATTTGAGTAGAATAATAAGAAGAAATGAGATTTTCTCTTCCTTATTAATTTCATATCAATAATGGAACCATTATTCATTAATTACGGTGAGGTGATAGATTTATGCTACATTGGAATTATTATATTTGAAATTTTTTTTCATGCACTACTTTCATAAGCCAGAGGAAGATTTGATTTAGAATAGGGTTTTCAAACCTGTGATCCTGTAATTTATTTCTAGAAATATGCCCATTGTTGATTTTGTTTGGATGTACTTATTTAAGGTCTTCCGAATCTGAATATTGTTATATTATACAGGGGAAAATTTATTTTTATTCGTTTTTTAGCATATGAATTGATTTGATATCATTTTTCTGTAAAAACAAATGTATTTTATGTAAATATGTATAAATATTTTATTTTGCACATAACAATTTGTGACGAATGTAAACTTTGAAATTTTACTGAGCACTATAGACATTCATTTCAATCATAATTTCAGTCAAGTTTCACTGTTGTCACTAAAACTGTTGTCATGCAAGGCTTTCGTTCTGGAAAGCATTATTTGATCCAGTGAACTGGTACCTGAACAAAACATGTCGTCAGTGATTTGACGATATTCCTATCTTCCAAACTTCCAGTGCCAATGCCTCTGACCTCATTTATTAAGTTATTAATATTTGACAGATGATGGATAATTTTTAAGTTTTCGAACTATGAGTTGTACCTTGAAAACAGATATATGAAGATCATGAAATCAATAAATCTTCAAGTTGAAATTGGTCTTTGAAAAGAAATCAACCTATTTCCAAGTGTAAGGTTCTCGTTCACATTAAGGTTAAATATTAATAATGAGGACGTTTAATTATTTTTCAACGTCCTCATTATTTATATTTAATCATGTGTTCGAGTCTGAAATCAAAGAAAATAATTCTCTTCACTAATTTCAAATATTCCCGCCACATTTTTCATTCCCACACACCAGGAAAATGGCGGCCGCCAGCCATTCAACTGTCATTCGTGTTTCCATCGTTTTGAACCGCGTTTGCACTTCTCTAATATATATGTTCTGTGATCTGTCTTATCAAAATGTCAAGATTGAGCATAGATGCATAGATTATTCTATGCATCGCGTTCGGCAATGACATCCGACTGGTCGGATTGATCTGAACCGTTCGTTTATTACATCCAGATTGAGGGGAGTACACATCTGGACCGTTCGGCAAAAAAATCTGATCAATCGGATGTAGATCTTTTTGCTCGCTGTATTTCGACGGAGCAAACGGATTTTTTCAACAGAACAGAAACAGAAATTACTTTTCTGCATTTGTCAATGGATTTTAACTGCATTTATGAGTTTCCTGCTTCGAATATTCTTGAACGGTCTGTTAAAATTTCGTGTCTTATGTTATTTGTTGTGTAGTAATAAATAAAAAATGTCGTTTGATAAAAAAATAATGATTCAAAATATTGAATCATTTCAACCAAGGGGTAGAAGTGTTGAGAGCTATAACGAAAGAATTGAAATAGAATCCAGACTACCTCTACGGCCGAATAGACCTTTAATCACTAATTTAATATCTGACAAACAGAAAAAACGATCTGAAAGCTCCGTACCGTTCGTTTATTACAGAAAAATCTGACAAATCTGTACAATCTATGATCACGTGACTAAAAAATCCGTCCGCTCTCGGATGCTAATGCCGAACGCGCTTATTCTATTGGCGATTTCAGCCACCGATGAGGGCGCTGCTGACTGTAAACAAACATGGCGGAATTCTAGTAACCTCTTTTGAAGCTACGTTGTTTCGATATGTGAAACAGATTATTTTGAGTGATTTTCTTAGTTCTCGTGTTGATTTTGTGGAAAATTTCAGTGAATTAATGTATTATTGACAGTGCAGAGTCGAGTTTATAAAATTTTGTTATACAAATTGACTTTTTTGGATCGACAATTCACGAGGTATTCGATGGAAATTATGTAAATAAATTATTGTTTTGAATGTTCTTTATTTTTATGGGAATGAACTACAAAATAGCAACACAAAAAGATTTACATCTGCCTAAACTATGATCAGAATGTGAATAAGTTCTGATGTGACATGACAAACATGAAGATCTACGTATGGTATATCCTTATAATCAAGTATTACCTGAATATTCCCAAAATTTTGGGCAGTAAATTCATCAATTCAACCTCAGAACTTGGCCACTGAATACAATCTTCCAAAATATTTGCTATATACTTAATATATTCACTAAAAATATTGTTCGCAGTTCGAGAACACTTGACGAAAATATTTTCAGCAAATTTTCTCCATGCTTTTCTTCAGTCCAATTTTTCCAATATAGCAAAGGCATTAGTGATACATAGTGTTAAGGCCTCTTTCTTACGAAATTCATGAAAACGTACAGACCGGTTTTTATTTGTCCTTGAAGAGCAATTGAAATCATTGCAGTTACAATTGAATACAATTTCTTTCAGTACTAGTACTTAGCTTACTCAGTGTTCTATAATCAATCCACTGGCCTAAAATTATATATAATATAAGCATTAAAACATAAATCCCTTCGTTCAGGTACTTCACCTTATTTAATTTCTGTCTTACAGAAAGTTAAAGGTACAACTCAGTACCTTGAATTACGATGATCAATTTCATAATCATCTTGTTGATAATTATGGTATTAACCTTCCTCAGCAGTTAAAACTCAAGAATGCATATGATCGCCTGTAGTTGGGTATTCTTTTCTTTTACTAATTGTTATTAAGGATGTGATCATTTTATTTTTCAATTATTCACTTCACACATACATGTACGCTTTTTTTTTTTTTTCTTAGATTGAGTATTATAGGTTTGTACCTCTACTCTTATTGCAATTATAATAATAATAATAATAATAAACTGCACCAGAAAATTAGACTAAAACAACACGCCTTGTAACCTAAAACATGATAACTTTGTGAATAATATTTTAAATGAATAACACTGATATAAATACCTTCTCAACAATTTTTATTTGAATACTAATTTATCTGTTCAGAACACTATAAAAACTTCGAAATATCACTCAAGAATACCTGGATATGAAACAAAATATTACAACTCAAAAGAACGCGAAACATAGAAGATCTCAATGCATTACTTGTTCCGTAGTTTGGAATTTGTGCCGAAAGAGGGCGCTTTGATCTTTGGATTCGCCAATTGTAGAATGTCTTTGAGAAAAAGCGCAAAAATACACAAAAAAGCGCAATGGCGCAAAACACAGTTAAAAAGCGCAATTATTGCGCTTTTTGCGCCTTATTGGCAACACTGTCGACAAGTGTAAAAAATCAAAACATGTAGAGTAAAGAATGTTATAATGTTATACGCATAGAATTATGTTCTGTGCATGCAGCCACTCACAGAACACATTGTTTAAACTAAGATGCCTAGAATACTGGTGTAAACACTCGTCAAATTTTGAATGGAATGACGTTAGACCAAATTGAGAATATCGGCAAGATTTCGTTTTTTCCACTTCAGGTGGCGCTCTTCACTAATTATGTCATACAACGTCATTACGGTCCTTTTTCCCTTGATCGATTTGATTGATTAATCAACAGCTGATCTGCGAAAGTCAATTATGACTTGACCATAGAATGACATTTTTATATGGTGAAACTTTTCCTGATATGCATTAAAATGTCAAGAATATATTCCCAAATTATTGCTTGACAAAATTATCGGCTATTGACACAATATGTTCACCAGAATAAATTCGAATATTTGAAATAACTAATAAAAATCAGTCATAATTAATGAAAAGCGCCACCTGAAGTGGAAAAAACGAAATCTTGCCGATATTCTCAATTTGGTAGAAACAAAATCTAATCAGTGCAATCACCATGTGTTCAGTCATCGAAGTTTAAACGTATGTATGTGCTCTGTGGCCACTACCAAACAGTAGGAGTGTTCTGTGAGTAGGAGTTCCTACTCTCGGTTACTACGCTATAAATCTTAGAATAAAGAATCCATCAATATTTTATATTCTATGATTCAAATTTACATTTCTATTTTCTATGGACGTGGCCACCAGTTAACCTAAAAAAAAATTTGAATTTCTTGTGAATGAGACATGAGTGTGAGTGATAGAATAGAATCACCCTAGAATCATAATACCTAAAATGAACGAATATCTTGAATTGAAATGGTGAATATGGAAACTTATCATTAATTTAATTATGTAATGGCATTTTTTGCAGGGATACCACATCCAATAAATCCTATTTAGAAAAACAAGTTTGTACCTTCGTTCCAAATGAGTTCTTATTAGATTCTTATGTCTACCAGAACCTAAAGAAATCTCTGTCCAAACCCCAAGATACAGTATCTTTGAAAAATGAAGTGAATTTCACAGCTGGTGGGAAATATACCCCCCGATTTCCACGCAAATCCATCTTGAGCAAGGAACATCAAGAACAATGTCTCAGCGCAATTAAGATATTGATGCTCAATAAACCTTCATATCAATTGAAACAAACTGAATCCAACAGTTTAGAAGTATTCAGAAGTTTACATGATAAGATCCTTGAAGAACAAAATATGTTCAATGAATTTGTGAAGAATTCCTGGACAAGTGACAAGGGAAAAATAGCTGCAATGAAGAATAATCTTTATCGATATGGCAGCATACTACATAAAAGAAAAGCCAAGAGATATTTGGAATATAAACAGTATTATAAGGAAGAAAATTTGATAAATATGAATTATAATGAAGATGACTCGGTTACAATCGAGGTCAATTTTGTACAAAACCTTTTAGAATTAGTAAGTTGATTATCAATTTGTGTATAAAGAGACAAGTGTTCTTATGTAGTGGTATAAATCCATTGCAACTGATTGAGTTTATAGGTATTCATATAAATTCCATCTATATCTTGATGAAGGCTTGATCCAAGAAGAATTTCACCTAAGGTTTCACCTACAACTGCGGTAGGCATTTTCAGAGGGTTCTCGATCGTAGGTTGTACACCGACGAATGACCGCCCTGAGATGTCCCTGGATCCCCCGCAGCCCCACTGCTGGCGATTCCTTGGAAATTATGGTCTCTTTTCATATGTTGTTTCATTCAGTCTTAGGGCTAGATCATGACTCCAAATCACAAAGGAGTCTCCAGTTTGCCTACTGCAGTTGTAGGCAAAACCTTGAGTGAAATTACCATTGGATCATGGATAGAAAACCCGGAATTCTTTAGGTTTGAAATTAAATCTAACCTCTAGAATGTTGCTTATATTGACATAGAATATCTGGACAGGGTAACCTGATATTTTGAATTCGGAGAATTGGTCCCAACCAAATATCTAATAATTCCAATAATAAGCGCGTTCGGCAATAGCATCCGAAAGCGGACGGATTTTTTAGTCACGTGATCACAGATTGTACAGATTTGTCAGATTTTTCTGTAATAAACGAACGCTAGGGAGCAATTTTTCTGTTTGCCAGATATTAAATTAGTGCTTAAAGTTCTAAGGTAGTCTGGGTTCTGTTTTAATCCTTTTCTTATAGCTCTCAACACTTCTACCCCTTGGTTGAGATGATTCATTTCATTTGAATCATTATTTTTTTATCAAACGACATTTTTTATTTATTACTACACATCAAATAACACGAGATACGAAATTTTAATAGACTATTCGAGAATATTCGAAGCGCAAAACTCATAAATGCAGATAAAATCCATTGACAAAGGCAGAAAAGTAATTTCTGTTTCTGTTCTGTGTAAAAAATCCGTTTGCTCCGTCGAAATACATCGAGCAAAAAGATCTACATCCGATTGATCAGATTTTCTTGCCGAACGGTCCAGATGTGTACTCCCCTCAATCTGGATGTAATAAACGAACGGTTCAGATCAATCCGACCAGTCAGATGCCATTGCCGAACGCGCTTAATATGGGTAATGGGCCAATCAAAATTGAAGCCGGGCTATGGTGAGAATCCAGATCTGCGCATGTGCAGTAATATTGAGAATAAAAATAACTAATTCTGTCTGACACATTGTATTATGTCACGAAGCGTATGTCATCCATTACTTCTTTATGTGAATACTTTTGATCATAACCTAACATTTTAATGTGATATTATTCAATCGCTTTAATCCGTTTTTCTCAAGCTCTGCATATATTTGTTCACTCCTTATCATATTTCAGAATTGAACTGAACATATTCCAGTGCGCGATTTTTCAATTTCCAGTGGACACGTGCGTACCTACAATTCAATTTTTACCAACGATTTGGCTTCACTCTATGATTGAAGCAGAGGTATACGCCATATTATTATTGATGTTATTGGTTGATGGTTGGAACCTTATATCTACTAATACCAATATGGATTATACTCCTGCTTTTCACAGTCACAAAGTGAAGCCAAATCTTTGGTAAGGCTTGAGTTGTACGCTTGCATCAACTGGAAATTCAAAAATTGCGAGAAATTTAGAGGTTATGTTTATTCTGAAAGACAACAAGAAAATAGATATAGAGAATGAAAATATGTCATTTAAATACTTTCAGTTCAATTTTAGAATATGAATAGGAGATAACAATGTTATTAAGGACTTGAAGAAAACGGAATAAAGCGATTGAAACATTTCACATTAAATTGTGAGGTTACGATCGAAACTATTCACATGACGTCAAGAATGACATACGTTTCACGACATAATACGATGTGTCAGAGAGAGATAGAATTAAAAAAATATTTTTATTCTCAATATTGCCGCACAAGCGCAGATCTGGATTGTTACCAAAGCCCAGCTTCAGTTTTGATTCATTCATTCCCCATATAGGAATTATTAGATATATGGTCCCAACATATTATACAGGGTGCGGCACGGAGGATGGATGGTTTTAATAAAATAATAAAAGCGTTAATTTTTACTCAAAAACACATTTATTGACGGAATCAGATTCTCAAGGAAATAGCATTTGAGACAGTCAAGTGTGGAAAATCACATCAGGCATGTGGTGGCCGAAATCGGTGATGCAGTGCTGGAGGCGCTCTTGGAAGTTCGCGTAGACTCTCTCCAACATCGCTCTCTCAACTTGGGCAACTTCCACGCGAATAGCCCTTTTCAATTCGTCCAGAGTTCGGGGCTTGGTCTCGTATACTCTAGCCTTGAGGTGTCCCCATAAGAAAAAATCGCATATGGATAAATCTGGGGACCGGGGAGGCCAATGAACATCGCCAAACCTGGAAATAAGGCGACCAGGGAAGAGAGGGCGAATAACGTCCATTGATGCTCTGGCTGTGTGGGCGGTCGCCCCATCCTGTTGGAACCACACACGTCGGATTGGAACACGTTGCCGTCGTAATTCGGGGATAAAGAAGTTGTTGATCATTTCGACGTACCGCTCTGAGTTCACGGTAACAGCACGACCATTAACGTCTTCGAAGAAGTAAGGGCCAATGATGCGAGTTTGCGACAACTGGTAAATAAATGCTAGGAACACACGAGTCTAACGGCACCTTCCCCACTTCTCTCGTCCTCAGTGGGGGAAAGTTATGCCCATCTGAAAAACGTCCGCCCTCCGTGCCGCACTTTGTATAATACATGTAATGCGTTCGTTATTACCAATCATGGAGTCGAGCGAGAGAAAACGGACACAGAACATCTTATAAATACGGATCTCTCTCTCTTTCCCTCTTTCAGCCAGAGAGGGAGAGATACGATTACGAATTATTTTATTTTGTTCTGTGTCCATTTTCTCTCGCTCCACTCCCGGATTGGTAATACCGAATGCGCCTATGGTGTTTCACCGGTGACGCGGATCTCGATTACGCTTAATCTGTGAAATTTTTATTAATTTTTTTGACGTGGAATTATTTGCGTCAATGAGGGCTATATTTCCAAATTATTTTGATACATACAGGGTGTCTCAGGAAAGTGGTAGGAACCAAACATGTTTTTTCTTATGGAACTGTATTTTGCTGCAGATTTAGAAAGCAATGTAAAAATAACACTGAGTTTATTTGAAATCTCATATGCTTAAAATTTGCCGTTACTGGGATATTTCGCTTTTTTGTTAATTTGGGGGTCTTGGAAAATACTCGATAACTTCGACTAGAATGAATTTGCTGAAATGGGATTTTGGCCGTAAATACTAGAATGGTGGTAATAGATACTGCATCTATCATAATTATTCAAAACTCTACTAGGTGTTCAAAATGGGACAACGCATTGACAACATATTCAAAATATAATTTCAAACTTATTTCAAATGGCACACCCTGTATATTATTTTTTCATTTGATAGCATATTTTATTGCCTTTAAAAGTTTTGAGGGCCTATCTGGTCAAGTTCTTTCAGTTTAAGATATTTGTAATTTTGTGAAATTTCTCATATGCTCACTTTCCCATGGAGAAGAAATTTGAAATGCGTTGTCCGCCATAAGTTCATATTTTATTTATTGTTGAAATTTTTCATATCTTAGTAACACCACCGAAGTAGCTTACTCAAATCTTCATTCTCAAACTCAAGGAGAATTGATTTAGGCGTATCTATTTTCTATGATTTCCATTTATTTTATGAGTTTTGAAGTAGGCTGATGCCAGAAATTTTCACATGCATTTTCTTCTTCTATCCATATTTGATTATTATCGAAGCTGTAGTGGTGTGGTAGTTATTCATTAATTGAAATAATTTCTCAAAATGAAATATTCAGTTCAAGAAAGGGTTGATATGATTGGCGTAATAAGTGAATGTCTAGGAAATTATTTATTGGCGGCAAGAGTCTATGCTCAAAAGTATCCTAGTAGACGACATCCTGATAAAAGGGTTCTTGAAAGATTATTCCGAACATTCAGTGACACTGGTAGTGTTAAATACGCAAAAAATAAAATACTCAAACCAGTAACCGAAAATGAAGAAAATCAGTTAATGGTACTGGGATCAGTTATCGAAAATCCGAACATTAGCATCATAGCATCAGAGCTATAGCTCAGGAAACACATCCCAACATATTACAATTTGGGACATGGAGCGGCAAAGAAGAATAATCTGGCTGGCCCCCAGCAGTCACTGAGAACGCAATAAACTTCGTCCTAGATACGTTTAAACTCAATCTGTTTTCTATCAACCAGTTACCCACAAAAGACATTCCGTCGATAGCCGCCCTATACGTTTGTTCCCAAGGGTCCCCCGTGAACAAAATAAGGGAGTCATATGCATATGAAATCATATCCAAGTCAAAGCACAACAGATCATTTATGAACACAAGGAAAAGTAAAGGACCAATAACTGTTCCCTGTGGAATTCCCATCTTTATTGTTGCTGGGTGACTCAGTACCCTATCAAATTTAACGCACTGCGTTCTACCTTCCAAATAATTTCTAAAAAGATCGAGACAAACTGCTCTTATTCCTAATTTTTTGATTAATAGTTCGTGATTCACCGTGTCAAAAGCCTTAGCCTTGAGAGGCTAACACTTTGTGTTAACGAAGATGGTCATCAAATTGAACATTTGTTATAATTTCAGTGTTTTTAGCCAAAAATTTTCATATTTCCTTATAGTATTGATGAATTTCATGTTTTTTTATGTTCTTGTTGTGTTGTCAGTGAATATCCAGCTTGCTCATAACTTTTCATCATTTAATTTTTTTTTTCAATTATCAAAAATTGGATATTACAATATTAAACATTTCAGTGTTAGTTATTTCGGTAAATCCCCAGGGAAATGATGAAAAGATTAAAATAATCACAAACTTGCTAATAAATCCGAAACTGTAAGATGTAGGTCTGACAAACCTCAATAATTTTTGAAAGGTAATGAATTTTGCTATCGAATGAAAAAATAAAATACAGGGTGTGCCGTTTGAAATAAGACCAAAATCATGATTTGAATATGTCGGCAATAAGCTGCCTCGTTTTGAACACCCAGTAGAGTTTTGAATTACAGTGATAGATGCAGCGTCTATTTTCTTTATTCTAGTATTTGCAGCCAAAATTCCATTCCACCAAATTCGTTTCAGACTAATTTATCGAGTAATTTACGAAAATTCCAAATATCTCAGTACCGGAAATATTTGAGAACGTGAAATGTCAAATGAACTTAGTCTTATTTTCACTATGATTCCTAAATCTGCAGTAAAATACAGGGTGTTCCATAAGAAAAACCATATATTTGGTTCCTACCACTTTCCTGAGACACCCACCTGAGACACATGTTTCAAAACAAATTCAAACTATAGCCCTCATTGACTTAAATAATTCCACGTCAAAAAAATTTATAAAAATTTCACAGATTAAGCGTTATCGAGATCCGCGTCACCGGTGAAACACCCTGTATATATACAGGGTGTCCCACTAGTGCCGCAGCGGACGATATACGCTTAACGGTCTGAGTTTGGCAAAATTTTTTGATGGAGACTTGATATACTCCAAGAAGAGCACAACCTAAAAATATTTTCGAATATATCGGGTGGCCCACAAAAGAGGAATAGAGAGTGACTTTGTTTTTTCAAATGAGACACCCTATATACAATTGTGTTTTTCAATTCTCTGAAACTTCCTGCATACTTTTCACATATTTTTATTCGACAGTTTTCGAAATATTGGATATTTTGACAAAAAAATGGTTGTTATCCAATTATATTTCACGAACCCTTGCACATACCAATAACAGCTTTATATGGATTGAAAGACAAGACTTCAAAGTATTCTAGCCAGCAATAATAAAGCATCTCCAGGAGTGTCCACAAAAAGACTATGAACATGACGAATTTCAAATCGAATATTCTTCATTTTTTCAAATACAATGCATACAATTTTTTTCATCATTGTAATCACCATTCATTTTACTTAATTTTTTGTCAGATACATGATATGCATATCTTTAATAGAATAGGATTTTTTAGAGTTTTTCCTCTAAATTCACACTCACTTCCGAATTCAAAAAGCAGATTTGGCTTTTCTGTGGTTATTGAGAACTGTCATTGCAGCTTCAATTCATATCATCATAGTTTTTACGGATTGGTTGAATACTCACACAATGATGTAAAAATTCAAAAAATACAAATGAGTATGAATGTATTATTAATGCAACAAAAAAACGAGTTTCAAAACTTCAGGATACAAAAAGTGCCCGCTCTTATCCTTACAACTTTCTTCGAAAAAAATGATATTCATAAGTTTCACAGACACGCACGCAGATTTTCAAGCTCTCAAGCTTGAAGCTTGTTTGAAATTTTTGAGTTTCGACTCTTCAAGTGGAAATATAGAAAATTATCAAAAATGTATTCTGAAAAAAGGGAACAGAAAGCAAGTTTCTGTCTTCAGTAACTGATTTCATCACATTTTTGAGTAGATACATCAAAACTTTCTAGTTCTTCATTTCGCTATAATATGATAATATGAATTGAAGCTTCAATGATGCTTATTCATATTGACAGTTCTCAATATCCACAGAAGAGCCAAATCTGCTATTAAAATTAGAAGGTATATTATGTGAATTTTAGGGAAACATTTCGAAAAAGCTCTCGAAAAAGCTCTCAAAAATGCTATTCTGTTGAAAATATGCATATTATGCATACGACAAAAAATTAAGTAAAATGAATGGTGATTACAATGATGAAAAATAATTATATGCATTGCATTTGAAAAAATGGAGAAAAATGGATTTGAAATTCGTCATGTTCATAGTCTCTTTGTGGACCTCCATGTGCTGGAGATGCTTTATTATAGCTGGCTAGGATACTTTGAAGTCCTGTGTTTCAATCCATATAAAGCTGTTATTGGTATGTGCAAGGGTTCGTGCAATATAATTGGATAATATAGCCTCTACAAGTATCATTCATTTGTCAAAATGACCAATATTTCGAAAACTTTCGAATGAAAATATGTGAAAAGTATTCAAAAGCATGCAGGAAGTTTCAGAGAATTGAAAAAGACTATTGAATATAGGGTGTCTCATTTGAAAAAACAAAGTCACCCTCTATTCCTCTTTTGTGGGCCACCCGATATATTCGAAAATATTTTTAGGTTTTGCTCTTCTTGGAGTATATCAGTCTGCATCAAAAAACTCAGGCCGTTACGCGTATATAGTCCGTTGCGGCACTAGTCACTAGTGGGACACCCTGTTTATATATAGGGTGACTGGTGACGTAAGGGACAACGGCTAAGTGGAGATAGACGACCTCAAACTGAATGAGAATTTGGGTTTCAAATGTCCCATAAGGGTATTTGTTTCGGAGATATAGAGTGATTTATGAAAAAATGCTAAATCTATGAACTCCCATATCTTCGTTTATATGATATGTTTTTCGCTGATATTTTACATGTTTGTTCATACAGGCATTCTCTGTCAGTATAAGAAAAAAAAATTGAAAAAATTGCTGGCCCGTACTCAAAAATTTCAATTTACATGTCAAGTGAGAAGTATCACACGGTATATGAGATAAAATAAAATCAAATAGAAATTTGGAAAGAGGGAAAAAAACTGATGAAATATCTGTTTTTTGTTTGAATGGCACAAATTTTCTTTCGTTTCTATGATATGTTGAAGTAAGAATATTACAATATTTTTATATTCAAATCATGAAAAATGAGAGAGAGAGAGAGAGAGAAAGAGGGGGGCAATATGAAAGCTCTGCCAACTGAAAGGTCCTTGTTGGAGGCATCCTTGTTGATGGATTTCACGATAGGATTCGAATTTATTTTGGGTTTTCTAGGGGCAAGCGTTTGAACTGTTAGTTTGTAGTCAGTACTTTTGGGTTCTTGTTTTTCAGTGTTTCTAAAGTGTGGTGAACCAATTCAGGATATTTTTCTCAGACTACTTTTGACTCACAAGTTTTGTACAGAAATGTTTTGTTTCCTATTTGAATGTTCGGCAATCTATGAGGAGAAGACTGAAATCCTGTTACTAGCTCAAGGTGAACATTTTCAATTTTTTCAAACATAAAGTTTCAATTGTTAATTTCAATTTTGACAGAAAAATGGAACAACCTAGAGAGGAAACGCAGTAGATCTTATTTGTTTTAAACCCCACTGCGGGCGCCCATGGCCAAGTCGTATCAAACACACAAAAATACAAATCTCTCCTCTTTTTAATATTCTTATTATAGATATCGATTCAAGTTAGGCTTTTCTAGGGAACTCTGGCTCGATTCTCACAACCCAGCTTAAAATTGGAATGTAGATTAAGTGCTCAGACCTTACCTGAAATACAATCCATTAAAAATAATTCAAAACTTCCAGGTGAGTCAGTTTGAAGTCTATACAGTCTTGTTAAGGTGAATATGTTTTAGCCTTCTGAATACAATTTAATAATATAGATCCCTTGAAACAAAAGAGTAGAGATTATTAACATTCATGGAGTTTCACTGTTTCTTTTTTGTGAGCAGAAATGAAAATTTATTTTGAAAAGAATTATTCAAGATTTGTGTACAACTTAAATTGGAAACTAACGTCTGTGAAATGTATAAGAGGACATTATTTAATCGGTAAACAGGCAATTTTCGAATACCGGAAAAATTTTCAGCGGGAGTCGAACCACTACAACGTTGAATATTCTAATCGCATATTATGACTTTTATAAACGTGAATGATTTACTAAACTTGACCCGGTCTCGTCTGGTTAATGATATCCATAAAATACGGCACACATTTTCCATTCAAAAAGTGCGTTTCGTTTTTCTAAGTTCACCCAGGTCCCAGACTTTTTTTTAATTGAAGTTGAAGGATGTCTTGAGGGCACTGCAATTTATTGATTCTCGTAAGTAATATCATAAGGGCATCCAATGATTCCGAAAAAAAACGAGAAATCGCGTTGCTGAGTAATATTTAAACAAGAAGCATGAGGGCTGGTGGCAACAAAAATCCGAGTCGAAGACGAGGATTTTTGCACCTGCACGAATGCATTTTGTTGAAAAATTTAACTTTGCATTGTGTTTTTTTCGATTTTTTCACAGGAAAAATAAAATGCCCAAATGGTATTTGAAAAGACTACTTTCTGAGTAACAGATTACTCTGGATGCATTTTGTATGTATTATCAGTGGCGGCTGCTCAATAAGTGTACCCCCAATTAATATCTTCATCTGAAGGAATTTACTTTTGTGTTTGACGTAAACGTAACGTTTTATATTTGGGTATTCAATTTAATTTTTCATTTCCGAGGTTCCGGTTCACGGTTCTGTAATTCAGACTCCAGACGGCGGCCGAACTTCGAACGCCAATGCAAATAATACGCGTAAAGTCGTAGACGCTAGACGGCAGTCGGTACACTGCACTAAGTGAGCCTTGATTGGAGCAGCAGCGCCCCCTCGCGCCCCAAACGTCCCGTAAACAGTCCACAATATTTAGCAGACACGGGTACACATCCAGAATGTGTACGCGTAGGCTACGTCATAGATAAAGAATACGGTGCTTCGATGTACCGATGTACGTCGTGTGTAGGTGAGATAATTCTTTATTTATGGGTGAGATGCTGTCTACCGTGTTTGTTGTATTCGCGCAATTAAGGCTGAAAATTTGGAGAATCTGATTTGCATTAGCGTACAATATTCAAAAACGTTTTTCTTTGATGACATCAGAAGAAAAATAAAGAATCTAAAGTGCCGGTCGTCCAAATCTGAATTCATCGATCACGCATGTAACAAAATGTGAAACACGCGATTATAAAAGAACCTTTAAGGATCCCCCACACCAACGCGGTACTGCGGGAGCGGGAGCGGTAGCGGGAACGACGCGGGATCAAAACATGTGGCGGGATATGGAAATACTCGCACTCACGCGTAGGGCGGGGCCTACGAACGCGGGACTGCAGCGTTCTATATTCGTAACGCTGCATGCAGTGTTTTTACCGCGTTCCCGCTCTTCCCGCAGTGTAAATTCATATACGTTCCAGCACGTACAATGTCGTTCACTGAAAGATTAATTTAAATTGTGAAAGCCCATCCAATTTCATATGATTTGGGAAATCCCGAATACAAAAATCTTCGAAAAAGAGATAAATTATGGGACAAAATAGGCACCGAATTGAAAGAAAGTTCTAAGTAAACAAATTTATTGAAATTTGCTCAGATTGCTTCTTCAAAAAACGTAGTTCGTGAAAAAGCTTAATGATTTATCTGAACTTCATTTAAAATAACCATAAACGATTTGTTCTATTAGGTGACTTATAAAATTTGAAAAAAATTATAATAATTTAAGTTTATTATTATTACTAACGCTTATCGTTCATTTTCTGCTACAGCAATCGGTAGAAGGGCTTCTTCATCGGATGAGAAATCCATTTTTTTCGACCAGAAAACTCCCAGAAATCTTCACGTTACCGCGAACTTTACCGCGTACTTTACCGCTTTGGTGTGAGTACAAAAACTTCCCGCTACCCGCAATACACCGCGTCGTTCCCGCCACCGCTCCCGCTCCCGCAGTACCGCGTTGGTGTGGGGGATCCTTTAATATAGACACTTATGAAAAGCCGAATTGTTATGTGGTTGTGAAATTAGTAACACACTTTATTGTTTTCCTTGTTTGTTATTTGCTAGTGATGATCAAACAGAATGGACCAGATCCGGTGTCAAGGATTTAATCCATTTAAAAGAAAAAATTAAAAAACATCAAAGTTCCAAGACACCTCTCTGCCATGCAAATTAGGTTTCAATTTATTAGGTAAACAAGATATTCGACAACAATTGAACAGTGCTTACCGACTGAATGTCGAGAAACATTATGAGCAAGTAAAAAAGAACAGATACATTTTATCGAAAATCATAAACTGTATTAAATTTTGTGGCGCTTTCGAATTAGCATTATATGTATATACAGGGTGGCCCACCCCAGACGCGGTTCTCATTTTGAGGCAGTAAATGAAGACATTTTGAAAATTAAAAATAATAAGATAATAAATAATAGGAATATTTCGTGACCGCAACACCATTATTGGGATCTTCATATGAGTTTTTCAGATTTCAAATAATATTGTGAGCATTTCCTCACAAATATTTTCAAGTATTTCTATGAATATCGCTAATCATAATAGTAGTAACTAGTTGTATTAAAAATCGAAAATTACTTGAAAACTATTAGGTTTAGGTATAGGGACACCCAGTGAAGATAGTTTCGATATTAATTTTTACGTTCAACAAGGTACAGAAATACTGGGTGTGCCATTTGAAATAAGAAAGTTTTTGACCATTATTTGTAATTGATGTTTGAACATTGATTATGATCACTCAGTATATTCCAGAGTTAAATTTTTTTCTTCTGCATGAGGGTAGCCAGAATGTCTACACGAAAAATTATTGTCTGCCTCGTTGGCAGACAATAATATTATTCATTAATTCCAAATTGGAAATACTCCTTTTTTTCGATTTTTCGCCATTTTCTCTACAATGGTTCTTCTAAGGCATAAAATGGTCTTTATAAACTCATCATTATTTGAGCTTGCCATACAATTTTTGAATTCATATATAGGGTATTCCATTTAAAAAAGTGTAACTATGGTCTATATCTTTGTTATCGAACACCCTGTATATGTGAAAACAATTTGAAATTGTGCATCCCAGGTGAATTGATTATAGCGTTCTCTAACGTTGAAATTCACAATCTGGTGTCGCAATTTGGAAGAAAGTTTCCTTTATTTTTCATTCAATCACCGAGAGGGGGTCTTTTCTGAAGGTGGATAGATGTCGCTCATTAATAGTCATCCGATATAATGCACGACAGATATCCATATCTTGACGAAAAGATTTTCCATCCAGCGTCAACTTTGGGATATTCCACCCTGATGAGTCCTAAATAGGACGAAACTGCAGTCGGTGCGATTCTCAGTTGACGTTGGACCATTCGGTCTGGTAGGGTGAACAGTATCGGAGACCTAGTTCTTATTCACATTTCATTTTTCATTATTTATAATGGGAAATGATTTGTGTCTTATTTCTTTTGAATTGTATAGGTAGCTGCTTTCTCAGCTCAATGATTTTATTCAATCATTTTTATTCAAATAAGTATTCATCATAGACTAACTGAACGTTGTTTGTTTTTTCTACTCAACTCATTTTCGAAGCTATCTATGAATTTGAGAAACGTCAAAAATGTTATCTCTTGAAAACCAACTTGTTTGTTTTGCCCGTTTCCATGTTTTATCGATGAGAAACGAATGTTGCTAAGGAAACTTCCTCACTAAAAATGGAATGAGAGAAATAGTCATATACTAGCGACCCGCCCCGGCTTCGCACGGAAGCAATGCAATCCTTATATAAACAACGCTAGTGCCGGCCCTCACCGCTAAATCCCTGCATTTTGAATCTGTAATATTCATTTAAATTATATGCTGTAATATAACTTCCTGAATAAGCCATTTTTTCCCGTAATATGTGAAGGATAGAAAATGGTTATTGTGGGTTATCCTTGAGAGCGCAAAAAATGTGTTTATTTACGACATCACATTAGAAACCTGTAAATTCATAGCTGTTTCTCTACAATATTCCAACCATTCAGGCTTTCGGCCATTTTGAAATTTTTTTTTTCAGAATTCTACACCACAATTGAATCGAGCCCTAAAAAATACAGGGTGGGGCAGAAGAACCTATCCGATTTCAAATCCCTTTTTCTCAGAAGAGAGAGCAGGTAGAGTAGTGGGGTAAAAACCGTTAGAAAGCTGGTTTTATGCCATTTGTCAGTAGTCAACATGCCTTGGTCTGGTGAACATCGTGCTTTTGTTATTGAGCGGTTTATCGAATGCGGCGGTTCGATAATTGCTACACAACGTGCTTTTCGAATTCATTTCGGACTCGGGCGTCATGATCCTGTTCCACATCACGCTACGATTAAAGTGTGGGTGTCAAATTTTAGACAGACGAGTTCAGCATTGAAAAAGAATTCTCAGGGAACTGTTTCCCGGTCGCCTCATTTCTCTGAGAGGTGATGTTGGCTGGCCGCCGCGCTCACCGGATCTCACTCCATGTGACTTCTTCCTTTGGGGTTACCTCAAATCGAAGGTTTACCAGCATCGACCAAGGACCCTTCTTGCTTTACGAAGGGAAATTGCTCGGGCAATTGAAGAAATTCCTGTGGAAATGACGGTGAAAGTCATGGAAAGCTACCGCGAGCGCCTAAATAAGTGTATCCGCTCCCAAGGACGACATTTGAGTGATGTGCTTTTCAAAACTTAAATTTAAAAATGGCATAAAATTTGCGATATGTTAATAAAAAAAATTTTTTGACAAGCTGAGTGGTTTTAATTTTATAACGTTTTGAAATCGGATAGGTTTTTCTGCCCCACCCTGTACTAAGATGTGACCAGTAACCGTTATTTCAAACTCACCACAGTAATCAGAATATTGCCCAAAGTTGACACTAAGGGCCCGTTATACCTTTCACAAATCACAAAGTTGACCGAGGCGACAATCAAAGTTTGACGGCGAGTTCTTCAAA
The DNA here is from genome assembly GCA_910592335.1 of Adalia bipunctata. NCBI lineage: Eukaryota > Metazoa > Arthropoda > Insecta > Coleoptera > Coccinellidae > Adalia > Adalia bipunctata. Next base: position 33,356,396 of record OU342951.1, read on the forward strand.
TACTGAAATAAGCCATCTATTAGCAGTAACTTGAAATACCAGATGGTTGTAAAGTAGAAAATCATCTCATCATGAAACTATTTATTACCTGATCCTTCCTGTTGTCATAGATTAAAGAACTGTTGTTTCCCAACATATGCGAATGACTGTTCATTTCTCCCGAACCGTTTATTATTTTTTATGTCAATATCGTTTAGGTAAGAGAGGCTGAAGAATAATTACTTCTTGAGCTGAATTTATTACATTTGCACCGCAGACGTTTTACTATCAATTTTTATGAGGTATTCCTATTGAATAAGTGGTGATTTGAACTTTTTATAACGAATTATTCTGTTGAATCTCTCAGATTTGAGGTAAAAATTAATTTATTAATATGCGAATTTTCTATATTACTTACTAATTGAAGAAACAAGATCATATCATGTATTTAACAAAAAATTAAGTAAAATGAATGGTGATTACAATGCTGAAAAAAAAATTGAATGCATTGCATTTGAAAAAATGGAGAAAAATCGATTTGAAATTCGTCATGTTGATAGTCTTTTTGTGGACACTCCATATGCTGGAGATGCTTTATCATAGCTGGCTAGGATACTTTGAAGTCTTGTCTTTCAATCCATATAAAATTCTTATTGGTATGTGCAAGGGTTCGTGAAATATAATTGGATAACATAGCCTCTATAAGTATAATTTTTTTGTGAAAATGGCCAATATTTCGAAAACTGTTGAATAAAAATATGTGAAAAGTATACGAAAGCATGCAGGAAGTTTCAGAGAATTGAAAAACACTATTGAATATAAGGGTCCCATTTGAAAAAACAAAGTCACCCTCTATTCCTCTTTTGTGGGCCACCCTATATATTCGAAAATATTTTTAGGTTGTGCTCTTCTTGGAGTATAACAAGTCTGCATCAAAAAATTTTGCCATACTCAGACCCTTACGCGTATATCGTCCGCTGCGGCACTAGAGGGTCACCCTGTATATATAAGAACGACTTACATCTTGAAATTTAATTTAAATTATTATAAAGTTAGCCTTACTCTACAGGGCAAAATCAAATAATGAAGAATCCATATATGTTTTACAACTTTGAATGCTCTAATAAGGGTGTCCCAAGTTCGAGTGCCTATTAGACGTTACTGGAGAACTGAACATATTTGATATCTGAAAATTCAGATTATGCTATTGTTCGAAATTATCTACTGAGCTAATATATTTTTGGAGACTGAAAATTTCCGGCTTCCGGTTATACAAGGAGCGAAAATAAATTTGTTCAAGAAATTCATATTTCTGTTAAAAGCCTTGTATTTATTCCAATAGTTTTCAAAATATTCAGTAGAAACCAGAAAAAATTGTATATTCATAGTATTATGTGCATTTTCCTTATTCACAACACCCTGAGCGTGAACAATCATTTCTCTTATCATAATGTGGAAAGGTTATGCATCTTTAGAATTTCAGAAGTATCATCACAGCTTGAAAAATGAACATAATACTGACTATACGAAAATTTGACTTTTTTCGTTTTTTTCTCGATATTTTGGAAACTGTTCGAATAAATTCAATGGTTTTAATAAAAATACATTCAGAATTGAATACTCAATCATATCAGAAAGGCAAAAATTGGAAAAAAAATTTCCGAACAAATTTATTGTCGCTCCTTTCATAACAGGAAGCGTTCAGGCTCAAGGAATATTTGAGCTCAGTAGAGAATTTTGAACAATATCATAATCCCAATTTACCGATTTCAAATATGTCCAGTTCTCCAGAAACGTCTAAGAGGCACTCGAACTTGGGACACCCTGTATATTAATATGGTAGAACGATAGAACATAATCTTATACTTATAGACTCAGTGAAAGATATTTTCTGCAAAAACCTAGGTATTCTTTGTACCTTTCCTCACTTCAATTTATATTTACCTCTCATGAAGGTGCCGCAAACGGTCTCCAGCAATAAAAAAGTAATTAGGGCAGATTCGGAATTTCCCAAAAAGAAGTACCTGTTTGCAAATACATGCAAAAACTTATCATAAACCCACCCTGGAACTTCCCAAAAAAAATTCGGATTATTATACAGGGTGAGTCTTTGACTTGTACATATATTTTAACTGTAGATTCCCCTCATCAAACGAAAAACTTTTTTCCCATACCATTTTTCAAAATTCGGTTTCGTTTGGAAGATACAGGATGTCGAAAATCCACGAAAAAAACACTTTCCTGTTCATATCTTCGGAACCGTTATTTCAAATGAACTGAATTTTGGTCCATTGGTTACTCTATTCATGGTGCATATTCCTCAATCGGAACTTATTCAATATCTCTCCTAGTTTAAAAGTTACAGGGTGGTCGACTCATAAATTCATGCAAAAACACTATCAAATCACTTGAAAAGGATAAACGGTTCATATTTTCGAAAGAATCAACCATTTTAGAGAATAAAAGTATTCCTATATTTTTTCAATAAAACGCGTCGTTTTCGAGTTATTCCTAAATGTATACGAAGAAATTTGAGGAAAAAATCATGAATTTCATAAAAAATCTGAATGCTTCCCTGAATTAAATATCATCGAATATTGTTTCTTCTCTGGTCTCTTAACAAATTAACAATGTTGTCAATGTTTATCAACTGAATTCCGAGAAGCATGAAATTACAAAGTTTATAAGAAGTTTCTATTGAAAATTTATTGATACCCGTCCTTCAGGAAAATCTATCTTCTTAACAATATCCTCTTGGAATTTTTAATCGACCCTACACTGTTTTCACATCACAAATCACAAGCATCACCTGTTTGCTTTATTCTCTGCAAACTTCAAGTAAATAAATAAATAATAAAACGAATCCATGTAGAAAGGTTATCGCGGCGTCGTTCATTGTAATCACAGACTGTAGACTGTACTCTGGAGACACAGAAGAACGTCTTGTCTTGTCTTGCGTGGCGGCTACATCGCACTCGGCCACTCGCAGCCGGCAGCGCACTTAAATTTAGATCGTAGCGCTGTACCGGCGAGAATCAGAACTACTCGTTTGGCATTTCCAAAGAGCAATGCGTAGAAGCCTCTGTGATAGTTCTTCCGTTAACGATAGGGGACGTTCTGCTTTCTTGAGTTCGCCTATACCATTTTTGAAGAGTAAATCCTCAATCTGGCATCGTCTTCTCTAGAATTCTATGATATATCATCACAGAGGAATGGATTAGGTTAGGTCATTGACCTCGAATCATATGACTTTGATTAATGGAGTTGGGATAGGTTAGTGAGAAACTAATTTTTATAAGATAGTTTCAGAATATCGAGGCAAATATGAACAAATTATTAGTGTTTACAAACTAATGTTCAGGAAAATCGAAGAAGGAACTTATTTTGGTGTGAGAAATATGGCATTTCAATTGCAGAAATTATGGAACAAAACTTAGCGTTTTTGCTAGGAAATATCGTGTTTGTAACATTCTTATTCAAATAAGGTTAGTGCTTGAGTATTTTCTAAATGTATCACACAGAATATCTGATAATCACATCAATTTCAATTGAAAAATATGAACTTTGAGGTGTTTGCAGAGAATTGTTTCAGGAGCGTATTCAGCCCAACTTTTTTTTTCAAATGGCTATATCTCTTTAACAGAGCCGAATTCGGAAAAATGGAAAATGAAAAAAAGGCTTCTTTAGGCCTCAAGAATCTACAGTTAAAATATATGTACAAGTCAAAGACTCACCCTGTATATCCATACTTTATGGCCTTTTCTGGGGTACCCATATTTGTTTATTTATTCAAGAAGGAGACCAATTCTTGAAAGTCCAGAACAATGTATTCCTTTGTGTCATGGAATTCGAAAAAGTGTCTCATGCGATGGAAGAACTATCCGGAAAAAACATGAAAATCCCCATACTTAGTTTATCTGATACTCATCAATTCGATAATCAATTTTTCAAATGAAAAAGTAATTATTCTGAAAATTTTTTCACATGCAATTAGCTTTAAAAAACGTTCACAAATCCACGTTGGTTAAATTTATTATTTTATTTTCAATTGTTGAATAGAATTTTCATGATTATAACTTGAATAAGTAGGTGATCATTGAATATGATATTCATTTCAATCGTGCAAACTAGAATTCGCAAATGCAATAATTTCAACATTGTACATATGAGAATATTTTTTGAGTTATGCTGAATTTCCATGCATCCGTCATCCGATGATACGTCCGGTCCGTCCGATCGTCGTTGTGATTAGCAAAAATATTCAAAATTGAAAATTTCTGCCAATCACAACGACGATCGTATCATCGGATGACGGATGCATGGAAATCCAGCATTACTGGAAATTAATTAGTGACATATGCAAACGGTTAATTGAATTCTAGAAAACTAATTGATTTCCATTATAATTTTCACACTACAGAACTCCTATACCGGGTGTCCCAGTAAACATGTTCCAATGGATTTTATCCCAGCCATTTCGAAAGATAAAAATGTTCTCCAATTCAATTCGTTCAAGTTCAAGGAAACTTCAACTGAGAAAAACAAAAATTGACTTGCGGTTTGACCGTAAATGAATCAAACTTATTTATTTAAAATAGCTCCGTATATTTTTTACAATTTTTGATATCGACTCAAAATTACCTTTTCAACTATGTATCACACTTTGTATTGTACATTTGATTTGATGGAGACACATCAATTAAAATTTCAAATTGACAGAATTGCAGTACGATATTTTGTGTGATCTAGATTTCTTCGACAAATCATGAACAATTTTGAATTCGAGATGATGAAGAGAACGTCAAATTTAAAATTATTAAAATTGTAGTAGACTGGACGAATTGATTATTTTTAAATGAAAACCTTAGTGTGCCATGGAAACATGTGAATATACAATAGTTTGCAACTTTGACAGTAAATAATTCTCACCTCACTAATAAATTATTCCAATTTGAAATTTCAGTTGACGTTTTCTCCATTAAAACACATGTAGAATACAAAGTGTGATACACAAAATATACGGGGTGCTATTTGAAATATGAAAGTCAGAGTCACCTACGGTGAAACCGGAAGTGACTTTACTGGGACACCCGGTATATTATGAGTTATTGCGACTCCTGGAAGAAATCGTCAATGAGAAGAAATGTGTATAGTATAAAAATCCGAAATTTCAATTAGTTATATAGAAATAAAGAGATTTTTTGTGGGGTGGGCCTGATTCCTATAATAAGCGGAATAAGGAAATAATGTGGGAGCTCGTCTTGTTTCGAATTCCTAGGTCTTCAAGATTTTATTACTAGCCAGATGTATGTATATGAAAAAGGGGCCAGGGTAAGTTCTCAATGGTTCTATTTACTACCTGGTCGACGACATTCAAACGCGCCATCTAAAGTTGAATGTCCAAACACAAAAACCAGGGTAATCGTTAGATCCCTGCAATATTTGGGTTATTGAATATGTTTTTCGTTTTTCATGAGTACAAGCTATATTTTTGAACTAATCATCATGTAAATTTTTGTACTCTATAGAAGATTAAATTGCCGAGGGCAAAGAGATGCGATTTTTTCCAAAAAATGATGAAAAACCGTCGAAAAAAAATCATTAAGTTTAGTTTCCAAAACGCTGAAGTTCAACCTGTTTTTTTTAATTGAAAAACTCATTAAATCGAAAAAAAGAAAGCTGTTTGCCCTCGGGACGTTCTTCAACTTCAATTTAAAAAAAAAATCAAGTCTCTACGTCCTAAATTAGGGTAGTTACTCGTGAAATAAAGAGACCACTTTTTGAATGGAGATTTACCACGATTCAAAAGGTGATACGTCCCCTTAAACCCCCAGTTTCTCGCTTTGAAAAAAATGCGTTGAAAACGGGGTATATGTCATAAGGCAAAAATGACTACCTCGGTGTAATCTACACGGCTATATATGTCCAGTTTATGGTGAAACCTATACAGGGTGTTCCTAAATTGAACGTACAAACGAAACGGGGAGATTCCGTGAGTAAGTTTACGAAAAAAAGTCCCATTAACATGGGGTCGCAAACGTTTCGTTTTCGAGATACAGAGTGTTGAACTTTTAATTTTTTTCAAGTTTTCTTCTCATAGTATCTACTCTTCACAAGATTTTCAACTGAAATTTGGCATAGATATTACATTTGGGAGTTCTCATCACGTGATATGGCAATTTCGATAGCAGATTCACAGGGTGATATTTTTCTGGAACACTGTCACCTGTTTTTCTCCAGAACTTCTTTTTGGTGAGCAACTGTTAATTTGAAAAAATATAAAAAGAAGCTTTGTTGTTATACTGAACTTTTCGGTATCTTGTAGTTTGGTCGTATCTGCCACCGATTTCGAGAAAAAAAATTTTGAACGATTCTCTCGAAATAATTTGGATTTTTCCGAGGATTTCGAGAGAATCGTTCAAATTTTTTTTCTCGAAATCGGTAGCAGATACATTAAAAATACAAGGGACCGAAAAGTTTAGTATAACAACAAAGCTTTTTTTTACATTTTTTCAAATTAACAGTTGCTCACCAAAAAAAACTTGAAAAAAATTAAAAGTTCAACACTCTGTATCTCGAAAACGAAACGTTTGCGACCCCATGTTTATGGGAGCTTTTTTCTTAAACTTACCTAAGGAATCTCCCCTTTTCGTTTGTACGTTCAATTTAGGAACACCCATATAAGTGTTGAATTGTTATTGTTTTTTTTACTTTTTTTCTAATTATAATTTGATAAGCAAGTGACTATAATATACGTGAAATTAGGGATGAGCGATATTTCATTCACTGTGATTAAATCACTGGTATCTCAAAGTCACAGGTAGTCACTGTCCGTACCAGTAATGAAGAACGTGATTTGATCACGGTAACTGGCATCAAAGCAACAATGACGTGATATCTGTTTGGACGGTGAATTTCAGTATTCACTTCACTCCCAATATTATAACTTAAATCTCTGTTAGGTACTATTGTATATTTCAATGCGATCGTGCGATCCATATAACATCAACCAAAACCATGATAAAGTGATTCAAGAGGAATGATACTTGCATCATATTGTAGACGTAGAGAAACAAGAGGTTTCTAATGTGATGTCGTAAATAACTATGTATTTTCATAGTTTTGGTCCATGTAATAAAGCACGAATTCGCGTATCACCCATGTTATTCTTACGGTAATATAGGAAAATGATCCTTATGGTGTTGGTTGATGATGCGGGGCGATCGCAGTGAAATATCCAATAGTACCTAACAGAGATTTAAGTTCATATTTGGAGTGAAGTGAATACCGAAATTCACCGTCCAAACAGATATCACGTCATTGTTGCTTTAATGCCAGTTACTGTGATCAAATCACGCTCTTCATCACTGGTACGGAACAGTGACTACCTGTGACTTTGAGATAGCAGTGATTTAATCACAGTGAATAAAATATCGCTCATCCCTAATTTCACGTATATTATATTCACTTGCTTATCAAATTATAATCAGAAAAAAAGTAAAAAAAAACAGTAACAATTCAACACTTATACGGGGTGGTCCAGATCGTAACCAAGAAATTTCAACCACGTATTCTACATCAAAAATAAGCCCTAGTTTGAAATATAAACATATGTCGATAAATGTTTCCTCTCCGAGATACGGGGTGTTAAAATTATAGAAGAAAAATTTTTTTTATTAATAACTTTCACACTCCTTGAAATATTTTCATGAAATTTGAGACATAGGTTCTGAGCGTCAAGGAGCACTTTTTGCAAAATATAATTTTTTTTCTTTTCTACCAGTGGCGTCCTTACTGCAGCAAGACTGAGTATTTTCAGATAAAAAAATGATACGCCACTGGGTCATCCGACAATAAAAATTACTGTATAAATCCTTATTTAATTTGGAGCAAATAAGTTTCTTAACTTTTTGTTGTACGAGGCACCGTTTCCGGTTAAAAAAATAAAACACATTCTCATGCATGAAGAAATCGCCAAAATTTGATATAGCAAGAAAAGCTTACTACGGTTTCGTAACAATTTTCTGAGATAAGATAAATTCAACACCTCCCAACTCCTATTTTTAGGGTAGAAAAATTTGATTTAAAAACTCAAATGACAGATTTGGTTTCCAATTACTCGTTCACAAAAATAGTCTTATTATTATTATGTACCTACCATATCAAATTTTGGCGATTTCTTCATGCATGAGAATGTGTTTTATTTTTTAACCGGAAACGGTGCCATAATGCAAAATTTGTTTGTCGCCTAACCGCATCCAAACCTCACGAGCCGCCGCTGGTAGATGGCACCGAGGTAGTCATTTTTGCCTTATGACATATACCCCGTTTTCAACGCATAAGCGAGATACAGCCGATACAGGGTGTTTAATGTTAATAACTTTGAGCAATATTCTGATAACTGTGGTGGGTTATGCGTGACATTTGAAATAACGGTTACTGGTCACATCTTAGTATTTTTTAGGGCTCAATTCAATTGTGGTGTAGAATTCCGAAAAAAATTTCAAAATGGCGGAAAGCCTGCAAAGTTTGAATTTTTTTTTTCTCGGTTGCCAATTTGAAAAGCACTATTTCAACGAACTCGATTTTCTTAGATTTTCCGTGAAAAAATTTTGTCAAAATTCGAACTCAACTTTTTTTTTCACATGTCTCCAGTGAAAAAAAAATTTCGGCCGAAATTGTTGAAATTTTTCATGGTATAAAGCAAAGTGGCTTTCGCTGTCTGTCCCTATGTATGCTTGAATCTTCAAAAATACGCAACGGATTTTGAAACGCTTCTATTTTATAGATGAAGTGATTCAAGAGGAAGGTTTATATGTATGATACATGCATAATATTGTAGAGAAACACCTATGAATTTACAGGTTTCTAATGTGATGTCTCAAATAAACACATTTTTTGCGCTTACAAAAAAGTCCGCGATGGTATATGTCTGTCTCTCAAGGATAACTCACAATAACCATTTTTTATCCTTCACATTTTACGGGAAAAAATGGCTTATTTAGGGCGTTATTTTAAGCAATACAGCATCATGAGTGCCCCTGGCTCAGTGGTAGAGCGATGGAGTTTGGACCCAAAGGTCCGAAGTTCAATCCCGAGCTAGGAAATAAATTTTCTAGTCTCGGTAGGGGCCACCATTCTCACTGTTGGGACAAAAATTACCAGTGCTGTGCCTAAGGTGGCGTAAGGACACAGTAAAAAAGCCTACACAGAACACAACTGCTTACTCCGAACTCGGCACAAGTTACAAGATTCGAAGCTTGTAATTTCAGAGGGGTCTCTACAGGAGACCTAGGAGTAATCAGGATAAACAATATATCATATCATATATCATCAATCCTTATCCAATTAAGTACCTTAAATACATTGTCCATTCAATATACATTAATATTTGGGGGCACGGCAGTGCCCCCGCCAAGTCGAGCGCGAAGCAAACACTGCCGTACCATACTTTACTGGAACCATTTCGCCGCATTTTCAGGCTCCTATTTGAGAACCTCTGGATTAGACCAGAACGCTGAAACTTTCGTCATCCAGTGAGCTATAATCACGTACTCAAAATCCAAAATTTCAAGTGTGTAGGTCATTCAGTTCCGAATTTAAGCGAAGGCAAAGTTTCGCATTTTCGACACTCACTTATACACTCATGATCATCAAAATAGAACTAGTACTTTCCATGAACTCAGAGAGCTGAAATTTGGTACAGAGTTAGGGTTTAATGGCCACATAAAGGGAAAACTATAAAAACTAGGATAATCTAAGATCTGGAGTACCATTGTTGTCACGTCACTTGAGCTCACGTGCTATCACGCAAAATCACGTCATTCTTCGCAAAATGTGCAACCACAATAATGCATGGAAGTTTATGCGCTCAGAAACGCATTGTTATCATACTCAATATGTGAAAATATACCTACTGTAGAATATAAATTGAAAAAAGGATAATAATCGGGTGATCAGTCTTATGTTTTTTACTGTCTCATTCAAGGAAACGATAGGTTTCCGAAAGCTAGGCCGGAACAATGAATGAGACAGTAAAAATTATCACTGTGTATAAGACTCATCACCCGATTATTATCCTTTTTTCAATTGTTATCATCAGATGGGTCTGTGGTGAGATGGGAAGGGAAAGAATTATATCCGGAAAAAATCGGGTAAAAGATGGGCTATATGGACAAGTTTGGTATCAAACTATAGGTTTTCGAGGACCCTGAATTCAATAAAGAATATTTGGAGGCTCTTTCTACCATAGTTCAGAACCGGAAAAGAAGAAAAAAAGAGAATAAATATTTTTAACAAAAAATCTACTCCTAAGAAGAAAAAAAAATGTGTCAAATAAGAAAATCAAATGAAATAAATCAATATGCCCACGTTTCTACAAAAAGAAGTGAAATCCCACCAAAAACATTCTGTAAAAAACTAGCCAAGTCTCGATGGAGCTGCTTGTTTATCTCTAAAAAGTAATGAAATCTAGACAAATTCGTGCCAAGTCTAAGGCTCCTTACAGAGATTTCTTTATTATTATAGTTAATGTTGTGTGACTTGGCACGACTTTGTCTAGATTTCATTACTTTTTAGAGATAAACAAGCAGCTCCATCGAGACTTGACTAGTTTTTTACAGAATGTTTTTGGTGGGATGGCCCTTTACAGCATGTAATTTAAATGAATATGACAGATTCAAAATGCGAGGACTCAGCGGTGCGGGCCAGCACTACCGTTGTTTATAAGGATTGCATTGCTTCTGTGCGAAGCCGGGGCGGGTCGCTAGTTTTCTATATTTCAGTCAAATTTCGTTGAAATTCAATGAAAAATTCAGATTATAAATCCTAGTGACTTTTGTATTGTATCTTGGCAGTTGGTGACTGTTACGAAATTCACGTTTCCAAATTGACGTATGTATGTTGAAAATCGATAGGATCGGCAATCATTGTTGACAACCACGAAACGAAAAATATAACTAAAAACAGTACTGTAATGAACTCATTACGATACTGAAATAGTGAATAAACACATACATTGCTTTCCCTTATTTTATGACACAGACCTTTTCAATTCCTAATATACGATCAGCGAAGCGATTATACTCAATTCTAGGGTTCTGGCTCGGTTGGCCTATCAAGAGCGTATTGCACGACGCTAGAATTTACCAGGAATTAGGAATATTTTATTTTTTTCATGATCAGAAAATCACTAAACTACGATTAAACGGTTCGAAAATATTTTGTCCAGAAATAGACATAATATTTGATAATTATCTATTTACCATACATCTATTATTTGGAATTAGCAGTAAGAAACTATGAAATTCATAACTCTGTCGCCTCAACAGGGTAGGCTGGCCGGCCTTTTATGTATCAAGCTGCAACCTAATATCGAGGTATTGTGCCGTTCCACTTAATGGTAACTGTCGTAGGTGTTACATATGGCCATATTCTGAAGCGCTCGTCGGGTGTCTGGCCTGAGCGGATATTATACGGAAATATGATATGACTGATATGAGAAAGATCTCGGTAATCAAATAATTCGGGATGTCAATTTGATCGAAATAAGTTATACTTACTTACTGTTCTAAGTGGAAATATTATACAGGGTCTTTCACGAGGAACCTCACCCATATTTATACGGGAAACTACTGAACGTATTTTCATGAAATTCAGCACTTATAAGTATTTCACGATGCTGATGAAATCTAAAATATTTTCAGGGCATGAGCACCTCCGGTTTTTCCGGAAATGACGTCAACTTCCGTTTTTCAAATTAGAACACCATTTTTTTATTGCAGAAATAGATTCCTTAGAAAATTTCAAGTTATGTAAACTAATTTGATTGGGGACTAGGAAGGTGGTTAAATAATCAGCAAATTTCAGCTAATGCCAACGTTTCGCAACATATATTGTTGCTTCTTCAGGGCTAAAAGATACAGATAAAAGTCATATATAAAAGTCAAATGATAAAAAATATACTAAATAACATAACCGGGGAGAAACAAACACCAACACATACATAAGAAAATGAACTATTACAGAGTACGATCTGCCCCAAACACACTTACCGAAGCCAAACTATGCGTACCAAAGTTGTTCAAAAGTAATAAAACCGCAGCCAGCGAAACATCGAAAAATTAGTCCAACGTGCGACATCTATTCAAAACAATCGAATGGAATACAATGAAATGAAAGAAACCGGGACTCAAATAAAAATACACACGTCCGCCCGCATATGCGTCACTATCCACAACCAGACGGTTCTACTTCGCGATCTCGGTACTTGAAGATTTCCAAAATATTTTCATATATTGCGCTGAGACCCTGAGTATCAATTCTGTTATTAACCGTATTGTTTAGCTTTATAAACACCATTTCACCAATGTTATGCTTCAACCAATTACCCTCAAAATCCAAAATCTCAACATCATCAAAATTAAACCGATGATGCTCATGAAAGTGATGATTAGCCAACGCTGTTTGTGACTCTTTCTGTTTGTTCACCTCACTGCAATCATACTTATGCTGTCTGACTCTATTTTTCAACAGCTGTTTGGTTTGACCAACATAGCACCTATTACAATTCATGCAAGGTATCCTGTACACGAGATTGCTACAATCTGATACGGGAATTCTATCCTTCAGCTTGCTAAAGAGGGAATTCGACGAATTAATACTATATGGAACCAGTTTCACCCCACGTGAAAACTGACTAAACAGTGCGGAAATCTTACCCGTCAGTCCCGAGATGTAGGGAAATTTGATGTACCTGTGACAAATCTCCTGTGTACCAGTCACCTCTCCGGAGATTGGGTGGGAACCGTCTGGTTGTGGATAGTGACGCATATGCGGGCGGACGTGTGTATTTTTATTTGAGTCCCGGTTTCTTTCATTTCATTGTATTCCATTCGATTGTTTTGAATAGATGTCGCACGTTGGACTAATTTTTCGATGTTTCGCTGGCTGCGGTTTTATTACTTTTGAACAACTTTGGTACGCATAGTTTGGCTTCGGTAAGTGTGTTTGGGGCAGATCGTACTCTGTAATAGTTCATTTTCTTATGTATGTGTTGGTGTTTGTTTCTCCCCGGTTATGTTATTTAGTATATTTTTTATCATTTGACTTTTATATATGACTTTTATCTGTATCTTTTAGCCCTGAAGAAGCAACAATATATGTTGCGAAACGTTGGCATTAGCTGAAATTTGCTGATTATTTAACCACCTTCCTAGTCCCCAATCAAATTAGTTTACATTATGTTCAGAGGAAGTGACTCTTCGAGTTCATTTCAAGTTATTTTGATGTAACATTTTTCAGTTTTGGTTGGAAAATTCTCTCTGAGCGGGAAAATTCGAAAAAAAAATCGAAAATAGAGCTCCGCTGAAACAAGAATAACTTCGAGGTTTTTGGATGGAAAATTTTCATTTTTGGGATTTTTCAAGATGTAAGATTGATGTATCCACTTTAGAAATCGAAGTCGCGATTCATGATACAGGGGGTGAAAAAATCGCTTTCAAAGTTAGGGATGACAAAATCGTGAAAAATCAATTTTTTCAAATTAGAACCCCATTTTTTATGGCAGATATTGAATCTACGTTGAAAAATAATGTGAGTGTATGCATCACACCCTTGCCCTAAAGTGGATATTAACTCAGAAAATATCCATTTTAGGGCAAGGGTGTGATGCATACACTCACATTATTTTTTAACGTAGATTCAATATCTGCCATAAAAAAATGGGGTTCTAATTTGAAAAAATTGATTTTTCACGATTTTGTCATCCCTAACTTTGAAAGCGATTTTTCTAAGGAATCTATTTCTGCAATAAAAAAATGGTGTTCTAATTTGAAAAACGGAAGTTGACGTCATTTCCGGAAAAACCGGAGGTGCTCATGCCTTGAAAATATTTTAGATTTCATCAGCATCGTGAAGTACTTATAAGTGCTGAATTTCATGAAAATACGTTCAGTAGTTTCCCGTATAAATATGGGTGAGGTTCCTCGTGAAAGACCCTGTATATCGGGGGGATTACTCGAGATTTGAATATTCCAATCTGATTCTGTAAAAAGCAAATTATGCTTTCTCCGATAAAGATACTTGATACATTAATATTACCACGTGCTCTTAAGCTTATGGGCTGATGAAATTGAGGATTTTCGAATTTTGTGGAAAGGCTGGACTTTTCGTTATCTTGTCGGGTGACTAAAGTATTTGTGTTCTCGGTTTCGGTCTACTGGCTACTTTTCCAAGGTAGGTGTACCTCTCTTCAGGATTCGGACACATCACAATATGGGATCTTTCTTCTCCTTGATGAGGGTGATATTCCGTCGGATGACTTCATGAATAAACTAATCGTTTTGAGTTCAATTGAGACATTAATACTAACCAACCTGTATTGAAGAAGTCCGAAGAAAGCTCTTTTTTCCGTCTTCGTTTTTAATTGTTTCATACGTGTGTTGTTTGATTTTATTCTTCAGTCATTATTTTTTGCGATGTAGCTTTTATTACAACCTACCCCATTTGGAAAGTTGTTTTTATTGGATTTCTAACTTGTGATATTTACCATCCATTTTCGAATATTTTTGGAGAATGAACTCATGAATTAATTCACAGTTAATTTTGTTCATCTGAAATATTCATATTTTTTTCCAGTAAGCAAAGATGCTAATGTGAGGGAATTACTGAAGAATACTGATTTTGACATTGTAATATCGTCTAGTGGCTTAAAGAGGTTATTAGATAACACTGATTCGAAGGAAAATTGGACAATTCCTGTTCTGGTTGAACTAGTTACTTTTGAACGAGGTGAGCTATTTTAAAATTATCAATATAATAACGAGCGTTAAAAAATATTGGTCAAGTAGGCTATCGGTTTTTGAAAGAAGTAACATATTTCAAAAACAATGATTTTAATTAGCTCTCATCAAATAATAATATTAATTCATTTATATATGTGAGCCTTTGACTCATAAATTTTTTCTACTGTAGATTTTTGAGATTAAAAAAAAAATGAAAATGGTATGAAAATTTTCAACCGAGGGTACCGTTAGTCAATTTGGACACATTAGAATGTGACTTAAAATTCGATCCATTCAAAACAATTTATTTAAAAACGCTAGAACTTCAAATGGGGGTGCTGATTTGTTTGAATTTTCTAGCAACTTTTAGACAAAATACTGTAGTTTTAAGGTTATTATTCGGACATCTAAAAGTGATTCAGTATTCGCTGGATATACAGGGGAGAAGAGAAAAAATTTTGTTCCCCTACTTTTGACACACCCTGTAGGTTAATTCTGCTAGTAGATCTGCACACAATTAACTTTATCAAGAAGACTGATTTGTTTCCAACATTTTGTTTTTTTATTTATCCCGATATCTTGATTTGTTTGTGAAATGTGACGTGTGTTTAAAGGAAATCCAACATTTTAAAGAAAAGGTCATAATTTATATGACGGTAGAGAATAAACTACAAAATAAGTAGAGTGCTGTGGCTTACTCACAATATGACAACTGTCAAATATTCGTTACTGGGCAATTGCAGTTTAATTATCAGTATTCAATTTAACATCATGGTTTTAACACCTACTGATGCAGCACGAGCAGTTGCTCTGGTACAAGACGGTAGGTCTCAGATTTATGCTTCTAGAATATTGGGTGTTAAAAGGTGTAGCGTCCAGAGAGCTGCACAACGTTTCAATGAAACTGGTAGTTTTTCGAGACGAAGAGGATCTGGCAGACGACGTTCTACAAATGTTCGAGTTGATCGTTTTGTAACATTAAACGTTTTGCGAGAAAGAAATACTACTGCTGTCATTGCTCGAAATCGTTTGGAAGAAGTACACAAGACTCAGTTATGGAGGAGGATCGGTAATGGTTTGGGGCGGCATAAACATGGAAGCTCGTACTGATTTAGTCATTGTTGGCGGCGGAGCAATGACAGCTAACCGATATTTTCGTGATGTGCTAGATCCACATGTAATTCCATTTGCACCGTTTATAGGAAACGAATTCATTTTTATGCACGACAACGCTCGACCACATATTGCGAGGATTGTATCTCAATATTTGGATGAAACAGATATCCAAAGGATGAACTGGCCATCACGTGGCCCAGACCTCAATCCAATTGAGCACGTCTGGGACATAATGGACAGACGAGTTCGTAACCGAGTTCCTTCTCCAAGTAGTTTAAATTTCTTGGAGAACGAATATTCTTATAAACAACATCAATGCTGGAACCGTAAAAATATCGAGGGGGATATTTCACTGATGTGGTTTTGTATGGCACTGGATCCTCTTTATACTCTTTTAAAAACTCTTATATGTGGTATAGACCAGCAATGAGGAATCCGCGAAAACTGTCCCACTTATTGTATATACTCGTAGATGACCTGAAACTATTCGGCGAGAACCAAAAACAACTTCACGCGCTCCTTCAGCAAAGACATTGACATGTCTTTTGGTCTCGATAAATGCTCCGTAGTCAACACTAGAAAGGGTAAAATGGAGAGCACTTAGGAACAATTTCAGGACATCCACAGTATGTTGTCAGAAGAGACCTACAAGTATCTGGGTATTCATCACAATCAACGGATTGATCACACCCGTTTAAAAGCTGAGTTCACTGCAAAATATAAAAACAGGGTAACCAAAGTGCTCAATACCAAGCTGTCTGCTAAAAACCAGATCGATGCCTTGAACTCTTGGACTACGCCTGCTCTGACCTACACTTTCGGAGTCTTGAAGTGGTCAGATGCTGATCTGAATGAGTTGGACCGACTAACCTGTCGCCTAATGACAAAGTTCCGATGTCTGCATACCAATGCATCGGTGAAGAGGCTTTATCTACCCAGGAGAGATGGCGGACGAGTTCTGTAAAACATTTATAAACACTGCAGAAATCAGGAGAAAAACTTGAGGCAGAGACTGCTCGAGTCTGGAGATAGCCTGATGAAATTGGTGACAACAGAGGATAAGGGATACACACCTCTGAACCTACAACAGAGAGAACTGACGTTCGATATCACCATCAGAAGCGCTAATAAAAGTATATGGCAGGAACAAGCTCTGCACGCAGATTTCCCAAACACCTCGAGGTCGATAAATTAGCTTCTTTGTCGTGGTTGAATGCGGGACAATTGTATCCTGAAACTGAGGGATTTCTGACGCCTATCCAAGACCGAGTTATAAGAACCCGCAACTATGATGAGAATCACTGTTTGAAGCTGAACGTGAAAGACAAATGCAGGAAGTGCGGTGTCGTTGGAGAGTCTATTGAACATATAATCGCCGGTTGTCGAGTTCTTTCCGACAACATCTGGGCCGACACAACCAAGTGGCAAAAATTGTTCACCAGCAGTTAGCTCTTAGGTATGGTTTTTTGGATACTTGTCCGCCATATTATAAGTATCAACCTGCAGCAGTGTTGGAAACGGACGCAGCGGTTCTCTATTGGGACAGACCCATAACAACGGATAGAAGAGTGGACTACAATAGACCGAACCTTGTATTAATTGAGAAGGATCAGAAGTATGGGGTGATAATTGATGTGGCAGTACCATTGACTCATAACATCGGAAGAAGGGAGTCAGAAAAAATAACGAAGTACGAGAACTGAAGAATATGTGGCAATTGTCGAAAGTCACTATAATACCATTGGTGATTTTGGCGGAGGGAGTCATGTCAAAATCATTCAAAAGATCGAATTATCCCAGAGGATCGCGGGATATGCACAACAGGCTGTAGCATTGCAAACCTGTCACACCTTGCGGAAATTTCTCTGAACTTGTGGGAGGAACTGGTTCACAGAAATAATACCAGCTCAAGCTTAGACCGGGAGACCGATGATGAATAATAATAATAATAATAGCTTCATCGTCCAACAGTTTAACCCATTTACAGGACAATGCAAAAATAAAATACAAAATATAACAGAAGAAAGCATGAAAGTGAAAAAAAAAACATAACAAAAATTTTCTATGATCTACTACACATTCCCTGAAAAACCTTGAATTGCCGTCTTGACTAAATTTCCTCTTGATGAGGAGAATATACTCGTATCCTGACCAACACAAAATGAGTTGAAGTTCTCACACATTTTTATAATAGACGCCTTTTGCAGAATGTTCGTTCGAGCTCCATCAGGCTTGAAAACCAGGACAGTTCTTGAGTTGAAGCTTGAAACGTTAAAGTTGACCTTCGATAATATCTCCGAACAATCGACATTATAATGGACCACACTAAATAGGAACGACAAAGAAGCAATTACCCTTCTCACTTCCAAACTCAGATATCCAGTTCGCTCACACAAGACCGCATTGTCACATCCCCGGGGAGGATATACTCCATCAATCTTGAACAAGAGGAACTTCATGAATCGTCTCTGCACACTCTCAAGTTTTTTCTTATGGCACTCATACATAGGACTCCATACTACACTTGCATATTCTAACTTTGTACGAATAACTGCATTATACAAGACTTCGAGACAGTTGACCTCGGTAAAATCCCTACAATTCCTAATCACGAACCCATACACCCACCCTAGCAGCGTCAAAAACCATCTGTGAAATGTGCTGAACAAACCATAATCCCGCATCAAATAAAACCCCCAAATCCCTTAGAGCAATACATCTTTCGAGTCTTCTACCATCACATCCATAATCGTAGGAATAATTTTCACTCCTTCTGGAGAAAGTCATAATTTTGTTCAATCTCAACTTGTTTTGCTCACACCAACTCAACACCAACATCAACTGGACCTGTAGGTTGACGCAATCGACGACGTTCTCTATGATAGAAAACAGTTTCAAGTCCTCAGCAAAACAAACCCTCTCGCAAAGAATCAACTCTAGTAGGTCATTAATGAATAAAATGAACAAAAGATTCGATCCCTGCGGTATATCGGGAGATGGAATGTAACCGACAGATCTGTATCCACTACAACTGGCAAAATGATCACGTTTGGACAGATATGAACCCAGCAGTCTGATTGCTCCTCCTTCCAATCCGTAATCCAACTTGTGCAACAAAACATCATGCTGAACTCGGTAGAAAGCCTTTGCAAAATCAGTGTAGGTAACGTCAACCTGGCCATTCTTATCCAATACCTCTGAAACAAACTGTGTGAAGGTGACAAGATTTGTAACCGTTGATCTCCTACGAACAAAACTATGTTGAAAGGTTAATATGAAGACTGCAAAGAAACAAAAATTCTTTTATACAACACAATCTCGAAAACCTTAGAAAATCCACTCAGAATGGAGATGGGTCTATAATTTTCCACCACAGATCTGGATCCAGACTTGAATACGGGACAAACTTTGGTCTTCTTCCGAAGATTAGGAAACTTTCCAGTTGATACAGACAATTCAAATATGAACTTAAGTGGTGTGATCAAAGATTCGGCACAATTCTTAATAAGAAACGCAGGAATTCCATCCACACCAGAAGTCATTTTATTTTTCAAACTGTTAATGGCACTACAGGGTCTTTCACGAGGAACCTCACCCATATTTATACGGGAAACTACTGAACGTATTTTCATGAAATTCAGCACTTATAAGTATTTCACGATGCTGATGAAATCTAAAATATTTTCAAGGCATGATCACCTCCGGTTTTTCCGGAAATGACGTCAACTTCCGTTTTTCAAATTAAAACACCATTTTTTTATTGCAGAAATAGATTCCTTAGAAAATTTCAAGTTATTTTGATGTAACATTTTTCAGTTTTGGTTGGAAAATTCTCTCTGAGCGGGAAAATTCGAAAAAAAAAATCGAAAATAGAGCTCCGCTGAAACAAGAATAACTTCGAGGTTTTTGGATGGAAAATTTTCATTTTTGGGATTTTTCAAGATGTAAGATTGATGTATCTCATGCCTTGAAAATATTTTAGATTTCATCAGCATCGTGAAATACTTATAAGTGCTGAATTTCATGAAAATACGTTCAGTAGTTTCCCGTATAAATATGGGTGAGGTTCCTCGTGAAAGACCCTGTATAGATCTCATGATCCTCAATGTTTTCGAAAGAAGTATTGGGGAAGTTTTCAACAGAAGCTTCAGCAGGTAGAAGGGCTCATCAATACTGGAATAAACAGTCTTGAAGTAATCAGAGAAACCATCAACAATCTCCTGCGGCTCCTTGAGGTTCCATGTTCTCAAAGCGCATTTGACCTGGAATCCTAGAAACTCGTGACCTAGAGTGAACAAAAAACCAAAATATTTTATCATCAGTATATATTATCATCGACTGAACATTCTGCAAGTAATTCTCATTCTTCTTCTTCAGCCTGTAAGCATCCACTCCTGGACATAGGCCTCTTTCATTTGTTTCCATGTTGTTCTTTCCTGTGCTGTCAGTATCCAGTTTTTCCCAGCGTGGCGCTGGATGTCATCCCGCCATCTCGTCTGTGGTCGACCTCTGCTCCTTTTTGACCCCCATGGTCTCCACTGCATCACGGTCTTGGTCCATTTGCGTGACCAACCCACTGCCATTTCCGCCTCGCCACCCGTTCCACCACGTCTATTACCCCTGTTCTCCCTCTTATCACCGCGTTCCGGATCCGGTCCCTCAAACTGATCCCCAGCATTGCTCGTTTTATCGCTCGTTGGCAGACCTGAAGACGGTTTGCGTTGCTCTTCGTAAGAGCCACAGTCTCGAGCCCATACGTTGCAACGGGCGAGATACACGTGTTATACACCTTCCTCTTGAGGTTAATAGGAATCTTTCGTTGTCGGACGATGTAACTGAGTCTACCAAAAGCTGCCCGATCCGTCTCGTGATCTCTGCTGATTGATTGTCCTTTCCCATCTTGATATTGTGACCCAGGTATATATATTCTTTCACTAGAGACAAGTTCACCGCCGAGAAATGATAATTCAGCAAAATAAGGGTATGCGGCGTATGGCAAATGGTAATTGAAAGACCTTTTTAGCGAATACCTATATTTCGACACCAATTTGTGTCATCCTCAGGGTCTGAAAAGACAAATTGTCAGTGGAACAAAATTACACAAACACAGCAAAATAAGAAAACTCACAGCCACTGGTCATAAAAAATAAGCTATAGTCATCAGCAAGATCAAGTAGAATCTCCTAAATACAAAACTTTTTTACTATATACTTCTTCTAGTTGAAATGTCACACAGCAATTAACACCACTATTTTCTAGGTTAGATATGACATGTCATCGATATACTTTCTTCTTCTTTCAGCTATCAGGCCAACATAAAATATACAAACAATAAAGTCTACACACAATGTTTGTATATTTTATGTTGGCCTGATAGCTGAAAGAAGAAGAAAGTATATCGATGACATGTCATATCTAACCTAGAAAATAGTGGTGTTAATTGCTGTGTGACATTTCAACTAGAAGAAGTATATAGTAAAAAAGTTTTGTATTTAGGAGATTCTACTTGATCTTGCTGATGACTATAGCTTATTTTTTATGACCAGTGGCTGTGAGTTTTCTTATTTTGCTGTGTTTGTGTAATTTTGTTCCACTGACAATTTGTCTTTTCAGACCCTGAGGATGACACAAATTGGTGTCGAAATATAGGTATTCGCTAAAAAGGTCTTTCAATTACCATTTGCCATACGCCGCATACCCTTATTTTGCTGAATTATATTCTTTCACTCTCTCGAGGCTGTGATTATCGATGATTACCTGTCTGTCTTCCGGGCTCATAATTTTTGTTTTTTGTAGGTTCATTTTCAGACCTACCGCTTGGGAGGCTTCCTTCAGTTCCTGCAGCATTACATCGAGTTCCCCCGCGTCACCGCTGATGAGAACAATGTCATCAGCAAAGCGTAGGTTGTTAAGGCGTTTCCCGTTGATATGGATGCCTTTTTGCTCCCAGGACATGTTCTTGAATACGTCCTCTAATGCCAACGTGAAGAGTTTGGGCGAGATGGTATCGCCCTGCCTAACACCTCTCCTGACTTTCACTTTCTCTGTCGTCCATTCCTCCTCCATCCGGACTCGCAACGTTGCGTGTTCGTAGATATATTTGATGAGGCTTGAATATCTGGAATCAATGCGGGCCTTATCCATCGCTTCGAGCACCGCCCACATTTCGATCGAGTCGAAAGCTTTTTGATAGTCCACAAACGCCAGGTGTAGAGGGATATTGTACTCACTGCACTTCTCGATCAATGTGCGCAAGGTTTGTATGTGGTCAGTCGTGCTGAATCCTTTCCTTAATCCAGCTTGTTCTATAGGCTGGTGAAAATCGAATTTCTGGGCAAGCCGGTTGGTTATGATTTTGGTCAACAGCTTGCAGAACACGGAGAGTAGACTGATGGGTCTGTAATTCTCTACGTTCGCACGATCGCCCTTCTTGAAGAGCAGGATGACCTCGGCGTTTTGCCATGCCTCCGGGATTTCGCCTATCTCAAGACACCCGTTCAAGAGTGCCAGAATTGCAATTTCTAGTGTCTCACCACCGATTTTAAGCATCTCACCCGTGATTTCATCCTCCCCTGGCGCCTTGCAGTTTTTGAGTTGTTTCAACGCTGCTTTCAGTTCGGGCTCGTCAATTGCCTTCAACTCTTCGGATCCCACATTTCGGACCATCTTTTCCCCCCCTTTCGGTGGATCTGGGGCTGGAACTGACTGATTGTATAGTCTTTGGTAGAAGTTCTGTATGATTTCTGTAATCTCGTTCTTCTCTACAGTAATTTCTCCTTGATCATTTTTCATCTTATGAATTATCGTCCTCCCCCTCGATGAACCGGAGCGTAGAACTCACATATTGCCGTTGTTTTCTATGGCTTCCTTGATCATTTGGGTGTTATAGGTTTTTTAGCAAGTGAAGTAATTTTTTTTACTGCTTCTTTCTCGTTTTTCTTCTCTTTTTCCTGTTACAGATATAATTTCAAGACATTTGCATCGAGTTCAATGAAAAGACAATTTTCAAGCACAAGGAGCTCTGTAACATGGAAAGCAGCATATTTTTTTGAACAAATTCAGCATCACCACACATACACGGGGAGACAGAGTTTTTTCAGAGGTTTTTATCTGTTGTCGTGTATCATACTCAGAATTGTATGGTACCCCGTTTACATTCCCTCTGCTAACACTTAGATTTGGAGCGGGAAACAGATTTTATTCATTTATATAATCTGGTCCTTGTAGCCATTTCTTCACACATGCCACATGCCATGTATTGTTTGATTTAAGAAAACAGTATGTAATTCTCTCTTTCGAAAGAATATATGTTAAATAATAAAACACTTCAGGGTGGTTCACGTGTTGTTTAATCACAGTTTATCAGTGGGCCTTATTCGTACAGATTCGTACAAATCAAATAACACTCAGTGTACAACAAAATGGTAGGTTATGTTATTACTTGCTTGTGTCTGTCGGGAGAGCGTCGTAGAGAGAAAGAGAGACATTCGAATCATCGAACAGCACATCGATTTCTGAATCGATGTGCTGTTCGATGATCCGAATGTACTAATGCTCTGTGATCTGCACAGAGCATTAGTACATTAGGCCTACGTTACAGATTCGGTAGATATGGCCTCAGCATATTATTATGTCAATTCATAAGGGGGTACAAAATTCAAATTGCTTACACGGCCATACTGACACTTGAAACGACCTCGTTTCATTAACATAGCAAACAATGATACTTTTCAGGTTACATACAGCATTGTTTGACTAACATTTGAAACAATTGAGTTTTGTGAGGCATGGCTATATGTTCAAGGCGCTGGCTCGCGCTGCGGCTTGTTATTTCAGGTGGGAAAAAGAGCCAGGCAAATAAAAAAACCACCACCGCTCACATGCTCACCACTCAAGATTTAGAACTAATTAGCCAAGAACCAAAAGTCAGCTTCAGCTGATTACCACAAAATTGATGATCTGCTATAAAATTGTTCAGGTTATTCAATGGACCGAAAATGCTCATTCGCAATTTATTCCTTGCATGAATGGGCTCCAATCCTCGCCTTCGTTTGAAAATTTTACAGCCATGATCAACAACAAATTAAATTACAATATTTCGAGGCTATAAAGTTCTAAGCTTCTTGAAAAATAACTCATTTCAGATTTTCCATAATGGTACATCGATTATTGCAATGATTATCTGTTCACACAGAAATAGGTCAGGCCAAAACAGAGCCAAAAGAACCAAAAAAAACCATCACATACAAAAGTGATTAGATCCAAACAAGATAATCAGCAAAAATTAAAATTTCTTAACCAAGTGACTTTACTAAAAATTTTACTATCCAGTCTTTACATAATATGACCAATCCAGTCTTTACATAATATGACTATCCAGTCTTTACATAATATGACCAATCCAGTCTTTACATAATATTGACTATCCAGTCTCCAAATATGACTATCCAGTCTCCACATATGACTATCCAGTCTTTACATTTGACTATCTAATCTCCACATATGACTATCCAGTCTTCACGTCACAGTACCCAAGATTTCACTTGCAAATTAGGATTTTTTCATGTCACCAAAACTAAAACTGATCTTCTGTATCCACTGGCCATATTCTCAGCTGTTCTTGTCCTGCTGTAGTCATTCTGTTCTGACCTCCTATTCGCTTCAGGGCATAGCGATCGTTCGGCAAGACAGCTTTGGTTTCAATTTGCCACCATTTGACAGTTGCGTAACTTCCATTACTACTTTCTGATTTACCTCGAACCGGTAACCTGGTTTTCGAGTCATATCCAACTTCCTTTTGTTTCCTCTGCCGAAACATCCAGTTTCTCATTGAGGGCATCATAATTTTTCATCCTTCTCGTTCAAAATTGCTCGCATTGCATTGAAAATGGTTCGCATAACTCTTTCAACCTTTCCGTTGCCTCCAAACCAAGTCATCGTTGACTGCAAAACCTTCCTTATGTAGATTTCCACTCAAGATCTCCATGCAAAATGGGTCGACTTTTTGCCATTCACCAATAGATTGGGGAGTACCTGTAAGAGAGCTGAGCGCCAGTATTTTGTTGTTTGCAAGGCAAATTCCTACTCAAATAATCGACATGCTTCTATTTTTCATGGACTGGGTTTTACAATACCGCATTCAATTATTACTCCTAAAAATTCTATTGACGTTTTGAAGAATTCGCATTTGTGGTAATTAAGTGCGAAGCCACACTTTGACAGCCTATCAATAATTTTATTTAAATCAACAAGTCCTTCTTCAATATTAATTTGATTCACTACATCTTATGATACCAAATTCTAATTGGTTTCTGAAAATTTCCTTAACTTTTGTTCTTTCTTGGTACGCTAAATTTCTTGCTCTAAAAACAACAAGAGATTCATCTTTCAATTGAATTTTTAGTTTACCTGTGGTGACTGCATCAGGTTTAGATTAGATTCAACACCCTTTTTAATTATTTGAATTATTTGTGCTTTCAATTGCTCGTTCAATCCTGACAAATCTAATTCTAAATCTTTACAAACTAAAGAGAGCGTTTTGGGAGCTTTTAGCGATAAGAGTAATATTATTGCATGGTCTATCATTGGATGGTCTTATTATTGGATGGTCCAGATTGTTTCTTCTTATACCAACAAAAATTTTCAGAATGCCCATCTTTTTTACAAAAATTACAGTACGGTCTTTCTGAATCTGACGCACGTTTCTTCGTTAATCTGCAGTCAATGGCTTTGTGACCAACTCTATCACAGTTTCTGCATTTAAAATAAAATTTTTCATTCTCTACTTGCTGTGGTCTTTTTCTATTAATATCTGATAGGGGTGTGAATGGTGCTGATGAATCACCATCGAATGATGACAATAATTTAAGAAGTTCTGATTCGTCTTTTGGGGATTGTATCTCAACTCTATTTTTGACTTCAGCATTGACAATATCATGTGAAACTAGACTTAAAATAATGTTCCATGGAAATCCGTTATAGAATTTTTTAAGTGAATTTAGTTTAGCTTGACCATACTCTACTAAAAATTTGAATTCTGAACTTTTTATTGCCATGCAGGATAAAAGTCTTGTGGCAGGAGTTCCTCTTAAAGGAAATGCGATTTCTAAATCATTACAAAAAGTAGTCCAATTTCTATTTAAAGGCTTCCAATTTACATAGAATTTAGAAGCACGCCCTTTCAAACATTGACCAGCTTTTAAAACAACCAATGTATCGGACATACCTGTTTCGTATTTAATATGGTTCATTTCTTCAAGCCATTCCTTGGTTGTAAACGGTGTATCATCGGGATCGTACTGCATGAAATTCACGTGGTTGTTTTGAACCTCGTTGTTGTTTGAACTCGGTCTTCCACTTGCCATGTTCGCCATGAATTCCATCATTTTAATCTGCAGTTGAGACTGAATCTCCAACATTTGTACCATCGTCATTTGTTCAACTTGTGCAGCATTCTCTTGACTTTGTTGATCCATTTTGGATGAATTCGTTTGCACAAAAGAACTCAATAAAACTCGTAGATTTTGGATTCTAATTCTTTCTTGGTAAAGGAAAGAACCTATCCCGCTTCTGATGTTAAATAATAAAACACTTCAGGGTGGTTCACGTGTTGTTTAATCACAGTTTATCAGTGGGCCTTATTCGTACAGATTCGTACAAATCAAATAACACTCAGTGTACAACAAAATGGTAGGTTATGTTATTACTTGCTTGTGTCTGTCGGGAGAGCGTCGTAGAGAGAGAGAGAGACATTCGGATCATCGAACAGCACATCGATTCAGATCACAGAGCATTAGTACATTAGGCCTACGTTACAGATTCGGTAGATATGGCCTCAGCATATTATTATGTCAATTCATAAGGGGGTACAAAATTCAAATTGCTTACATATATATATGTCCTTTCTTATGGCTTTTTTAACTTTTTTATTACAGTCCTTGTACTTCGATGAGTCTCTGTCTGTTTTTCTTCTTTCTTCGATCAGCCTTTCGGTGTCCACACTAACTTTTCCCTGGTTTCTCGATTTCTGCACCGTGCACACTTTTTTCACGGCGGTCCGGATGCTGCTAGTAATTTTGGTCGATAGCGCATTTAACTTCAAGCCCTCCAGCTCCGCAGTTGGTAGCAGCTTTCTATCGATATGAGTGTTGAATTCGTCTCTTTTCTCTTCCATCTCGTGTATTGTGGGTCGGGTCTTTTTAGCTATCAGGTGCCTCCTCTCCCTTTGAGTGTCGATTCGCAGCTTCGCTCTCACCAACCTGTGGTCGCTGCCAGTGTCAAATCGATTCAGAACCGAGACGTCCATACATATGTGTTTTTCTGTGGTTAAGACGTAATCTATCTCGTTCTTCACCGTGTTATCTGGACTCCTCCAGGTCCATTTCCTCTTGTGATGTTTTTCGAAGAAGGTGTTCAACAGTATATCCTCTCTCTATTGAGAAAGTCGACCATTGTTTGTCCTCTCCGGTTTCGCTCACCCAGGCCGAAAGCGCCAACAAACGACAGATCTGTTGCAGTTTTTGCTCCAACTTTGGCATTGAAATCGCCCATTATGATGGTCTATGCTTAGGAAAACTGATGTTAATTTTTCTGGTGTTATAATCATGAAAGGATTTTACTTCTGGAAAAAGATTTTCATTCTTGTAAACGTGCATTATTGTCTCAAAGATGTATAATCCATATATTTTCAGTATACCATTTTTTTTTAAAATGCCTCTACAACTCTGCTTACATTCCATCATATACATAGCTCTCTTTTGTACTCTGAAAAGTTCCAGGATATTACCACAACCCCATATGACAATCCCAAATCTCATGAGGCTCTCAAAATTGGCAAAGTACATTATTTTCAGCGATCTCTCATTTACATATCTTCGGATGACTCTCATTGAGTATGCTACAGAACTGAGTTTTTTACCTAATTTTCCTGTGTTCATTCCAGACTAGATTTTCTTGTAGTGTGATTCCCAGAAAGTGGGTAGATTTGTGTAATTTTAAATAGGTATTGCTCTGACAGCCTCATATTTTCGGGAGTTTTTTGCTGCTTAGTTCGAAGTAGTAGCACCTTCGTTTTATCGGCATTCATAATCAATCCATTTTTTGTGAACCATTCTTCTATATATTGTTGGAAAAAATAGGAGGCTTCTGTTAGTAGATCGGGAAAGCTTGTATTGGCTACTAAGAGATTTGTATCGTCTGCCTAACTTGTTATTTGGCATCTATGTTCACGTGATCCAAGAATACTGATTATGTCATTTACAAATATAATAAACAGCAATGGCCCCATAATGCTCCCTTGAGGAACCCCTGTAAAGTTTTCCCTGACTTCTGATTTGGTTGTTTGTACATTTTTTACTCTTTTTATTATATGTGTTCTTTCACTTAGGTATGATGTGATCCACTCTAGGGCATTCCCTCTAATCCCGTATTTACTCAATTTGGCTATCATATATGGCCGACAGAGACAGTCAAAAGCTTTCGACAAGTCTACAATGCCAACAGTAGCTCACCATCCTCAAAAGCTCGCATTATTTTCTCAGTAAACTGGACTATAGCGGTAACCACAGACTTCTCTTTTGTATACCCATGTTGATGGCTGTTCAAGATATTACAAGAAGTCATGAAGTTCATCAACCTGTCACACATTGCCATCTCGAATAATTCAGAGAATGATCGGTCTGTAGTTTTCATATAGCTGGTGATCTTCTTTTTTTGTATCTTGGTGTTATCAAAGCTAATTTCAGACGTTCTGGAAATATTCCATACTTGAAGGAATTATTAATTACGTGGCATTAAACTTCAGCTAATTTTGAAACTTTTGTTATGCATGATTTCACTAGGCTGATTGAAAACACCAACTGATAATTACCTTTTTTTAAGTTATACACCCTTCTTGAATTATTAGGTAAAAATTTATTGACTCTGTTGAAGATATTTGGCAACACAATATTCAGGGTAGGATGATGTAAATCCTCCTGTACAAAAGGCAAATTCTCATGGCACACAACACAATCTGAATGAGCAAATACAAGATCAAGGTTCTATGGTTCGCATTTTTAACAACATTATACTGGTCAAAATTACAACTATGCATAAGTGATAACAAAGACAACGATTTGCCATCTGAAATATTATTCTCAGTGAAATAGGGAGCACTGAAGTCACCCATAAAGTAAGCACTATCCCCTCTGTCGAAATACTTCATCGTTCAAAGATACTCGCAAAAATATTCAAAATCCACCGCCGACAACCTGCCCTGAATGTATACAATCGAAATTAGAATCCTATGAAAGCTGCACCTCCACCAATAGAAAGTCAATCATTGGAAATGAAATATGAAAAGCTGATGTATCCACAATCTGGGATCTTAAACAACCTTTAATGGCAAGCATCACGCCACCTCCTCTAGTTTTATTAATCAACTCGAACTTATGGTCCCTTCTGTAAACTTCATACTCAGCTGGAAACAACTCGGCACTCCCGACACCATCGTGATGTCCGAATAATAACCTCAAAACTACAGTATTTTATCTAAAAGTTGCTAAAAAATTCAAATAAATCAGCCTCCGCATTTAAAAGTTATAGCATTTTCAATTAAATCGTTATTTTGAATGGATCGAATTTTAAGTCTGTAAGTGTAGATAAACAAAAACTCATTTAGTTGTAATTATTTATCAGCGCGCATCTGCAGCTTATTTTTATCGATGTATTTTTTATTTATTGGTTTTTCAATGATCGGGGAGTATACATAAGATGAATTCCGAAAACTTCTTCTGAATTTGTGATTTTATTGAGTCTTGCAGTTTGAAAAGGTCGGATCTATATTTTGGATTATTTCGTTTCATTCGAGTTCGGTGGAAATGAAGAATAATTAGTTGAATGATTTGTCTGGAATTCGAATATCAGAAATGGATTGAACAACTATCATGGATACTGACCTGAAGAAAACGGAATGAAGCGATTGAAAAATTTCACATTGAATTGTGAATGGGTTATGATCGAAAATATTGACGTTTGAGAGAGGTGAATCTAGGTTCTAGAAGTTCATTAAGGAGTGATCCATTAACACGTGACCTTAAGCGTCAAAGACTGGAATAGGCAAGGCAACACTGATGAATTCAGATATGGATGATTTTCTCGAAGAATAAGGGTATGGACAATCCCACGAATACCCCGTAATCGTCGCTATGTCCAAGAAGTCCATCCATTCCGAGGGGATAGTGTTATGGTATGGGCCGGGATATGTTTCAACGGGCGCACATATCTGCACATTTGTCCTAGGAATATGACCGCCTTACACTATAGGGAGCATGTCATTGACAATGTTGTGCCAAATTTTCACGCTGCTGTTGGTGAAACTTTTCAATTTCTAGAGGATAACGCTAGACCGCACCGTGCAGCCATAGTTGAGAATGCGCGCGAGGAGCTTGGTATTCCACATTTACCAATACCTCCGCAGTCCGCACTCACCAGATTTGAATTGCATAGAACATGCATGGGGTATGCTCCAAAGAAGATAAGATAATCATCAACCTACCCCAGAATCCTTAAATCATCTGAGAGAGCTTCTGCCCCGTTTATGGAACCAAATTCAATGTTCAACAACCTTGTGTGTAGTATGCAAAGAAGATTTCAAGCTGTTATTGATGCCCGTGGAGGCCATACACTGTATTGATAGTCTTAAAATGCTTGAATTATCTAGGAATGAAATTTCGTTATTTCACTCGATTTTTCTTAACCACCCTGTATACGCTGCAGACCTAGAGGCTAAAATTAATTTGCAACTTAAATTTATATTAATATGAATTTTCATCACAAAAATCTTATTTTAACTTTTTTTTGCAAAATTCCTAACTCGTGTGGAGCAGTTTATTAGATATATGGTCAAATAATATTGTTACAAAGTTCGACAAAATTTCGGAATAGGTTTTCTGTGCATTTGTGACTACATCGGAAGTTCAATCCAGTTTTACATAAATGTAAGTAATATTGTACAACCAAAATTGGAAATGAAATCTTCAGATCCTTCTTGTAAACTGCTTTCTTTTTGGTGCTTCATGCACCATGCATGTTGCTCCTGAACTGTTCTAAATTAAAAGCCTATTAGTGCACCAATTTACTGATCTCAGTGTTGATTCATAGATTAAAGGTCAATAATAACGAAAATATAACAATATTACATAAGTTTTTCACATATGAAACTGACGATTATTACAAACGAATAATCATGTGTAAGCCCTAGGCCCCTCTACAGCGTTGCTGGATTTTCATGTTCCTGACTTCCTAAGTAGGTGGTTATGCTATAAGACCTCCATTCAAAAACCGATAGACTATTTCACCCCGCTTTTTGACGTTCGTGACTGCAGTAAAATTCTGATTTCAGGGGGAGAATTGTGTAAAAAGAAAGTGGTTTTCATTGACAAACCATTAGTAAAAAATCAAGCAGATCCATTGGATTTAAAATATGTTAGCATGAAGAGATTAGTTCGAACAAACTTTTGTCAATATGAAGCATTCAAGTTAGTGCAATAATAATTAATATTTCACTCATTTCAAAAACTGACCAACCACAATCCAAAGACAGTCGTATTATCGCGAAAATACCAACTGTCTGAATTATGATTGGCCTTACAACCACAGTCTAATCTGTGGTTGAACTATGGATACGAACGGTTGGACAACTTCTAAATATAAATTGTAGACGTCCTTATGAGTCGCTTTTCTCGAATATGAAGTTTCTGACATTCCATTTCGTTCGTGAAATAGTCTTATAAAATATCACACGAGATTGAATTTACCTCATACGAGGATATATTGAGAAATTCTTATGATTTCTTTGAATGTTGCTTTGTTTCTGGATCGTAGAAATGTAACCAAGTCTCATCCATAGTAACAATTCGGTTTGAGAAGTCTACATCGTTTTCAAATCGAACATAGATCGAATGCGATGCTTCTACCCTTTCACGCTCTTGGTCAACTTTCAAACATTTGGGGATCCATTTTGCAGAAATTTTTCTCATGTCCAAATTGACGTGAACTATATGATGAACGCGTTCGTATGAAATTTTCAGTGCTTCAGATATCCGTTTTAGCCCAATTCGACGGTCTGATAAAATCATGTCATGAACTGCATCTATATTTTCGGGGACTGACACAGAAACTGGCCTTCCCGATCGGTCATCATCTTCAATGCAAAATTTACCTCTTTTGAAGCAGTCCAATTTTTCACGGTCGCATAAGAAGGACATTGATCACCAAGGGTATTAAGCATATCTTCGTAAATCTGCTTACCTCTTAACCCTTTTAAATACAGGTACTTGATGATGGCTCGATACTCCAATTTTTCGATTTTTACAATTTCGGTGGGTGGACATCTTTTTTTTTTAATCTATTGCGTAACTTTACTCTGGTTTACTTTTATGACGTCAAACTCTACACTGACACTTCTAATAAGTTATTGCTCGTCGATATGGTATCGCAATATTCTGTTTATGCATGGAACTGGTCTAGGCTAACTAGATATCAATACATCCTCGTAAGTCTATCTTTTATTTCCAAACTCAAATGAGTTGCTCTGAGGAAACACCAATCGTCCTACGGACTCGTGATGTTTCCAAGCAACGAATTTTAGTTTGAAAATATGTAAATCGATAGACTCATCACGAAAATTCAATCTCTTGTGATATTACTACTGATAATAACTTTAAGGTGGGTGTTCAATGTAGTGTGTTTTATTTTTCAAGTTGCATTTGAAAATGGTTTCACTTTGAGAACTTGAATTTTGTGGGTGGACTCAGAAAGGATTGGAATTTTTAATGAAATTATTTGAATCGATTTCATTTCGAAAGTTCATTTTTTTTCTTTGAAAAATAGAAGAAAATTAGCCAACTCATGCTTCTGTTTTATTTCAAACGGAAGACCCATGAAAATAGTTCAACTTCCGATTAAAAGTGAATCTACAGATAATTTCGTTCAGAGAAACAACTTGAAAGACGGAATTGGCAAATAATGGCCTAATTCAAATATATGGCGGGAAAAAGTTCCTGCTTTACCCACACATTCACTAAATTCATAGTTCAGCGATTTTCGGATAGAGAGCGCCATTGTACTTTTCATTCATAATGATAGACATATTCATAGAACTTGTAGTGATAATGTAAGTTCTACGGAGATATTCCATAAAATCTATCAGATTAGTTTTTCTACTCGCTCTGAACTGCGACCTTTAACTGATACTAATGAAAATATATTTCCAGATATGACAATCAAGACGCTCAATTTCAGGAAAAAAAAGAAAAATCTTGGGGACAAATTGCTACAGAATTATCTGAAGAAGAAGAAAATTTAAGATGTAAATTACTTATAATTATAAATATTGAAAAAATTTCAAACGGAGTATGGTCAAATCAATGTTACTGTCAATAAATTCTGATTACATGAGTATTTGGGGATAACTAAACTATACCCAAATCGCTTTAACTATATGGTAACAGTTATCATGCGTTGGAAGATATCACATCTATCTTTTCCAATTATAATGGAGAGGAAATTTTTTGTCTGTTACATTGAAAAGTCCATATTCCAAATGTGTCCGATCTGCTTATGATAATTCTATGATTCTTCAGATTATATATCATCTGGTTTCAGGGACGAACAAGAAGGGACAGTATGGCACTGTTCATCATAATGCCAATTACCGTTTATGGAAAGTGCGAAAGAATGTTAATAGTAATACACTAATGAAAAAACAACTGAAACATACTGAACTAACTTTATTGGTTAGATCAAAACTAGATGCATGTGAGGTGAGTTTTTCGTTTTATTGATATGTATTTAAAACCCGAAGAAGTGGCAAAAGTGTAGATTTTTGACATTTTAAAAATTATGGCTGAATCCTACTCTTAGACCAACGAAATGTAAATCAAATTAATTATCATTATAATCTATAATAGGGGGTTCATTTAACAAATCCCGAATATATTTGAGTTGAAAATTCTACATTTGTTTTCATTTTGAAAAGTTCTGAACTTTCCTAACATAGTTGCGGATCTGAAGGAAGGGCGAGAGGTAGAAATTAGCAATAGTCCTGAGTGTCTTACGAATTTTGCATTTTTGGTCCATTTTTATACCATAATTGCGCGATAAGACTTTTGAGAGTTAAGTATTCCCCTATCTCTAGATCATCCGCCTATGCTTGCGGAGTGGGGTTTTGAAGCGACTATTTCAAACTGCTTCACATGTGTAAGGCGGTTCAGAACAATATACAACTGATTATTTTCATAACGCATATTACACCCACGAAATGAAATACATTAGCCATCTACGCTGTCCACAGTAAGCCACGGGCGGATAAACCTTGGCCATTTTTCAATTGATAGTTCTTACACTTCCTCCAGTAGAAAATTGGTAGGCCATGGTGGTTCTCTTGTACTGTTTAGAAGAGGTTCCCTTTTGGCTCTGAGTTCAATCATGGAATATTTATTCTGTAGAAAAACACAGAAATCGCCAGTCCATATCATTGTCTATATATTTAATTACATCCTGTTATTTCATCAAATGTTCAGATCAGTAGAAAGTGCCTCAAATGAAATATATGAGAAATATGATACTGACGTCCTTGTTATGTGTGACTTCAATATAGATTTCACCGGAAAAAGCACAAATTTGAAGCTGTTAACGGAAATCCTGGGATCTTCTGGTTCGAAAATAATAGCGAAAACTGATTTGATGACTCATGTCGATGTCCACATCCATAATATCAGAGAAGAGAACATTATATTCTGCCAAGATATCGATTTGATCAAAAACAACGCTCATGTAGTTTTTTAGGGGCTAAATTATACAAGTTCCCCGCCACAGTGAGGTCATTGAGTGATTCTTTTTTATACACTTCAGGATTGAATAAATACTTACGTCCCATATGCAGCCGAAATTCAATTTTCAGAAAGAACCAGTTGATGTCTGTCGTTGATGCTGATAAAAAAATTGCTTCGCATCAAAAAGATCAGGATGCTGATGTCTTTCTTTTCACAAAAGCTCCTAAGTTGACCCTTGAATCTTTTATCGATCTCACTAATGAACAGAGGGCTTTTTTTTGCCCGGAGTGGTATTTTTTTCATATAAGGTGGTCTTATTGGCAATGAGTTCATTGTCATAATGTCTTTTAATGTTTTTGTATTCATCATTGAAGTTAGGATTTTAATTACTTCACACCGGTAGTGTTCACGCCAAGTCAACGTTTTTAGATACATTTTTCCAATTTCGAAAATTTCAAATATTTTTAATGTTATTTATACCATGAGGAATTTTCAATATTCCTCATCTCACTTTTCAGCTGTGCGTCACATATGTCATATTGTGTATTTTTTGAATTCATACTTAGTACAGTTCAGTTTATTGTATCCCCAAATTAGCTACCTTCGAACCTAAAATAATTTCGGTCCATAATAGTTATAATAAGATTATGAATTGAGTTTCTTGAAGCAAAAACACAAATTCATTCACCTGAAAACAGTAGTCTTTTATTTTTTACAAGTTCCATCAAATTCAGTGAAATTAACAAACCTGAAAACAGTGAATTGACAATTGAATGCCTATGCTTCACTATCTTCTCCAATAAGCTTCTCAATCAATCAATATTATAAGAATTTAACAATTCACAAACTTCAAATTGAAAGTTCATGTCAAAATTAAATAATTTCTCATAGCAATCTAGTGATATCACGTACACAAGCTTACATCTCTCCCCTTTGAAATGCTTAGTTCATCAAATTATGCATCAATCATCAAAAGAAACAGGAATAAGCTTTGTGACGTGGTACTACAGACCCATTGATCGACTTCCATGTCTTGCTTTGATCTTATACACTGAGTCCGATATTTTATATTCTATCTCAAATGGACCTATCCTGATTTTATCCATTTTGCTTCTATTTAGTCTATTTCCGTTCGTCACATAAACCATTTCTCCTACCTCAAAATTGTAATTGATTCTGTGTTTATCGAATCGAGCTTTGTTATAGGCCGACCACACGCTCGAGCTTCACCACAGTTTGGCTTGCGCAAACCGGCTTGAACACTGAACACTGAGCGTGTGGTTGGGAAAACTGTATACCGCGCAAACCCCACGGCTTGGCTTGTGTAACTTTCGACCTGCTTGAAATTTTGCCTGTGCAAGCCCGGCTTGCGCAAAAGTTCTTCGTTCGGACGCATTGTTATCGTGTCGACGACTTCGTGAATAAAGAGGCTTGCAAGTACTTAACTGTGCTGTGTGGTAGCAACTGTTGATGTGTTCAAGCTTTACGTACGAAATGCTTGCGCAAGCCAAACTGTGGTGAAGCTTGAGCGTGTGGTAGGCCCATTATTGTCATGAATATTCTTTGTCCTGAGTAGTGCTTTTTCCAAATTTCCAATGCTCTTGTTTTTTTCTTTCAGTTCAGATGGCAATAAATCTGTAGATTCTCCGTTTAATAAGTATTTAGGAGAAAAACCTGTCACTGTGTGGTTTGTTTTATTATACAGGGTGTTTCACCATAAACTGGACAAACATATAAACCCGTGTAGACGATACCGGGGAAGTCATTTTTGCCTCATGACATATACCCCGTTTTACGTTACTGGTCACATCTCAGTATTATTAAGGGCTCAATTCAATTGTCGTGTAGAATTCTGAAAAAAAAATTTCAAAATGGCGGAAAGCCTGCAAAGTTTGAATTTTTTTTCTCGGTTGCCAATTTGGAAAGCACTATTTCAACGTACTCAATTTTCTAAGATTTTCGGTGAAAAAAATTTTTCAAAATTCGAACTCAACTTTTTTTTCATGTCTTCAGTGAAAAAAATTTCGCCCAAAATTTTTGGAATTTTTCATGGTTGAACTATCTATAATTTTGAATACTTGGGTGGAAACAATAAAAAAATTTACAGATTTCGCAATCCTTGCAACCATCAGAGACATTGGAAATGATAACACCACATGTAAATATTACCAACATTCATTTGCATTTGAACTTAACTTAAAATAAAAAAGTATTTTCAATAATAATAATAAGCAATAGATAATAATTGCAAGAAACAATCAACATTCCTAATTCCTAACATAAACATGTGAGACAAAACTTGTCACCGTATTTTATAACAAAAATTTTCTTTCTAAAGTAAGTATTCTTAAGATATAATAATGAAAAATAAAGATATAAATGATCGGATGAAGCTGGGTCCATCCTGTTCAATATTTTCGAAGTGAATTTTGATTTTAGCAAATCTTGGTTTTCATGAAATTGGCTTTAGATAGAAGAATTCTATTTTTACTAAAATTAATTAATCTTATCTGTACTCGGAGTAAACATCATCAGAAGAAGCTGACTCCACCCCGTCCAATATTTTCGAAGGGAATATCTATTTTACCAAATCTGAGTTTTCATGAAATTTGCTTGAGATAGAAGGATTCTGTTTTTACTAAAATTGATGAATCTTATAGGTACTCAGAGCGAACATTATCAGAAGAATCTGAGTCCACCTCGTCCAATATTTTCGAAGAGAATTTCGATTTTACCAAATCTGGATGGGTTTTCATGAAATTCAATTCAGATAGGAAGGATTCTGTTTCTACTAAAATTCACGAATCTTATATGTACTCGGATCAACTACCATCGGATGAAGCTGATTACATCCTGTCCAATATTTTCGAAGCGAATTTTTATTTTACCAAATCTGAGTTTTCTCGAAATTGGCTCGAGAGAGAAGGATTCTGTTCTTACTGAAATTCATGCATCTTACATGTACTCTGGGTAAACATCATCAGAAGAAGCTGAGTCCACCCCGTCCAATATTTTCGAAGAGAATATTTATTTTACCAAATCTGAGTTTCCATGAAATTTGCTTGAGATAGAAGGATTCTGTTTTTACTAAAATTCATGAATCTTATAGGTACTCAGATTGAACATTATCAGAAGAATCTGAGTCCACCTCGTCCAATATTTCCGAAGAGAATATTTATTTTACCAAATCTGAGTTTCCATGAAATTTGCTTGAGATAGAAGGATTCTGTTTTTACTAAAATTCATGAATCTTATAGGTACTCAGATTGAACATTATCAGAAGAATCTGAGTCCACCTCGTCCAATATTTCCGAAGAGAATTTCGATTTTACCAAATCTGGGTTTTCATGAAATTCAATTTAGATAGGAAGGATTCTGTTTCTACTAAAATTCACGAATCTTATATGTTCTCGGATCAACTATCATCGGATGAAGCTTATTACATCCTGTCCAATATTTTCGAAGCGAATTTTTATTTTACCAAATCTGAGTTTTCTCGAAATTGGCTCGAGATAGAAGGATTCTGTTCTTACTGAAATTCATGCATCTTACATGTACTCTGGGTAAACATCATCAGAAGAAGCTGAGTCCACCTCGTCGAATATTTTCGAAGGGAATTTTTATTTTACCAAATCTGAGTTTTCTCGAAATGGGCTTGAGATAGAAGGATTCTGTTTTTACTAAAATTTATAAAACTTATATGTACTTGGATCAACTCTCATCGGATGAAGCTGATGCCATCCTGTCCAATATTTTCTAAGCGAATTTTCATTTTACCAAATCTGGGTTTTCATGAAATTGGTTTGAGATAGAAAGATTCTGTTTTTACTAAAATACATGAATCTTATATGTACTAGGAGTAAACATCATCAGAAGAAGCTGAGTCCACTCCGTCTAATATTTTCGAAGAGAATTTTTATTTCACCAAATCTGAGTTTTCTCGAAATTGGCTTGAGATAGAAGGATGATGTTTTCACTAAGATTCATGAATCTTATATGTACTCGGAGTAAACATCATCAGATGAAGCGATGTCCACTCCGTCCAATATTTTCGAAGTGAATTTTGATTTTAGCAAATCTGGGTAGGTATTCATGAAATTGGCTTTAGATAGAAGGATTCTGTTTCTACTAAAATTCATGAATCTTATATGTACTTGGATCAACTACTGATCTATTCTTCAAATACCGAAATAATTGCCCAATCTGGCAACGTTGCGGCGAATTTGACGGACCACTCACGTCGGCCCAGATCTCACTTGATGAAACAACAATATAAACACTCGAAGTGCTAATGAAGGAAATAAAACAATGATCTATCCTTCAAATACCGGAATAATTGCCCAATTTGGCAACGCTGCGGCGAATTTGACGGACCTCCCACCGCGGCTCACTGGTCGCCGATTCTAGTGTGCTGGCCCAATACACAGGATACATTAAATGACAAATAGGCACGAGAGTTGCAGAATGCCGATGTAAGGCAAAACTTGACCTGCGCGCTGGCCGGTTTCTCATCGCATCGCCAACATCTGATTTTGACAGTTTGACACTGACCTGTCGTCGGTCAGAAATACAATGTTGGAAACGAAAATGAAAATAGAAATAATAAACATTTCAGATTCTGGAATACTACGCGAAATCAATCAATCCCTTCCCCACTGAAGTATTATTTCAACACGTTTTACCGAAACCGTGAGTGAATTAGGTCTTGGATTAATTGAATTAAGTTATCTGTTGTGTAACCTGATTCAATTTCAGCTGTACCTACACGTTATAAATCGATCAAATTTCTCTTAATGTGAGAACCGATTACTGAAAATCATTTCTCAGCATGCATTTCACTATATGGTACAGTTTCAAGCATTATTCGCTCCTTTGAAATAGAATTTTTACCTAATTGAATTTCGATCCAATTGCCATATTATTTTCCATGTTTATTTCGCAATTCGAGAAACTAATAATTTCATCTGCATAGTAAGTAAGGTGTAGTGGCTACACAATGATAATCTATTTCAATTCCTTTCGCAATTGAAGAAATCAATATGATATTGTTCCATTTTAAGCCCCAGAATCAGGATGGAATAGGTATGCATTGTAGAATTCAAAATAAAAGAAAAAATTTTTTTCACCAACATACATTACTCATTGTTTCAATTGAGATCAATGAATATATAATAAGAAAACAAAAAGAGAGTGTTTGCTGAGGTTGGTGCAATGCTTATCTCGAAAGAGAAACCGAGCCTTCTCCAAGATACCCTGAGTTTAAATCTGATAAGAGACATGCAAGAGCAGAAAAATGAACAAAATAATCTCTTCACCATGCTGGCTAAGTAGTTTCCTGGAAGATGATTCAGTAAAACTCTGAAAATATTCTACAACTTCAGTCGGAGAAATTTTACTATAGAACACTTTAAAAAATATTCTATTGTTTGCTCGGATATGTATGATTTGCTATTCTCCCTTTTTTGCAAATTTCACCTTGGATTTCTTCGCAAGCCATGTGTTTAATTTCTCTCCACAATTTAATTCTTTTCATTAGTTCCTCATCAGAAGGGTATAAAACACTACCAAATTTCAAGAGAAAAACTCGAAACAGTTTGAACTGCATTACATTTTCATCGTGAAAATTAAATGACGTTGAACTTTCTGGTTTGGATGCTAATTCTTCTATGAAGAATTTCACATCATCCAGGTTTGCCAATCGACTAGATGAGGGTTCATACATATACATATACCAATCTTCATCTGAAACAGAATTCCTTCTTTCTTACGAAAATTCTCCAAATTTTCGTCAATCATGAGGACATGATGTGCTTCCACAGTAACCCTAATATAGAATAGAATTACATTTGATATTTGTTTGCATTTGGTCTTTCTCTGTGAAGAATTTGTTTCCCCATTTTCACATACACTATTTGGTCCAATTAATCCAATAGCTTTTCTACCCTAAAACAAAGCAATATTCAACGAGGATCTCAAGTTATAACTAGAAAACCATAAATACCTTATATCCTTTTTTCCTTCCATTTTATCGTATTTCAAATATTCATTTCAACTTTCTATTATAACCATATAGGTATTTATTCCAGTTCCTTTCCTGCCATAGAACAAAATGGCCTCTCTTTTACTCAATAAATTTGAGAATAATACATAGATTAAAGAACTATAATATAATAAACACAAAGTTCTCAATCGCTGAAGAATCGAATAACATGACAGCTCGAACATTGTTTATAAACAATGTGCTTCGGAATGTCACGAGTGTTGCGGTATTCAAATGCCGTGTCGGAGATTCACGAACCGATCCGAACCTTCCCGATACAATTTGTCCTTTAATGTATCATCCCAATACACCTATGTTAATTGAATCACGCGATGACTTTCGAATGCTCTTTTGGTCTACTGGCGACACTTTTGTCTTTTGACCTTGAACGAAAACTCGTAAGTTGCCTGTAATATACGAACATAAACATTTCCAATGTTAAAGTATCAATTGGTTTTCTTTTTGTAGCCTTCCAAAGATTACGCTCGGAGAACTACCGAAGTTTTTTGAAGAAAATTTTTTTGGTTTATGAATTTATATTTGTGTCCGGGTCATTCTGTCAGCCCATAAGCACAATTTTGGCCTTCGTACGGCTTCCAGTTTTTGGAAGGCTACAAAAAGAAAACCAATAGATATTATTTCATTCAGTATTCAGCATGAAAGATAGTTCAACCATAGAAAATTTCAACAGTTTCGGCCGAATTTTTTTTTTCACTGAAGACATGTAAAAAAAAGTTGAGTTCGAATTTTGAAAAAAAATTTCACGGGAAATCTAGGAAAATCGAGTTCGTTGAAAAAGGGCTTTTCAAATTGGCAAAAAAAAATTTCAACGATTTCGGCCGAAATTTTTTTTTCACTGAAGACATGTAAAAAAAGTTAAGTTCGAATTCTGAAAAAAATTTTTCACGGAAACTCTAAGAAAATCGAGTACGTTGAATAGTACTTTTCAAATTGGCAATCGAGAAAAAAAAATTCCAACTTTGCAGGCTTTCCGCCATTCTGAA
The DNA here is from genome assembly GCA_910592335.1 of Adalia bipunctata. Classification (NCBI taxonomy): domain Eukaryota; kingdom Metazoa; phylum Arthropoda; class Insecta; order Coleoptera; family Coccinellidae; genus Adalia; species Adalia bipunctata. The sequence continues at coordinate 33,398,133 of OU342951.1, forward strand.
ATTTTTTTTTCAGAATTTCACACAATTGAATTTGGCCCTAAAAAATACTGAGATGTGACCAGAAAACGTCATTTCAAATGTCACGCATAACTCAGCAGTCTCAGCACAGTTATCAGAATATTGCTCAAAGTTGATATTAAACGCCCTGTATCTCGCTTATGCGTCGAAAACGGGGTATATGTCATAAGTTTTCCTCGGTGTCATCAACACGGCTATATATGTTTGTCCAGTTTGTGGTGAAACACCCTGTTTATGTTTGTGCACTCTTCTGCAATTTTAGTCTAGGCCAATTTCTTTTCTCTTTCATTCAATCTACATCGTATCTTATTAACTAAAGTTTGGTTCAGTCTTTCGTTTAAGCCATTTGAGAAAGCAGCATCCACTGCAGTAAAAATTAATGTTATATCTCTCTCTTCCAGATAGTTTTTGAATTCTATAGAGTTCAAAGCAGAATATTGATCAGATTGCAATATTTCAATTTTATTCTCTTTAGTGATTTTTTCCATCAATTTAATGAAAACTTTTGCATGCTGACTCTTTGAACATAGAATATCTGCAAATCTTGTGCAATGGTCTACCAATAAATGCATATATTTCTTAGTTGATCTTTGTCCGCCGAATCCACCAACTGTATCTAATGACATAATTTGAAAAGGTCTTTCAGCTGGTCCTAGATGACATTGACATTGATCCATATCTTTTATTGAGTATTGTTTTATTTTTTATGCATATTTCGCAATTCTTGCAAATCATTTTAATATTCTTCGAAAGTTTAGGTGATGTATAAAATGGTCGTATTTTTGATTCTGTTTGATTTATTCCAGTATAACAATAATTTTCGTGGGTTTTCTTAATCAATATTTTACTGAAGTCGTCACTCAGCATTCTTTTAATTTTAGCTCAATTTTTTTTATAGTATATGTCATTTTTCATTATAAAATCTTTTTCATTTTTTTTGATTTGTTGATTATGTTCTTGATCTGTTTTTATATCCTGCAAAGTAATAAAGTTTACTGTTTTTAGATAATCTTCACAAGATTCATAAACTGGGTTTCTGCTGACAGTCTGTGTCTGGTCTATACATTATCTTGAAATTGTATTGTGATAGGTAATGTGTCATGTCACCTAATTCATCATCCGTTCTATTCTTCACGTTTAAATTTTCCAATGGCTCATGATCTGTTAGGACAGTGGAATAATTGCCTATCAACCAGTGTTGCCAAAATTTTAAACTTTCTTTGATGGCTAGATACTCTAAAAACACGGCCCTTTTCTGCTCCTGTGCCTTGCTCAATTTTTTTGAGATATAAGCTACTGGTTTTTGTTCACCATTCGATTGTGTTTGTTTCAGAACAGCTCCTATACCTTTAATACGGGCTTCCGTGTAAATAAATATTGGTGCTTTAGGGTTGAATATCGCTGAAGCTGGTTCCGAGCATAAGTAATTTTCAATTTTTTCGAAAACATCCTAACGTTTTGCTGTCCAATCAAATTTTGTTTCTTTTCTGAGTAAATTATGTAGAGGATCTAGTATCATTGTAACATTGGGATTTTATTTATGATGAAAATTTATTTTGCCTAAAAATTGTCTTATTTGTTTTCTGTTACTTGGAATTGGGAAATCTCTTATAGATTTTAAATGGTCTCCGAGAGGTGTTATGGTATTACCTTTTATCACATGTCCCAAATATTCAACCGAATTAGCTGCAAACTTAGATTTCGTGAATTTCAATCGAAATCCCTCATTTTGAATGACTTCCATTAGCAGTTCAACATGTCTTATATGTTCGTCGAATGTCTTTGAAAAAATCAATATGTCGTTAATCGTTAATGTAGCAAATTCTGTTAATTTGTATTTTCTCATTATGTTTCCCAAGATACGTTGAAAAATAGCTGGATATGTCTTCAATCCAAAAGTATAAACAGATCCATTGGTAATGACCCTCTTGTGTTACAAATCCTGTTTTGGGCCTGTCTCGTAACCTTAATGGGATGGATCAGAAAGCTGAATTAACATCTAGTGTGAAGGATGGATGGGCGGATACGTGGGTTGAGAAAGATAAGACTCACAGTTTATATAGTTTATTCAATTAAGATAGTTTTCACATACACATAACGGTCTAACCTCGCAAATACAACGCACGTGGTCCAAATCACTCTATATATGCCTGAGCCCTCTCAGGTAACTGTATATAGTAACAGTGATTTTGGAACCGAACCAGACAAACAACCGTTACGTTAGAACCGAATATAAAAACCGACCTGTTGTCTACCCTACTGCTCGAGTCCTCAGCTCGAGGCACAGAACATTCATAATTATCATAGAAGACTGAGTGTTCTTCTCAACACATGACATACATATTTAAAGGATACTACAAGTGTGAAAAATTTGCAATCAATTGTTTTCACCATTAAATCTTCTATTAAAGGAAAGACTTGAGATCGAGAAACAATTATTTTGTTCAAATCTTTAAAGTCTATACATAATCTGCTCCTTTTCCCTTCTTCTTTCTTAAATGCTTACGTAACGTATCTCAATTTTATCATCTATGGTGCATCTATATGGTCTTTTATAACAATACATTTCTATTTGCAAATCGATGAATGCTTCATAATTTTTTACCTTACCAACATCAAACTTATCTTTCGCAATATTTTTTCTGTTATTTTCCAATAACTCATTCATTTGTTTCTTCTGGTTTCCATTCAAGTGTTCAATATCTGCTGTGAATCTGCCTGTTTCTATTCCCCCATTAAAATTTACTTTCAATTCGTCCAAAATATTATCCATGTCTTGTTGTGCCCTTTTTCATCATGATCATTATTCTCTTCAATTTGACTAGTATCCTTTCCAGCCTTATTTTTATTATTTCGTGAATCTTCTTTATGTACCTGGATATTTAAATTCTCATCATGTGTCAAAGCAAATTTCTGTATGGTATCTAATCCAATTATCATATCATATCCAAAATTCTCATTGTTGAAAATAAATGCATTAATATTATCTTCTTTTCCCAGAATTTTCGCTTTCAATGTAATCAATCCTTCAGTTTTACCCCTTCCACTATTTGTTTTCATTGTGTTATAAAAATGTTCTTTTTTCATGTTCGTTACCTGTACTAATTTTGAATTTTTCACTGTTATACCTGGGTCATAAATACCTTCAGCTTCCGGTACACCGTTTAGTAGTACTTCTACTGAAATTAGTGGGGGAACTCAAGTTTTTTGGATCACGATTATCCATTTCTACTTCTAGTATAGCACCTGTATTCACTGTATTTGTTTCGATCTTACTCATTTCTTCTTTGTACCAACAGAGACTTCAAGGATGGTATCTATTATTCTTACCTTTATTCTCACAGATTCTGCAAGGTTGATAACAATTTTGCACTTGCGATTCTTGTTTTTTGCTCTTATTTGTAGGGTCAACGTTCCTATTACTGTTGTACTTCTTCTTTTCAACTATATTTTCATGACCTCTTAACCCATTGAATGAATTTTTCAAATTTCGTCCCTCACATATATTGGTAATCCAGCCGCAATCAAGTTTATCAATGTTATATTGTCTATATTTTTATTTGTTTCAAGTAGTAATCGTTCTTTTTTTAAAGCATAATCTTGCAATGAGCCATTCAAGTCTTTGAAATTTATTGCGTAAACTCCATCCCTTATCTACGAAAGTTTGTGACGGATGTTTTTTTCAAACTTTCCATTCAGAGTTTTATGTGTTTTTATTTACATTGAGTTGTACCAATCTTTGCCTTCATCGTCCAAGAAAAACCTCAACATCTCAATTTTTTCTGAATCCTCTGTGGTTTCCAATCTCCTACATTCAGTTTCATAAGTATCTAGCCACTGATTTACATTTATTCTTTTTCCAGTAAATTTATGTAAAACAAAATTACCAGCAACATAGCCCAGATTTTTGTTTATTTTATTAGGATATTCTTCTTTTACAGACAACTTCTCCAAAATTTTGATGAGACTTTCATCAGTTTTTTTATTTTGTATGCATTGTTCATCCTTGTCTTGAACTTCTTCAAGAAGGTATTCTCCAATTGCCATATTACCAGCATCATCTTTGTATAATCTCAACATATCCTTACTCAAGTTGAAGTAAACATTCCTTCTCTGTCCTCTTCTTTGAAGTGTTTTTACGACTCTTCTAAATTCTGGTAACTTAGCTAGTTCAGATTGATTTTCCAATGTTTGTAAGTCGCTTGGAATTTGGTATATCTTTTCATCTTCATCAGTTATGGAACTCAGTCTTATGACATTTGATTTCTCATTCTCTGCCGCTACCAATTCAAAATGGAATTTCAGCTTTGCCATTTGTTTGTCGCATGTACCCAAATTGTCGTTTATGAATTGAATTTCATGAAGCAAAAACACAAATTGATTCACCTGAAAACAGTGGTCTTTTATTATCTACAAGTTTTAGCAAATTCAGTGAAATTAACAAACCTGAAAACAGTTTTTTTTAACTGTTTATTGCACATTTACAATCTACTTAGGGCCACTTGCACCGTATTGGTTCTAAGCGTTAGTTAGTTAAGCGTCGATTAATTTATTTAATCCAGGATTAAATATTTGGCTTGCACCGAGGCTGAATGTAACTAGATTAAAGTTAATCCACAAATCTGGTTATTTTTACGTAAATTGGTACTTGTGCCTATTTTCACGTTGTTTATTTTATCCCTTTCTATGCTTTGACAGTTTCGATGTTTAGACATTTTTTGATATCGAGCGTTTCGCAAATTAAAAGAGTTTGTAATAACGAATTTCTTTGGTAAAAACCGATGCAACATTCATTGCACAAGTTGACATCTTTCTTTGGAATATTCTACGTCCTTCACAAATGAAAATATACCTGGTTCGAAACTCTAATTGTCGAAGCACTTACCACTTCTGATTTGGATGTAAAATATGATAAACTCATGGATTCTCTGTCGTATAACAGAGGAAAATAAAAAAGAAATGATCGAAAAGCTTGAACAAACCTGATTTTCGATAATGGGCAAACATCTATAAGAAAATATGTGATTTTTTCAATAAACATGCATCTTGGAAAATTGTTAATATTTATTCACTTTCATGGTAATTATGCAGAACTAAAAGAACCGTTTTTGAGACGTGAAAAAATCAGTACTCACTAATTTTGGGTCCCAGAATACGAAAATGAAAACGAGAAGTCTGCAATTCTCTTAGTTTTTCCAAAAAAAAATTCCCAAAGTTTCCGTTTGGAAGGTGAGGTTATATATAGTTCTAGCCAGTTTTATTGTGATTTCTCAATGAATACTCATTGGAAATGGTTTATTTAACAATCTCTGAGAGTTTCCAGCAAAATAAAGCTTTCATTTCGTCGAAATAGACGATTTTGTTCGTTGTTTACATTCGTTTGTGAGCGCCATATTTCGACCTTGAAACTGTCAATCGACGCGAATTCTGCAACGTTGCCAATGTTTCAAGCTCGTAGTTAAGTTTACGTTGAGTTCGAGATAATGACGTATGTTCTCATTTCGCGCCCCTTTTTTGTTGAAACCATAGAATTATAAATATAGAATTTGAGCGTAGTGGCTAATAAGTATACAAAAGTGTGGCAATCGTTCCCCTTAAATCCAGGGTCAGTTGTCGCTTTACGCATGCGTTGGGAGAAGAGAAAGGGACATGTCATTATGTATCCATGGATACCATATGTAGCTCAATACAAACAGATTGTTGTCAATTGCTGATCGCCATGATGTCCCTATTTCCCCACTTTCTGCTATCGCACATGCGCAATAGTCTCACTGACCCTAGGCAGAGCTTTCTAGATGTTTCACTTTTAATTTCAAGGATCAAATTATAGGTATAGAATTATGTGGTTGAAACACTTGGCAAGAGTTAAGCTTACTTCCCTCCAATTCTTGTTGGCTGAATTTTGATATTTCCAATTTGAAATGGCGGGGCCCCGCTCATTGTTTTGTGTGTAAAATACACCAAGGCTCGGACCCCCTAAAGCCACATTATTGAAACGGCCTCGTTTTTTCTCTTTTGGCAAAAGAAAATATGATTGAGGCCGTTTCAGTAATGAGCGTTTAGGGGGGCCGGGCCTTGGTGTATTACCGGGCCGGCCCGGCCCGGTAATACACCAAGGCCCGGCCCCCCTAAACGCTCATTATTTGTATGTAATACACCAAACATGAAATTTTGCTTCGTCAAATTGTTGAAATTGACGAAGCAAAATTTGGCAAAAGGAAAAAAAAAAACGACGCCGTTTCAATAATGAGCGTTCAGGGGGTCCGAGCCTTGGTGTATTACACACTCAGACCTTTGTCTAAGATTACACACAAAACAATGAGCGGGGCCCCGCCATTTCAAATTGGAAATAAAAAAAAATAGCCCAACAAGAATTGGAGGGAAATAAGCTTGACTCTTTCTTGCCAAGTGTTTCAACAAAAAAGGGGCGCGAAATGAAAACATACGTCATTATCTCGAACTCTACGTAAATTTAACTACGAGCTCGAAACATTGGCAACGTTGCAGAATTCGCGTCGATTGACAGTTTCAAGGTCGAAATATGGCGCTCACAAACATAGACAAACGAATGTAAACAACGAACAAAATCGTCGATTTCGACGAAATGAAAGCTTTATTCTGCTGGAAACTCTCAGAGATTGTTAAATAAACCATTTCCAATGAGTATTCATTGAGAAATCACAATAAAACTGGCTAGAACTATATATAACCTCACCTTCCAAACGGAAACTTTGGGATTTTTTTTTGGAAAAACTAAGAGGATTGCAGACTTCTCGTTTTCATTTTCGTATTCTGGGACCCAAAATTAGTGAGTACTAATTTTTTCAATGCGCTCAACCAGTTCTTTTAGTTCTGCATAATTACCATCTACGCCTAGGAAAACCAAAATCTATAATTTCTACTTCAGTCATTATTCTTTTCAATTTGATTTATAATCAAACATCATTTTTGAAACAAGCCTGACTTGTGTCATCCATGAATGTAGGGTTAGAATTCAAAGTTTATCGTTAAACTTCCATTTAATCCTCCCAATTCGGAGGATTATCTTTAAGCGTTAGTTAGGGTAGTTAAACTAGGATTACGACACGGTGCAAGAGAATCATAGACACTAATCGTAGTTTTGCATTTAATCTGAAGTTTTGTCATACGGTGCAAGCGGCCCTAAATACAGTATTAAGTAAATAAGAAAAAATTGGTTCTTGAATTGAGTCGGGTACCATCCATCAATGGTTCTCCGTACAATTATCCCTCCAAGAGGTCTTCAGGCCAGGTTCTTTTCAGTCTTTTCTCCAGGGGGGGTTGGGCGAAAAGATTGCTTATCATTATGTTTTCATGATCTGTGGTTCGGTCTCTGTATTTGTTGATTTTTGGTTTTATTGAATCGATTATAGATTTTATTCCCAGATCATTTTGTAGGGTTTGGTTTGTTACAAACCATGGAGCTCCTGCTATCATACGAAGCGTTTTCGACTGGAATGCCTCAAGTATTCTCATGTTGGATGGCTTAGAACATCCCCAGTTTCTATACCGTATGTCCACACTGGTTTAATGATACATTTAGATTGTCACTTTATTTTCAAGGGACAGCTTCGATCTTTTGTTCAATAACCAGTACATTTTCTTCACTTTTATATCGAGTTGTCCCAGTTTCATTTTAATATGAGTTCTCCACGTTAGTTTCTCATCCAAATGTAGTCCAAGGTACTTGATCTCTGACTGAATAGGTATGGGTTCGTTTTGCAGTTTTACTTGTGGGGTCTCCCTTTTTTATTGGTGAAAGTTACCTGGGCCGACTTGTTGGTGTTGATTTCTATCTTCCATTTTATAAGCCACTCAGAGAGAGCATCCAAATGATCTTGTAGTTTTTGGGATGATGATATTGGGTCTGCATCTGAGGTTATAATTGCTGTATCGTCTGCAAATGTTGCCATGGTAGACCGGTCAGTTTGTGGGATATCCGAGGTGAATATCAGGTAGAGTATAGGTCCGAGTACGCTACCCTGCGGAACGCCAGATTTTATGCTTTTATAATCTGATAAGGAATCCTCTATTTTCACCTGCAAGTAGCGGTCGTTCAAGTATGACTTCAGTATTCTGTAGAATCCATTGGGTAAGATTTTTTTCAGTTTAAATAGTAACCCCTCATGCCAGACTCTGTCGAAGGCTTGTTTTACATCTAGAAACACCGAAGTGCAGTATTCTCCTGTTTCAAGGCAAGTTTTGATTTTGTTGACAATTCGATGGCATTGCTGGGTTGTTGAGTGTTTGTTTCGGAATCCAAATTGGTGATCTGGTATATGTTCTTTCAGTGATGCTGTTTCTTCTAGTCTTTTTAGCAAGAGTTTTTCGAATAGCTTTGACATGATAGGTAGTAGACTAATCAGACGGTATGATTCGCAATTTGTTGGGGGCTTGCCGGGTTTAAGTACCATGATCACTTGTGCGAGTTTCCACTGAATTGGATAATAGCCTATTTCAAAAATTCTATTATATATAGCTGTGAGAAGGACGGTGGCTTTCCGTGGCAGGTTTTTCAGTATGTCCCCTACTATAAGATCATGTCCAGGTGCTTTGCGTGAATTCAGTAATTTAATTTCACGGTATATTTCCTTTGGTGTGAAGGTCTTGATTGGAGTAGATGGCTGGTTAGGAGCATCTAGAAAATCTTTGATTTCACTGACAGAGTTACCTTGTTGCTGGTTGGGACTATACAGGGTCTTTCACGAGGAACCTCACCTATATTTATACGGGAAACTACTGAACGTATTTTCATGAAAGTCAGCACTTATAAGTATTTCACGATGCTGATGAAATCTAAAATATTTTCAAGGCATGAGCACCTCCGGTTTTTCCGGAAATGACGTCAACTTCCGTTTTTCAAATTAGAACACCATTTTTTTATTGCAGAAATAGATTCTTTAGAAAATTTCAAGTTATTTTGATGTAACATTTTTCAGTTATTTTCTTAGTTAATATCCACTTTAGGGCAAGGGTGTGATGCATACACTCACATTATTTTTTAACGTAGATTCAATATCTGCCATAAAAAAATGGGGTTCTAATTTGAAAAAATTGATTTTTCACGATTTTGTCATCCCTAACTTTGAAAGCGATTTTTTCACCCCCTGTATCATGAATCGCGATTCGATTTTTAAAGTGGATACATCAATCTTACATCTTGAAAAATCCCAAAAATGAAAATTTTGCATCCAAAAACCTCGAAGTTATTCTTGTTTCAGCGGAGCTCTATTTTCGATTTTTTTTTTTTCGATTTTTCCCGCTCAGAGAGAATTTTCCAACCAAAACTGAAAAATGTTACATCAAAATAACTTGAAATTTTCTAAGGAATCTATTTCTGCAATAAAAAAATGGTGTTCTAATTTGAAAAACTGAAGTTGACGTCATTTCCGGAAAAACCGGAGGTGCTCATGCCTTGAAAATATTTTAGATTTCATCAGCATCGTGAAATACTTATAAGTGCTGAATTTCATGAAAATACGTTCAGTAGTTTCCCGTATAAATATGGATGAGGTTCCTCGTGAAAGACCCTGTATACATTGGCTAGATATTCGGCAAAGACTGTTGATTTGTCAGGGTTTGTGCGAGCCCAAGCTCCATGAGATTTTTTGGTGGGTGAGTTGCTTACTATAGGCTGTTTCAGCTTTTAAGTGGCTTTCCACAAGGAATGGTCGTCAGGGGATAGCTGAGTTATGTAGTTGTGAAAGCTGTTGTTTCTTATCTCTTGAATGGTTTTCGTTATTTCATGGGTTAATTTGTTCAGCTTACTTTTGTCTGATGGATTTGTACTTCTTTGCCATAGTCGTCTTACCCTTCGTTTTTCATATATAATTTGCCTAATGTGTAGTGGTGTATTTTGAATTTCCACTTTCCCACTTGTATCTGGTGTAGCAGTCCAGGACGCGTATTGTATGATTTCTGTCAGGTATTTAACAACTTCTATTTCTTCATCATTACTTATTCGATGGTTCAGAGTTATGACTTCATCAATGGTTTTCCGAAATAGTTCCCAGTCAGTTTTTGTGGTGCATAATTTTGGCATTGACTTCTTCTGGATCGGGTGAATGCTAAGGCTGATTATTATGGGGCTATGATCAGACGACAGATCGTAACAGGATTCAATGTTGTTGTGTACATCACCAATGCCTCTGTGTATTCCAAAATCGAGCAGGTCGGGTATTTTATTCGAGTCAGTGGGCCAATAAGTGGGTTCTCCTGTAGATAGAATGTTGAGGTTGTTGTTTAATATCGTTCTGTAGAGCTCGTCCTTTGGAGGTAGTTAATCTAGACCCAAATGCGGTATGTTTCGCGTTCTAGTCACCTGCAGTAAGAAAACGAGGGCCTAGAGAGAGTATGAATTCGTTGTATTCTTCGGTTGTTACTGTATGGCGTGGAGGACTACATATTGATGCTATACACAGTGGCCAGTTGAAGGTTTCCAGCTTCAGTACAGGTGCTTGGATTTTGTTAGTAATATAAGGCTGTTCTTCGTAGTGTTTAATGCTATTTTTTATTATTATTGCTGATCCGGCGTGTGCTGTTCCATCTGGGTGGTTTGCATAATATACGTTGTATCTGGGTAACTTTGATATCAGTGTAATAGGTTGCATGACTTTCTGAGATCAGCAGGATGTCGATTTTGTTGATGTTGAGGAATATTCTATTTCCAGGATATGGTTTTTTAGGCCATTGGCGTTCCATGCAGCAATGCGCAATGAGGTAGTCATTAGTTCGTTAGTTTATTGATGACTGTAGTGAGCATGCTTAGGATCATGCTGATTTGGTTGAGCAATTGTGTAAATAAATTTTTGAATTCCCCAAGAAAGTCTGTTAGTTTTTCTGATAATTGATGTATGCCATCTGTGTCTTGCGTGTTTAGGGCTTGGGCGTAGGTTTTATTCGTTTTAGCGATATTTCTTGGTTGCGGTGGTGTTTCGACTAGTGGAGTATTGGTTGTTATTTGGTTTTGTGTGTTAGCTCTGTTTCCTTCATTTCTGTATTTCATATTCATCAGGTCACGGTAGACAGTGCAACCCCATTTTTTTATGGCAGATATTGAATCTACGTTAAAAAATGATGTGAGTGTATGCATCACACCCTTTCCCTAAAGTGGATATTAACTCAGAAAATATCCACTTTAGGGCAAGGGTGTGATGCATACACTCACATTATTTTTCAACGTAGATTCAATATCTGCCATAACAAATGGGGTTCTAATTTGAAAAAATTGATTTTTCACGATTTTGTCATCCCTAACTTTGAAAGCGATTTTTTCACCCCCTGTATCATGAATCGCGATTTCGATTTTTAAAGTGGATACATCAATCTTACATCTTGAAAAATCCCAAAAATGAAAATTTTCCATCCAAAAACCTCGAAGTTATTCTTGTTTCAGCGGAGCTCTATTTTCGATTTCTTTTCGAATTTTCCCGTTCAGAGAGAATTTTCCAACCAAAACTGAAAAATGTTACTTCAAAATAACTTGAAATTTTCTAAGGAATCTATTTCTGCAATAAAAAAATGGTGTTCTAATTTGAAAAACGGAAGTTGACGTCATTTCCGGAAAAACCTGAGGTGCTCATGCCTTGAAAATATTTTAGATTTCATCAGCATCGTGAAATACTTATAAGTGCTGAATTTCATGAAAATACGTTCAGTAGTTTCCCGTATAAATATGGGTGAGGTTCCTCGTGAAAGACCCTGTATAGTGCTCCACAAGAGTTAGAGATATCGTATTCAATGGTTTTTGAAAGTATGTTATCTTCGAGAAAATCGCTGTAAAATCATTTAAACTCAATAACTTTAATCGATCCAATAAAAATCAGTATGAGACATTTCGTGAATCTGGTCGTCTTTTTTCTGAAGTTTGGTTCTTTGCATATGCTTCATGAATTTTCTTATTTTGAAATGAAGTCAGTTTATCAACGGCTTGGATTTGAAACGAGTTTTCTGAAAATGCCAAGACGTAAATTAACAAACGCTGAGGCTAATAGGGCTATCGGAATGCTGCAGGGTGGCCTAACTCAGGTTGTTGTAGCGGAAAGGCTCCAAGTCAGCCGAAGGGTGATATCTCGACTTTAGAATAGGTTCAGGAAGACAGGTTCCGTGTTGGAAAGACCAAGGCTTGGTGGGCGACGAAATGCAACACCTGCTCAGGATCGTTTCATCACCGTTTCATCGAGAAGAAACCCTACATCTACGTGTAGAATGCTATACGGAATACTCTTCAAAATGCAGATGTGGTCCAAGTTTCCATCGAAACCATCAAACGACGTTTGAGAGAGGTGAATCTAGGTTCTAGACGTCCATTAAGAGCAGTTCCATTAACACGTGACCATAAGCGTCAAAGACTGGAATGGGCAAGGAACATATCAATTGGAACGATCAATGGCGTAGTGTGTAGTTTCAGATTCTCGAAGAATAAGGGTATGGACAATCCCACGCATACCCCGTAATCGTCGCTATGTCCAAGAAGTCCATCCATTCCGAGAGAATAGTGTTATGGTATGTGCCGGGATATGTTGCAACGGGCGCACAGATCTACACATTTGTCCTGGCAATATGACCGCCTTACACTATAGGGAACATGTCATTGACAACGTTGTGCCAAATTTTCACGCTGCTATTGGTGAAACTTTTCAGTTTCTAGACGATAACACTAGACCGCACCGTGCAGTCATAGTTGAGAATGCGCGCGAGGAGCTTGGTATTCCACATTTACCAATACCTCCGCACTCACCAGATTTGAAATGCATAGAACATGCATGGGATATGCTCAAAAGGAGATGTGATAATCATCAACCTACCCCAGAATCCTCAAATGATCTGAGAGAGCTTCTGCCCCGTTTATGGAACCAAATTCCTCAAGAAATGTTCAACAACCTCGTGTGTAGTACGCAAAGAAGATGTCAAGCTGTTTTTGATGCCCTTGGAGGCCATACATTGTATTGATAGTCTTAAAATGCTTGAATTCTGTGGGAATAAAATTTCGTTATTTTACTCGATTGTTCTTAACCCCCCTGTATACGCTGCAGACCTACAGGCTAAAATTAATTTGCAACTTGAAATCAAAAATCTTATTTTAACTATATATTTTTGCAATTTAAGTCAATACCCCTAACTCATGTGGAGCAGTTTATGTTTGAGACCATTAATCGCTGGATTAATGAACGAGTTGATTACAAGATTTTTCTGTCGACCTAATCACAAATTGAATATGAATTCTGAATTGAAATAAATTTTTATTTTGCATAATGGACAAATTTGACATAATGTGAATTTCTATATTCATTTCGATATAATAATATTAAGATGTCTAGAATAATGGTGTAAGCACTCGTTTTGAATGGAATGAAGTTCGACCAAATCGAAAATATTAACAATGTTTCGTGGCGGCGGCTCAATGTCATACAACGTCATTACGGTTGATTTGATAGATTAATCAACAGCTGATCTGCCAGTGTCAATTATGACATGGCCACAGAATGACATTTTTATATGAAACAAATCTTATACCTTTTCTTCACACTAATATGAATCAAAATGTCAAGAATATAATCACAAATTATTGCTTGACAGAATTATCGGCTATTAACACAACACGTTCGCCAGAATAAATTCGAATATTTGAAATAACTAATAAAAATCTGCTGTTGTGAATATCGCCACCTGAAGTGGAGAAAACGAAACTTTGCTAATATTCTCAATCTGGTCGAAACAAAATCTAATCAGTGCATTCACCATGTCTTTAGTCATCGAAATAAATATTTATGCTCCCTATGGAACTATTCGAAAAATTCATAGAGGAAATATTGGACATGTTTCGACATTCTGAATAGTTTACATTTAAATCATTACCTACCTATAATATCCGTGTGGAGAAAGTGGAGGTTGAATTATTATTTACTTTGCAACTTTTATCACCTGAAATTTCTTTTGCAGTCTATATTTTAATTTGAATGGAGTTTTCAATATACCCCTCTGTGACTGTGACAGAAATTGATTTCCAACCAAGCTCGATAGGTACTGCTTTGACTGAATATTTTATGTTCGGTTTCGGTTGCCATGACAATGATGCAACTAGTTTATCTACTCCCATAGAATAATACATCCATTATTCAATTGATTTTGATCTGTAATTATAGTATCTATAAACCCATAGCGTGAGTTATAATAACTCAAGCCTATAACTCACTCTAATACAAATAAAAAAAATTAAATTGCTTACGAATTCGATGAAGAAGTCGGATCAATCAGGAATTCTATTTCAGACATCAAGGTAACGTTTTCGCCATTCATTTCCTCATATCGCAAAGTATGGCGGGCGAAGAACAAGTGAGTGAAAACGATCTCCCGAAAAATCATAAAGATATTGAGTTCAAATGTGCTCAGTGAAAAAAAAAGGTTGTAGAATTGATTAAGTGCTACAAGTGCTTCAAAGTTTTCCATCCAAAGTGTATGGAACAGTCAGCTAGCCAAAAATCAGCGACATGTAAACATGAAGAAAGAAACGTTGAGAAACTGGCAATGGAAATCAGTCAGCTCCGTTATGAAAACAACATTAAGAATATTGAGTTGATGTATCTCAAAGAACTACTGAAGGCAGTACAAGAGAAAATTACGTATTAGAGGTCCTGATGGAAAAAAGCCAAATTCAAGCTGAAAAAACGACCACAAATAATGGTGCAGAAAAAACATCAAACAGAGAGAATAAACAAAGACAAAACGTAATGAATGATAACAAGAAAACTACTTATGCTGAGATGACATCATAGAGATCTTTAGAACTACCATCATCCAAACCTAATCTGACAGTACCGAATGTGAGGTTGAACATTGAACAACAAACAATCAATGTAAACGATGAAAAGAAGGATCTGGGTTTGAATTACAGAAAGGACAGTAAGAATGAAGAATGGAATCAAGTGACTTATGAGAAGAGAAGAACTAGATCGACAAAGCTTCCACAAAAAAACCAAGAGGTAATGTGTAATGGGTCCAAAGTCCAAAACAAATGACAAACAAAACACTTTTACAGTTGCTGCAAAGACAAGATGGACTTTATGTTGGAAAGATTGCCGGAAAATAAGTTGAGGAGCGTGATATAAAGAATTACTTGGCTAAAACGGATGGACTGGGAGATACAATCGTAAAGAAGCTAGACACAAAGGGTTTTAACTCAGCTTTTAGTACGTCGGTGATGTTAGCTCCCGGTCGGCCGGCTCCAAGCGCTGCTATTCCACCACGGTCAATAGGTACTAAGGTACTCTGAAGTCGTTTCGACGGAAGTTTTTATTTTTTTTTTCAAGTGTTTGAGATGGCGGCCAAGATATGTGAATAGCTTATTGTATAGATGTATAGAAGGACTATTCCCATGATTTTTTTCGTTCAATTTGGATGGCCCTAAAGGGCCAGCTCCAAGGATCAAACTATTTGTAGAGGTGGTCTGAAGTCGTTTCGACAGAAGTTTTTATTTTTTTCCGAGAGTTTGAGAAGGCGGCCAAGATATGTGAATAGCTTATTGAATAGATGGATAGAAGGGCTATTCCCATGATTTTTTTCGTTCAATTTGGATGAACCTAAAGAGCCAGCTCCAAGAATCAAACTATGTGTAGAGGTTGTCTGAAGTCGTTTCGACAGAAGTTTTTAATTTTTTTTCAAAAGTTTGAGATGGCGGCCAAGATATGTGAATAGCTTATTGAAAAGATGGATAGAAGGACTATTCCCATGATTTTTTTCGTTCAATTTCGATGGCCCTAAAGGGCCAGCTCCAAGGATCGAACTATGTGTATAGGTACTCTGAAGCCGTTTCGACAGAAGTTTTTATTTTTTTTCAAGAGTTCGAGATGGCTGCCAAGATATGTAAATAGCTGATTGAATAGATGGATAGAAGGACTATTCCCATGATTTTTTTCGTTCAATTTGGATGAACCTAGAGGGCCAGCTCCAAGAATCAATCTATGTGTAGAGGTTGTCTGAAGTCGTTTCGACCGAAGTTTTTATTTTTTTTTCAAGAGTTTGAGATGACGGCCAAGATATGTGAATAGCTTATTGAATAGATGTATAGAAGGACTATTTCCATGATTTTTTTCGTTCAATTTGGATGAACCTAAAGAGCCAGCTCCAAGAATCAAACTATGTGTAGAGGTTGTCTGAAGTCGTTTCGACAGAAGTTTTTATTTTTTTTTCAAGAGTTTGAGATGGCGGCCAGGATATGTGAATAGCTTATTGAATAGATGGATGCCCATGATTTTTTTCGTTCAATTTGGATGGCCCTAAAGGGCCAGCTCCAAGGATCAAACTATGTGCAGAGGTTGTCTGAAGTCGTTTCGACAGAAGTTTTTATTTTTTTTTCAAGAGTTTGAGATGGCGGCCAAGATATGTGAATAGCTTATGAATAGAAGGATAGAAGGACTATTTCCATGATTTTTTTCGTTCAATTTGGATGAACCTAAAGGGCCAGCTCCAAGAATCAAACTATGTGTAGAGTGGTGATGTAGGCTTCCATAGTGTGTATCACTGTTAAGGGTCGATAGGTAGATAGAAATGAAATAAAACACACTCAACACCCCCGAACACATCCCACGATGACAGACATACGACAGATGTCAACTCGAATTAACACCGGCTTCTCTATCTCCGCTAAATATTACGTCTTAATCACATATCAAAAATTCGATTATAAAATCTCTTTAAAAACAAAATAAGACTTAAAATTACAAAATTCATCCTTATTGTTCGAAGATCCATACATTTATGTTTTTCAGTTTATCTCAATTGACAGTGAGTAAAATTGCACACTCTTACCTAGATTCATTATACGCATATT
Organism: Adalia bipunctata; assembly: GCA_910592335.1. Classification (NCBI taxonomy): domain Eukaryota; kingdom Metazoa; phylum Arthropoda; class Insecta; order Coleoptera; family Coccinellidae; genus Adalia; species Adalia bipunctata. Next base: position 33,414,997 of record OU342951.1, read on the forward strand.
ATGGCATAATTAAGAATGGAATATATATTTTTCAGCTGGCCTGATGATGGTTTTTTAGAAAACCGAAATCGATCGCCAACGAATAACTAATAAAAGTAACAGAGTGTGTTTTATTTCATTTCTACCTACCTATCGACCATTAACTATGTGTAGAGGTTGTCTGAAGTCGTTTCGACAGAAGTTTTTTTTTTCTTCAAGAGTTTGAAATGACGGCCAAGATATGTGAATAGCTAATTGAAAAGACGGATAGAAGGACTATTTCCATGATTTTTTTCGTTCAATTTCGATGGCCCTAAAGGGCCAGCTCCAAGGATCAAAGTATGTGTATAGGTACTCTGAAGCCGTTTCGGCAAAAGTTTTTAATTTTTTTTATGAGTTCAGGACGGCGGCCAAGACTTGTGATTAGCTGATTGAATAGAAGGACTATTTGCATGATTTTTTTCGTTCAATTTCGATGGCCCTAAAGGGCCAGCTCCAAGGATCAAAGTATGTGTATAGGTACTCTGAAGCCGTTTCGACAAAAGTTTTTAATTTTTTTTATGAGTTCAGGACGGCGGCCAAGACTTGTGATTAGCTGATTGAATAGAAGGACTATTTGCATGATTTTTTTCGTTCAATTTGGATGGACCTAAAGGGCCAGCTCCAAAGAATCAAACTATGTGTATAGGAACTCTGAAGCCGTTTCGACAGAAGTTTTTATTTTTTTCAAGAGTTGAAGATGGCGGCCAAAACTGTGATTGACTGATTGAATAAGGGGATGAAAGGACTATTCGCTGGATTTTTCCGTTCAATTTCGATGGCCCTAGAGGGCCAGCTCCAAGAATCAAACTATGTGTAGAGGTTGTCTGAAGTCGTTCCGACAGGTTTTAATTTTTTTTCATGAGTTTGAGATGGCGGCCAAGATATGTAAATAGCTTATTGAAAAGATGGATAGAAGGACTATTCCCATGATTTTTTTCGGTCCAGTTTTCAATTTTTTTCATGAGTTCAGGACGGCGGTCAAGCATTGTGATTAGCTGATTGCATAGACGGATAGAAGGACTATTTGCATGATTTTTTTCGTTCAATTTCGATTCAGCTCCAATGATCAAATTATGTGTATAGAGATAGTAAAAAGGGTTACAGTTCACTGCGACCTTAAGGTCTATTGTGCCCCCTGACAGAGCTGTTATCAGTGTTACAGTATATAGAGATACTCTGAAGCCGTTTCGACAGAAGTTTTTTTTTAATTTTTTTTAAGAATTTGAGATGGCGGCCAAGATTTTTGTACAAGTTTTTTGTATCGAAATGTACATATATACACTTAGACCGTACCAAAAGATTCATGTTAATTTCTTCTGGATTTCGGAAAAGCAGCCATTATTTGATTAGATATTGATGGAAGGATTACTCAAACAATTTTCATTATATTTTTTATTTTCATAAAAATTATAACACAAAATATAATTTAAAAAATGGAAAAATTTATAATTAAAAACAGGAAAATTTATAAATACAGATCACAGTATAATCATTGTTATTATCATTTATTTGTTCACTTGAGACATTTTTTGTTGTTCAATTTGTAACTAAATATTTTTGGAATAAATAAAATATTATTATTATTCTTCATCATCGGTCTCCCGGTCTCAGCTCGAGCTGGTATTGCTTCTATGAACCAGTGAAAAAACATTTCAGTTCCTCCCACTAGTTCAGGAATTTCCGCACGATGTGACAGGTTTGCAAAGCTACAGCCTGTTGTGCATATCCCGCGATCCTCTGGGATATTTCGATCTTTTGAAGATTTTTCTTAAATGATTTGGACATGACTCCCTCAGCCGAAATCACCAATGGTATAATAGTGACTAGTGACTTCCGACAATTGCCACATATTTTTCAGATCCATTGCCAAGTTCTCGTACTTCGTTATTTTTTCCGACTCCGTTCTTCCGATGTTATGAGTCAATGGTACTGCCACATCAATTATCACCCCATACTTCTGATCCTTCTCAATGAATACAAGATCCGGTCTATTGTAGTCCACTGATCTATCTGTTGTTATGGGTCTGTCCCAATAGAGAACCGCTGCGTCCGTTTACAACACTGCTGCAGGTTGATACTTATAATATGGCGGACAAGTATCCAGAAAACCATGTCTAAGAGCCAACTGCTGGTGAACAATTTTTGCCACTTGGTTGTGTCGGCCCAGATATGCGTTGTCGGCAAGAACTCGACAACCTGCGATTATATGTTCAATAGTCTCGCCAAATGCACCGCACTTCCTGCATTTGTCCTCCACGTTCAGCTTCAAACAGTGCTTCTCATAGTTGCGAGTTCTTATAACTCGGTCCTGGATAGCCGTCAGGAATCCCTCAGTTTCAGGATACAATTGTCCCGCATTCAACCACAATAAAGAAGCTAATTTATCGACATTTTCCCCCTCAAGGTGTTTGGGAGATCTGCCGTGCAGAGCTTGCTCCCGCCATGTACTTATATCTTCGCTTCTCGTGGTGATATCAAATGTCAGTTCTCTGTGTTGTAGGTTCAGAGGTGTGTATCCCTTATCCTCTGTTGTCACCAATTTCATCAGGCTATCTTCAGACTCGAGCAGTCGCTGCCTCAAGTTTTTCTCCTGGGTTCTGCAGAGTTTGTAGATGTTCAACAGACCTCGTCCGCCATCTCTCCTGGGTAGATAGAGCCTTTTCACTGATGCATTGGTGTGCAGACATCGGAACTTTGTCATTAGGCGACGGGTGAGTCGGTCCAACTCATTCAGATCAGCATCTGACCACTTCAAGACTCCGAAAGTGTAGGTCAGAGCTGGCGTAGCCCAAGAGTTTAAGGCATCGATCTGATTTTTAGCAGACAGTTTGGTGTTGAGCACTTTGGTTACCCTGTTTTTATATTTTGCAGTGAACTCGGCATTCAAACGGGTGTGATCAATCCGTTGGTTTTGACACAGAATACCTAACTACACAGAAGCGTCATTCCGCCTTCCCGCCAAAACTTAATTTGATGACGTTTGTGCCATGCTAGGTAGTACATATGTCAAAGTGAAATTTAAACTTCCCGCTGGACCACTCAAAAGTGACATATGTACTACCAAACAGAGAATCAAGGTCACGAAAATTTGCCCCTTGAAGATCAAAGTGCCGACGCTAAGTGACGCTTCTGTGTAGTTAGGTATTCTGTGGTTTTGAGGAATACCCAGATACTTGTAGGTCACTTCTGGCAACATACTGTGGATGTCCTGAAATTGTTCCTGAGTGTTCTCCATTTTACCCTTTCTGATGTTGACTATCACTATGGCGCATTTATCGAGTCCGAAAGACATGTCAATGTCTGTGCTGAAGGAGCGCACTATATCTATCAACGAGTGAAGTTGTTTTTGGTTCTCGCCGAATAGTTTCAGATCATCCATATACAGTAAATGGGTAAGTTTTCGCGGATTCCTCATTGCTGGTCTGTACCCTATGTTGGTGTTTTTCAAAAGAGTAGATAGAGGATTCAGTGCTATACAAAACCACATCGGCAACAGGGCATCTCCCTGAAATATCCCCCTCGATATTTTTACGGTTCCAGCATTGATGTTGTTTATAAGAATATTTGTTTTCCATGTACTCATTAGATGTTGGAGCACGGCTTTTATTTTCGGGCAGATCTTATAAATCTCCAGTACTCTCACAAGCCAATCGTGGGGCACCGTATCGAAGGCCTTCTGATAGTCGATATAACATAGACTTAAATTCCTCCTTCTCGCTTGGGCTTGCTTTAACACTACAGCGTCTATGGTGAGTTGATGTTTGCATCCTGCAGATCCTCGAGAGCAGCCTTTCTGTTCTTCTTCCAGAATGTTGTTGGCTTCACAGTGACGATATATCGCATTATTCACAAGCGTTGTGAACAGCTTGTACACCACTGACAAACACGTGATGGGGCGGTAGTTTTCTGGCTTGCTGCGATCTCCTCTTTTGTGAAGCATATAGGTATTGCCTTGAGTGAGGAAAGTAGGCATCCTGAAGGGGTCTTCCAGCGCTTCCGAAAAACATCTAGCCAGACTTGGGAAACATGCTGGACATTGTTTAACCCAGAAGTTGTGGAGTCGGTCGGGTCCTGGCGCCTTCCAGTTACTAGTGTTTTTGACAATGTTGGAAATTTCTTCGACTGTGAAAAGATCAGTCTTCATCTCAACGATTTCTGAGGCCTGGTGTTCAATGTCCGTAAGCCAGCTAGTATTCCTCTGAAGTTGACCACTCTCCGACCATAGGGAACTCCAATATTGCCGAAATTCTTCATTGTTGATGTCAGCATGCTGATTGGAGGAGATCTCGGATGGTTTTTCAAGACTTCTGAAGAACTTCTTTCTGTCTCTCAAATATTCAGCGTTTTGTTGCTTTCGCTTTGTTAGCTCGTTGTATCTTCGCAGGCGAGCACCTTTCGCTTTAGCTTGCTGTCTCAAGCGATCCTTCAGATCAACTATCAACTCTCTATATCGTGGAGATTCAAGTTCCAGTCCTGCGGATATGGCTAGTTTTCGCACTTTGTTCAATACTTTACGCGATTTATTTTCCCTCAGGAACTCATCCAAGACATCAACTTTTTCTCGAAGTTTATCGACGTCCTGCATTAATCTTCTTTTCCAGGCAGGAGTTTCATTTTTAACCTTCTGTTCACTGGTTCTGGGAATGTAGATCTTTTGCCCATTTTGTCCGATTACTGTGATGGCAGCACAGTACAGAGATAAGTGGACTTGTTCCAACGTCCATTGAGTGCTCAGGTGTTCCGCCAATATTTCGTTGAGCCTCTCGATGTTATTTTTGGCCGTAGAGTTGAAGTTCAATTTTGGAAGGATGGGGCGGTTGAGCGGATCAGTAGATTCGTATTGTGCCAGGTTACTATAGAAGGTGTCATACAGTTGGCGATATTGTGGGGAGTCTTGATGAGCAGTTCGTGTGACAGACAGGTCCCTCGCCGTATCTGCTGGTCTCTCCAGCTGCTCGGTGGGTTCTTCATTCTGACTTCCGACAATCTGTTCTTGATTGATTGTGTAGCCCATTTCTCTCTTGATCTCATCTAGTTCCTGTCTTGTCAAATAGCCTTTTCGTATAATAACATTTTTACGATCGGCAATGTTTCCTTCCGTTAGCTGAAGTTCTGGATGTCTCTTGGTGAATTCAGTGTAGAGGGAGTATCTCCATCCAGGAAGTGGTTTGTCATCGCAATTATTCACGTAGTAAAAAGCTCGCATTACTTCAATATTCATTTCGCGGCTCCACTTAATACGTGCGTTGCGAGCTCCCCTGCGGGCAGTCCTCCTCACGGTGGTCGAGCCAGCAGGTGGAGTGGCATTTCGATCTTCTGCCATGATATCGGTTTCCACTTCTCGTTGCTGTCGTGGTGCTGTATTTTGTTGAATGACAGGAGCCCGCTTCCTCAACACCCTGCCACCGACGGATCGCATGCTGTCATGTCCAGCGTCGGCTCCGGACATGCCCTGGCGCTCCCCAGGCAGCGACTCTCTTCCGAGGCTTAATATTGACTCCATTTTCATGGGTTTGCCACCATTTACCCTTGGTGGCCCAGGTAACTCGGGCCGTGGGGACGTCACCCCCCATGTAGCATGGCATAAACCACACCACACCCGTGCGGTTATTATTATTATTATTCTTCTCTCAGATATCTTCAATCACAGTATTACGACTACATGAGCAGGAGCACAATGCAAATAGTCCTTCTATCCATCTATTCAATAAGCTATTCAAATATCTTGGCAGCCACCATCTCAAACTCTTGAAAAAAAAATAGAAACTCCTGTCGAAACGACTTCAGACAACCTCTACACATAGTTTGATTCTTGGAGCTGGCCCTTTAGGTTCATCCAAATTGAACGAAAAAAATCATGCGAATAGTACTTTTATCCCTTTATTCAATCAGTCAATCACAGTTCTTGGCCGCTGTTATATTTGTGTTGTATTCTTAATAATGATCTGGATCTGTAGGTAACGATACATCAGACTTCTAAAACTCTCAACTAAACTTTTTTCCTTCCAATCAAGTACAATCGACATCCCCACTTAAATGAGGATGCGCATTATTACATATTTATATATATGACATCTCCCATTTTACAAACTATAAAAATAAAAAATTCAAAATTTCATTACAGTTAATATAATTCCAATTACAAATTTATTATACAGGGTGGGCTTTTCAAAACGAAACAGACGAGATAACAGGCGGAATAAATTTATTTCGAAAAAATGCTCGGACACGTCGATTTTTGTTTCGAAGGGGACAACTTTTAAGGTCAAATTCACAACTATATCGCTTCAACCCTAGTGTTAGAACACCAACCCCTAAATTTTGGATTGGAAAGATAGGGTGAGTGATACCTCATTTGAAAGGCCTTCTTATCATGAATTCAGCGTAATTATTTTTTCCTCATTTAACGCATTCGTTTTCGAGATATTCAATTTTGAATTTCGTACAGTACCATTCATTCCGCTAACCATGCTATGTGAATTCATCATTTATTTGACTAATTATTCATTTTTGATATTTTAACTTTGTATTTTGATGTCTGGTGTATGGCAGTTATGGAGTTTTATCAAATCTACATAATGAATGAGCTGGCCCTTTAGGTCCATCCAAATTGAACGAAAAGAATCATGCAAATAGTCCTTCTATCCTTCTATTCAATCAGCTAACCATAATACTTGGCCGCCGTCCTGAACTCATGAAAAAAATTAAAAACTTTTGTCGAAATGGCTTCAGAGTACCTATACACATAGTTTGATCCTTGGAGCTGGCCCTTCAGGGCCATCGAAATTGAACGAAAAAAATCATGGAAATAGTCCTTCTATCCATCTTTTCAATAAGCTATTTGTCACATATCTTGGCCGCCATCTCAAACTCTTGAAAAAAAAATAAAAACTTCTGTCGAAACGACTTCAGACAACCTCTACACATAGTTTGATTCTTGGAGCTGTCCATTTAGGTTCATCCAAATTGAACGAAAAAAATCATGGGAATAGTCCTTCTATCCATCTATTCAATAAGCTATTCACATATCTTGGCCGTCATCTCAAGCTCTTGAAAAAAAATAAAAACTTCTGTCGAAACGACTTCAGACAACCTCTACACATAGTTTGATCCTTGGAGCTGGCAGAGCTGTGACGAGCACTGAAGAAAAGTGCTTCGAGCACTAAGCACTTGAATAAAAAGGCTCCCGAGTCTCGAGCACAAAGCACTTATTTTCACAAAAGGCTCGCGAATACTAAGCACTTTGTGAAAGTAATTCGACATTTCGAGCACTAAGCCCTAAGCACTTTTTTTTAGGAAATATTGAAAGTGAGGTTATTTTAATCGGAAAAGAAATTGTAAGTTGGCATAGGTATGTGATATTAAAAATGTTGAATTCGATTCAATATAATATAATAATGAATTCTTATGGGTAATGAAAGAGAAAAAGGCTATTCGCTCCTGGATCTCTCTGTTCGATAATATTCATAAATATACTGAATTTTTCGAGTTCACTCTTTTTTTCTGAAAACTCCCAGTCCTTGAAACAAAAGTAAATGAAAAATTCAAGGAATAATGGAAATGTTCCTCCGTCAATTCTTGCACTGATTTGTCAGGAGCAAACCAGTTGCAAAACATTGTTGCGTGACAAATAACGAAGGAGTATCAAAATTAGAACTCAATGAACTGTGCAACGTTCCCTTTGGTCAGATGAAAACGTAAGTGGCTTTTGCTTTTTCTATTGATATTAAGTTGTCAACGCACAAATTACCATTTGACGAAATACACATCGGCCCTTCAATTTTCCTTTCATAATGATCAAGTTTTGATGTTTTGGGATGTTACTGTCATGTAAGGAAATGTTGATTTAAGATTTTATTGATGTAAAAACAAATTCGTACAAGATTGGATCAGGGCTTAGTGCTTAGTAATCCGCAAAAGTGCTCGGGAGCACTTTTGGGATTACTAAGCACTAAGCCTTTGGCCGAAGCACTCCAATTACTAAGCACTAAGCACTGCTTTCGAAAAGTGCTTGGGAGCACAGTGCTGGGGAGCACAAAAGGGCTCCGAGTACTTTCACGAGCACAAAGCACAATGCTTTGGCACAGCTCTGGGAGCTGGTCCTTTAGGTTCATTCAAATTGAACGAAAAAAATCATGGAAATAGTCCTTCTATCCATCTATTGAATAAGCTAATCACATGTCTTGGCCGCCATCTCAAACTCTTGAAAAAAAATAAAAACTTCCGTCGAAACGACCGCAGAGTACCTATTGACCGTGGTGGAATAGCAGCGCTTGGAGCCGGCCGGCCGGGATCTAACATCACCGACGTGCTTTTAGTGTAGGTCTACTCGTCTACCTACGGAAGAAGCATATAACACTGTTTTCAGCCAAGAGTTTTGGCCAGAACAGAAAGAAGACAATAATAAACAAGTAAAAAACACAGAGAGGAACTTCTGTATACTACAACAGAATGTTCAAGCATTAAATACTGCTTTCAATAAATTCAATCTACTTTTGAACAAAACCAAACACGACCACTTCGGTATAACTGAACACTGGAGCGAGGTGGATCAACTTACGGATTATAACTTCGAGGGAAATCAACTGGCTTCATATTCTTGTAGAGAAAAAGGTAAACATGGTGGTTCTGCTTTGTATATAAATGATAATTATGATTTTGAAGTGAAAAGGGATATATCATCTTTAAGTATTACTAACATTTTCGAATGTTCCTCAATCCAGATGACATTAAATTCAACTAAAGGCGAGTTTGAGAGAGAGAGAGTTTATTGGTGCTAATGCAGAACAAAATTGCTTACACATGTCATAACACAATATATATCCAAAATTTAAAACACATACTGTATATCTAAAATAGCGAACACATAATGTATACCTAAAATAATAAATTAAACATAAACATGTAATAAAATGTATAATAATACAAAACATGTATAAAACCACATTAAAAGAGTGTGAAAAATTTAACGACGAAATGAGACTATCAATGACTACCAATATTGAATTTTCGAAATTCATCCAATGAATAAAAAACATTATCTACCAGTATCGCTTTCACCCTCCTCTTGAATTCAGTCTGTGGTAGACTTCTTATCCAACTAGGTAACCTGTTATACAGGGCAGTTGCACAGTAATCTGGTCTTTGCTGTGATCTTTTCAACCTATAATAATCTTGTCTGATACATGAATTTTGTCGTGTATTGTAGTCATGAACATCCGACTGCAGGCGATATCTTTCAATATTATCATGTACATATTTTAAATTTTCAAAAATGAAAATGGATGGAAAGGTCAGTTGGCCTAATTTCTAAAATGACTGTTTACAACAGTCTCTGTATCCAAGTCCATCCAAAATCCTAATCGCACGCCTCTGCAAGCGGAAAATGTCGTCACGTCTAGCACAGTTTCCCCATACCAACACACAATACTTCAGTCTCGACTCAATTAGTGCATAGTATACGGTTCGTAAAACATCTGCAGGCAGAGAATACGATAGGACTCTCATCGCGAACGCATTTCTGCTAAGAGCCGTCATCAGGTCATCCACATGAGCACGCCAGGTGAGTGAGGCATCCAGGCGCACACCAAGGGACCCCACCGTCTGAACCACACCATCCTCCTGTCTATTGTTTTTAAGGCTTAAAATCAATCGTTGTGTCTTGCCATCATTCATACGAAGTCCATTAGCACCAAACCAATCCAAGGCCACCGATCGCGCCTTATCAGAAAGACTGCACAACTCAGTCATGTCCGTGGTTCTAACCACAATGGTGGTATCATCTACGCATAGAAAAGACTCAGCATCAGGTACATAATCAGGAAAATCATTAATATAGACCAGGAATAGTATAGGACCTAAGATGGAGCCCTGCTGTACACCAATTTTTATTGGTCTCAACTCTGAATACATACCATCCTTATACAGGGTGTAGAAAAAACATGCGGCACAAATTTAGGGGGTTATTCCTTGGCCTATTTTAAGAATATTTGTACCTTAGACGATTTTTCGAAAATCGTTTCATTTCGAAGATACAGGGCTAGATTTGCAAAGAAAAATCTATTTTTTTTTTCGAAAAGATACAGCAGATTTCATACGTAGTTGGTTACATTTCCATTATGACATAAATCATTTACTGTTTTTGATAGTTGTCAAAGGTCATTTTCAATTTTCTCTAGTATTTTTATCTGATAATTTTACGTTTGTTAGTAACGTTCTCTAATATGAATCGCTATACGAACGCCGAGATGACTGATATGCATTTTATGTATGGACTTGCTAATGGAAATTCGGTGGAGGCTAAGCGGTTGTACGGTGAACATTTTCCCAATCGTTATGTCCCAGATAGAAAAACCTTCCAAACTATCCATCAACGCCTTAATGAAACAGGCTCATTTAAACGAAGTGGAGGACCAGGTAGGCCAAACACAGTAACAACAGTACAATTAGAAGAAAATGTATTGAACATAGTAGATGAAGATCCAGGTACTTCTACCAGAAAGTTGGCAGATACGTTCAATGTTAATAACAAGACAATTTGGAACATTTTAAAGCGGCAGGGCTTGTATCCATACCACATTCAGCGCGTTCAGGAACTTATTCCTGCTGATTTTCCTCCACGTATTGCATTTTGTCAATGGGTTCTGCAAACTTTGATTCAAATCCCTCAACTACGGATGCTGATTCTGTTTACTGATGAAGCAAATTTCTCAAGAAATTCAATTAGGAACTTTCACAATAACCATGTATGGGCTGATGAAAATCCGCATGCGACACTTGAAGACCGTTTCCAACATCAATTTTCATTAAATGTTTGGGTTGGAATTGTGGGTAACTATCTTATTGGACCGGTATTTCTACCGGGAAGACTTACCGGCGAAATATATCGACACTTTTTGGAAGAAATACTACCTGGGTTTTTAGAGGATGTACCAATGGTAACAAGGATTGCGATGTGGTTTATGCACGATGGTGCACCAGCACATTTTAGTTTGGTTGCTCGTGATTTTTTGAACGCAACATATGAAGATCGCTGGATTGGCCGAGGTGGGCCTCACTTATGGCCTGCTCGATCGCCAGACTTAAATCCCTTGGATTTTTTTCTATGGGGCCATTTGAAGTCATTAGTGTACACAACTGCTGTAGAAAATGTAGAAGATTTGAGAAATCGGATAATAGAAGGGTGCAACTCAATAAGAAACACCCCTGGTATTTTTGAAAGAGTTCGGCAGTCAATGAGGAGAAGATTGGATGCATGTATCATAGCTGGGGGTAGTCATTTTCAGCAGTATTTGTAATTAAAAATCTTGCAAGTAATAAATATTGTTTTTTTTAATCCGCCCCTGTATCTTCGAAATGAAACGATTTTCGAAAAATCGTCTAAGGTACAAATATTCTTAAAATAGTCCAAGGAATAACCCCCTAAATTTGTGCCGCATGTTTTTTCTACACCCTGTATACTGCCTGATATCTATCATCCAAAAAAGAATGGAAAAGTCTTACTGCATCTTCATTTATTCCGTATTTTCTTAGTTTCATCAGCAGTATATCATGTGGGACACAGTCGAACGCTTTCGACAGATCAAGAAATAATCCAAGACAGTGTTCTCCTCTCTCGAAACAGTCCGCAACGAAGTCACAGCCCCAGCTGTGCTTCTACCCTTTCTGAAACCAAACTGCCTTTCCGAGAGTAGACCATTTCCCTCTAAGTATTCTATCAGTTGTCTCAATATAATTTTCTCAATTATTTTCGATATAATTGGTGTTAACGAAATGGGTCTGTAATTGTTCACATCTTTAGGATCCCCTTTTTTAAATATCGGGATTACTTTGGATATTTTCAAGGACTTCGGAAAACAACCAGTGGTAAGGCATTTGTTTAATAATTTCGTTAGTGGTGAAATAATCGAGCTGATATTTGATTTTATTATTGCAGCAGAAAGACCATAATAGTCAGTGGATTTGCTAGGTTTCAGTCCTTTAACTACATCCCTCACTTCAATAAAACCAACTCCCCTGAATTTAAATTCAGGTACTTTCTTTTTAAAAGTATCCTCAAAGTTTACCATCGAACATGTCACATTCATCAAAGTTTTTTCCGCTATTGTGGAAAAATGTGTGTTGAAATTGCTTGGCCCAATATCAGATGTTGATTCAAAATTGTTCTTCTTAAGTTGGTTATTAACAAGCCTCCAAGCAGTTTTTGATTTATTTGATGAATTTTCCAAGATATTCGTGTAGTATTCCGTTTTTGACTTTTTAATTGCTATTCTATAGCATTTTGTTAGCTGATTTTTAAGTGAGTGTAGTTTGACTGTTTTATATTTACCATATAGTTCTCTCACAAGGAGAAGTTGCTCCCTCATTTGTCGATGAACGCTTGAAAACCATCCTGTATCCGCCTCAGTTTTGTTAGCTGATTTTGAAGTGAGTGTAGGTTGACTGTTTTATATTTACCATATAGTTCTCTCACAAGGAGAAGTTGTTCCCTCATTTGTCGATGAACGCTTGAAAACCATCCTGTATCCGCCTCAGAACACCTCACCCTTACTTTTTTCTCTGGAAAGGACATTTGGAACACATCCACCATCTTTCGATGAAACATCTCAAAACATGTATCATAATCCAAGTCAGCATCATCAATGAAATCCCAGTCCGCCTCACCAAGCAACTGGTGCATGATGTTGAACCCCTGCATCGTAAGAGGCCTGACTTTTTTATGGGTATAAGCTGTCCGATGACTGGAAACGTTTACCTGTAAATACTGTCCATCATGATCGGAAAAATCAACCGCAACGATACCTGCACACTCTTTCTTTGTGTCAAAATTTGTAAAAATATTGTCCAGACAGTTGTGATTTCTTGTTGGTTGGTATATTTTTTGTTGGAAACCATAGGACCTCATGAGTTCACCTACAGTCTTCGTCTCCTTATCCAATACTCTTTCGTCATCAATCTTGAATCTGACATTAAAATCCCCACAAATAACAACTCTATTCTTACCCACATTGAAACAACTGAGTAGTAATTCAAGATTAGAAATAAAAATACTAAAATCCCTAGATGGGGATGAATAAACACATATTACAATGACATTACATACATTGAGTCTAATTGCTGAAAGTCACAATGAATTTCGATAGATAGATCTCTTATTCTACTCACAGTGGCACATTCAGTCCATGTAACTCCACTTCTCACCAGGATTATAGTACCCCCATGTTTGTGCACAGATCTGGCATAGGAATCACCAATATTCCAACCATTCATACCAAATCCCTTAGATTCATTCACATTCAACCAGTGCTCAGTCAGGCATATCACGTCCAGGACTTTGGAATGGCTATAAATCATAGCTTCCAGGTCATTAACTTTGTTTCTTATACATTGCACATTAATGTGCAATATATTCAGGTCAACATCTTCCCTAACACAGTCAGCATAACTTTCTTGTGAAGAGATCAGGCTACAATCTGTACCCTCGTCAGTTTCTTCGAAAAAATTTCGATATATATGATCCTGCCGGCCACGTTTCACTATTTTGTGCTATCTCAAAATTAGATCTGTTAATAGTAACTTTGAAGGAGCTATATTTTTCTGGCAGTTTCGACTGAATTGCCTCACACTCAGCTTCAGGGAATTTATCCCTAACCATAACTTCGAAATCATTTAATGTGGTATTAGCGGCAATTCTCGATACAAAAAGGGAGATTTTTTTCTCTATTGCCTTGATACAATTTTCCTTCGAAGCTCCCGTTATATTCCATTGTTTATTGTTGTTCTTTCTAATGTTTGGTTCTTTCATAGAGTGTCTATCTTTCGGTAAGTTGACGTTGTCAATTGTCACTCTTTTATCTGGTCTTGTCCTATTCTTCCTGCGACTAGGCAGTTTCCAATCATCTCTGTCTCTTCTATCTCTCTCCATTTTACTTGCACCCTCATCTCTCTCCTCTCTCTCTCTCTCTCTCTCTTCATTTTACTTCCACTTTCATATGTCACCGTATTCTCATTTGACAAATTATTATCATCATTTGTTGATACATTTGTATCTACAATTGGATCTTTCATGCATTCTGTTTGGGAAGTATTTAATTTAATATCCCGTAAATTTGGTTTCTTTTGTTTCAAGAAACCTCTCCAGAAGGGCTATATGTTTTTTCAATATATGAATTTTGTCATTCAATTCATCAATCAGTACATCCTTCTGTTGATCAATTATTTTCTGGGATTTCAAATCACTGTTTACATTCTCTTCAGATATTATCAGAGAGTTGTCAGCTTTCAGCTTCATTTCCTCAGCTGTAAAAGCATCGGCATCATGTATTAGCGATTTCTCATATATCGATTCATTTATGCTTGCTATTCTCTCTTTAAGTTGTTTTATTTCTTCATCTTTAACCTCACATTCACAATTATCTCCCCTGGAATCACAGCAACTAAAATAAAATAAGAGCAGACAACATAGGTTTATAGAGATCACTAGAATAAAATAAGAAGTAAGAATGAACCAATCAAATCGCAGATTTTTTGATAATGACTTCTGTGTTTGTGCAAGTTTAGGAAATTTAGTTCTATGTAAGTACAATACATAACCTCAACCTTGCTATTTTAGTTGTCATTTCATTTATATTTTTCAAAATTTAATTCCCCATTAGAATCACTATAGAAACTATCATTAGAAAATATCATTAGTAAAATGGATGGTGGCATTTTGATCGAGCAGATATCAGCCTTTCCTCAGCTATTTCAGATTCATTTATCTCAGATTTGGGTCATGCGCACTATCATTTTCCAAATAAAATAAGCGAAAAAGATAAAAGTTGACCATCTCTTATTTTTAATCTTATTCTTTATTTAAGCTTATTTCCTGTATAAACGCTGTCATTGAAATGCATCAAGTGAACATTCTTATTTTATTTTAGTTCTTATTTTATTTTCGTTGCTCTATAAACTCGCCTTAAATTTATTGTAATGTGTATTTATAGATCACCTCAGAGTATTATAGACATATTTTCTGAGAGGATCACTATAATACTTCAGAAATGTTCACTGGAGAGAGTGGTGGTAATAATGATGGGAGATTTCAACGTAGATATCCTCTCTGATAGCAGAGAATCTAGTGAGTTCCTTTTTATTATTGAATGCTTCAATTTGAATGTAGCTATCAGGAAACAGACTCGTCCGGTCTCAGGTTCTTGCTTAGACGAGCACGAGCATAGGGCCCACATTTATCAAGGAGCTTTCAACTGAAAAATCAAAAAGAAAATCCAGCCAAAAACATTAAAAAATTAATTTTTTGCTCTTGACATCATGGAAAATGAAGTAATGTCGGTGGTTAAAAAACTGAATAAAAAAAACACATGTGGTTATGATGAGGTTCCGATTAGTTTGTTGGGGAAATGTATGACTTATATAGTCACCCCAATAACACATATTTTGAATAATGCCCTCAAAGAGGGAATTTTCCCGGATGCATTGAAGGTGGCTGTGGTTAGGTACAGAATGTGAATTAGGAAATTACAGACCAATAAGTTTATTGACTTCCTTTTTGAAAATTTTTGAGAAAGTTGTAGCAGTCAGGCTTATCAGATTTTTCGAGAAGTTCAAGATTATCTCAAGCTGTCAACATGGTTACCTAACAGAGAAAAACTCTGAAACTGCCATCTATGAGTTGACTCTGGCTATAAGTGATGCTTTGGAGAGGGGAAATATAGCTTTGGGGTTGTTCCTTGATCTATCTAAAGCTTTTGACAGTGTAGATCATGAGCTGCTTTTAAGGAAACGAGAGAGAAGTGGCATTAGGGACAAGCAGCTGAATTTTCTGAGGAGCTATCTTCAAGATAGAAAACAGAGAGTGAGGCTATCCATAAATGGTGACCAATTTACATCAGGTGATAAGGACATAACCATGGGTATTCCACAAGGTAGCACATTGGGACCACTTCTTTTTCTTGTGTACATTAACGACATAAACCTCATTTCGCCAAAAAATTGTAAGCTACTAAATTTTGCTGATGATACTAACGCCTTGATTGAGTGCTTCAAGATATAGTACAAAGACATATGCAACTGGTGCAGTAACAACAGGCTAGTGCTTAATAGAGAGAAAACTATCTGTACTTACTTCTCTACAGATAGGACAAAACAAATTTTCCCTCATAGCATAAATTGTGATGAAACTGAAATTCTTGTAAGGCGAAATATATCTTTTTTAGGTGCCCTAATTGATGAGAATTTGAAATGGAATAACCATAAAGATCAACTAAGAAAAAAATTTTACTCTGTAGTCTATAGTTTAAATGTAGAGAAGAAGCAGGTTGATGTAGATGTACTGAGGACAATTAACTTTGCAAACTTCCAATCTTTAACATCCTATGGTATAATCTTCTGGGGTAGTTCCTCAAATATGGATAGGATTTTTGTAACTCAGAGAAATGGGCAGTAATATTTGGACTTAAATATAGAGAAACTTGTCGAACACTATTCAAGAATAATAATATACTAACTTATCATTGCCTGTATATCTATCGATTTCTGTTTTTTTTCCATAAACATAATAGTATATTTCATTACTAGTCCAGAAAGTAAGCTTTTTCCGTGCGCGCGCGATGTGTTCCCGTGTGAGGCGGAGCCTCACACGGGAACTCGTGCAAGCACGGAAAAAGCCTTTCTGGACGTGTAATGAACGATATTTTTCATTACACCTCTCTGAAAACAATAACACGGGAAAAATTTTCAGCAGAAAGCATTTCGATATTGTGAAACAATAATTATTCAAAACACTGACATCTACTGTCGCGCAATCGTTGCTCTGTGTCTCCAGCATAGGAATCATAGGATGCATCTATGCCTCAGCGCACCGTAAAACTTTTTGCGGTGCGGCCGCACGGAAAAGAGTCATTTTCGATGTTCTAAATCTACATGTCATGATAGGGTTTTCAGTGCGGTGTAATGAAAAAACTATTACATCAGTTGTAAAAATGTCAATAATACTAGACATATATTCCGATGGTTTTATCACAGAATACCTAACTACACAGAAGCGTCACTCTATGGGATGACGCTTCTGCCATGCTAGGTAGTACATATGATTCTGATTGTTGATAAATCAAAAACTAAAAATCCTTTGTTATGTGAACCATTGACCATTCAAATCAAATTTGCCGCTCAAAAGTGACATATGTACTACCTAACAGAGAATGAAGGTCACGAAAATTTGCCCCTTGAAGATCAAAGTGCCGACGCTTACTGACGCTTCTGTGTAGTTAGGTATTCTGTGGTTTTATCCTAGGCATTCCCTTACAAGTTATGAAAGACATCCTCTATATATGGGAATAAAAGTGTTCAATACGCTACCAAGAAAGCTCCAAAATATTGAAGAGTTCAAAAGTTTTAAGAAAGAGGTCCATAAATTTATGATTGATTGTGAACCTTATAATTTCAGTGGATACCTGTACTTTTGTGACTTGTGATGGTTAGAATGATGTTGACTTGTTTCATCTTCATACTTGTATGCTATAATTTGTGAAATAAATATTTACTTACTTACTTGCTTATACTCTGGTCTGAATATCCAAAAATTGCCTCTGGAAAACGTGAATTTTTGACGTTTTCTACGCGATTCGATTCTCGACCACAGAGATAGCTTTTGACAACTTTTCTCAATTTCGAAAATGCAGATTAATTCGAATTTTACTGAAGAAGTCGAAGATGAGTATGGTATTCCATTCGTGGAAATGGTCATAATACACTTGATGAATTACACCGCTCGCCTTACGGCTCGTGGTGCAAAATTTATCTGCGTGTCTTATGACTTACATTACCGCTCGTTGAATAATATACTATTATTGCTACTCTAGTGATATTTTAGTTCTTCAATTATAATTCATTTGTTGCAGGTTTCACAAACAGGGACTCTGCTGCCAGTCATTATCAAACCCAAAATTGAATTACAATTAGAATATGGTGCCAATATCCCAACAAAAAGTGAACTTTCAAGAGAATGGACTTCATTATTTTTCAGACCATATTCGAATTTATACAGAGGTAAATTTATTCTGATATTTCGTGAAATGATATTATATTATCTAAGTTTGCCTCAATTCCAGTAGAATGGGTTTTTTAGTTCAGGCCATGCTAAGAGACCAAACGAACTTAAAAATACCGGGTCTTTAATAAATAAAGTAGTTTCTTCCGATAAGATTCTGATAAACTCTCTATAGTCTGAATGATTTTTTCAAAAACTGATTATCACGTTGGAATCAGAAATAAACTACTTTCATATCTGGGAATTCATGAAGTTGTCGCATTACGTTTTTGTTATACAGAGTGTTTTTTAATATGTCAAATTTTGTCGAGCTCGTAGCAAGAAAACTGTTCAATCGATCAGCTCGAATTACAGTATGAGAGCTTGATATTTCAGGCCAAAAATGGTTGTCCAAAGAAATTATCGTAGCCGTGCTGAAAAAAATTTTCCCATTAGGATCTGGTAAATGCCAATAGCACTATCGTAAACGGACAAAAAACTTCATTCTACTTTTTCTATCACACCTGTATATTTTTTGTTTCTTTATTATGTATCTTATGGTTTTCACTTCGTTTTCTGTGGCTATTAAGACGGAATACCGTACTGTACGGTTAAAGGGTTTATTATTTGGGGGCACGGCAGTGCCCCCGCCAAGTCGAGCGCGATGCAAACACTGCCGTACCATACTTTACTGGAACCAGAACGCTGAAACTTTCGTCATCCAGTGAGCTATAATCACGTACTCAAAATCCAAAATTTCAAGTGTGTAGGTCATTTAGTTCCGAAGTTAAGCGAAAGCAAAATTTCGCATTTTCGACACTCACTTATACACTCATGATCATCAAAATAGAACTAGTACTTCCCATAAACTCAGAGAGCTGAAATTTGGTAATTGGTACAGAGTTAGGGTTTAATGGCCACATAAAGGGAAAACTATAAAAACTAGGATAATCGAAGATCTGGAGTACCATTGTTGTCACGTCACTTGAGCTCACGTGCTATCACGCAAAATCACATCATTCTTCGCAAAATGTGCAACCACAATAATGCATGGAAGTTTATGCGCTCAGAAACGCATTGTTATCATACTCAATATGTGAATATATACCTACTGTAGAATATAAATTGAAAAAAGGATAATAATCGGGTGATCAGTCTTATGTGATGTTTTTTACTGTCTCATTCAAGGAAACGATAGGTTTCCGAAAGCTAGGCCGGAACAATAAATGAGACAGTAAAAATTATCACTGTGTATAAGACTGATCACCCGATTATTATCCTTTTTTCAATTGTTATCATCAGATGGGTCTTTGATGAGATGGGAAGGGAAAGAATTATATCCGGAAAAAATGGGGTAAAAGATGGGCTATATGGACAAGTTTGGTATCAAACTATAGGTTTTCGAGGACCCTGAATTCAATAAAGAATATTTGGAGGCTCTATCTACCATAGTTTAGAACCGGAAAAGAAGAAAAAAAAAGAAAATAAATATTTTTAATAAAAAATCTACTCCTAAAAAGAAAAAAAAATGTGTCAAATAAGAAAATCAAATGAAATAAATCAATATGCCCACGTTTCTACAAAAAGAAGTGAAATCCCACCAAAAACATTCTGTAAAAAACTAGCCAAGTCTCGATGGAGCTGCTTGTTTATCTCTAAAAAGTAATTAAATCTAGACAAAGTCGTGCCAAGTCTAAGGCTCCTTACAGAGATTTCTTTATTATTATAGTTAATGTTGTGTGACTTGGCCGTTGAAGGGTACACAAGGGTACAAAACGAGGTGCTCCATGACACCATTGCACCAATCTGTCGCCAGAAACGCTACCCATTGACGATGGAAAATTGCCACTTGGAAAACGTTGATTCAATAACCAGTCAATGGAAGGCTTGATAAAGCTACGTATTTCAATAATACTTATGTGTTAATACTTATGTGTAGGCGAGCCTGAAACAAACAGTATAAAATTTTTTTTCCAGTACAGCCGGACTTCTAATCATTGATAGAAGACAGACCGTCTGTACGTCTATTTTATTTTAGATCGGTTGTCGATTTGACGATCCAGAAAGATGAGACAGAAGTCAGCATTGTCAATGCTGAATGCATGTGTCGCACAATCCACAACAGCCTAAAATGAGACACTTGCGTCCAATTACCAATACCAGTATGGGCTATTATCTCGCTTAACAAACATAGGTTACAACAGATATAACATTACGTGTAAACAAAATTGACTTGTACTCACTAACGTATAAAGAATGTTCAACGGCCAAGTCACACAACATTAACTATAATAATAAAGAAATCTCTGTAAGGAGCCTTAGACTTGGCACGACTTTGTCTAGATTTAATTACTTTTTAGAGATAAACAAGCAGCTCCATCGAGACTTGGCTAGTTTTTTACAGAATGTTTTTGGTGGGATTATTATTTTTCATCATTGGTCTCCCGGTCTCAGCTTGAGCTGGTATTAATTCTATGAACCAGTGAGAAAAAATTTCAGTTCCCCCCACTAGGAATTTCCGCACGATGTGACAGGTTTGCAATGCTACACCCTGCTGTGCATATCCCGCGATCTGGGATATTTTGATCTTTTGAAGATTTTTCTCGAATGATCTGGACATGACTCCCTCAGCCGAAATCACCAACGGTATGATAGTGACTTTCGATAGTTGCCACATATTTTTTCGGTGTAGTTGTTCCGATCTTATGAGTCAATGGTACTGCCACATCAATTATCACCCCAAATTTCTGATCCTTCTCGATGAACACAAGGTCCGGTCTATTCTAGTCCACGGTTCTATCTGTTGTTATAGGTCTGTCCCAATAGAGAACCGCTGCTTCCGTTTCCAACACTGCGGCAGGTTGATACTTATAATATGGCGGACAAGTATCCAATAAACCATGCCTAAGAGCTAACAGCTTGTGAACAATTTTTGCCACTTGGTTGTGTGGGCCTAGATATGCGTTGTCGGCCAGGATTCGGCAACCGTCGATTATATAAATGTTCAATAGACTCGCCGAATGCGCCGCACTTCCTGCTCGATCTTGGATAGCTGTTAGAAACCCCTCAGTTTCGGGATACAATTGTCCCATATTCAACCACGACAAAAAAGCGAATTCATCTACATTTTCCCCCTCAAGGTGTTTGGTAAATCTGCCGTGTAATGCTTGTTCCCGCCATATACTTCTCTATCTTCGCTTCTGGTAGTGATATCGAACGTCAGTTCTCCGTGTTGTAGGTTCAGAGGTGTGTATCCCTTATCCTCTGTTGTCGCCAATTTCATCATATTATTTTTATTATTATTTATTAGGGATAAGAGTCAAGATGAATATCTATAGGACTCAGTACACATAGAGGGTGGCCCACCCCAGACGCGGTTCTCATTTTGAGGCAGTAAATGAAGACATTTTGACAATTTTTTTTTCGTGTAAAGGGCAATCAGATGCACAATTTAAAATTGTTTTCACATATACAGGGTGTTCGATAACAAATATATAGACCATAGTTACACTTTTTTCAATGTAATGCCCTATATATGAATTCAAAAATTGAATGGCAAGCTCAAATAATGATGAGTTTATGAAGACCATTTTATGCCTTAGGAGAACCATTCAAGAGAAAATGGCGAAAAATCGAAAAAAAGGAGTATTTTTAATTTGCAATTAATGAATAAACCCTTCCAGCCAACGAGACAGACAATGTTTTTTCGTGTAGACATATTGACTACCCTTATGCAGAAGAAAAAAATTTAACTCTGGAGTATACTGAGTGATCATAATTAATATTCAAACATTAACTACAAATAATGATCAAAAACTTTCTTATCTCAAATGACACACCCAGTATTTCTGTACCTTGTTGAACGTAAAGATTAATATCGAAACCTAATAGTTTTTCAGTAATTTTAGATTTTTAATTCAACTAGTTAACCTACTATTATGATTAGCGATATTCATAGGAATACTTGGAAATATGAATTGAGTCGTTGAAATTTTTCATGCAACTGTCAGATCATTCATCATAGAACGTATTTCTATGAATATCATTGCTCCTAATAGTCGGTTTACTAGTTGAAATGAAAATCGAAAATTACTGGAAAACTATTAGGTTTAGGTAAAGGGAAACCCAATGAAGATAGTTTCGATATTAATTTCCACGTTCAAAAAGGTACAAAAATACTGGGTGTGCCATTTAAAATAAGAATGTTTTTGACCATTATACGTAGTTAATGTTTGGATATTAATTATGATCACTCAGTATATTCCAGAGTTAATTTTTTTTTCTGCATAATGGGCCTACCACGCGCTCAAGCTTCACCACAGTTTGGCTTGCGCAGGCATCTCGTACGTAAAGATTGAACACAACAGTTGCTACCACACGGCACAGTTAAACGATAAAAATGCGTCCGAACGAAGAACTATTGCGCAAGCCGGGCTTGCACAGGCAAAATTTCAAGCAGGTCGAAAATTACTCAGGCCAAGCCGTGGGGTTGGCGCGGTGTATAGTTTTCCTAACCACACGCTCAGTGTTCAGTGTTCAAGCCGGTTTGCGCAAGCAAAACTGTGGTGAAGCTTGAGCGTGTGGTAGGCCTATAAGGGTAGCCAATATGCCTACAGGAAAAAACATTGTCTGTCTCGTTGGCTTGAAGGGTTTATTCATTAATTGCAAATTGAAAATACTCATGTTTTTCGATTTTTCGCCATTTTCTCTTGAATGGTTCTCCTAAGGAATAAAATGGTCTTCATAAACTCATCATTATTTGAGCTTGCCATTCAATTTTTGAATTCATATACAGGGTGTTTCACCATAAACTGGACAAACATATATAGCCGTGAAGTTGACACCGAGAAAGTCATTTTTGCCTTATGACATATACCCCGTTTTCGACGCATAATCGAGATACAGGGTGCTTAATGTCAACTTTGAGCAATATTCTGTGAACTGTGGTAAGTTATGCGTGATATTTGAAATAACGGTTTCTGATCACATCTTAGTATTTTTGAGAGCTCAATTGAATTGTGGTGTAGAATTTTGCAAAAAAAAATTCAAAATGGCGGAAAACCTGCAAAGTCGGAATTTTTTTTCTCGGTTGCCAATTTGGAAAGTATAATCTCAACGTACTCGATTTTCTAAGATTTTTCGTGAAAAAATTTTTTCAAATTTCGAACTCAACTTTTTTTTACATGTCTTCAGTGAAAAAAAAATTTTTTCCAAAATTTTTGGAATTTTCCATGGTTGAACTATCTTCAATTCTGAATACTTGGGTGGAAACAGAACGAAAAAATATCAATTGGTTTTCTTTTTGTAGCCTTCCGAAGATTACGCTAGGTGTACTTTCTTAATATTTATTCGAAAAACTGAAGGCCGTACGTGGGTAAGAATTGTGCTGCTGGCTGCCAGAATGACCCAGATAGAAATATGAAATTATAACAAAAAAAAATTTTTTCGAAAAAAAAAAAATGAAAAAAAAAAAGTTATTTTTTTTTATTTTTTCCAAAAAAACTTTGGTAAGGTTCGAACTCTACACTCTCGATTAACTAGTGTTGCTTTGGTAACGGAGATTTAAAGGATTAAAATTAATCCAATTCATACTCGTAGAGTTCGATTCCTACCAAATTTTTTTCAAAAAAAATTTTTTTGGTTTATAATTTCATATTTTTATCCAGATCATTCTGGTAGCCCATCAGACCTCCGTACGGCCTCCAGTTTCTCAAATAAAAATTAAGAAAGTACACCGAGCGTAATCTTCGGAGGGCTACAAAAAGAAAACCAATTGACATTTTTTCATTCTGTTTTCACCCAAGTATTCAGAATTGAAGATAGTTCAACCATGAAAAATTCCAAAAATTTTGGAAGAATTTTTTTTTTCACTGAAGACGTAAAAAAAAAGTTGAGTTCGAAATTTGAAAAAAATTTTTCACGGAAAATCTTAGAAAATTGAGTACGTTGAGATTTTGCTTTCCAAATTGGCAACCGAGAAAAAAAAATTCCGACTTTGCAGGTTTTCCGCCATTTTGAATTTTTTTTGCGAAGTTCTACACTACAATTCAATTGAGCTCTCAAAAATACTAAGATGTGATCAGGAACCGTTATTTCAAATATCACGCATAACTTACCACAGTTCACAGAATATTGCTCAAAGTTGACATTATGCACCCTGTATCTCGATTATGCGTCGAAAACGGGGTATATGTCATAAGGCAAAAATGACATCCCCGATGTCGTCTACACGGCTATATATGTTTGTCCAGTTTATGGTGAAACACCCTGTATAGGGTATTACATTGAAAAAAGTGCAACTATGGTCTAAATATTTGTTATAGAACACCCTGTATATGTGAAAACAATTTTAAATTGTGCATCTGATTGTCCTTTACATTTCACGAAAAAAAATTGTCTCCATTTACTGCCTCAAAATGAGAACCGCGTCTGGGGTGGGCCATCCTGTATAAACGGATAAGAGATACAGCCCAAACTTAATCTATCTAACTAAACTGAAATAAAATGGTCCAAATTGTTCTCAAACGAATTTACACTAGCACTGTTCACCACTACCGGGGGAGATGGTTCCAGACACGAAAAACTCGATTCGGTAGGAAAGTCTTTGTTTTTTTTGTATTTCTGATATTATTCCCTAGAATATATCTGGGTATTTGACTCACTGTGACAATGAGCTTATAGATAATGTGATCCCGGCTCGAATTCTTTTCTTGAAAATAATATTGATAGTCTGCACAAATTAGAGTTGAATAAGTTACACCTATAGTCCATCCAAAATTATTGACATCAGAGCAGGCCTTGGAAGTCCAGTCGCAGCTTTATTTCTAGTTACAGAAAAGTTACTGAAAATTTTCTGTGGTTTACCCATAGCAATAAAATGTATAAATAGAACCTAGGAATTAAATGGAATTTGAACGCTAAACCAGTAAAACAAACAGAAAAATCTAGTTGATAATTTGATGCGTGTTGCTGAAAAGTGAATGGATTGGAGAAATTGTAATTGATATATACAGGGTATTTCACCATAAACCGGACAAACATATATAGCCGTGTAGATGACATCGAGGAAGTCATTTTTGCCTTATGACATATACCCTGTTTTCGACGCATAAGCGAGATACAGGGTGTTTAATGTCAACTTTGAACAATATTCTGATAACTGTGGTGAGATATGCGTGACGTTTGAAATAACGGTTACTGGTCACATCTTAGTATTTTTTTGGGCTCAATTCAATTGTGGTGTAGAATTCTGAAAAAAAAATTTCGAAGTTGGATTTTTTTTTCTCGGTTTAAAAGCACTATTTTAACGTACTTACTCGATTTTCTTAGATTTTCCGTGAGAAATGTTTCTCAAAATTCGAACTCAACTTTTTTTTACATATCTTCATTCAAAAAAAAATTTCGGCCGAAATTGTTGAAATTTTTTATGGTTGAACTATCTTCCATTCTGAATACTGAGGTGAAAACAGAATGAAAAAATATCCATTGGTTTTCTTTTTGTAGCCTTCCAAAAATTAGGCTCGGAGAACTTTCATGATTTTTATTCAAAAAACTGGAAGCCGTACGAAGGCCAAAATTGTGCTAATGGGCTGCCAGAATAACCCGGACACAAATATGAATTTATAAACAAAAAAAATCCTTTTCAAAAAACTGTTAGGATTCGACCTCTCTACGAGTATGAATTGGGTTTATTTTAATCTTATAAATTTCCGTTACCAAAGCGACACTAGTAAATCGAAAGTGGAGAGTTCGATTCCCACCAAAGTTTTTTGAAAGAAATTTTTTGGTTTATAAATTCATATTTCTGTCCGAGTCACTCTTGCAGCTCATTAGCCTGAATTGGCCTTCGTATGGCCTCCAGTTTTTTTAATAAAAATTATGAAAGTTCTCCGAGCGTAATCTTTGGAAGGCTACAAAAAGAAAACCAATTAATTTTTTTTTATTCTGTTTTCACCCAAGTATTCAGAATTAAAGATGATTAAACAATGAAAAATTCCAAAAATTTTGGGCGAAATTTTTTTTTTCACGGAGGACATGTAAAAAAAAAAGTTGAGTTCGAATTCTGAAAAAAATTTTTCACGGAAAATCTTAGAAAATCGAGTACGTTGAAAAAGTGCTTTCCAAATTGGCAACCGAGAAAAAAGAATTCAAACTTTGCAGGCTTTCCGCCATTTTGAATTTTTTTTTTCAGAATTCTACACCACTATTGAATTGAGCCCTAAAAAATACTAAGATGTGACCAGTAACCGTTATTTCAAATGTCACGCATAACTCACCACAGTTTTCAGAATATTGCTGAAAGTTGACATTAAACACCCTGTATCTCGCCTATACGTCGAAAACGGGGTATATGTCATGAGGCAAAAATGACTTCCCCGGTGTCATCTTTACGGCTATATATATGTTTGTCCAGTTAATGGTGAAACACCCTGTATACAGGGTGGCCACTTTTTCAATGGCATTGTATTGGTAACTTTTAAACCATAAGGGTTAGAAGGTCGGTCAAATGGAGAAAAAGTTGCATTCATAGAAGCATTGTCAAGCAGTTCAAACAAATCGAGATTATCAGGGCCGGTTATTGAGATATGAGAAAAATAAATTCATTTTGATTTAATTCAATTTCAAATAATATCGAGAAATGTTACAGGAATTTTTTATTCGACAGTAAATTATCATCAAAATGACATAATCAGATTACGTATCCAACGTTTCGTACTTCCTGGGCCACCTTCAACCTTATTTTTTTCAATACGGACCTGCATATTTTATGACACTTTTCGAAATAACTTTTAACGCTGAATTCAACGATATATCATACAATGTCATCCAAAGTTGATTTTACAAAATGATGGACATTTCGAACACTTACGTCATTAATGTTCATTATTTACCTTCGAATAATCATTTCATTTGTCTTTCATTAAATGATAGTTTCGTTTAATTATTATGAATTAGGTTTTTCACATCTTGAAATTTGTAAATTATTATTACGTAACAGAATCGAAGCAAGAAACAAGTAATAAGTATCCACTAATTTCAAGAGGTGAAAAACCTAATTCATAATAATTAAACGAAAATGTGATTCAATGAAAGACAAATTGAATGATTATTCGAAGGTAGATAATGAACATTAATGACTTAAATGTTCGAAATGTTCACCATTTTGTAAAATCAACTTTGAATGACATTTTATGATATATCGTTGAGTTCAGCGTTAAGATTTATTTCGAAAAGTGTCATAAAATATGCAGGTCCGTATTGAAAAAAATAAGGTTGAGGGTGACCTAGGAAGTACGAAACATTGGAAACATTTTTTGATAATATTCGAAATGAAGTGGGAAAAAAAATGAAAGAATTTACTTTTCTTATGATATCTCAATAACCGGCCCTGATAATCTCGATTTGTTTGAACTGCTTGACAATGCTTCTATGGATGCAACTTTTTCTCCATTTGACCGACTTTCTAACTCTTATGGTTTGAAAGTTACCAATACAATGCTATTGAAAAAGTGGCCACCCTGTATATACAGAGTGTAACAGCCAAATGGAATAAATTCGATGACGAATAAATGGGGGGTTGTTAGGAAAAACGTTCGGACACGTCGATTTGTAATTTTAAATGCGCATATTTTTCACGAGTATGAAATTATAAAGGGGGTTCCATGCGACCGTGGCCAATACCAACTTTTTTATTTCAAATGCAACTCTAGACATAATTCATGTACAATGTCCTATACCTATCTTCAACTTTTCCGGAAATATTAAGTGTTTTCAGATTTTTTACAAAAATTAACATTTTAAATGAAAATTATTTTATTTCACAAATTCGATACATTACACTCAATACTAGAATGATGGCAACTCATAAGCTCATAGAAGACTATTTCGATAGGAGAACGCATTTTTGTGAGCAAATGATGGCAATGTTAGATAACAATTTGATCCAATAAGAAAATGTTTTGTTGGCCCTGTGCATTCAGCGCTCCCGTGATCGAGAATGTTCGCGATCGCGGTGGAAGCTTCCTCCCCGCCGCCCCTCGGTCGCCGCTCGCGCCATAGTCCGTACCTTCTGGAGTTTTCTGTTTCTGGGCGCTTCCAGGCTTTACCAGAAACGAAATCGGCCCAATATATACGAGCGCAGTGGCAGAGCCAATTCATTCATTCAGAGAGCGAACCAACGTGTGGAAATAAATACTAGTGCAAATAAATCAGTGGAAATAAATTGTACACACTTTTGCTAGAATTAGTTATAAAGTTGTAAATAAATAGTTTTTCGGCAACCGTCCACTTCCCGGACGCTTTTTCTCTGAGAAAGTATCATTTTTCCGGCCTAGTCCGGAAAGTACGTACTTTCCGGACTAGGCACTGCGTTGTTGTCATTGTTATGATCATCACAATGGCAACGATATAACGGATGACAATTCTGTTCTGTTTAAGTCAAATAAGAATCAAAATGTATAATAAAGAAATGTGTCGTTTCATTGATTCGTAATTCTACACGGTTGCCGAAAAAATATTGTACGCAACACCCCGAAAATAGTTTTTTTGGACTCACAGACTTCCAGGACTCGCCTCCGGCTCGTCCTAGAATTTTGTCTATTCGTCCAAATAAACACTATTTTCCGGACTTGTTACGTAAATTACTATTAATTATTCCGGACGTGTTAATAACTAAAAAAATGTAACACAATACATTGGAATCGAGAAATGAAAAGCCTCATCACTTTCATAGACAATAGCAATGTATAAATCCCCGAATAACTCATTACTTGGTTACACATGAATTAATCATTCTATCCTTATTATAGTGAGGATGCACTGGAACAGTGCAGAAGTAGTGAGCCTTGAAAAATGTTCGATCCAGAAAGTAACTAATGAGGCTAATAATCTTTATCAATACAAACCAGTTTTGGGACTGGGTATATTGAATGATGTTCTTACAAAGTTGGCCGAATTGAATGATGGAAACTACCTCTTAGCGCACTCAGCAAAGCATGGATCTTTTGTTTCTTTATTAAAAGAGTCCAATAGGTAAGTTCCTATCTGAATTTTATGATTCATCTAATACCACATACACGAGCATTATCCATCTCAATCTTTTATGATTTCCTTTCTCCAAGAATAATCTCTTTCCTCTAACTCCTCAGTTCGACTCCTCACGACCTTTAGATGTGAACTTTCTCAGCAGGCGATAAAAAGTGAACCGTTAATTCCTCTTCGTGGAAACCAACTCAATAATGGTCCAACTAGCTCTAAATAAAAAAAGAAAGTAGAAAATAAAGATATGGTATAAGAATTAGTATAAGCTGAAAAATACAAATTTTTCAACTTAAAATTCGAGATATTAGTGATGAATCTCTCCATAGGTGAAAAAATTGTCTTTTCAGCCGGCCCGAAGATGCCATTACATGCTGATATCGATCGCCAGTAGAGAATAGTGTATTTTACTATATACCCTCGTTAATATGAAAATTTGAGCTCTAGATAGTGGCGCTAAAGTTTTTTCCGGCCCCTTCGCGTGCATTTTTTCCGGTGATTTTTGGAAGTTTGGAAGAAGAGAAACTTCATCAAAGTCAGTTAACAATGTTGAAGTTTGATTTCACATAGGCCACTTTTTCTCCGGCCTGACCGTACAGAGAACTCATAATAATAAATTTCAGAGATATCTAGAATCATAGAAATAATCAAAAGGCTTCAGATCTGGAGACCGATAGGCTATTATTGCACCAAACCTTCATAAATAATCGAACACTTCCGAAAATCTTTTCTCAGGAAATTTCGAACTGATGCACAATAAGGAAGGGTTTCATTCTGTTGGAAAAATATATAATTTCTGTGTAATTCCATAATTCGAGGATATAGTAAATTTTGGAGCATATCTAGAGATTAAAGATTTTCTTGCCAAACTAATCACTCCAATCTGGTATTTCTGAAGAGCATCTTTGAAGTCATTTTAAATAAGACGTCGCTCGATCCTTGTTTCATATTCAAATTCTTGATGTTGTAGCTCTTCATCGTTCGGAGTTTTGTTTTCAAGATTCAAAAGTCGGAACATCAATGAACGCTTCTTAGTGAATTTCGCAAATTATTATATGAGAAACATCGGGGATAACTCCTCTGTATATTATTATCACTGGATATTAGAACAAAATCCACTTCTTAAAACATCGCCTTCAACCCCTTCGAACTATCAACTGAATCATTCAATAACGAAGGTCTCAAATCTACTGTTCTTTTATATTATGTTGATTTTTGCGAACTTGTTCTCAGAACGAGGGCTTCAATAATATGTCAAAATATCTGTAAATTACGAATTTTATGCCGAAAATGTTCTCAAACTTTTAGGTTGGACGTAAACATAACATTCGAAAGAAAAGACCTTTAGTGGATTTAACAGAGCGCAATCTGCGCTTATCGTAGAATCACAGGCTTGATCGGAGAATCAACTCTGTAGAGTCTTGAAATTTTTATACTTTTAAACTAATGTTGTGAAAAATATCAGAAATATAAATTTTGTATTAACTCACTACACACTACAAAAAAGCACTGACGTGAGGTCAGGAACATTTCAGCGTAGTAGATAGATCGCGTCTGGGATCGCGGATGTGTTTGAAGAGAAATTTTGAGAATTTTTTGCCAATAATCCGCTAGAATTTCATATGGTTCTGTCGAAGCGATCTGGACAAAATCTGCATGTAGCTTGAATATGTCATTGTCCATTTAAATGCAGAATTTAATCCAGATCGAATCTGTAGTTTTGAAATTATCTGAACCCACCCTGAAATTATCTAGGTTTATCAGACCGAGAGTTATAGTGTTACGACCGGACAGAATTTAATTTCGCCACGGATTGCGTCGAACCAAGTCGATTGAGACATTTCCAGTGGCGGTTGCTCAATAAGTGCACATGTGCACGTGTACCCCCAATTAATGTCTTCATCTAAAGGAATTTACTTTTGTGTTTGACGTAAACGTAACGTTTTACATTTGTGTATTCAATTTAATTTTTTATTTCCGTTGTTCCGGTTCACGGTTCTGTATTTCAGACTCCAGACAGCGGGCGAACTTCGAACGCCAATGCAAATAATACGCGTATAGTCGTAGACGCTTGACGCACATCCGAAGTGAGCCTTGATTGGAGCGGCAGCGACCCCTTGCGCCCCAAACGTCCCGTAACAGTCCACAATATTTAGCCGACACAGGTACACATCCAGAATGTGTACGCGAAGGCTACGTCATAGATAAAAAACTACGGTGCTACGATGTACCGATGTACGTCGTGTGTAGGTGAGATAATTCTTTATTTATGGGTGAGATGCTGTCTACCGTGTTTGTTGTATTCGCGCAATTATGGCCGAAAATTTGGAGAATCTGATTTGCATTAGCGTACAATATTTAAAAACAATTCGTTTTTTTTTCTGACATCAGAAGAAGAATAAAAAATTAAAAGTGCCGGTCGTCCAGATCTGAATTTATCGATCACGCATGTAACAAAATGTAAAACACGCGATCATAAAGGAACCTTCAAGATAGGCACTTATGAAAAAACCGAATCGTTATGTGGTTGTGAAATTAGTAACAGACTTTATTGTTTTCCTCGTTTGTTATTTGCTGGTGATGATCAAACAGAATGGACCAGATCCGGTGTCAAAGATTTAATCCATTTGAAAGAAAAATTTAAAAAACATCAAAGTTCCAAGACACCTCTCTGCCATGCAAATTAGGTTTTAGTTTATTAGGTAGACAAGATATTCGACAACAATTAAACAGTGCTTACCGACTGAATATCGAGGAACATTATGAGCAAGTAGAAAAGAACAGATACATTTTATCGAAAATCATAAACTGTATTAAATTTTGAGGTGCTTTCGAATTAGCATTACGTGGCCATTATGAAGGAAATGATTCGATAAATCCTGTATATTTAGGTCATATCAATTTTTCGGCCGAATTAGATTATTTGGATGAATCCACAGTAATATAAAGATGATGAAACAAGTGACAGTTCAAACATTTTCCAAATGGTTATAGTTTTCCGTTATACTTTAACAGACCGTACCCCTTATACTTACAATTTCAGATTTTTACGCTAACCCCTTTTCTGAATATTATCTCAAGATAAGGCGAACGAACGTCACAAACTGCTCTAAAATGCGAGTTTTGAAGGTTAGTTTTCAAATTTTTTTCCTCCCCCGAACTCCCACATGTGCACTCCCAAAATAAAAATCCACGCGCCGCCACTGGACAATTCTCGACTCGAAATTCGAAAAATGCGGAGAGGCTCAAAAAACTGTCACTGGTCTCCCTTTTACTTAAAGAATTCACTTTTGTGAGGGACCGACACAGTCCGTAAGGTTATTTTCACCCCTGGATCTAATTTTGATTGCATTTGGTCTCCAAAAAATTCCTCCTTTTTGAAGATTGTCTCTCTGATAATTTAATTTAGAAAGTCTTGGTTTTCAGTTCCTCACATTCCATGGATTTGCATTGTATGTACAAGGAATGGGGCATTAGTAATAGTATAAAAAGAACTTGGATTCCTATAGATTTGAACTATATTTTACCAATACATGAGCAACAAAATCGACCACCTGGATGTTTCATGCCACCTTTAAAAGGTAATTATTTATGTTTAAAGTAATTCAATGTCTTATTCAAGCGCATAAAAGTTTTCAAGGTTCATTTATATTCACTAACATCGTGCGTGGCAGACAGTGCGAGAGTATTCATATATACCATCACGTGCGTGATCAGCACCTAGCGTGGAAGACACCAAAACAAACATATCTATCCAACAATTGATATCTGTACATTATATTTTGTATTTTTTTCAACGATCGCGAATTCTTGCTTCTGCTGAATGCTGCTGATGCTTCTAGGGCAAACTGCAGCGTTTAATTTTTATGTTGAGCTTGGGTAAGCTCCACTTAACTTTTAAAGGGCTGTTGAATTGCTCCTTAGAGATTTGCGTGGAGCGGAGCTTAGGCTACGGTATGAAATATCTAAATTCATGTTACAATTGGCAATATTTGCTGTCACTTTGCAATAAGAAGTTGGGTTATGTGCGAAGTTTTTTTTTTAATTGTTATTTTGAGGAGAAGAATGAAATAAGCTGAGGATTAACTTCACATATGGAAATTAAAATGAAACAATTATTATTCAAATCTAAGAATGAATCTAGTTAGTAAGGAAATCAGCCGAAGAGACTTTCATTCGGCTTGAATCATTCAATTTATTGGATGTATCAGTTTATGTGGCATATTGGTCATGTAGAGGTCTTCTGAATAAGTTCAGAATAATGAAGAAATATTGGAATAGCTCTAAACATTTAATAATATTGTTCAATGCCCTGGTTCAGTCTCAAACTAATTATTAAGCAAAAATGGATATTGAGAATGAATCATGGACAAAAATTACATAATTATTCTAGTGATACCCAACATCCAAAATTCCAGGCAGGGGTCAGTTTTACACGCTCATAATAATAATTTATATATGTCCTTAATAATTAATATCTTCAAAAGAAACCCTCGTCTGCTCATAACTCGCGGACTCGATTCGATGAACCGATGAACAGAATAACGAACAAGAGAATTCCAAATGCGGAGAGTCCTGTAGGAATGGGAAGAATAATTCTTCTAGAGGATTGATTAGAATGAAGAAGGTTCAATGAAAATCGAATCAAGAATGGAAAAAATCAACTTCTGTATAGAGTAGATTCAATGAATTCAATCAGTAACAGTAGAGCACTATAAAGATAGGTATGCTAGATAGACCTGGGGCCGTATTCTCGGCGAATGATCTTTTTGACGTATACGCTTCGAAACGAATGGTTCAGGTGCGAATACTTTTCTGTAGTCGTATTCTCGACAACCATTCGTTTCTTCAAACGTATACATTTGAAAACGTGCGATCGTAAACTCCGGCAATCCTGCAAATCTTAACATTCTGTGATCGATTTGAATTTGAAAATACGTAAGATCTGTGATGAGTTTTCAAAGTACTGTCAAAGTGAAAAATAGTGTGGTTTTAAAACATATTTTATTGAAACTGAACATGTCTCGAAAGAGAAGCCTAAATACGAATAGCCAGGAAGAGGTTCTCATAAAAAAATTGATCTTCAATTGAATCATCGAATGAAATTTTCGAATAATTTCACATCTAGACTAGGGTCAGAAACCGAAATAGGCATGCCAGAGAAACAGGCGGTGGACACCCAATTGCTCGCGAATTATCCAAGATGGATAAAGAAATAATTGACATAGTGAAAGTTGTGTCTATTGAGGGGCACAAAATGTATGCTGAATCAGCATTCGATTTTGACTTTCAAAACCAAGAGGCAAATGATATTAAAGTGGAGAAAGAAATTGATGAGCAGCCAGTTGCAGAATCCCGCAGGAGCCCTAATCATATCGCAACCAGAAACCCCATTCCAAAAAGGAAAAACTATTTCAGCAAGGCATACATTAGATTCAGTAAAGGACTTTCAAAGTGAAATGGACACAAAAATGGAAATAGAAAAAATACTTTAAAGAAAAATCATCATAATTGGGAGGAATTGATAGTGCAAAAGAGAAAATAGCAAATGCTAGGGAGATGATTGCCTATGCAATAAAAAAAATCGCTGATAGCTTGTCATGATTATTTGCATTCCACTCTTTAAGACCTTCACTGCATCTAATGTATGACTTACTGAGTTTTTTTGGTTTCATGTTCTCCAATGTTCTTTGATGTCAATAAATATGTATTAAAAATTTTATAATTTTTGATGGGGCAAGAAAATATCAAGTGATTTATATGTATACTATTTATTCAAAATATAAGAGGACAAGTATCAGTCAGCATTCAGATTGTACATTATAGTTGACCTTAATCTCCTATTTAGGTTATTGTTTTGAGATATTGAACCAATTCCTCAGAGAGCCGATGAGCCGAAACAGCTCAATGAATTGTTAACACTCAAATCATTCAATGTATTTCCACGTTTTCTATACAGGGTGGCCCACCTCAGACGCGGTTCTCATTTTGAGGTAGTAAATGAAGACATTTTGAAATTTTTTCTTCGTGTAATGTAAAGGACAATCAGATGCACAATTTAAAATTGTTTTTACATATACAGGGTGTTCGATAACAAAGATATAGACCATAGTTACACTTTTTTAAATGGAATACCCTATACAGGGTGTCCCACTAGTGCCGCAGCGGACGATATACGAGTAACGGTCTGAGATTGGCAAAATTTTTTTATGCAGACTTGATCTACTACAAGAAGAGCACAACCTGAAAATATTTTCGAATATATCGGGTGGCCCACAAAAGAGGAATAGCGGGTGACTTTGTTTTTTCAAATGGGACACCCTATATTCAATAGTGTTTTTCAATTCTCTGAAACTTCCTGCATGCTTTCGTATACTTTTCACATATTTTTATTCGACAGTTTTCGAAATATTGGCCATTTTGACAAAAAAATGATACTTGTAGAGGCTATGTTATCCAATTATATTTCACGAACCCTTGCACATACCAATAACAGTTTTATATGGATTGAAAGACAAGACTTCAAAGTATCCTTTCCAGGTATAATAAAGCATCTTCAGCATACAGAGTGTCCACAAAAATATTATCAACATGACGAATTTCAAATCGATTTTTCTCCCTTTTTTCAAATGCAATGCATATAATTTTTTTTCATCATTGTAATCACCATTTATTTTACTTCATTTTTTGTCAAATACATGATATGCTTATCTCTAACGGAATAGGATTTTTGAGCGCTATTTCGAAATGTTTCCCTAAAATTCACATATACCTTCGAATTCAAATAGCAGATTTGGCTTTTCTGTGGTTATTGGAAACTGTCAAATTATTCCCTTCAGAATTAGCATCACTGGAGCTTCAATTCATATTATAGCGAAATGAGGAACTAGAAGGTTTTGATGTATATACTCAAAAATGTGATGAAATCAGTTACTGAAGACAAAAACTTGCTTTCTGTACCCATTTTTCAAAATACATTTTTGATAATTTTCTATGTTTCTACTTGGAACGTCGAATCCTTCAAAAATTTCAAACAAGCTTTGAGCTTGCGAGCTTGAAGATCTGCGTGCGTGCCTGTGAAACTTATGAATATCATTTTTTCGAAGAAAGTTGTATAAGGATAAGAGCGGGCACTTTTTTGTAGCCTGAAGTTTCGAAACTCGTTTTATTGAAGCATTCATAACTTGTACATTCAAACTCATTGGTATTTTTTGAATTTTTACATCATTGTGTGAGTATTCATCCAATCCGTAAAAACTATGATGATTTGAATTGAAGCTGCAATGTTTGTTAATTTTGAATAGAATAATTTGACAGTCCCCAATAACCACAGAAAAGCCAAATCTGCTCTTTGAATTCGAAAGTATATGTGAATTTGGAGGAAAAACTCTAAAAAATCCTATTCCGTTAGAGATATGCATATCATGTATTTGACAAAAAATGAAGTAAAATGAATGGTGATTACAATGATGAAAAAAAATTATATGCATTGCATTTGAAAAAATGAAGAAAAATCGATTTGAAATTCGTCATGTTGATAGTCTTTTTGTGGACACTCTGTATGCTGGAGCTGCTTTATTATGGCTGGGTGTTATACTTTGAAGTCTTGTCTGTCAATCCATATGAAACTGTTATTGATATGTGCAAGGGTTCGTGAAATATAATTGTATAACATAGCCTCTACAAGTATCATTTTTTTGTCAAAATGGCCAATATTTCGAAAACAGTCGAATAAAAATATGTGAAAAGTATACGGATGCATGCAGGAAGTTTCAGAGAATTGAAAAAGACTATTGAATGTAGGGTGTCCCATTTGAAAAAACAAAGTCACCCGCTATTCCTCTTTTGTGGGCCACCCTATATATTCGAAAATATTTTTAGGTTGTGCTCTTCTTGTAGTATATCAAGTCTGCATCAAAAAATTTTGCAAAACGCAGTCCGTTACGCGTATATCGTCCGCTGCGGCACTAGTGGGACACCCTGTATATGAATTCAAAAATTGAATGGCAAGCTCAAATAATGATGAGTTTATGAAGACCATTTTATGCCTAGATTCTAGAAGAACCATTGTAGAGAAAATGGCGAAAAATCTAAAAAAAAGGGTATTTTTAATTTGCAATTAATGAATAAACCCTTCAAGCCAACGAGACAGATAATGTTTTTTCGTGTAGACGTATTGGCTACCCTTATGCAGAAGAAAAAAATTCAACCCTAAAATATACTGAGTGATCATAATTAGTGTTCAAACATTATCTACAAATAATGGTCAAAAACTTTCTTATTTCAAATGACACACCCAGTATTTCTGTACCTTGTTGAACGTAAAAATTGATATCGAAACTATTTTCAATGGGTTTCCCTATAGCCTAACCTAATAGTTTTCGAGTAATTTTCGATTTTTAATTCAACAAGTTAACCTACTATTATGATTAGCGATATTCATAGAAATACTTGGAAATATTTGTGGGGAAATGCTTACAATATTATTTGAAATCTGAAAAAGTCATATGAAGATCTCAATAATAATGTTGCAGTCACGCAAGATTTATTATTCCTTTATAAATGATTATAGACTGTTTTTCTGAATATCAATTCTTTTTTCAATTATTTTCAAATTAATTTCGCCTAGAAGGTATTAAGTGTCATTATCATTCAATCTTTCTCGGTACATGCCCTTAAATTTTTCTTCATTCCGATCGTTTTGATTTGAAGTTATGCCATACGTTCAAAGAATCATGTAACAAACGATTCGTTCAAAAAAATATTTGCTCAGGCGATGAACCTGTGCTCCAGTCCAATATTTTCCCTATTCTTCACATTTTAAATATTTTGAAGACTTTTCGAGATTTTCAAAAGAGAATTGTGATAGTGAACCTTTGGCCAGAGAGTGAGTTGAGTTCCGAGTGGAACGAGTTTCACCAGCATTCAGTAGTTAGGTAGTATTTGAAGGTATTTCGTGAACATCTTTGAATCTTTGAGTCTACTTATATTAAATCCAACAATTGGAGATAACAAGTATGAAGAATCGAAGGTTCATCGCCTGAGCAAATATTTTTTTAAATGAATCGTTTGTTACATGATTATCTGAACGTATGGCTTAACTTCGAATGAAAACGATCGGAATAAAGGAAAATTTATGGGCATGTACCGGAAAAGATTGAATGATAATGACACTTGATACCTTCTAGGCGAAATTGATTCGAAAATAATTGAAAAAAGAATTGATATTAAGAAAAACAGTAGATAATCATTTATAAATAAATGAATAATAATGAATGTTGCGTGACTGCAACACCATTATTGAAATCTTCATATGACTTTTTCAGATTTCAAATAATATTGTAAGCATTTCCCCACAAATATTTCCAAGTATTTCTATGAATATTGCTAATCATAATAGTAGGTTAACTAGTTGAATTAAAAATCGAAAATTACTTGAAAACTATTAGGTTTAGGTATAGGGAAACCCAATGAAGATAGTTTTGATATTAATTTTTACGTTCAACAAGGTATAGAAATAATGGGTGTGCCATTTGAAATAAGAAAGTTTTTAACCATTATTTTTAGTTAATGTTTGAACACTAATTATGATCACTCAGTATATTCCAGGGTTGAATTTTTTTCTTCTGCATAAGGGTAGCCAATATGTCTACACGAAAAATCATTGTCGGTCTCGTTGGCTTGAAGGGTTTATTCATTAATTGCAAATTAAAAATACTCTTTTTTCACGATTTCTCGCCATTTTCTCTACAATGGTTCTTCTAAGGCATAAAATGGTCTCCATAAACTCATCATTATTTGAGCATGCCATTCAATTTTTGAATTCATATATAGGGTATTCCATTTGAAAAAGTGTAACTATGATCTATATCTTTGTTATCGAACACCCTGTATATGTGAAAACAATTTTAAATTGTGCATCTGATTGTCCTTTACATTTCACGAAAAAAAAATTTCAAAATGTCTTTATTCATTGCCTCAAAATGAGAACCGCGGGGTGGGCCACCCTGTATATTTGCCTATCTACTACTACTACTGTACCAATTCGTCCTCCATTAGGTCTATCATTTTTATAATCGCATGAAAATATCCACAAATGTAAATATTTTGCCCACTAACGTTAACGAAACGAATGCTTTACTGAAGGCGAATGATATAAAGCGCTCGCTGTGAACACTCGCTTTCAAAACGTATACGTTGAAATGTTCATCCGTCAAGAATACCAAAACGTACGATATCACAGAAAAACGTATACGCATCGAAAGATCACTCGCCGAGAATACGGCCCCGCTGGCTCTATAGTTGATTGGGTCCAACCATAGACTCGAAAATTGCAGGACTCGCAACATTTTCATCGCCATCTATCGGGGTGATACACCAACATAAACAATGAATTATTATAAATCTGACCATCAGATGCCGCGGCATTATTCTAACACCACGAACCTAACCTATTTCCAATATTTTTCATGTGAGCATGCCGAAAAAAGTCACCACAAGATCTCTCATTCTGAAAATATGCTCATGCGAGTTTTTTAGGGGAAATTATATGAATTTGTTTGTGTATTATTATAGCATTTTGTAATCTATCTTGATGAATATTAAAAATTTCACAAAATCTATCTTGATACCTAAAATGTAATCAATGAAAAGTTTCGTATGGGACCATTTCGTTTTCGAGAGATATGCAGAAATATGACTCGGGATTTGGAATCCAAGCATCGAACTTTAAATATTCAAGAAAATCGGATGAAAACTCCGACGTCGTTGATTTCGGATATAAATATCCCGAAATTGAAAATACACCCTTTTCGCAGACAGCGAGCCCTATACTGTCAAGACTGGAAACATACCAAAAAAATATTAAGTATAATATATATTCCTCTAGGATTTACTCTGGTTGTCTAGGGAAATCACAGGCTCCGAATATTTTAATATATATATATTCTTTTGAAAGAGAGAATTACATACTGTTTTTTTTAAATCAAACAATACATGGCATATGGCACGTGTGAAGAAATGGCGACAAGGAACAGATTATATAAAAGAATAAAATCTGTTTCCCGCTCCAAATCTCAGTGTTAGCAGAGGGAATGTAAACGGGGTACCATACAATTCTGAGTATGATACACGAGAACAGATAAAAACCTCTGAAAAAACTCTGTCTCCCCGTGTATGTGTGGTGATACTGAATTTGTTCGAAAAATATGCTGCTATCCATGTTACAGAGCTCCTTGTGCTTGAAAATTGCCTTTTCATTGAACTGGATGCAAATGTCTTGAAATTATATCTGTAACAGGAAAAAAAGAAGAAAAACGAGAAAGAAGCAGTAAAAAAAAAATTACTTCACCTGCTAAAAAACCTTTTCACAAAGTCCTAACTCTCTTATGGATCGGGAGGATCTTTCGATCAGGTCCGATCTTCCAAGTGATGATTCTTCTGTTCTTCAGGTGTTCGAGGAACGCTACAGGCCCCTTATGTTGGGGGATCATCTCCCATAGATTAGAGTGGTTGTTTTTAGCGAAAAATCAGCAAAAAAGTAAGAGCAAATTCAAAAAACTTCTGACACCAAATGAATTAATAAGGAAAACAGCCACTGAACGTTCAACACCCGATTTTCGTCTACAAATTTCGTCTTCTCTTGACAGCGTCCCTGGGCAATTTTTAGTCCCCGCGTCAATCGTTGCCTCCTTCGGTTTTTTCTCCAGCGCCTTCTCCATTTGTCACGCGGGTCACGCGATAGATGCATAGATATATTTTATGCATCCATGTCACGCGGATCAATCAAAAAGCTCGCGTCACAGAACACCTGCCGGTACGTCGTCGTTTGACGTTAGTGCCGTCACTGCCGTCAGTGGCGTCGTTTCCTCCATGGCGTAGTAATAATTTCATAACATTCAATTATTGAAAAAATACGGATCCCACATTCACTTCATTCAATACTTATTGCAGGTGATTGTCAGAGATTATCATCCGTTCAGTTTCGTACAAAGTCCGATGCGAAAATTGATGAATATGTTGAACACCCCCCCCCCACCTTTTAAAATCTCAGAAGAAAAATAGTGTCCAATAGCTAATTGAATTCAGGTTATGAGGAAGTACCAGGTTTTTCACTATAAATTGACGCCCCCTCTAACTCTGTTACAAAAACAGGTACATAAAAATATTTCATACAAAAATTGTACGAAATCAAATAAATTTTTTGAAAATGATCACGTCCATTGGACTATATTTAGGGTGAACAACATATTGAATGCAACTCCATCCTTTCAAATTGGACACCCTGTATATTCTTTCATATTTTAATTGGTTATTTTTTCTGATATCGAATATACGGGGTGTCCTACTAGTGCCGCAGCGGACGATATACGCGTAACGGTCTGAGTTTGGCAAAATGCATTGCATTTGAAAAATGAAGAAAAGTCGATTTTAAATTCGTCATGTTGATAGTCTATTTGTGGACACTCCATATGCTGGAGATGCTTTATTATAGCTGGCTAGGATACTTTGAAGTCTTGTCTTTCAATCCATATAAAGCTGTTATTGGTATGTGCAAGGGTTCGTGAAATATAATTGGATGACATAGCCTCTACAGGTATCATTTTTTTGTCAAAACATCCAATATTTCGAAAACTGTCGAATAAAAATATGTGAAAAGTATACGAAAGAATGGAGGAAGTTTCAGAGAATTGAAAAAACACTATTGAATATGGGGTGTCCCATTTGAAAAAACAAAGTCACCCTCTATTCCTCTTTTGTGAGCCACCAGATATATTCGAAAATATTTTTAGGTTGTGCTCTTCCTGGAGTACTTATATCAAGTCAGCATCAAAAAATTTTGCCAAACTCAGACCGTTACGCGTATATCGTCCGCTGGGGCACTAGTGGAACACTAGTGCGTATGTGGGTCTGTCTCTTTTTATTTTCAGAGTTTCAAAGTGGTACTCAGAATAAGAGAGATAGACCAATTTTATGTTATATATTCGAAATAAGGGGAAAAAGAGCTTGCAAAATATAGAAAAGTGCACAGGGTGTTCCATTTGAAAAAAGGAAGTTGCAATCAATATGTTACCACCCTGTACATATTCCATTTTGTGAAATCATTTTGGAGAAGGGGTTACATAATACCTCTCGGCAAACACGCCACGATATTTCAAGCTGAAAAACATGCCATTAGGACATGCACACAGAAGAACCTGGAAAGTGGCTACCAAAGAAAACACATCCACATTCTCTCTGACAGCCAGAGCGCCATCAAAGCCCTCAACTCGATACAGATAAAGTCTAGACTCGTCTGGGAATGCCTCCAGGACCTTCTGGAGCTGGCAAAACACAACAAGGTCACTTTGATGTGGGTGCCAGGTCACAAGGGAATGGCGGGCAATGAAAAAGCAGACCAG
This sequence comes from Adalia bipunctata, assembly GCA_910592335.1. NCBI lineage: Eukaryota > Metazoa > Arthropoda > Insecta > Coleoptera > Coccinellidae > Adalia > Adalia bipunctata. Next base: position 33,457,480 of record OU342951.1, read on the forward strand.
TTAGCTAGACAAGCATCTGAAACGCCATTCACAGGGCCAGAACCTATTCTTGGAATCAGCAGAAACCGATGCCGGACCCTGATTGAGGAGTGGATAAAACAAAGACACCGACAACTCTGGGAACCGAGCGACGGGCAAACGCACAGCAAAGTCATGGTAGGACACATAAGCCAAACCTTGACGGCTGACTTTTTGAATCTAAACAGAACAAAGGCACGTATAATAGTAGGTCTGCTGACGGGACACTGCGGCCTAAGAAAACGTCTGAACACCGTAGGAATACTTGGAGAACCTGTGGATTGCAGACTTTGCGGTGAAGATGAAGAAACAGCCTCTCACATCGTCTTTGAATGCGACGCCCTAGGAAGAAGGCGTCACAGAATCCTCGGAGAAATCAACCCAGAAACGGGAATGAATCCGAAAAACCTCATAAATAGGCTTCTGAACCTGATAAAGGACACGAACCTATTCTCGTGAGGAACCACTGACGAAAGAGTGATACAATAGACCCAAGTTGGTCGTAGTGTCACACGGAGGCCAAGCGCTAACCCGGTCTCTTGTTCGTCAGTAAATCAATCATCAATCATATAAAAATTACCAAATCTCATAATCGTATTGGGTAACCACCAAATCAGATATCAAGATGCCAGCGATCTAGTAAGAGCTTGGGATTTGAAGTGATTCTTCAGTGCGAAAATCGAGACTGAAAATATATGTCGCAGAGCTCTTGTTAAGGGACTGTAATAACTATAATTGGTTGGTGCAAAATTTATGTAAAAGACCTCTCGAGTTCTAAGGAGAGCTGGGCTACAATTGAGGTTCATTTTACTCATCAAATAATTACAATCAATGGGGTTATTCACCAGCTTGAAAATAAGCATTATACAGAAATTATCCCTTCTCGAATCTGAAGATCGCAGTCCGATTATCACTTGGTTATAACTTTCGGATGGCATGGATAATTATTGTTTTGTAAGATAACCATTTCAAAAATTTCCTTTGCACACGTTCAATACATTGAATGTGGACAATATAGTATGGAGACCATACCACTTCTGAATACTCTAGTATACTTCTGACGTTTGAGCAGTAGACAGCTTTCATTGCATCAGGATTATTAAAGTGCTGCATCGATCTCTTTATGAACCCAAGCATCTTGAAGGCCTTATTGGTGATGAACTGTATGTGCGGGATAAAACTCATTTGTGTGTCGAAGTAGACTCCTAAGTCTTTGATCACATTTGTATATACAAGTCTGTTGACTCAAATGATTTAGAAACAAAGTTAAAGGGGGGGGGTCAAATTATGGTGCAAAACCCGGTACATGAAGGTGCTGTGAATATATTCGTATCACAACATATGGCTGGACATCGATAAGTAACGTTGATAATGGCGCAATCCAAGGGCAGATATAGCTCTTTTTCATGGGGGGGGGTTAATAACGATTGAAAATCAGGTACACAATGTACCCCCCCTCCGTAAATCCGCCCTTTGCGTAATCACTGTTCACTATATTGATGATGAATGTTTTTGTTATTTATTATTTTCTGGGGAACCCGATTATGGAAATTAGCACAAGACTTGATGAAAGAGACTGTGGAATTCAGGATGAGATAGTTGCGTGCGTAATTGATAATGCCCGAAATATGATTGGGGCAGTTAAGTTGAATAAATGGAGGCATGAGATGAAGTAGGAAAGGGAAACACACTTGTATTATTTATAATTATATATTGAGACGATAGACTCCTGCAAGATACAATATTGTCATGAATCAGTAAGAATCGTCAAAAGTATTCTATGAAAAAAGGAATCCAATTATTCATTTCATCATCCACTAAGTTTTAATAATCAGCACGAGACGTTATTGCCAATAATGGTTTATTATTGAAAACGTAGTGGATGATTGAAGATGACAGTATATTATTCAGCTAGCGGTAATGTAAGTCATAAAACGTAATTAATTTTGCAGCACAAGTTGTCAGGCGAGTGGTTTATTCATAAAGAAGTAGAATCTAGAGTGCCGATTTGATCTACAATTTTTCGTCACGATTTTTAGTGAGGAGTCGTTACACCAGGTTTTTTATGCACCTATACGCAATCCGACGATCTGTCAATTATTTTTTGAGGTTGCCAAATGTCAAATAATGGAAAGTTAGTTTTGTTCGTTCGTTTACATATTAAAAACGTGTATTTGGTTCAAGCGGAAAATTTTTGAAATTTGTAGTCAATACTACGCATAGTTATATCAATATAGTGATAATCACCAAAAATAAGTGGATTTTTGTTTTTAAAATGCCGCTATAGTATGCAGTTGGATGCATAAAACGTTCAAATCGAAAGTTAGTTTTTTTCTAATTTTTTTCTGAACCCATGTTAGTGAATCGGTGTATTATCCACATTTTCAATCAACAGTCTAACTAGTTAATGAAAGGAAATACATATACAGAGTGTAACAGCCAAATGGAATAAATTCGATAACGAATAAATGAGGGGGTGTTAGGAAAAACGACCGGACACGTCGATTTGTAATTTTAAATGCTCATATTTTTCAAGAGTATAAAATTATATAGGGTGTTCCATGCGACCGTGGCCAATACCAACTTTCTTATTCCAAATGCAACCCCCTGTATATCATTTATTTTTTGGATTCTGCAGAAATTTCTAGACATAATTCATGTACAATGTCCAAAACCTATCTTCAACTTTTTCGGAAATATTAAGTGTTTTCAGATTTTTTACAAAAATTAACATTTTAAATGAAAATTATTTTATGTCACAAATTCGATACATTAAACTCAATACTTATTTCCCATTTACCTATTGATATGAAGAAAGTAAGCAAAAACCATTACCTTGCTTGAGTTTCAAGAAAGTCCACATAATTCTGTTCGAAAAGTAGCCCCGCTGTTCACCGTCAGCCACACGTCAATATTTCGAATATTAAAAGAAAGTTAGATGCATCCCTATAGAATGATGGCAACTCAGGAGCTCATAGAATACGATTTCGATAGGAGAACGCATTTTTGTGAGCAAATGATGGCAATGTTAGATAACAATGTGATCCAATCAGAAAATGTTTTGTTTTCGGAAGAGAGTACATTTACACTACACGGTCATGTTAATCGTCAAAATTGCCGCTATTGGTCTGATGAGAATCCTCATTGGATGAGAGAAGAACATACGTAATATCCTGAAAATGTTAATGTTTGGGCAGGAATTGTTGGAAATCATATCGTAGGTCCCCTTTTCATTGACGGCAACTTGAATGGAGAAAAATATTTAGAACTACTCCAAAATAATGTCGTACCAACTTTGATAAACTTATATCCTGATCCAGCAAATCCACAAGTTCCTGCCAATATAATATGGTTTCAGCAAGATGGAGCACCGCCCCATTACCAAATCAATGTCCGGCAGTACTTGAACTAAATTTTTCCAAATCGGTGGATAGGGAGGCGCGGATCGATAGAATGGCCAGCACGATCTCCTGATCTGACACCATTAGACTTCTTTTTGTGGGGATATGTCAAAAGTATTGTATAAGAAACGAAACCCTCAAACTTAGACGACCTAAAAAACCGAATCACGCTTGCGATCAGATCAGTCACGCCTGAAATGTTGAGTAACGTTAGAAGACAATTCTACACCAGATTAGCCAAGACGTTCGCGGCGAGCATTTTGAACATTTCCTACATTGACATTAATGTTTTTTTTTGTTTTTTTTTTAATAATTAAGAAATAATCAGTATTACTTATAAGGTTTTAAGTGTAATCTACCGAATTTGTGGAATAAAATAACGATGATTTTTGCAATAAATCTGAAAACACTTAATACTTCCGAAATATGTAGTTCAAGATAGGTATAGGACATTGTGCATGAATTGTGTCTAGAATCCTCTGAAGAATCCAAAAAATAAATAATATACAGGGGGTTGCATTTGAAATAAGAAAGTTGGTATTGGCCACGGTCACATGGAACCTCGCATGGAACACACTATATAATATTATTTTCTTGAAAAATATGCGCATTTAAAATTACAAATCGACGTGTCCAAGCGTTCATCCCAACACGCCCTCATTTATTCGTTATCGAATTTGTTCCATTTGGCTGTTACACTCTGTATATGGTATCTTGATAAGCTGCCAGCAAGAGCGAATTTAGCAGAACTTATTACATATTTCATAGTACGTAAAACTGATGAATATCGGAATATAATAGAATGGTGAATAACCCTTCTTCAATACTCCCTATTCATTCTGCAATCTTTATTCATCCTCGAGTTCATAACATTAAATGTTTTCCTTGACAGTTTTCCTTCAGACTGATCATCATAGTCCGGACGTCGTTTGACGTGTGGTGACAATTCGAAGTTATCAACTGTGCGCATTAAGCTGGTCAATAACTCGTCCTACTGCTCTCTGCCACTGCCTTCTGTTCTGCGTAAGCCTATTAGCTGATTCCATACTTGCATTAAGCAACTGGGTTATAGCATCTGTCCAACTCGAAGGGGATCTGCCGCGCCTGCGTTCGCCTTTATTTTTTCCTTGCACTAAAAGGCGTTCGATGTTGTCGCCTCTCATTATGTGTCCATAAAATTACAGAATTCGTTTGTACACAAGCGTTTACGTTTATAGTCTCTGTGGTACGTCAATTTCTCTTAAGACGACACATTCGTTCTTCGAGCAGTCCAAGGTATTCTCAACATTCTACGCCAACAGTCCTTCAGACTATGATTACTATGAAAGCATAAAACTCACAGGTTGCTGGCTTAATCCGAAAGAGCACAAAATTTATCATATTTCACCTTTAGAATTATAAATACAGAATTTGAACGTAGCGGCTAATAAGTATACTCATTGGTTCTACTCTTTGTAGTTTTGTTTAGAGTCTGTGTTAACTGTGTTTTCTGTACGCGCACAGACTTTTTATCAGGTGCACCAACTCCTGAAAACGAAACCATGGCCTCCTATGTGATTCAATAAAAGTGAATGGAGTATATGTATTATTAATTTTCGTTGACAACAACTGTCAAGTTTTGCCGCGGGTAAACCATAGAACTTATAGTAACATGGAATCATAGAACTTATAGTACATGGAATGCCATTAGCCTTGCTGCTCATCTTAAAAAAATTAGTAAGCATCTCCAGTTGGAGGAATACTGAAATTTCGTTTATGTGTTTCTTTTCTGTATGACAAGTCATAACCATGGCAACATGTAAATTTCAGTATTCCTCCAACTTGGGATGTTTATCCACTTTTCGATCTGGTAATAGCATTCCATGCATAGAACTTATAGTACATGGAATGCTGAATGCTATTACCAGATCGAAAAGTGGCTAAACATCCCAAGTTGGAGGAATACTGAAATTTCCATGTTGCCATGGTTATGACTTGTCATACAGAACAGAAACACAGAAATACAATGAATTTAATCGTCAAGAGATTCACTTGGCATTTCGGCAAACATTTCTGTGTTTCTGTTCTGTATGATAAGTCGTAACCATGTCAACATGGAAATTTCAGTATTCCTCCAACTTGGGATGTTTAGCCACTTTTCGATCTGGTAATAGCATTAAGCATTCCATGTACTATAAGTTCTATGCATGGAATGCTATTACCAGATCGAAAAGTGGATAAACATCTCAAGTTGGAGGAATACCGAAATTTCCATGTTACTATGAATATGAGGTATCACAGAAACACAGAAATCTTTGCCGAAATGCCAAGTGAATCGGATTTTGACGATTAGTTTCATAGTATTTCTGTTCTGTGTGAGACCTCATATCCATAGTAACATGGAAATTTCGGTATTCCTCCATAGAACTCAAAGTACATGGAATGCTATTACCAGATCAGAAAGTGGCTAAACATCCCAAGTTGGAGGAATACTGAAATTTCCATGTTGCCATGGTTACGACTTGTCATACAGAACAGAAACACAGAAATGTTTGCCGAAATGCCAAGTGAATCGGATCTTGACGATTTAATTCATAGTATTTCTGTGTTTATGTTCTGTATGACAAGTCGTAATCATGGCAACATGGAAATTTCAGTATTCCTCCATCTGGAGATGTTTATCCATTTTTTCAAGCTGAGCAGCAAGGCTAATGGCATTCCATGTACTATATGTTCTATGTATTCCTCCAACTAAGATGTTTAGCCATTATTTTAAGCTGAGCAGCAAGGCTAATAGCATATCATGTACTGTGAGTTCTATGGGGTAAACCCGAAAAAACTGCTGACAGCTGCTGCCCTACAGTTTTTCCATCTAGAAACCATTTGTTATTCAAAATCGCGCGTTACTGATTGGTGGAAATTAAGTCGAGGGAAATAGTAGTGAGTAATATCAGGTGCGTTTGAGTTGACGATCGGCGGAGCGAGTAGAATAGTGAACACAGTAGAAAAAGAGGAGATCCCGAGCACTTTTGTCAAATCGAACACGGTGGAGTCAAAGATTGCTTACCTAACCTAACGGAAGAATTGTATTGTGACAGAAATTCGAATTTATTTTTGAGAAATAAAACTTTAAAGTAGACGTGGAGTGCGCTCGGAGCATTCCGACCGTCAACTCGAACGCCCCTATCATAAGGGCATCCAATTTTTCCAAAAAAAAAATCGAAAAAACACGTTGCTAAGTAATATTGTAATAAGATGCATGAGTGCTGGTGGCAACGAAAATCCGAGTCGAGGACCTGCACGAATGCTTTTTGTTAAAAAAATATTTTTCTACAAGCGTGCGCTTTCAACCTTTTTCCCGCACGCATTTCAATTCGTAAAGAGTCACATTGCCAAACAGTGTGGAAAAAACCCCTGCTATTCCATTCCCGCACACTTTCAGTGCGGGAAAGGATTAGCAGGGGTTTTTCTCGCACGCTTTTTCTAAAGAATAAACTGAATTACTTATGATATACTCCATTCACTTTTATAAAGTATCGCGGTATGCCATGAAATTTTGACACATTTCACCGTGTATGTTTTGAAAATGTTAGGTTATGGTCATTGCTCTGTCAGATACGCCCACAACGTTGTCGTTTCTGCTAAAAAAACCGTAGTAATTACGTATTCATCAAAATGTTCATTTACTTGGGGAAAATATTATGTTAATTCAGAAGACATTTAAATACATTTCTGCACAACCTGAAATACTCCAGCATGAAAATGTAGTAGTTCTACGAAACCTGCGTCACAGTTAAATCTTCGAAGAACTAACTCCATTTACAATGTTGGAAAAGTAAATAGAAAGTAGACCTGGCAATGTCGCTTAATTTTCACGAGTGCCAACCTGCGTCTGTTCTAGGGGAAAAAACTTGATAAACCTAAATCATGGCCAACCGCGATACTTTATAAAAGTGAATGGAGTATATGTCTCTATGCACCAAACGCCACCGATGACGTTGCTACGGAAACGACATGTGAATTAACATTATTTGTCATTAGTATGAAATTATTTGAATATATCAAATGATCAGTGTGTTGAAATCAAATCGATATCAAGTAAGTGCTTGTAGAAAAAATATTGTTCCTAACTCGTGCGGAAAGTGTCTTTCCCGCACTCAACTGCTTGCCCGAACTCCGCTACGCGTCGTTCGGGCAACGGCAGTTTCGTGCGGGAAAATATCTCTTTCCGCACTTGTTAGGAAAATAACTATACTTTGCATTGTGTTTTTTCGATTTTTTCCATAGGAAACATTAGATGCCCGAATGGTATTTGACAAGACTATTTCATGAGTAACAGATCATTCTGGATGCATTATGTATGTATTATTAATTTTCGTTGACAACAACTGTAAAGTTTTACCGCTAGTAAACCCGAAAAAACTGCTGACAGCTGCTGCCATCTAGAAACCATTTGTGATTCAAAATTGCGTGTTTCTGATTGGTGGAAATTAGACGAGGGAAATAGTCAATTAAATATTATTATTATACAGGGTGGCCAAGAGATTGACGTCAAAAAGAAAAAAACAGGTCCCTCGTGTCATGGGCTATTCGAATCACCCCTATGTATACTCCATTCACTTTTATAAAGTATCGCGGTTGGCCATGATTTAGGTTTATCAAGTTTTTTCACTTAAAACAGAAGCAGGTTGGCACTCGCGAAAATCAAGCGACATTGCCGAGTCTACTTTCTATTTACTCTTTTTCAACTTTGTGAATAGAGTTAGTTCTTCGAAGATTTAACTGTGGCGCAGGTTTCGTAGAACTACTACATTTTCATGCTGGAGTATTTCAGGTTGTGCAGAAATGTATTTAAATGTCTTCTGAATTCACATAATATTTTCTTAAATTCATTAATTTCCCTAAGTAAATGAACTTTTCGATAAATACGTAATTACTACGATTTTTTAGCAGAAACGACAACGTTGTGGTCGTATCTGACAGTGCAATGACCATAACCCAACATTCTCAAAACATACACGGTGAAATGTGTCAAAATTTCATGGCAAACCGCGATACTGTATAAAAGTGAATGGAGTATATGTTATGCGATTTTTCACGGTTTTCGAGTTATGAATTTTTTATGAACTTTGAGAATTTTCGACTTGACCATCTCAAAAAAGATATAAAAAAAGGAGGTACAAGACTTCTCTGTGAAATTCTTTTGTAACTTAATCTCCATGAATTGTACTTTCATACATAAAATAACCAGATTTGTTACTTTGATAAAAATTATGGAAAAGTTGGTCTCAAGTGAAAAAGTTACGTGAATTGGATTATGATCCGAATTTTCGAATCAAAATTGAATATGTAAAAAGGCTAATTCACGGTTTCTTAGTATGCTTAAAAACTGCGCTCAACAGTAGGTTTTCAAAGTGGCAACCTCCAGCCTCAATACACATTCTACACCTTCTTAGAAAATTTTTCTTTTGATCGCATAAAACCTGCCCTGTTCTTACTTAGGACACGTTCGGCTTCTCTTAAATTAACCAAACGAAAAAATCGATGGGATTAAGGTCAGGTGAGCGTGGGGGCCCCTTGATTGGTCGACTGCGTCCGATCCATCTGTTCGGGTATCGTTCATTCAAGTGATTAAAAGGTGTAGAATGTGTATTGAGGCTAGAGGTGGCCACCTTGAAAACCTACTGTAAATTTTATAAATAAATTTCTTTTTATTTACATTATGATGTGTGATTTATTGCCATACCTTTTTTTTTTTGGAGATTGAGTTGGAAGAGAATTTCACAGAGAAGTACTTTTTTAATATCTTTTTCAAGTTGGTCGAGTCGAAAATTCTCGAAGTTCATAAAAAAATTCATAACTCGAAAACCGTGAAAAATCGCATAACATACATGGGGAAGATTCGAATAGCCCATGACACGAGGGACACGATTTTTTGTAAAAAATCACTTTAATACAATTTAAAACTGTAATATTGTTACATAATTGTTAATTCAAATACCTAGGAGAATTTCCGGATAATTCAATCATTTCCTTCCCTTCATCTCTATACATTGAAATGAAAGTGAAATATTATCGACTGTTTTTTGTTCAAAGCGGTGTGGTGTTTCTTCGAATCAGAGTAAATTCGTTCATTGTATATCAACCAATTTTTATGACTTAAATTAATTTTACCCAAAATTTTCGAACGTACTGATGGTTTCACTAGGAGCATTGGTAAAATTACGGGCCCACTAGTGTTATAAAATATTTTCGTAGTCGGCTGCCATGTAGGAGATAAGCAAAATCTTTTATGCATCTATCCAAAAAAATTTTGGTTGGGAAAATATGTTTTTAGGTCACAACCCAAATGAACCAAAATCAAACAATTTTTTTGTTAGAACTTGGTGAATCATCAATAACAGCAAACGCATGTTTTACATATTCTTTGAGAGTTTTTTGTTCGATGTCAAAGGTTTAGTATGGAAATCAATGAACCAGAAAGATAATTTCAGATATACAAAAAAAATGAATAATCTTCATGGTTTGAAGGAATTATAACAGGTACCATATATCCTATATTACTACTCAGAATTATTTAGTTTCACTAGATGAGGGGGGGCGCATATCCTTCATGCCCAAGATTTTGGATTAATGGTAACTTGAATAAACCATAAAATAGGTGAAAAGGTATGTATTTGAAAAATCTACCGAAACTGTAGGACGGAAGGAGGCAACACTGGTCTGTGCTGCTCCGTGTCTCCTATGCACGGTGTCGATAAATATGAATGGACCTTTATTCGTCTATTTTTGTTTCTTTTTAATTTTGCCAACTTGTGATAAATAATTTTGTCCACGACTATCGACTTAAGCATTCATAATTCATCTGTAACATCAAGCACTATGATATCCATAAATCACTTGTGATTTATGAACCATTAATCACTTGTGATCAATGACTAATATTATCAGCATTATCATACTTCAATCTGAAAATCACAGTATACATATTATATCAATAGAAAACTCAAATTCCTCTGAGCAGAGAATTCTAAATGTCATTTCAATTTGAAACGGCAATTTGTTCTTAGAAGTAAAAATAATTTAAAAGAAGAATATACTACTCGCATATTATGGCTATTATTCAGGTTTACCGAACTAGACTTAGTCTTGTCTGGCAAATCATCCAGTATATGCTTGTTGAATAATATACCATTATAACTTAAAGTCTCTGTTGCTAGTTCTATCATATGTATTTGGAGTCTGAAATGAAACCTTGTTTAATATTATCATTAAAAATTCCATTCCAGGTTATGCCCTGAGGCCGAAGAAGAAAAATGGAAAACAAGCAACGGTGAAATAAACTAAACCTAATTGACTATAAAGCTTCATCATGTATTTATTTTCTGCTTGGGAAAGCTACATAGTATAATAATAATAATAATGATATTTATTCGTCCTGTTAGACATAAAAATGTATAGGATAAGTCAGTATACACTACCTAAATTCAAACAAAAACATAATTCAAGTATTCACCTACACTATAATATGCTTTTCTAACTAGCATTGCCTTCATAGTCCTCCCCAACTCCCGCCTATTCAATGCCTTCATCATAGATGGTAAAATGGTAAATGATTAAATAATTTGACGCCCTGGTAGATAGGCTAGCTTTGAAACTTACTATAGTCCATCTAAGAATTATTGACAGCTCGGGGGGCGTTGGAAAATCGAAATTATGTTGGTAATCAGGGCCGATCCTAGCAGGTGTGCAGCGCGTGCCCCGCACGCGGGCGGCCAAATTGAAGGGGCGGCCGCCATCTTTTTATGTCAGTTTGTAAAAAATATAATTTTCAACAAATTTTAAAGATATAATTGTTTTTAATTGTCGATTATTACTCTAATCATCCAAAATTTGCATGAGACGACCAAAAAATTCAATGAACTGAACATGAAATTGCGCTTAAACATTTTCTGTGAAATCTTGGTGCGAGTTAAAATTGAGATTGGAAAAGAATTATACCTACTATATTGATGCGGAACAAGAAAATGTTTATAATCGATAAAAAAGCGATGGGGTGCCATCGCCCATCATTGAAAGCATGATTGTTGTGGTACAATTTTTGGCCAGTCAGAATTTGGCATTTAGGGGAACTAGTTCAGAATTATATCGTAGAGATAATGTAGTAGTTCCTGCTTATACACATAGTTTTTCGTGACATATAAGTTTGTGTTTTTTTAGTATTTAGTTCGTGGTTTCTTTCCTATATTATCTACATATTTTTTATTGAATGTTTTTTATTTTGTTGAAATGGATGTATCATGTATCTAGTACATGATTCATCATCAAGCATACGAATACAGTAGTATATAAAAATATTATATAGTGCATGTTAATTGCATTTTCATTGTGTAAGATAACATAAAAATCTTTAGAGAAGATGTCGGAGGGCAGAGGGATCACCAGAATATTTACGGAAAAAGTAACGGGGTTATATGGTTATCCCCCCTTAATTCTAATATGTACAGTTTTTTCCTAATAGTAAAAAGAGGACCATTGAAGATTTTATATATGTATACAGGGTGTCCCAAGTTCGAGTGCCTATTAGATGTTTCTGGAGAACTGGACATATTTGAAATATGAAAATTGGGATTATGATATTGCTCGAAATCATCTATAGACCTAAAATATTTTTGGGGCCTAACCACTTCCGGTTATACAAGGAGTAAAAATGAATTTGTTTCAATTTTTTTTTTCAATTTTTTCGTTTATGATATGATGCCGAATACATTTCTGTCGTAACCATTGTATTCATTGAAATAGTTTTCAAAATATCGAAAAACCTGGAAAAAAAGGCAAATATTTATAGTCAGTGTATTATGTTCATTTTTCTAATTCTGAACATCCCCAGTGTAAACCGTTCTCATCAACGTCAAAGTAGAAAAATGTGGAAAGGTCGTACATCTTTTGAATTTCATGAATATCATCACAGGGTGTTTCAAATTTTGTGTTGAAAACTGTGATCGAAAATTGGCCATAACTTCTGTTTTTCAAATTAGAACCCTATTTTTTATGATTGCGTTGGATATTGCTAAGAAAAATAGTGATAGCACTCTAAGATGCCCTTTCTCATGAATTCAGTGGTTTCTGAGTTATTCGACTCTACAGTCTACGTACAACATTAATCTAGAATATCTCGAATAACTCCGAAACTACTGTGACTGAATTCAGGAGCAATATCTTAGAGTGCTATCACTATTTTCTTTGCAGAATCCAACGCAATCATAAAAAAATAGGGTTCTGATTTGAAACACAGAAGTCATGGCTAATTTTCGACCCAAAATTTGAAACACCCTGTGATGATATTCATGAATTTCAAAAACTGCATGACCTTTCCACATTCTTCTACTTTGACGTTGAGAGAACAGTTTACACTGGGTTCAGAATAAGAAAGATGAACAGAAATGTATTCAGCATTGAATACTCAATCTATCAGAAACAAAAAAATTGAAAAAAAAATTTGTTTGAAAAAATTTATTTTCACTCCTTGTTAAAACGGAAGTGCTCAGGCTCCAAAAATATTTCAGGATGGTAGAGAATTTCGGACAATAATATAATCCCAATTTTCTGATTTCAAATATGTCCAGTTCTCCAGAAACGTCTAATAGGCACTCGAACTTGGGACACCCTGTATATATGCATATACATTTAAAAAAAAAGGTATATTTTGTGTCTTTGGGGCGGCACATAAGGATTCTGCACGCGGGCGGCCAACACCCTAGGATCGGCCCTATTGGTAATGCCCATTCAGTAATATTTTGACAAAGGCTATCCTCTTTGATTTTGATTTGCAGAATTCAGGTAGGTGTTGGAAACACTGACATGTTCTGTCATTAATGTTTCGAACTAATTTGGCACATAATTGATCAATGAGCGAGTGAAATAAATTGGAATGAGGCTCTTGAAGGGTGTACAGCTAATAAATGGAAAGCCTGCCCTGAGCACGTAGAAAAAGAAATGAGAGAAGATTAGTCAAAATATATGAAATGTCATGATATTGCTGACAAAACTTTCCATCATGAACATGACGAGGTCTGCCCAGATGAGGATATAATTACAGTTCTGATTGTTGAAACAGAATATAATAGGAATATTCACACTTTTATTTTACATATTGTTGAAGTAAGAACTGCTGGCCAAAGTTGATTTGGGACCAGTCCACTTCTATAAAACAACCTGCTGACAACTAATATATGTTCGGCCTAATGCGCATGCGCAACTAAGTTAGGTACCTGGTACACGTGCTACTAACGGTGTAGAAGCCAGTTCTGTCGGGAATGCGAATAGATAAAGGCCATTCTCACTGTTAAGTAGCTTCAAGCAGCCATCAGCCATTTTCTGTTCAATACACCAGTGTCACCAGTACGTTGAAATATACATTAATAAACTTTGTCAAAAACCGTTATTATTCGTTGTGAAAGTATCCACCCTCACATGGTAGCAGCGCTTGTGTGTATGTGCGTGCGTATTAATTAAAAGAAGAAACATTGACCACGTGTTAGTGTTAAACTACGAGACCACGTGTAACCTCAAGAAGAAAAACATGTTCAATCAAGAAGCTATGGAACAATCCGATGCAAGTGGAACGTCAACGATGGAAGTACCATAAAACATTGTTGCGATGCTCACGAACTCCAATTTCGTGAAGATGTTGGCAGAACAAATAAACATCATGAATACTCCGGCAGCGTCAACAAGAAGCACAATCTCAGAATCATCTGTGGAGAAGGTCAATATACCCACCTTCATTATACCGCAATTCGAAAACAGCGACAAGCTAAGGGGTCATTCCAATTTCCGTTCATGGAAGCAAAGAGTCGAGCGTGACATCAAGGCCCTAGGAAGATCCCAATTTTTAATTAACGACATGGGTGGACCAGATTGTTTCATGAGCTTGGAAGAAAAGAACATGTACAATGCTCAAGTCCTACAGTACTTGGAAGCATCCCTGCAGCACGCTCCCAAAGCAGTAATAGTAACGAAGAATCTGCAGCTGGAGCCTTCAAAAAACTAGTACAGATGTTTGGCAAGAATGACGTCCAAAAAATGGTAGAAGTTTTGGATAATTTTGGAAAAACTACATTTTACCCGAAAATGAACCCGGTGAACTTCGTGTCACAATTTGAAAAGGGAGTTCAAGGAACTGGGCTTTCCGTTGGACCCGAAAATCATTGTGGGATATTTTCTGCATAAGATCAAGGATACCAATGGTTTCATGGCGTTCTTCACTACGATGGCAACACTACCAGAGGAAACGAGAAGTTACGAATTTGTAAAGAATGCCTTTCTGGAGGTGGCGAATAGCCAATACTTCAGGGAAACAGAGAACAGTATGTATAAGAATGTATCGAATGATAGTTTGGATATTTGTTCCGAGTGTGTTGGTATTACACATGAGAATCTCGATACTGAGATCAATGAAGTGTACACTGTATGCTCTTTTTGTATTGACGATCCCATTGGAGAATGTTCTTTTGCTAATCCTAATTCAGTTTCAGTACTCTGCATCAAATGTGGTAAGAGAGATGATAATAATTGTTGTGATTTTTGTTTAGAGAATAGTTCTGATCGAACACACAGGGATACTTCAAAAAAAGACAAGTATCCAGCTAAGAGGTCTCCTTATTTTAAAGAGAAAAGGGCAGAAAAGGGTCCTTACACACTGGATCAGTTGGAGAAGATCAAAAAGATGACACCAGCTGAAAAGCGAGATGCAAGTTGCAGGAAATGTGGTTTGATGTTCCACAAGTCAAACACATGCGCGGTGAATACAGAAAGGTTCTGCTATTTCTGCCACAAGAAAGGGCACGAAAAGAAGGACTGCAGGAAACTGAAAGATCAAAAATCTAGTAAGTCATTGTTTGATTTGAATAACTTCAGTATGTTTGCAACATTTCTAGTTGATTCTGGTGCATCTCACCATGTAGTGAATGTACAGAATATTTTGTTGAACTATCAGGCTTATAAAGAGCCGATATCTGTTGTTTTGGCATCGGAAACGGAAAGCACTATGTCAATGGGTCAGGGAACTCTTCCATTATTAGTACAGTTTGGAAAAAGTTCGCACATTGTACATCTAGCTAACGTTCAGTATGTCCCCGAAGTAAGGGATAATATTCTCAGTGTCCGTGCATTTAATATTCAGTTTGGGACAAGTCTTGTGCTAAATGCTAATAATGGATTTATTTTATCTAGAAAATTGAGAAGAAAGATCACCCTGCTCTTCGTATCGGATGGCGTTTATCGAATCTCAGCAAGAGTCAATCCCGGTGATACAAGCAGTATCAACAAAACAAATGTAAATAAAGATGAAAGTATAAATAAACAGTTTAGTTTGAAAGATAAGTCTTGTTTTAAAATGAAACTCTCAGTTATCAAAACCAATAAGAAAGTCAATAATAGTAGAAGAGAAACACGAAAGTTACGTAAAAGATTCACTCGTAATCAGTTGAAAGTGTTGGCTGAGGAAGGTAGTATGTGGCATCGTAGAATGGGTCATATATCATCTTCTTACTTAGGAAAATTACCTAATGTTGTTCAAGGAGTTAAAGAACTCACATATAATCTCAGTACTGGTAATTGTACAATTTGTTCGAAAGCAAAAATGACCAGAAAAACATGTGCAAAAGAAAGAGATCGAGCCACTAGAGCTTGTGAAATTCTTCATTCAGATCTATTAACTGTCAATCCGCCAACACATTACACTAAAAAAAAGTATGTTTTAATTGTTCTTGATGATTATTCAAGATATGCACAAATTTTCCTGTTGAAACAAAAGTCCGAAACTTTTAAGTTTTTGAAGTCTGCTTTGAACTATCTTCAGTCATTATTTCCTAGTCCTGGTCAATTCAGAAAATTACGTTGTGATAATGGAACAGAGTTCATCAGCGAATCTTGTCAACAAGTTCTCGATCAGTTTGGTATTCAAATTCAGTTAGCAGAACCTTATCAACATGAACATAATGGAACTGCTGAAAGGTTCAATAGAACACTACAAGAAAGGGCTAGAGCCTTGTTATTTGAATCAGGCTTTCCAAATACTTTCTGGGGTTTTGCATTTTCGACTGCTTGCTATCCATACAATCGTACGCCTCATTCATCTGTAGACTTTCTCACTCCATATGAAAAACTTTATGGAAAACAAGCCGATCTGAAATATATAAGAATTTTTGGTTCACAAGCAGAAGTTAAAAATGATAATGTTCCAAAAGGTAGAAAGTTGAACGCAAGATCTAGTACAATGTATTTAGTAGGGTATACCGATACTGGCTATCTGTTGTATGATCCTAAAACACATAAGACAATTACATCTTGTAATGTTTTAATTAACGAAAATTTGACCTACAAGTCATATGAATCAAAGTTATCAGTCCCAAGTGATGAATTAATAGTTTCTTCTGAATCTGTTGAGTTCAGTGAGAACGTTTCTGTTACGCCCTCTGTAGGCAATTCTGTTGCGTCCATTACGGACATATCTGTTGTGCCACCTGCTGGCAATTCTGTTGAAATCATATCAGTTGAACAAGTATCTGGTTCTGTAAGAACTACAAGTCAAGTACAGAGTAGCTCCAACAATTCTGTTGATAAAACAAGTGCTACAAATATGTTAGAAAATGTTTCAGTTAGCCCTCAGATAAATAATGAGATAGAATATGAAGAAATATCTCAGCTAGATGATTTTGATGGCAATGAAACCAGTGGACTTGATATGCCGCAAATTTCAGTTAATGCCACAATTTTGAATCCATTTGGTTTTGTATATGATACAAAAATCTATCAGACAAGTAAAACACCTCAAACATATCTGGAAGCAATGACATGTTCAGAAAGTAGTAAGTGGGTGACTGCCATTCAATCCGAACTTGAAGCTATAAACCAACATGAAGTTTGGGAAATTGTGGAAAGAAAACAAGGTATGAAAAGTATTCCGTTGAAATGGGTATTTACAGTTAAAGACAATGGTGTGTGTAAAGCTCGTTTAGTTGTTGTAGGATGCAAAGATACTGAAAAGTATACTCCTGAGGAAACTGCATCTCCTACACCAGCTCTATCAGTTGTTAAATTATTATTTGCATTGTCAGTTTCTAGGAATTGGCATGTTGAACAGTTGGATATCAAAACAGCATTTCTTCATGGTGAAATTGATAGACCAAAATATGTAAGTGTTCCTGAAGGCATCAATCTTGATAAATCAAAGGTAATATTGAAGTTACGAAAAGCTCTTTATGGATTATCTATAGCACCGAAATGTTGGTTTATGACACTTGATAATTTTCTGAAGGATTCTGGTTATGAATCAAATTTACGAGAACCATGTTTATATAAGAAAAATGAAGATAGTAATATCATTTTGATTTTAGTATATGTTGATGATCTATTGATTACAGGTAGTTGTAGAAACCTTATTCAGGAAAATGTGAATATGTTGAAGTCACGTTTTAATGTAAAACAATTTGGCTTTCCTACTAAATTTCTTGGTTTGGAAATCACTAGATCAGAAAATCAGTTATTTCTTCATCAAACACAGTTTGTGAATGAAATGTTGAAAGAATTTCGAATGGAAAACTCAAATTCAGTTGATACTCCTTTAGTTCCTCAAGGAAATCATAAAGTTTCAGAAGTAACGAATGAAGCAGATTTCCCGTATAAGAAAGCTGTAGGTTCCCTGCTGTATTTAAGTATGTTCACAAGACCTGATATATCCTTTGCCATAGGTTATTTGGCTAGATTCCAAGCTAATCCACAACAGTATCATTGGACATTAGTTAAAAGAGTTTTCAGATATTTGAAAGGTACAAGTCAGTTAGGTCTAAAATTCACAGTAGGATCTCCAATTTTGTCATGTTATTGTGATGCAGATTTTTCAGGTGATAAGTGTGGTCAAAAGTCGACTACAGGTTTTGTAATTTTTGCATTTGGCAATCCTGTTGTATGGTGCTCAAAACTTCAATCAACAATAGCACAAAGTTCAGCAGAAGCGGAATTTATTGCACTTACTCATGCTACTAATGAAATTCTATTTTTAGCACAATTATTAGAAGAGACTGTGGGTCTCAGAGCATTTCCAGTTAATATATATTAAGACAATGAAGCAGCGAGACGTAACTGTCTGGCTAGCACAAGTAAAAGCCGCTTGAAGTATGTGGAACGTAAATATTTATTGATTCGTCAACACGTAAGAGATAAGAAAATTAACATTGTTAAGATCGATACCAATGATCAGATTGCTGACATTCTCACAAAAGCATTGAATGCAGCAAAGCTCACTAAGTTTCGTGATCACCTTGTATTCTATGAGGTTTGATTTGAATGAAAATATACAAAAAAAAAAAAGGAAAATAAGATGATAACCAAGTAATAAGTCATAATGATTAAATATTATAGGAAGAAAATGGGAAAAGTCAACGACAAACTCAAAACATGTTCGGTTTGATCAAACATATCATAATTAATATTATTTTTTTTCAGTCATTATGTATGCCTTATCTGAGTAGTGTTATAAATGATCTTCGATCTCAAACATACTCTGATAATGAATTCTGTTGTTTATGTTAGTATCTTGAAAGGATCTTCGATCCCTTAGGTACTTTGGTAATATGTCTGTTGAGTATTTTATCTGTTTATTGCGGAAAGGTTCTTCGTTCCTGGAAACATAATTTGATAATACATACTCAAAATTTGTTGTATATTTGTTCAAGTTATACAAGGTGCGGCACGGAGGGCGGACGTTTTTCAGATGGGCATAACTTTCCCCCACTGAGGACGAGAGAAGTGGGGAATGTGCCGTTAGACTCGTGTGTTCCTAGCATTTATTTACCAGTTGTCGTCATGGAGCCTTGGACGGTGGAGATGATAATAATTGTTGTGATTTTTGTTTAGAGAATAGTTCTGATCGAACACACAGGGATACTTCAAAAAAAGACAAGTATCCAGCTAAGAGGTCTCCTTATTTTAAAGAGAAAAGGGCAGAAAAGGGTCCTTACACACTGGATCAGTTGGAGAAGATCAAAAAGATGACACCAGCTGAAAAGCGAGATGCAAGTTGCAGGAAATGTGGTTTGATGTTCCACAAGTCAAACACATGCGCGGTGAATACAGAAAGGTTCTGCTATTTCTGCCACAAGAAAGGGCACGAAAAGAAGGACTGCAGGAAACTGAAAGATCAAAAATCTAGTAAGTCATTGTTTGATTTGAATAACTTCAGTATGTTTGCAACATTTCTAGTTGATTCTGGTGCATCTCACCATGTAGTGAATGTACAGAATATTTTGTTGAACTATCAGGCTTATAAAGAGCCGATATCTGTTGTTTTGGCATCGGAAACGGAAAGCACTATGTCAATGGGTCAGGGAACTCTTCCATTATTAGTACAGTTTGGAAAAAGTTCGCACATTGTACATCTAGCTAACGTTCAGTATGTCCCCGAAGTAAGGGATAATATTCTCAGTGTCCGTGCATTTAATATTCAGTTTGGGACAAGTCTTGTGCTAAATGCTAATAATGGATTTATTTTATCTAGAAAATTGAGAAGAAAGATCACCCTGCTCTTCGTATCGGATGGCGTTTATCGAATCTCAGCAAGAGTCAATCCCGGTGATACAAGCAGTATCAACAAAACAAATGTAAATAAAGATGAAAGTATAAATAAACAGTTTAGTTTGAAAGATAAGTCTTGTTTTAAAATGAAACTCTCAGTTATCAAAACCAATAAGAAAGTCAATAATAGTAGAAGAGAAACACGAAAGTTACGTAAAAGATTCACTCGTAATCAGTTGAAAGTGTTGGCTGAGGAAGGTAGTATGTGGCATCGTAGAATGGGTCATATATCATCTTCTTACTTAGGAAAATTACCTAATGTTGTTCAAGGAGTTAAAGAACTCACATATAATCTCAGTACTGGTAATTGTACAATTTGTTCGAAAGCAAAAATGACCAGAAAAACATGTGCAAAAGAAAGAGATCGAGCCACTAGAGCTTGTGAAATTCTTCATTCAGATCTATTAACTGTCAATCCGCCAACACATTACACTAAAAAAAAGTATGTTTTAATTGTTCTTGATGATTATTCAAGATATGCACAAATTTTCCTGTTGAAACAAAAGTCCGAAACTTTTAAGTTTTTGAAGTCTGCTTTGAACTATCTTCAGTCATTATTTCCTAGTCCTGGTCAATTCAGAAAATTACGTTGTGATAATGGAACAGAGTTCATCAGCGAATCTTGTCAACAAGTTCTCGATCAGTTTGGTATTCAAATTCAGTTAGCAGAACCTTATCAACATGAACATAATGGAACTGCTGAAAGGTTCAATAGAACACTACAAGAAAGGGCTAGAGCCTTGTTATTTGAATCAGGCTTTCCAAATACTTTCTGGGGTTTTGCATTTTCGACTGCTTGCTATCCATACAATCGTACGCCTCATTCATCTGTAGACTTTCTCACTCCATATGAAAAACTTTATGGAAAACAAGCCGATCTGAAATATATAAGAATTTTTGGTTCACAAGCAGAAGTTAAAAATGATAATGTTCCAAAAGGTAGAAAGTTGAACGCAAGATCTAGTACAATGTATTTAGTAGGGTATACCGATACTGGCTATCTGTTGTATGATCCTAAAACACATAAGACAATTACATCTTGTAATGTTTTAATTAACGAAAATTTGACCTACAAGTCATATGAATCAAAGTTATCAGTCCCAAGTGATGAATTAATAGTTTCTTCTGAATCTGTTGAGTTCAGTGAGAACGTTTCTGTTACGCCCTCTGTAGGCAATTCTGTTGCGTCCATTACGGACATATCTGTTGTGCCACCTGCTGGCAATTCTGTTGAAATCATATCAGTTGAACAAGTATCTGGTTCTGTAAGAACTACAAGTCAAGTACAGAGTAGCTCCAACAATTCTGTTGATAAAACAAGTGCTACAAATATGTTAGAAAATGTTTCAGTTAGCCCTCAGATAAATAATGAGATAGAATATGAAGAAATATCTCAGCTAGATGATTTTGATGGCAATGAAACCAGTGGACTTGATATGCCGCAAATTTCAGTTAATGCCACAATTTTGAATCCATTTGGTTTTGTATATGATACAAAAATCTATCAGACAAGTAAAACACCTCAAACATATCTGGAAGCAATGACATGTTCAGAAAGTAGTAAGTGGGTGACTGCCATTCAATCCGAACTTGAAGCTATAAACCAACATGAAGTTTGGGAAATTGTGGAAAGAAAACAAGGTATGAAAAGTATTCCGTTGAAATGGGTATTTACAGTTAAAGACAATGGTGTGTGTAAAGCTCGTTTAGTTGTTGTAGGATGCAAAGATACTGAAAAGTATACTCCTGAGGAAACTGCATCTCCTACACCAGCTCTATCAGTTGTTAAATTATTATTTGCATTGTCAGTTTCTAGGAATTGGCATGTTGAACAGTTGGATATCAAAACAGCATTTCTTCATGGTGAAATTGATAGACCAAAATATGTAAGTGTTCCTGAAGGCATCAATCTTGATAAATCAAAGGTAATATTGAAGTTACGAAAAGCTCTTTATGGATTATCTATAGCACCGAAATGTTGGTTTATGACACTTGATAATTTTCTGAAGGATTCTGGTTATGAATCAAATTTACGAGAACCATGTTTATATAAGAAAAATGAAGATAGTAATATCATTTTGATTTTAGTATATGTTGATGATCTATTGATTACAGGTAGTTGTAGAAACCTTATTCAGGAAAATGTGAATATGTTGAAGTCACGTTTTAATGTAAAACAATTTGGCTTTCCTACTAAATTTCTTGGTTTGGAAATCACTAGATCAGAAAATCAGTTATTTCTTCATCAAACACAGTTTGTGAATGAAATGTTGAAAGAATTTCGAATGGAAAACTCAAATTCAGTTGATACTCCTTTAGTTCCTCAAGGAAATCATAAAGTTTCAGAAGTAACGAATGAAGCAGATTTCCCGTATAAGAAAGCTGTAGGTTCCCTGCTGTATTTAAGTATGTTCACAAGACCTGATATATCCTTTGCCATAGGTTATTTGGCTAGATTCCAAGCTAATCCACAACAGTATCATTGGACATTAGTTAAAAGAGTTTTCAGATATTTGAAAGGTACAAGTCAGTTAGGTCTAAAATTCACAGTAGGATCTCCAATTTTGTCATGTTATTGTGATGCAGATTTTTCAGGTGATAAGTGTGGTCAAAAGTCGACTACAGGTTTTGTAATTTTTGCATTTGGCAATCCTGTTGTATGGTGCTCAAAACTTCAATCAACAATAGCACAAAGTTCAGCAGAAGCGGAATTTATTGCACTTACTCATGCTACTAATGAAATTCTATTTTTAGCACAATTATTAGAAGAGACTGTGGGTCTCAGAGCATTTCCAGTTAATATATATTAAGACAATGAAGCAGCGAGACGTAACTGTCTGGCTAGCACAAGTAAAAGCCGCTTGAAGTATGTGGAACGTAAATATTTATTGATTCGTCAACACGTAAGAGATAAGAAAATTAACATTGTTAAGATCGATACCAATGATCAGATTGCTGACATTCTCACAAAAGCATTGAATGCAGCAAAGCTCACTAAGTTTCGTGATCACCTTGTATTCTATGAGGTTTGATTTGAATGAAAATATACAAAAAAAAAAAAGGAAAATAAGATGATAACCAAGTAATAAGTCATAATGATTAAATATTATAGGAAGAAAATGGGAAAAGTCAACGACAAACTCAAAACATGTTCGGTTTGATCAAACATATCATAATTAATATTATTTTTTTTCAGTCATTATGTATGCCTTATCTGAGTAGTGTTATAAATGATCTTCGATCTCAAACATACTCTGATAATGAATTCTGTTGTTTATGTTAGTATCTTGAAAGGATCTTCGATCCCTTAGGTACTTTGGTAATATGTCTGTTGAGTATTTTATCTGTTTATTGCGGAAAGGTTCTTCGTTCCTGGAAACATAATTTGATAATACATACTCAAAATTTGTTGTATATTTGTTCAAGTTATACAAGGTGCGGCACGGAGGGCGGACGTTTTTCAGATGGGCATAACTTTCCCCCACTGAGGACGAGAGAAGTGGGGAATGTGCCGTTAGACTCGTGTGTTCCTAGCATTTATTTACCAGTTGTCGTCATGGAGCCTTGGACGGTGGAGATGATAATAATTGTTGTGATTTTTGTTTAGAGAATAGTTCTGATCGAACACACAGGGATACTTCAAAAAAAGACAAGTATCCAGCTAAGAGGTCTCCTTATTTTAAAGAGAAAAGGGCAGAAAAGGGTCCTTACACACTGGATCAGTTGGAGAAGATCAAAAAGATGACACCAGCTGAAAAGCGAGATGCAAGTTGCAGGAAATGTGGTTTGATGTTCCACAAGTCAAACACATGCGCGGTGAATACAGAAAGGTTCTGCTATTTCTGCCACAAGAAAGGGCACGAAAAGAAGGACTGCAGGAAACTGAAAGATCAAAAATCTAGTAAGTCATTGTTTGATTTGAATAACTTCAGTATGTTTGCAACATTTCTAGTTGATTCTGGTGCATCTCACCATGTAGTGAATGTACAGAATATTTTGTTGAACTATCAGGCTTATAAAGAGCCGATATCTGTTGTTTTGGCATCGGAAACGGAAAGCACTATGTCAATGGGTCAGGGAACTCTTCCATTATTAGTACAGTTTGGAAAAAGTTCGCACATTGTACATCTAGCTAACGTTCAGTATGTCCCCGAAGTAAGGGATAATATTCTCAGTGTCCGTGCATTTAATATTCAGTTTGGGACAAGTCTTGTGCTAAATGCTAATAATGGATTTATTTTATCTAGAAAATTGAGAAGAAAGATCACCCTGCTCTTCGTATCGGATGGCGTTTATCGAATCTCAGCAAGAGTCAATCCCGGTGATACAAGCAGTATCAACAAAACAAATGTAAATAAAGATGAAAGTATAAATAAACAGTTTAGTTTGAAAGATAAGTCTTGTTTTAAAATGAAACTCTCAGTTATCAAAACCAATAAGAAAGTCAATAATAGTAGAAGAGAAACACGAAAGTTACGTAAAAGATTCACTCGTAATCAGTTGAAAGTGTTGGCTGAGGAAGGTAGTATGTGGCATCGTAGAATGGGTCATATATCATCTTCTTACTTAGGAAAATTACCTAATGTTGTTCAAGGAGTTAAAGAACTCACATATAATCTCAGTACTGGTAATTGTACAATTTGTTCGAAAGCAAAAATGACCAGAAAAACATGTGCAAAAGAAAGAGATCGAGCCACTAGAGCTTGTGAAATTCTTCATTCAGATCTATTAACTGTCAATCCGCCAACACATTACACTAAAAAAAAGTATGTTTTAATTGTTCTTGATGATTATTCAAGATATGCACAAATTTTCCTGTTGAAACAAAAGTCCGAAACTTTTAAGTTTTTGAAGTCTGCTTTGAACTATCTTCAGTCATTATTTCCTAGTCCTGGTCAATTCAGAAAATTACGTTGTGATAATGGAACAGAGTTCATCAGCGAATCTTGTCAACAAGTTCTCGATCAGTTTGGTATTCAAATTCAGTTAGCAGAACCTTATCAACATGAACATAATGGAACTGCTGAAAGGTTCAATAGAACACTACAAGAAAGGGCTAGAGCCTTGTTATTTGAATCAGGCTTTCCAAATACTTTCTGGGGTTTTGCATTTTCGACTGCTTGCTATCCATACAATCGTACGCCTCATTCATCTGTAGACTTTCTCACTCCATATGAAAAACTTTATGGAAAACAAGCCGATCTGAAATATATAAGAATTTTTGGTTCACAAGCAGAAGTTAAAAATGATAATGTTCCAAAAGGTAGAAAGTTGAACGCAAGATCTAGTACAATGTATTTAGTAGGGTATACCGATACTGGCTATCTGTTGTATGATCCTAAAACACATAAGACAATTACATCTTGTAATGTTTTAATTAACGAAAATTTGACCTACAAGTCATATGAATCAAAGTTATCAGTCCCAAGTGATGAATTAATAGTTTCTTCTGAATCTGTTGAGTTCAGTGAGAACGTTTCTGTTACGCCCTCTGTAGGCAATTCTGTTGCGTCCATTACGGACATATCTGTTGTGCCACCTGCTGGCAATTCTGTTGAAATCATATCAGTTGAACAAGTATCTGGTTCTGTAAGAACTACAAGTCAAGTACAGAGTAGCTCCAACAATTCTGTTGATAAAACAAGTGCTACAAATATGTTAGAAAATGTTTCAGTTAGCCCTCAGATAAATAATGAGATAGAATATGAAGAAATATCTCAGCTAGATGATTTTGATGGCAATGAAACCAGTGGACTTGATATGCCGCAAATTTCAGTTAATGCCACAATTTTGAATCCATTTGGTTTTGTATATGATACAAAAATCTATCAGACAAGTAAAACACCTCAAACATATCTGGAAGCAATGACATGTTCAGAAAGTAGTAAGTGGGTGACTGCCATTCAATCCGAACTTGAAGCTATAAACCAACATGAAGTTTGGGAAATTGTGGAAAGAAAACAAGGTATGAAAAGTATTCCGTTGAAATGGGTATTTACAGTTAAAGACAATGGTGTGTGTAAAGCTCGTTTAGTTGTTGTAGGATGCAAAGATACTGAAAAGTATACTCCTGAGGAAACTGCATCTCCTACACCAGCTCTATCAGTTGTTAAATTATTATTTGCATTGTCAGTTTCTAGGAATTGGCATGTTGAACAGTTGGATATCAAAACAGCATTTCTTCATGGTGAAATTGATAGACCAAAATATGTAAGTGTTCCTGAAGGCATCAATCTTGATAAATCAAAGGTAATATTGAAGTTACGAAAAGCTCTTTATGGATTATCTATAGCACCGAAATGTTGGTTTATGACACTTGATAATTTTCTGAAGGATTCTGGTTATGAATCAAATTTACGAGAACCATGTTTATATAAGAAAAATGAAGATAGTAATATCATTTTGATTTTAGTATATGTTGATGATCTATTGATTACAGGTAGTTGTAGAAACCTTATTCAGGAAAATGTGAATATGTTGAAGTCACGTTTTAATGTAAAACAATTTGGCTTTCCTACTAAATTTCTTGGTTTGGAAATCACTAGATCAGAAAATCAGTTATTTCTTCATCAAACACAGTTTGTGAATGAAATGTTGAAAGAATTTCGAATGGAAAACTCAAATTCAGTTGATACTCCTTTAGTTCCTCAAGGAAATCATAAAGTTTCAGAAGTAACGAATGAAGCAGATTTCCCGTATAAGAAAGCTGTAGGTTCCCTGCTGTATTTAAGTATGTTCACAAGACCTGATATATCCTTTGCCATAGGTTATTTGGCTAGATTCCAAGCTAATCCACAACAGTATCATTGGACATTAGTTAAAAGAGTTTTCAGATATTTGAAAGGTACAAGTCAGTTAGGTCTAAAATTCACAGTAGGATCTCCAATTTTGTCATGTTATTGTGATGCAGATTTTTCAGGTGATAAGTGTGGTCAAAAGTCGACTACAGGTTTTGTAATTTTTGCATTTGGCAATCCTGTTGTATGGTGCTCAAAACTTCAATCAACAATAGCACAAAGTTCAGCAGAAGCGGAATTTATTGCACTTACTCATGCTACTAATGAAATTCTATTTTTAGCACAATTATTAGAAGAGACTGTGGGTCTCAGAGCATTTCCAGTTAATATATATTAAGACAATGAAGCAGCGAGACGTAACTGTCTGGCTAGCACAAGTAAAAGCCGCTTGAAGTATGTGGAACGTAAATATTTATTGATTCGTCAACACGTAAGAGATAAGAAAATTAACATTGTTAAGATCGATACCAATGATCAGATTGCTGACATTCTCACAAAAGCATTGAATGCAGCAAAGCTCACTAAGTTTCGTGATCACCTTGTATTCTATGAGGTTTGATTTGAATGAAAATATACAAAAAAAAAAAGGAAAATAAGATGATAACCAAGTAATAAGTCATAATGATTAAATATTATAGGAAGAAAATGGGAAAAGTCAACGACAAACTCAAAACATGTTCGGTTTGATCAAACATATCATAATTAATATTATTTTTTTTCAGTCATTATGTATGCCTTATCTGAGTAGTGTTATAAATGATCTTCGATCTCAAACATACTCTGATAATGAATTCTGTTGTTTATGTTAGTATCTTGAAAGGATCTTCGATCCCTTAGGTACTTTGGTAATATGTCTGTTGAGTATTTTATCTGTTTATTGTGGAAAGGTTCTTCGTTCCTGGAAACATAATTTGATAATACATACTCAAAATTTGTTGTATATTTGTTCAAGTTATACAAGGTGCGGCACGGAGGGCGGACGTTTTTCAGATGGGCATAACTTTCCCCCACTGAGGACGAGAGAAGTGGGGAATGTGCCGTTAGACTCGTGTGTTCCTAGCATTTATTTACCAGTTGTCGTCATGGAGCCTTGGACGGTGGAGCATCGTGTTTTCGCCTATGATAGTTTCGTCCGAAATAATGAGTCAGTCACGGTCGTGCAGCGTGAGTTTCGTCGCCATTTCCACATTCATCGGAATAGAGCTATTCCCTCTCGAAACACCATCCTTCGTTGGGTTGAATCACTTTGCAGACGTGGTGAACTGATCAACAGAAGACCAAGAGGACCTGTGCGAACAGTTCGAACGCCTGAAAATGTTGAACGCGTTCGACAAGCCATTCTTCGCAGTCCGTCGCGATCTGCTCGGAAACATGCTGCTGCACTTCGCCTCAGTGATCGTTCGGTGAGGCGAATTTTGCATATGGATCTTCGCTTTCACCCCTACAAATTGGCCATTGTGCAACAGTTACACCCCGGAGATTATGCACAACGAATGAACTTCGCACGTGAGATGGAAGCACTGATCGATCAAAATGAGAACCTCATTTTGTTCATGAGTGACGAAGCCCACTTTCACCTCAACGGCATGGTTAACCGGCAGAATTGCCGTTATTGGTCTAATGAAAATCCGCAACACTTACACGAAAGACCGCTGCACAGCCCAAAAGTTACGGTTTGGTGCGCTGTATCGCAAACTCGCATCATTGGCCCTTACTTCTTCGAAGACGTTAATGGTCGTGCTGTTACCGTGAACTCAGAGCGGTACGTCGAAATGATCAACAACTTCTTTATCCCCGAATTACGACGGCAACGTGTTCCAATCCGACGTGTGTGGTTCCAACAGGATGGGGCGACCGCCCACACAGCCAGAGCATCAATGGACGTTATTCGCCCTCTCTTCCCTGGTCGCCTTATTTCCAGGTTTGGCGATGTTCATTGGCCTCCCCGGTCCCCAGATTTATCCATATGCGATTTTTTCTTATGGGGACACCTCAAGGCTAGAGTATACGAGACCAAGTCCCGAACTCTGGACGAATTGAAAAGGGCTATTCGCGTGGAAGTTGCCCAAGTTGAGAGAGCGATGTTGGAGAGAGTCTACGCGAACTTCCAAGAGCGCCTCCAGCACTGCATCACCGATTTCGGCCACCACATGCCTGATGTGATTTTCCACACTTGACTGTCTCAAATGCTATTTCCTTGAGAATCTGATTCCGTCAATAAATGTGTTTTTGAGTAAAAATTAACGCTTTTATTATTTTTTTAAAACCACCCATCCTCCGTGCCGCACCCTGTATTAGAAGGGTCTTCGGTCCCTGGAGATATATACTTTTATGAATATACATGTTGAAGTGTTCATTTGAGTCATGTAAGAAGGGTCTCCGGTCCCTGGATACATACTCTTACGAATACTAGTGTCTTGATTTGGAAGGGTCTCCGGTCCCTGGAAATGATAGATGCGAAATCCAAAATTCTGACCACATATGTGTGTAATGAATTTAACATGTTAGCCCGATATGATGGAACATACTATGTATGTGATCAGTCATGTCATTTATATGTTGATCTACTATGTGATATGTATGCATTATGGCATATGTATCTGTTGATCAGTTTCAGTTGATATGATGGTATAATATCACTTGTGGGAAGGGTCTCCGGTCCCTGGACACAATGTATTGATACCATACCAAGTATTAAGGACAGTTGGTTCGCTATAAGGAACCCTATTCCATTGTCTCGCAGCAACAGCTCTATATGGTTCCACTGACA
This sequence comes from Adalia bipunctata, assembly GCA_910592335.1. Classification (NCBI taxonomy): domain Eukaryota; kingdom Metazoa; phylum Arthropoda; class Insecta; order Coleoptera; family Coccinellidae; genus Adalia; species Adalia bipunctata. The sequence continues at coordinate 33,487,080 of OU342951.1, forward strand.
ATCCAGTTGTAGGTTTAAGGCTTGATTTATATAAATTCAAATAAAATACAATCTACTATTGCATACTTTATATAGATTCTATATTTCTTAGTTTATCGAAGTCAGTTAAATGGAACATTCAGTTTTCTGTTGGCTAGTTGTCAGGTCCTCAGTTTGGGAGGGGGTGTTGAAGTAAGAACTGCTGGCCAAAGTTGATTTGGGACCAGTCCACTTCTATAAAACAACCTGCTGACAACTAATATATGTTCGGCCTAATGCGCATGCGCAACTAAAGGTGAATACAGACTATTCTGACGTGACGTGGTTACATGTGGGTCCACGTCAAAAATGTGAGTGATATAAAAATGCATAAAATTGCAACACATCGTTCTGTGCGTTCACGTTCATATTAGACCAATGTGAGCACTGCACGGGCCTGACGTGACGTGAAATCACGTCACGTCAGAATAGTCTGTATTCACCTTAAGTTAGGTACACGTGCTACTAACGGTGTAGAAGCCAGTTCTGTCGGGAATGCGAATAGATAAAGGCCATTCTCACTGTTAAGTAGCTTCAAGCAGCCATCAGCCATTTTCTGTTCAATACACCAGTGTCACCAGTACGTTGAAATATACATTAATAAACTTTGTCAAAAACCGTTATTATTCGTTGTGAAAGTATCCACCCTCACACATATTTACATTTTACACCTTCATTGTTCACAAATATTGAAAGTTACAATGGGCGCATTCAGCAGAGGGAACAGTTCCCAAATTTCGATGATCTTTCTGCTGAACGCTTGCGCTACGCATAATTTTTTTTCGTAACCATATACCCGAGTCCCGCCGCTTTCCGAGTCCTCAGCTCTCGCGGCATGCGCGCGTCTATCCTCGCCCACTGAATGGTGTTTAATAGTAACGTTATTTGAAGAAGTATGTATGCCTATATTATGTAGATTATTCCATGGAATTTTGCATTTTAAAAGATTGAAATAGGTATGGAAAATCTTTTATTACTATAAAATTTCGCTGGTATCCTTTGCAATAATTTTGGTATTTACCAACTTCCCGCTTTTTAACCATAAAAGCTCAACATTATTTTGTGAATAGGTACTCAACTAATTACACTCATCACTCATCAGTTCAGATACTATAAGTTTGTTTTTTGTATTGATGTTGATGTACATATTCATAAGAAACATAACAGTGTGCAATTGTGCAAATATATGAAGTTAATGATCAAGGTAGTGACGGTAGTGTCTCTAAAAAAAAACAGACACCTCCGCAAAATCCATAACGACGATTCTGCAAAAGTGGATAGGATGCAACATATTGTGTGTTGTCTTTGCCCTCATGACAACAGAGAGAGGTTTTCTTCTTATAATAGTTTGAATAAACATATAACAAATATTCACTCTATAAATATTAAAGAAAATGTATTTCAATTTCGAAGCAGCGAAGAGTTTGAAGCCTGGCTTGGGGAAGAAAACAGAGGAGAAGTCGATTATGTTTCTGATGTTAGGACTCTAAAAACAACGAGAAACAGTAGTTTACTACTATTGTAACCGAAGTGATTACAGAGGTAAGAGGTAAGGCTCTTCGGTTTGGTGAATAAGGAATCAACAGTGCTCAATTTTAGGATATGAAAGTGTTTGTGAGCAACGTAACTTGAAGCTCGGGGGCAGTATTCATATTTGAGGAATATGTCCTCCACGAATTACAGTTAGAATCTCAACTGATGGTAACAATTATTAATCAATATATTAGAATCAATTTAATCTATCGAACTTCTTTCTGGAGTATACAATGTAACATTTATGTACTGCTATCAACTATTCAACCACACTGGAGACCAGTGGGAGGGACGATGAGCCAACCACAAATGTCAATATTAGGACTGTATATGCTTCCATCCCCTTTTTCAGGCACATCACACCGGAATTACAGAAGATCTTCAGGAATTTCGAAACGGACCAACTCAAGCTGAAAATAGCTAATAACATCCCTTGCACAATTGGAAAAAAGGTTTTCACTAAACTTAAAGATAAAATCCCCACATTATCTAAACCAAATGTTGTGTACCGGATCAATTGTGGGGAATGCACAGGTAGCTACATAGGGCAAACTTCCAGGCCATTGTCCAAGCGATTGTATGAGCATCGCAATGATTGCAGAAATCTTAAACAGAATTCAGGACTGGCAAAGCATGTGTATGAGGAGGGTCACAGGATGCATTTCGAGGGAGCCCAGGTCATCGGAAGCCAGAAAAATGATTCCAAGAGGCGTTTCTTGGAGTCCGTGGAAATCAGATTAAACAGTAATAGTGTCAACACATACAATGAGTCGGTGGATGTCAGCCCCATCTATTGCTATCTACTGGAGTTGATAAAAGACGAGGAGCGGAGGGAGCGATCACATGTTCGGACAGTTGGGACTGTGAATCATGCCCCCTTGCCAGCTGGTGCATCATGATAGATTTTTGTTGTTTCTGTGGTTTTGTTTTTCCTTTGTCGTTGTCGTTGTTCTGTGAATTCGGGTGTTTGACATGTATTTAGACAGATGTGATATTGGCGATTTAGAATTTTTTAAGCTTCGTATATAATTGTTAAATGAGAATATTTCTTGAACTCTTGACTCTGCGATCCAAAAAAAAAATCATTGTTGCCCTTACAGCGAGGCTTTTTAATTTTAATTGAGTAAGTGACAATGTAAGATATGGGAAATTTTGTCACAGTTTGTGTTTGTATTTTCAGTTTCCCTGAGGAAGAACCCGACAGGGCTCGAAATTAGGATGTTTCAATAAATGAATTAAAATAAACCACGTTTTTATGACTATAATAAAACCGATATATTTTCCCCTAATGTAACATTTGTTGAAACACATGTAGGGCATGATGACGATCTGAGATCGAAACGACTATCCAAGTCCCAACAGCAAGTTCTTGTTGGAAAGTTAGCTGATACAGGGATATCTACGGACAGAATAATTCAGGACGCTAGGGAAGTTCAGGTTGACAAACTGGAACGATTGAATGTAATTACACGAGGAGATTTAGCATATTTGGTCCGAAAATATAATATAGACAAGAAAAGGCATGCTGATTATATGGTAGCAACTACGTGCCTAGTAGCAGAATGGAATAGACAAGGAGAAATATAATAATTATAAATATTGGAAATAGTTTAACACATACTCAATCTTTTTCAGTGGTAGAAATACTGTTTTTTTCACAATGGATTACTACTCTAGTAAATAAGAAATAAATATGTAGATCTATAATTTCCAATTTGTGCTTGATCTGCTCGAAGTTGCGATAAACAATGTAAAAAATATTCATTGTGTATTCTTTCCGTTCCTAGTTCCTTCACAACAACATTACCCATACTTTCAAGAATTGCTTGGAGAAATATGAATTCAAAATAACAAACTCTTTCAAAATCTGTGAAAATATATAGGGTGTCCCATTTGAATTAAAGAAGTTGAGGCCATTTCCGGTTAAACCGGAAATAAATTATCAACAAAAAAATGTACATCAGATGCATTTTGTTCTACTGCACTCACCTGCAAATTTTCATAAATATAGTTCTTTTCGTTTAAAAGATATTTACTTGGTCCCATACTTTATCCCAACCCTGTATTTGCACACTGTTATGTTTCTTATGAATATGTACATCAACATCAATACAAAAAACAAACTTATAGTATCTGAACTGATGAGTGAAATATTTTCTGCCTAATAATCATTGTGTAATTAGTTGAGTACCTATTCACAAAATAATGTTGAGCTTTTATGGTTAAAAAGCGGTAAGTTGGTAAATACCAAAATTATTGCAAAGGATACCAGCGAAATTTTATAGTAATAAAAGATTTTCCATACCTATTTCAATCTTTTAAAATGCAAAATTCCATGGAATAATCTACATAATATAGGCATACATACTTCTTCAAATAACGTTACTATTAAACATTCAAATTCAAGCCATTCAGTGGGCGAGGAATGAGGATAGACGCGCGCATGCCGCGAGAGCTGAGGACTCGGAAAGCGGCGGGACTCGGGTATATGGTTAGGAAAAAAAATTATGCTTGCGCTACCTGTCAAAAGGCCTTTTCGGAAACCTACTCTGGGTTACTAACTCGATCCATTGAGGTCACGTGACGGATCTTCTTGGATCACAGACCCGGTCTTAAGTTTACGAACTATCACATAATTCTATACCTATAATTTGATCCTTGAAATTAAAAGTGAAACATCTAGAAGGCTCTGCCTAGGGTCAGTGAGACTATTGCGCATGTGCGATAGCGGTGAGTAGGAGAATAGGGGCATCATGGCGATCAGCAATTGACAACAATCTGTTTGTATTGAGCTACATATGGTATCCATGGATACATAATGACATGTCCCTTTCTCTTCTCCCAACGCATGCGTGTAGCGACAACTGACCCTGGATTTAAGGGGAAGGATTGCCACACTTTTGTATACTTATTAGACACTACGCTCAAATTCTATATTTATAATTCTATGCGAACTATCAGGTTTAGGATTTGAAGTGTCAGTAGATCATAACATAACCAAGAATTTTAAGATTTTTTTTCCCAGTTAATTTTTGGAATTTAACACATTTCACATTGCGCCAAATTCTCTTCTCTTTCCATAATTATTGATTGATTATTATTAATCAGTTAATCAATTAAGTTTACGAACTATCAGGTTTAGGATTTGAAGTGTCAGTAGATCATAACATAACCAATAATTTTAAGATTTTTTTTCCCAGTTAATTTTTGGAATTTAACACATTTCACATTGCGCCAAATTCTCTTCTCTTTCCAAAATTTTTGATTAATTATTATGAGATTATTATAGAATAGAATATTATTATTATAAAGTGGAAGGCTTATTCCCGCGTTTTCCAGATACGAAACTAAACTGCCGTGCGCATGCGGTGGATCTAGCGACCCTGCTTTCGAGTAGGGTTACGATAAATCAACCCGAGTCACTGATCGGGTTAGCAACTCTGTACTTTCCGAACACGGGTTGGATGTTCGGATTAGGTATACGAACGCAAAGGTTAGGGATCCAGTGAACCCGAGTAAGTTTCCGAAAAAGCCAAAAGTGATCGGGAGCGGTCGCCATTTTAAGTATCGGAACTTATTTGTGCTCACTTTCGGTAGCATGTTTTGTTTTGACAATTGCTGTCATTTGTGATTTGAATTCAAAACGATCAAAATTTGAAAAGAAAGCAGGCAGTAACTACGACTTTTGAATATGATAGACAACAATAAACTATAGCTGATTTTTATATGGAATACATTTAAAAGTAAAAAATTAACTTATTTCCCGAAATACCTGGATTGGATTAATACTTTTGTTGATTGTTTTGAACTTATCTTTTGAGATCGTAAGAACATTTTCACGCTGTAACGCTACCTCAAGAATCTTTTATTGTTATAAACATTCAGAAACAGAAAACTCATTAAGATTATACGTGTGGAATATATTCTGTTAATTTTATTTCGTCAAGTCTTGTTCTATTCCCATTAGTGATTAGTCTAACCTCCTATAATAGATTATAGTGTACAAAATTCTGTAGGATCTTAGACTATAAGGGTAGGATTATTATCCATATTAAATTAACATGATTCTAACGAAAGAACGTACCAAATTTCAAGATTCAGTTTCAAGATTTTTCCCAAGTTCAAATGTTTGTTTGACAAATATCTGACAGCTGTCAAAGAAGGGGCGCCGGCGCACTGCATCCAGCAGATTTGCGCTACTGATACCTATCGGTAGCTCAAACCGATGGTAGCGGGTTTTTCTGCTGAATGCGCCCAATGTCATGACAAAATTCTTTATATATCAAATAGATCCATTCGTTTGAGTTTTGTTTCTGTTTTGATATGTATATCTATTACAAATTTCCCAATCCATTCACTTTATAGCGACACGCTACAAATTATCATCTAGATTTTTCTGGTTCAGTGTATATTCATTCATATTGAACATTGGAAAGGTCGAAAGGACCATGTTTTTTAATCACCCACGAAAATTTTCGTTATTGAACCAGAAGTTACAGGCTATATGCTCCTATAATTGATCGTAAGATCGAAAATGTATCAATACAAGATGAAAATAATATACTGCTGGTACAGATTCACACCCTGGTAATCGTATGTGAAAATTGGGAACATTTTCATGTGCCAAGTGCCTCACTTCGAAAAAACAGCATTTCATTTTTAGGTAATTTAGGTTATTTCTATGATGGAAGCACAGAAAATTTTCAGTAACTTTTTTATAACTAGAAATAAAGCTGCGACTGGACTTTCAAGACATGCTCTGATGTCAATAATTCTTGGATGGACTATACAGGGTCTTTCACGAGGAACCTCACCCATATTTATACGGGAAACTACTGAACGTATTTCCATGAAACTCAGCACTTATAAGTATTTCACGATGCTGATGAAATCTAAAATATTTTCAAGGCATGAGCACCTCCGGTTTTTCCGGAAATGACGTCAACTTCCGTTTTTCAAATTAGAACACCATTTTTTTATTGCAGAAATAGATTCCTTAGAAAATTTCAAGTTATTTTGATGTAACATTTTTCAGTTCTGGTTGGAAAATTCTCTCTGAGCGGGAAAATTCGAAAAAAAAAATCGAAAATAGAGCTCCGCTGAAACAAGAATAACTTCGAGGTTTTTGGATGGAAAATTTTCATTTTTGGGATTTTTCAAGATGTAAGATTGATGTATCCACTTCAAAAATCGAAATCGCGATTCATGATACAGGGGGTGAAAAAATCGCTTTCAAAGTTAGGGATGACAAAATCGTGAAAAATCAATTTTTTCAAATTAGAACCCCATTTTTTTATGGCAGATATTGAATCTACGTAAAAAAATAATGTGAGTGTATGCATCACACCCTTGCCCTAAAATGGATATTTTCTGAGTTAATATCCACTTTAGTGCAAGGGTGTGATGCATACACTCACATTATTTTCTAACGTAGATTCAATACCTATATGCCATAAAAAATGGGGTTCTAATTTGAAAAAATTGATTTTTCACGATTTTGTCTTCCCTAACTCTGAAAGCGATTTTTTCACCCCTTGTATCATGAATCGCGATTTCGATTTTTGAAGTGGATACATCAATCTTACATCTTGAAAAATCCCAAAAATGAAAATTTTCCATCCAAAAACCTCGAAGTTATTCTTGTTTCAGCGGAGCTCTATTTTCGATTTTTTTTTTCGAATTTTCCCGCTCAGAGAGAATTTTCCAACCAGAACTGAAAAATGTTACATCAAAATAACTTGAAATTTTCTAAGGAATCTATATCTGCAATAAAAAAATGGTGTTCTAATTTGAAAAACGGAAGTTGACGTCATTTCCGGAAAAATCGGAGGTGCTCATGCCTTGAAAATATTTTAGATTTCATCAGCATCGTGAAATACTTATAAGTGCTGAATTTCATGAAAATACGTTCAGTAGTCTCCCGTATAAATATGGGTGAGGTTCCTCGTGAAAGACCCTGTAGTTATGTGCATTGGAATAAAGAGAAGATCGGGATTCCTAGTGACGTAACTGTGGAAACTAGACAATTTTACAAATTTATTTAAATTTTCCTTTATATATACTAGTGCCTTATAGATATAGTCCATCCAAGAATTATTGACATCAGAGCAGGCCTTGAAAGTCCAGTCGCAGCTTTATTTCTAGTTACAAAAAAGTAACTAGATATTTTCAGTGTAAGGCACTCTCATAGATTAAAGAACTTTGAACATGAAAATGTTTCCAATTATCACATACGATTACCAGCGTCTGAATGAGTATACCAGCACCCAGCAGTATTGATAAATTTTCGATCGTACGATCAATCAATTATAGGAACATATAGCCTGGAAATTCTGTTTCGATAACGAAAATTATCGTGGGTGATTAAAAAGCATGTTCCTTTCCAATGTTCAATATGAATATTCGCTAAACCAGAAAAATCTAGTTCGAATTTGTAGAGTGTTGCTGCAAAGTGAAAGGATTAGGAAAATTGTAATAGATATCAAGACAGAAACAAAACTTAACGAATGGATCTATTTAATATTTGGAGAATTTTGTCATGACATAGTAACTTACAATATTTGTGAACATTAAAAATGTAAATATTCCTATTAGGTATTCTGTTTCAACAACCACAACTGTCATTATTTCCTCATCTGGACAGACCTTGTCATGTCCATAATCAGTGGCGGCTGCTCAATAGGTGCACATGTGCACGTGTACCCCCAATTAATATCTTCATCTAAAAGAATTTACTTTTGTGTTTGACGTAAACGTAACGTTTTATATTTGGGTATGTATTCAATTTAACTCTTCATTTCCGATGTTCCGGTTCTGTATTTCTGACTCCAGACGGCAAGCGAACTTCGAACGCCAATGCAAATAATACGCGTAGAGTCGTAGACGCTAGACGGCAATCGGTACACTGCACATCCGAAGTGAGCCTTGATTGGAGCACCAGCGACCCCGCGCGCCCCAAACGTCCCGCTACAGTCCACAAGATTTAGCAGGCTCAGGTACACATGCAGAATGTGTACGCGTATACTCCATTCACTTTTATAAAGTATCGCGGTTGGCCATGATTTAGGTTTATCAAGTTTTTTCCCCTAGAACAGACGCAGTTTGGCACTCGTGAAAATTAAGCGACATTGCCAGGTCTACTTTCTATTTACTCTTTTTCAACTTTGTAAATGGAGTTATTCTTCGAAGATTTAACTGTGGCGCAGGTTTCGTAGAACTACTACATTTTCATACTGGAGTATTTCAGGTTGTGCAAAAATGTAGTTAAATGTCTTCTGAATTAACATAATATTTTCTCAAATTCATTAATTTCCCAAAGGAACATAAAGACGTAATTACTACGATTTTTTAGCAGATACGGCAACGTTGTGGGCGTATCTGACAGTGCAATGACCATAACCTAACATTTTCAAAATATATACGGTGAAATGTGTCAAAATTTCATGGCAAACCGCGATACTTTATAAAAGTGAATGGAGTATAGGCATGGATAAAGAACTACGGTGCTACGATGTACCGATGTACGTCGTGTGTAGGTGATATATTTCTTTATTTATGGGCGAGATGCTGTCTACCGTGTTTGTTGTATTCGCGCAATTATGACCGAAAATTTGGAGAATCTGATTCGCATTAGCGTACAATATTAGGAAACAATTCGTTTTTCTTTGCTGATATCAGAAGAAAAATAAAAAATCAAAAGTGCCGGTCGTCCAAATCTGAATTTATCGATCAGCGATCACGCATGTAACAAAATGTAAAACACGCGATTATCAGGCCCGACGAGAGGGCGGTACAGCCGGTACAAATTACCGGGGCCCGGGCTCATGGGGGGCCCGGGCTCGAGCTCCAGCAACAAGAATTTTTTCATTGATATTTATAATTACATAAAAAAAATGGAACTGATGAAGATTGTGTGATTCCTCTCAATCTTATAAAACAACAATGTAAACATTCAAGATTGTCCATGCTATTAGATAGCCTACATAGGCAATCTTGAATACATAAATCAGTACAACATTGCCTAAAGTATTGCCCCGGTCTGCAACAAGTTGCCCGGAATAAAGGATGCAATTCTAGAGGTATTTGAGCTCAATTTGACATCAGAAGTGCGGGTTGAATTGAATGGTATTTTATCATATTTGGGATCATTTGAATGTCTCTTAATGGCTTCAACGTGGCTGAAAGTACTTACAGCTATCAACTATAGAAGTGTTATTCTTCAAACGGAATCCATAACTTTGGACATTGAAACCGAAAATTTGAAGTCTTTGCTCGAAGATCTTAATATCATAAGAAATAGTTGGTCGAAAATATTGAATGAATGAAGAGAAGTAGCAAAAAATTTAGAAATGTCAACCGAAATGCCTACGTCCGAGAAGAGGAAACGCAAAAGAAAGCAATTTTTTGACGAAACGAATTCAGAACAGGATTTTTCATCAGTACTTAGTGGGGAGGATTACTTCAGAATAAATGTATTATTATTCAATCCTAGATGCTGTTATTTTGAATATTTCTACAAGATTCCAAGCAGTTAAAAATATTGTGCATATGTTCAGTGTCTTATGGAAATTTTTACACTAAGAAGATGCAGACATTGAAGAGAGGGCCACTAATCTCCAAATTCAGTACCACTTAGATACTGATTGGAAATTAACAGAAGAGATCAAGCACCTCAAGGTTATCTTTTCTGCTACTTTTCAAATGAATGATCTTACCCCACTAAATCTTCTGAATGAAATTCACAAATTAAAATTGGATACCTTGTTTCCAAATATTGTGATATCCTTAAGAATATTTTGCACTTTGCCTGTGACTGTAGCCCAAGCTGAAAGGTCTTTCAGCCACCTTTCAAAAATTAAAAATGTTCTTAGATCTACCATGACTCAGGGACGATTGAGTGCTCTAGGCTTATTATCGATCGAGTCAAGAGTAGCTAGAAGATTCGATTTTTCTAAAATTATAGCAAATTTTGCTACTGCAAAATGCCGAAAGGCTCACATAAAATGATTCGTGTTTTTTGTAGCGGTCTTCGAAGTAATTTTTACCTAATTTTTTCAGTATTTAGTGCAGCTGTGTTTCTCAACTCTTTATAGTATATACCTTAGACTATACCCTATATAGTCTAAGGTATATACTTAGTAAGCCAATTCATGTTTCTGGAAGGTTCTAATTCCAATAATTTTACTTGCATAAAGCAGTATAAAGTCCATGTAAGAAAAAATATGATAAACTTTTATTTTTCCTTCCCTAATTTCTTCTACATTAAAAAAATTACAATGTTCAATGATTTTGATTTCAGAAGGCATATATCCTAATCTACGGTTAAGTAACACCATCGGGGGGGCCCGTATTTTTGGTTTGTACCGGGGCCCGCCGAAGCTCTCGACGGCCCTGGCGATTATAAAAGAACCTTTAAGATAGACACTTATGAAAAAGCCGAATCGTTATATGGTTGTGAAAAAAGTAACAGTCTTTATTGTTTTTTTTGTTTTTTATTTGCTGGTGATGATCAAACAGAATGGACCAGATCCGGTGTCAAGGATTTAATCCATTAAAAGAAAAAAAAGAAAAATATCAAAGTTCCAAGACACCTCTCTGCCATGCAAATTAGTTTTTAATTTATTAGGTAAACAAGATATTCGACAACAATTAAACAGTGCTGAGTGCTTACCGACTGAATATCGAGAAACATTATGAGCAAGTAAAAAAGAACAGATACATTTTATCGAAAATCATAAATTGTATTAAATTTTGTGGTGCTTTCGAATTAGCATTACGTGGCCATTATGAAGGGAATGATTCGATAAATCCTGTATATTTAGGTCATATCAATTTTTTGGCCAAATTAGATTTGGCACTCATGGATCATTTGAATGAATCCACGGTATTTAAATATAAAGATTACTAGTATGGGCCAGCAGATCTACCTTTCAAGTAGTTATCCTCATCGGTAGAACTCTGGTGATTTTTAGGCGAAATGTCAAAGTTTGATCAAGTTTCCTGAAGAAATGGAGAAATTATGGAGAATATTAATACCAAGCTATTTTGCATTGACTTTTCCTCTTTCGATCCGTATATTCACATCACGGTCAGGATATCTGTGAAAAAAGTTTTATCGAGTTTAAAATGTCCCTTTATGTCGGATTTTTTCGCGATTTTCGCGAATTTTTTTTTAAAATACTTCTACTTCGCCTAGAGAATCGTAATTTCACCCACGTAAGAATCGATTATTCGTCTTTCCGACCGTACAAAAATTTCGTCACCGTATCGCAGCTTCGTACGATTTTAAGATTCTTCTGGACCCACTTTTGGACAGATTCTCTCGGGCCGGTCCACCCAGTTACCGTTTTAGTATAATATATGCTAAGTCTGAATATTCTGCTCGGCGCACACTTCTTGCTCTCAGCCGGTCTTTTATTAAGCTCTCTTCGCTCATTTCACTCTGCATCGTGATCTTTTATTATCAGAGCGAGCAAGAAGATCAGATATATTCGCTCCCGCTCAGAAGCGAGAGCTCTTCCAAATGTCATTTATTCCTAACCAAAGACGCAAAGAGCACGGATATCGGTGCGCAAAGAGTAGATTTGGGGCTTTTGCCCTATGAGCGTTCTTTTATTATTTTCGCTCTACAACAAATGTGATGACGTCACAAATACTCTTGCTCGCTCCGCAGATCATATTTTCAGACTTAGCAATAGAATGAAACAAGTGACATTTCAAACATTTTCCAAATGGTTATAGTTTTCCGTTATACTTTAACAGACCGTACTCCTTGTACTTACAATTTCAGATTTTTGCGCTAAACCCTTTTCTGAATATTATCCCAAGATGAGGCGAAAGAACGTCACAAAGTGCTCTGAAATGCAAGTTTTGAAGGTTAGTTTTCAAATTTTGTTCCTCCCCCGAACTCCCACATGTGCACTCCCAAAATAAAAATCCACGCGCCGCCACTGTCCATAATGACAGGTTTTGTCAGCAATATCATAACATGTCATATATTTTGACAAATCTTCTCTCATTCCATTTTCTACGTGCTCTGTGAAGGCCTTCCATTTATTAGCTGTACACCCTTCAAGGGCCTCATTCCAAAGATATTCATTTCACTTGCTCAATTATTTGCCAAATTTGTTCGAATATCAATGACAGAACAAAACGTCAGTGTTATTTCCAACACCAAACTGAATTCTGCAACTCAAAATATTACTGAAAGGCCTACTACCAAGGCCGCGTGAAGTTAGCGAAAAGTTGGTGGAACAAATTCTGAAACCAAGCTCAATATTTAGTACTGAATTTGTTCCAATTTGTTCTGTATCAATCATCCCCAGCACCCTCATGGTTTTCGAGTTATTCGCATGTCTTTGATTTATTTAGTGCTGACTTCACGCTCAGCACCAACATGTTCGAATTTGGAAAAAAAAATTTATGCCAATAATTAGTCCCGAATTTGTTCCAATTTTTTCTGAAGAAAATTCTCCGATATCATTTTTCGTTAACGACTTATTCACATTCGAAACATTCGGTGGTGACGTCACAGCCAGCTCCAAAGCTTTTTGTTCTCCAATCTCCAAGAAATTCGAAAAGATTTTGATGCAAATATTTAGTACCCAATTTGTTCCAATCAGTAAAAGTTGTTTTGTTGAAATACCATTGTTAGTTTTCGAGTTATGAACAATTGTTTTGAGCGAGGGACGCGAGCGTGAAGTTAGCGATAAAGTTTTAAATTATCACTTTTTTTTTCAACATAATTATATTAGTACTCAATTTGTTCTAAAAAGAACGAATCAATTTCATTATTAGTTTTCCAGATATTAAGACTTTACGATTAGATGACGTCACAGTAGATGTACGTAGCTCTGAATCTCCATTCGCGACCATACCACTGTCGGCAGCCGCTCTCATCATGTTTGAATGCAGATTTGGATTCAGGGCCAATTCGTTTTTTATTCTCGCTTATCAAATGGATAGGAAATAATTATTTATATATCAACAACTTCTAAATTTGTAGTTTCCTTTATTTGGACTCGGTGAAATCCTTTTTATACGGAGGCTATTTTTCAAATTGAAGCAAATTATTCAGTTAGATAAAACGTCTGTTATACAGCCAAACAGGGCGAGTCTTCGACCTGAACATATAAAGGGTGTTTCAATTCAAATTGCGTGGTTTTTTTCAAGAATAAATAAAATACATATATGGCGCATTGAATTCTTCGGGGTATTTTGGCATTCAAGAAGTATGATGTAGTATGACATTTATAAAGAAGGCTTCGAACGAGTGTATCGAACTGACAGATATTCGTGACACGATATCCGTAATCGATGTATTGAATTTCTGGGGTGAGAATTCCGTAGTATCTTTCACTTTTCACATTTTTGATTTTCCTAATCCACCCCAGTGCATCATTTCATGAACGGGCAATGGTCAATGGCGTGACCATTATAGATGTCCATTGCAATATTACATTTATAATATCATGGATGTGTGGCGTTTGAGGGTAAAGAAAATAATAAAAAACAAGTGAAAATAGCGATATTCACTCTACCCTCCTTCGATAACAAGTGGAGAGAGAATTAGACTTTAGATACTAAACATAGGCGAGTTATAAGCGATGTTGTGCAGTCTAGGCGATGACAAATAAATATAATAGACTGAAGGAAAAATGGATGGCCGAAAAGAAAACGTCCTTACCCTGATCGTGTTTCCTGGTGTCGTAGAGGGCCCTCTAAGCTGCTCCTGGAGGCGATGAAGGCGAATGATCTTCGGATGTTGACGAAAGTTCTGGCACAATCACTTTGCGATATATATTCGCAAATATATGAACGGCGTTTTTATAAGATGGAAATCTATCTTAAGAGCGAAAAATATCCCAAAGGGGGGTTCAAAATATCGAAAATATTAAAGCGTAAAAATGGCGAGGCACACTTTACAGCGGTCTAAAATCGATTGTTTTTTCGATCTTTTATGGTTTGAACATATGTTCCTTTCAAGAACGATTTCTTTCCATACGGCCACAAGAGTGAAAATGAATTAAATAATGCCACCCAATAGGCAACACAACATACACAAAACAATGGATGTTGGAAAATTTTCCGTGCACAGTTGAGAAATCAAATTGTAACAAATGTAATAATTCTTTGAAAATAAAGCATATCTATTTCATGGCGGTCTATATGGATCGTTTGAAAGAAGAAGGATTTAGTTGCCTGCAAGAATGCATCTATATAGCTCCCCCATCACATTCGAAATGCAAAAAATGTGCGAATGAATTAATTATTGAAAAACAATATTCAGAATATTTATTGATCGACTGTGATGTGGGAGAAACAACAATTCTGGAGGAAGTACCTCTAGAATTGATAATTGAAAACAATAGATATTTTCTCACAGTGGCGGCGCGTGGATTTTTATTTTGGGGGTGCACATGTGGGAGTTCGGGGGAGGATCAAAATTTGAAAACTAACCTACAAGACTTGCATTTCAGAGCACTTTGTGACGTACTTTCGCCTTATCTCGGGATAATATTCAGAAAAGGGTTTAGCGCAAGAATCTGAAATTGTAAGTACAAGGAGTACGGTCTGTTAAAGTATAACGGAAAACTATAACCATTTGGAAAATGTTTGAAATGTCACTTGTTTCATCATCTTTATATTTAAATACCGTGGATTCATTCAAATGATCCCTGAGTGCTAAATCTAATTCGGCTGAAAAATTGATATGACCTAAATATACAGGATTTATCGAATAATTCCCTCCATAATGGCCACGTAATGCTAATTCGAAAGCACCACAAAATTTAATACATTTTATCTGTTCTTTTTCACGTCTTGTTCATAATGTTTCTCGATATTCAGTCGGTAAGCACTGTTTAATTGTTGTCGAATATCTTGTTTACCTAATAAATTAAAACCTAATTTGCGTGGCAGAGAGGTGTTTTGGAACTTTGATATTTTTTATTCTTTTCTTTTAATGGATTAAATCCTTGGCACCGGATCTGGTCCATTCTGTTTGATCATCAACAGCAAATAAAAAACAAGGAAAACAATAAAGACTGTTACTTATTTCACAACCACATAACGATTCGGCTTTTTGTGTCTATCTCAAAGGTTCTTTTATAATCGCGTGTTTTACATTTTGTTACATGCGTGATCGCTGATCGATAAATTCAGATTTGGACGACCGGCACTTATGATTTTTTATTTTTCTTCTGATGTCAGCAAAGAAAAACGAATTGTTTTTAAATATTGTACGCTAATGCAAATCAGATTCTCCAAATTTTCGGTGATAATTGCGCGAATACAACAAACACGGTAGACAGCATCTCACCCATAAATAAAGAATTATATCACCTACACACGACGAACATCGGTACATCGTAGCACCGTAGTTCTTTATCCATGACGTAGCTTACGCGTACACATTCTGCATGTGTACCAGTGTCTGCTAAATCTTGTGTACTGCAGCGGGACGTTTGGGGCGCGCGGGGTCGCTGGTGCTCCAATCAAGGCTCACTTCGGATGTGCAGTGTACCGATTGCCGTCTAGCGTCTACGACTCTACGCTACGCGTATTGCCGTATTATTTGCATTGGCGTTCGAAGTTCGCTTGCCGTCTGGAGTCAGAAATACAGAACCGGAACATCGGAAATGAAGAATTCAATTACCCAAATATACAACGTTACGTTTACGTCAAACACAAAAGTAAATTCCTTTAGATGAAGATATTAATTGGGGGTACACGTGCACATGTGCACCTATGGAGCAGCCGCCACTTTTCTCAGAGGGTTGGCAAATTTTATGAGCCCCATGGAGAGCGCAGGGATAGGTCATTATACTTCCTACTGTAGGAGAAATGATGGACAGTGGGAAGAGTATAATGACTTGGAGAGAGACTTCAAGAATATAAGAAGTGATATAGTGGTTAATCCCCATATGATTCTATATACGGTGTGATTTTGAATATTGTTTTTTTCCAGATGAATGTAATTTTTTTTTAATTTTGTATAATAAACAAATTGTATTATTACTTTTTTATAAACTTGAAATATTCACCTGATCACTTACTTTTGAAGGCTGTTCTGTAGAATGTAGTAGGAGAAAAAATAAAATTTTGTTGAAGGGTCCAAAAAATTTCACGTTCGCAACATAACATTAATTCAGAGAATTTCTTTACGAAATGAATTCTATGTTGAAATACTTATGCAATTAACAAAGATACCTTTTGGGATTCTATATCTTTCCTTTGTATGATTGATATTCACTCCAATACAGGGTCTTTCACGAGGAACCTCACCCATATTTATACGGGAAACTACTGAACGTATTTTCATGAAATTCAGCACTTATAAGTATTTCACGATGCTGATGAAATCTAAAATATTTTCAAGGCATGAGCACCTCCGGTTTTTCCGGAAATGACGTCAACTTCCGTTTTTCAAATTAGAACACCATTTTTTATTGCAGAAATAGATTCCTTAGAAAATTTCAAGTTATTTTGATGTAACATTTTTCAGTTTTGGTTGGAAAATTCTCTGAGCGGGAAAATTCGAAGAAAAAAAATCGAGCTCCGCTGAAACAAGAATAACTTCGAGGTTTTTGGATGGAAAATTTTCATTTTTGGGATTTTTCAAGATGTAAGATTGATGTATCCACTTTAAAAATTGAAATCGCGATTCATGATACAGGGGGTGAAAAAATCGCTTTCAAAGTTAGGGATGACAAAATCGTGAAATATCAATTTTTTCAAATTAGAACCCCATTTTTTATGGCAGATATTGAATCTACGTTAAAAAATAATGTGAGTGTATGCATCACACCCTTGCCCTAAAGTGGATATTAACTCAGAAAATATCCATTTTAGGGCAAGGGTGTGATGCATACACTCACATTATTTTTTAACGTAGATTCAATATTTTCCCGCTCAGAGAGAATTTTCCAACCAAAACTGAAAAATGTTACATCGAAATAACTTGAAATTTTCTAAGGAATCTATTTCTGCAATAAAAAAATTGTGTTCTAATTTGAAAAACTGAAGTTGACGTCATTTCCGGAAAAACCGGAGGTGCTCATGCCTTGAAAATATTTTAGATTTCATCAGCATCGTGAAACTTATAAGTGCTGAATTTCATGAAAATACGTTCAGTAGTTTCCCGTATAAATATGGGTGAGGTTCCTCGTGAAAGACCCTGTATTATGTTCATCATTGTTTGAGATATACTTGTGTTTTGAGTATGATAATGATATGATTATACTGATATCTCCTAGGTCTCCCGAGAAGACCCATCAGAAGCTTGTAGCTTGTGTGAGCTAGGAGAATCAGTTGGGTTCTATGTAGGCCTTGTTACCGTGTCTCTACGTCACCTTAGGCAACGCACTGTTAATTTTCGACCCAACAGTGAAATGGTAGCCCACTACCGAGAATAGAAAAATTCTTTCCTAGCCTCGGGATTGAACTCAGGACTTTCGGGGTCCTAGACAATCACCTTAACCACTAGGCTAGAGTTCCAAGGAAGAAAAAACTCCCTGAGGAAGATATTTTGAAAAGAAAAAGAGAAAATGAGCGGAAGAAATATGAGTGTAATAAAAATAGAAAAAGAAAAGGAAAGAGCTTAGAGAGAAAGAACGGATTAAATACCTTAAGAAAAAAGAAAAGGGAACTAGGAAGCTTGTTGAAAATATGACCCCACGAGAACACCGGGAAGCTAAGAAGGAGTGGAAAGAACATTGCACCAAGTATCGCAATAGAAAAAGTATTAGCGAATATTACTAACTCGTACATGAGAGAAAATAGTCCAGATTCTGATGTTTCTAATTCATTCCAAATGCCAAAACCTGAAATTGCTGAAATAATTCGAAAAAGATATTCTAGAGAGAAGATGCTAAGATATGGGATGAAGAAAAAAAACATGATGAAATTGGAGTCTTGAAGAAGAAAATATTGAAGTACAAAAAACGCTTCTCGCAATTAAAGAAGAAAGCAAATACTTAATTCCTAAACTAAGATTTTTCATGAAAATTAAAATAGAATAATTTTGGTACAGAATTTTTCATTTGAATAAACAGTCCCCTGACATGGGCACAGTCCCCAGTATCGACCATTTCAGAAAATTGTCAAAATTTTCTAAATGGAAATATTTTTGGTTCATCTCTCGCATTAATAAAAATGTAAATATATATTTATTGAATTATGTTTGAATTTTATGTTTCAGTAAGGGCGCATTCTCAACCAGGATCAAATTTTTACTGTCCAATTCAGTAATAAAAGCTTCATCAGGAGTTCATAATATGTAAATTCAATAATCATAGTCGGAGTGAGTTTTGGGTTCCAACACAATATCTGTGCCAAATGTCGGAATAATGTCGTCCCCGATCTTGTCACTCGCGTAAGAAGTCGTTAGTACTTGATCACAACACTTTCCAACTTCAGTTCTACAAGCTTTATGAAATACTTTAGAGCAAGAATTGCATTTTAAACCAATTTTTGCCATCGTACGATTACAGTAGGCACAATTACAAGTATTAATCTGCAGAGTATCACCTAAACCTTGTCGCAGCCATATTGAACTTGGATATATTCTTGGATGTATGAAAATACATCGATTTATTAAACAGGATTTTAATTCAAAAAACCAAAACACTGTTCATTGTACATAACTCACAAAAAAATTCAATTTTGATCAAGGAATACTTAAGTTATTAATTATTTACAAAAACAGGTTATATGGGTACATCTGTTACTGTTAGAATTAATTTTATAAACTTTTAAGGGAAAGTTTTAATTAATTGGGCAAAATAGTCTGTTTAAATCACATTATTTGTTGATTTTTAGCCTATGACAATTTCTTAGCTTTTTGATAGAGAGTATCCACTACTTTACTCATACTTTGAATTGTTTCTAATGCCATTTCGTAAGTCTTGTCGATTGGAGTCTCTTCAAACACAATCAGCACTCCTGAAACAAAAATGGTACAATAAATATAAAATTTTCGCACTACTCACAGGACTTCAACAGTCAACAGAAACATTTATTTGAAAAGAAAATTTCATGTCAACAAAAACACATTATACAATAAAATGCACAAACATTGGGCGTTAAAAGTGAGTCACTTGAAGCACTAACGTGAAATCAGGAATTTTTGAGCCCTCGTTCATCAAACTTTCAGGTAGATTCACATTCTCCAATTATGGGATAATCAACGTCGAACGTTGGCCGGCACCCAATGTTATTTTGATTTCGATATGCGCCTGACGACGTTCGACATTCAATCATAACGCACCCCATGAAATGAAAAAAATTCTTTAGAATATGTGGTAAAGCGATCTCGACAAAATCTGCATATACCTAGAATACGTCATTCTGTAATCTAAATGCAAAATTGCATCACGATGGAATTTTTAGTTATGAAATTTTCAGGAAAACGAAATTTCGAACGGCCATATTTATGAAAGTCGTTTGCAACTCGATATTCCACAATTACAGACCTTTGGGGATAATCATAACGCTCGTGTTGCTAGGAATAGGTGCGCAAAAATTGACACACCAATAGTGGAAATTCAAATTACCATGTTCTCGAGACTAGGAACTCTAATATATCTGACTTTTTGTTGACTGAGGAAAGGTATAACGGCATGCAGACAATTGAATATTTTTGAAATTCCGGAAAAAGTCACACACCGTGCAGGAATCGAACCTGCGTCTCCCTACTTTCCGGGCTGGGGCCTTGACCACTGAGCTAACGTTAGCCCAGTGGAAATGGCAGAATTCATAGATATTTATACTATATTACGTGAAAAATCCTTAACCTCAATGAAAATATCAGCAAGCTGACAACATCTTCTTAAAATTTCTGTGCAAATATTCACAGAATGGATACAAAATAGATTAGGTTAGGTTGTTTAATAATAAATTCTGACTAGTATATGGGCCAGCAGATCTACATTTTAAGTAGTTATCCCATAGAACTTATAGTACATGGAATGCCATTAGCCTTGCTGCTCAGCTTAAACAAGCTATAATAAAAAAATCATTTTTTTAAACAAGCTTTTATAATAACAACACTCATTCGCCATTTTGAAGCCGCCATCTTGAATTCCTCAATTTTGAAAAATCGTAATTTCCTACCCAGAAAACCCCCAGATACCAATTTTGAACAGAATCTGATCATAATTACAAAACTCGTCCGCCATATTGTAGCCGCCATCTTGAATTTTTCAATTTTGACGGAAGAATCATCATTGTCGAACCCAAAAACCCCCAGATACTAATTTTGAATGGAATCGGATGATAATTACAAAACTCATCCGCCATTTTGAAGCCGCCATTTTGTTTTTTTCTATAAAAAATATTTCATGATGCATTGTCACCAGAACTATGTACACCTGCCAAATTTCAAATCAATCGGACGATTAGAAGTGTGTCATATTCAACTTGCAAGATTTGATTACAGACAGACACCGGGACAGGTGAAACTAAATAAAAGCTTGTAAAAAGTGGATAAACATCTCCAGTTGGAGGAATACTGAAATTTCCATGTTGCCATGGTTACGACTTGTCATACAGAATAGAAACACAGAAATACAATGAATTTAATCGTCAAGATCCGATTCACTTGGCATTTCGGGAAACATTTCTGTTCGGTGTGACAGGTCGTATCCATGGGAACATGGAAATTTAGAGATTCCTCCAAGTTGAGATGTTTACCCACTTTTTGATCTGGTAATAGCATTCCATGTACTTTGAGTTATCCTCATCGTAGAACTGGGGTGATTTTATTGTCTAAATGTCAAAGTTTGATCAATTTTCCTGAAGAAATGGGAAATATGAATACCAAGCTATTTTGCATTGACTTTTCCTCTTTCGATTCGTATATTTACATCACGGCCAGGATATCTGTGAAAAAAGTTTTATCGAGTTTAAAATGGCCCTTTTTGTCGGTTTTTTTCCCCATTTTCGCGAATTTTTTTAAAATACTTCTACTTCGCCTAGAGAATCGAAATTTCACCCACGTATGAATCGATTATGCCTCTTTCCGACCGTATAAAAATTCCCTCACCATATCGCAGCTTCGCTGCGATTTCAAAATTCTTCTGGACCCACTTTTCGACAGATTCTCTCGGGCCGTATAGTATAGAATGATCTGAATAAAGAGCCTTTCTTCATGAGATTTTTTGGGAATTTCGAGGGAAATATGAACAAGTTATAAGTGTTCACATACTAATCTGCAGAAAAATCGGAGAAGAAACTTATCGTGTTTGCAACATTTTTATTCCAATAAGGTTAGTACTTGAGTATTCCCAAAATGTAGGTATAAACTCAATTTCAATCGAGGAATATGAACTTTGAATCAATTCCAGAAAATTGTATCAGGAACGTGATAAGACCAAATTTTTTTCAAATGTCGAAAAAATGGAAAACGAAAAAAGTCAAAAGACTCACCCTGTATATATTTTCGAAGAGCTGATTTTTTTTTTGCATAACATAGGATCAAAAAAAGATACCATTCGTATTCAAATAAGAAAGTTTTTTTTCACCCTTCATACGAAATAAAAAAACTGAATACGATGTCGTATTGCTAATGAAAAAGTGCCTGTAGAAAGTGTTTGCCGTGTTTAGATATTTTAGAAAACTAGTTTGGGCCCAGCGATCTACCTTTTAATTAGATTCACCTTGTTGTTAGATCTCCCTTTGAAGATAGATTCGCATTTTGAAAAATCAAAACGTTGTGGTTTCTGCAAAAAAATCGTAGTAATTATACTCCATTCACTTTTATAAAGTATCGCGGTTTGCCATGAAATTTTGACACATTTCACCGTATATATTTTGAAAATGTTAGGTTATGGTCATTGCACTGTCAGATACGCCCACAACGTTGCCGTTTCTGCTAAAAAATCGTAGTAATTACGTAATTATCAAAATGTTCCTTTACTTTGGGAAATTAATGAATTTGAGAAAATATTATGTTAATTCAGAAGACATTTAAATACATTTTTGCACAACCTGAAATACTCCAGCATGAAAATGTAGTAGTTTTACGAAACCTGCGCCACAGTTAAATCTTCGAAGAACTAACTCCATTTACAAAGTTGAAAAAGAGTAAATAGAAAGTAGACCTGGCAATGTCGCTTAATTTTCACGAGTGCCAACCTGCGTCTGTTCTAGGGGAAAAAACTTGATAAACCTAAATCATGGCCAACCGCGATACTTTATAAAAGTGAATGGAGTATACGTATTTATCGAAATGTTCATTCACTTGGGGAAATTAATGAATTTGAGAAAATATTACGTTAATTCAGAAGACATTTAAATACATTTTTGCACAACCTGAAATACTCCAGCATGAAAATATAGTAGTTCTACGAAATCTGCGCCACAGTTAAATCTTCGAAGAACTAACTCCATTTACAAAGTTGAAAAAGAGTAAATAGAAAGTAGACCTGGCAATGTCGCTTAATTTTCACAAGTGCCAACCTGCGTCTGTTCTAGGGGAAAAAACTTGATAAACCTAAATCATGGCCAACCGCGATACTTTATAAAAGTGAATGGAGTATATGTGTATTTTCACCCTTGACGTCCCGAAATGTCGAAAAAATCCAACCTTCAAACGGTCATCTATGCGTCGCGTCAAACTTTGACTGCCGGTGTCAAGAACCCTAACCTATGTGTAACGTCACACGTGACGTCTCGAAATGTCGAAAAAATCCAAATAATTCTATACCTATAATTTGATCCTTGTGGTTTTCCTTGAAGCAGTCGACCTAGGCATATGGTGACTGCGCATGCGCGAATAAGGGGAAGTAGCTTGGAGTAGGATTCTAAGCAGGGTAGGGGCAATATGGCGCATGCGTATAAGCCATTATATGTCCAGGTCTTGGCTTCATTTTTACGCAATTTTTTGCACAATGCTAGCGGTATAGAAGAAGTATATGAAAAAATCCAACCTCGAAATGGTAATCTGTGCGTCGCGTCCATAGAATTTGAGCGTAGTGGCTGATAAGTATACAAAAGTGTGGCAATCCTTCCCCCTAAATCCAGGGTCAGTCATCGCTATATACGAATGCCTATGGAGAAGAGAAGGGACATGTAATTCTGTATCCATGGATACCATATGTGGCTCAATACAAACAGAGACAAATAAATAAACTGCATCCGCTAATCGCCACGATGCACCTAATTTCCCACTCTCTGTCATCGCACATGCTCAATAGTCTCACTGACCCTAGGCAGAGCCTTCTAGATGTTTCACTTTCAATTTCAAGAATCATGTGGAATTATGTGGTCGCGTCAAACTTTGAATGCCGTTGTCAAGAACCCTAACCTAATTCTAACGTCGAAAGTCATCGGAATAACTGAAACTCTCTGGTTTTATCGATATTTTCTGGTCGAGTCGGAAATTTTTACCATTTTCGCGAAATGTCGAAACTTTTCGAATTTATTTCGGACACTCGGAGGAACGTGTCGAAAAATGCTTTGCTTTGTTTGAAAAAATCTCCGAACGTCCAGGTGCCTCAGAGAAATTCGCTCTTTCGGGCGAATTTTACCGTGTTTTACGAATTTTTTTAAGATACTTCCCTGGGTCCTAGAGAAAATCCGAAAACACCCACGCGTGCTCCCGTTCTTCAACTTTCCGACGCCCCCCTCCCCTTTGAAATAGACGAGCATACCACTGAATTTTACTAAGCCAAACCTGGCTTTAGTCGTGAAATTCTCATTTTATTCGATAACGGCAAACTACTTATTTTAAAGACATGAAACGTTTGGCACACTCCAATTAATTTTTGACGAGCAATCGATCGGAATTACAAAACTATATGGTTACCATTTGAAAAAATTAGATTTCATAGTTCTATTGAAGCTCACTTTGAAGCCCTGTTTCAGATACCCTGCATAATATTCCCTCATAATTTATGCAAGAAGCAGTAGCAGCGTCCTCGTTTTTGTTCCACTGTTGCAAAAAAAATTTCTCACAATGAGGGATTCTGGAGATATTAACACTAATTTGTGACACTCTTTCTGCCAACAAATTTGACAATCAGGCTATAACTCAACAATCGCTTGAAGTGGTTGCGCGCATATCATACATTAAATCAGTGCAGAATTAAACGAAGAATTCAAATATGTATAAATATACAGAATGTTGCATTTGAAATAACGAAGTTCACATTCGTTTCCAGTAGAACCGGAAGTAGATTGCGTTTGAAAATATTTTACAATTCAAGTTCATCTACTCTAAAATAAAAATACAGAATCTTGAATTCGTATCAAAATTCCTTCCTCAAATACGTCCAATGAAATATTTGAAAAAATCACCCTGTATATACAATTGTCAGATCCCATTGGAGTTTTCCACCAGCCATTAGTTTATGAAGAGTTGATTGATGTATCGGAGATAATTAAATCAACTACTTTTAATTTTTTCACTTGGCTCTTGTATGCAAGTACTTTTGCTGTCGTTGATCACAGGCTACATGGTGAGGATTTCCTCTTCTATTAATATTAATTTAGAATTAAGAGTTCTGAAATTTTTTTCTGTCATTTGGTTTCGCTGATGTTCAAGTGTTGAAAAAAAATTGTGGTGTAGTGAGCTGTAGACAAATTGCAGTGGATTTTCTGTGATTAAAAGAAGAGCTCAACATGTAACATGATTTACAAAATAAATATGAAGTACATAAACTCCACATACTCAAAAACCTGGGAGCATATGAACAAGCTTGATTGCAAACAATCAGGACATAAGAATCTCAGGGTGGGAATAAGTGCTGATTTCTTACATCCTTGGGTAAGTTATTGATTCACAAACAATTTCTCATGATTCAAACAGAAGGTAATGGATCCCCCTCCCCTCCGTTCAAGGATTGGCTGTTCAGTTCACTTGAGGCAGACTATTTGGCTCTGATTTATCATGTGTTCTCATTTCTCAGAATCAAAATGTGTGATGTACGCACGCTGGATGTGCAAGCCATCCCGTCTAGACAAGATTCTTATGGTCGATTCACAATGGACGTAAAACGTAACAACTCTTACGTACTCTGCACGTCATTTGTTACGTTTTACGTACATTGTGAATCGACCGTTGGACAAAAGCTTAGCTCAAATTGGTGAAAATATCGACTTCGCTGGATAATGAGTGAAGAAATTCGGGAAATAAGTCAAAAAACCAGGACTTATCTGTGTATTCTTCATTGATTTCCAAGCTTTCGTTCTACTTTTAGAACTTCTTCAGGGTCCAAGAATTAAATATCAACATTAAGAACCTCTACAAACAATTACAATGAAAACACTTACATTAAATTTGAAATTTGAAAAGGGGAGTACTGTGATCTCTACGTCACAAAAAATCATATGTATCTAGGGGATGTTCAGTTATCACGCCCAAGAGTGTATTGTCTTTCATACTACTGTGGATATAAACCAAATCAAAATTTCGCAATTGAATTCACGTACAACAATATTAAAATTTTTTCTTCTGTATTCTCAAGAATTCATCTATAAAACAATATTTCAATCAATCTACAATGTGCTATCATATGTCAATATCTCTCCTGACATATGATAGCACATTGTAGATTGATTGAAATATGTATATACTTCATTCACTTTCATAAAGTATCGCGGTTAGCCATGATTTAGGTTTATCGAGTTTTTTTACTTAAAACAGACGCAGGTTGGCAAGGTGAAAATCAAGCGACATTGCCAAGTCTACTTTCTATTTACTCTTTTTTAACCTTATAAATGGAGTTAGTTCTTCTAAGGTTTAACTGTGGCGCAGGTTTCGTAGAACTACTACATTTTCATGCTGGAGTATTTCAAGTTGTGCAAAAATGTATTTAAATGTCTTCTGAATTAACAAAATATTTTTTCAAATTCATTAATTTCCCAAAGTAAATGAACATTTTGATAAATACGTAATTACTACGATTTTTTAGCAGAAACGACAACGTTGTGGGCGTATCTGACAGTGCAATGACCATAACCTAACATTTTCAAAATATACGCGGTGAAATGTGTCACAATTTCATGGCAAACGGCGATACTTTATAAAAGAGAATGGAGTATAGATGCATAGAATACCTGGTGTTGGCACTGATTAGATTTTGTTTAAGACTTTCTTGTCGATTGATCATCTGATATTTTGTGCGGCTTTTTATTTCTCCCAAGAGATGTCGCGCTTCTCTTCCATAACCAGAATCTTATGACATTCGAAATTAATAGTCATCTATGAGCTCCTTGCATGTTTTGATAGAATTTATGACACAATGAAAACACAGACCAACAAGACCTGGCACCATAGAACTTATAGTACATGGAATGCCATTGCCAGATCAAAAAGTGGGTAAACATCTCAAGTTGGAGGAATCTCTAAATTTCCATGTTCCCATAGATACCACCTGTCACACCGAATAGAAACACAGACATGTTTGCCGAAATGCCCAATGAATCGGATCTTGACGATTAAATTCATAGTATTTCTGTGTTTCTATTCTGTATGACAAGTCGTAACCATGGCAACATGGAAATTTCAGTATTCCTCTAACTGGAGATGTTTATCCACTTTTTTGAGCTGAGCAGCAAGGCTAATGGCATTCCATGTACTATAAGTTCTATGCCTGGCACCTACATGATTTAGTTCCCAGCTATTGGTTGCGTGCTTTACAACCTTGAGTGTTTTGTGTCCTTGTCTAAGCCGCCCTTTTTCTACATTTGATAGCATTAGAAAACGATTTAAATTGGGAGGCGGCCAATCATAGCGCAGATAAAACCGAATAAGGCCGATCAGCTCACGTGTTCCTTGCGAAGATTGGCGAAGATGAAATGTCAATTATGTTTACAATTTCGCTAATGAAAATTCTCGAATGGGGGATTTTGTTGTTGAGAATCCATGCAATTATCTTCGATTCGTAATTTTCGTCCCGTCCTCGGTCTTAATTTACAGGGTTTCAGGGATTGTCAAGGAATACATTCGGTTTGGAAAGTCTTAATTGCAGAACCGACCATCTTCCGTATGCAAGATTAGATCGTATCTCTCAACATTGAAAATTTAAATCAGTGTTGTTTGGATATTGATTATTCCGAAGAGATAAGTTTAACATTAATTATATTATAACTTGTCAAATATCAGAACATATTCAATTTGAGGATATACTGTTTGGAAATGGAAAATGGTTATTCTAAAGACTATATATGGGTAATTCTCATGAAATTCCAAAATTATTCAGGAATTAAATCTCAAAAAAATTTTCAATAAATTTGAATTTTTTTTGTGGCAGTTTTGTAATGCATATGATACTAGATTTCACTGATATAGTGGTCCCCAGATTTAAGTCATTTAAAGCGACTCACAGGAATGATTTATAGATGTAAATTGAGAGAATGATGACGAATGTGAGGGAATGATATTAACATGCAATTCATGAAACTTTATCTATTAAAAATGATTAATTTTTCATTGAATACATTGTTATTTATTTTCATAATGTTTCTATAACTAATCTGAAGAATATTAAATCAGAAAACTATGAAGTACTAATTATAATTGCAGTAGATTTCCTTTCTTCTCGGCGTTTCTTATCGTACTCTTTCTTTTTTTAATTTTGTCTCTGTATCGGAAAATTTCTTTTTTCTTGCCATTATTTGCTCCTTAAACGAGAAAAAACGATAAACTCACGTACCACATGACAAAAGAAATAAAAATCTGAGTTATCTTTGTTTAAAAGTCATTCCCTCATAAATCATCATTCCCTCATTTCAAACTGAAGTGAGGGAATGACGGTGAGGGGATGACGAAATAACACGAAAACTAAGATAACATAGATACACAGCCCTGACCTTATGAAAACATTTTGAACTATGAACACTACCCCCCAAAACGCATCCAAATATAAAGTTACTTTTACTCATACTCAACTTATTTTTTGATAATGTCTAATGGGGGAATGATGTGAGGAGAAGTAATATAGTAATAATTGTAACTGAATACACTATTGCACAAAACCGAGTTGAAGTTTGATCAGAATCACCATGTAGTAACAAAATTCGCGAATTCACAGGCTAGAAAAACTCAAGCTACTTTCATAGAATTCGCTCAATATGACCATAGATCGAGTATTTGTAACAAGGTGAGGGAATGATTTTATCCAAAGGGACATACCTTGAAATCCCATGGTTATTCAATAAGTATTTGTCGTGGCTTGAATTGATGTTTAAATATAACGAAAATCTCCATTACAATATTTGACTAAAATTTGATTTACAAAAAATTACTGAATAGGATGAGAATATTGAGTTTCAGCAGGAAACTGGGATAGTGGGACAACGTGAGGGAATGATTTTTATGATATAAAATTAGTAATAACTTTTTCATTGCATTTAATGATTTCTCGTTTTTCGGGGTGATGGAAGAAAGGGTACCTAGCATCAAAATACAAACCTAACATCGATAATAATTACATGGGTATCTGTATCAATAGCGGTGGACTTAAATTTTGGAATTCGATGAGAATTACCCATATATTCTTTTGAAAGAGAGAATTACGTACTGTTTTCCTAAATCAAACAATACATGGCATATGGCACTGAGAATATTCCAGGAATTCAGCACCAAATTTAAAGATCTAGGGATCATTGTCACATTTCATCAAATCAAGTTAAGAACAACATTAGATATTTTTTCAAAATCTCTAGAAAAACAGAATACGAATCGTTTCCCAATTAGGCAATCCAAACCACGTGTTTTTTCCACCAACTGACCTCAAAAAAATATTTGACAGGTCGCTGGCTTGCAGTAAATATGAGGAATTTCATTATCTTAGGCATTTCATGAGTGAACAAGTGAGTTTTTAATATTTAAAATATCAAATAATATCCTGAAGCCAGTCGCGTTTGAACACTGGTGGCGTACACATGTGTGATAACATTCGCATACGACGTATTACGTTCTTTATTAAATCGAGAGGCGAAAAAGGCAAAAAACAATTCAAAATTTCTTCAAGAAAAAAGAAAATAATAACCTTGGATGAACTTGAGGAATTCTGCAATCCCATAATGTCCCATTGCAAGCGGAACGTCAGCAGCCGAATTAACGGAAGATGAGCAACGATTCAACGTAGCAGGCAAGAAAAAACGCAAAAAAAAAACCTTCCATCCAACACGCAACCAAAGAAACTGAACGACAATAAATCGCCCGAAATCAGAATGGATCCACCACCTTTACCTATCAATTTACACAAGGAATCATCAACACAAAACAAAAACTCTGAAAATACAACTTCCAACACAACCTTCACAAAAACAAACAATCACTCACAACAAATGTTCCAGAAGATAAACAGAGAATATCAACATTGTTTTCATTTATCAACACCAGATTATCCCCGAACCCAGATGGCAGATATATGGATGAGTCACTCCCCAAGAAGCAAAGATATCATATTGAAGACAAAAAAAGGATTCATAATCAAATCAGATGATGCAAAGGAGAATATAATTAAAGTCCAACAATCCTTGAAAAACGACAAAACCATAAATTCATTTGAGGAAAGCAACCCTACTAATCCAACCACACAAAGAAACTCAACCCAGGGAAGCTATTCTGTAGTTATAAGCAATGTTGAAAATGAAATAACAGACGAAGAGATAAGTACAGAACTAAAAAATCAGGGAACAGAGCATAGGTTCTGCAGACGCATCACTTCTAGAGCCACAGGAAAACCAACACAGATGATAAGAATAATCACTGGAAACATAAAAGCATTTGAATCCCTCCTAGCGGATGGATTTTTCTACAAATGTCGTCAGTACCCTGTATTTCCTAGTTCTCCACCAGAACCAATACCGGTGCCTTGTGCAAAGTGCAACCAGTTCACTCATACAACTCTCAACTGCAAATCAGCCATCGTATGCAATAAATGTAAAGGAAATCATCACACGAACACATGTACTTCCCCCTTACCAATTTCCTGCACTGCCTGCGGCGAAAAAGATCACGTAGCATGGCCAATAAAATGCCCAAAGAGACCGACAAAGCCAATCGATGGCATTCCGAATGTGAAAATAAAATCAATCAACAAGAAAACAAACCAAATTGAACCTTCCACAACAAAGAACAATCGAATTCATACACCATATACAATCCATGACAATATAATCGACACATATATACATAAACTAAATAGCCCCAAAAATACTGATCGACAGCAGCTCATAAATAAACTAAAAAAAAAAGATTCATAGAGGCCCACAACATAGATACAACGGCAGTATTCTCAGGAAACCGAGTATACATACTGATGTTAGATCTGAACGTGGAAAATCCAACAACGGCCACCGAACCCATTGAGGGTACACAAATTCAAGTGGTAAACAACAATACACCAGGACCAAGTAGCAGGATTCAATAGCATTAAACTGTTATATGCCAACATAAATAACTACCAATCAAAAAAATACTTGATAAACCATTACGTCGAAAATAATAACATAATGTGCAACTTAATCGTAGAAGCCAAAATAAGCGAAAACCACAACACAGATTACCGGGACTGGACCATTATAAAAAAGATTGGTAACAAAATAAACAACACCAGAGGGGTAGCCTGATTCAATGCAGTAGAGAACTCAACCTAGGAAAAGCGAACCCACCAGCCATGAACAACACACTGAACGAAACTCTTCACTGCACAATACCAGTGGGCAATGAAAAACTTCATATTTTCCTGTCATATATACATCCCCACTCAAGAATCGAGAACATATTCAGAAAAGCAGCACAATACAAATATGTTCTTCTCATTGGTGATTATAACTGTAACAAAAGAAAAAACGAACAAATCCGACAATTTATAGAAAACTCAGACTTTACACAAATCAAAACTCCACCAATATTCATCATGAATAATAATCCACCTAGTACCCCGGATATAGTTCTATGTACAAACAACATTAAAGATTACATAAAAACCGAACTTGTTCCTGACTTAGGCTCTGACCACTTGGCCATTCAGATCACGCTAACCCTACCTAACCAACTACCACGCATAACAAAGGACATTTATCTGAATTTAGAGAAATGCAACGTCGAAAAAGTTAAAGAATATTACCAGGAAACATTCACCGCAAGGGAATACCCAATTTTTGACAAACATTTCAAAACACAAATAGAAAACCACAGAAAAGCGGCTAATTCAAACACTAGTTCCGGACATAACTGATGCAGAGTACGAAGAAGCATTACATGGGAAGAACACAGCACCTGGATATGACAACGTGACAAGGAAAATAATATCCCAATTAAGTTCGAATGTTCATGATGAAATAAGGAGAATTTACAACTATTGTTTGAACAACGGATACTTCCCAACAGAATGGAAAAAGGGAACTATTATAACAATCCACAAGCACGGCACAGATCACAACCAAGTATCCAGCTATCGACGCATCACGCTTTTGCCAATTTTAGGTAAAACATTTGAAAAAATTGTGAAAATTCGTCTTGAAAATTCAATTGGACATAACATTCCTCCATCACAGTTTGGATTCAAGAAAAATCATTCAACCATCCACCCATTAGTAGCTCTTATATCAAATATTCAAACCACAATGAAAAAAGGTCACAAATCAGCAGCCATATTCATGGACATCAAGAAAGCATTCGATAGTGTGTGGCACGAAGGTCTTCTACACAAACTTTACCTGATGAACACTCCAGTCTATTTAAACAAAATAATAGAAAATTTCTTAAGGGACAGAAGCTTGACAGTCAAAATCAACAAAAATTCCTCGACATCATTTTCTCCCCAACAAGGTGTACCCCAAGGCTCTCCATTGTCACCACTTTTATACAATATTTATGTACATGATATCCACAGGGCTACAGCAGAATCGGAAAGTTACATCCTCCAATACGCTGATGATACAGCACTTATATCACACAGCAAGAACCTGAAAGACACAATGGAACAACTACAAAACCTGTGTAACAAAATCGTGATATGGATGAAAAAATGGAGAATCCTACCAAATCCTGACAAATCCAAGCTAATAATATTTGGCCACAAAATATCGGATAATTTACCAACCATCAGAATGCTCCATTATAACATAAAACCAGTCCACCATGCTAAATACCTAGGAATTACAATAGATAATAAGACCAACTTCAAAATACATTCCCACAACAAAAAAAGAGAAATAATTACTAGATCAAAACACTTTCGATCCCTCACCTACAAAAACCGCGGTATAAACACCAAAACATCATCAAGAATCTACCAAACTATATGCAGACCGATATTAGAATATGGACATCTTATATATAACAACTGTAGAAGACCAACCCTAAATAATATCGAAGTAGCAGAAAGAAGTAGTTTGAGAAGATTGAGCAAAATACGCCATCCAGAAAATCCACTCTATAATCCATCAAATGTTCTTCTGTACGAAAAAATGGAGATAGACCCGATCCTCAATATTATTATGTTACCT
This sequence comes from Adalia bipunctata, assembly GCA_910592335.1. Taxonomy (NCBI): domain Eukaryota; kingdom Metazoa; phylum Arthropoda; class Insecta; order Coleoptera; family Coccinellidae; genus Adalia; species Adalia bipunctata. The sequence goes on from OU342951.1 coordinate 33,520,098, forward strand.
TTTCAAGAAAAATAATGTATATAACATATAACAATGTATATTATACTGGCAGAAAGACGAAAGTCTTTAGCCATTTTCTAGAGCAATAAATATCTTTTCTCTCTTCTTTTCTCTCTATCCTGAAGCAACACTGACGAAGAAAATTCCACTAAATCGTATGATCACAACTTTTAGTATTGGGAGCCCGAAGAGAAAGTATTGGAGAAGAAATATTCATCAGAGCACTGTACCTGTAACTTCTTCATCCTTTTCAAATGATATAAATTTAAATATTCATCAGTTTTACATTTTACATGTACTGAATACTGCTTATTTCAGTGTCTACGAAGAAATATTCACTTTAGATTCTTATCTTCGATATGACAATGAAGTGTCAGAAGTTTTTTGAATTTGCTCTTACTTTTTTACTGATTTTTCGCTAAAAACAACCACTCCAATCTATGGGAGATGATCCCCCAACATAAGGGGCCTGTAGCGTTCCTCGAACACCTGAAGAACAGAAGAATCATCACTTGGAAGATCGGACCTGATCGAAAGATCCTCCCGATCCATAAGAGAGTTAGGACTTTGTGAAAAGGTTTTTTAGCAGGTGAAGTAATTTTTTTTACTGCTTCTTTCTCGTTTTTCCTTCTTTTTTTCCTGTTACAGATATAATTTCAAGACATTTGCATCCAGTTCAATGAAAAGGCAATTTTCAAGCACAAGGAGCTCTGTAACATGGATAGCAGCATATTTTTTTTGAACAAATTCAGTATCACCACACATACACGGGGAGACAGAGTTTTTTCAGAGGTTTTTATCTGTTCTCGTGTATCATACTCAGAATTGTATGGTACCCCGTTTACATTCCCTCTGCTAACACTTAGATTTGGAGCGGGAAACAGATTTTATTCATTTATATAATCTGGTCCTTGTAGCCATTTCTTCACACGTGCCATATGCCATGTATTGTTTGGTTTAAGAAAACAGTTTGTAATACTCTCTTTCAAAAGAATATATATATATATCGATATTGTCAAGTATTGATGACTGCTGACCAAATTTTCCTTTGTTTCCTGGTAAGTCACTTATTATGTGTATAATACACCAAGTTACACACACTGAGTGTTCCAACATATTCAAGAAAATCCTCTTAATTTGAACGACTTGCACATCCAACTTTGGCACACTTTTATGACATTTTTTTATTGAAAATGCACTTAATTTAAATAATTCTCACTAGTCTGATATTCCTAAGAGTAAGATTGACTAGAAATACCAAAAAAATTCCACATAAAACAATTTTTCAAGCAAAAAAACGGTTTTAATGACTACATGTTCAAAGCTGGATTCCCATTGTTTGACCACCAACTAACCTCAAAAAAATATTTGACAGGTCGTTGGATTGCCTAATGGGAATCCAGCTTTGATCATGTAGTCATTAAAACCGTTTATTTGCTTGAAAAATTGTTTTATGTGGAATTTTTTTTGTATTACTAGTCAATCTTACTCTTAGGAATATCAGACCAGTGAAAATTATTTAAATTGGGTGCATTTTCCATAAAAAAATGCCATAAATGTGTGCCAAGGTTGGATATGCAAGTCGTTCAAATTGAGAGGATTTTCTTGAATATTTTGGAACAATCAGTGTGTGTAGATTTAAGATTAGATCTAAGTCTAAACGCCCCTCCTTAAATCTAATCTTAAATCTACACACACGTGGTTTGGATTGCCAGTTGTTTGACCTCCAACTAACCTCAAAAAATATTTGACAGGTCGTTGGATTGCCTAATAACAGTTAGGGGTTATGTTATTTCGATTTGAATTTCGCGCTTCGTCTGATTTGCTCCCACCAAGAATTTCACCACCCCACAATTTCTCAAGGACAGTTTCGCAGATTTGGCGGGATTGGCTATGTGAAATGTCTCGGTCTGTGATGAAAACATCTGTCATCTCTCTAAAAACATAACATAACCTATGTCATACAAAAAATAGCGCCACGACCGCAAAATATTGCGGATTATTGCGGAACCAGAATCTGAAATCTAGGATGCCGTTTTGATCTACAAATTTTGGTCACGATTTTTAGGGGTAGGCCCGGGCCTACCCAAAAATTTCATATTTATTCTAGTGGACCTACTCGGCTTTGCACGGGGTGGTGTAACTGACTTAATTCCTGAACCGGTCCTACCCAAAACGAAAGTCCTGGAGCCGCCCCTGGTTACACCAGGTGTTCTATGCATCTATATTGAAATATTGTTTTATAGATGAATTCTTGAGAATACAGAAGGAAAAATTTAATTATTATTGTACATGAATTTAATTGCAAAATTTTGATTTGGTTTATATCCAGAGTAGTTAACAGCCAATACACTCTTGGGCGTGATAACTGAACATCCCCTAGATACATATGATTTTTTGTGACGTAGAGATCATAGTACTCCCCTTTTTAAATTTCAAATTGAATGTGAGTGTTTTCATTATGATTGTTTGTAGAGGTTCTTGATGTTGATATTTAATTTTTAGTCCCTGAAGGAGTTCTAGGAGTAGAACGAAAGCTTGGAAATCAATAAGGAATACACAGATAAGTCCTGGTTTTTTGACTTCTTTCCCGAAATTCTTCACTTAAAGCTTAGCTCTATTACAAATCATAGAAAATCAACATCAACGTCGCCACTGCACCCAAAATTTTCAAGTTCAAATTTCTGGAATTTATATGTATATTTTTTTGTCAATGGTTTGCGTAAAAAAATTTCAGCCTACAACATTTTTTTAATGCTTGATATACAGAGTGGGCCATTGAAAACGAAACAGCGGCTCTGTAGGTCGGCAGAACCGAGTTATATAATAACGCTCGGACACGTAAACAACATTTTCGAGGGGGGCATCGTTCGCAATGAAATTCACCCGAAATACATTTCATCCCTCGGAGCTGTGACCGCCACCCCTAAATTTTTAAATGGCACCATATGGCAAGTGATACCTCATTTGAAAGGTAGTTTCCTTCTCAATATCAAACAACAAAAATAAATTAATTCTATCGATTCGTTTTCGAGATATAGGAACTTGAAGTTGGGAAATAACTTTTTATTCACTCAATCAATAAAAATAAGATCTAACAATGCAACTGTTTAAAGATAATCATTGTCGATGAATTAAATGTTCGAACTGTCTACCACCCATTTCCATACAATAGTACAAGTTCTGTTCAAAATGAGACCTCACATTTCGTAGCATTTCCAGCGTTATTCGACGGCATTCTTCAATAATTCTACGCCTTAAATCTTCCAGAGATTCTGGTTCGGTTGCATAGATTTTGTTTTTCAAGTGACCCCACAGGAAAAAGTCGAGTGGGGTTAAATCTGGAGATCTTTAAACAGTTGCAATGTTAGATCTTATTTTCTTTGATTGAGTGAATAAAAAGTTATTTCCCAAATTCAAGTTCCTATATCTCGAAAACAAATCGATAGAATTAATTTATTTTTGTTGTTTGATATTAAGAAGGAAACTACCCTTCAAATGAGGTATCACTTGCCATATCGTGCCATTTAAAAATTTAGAGGTGGCAGTCACAGCTCCGAGGGATGAAATGTATTTCGGGTGAATTTCATCGTGAACGATGTCCCCCTCGAAAATGTTGTTGACGTGTCCGAGCGTTTTTATATAACTGGGTTCTGCCGACCTACAGAGCCGCTGTTTCGTTTTCAATGGCCCTCTCTGTATATTCATGTATAGAGAAAACTAAATAATTGGAAGTCTGTCAAAATTGAAGTGCCGACTCATGTATAAAAAATAAATCAGCAATGTCATATACTCATTTCTTGAAAGTATGTATTTAGAAATATATTTCACATAGATATTGCAGCAAAATGTCTTACCTTCACCCTGGTCTAATATTCCATGGAATTTTACATCCAAAATCATTTGAGATAACTTTTTTTCAACTTGCGTCACAGGAAGCTTTATAGTTTTAGCAATATGTTCAACTTGAACCCTTGAGTAAGGCTCTATGATTCTACATAAATTTTGCTCAAGCATATTATCATATAGAGTTCCAAGATGAGCACGTACAATAACATCATCCTCAAGTTCATGCTTGAATTCTTTCACAGCCTGTTGAAAGTCAGCCAGTGATCTTTTATATGACGCCTGAGCCACAGATTTCATGGCATCAATATCTTTTCCAGCATATTTTATTGCCAATTTTCCACTGACAATTTGTTGAACTTCTTCAGGATTATTTAGCATTATTTTGGATAGAAGCATATATTTTAGCGCTACTAAAGCCTTCGGTGATTCAACACTGTCAAAACCTTCAAAAGCTTCATAAAAGTATGAATATGCAGTTTTGAAATCTTTTTCATCTGCTGCATGCAATATGCCCGATTGTAAATCTAGAGCTGCCTGTAATTTAGGTGGGCAGTATATTGAATTAGCTGTAGTTCGAGCTGAAGTTAATGCTGCTCTTGCTTTAGGAAGATTACTTAAGGCATGGTATGTCTTGCTCTCAAGAAGCTGGACTTCAACCAGAAGATTTTTATCATCAAGCTTTTTAAGTTCTTTGAGTAAAGTGGATCCAAGAGTGAGTGCTTCTGTGAACATTCCAGTATCAAAATATAATGCAACCAAACGGGCTTCCAAACTTTGTCTTAAGAAAGTTCTGCGTTCTTCTTTTGCCCACTCAATGCATTCTTTGCAAAGTTGAACTTCAATTCCTATGCCAGCTTCGAGATCGAGAAAGAAGTCTACCAGGGATCGTACCAATTTTGCAGCTTTTGCTTTACTAATTTCACTAAGGAAAGGCCTAGTTGCTTTAATTAGTTCGGCGAGTTCCTTGGCCTTTCCTTCCCTTTTATATTGCTCACCAAGATTGAGGATATCCTGTTCCTTGGATTTGATATTTTCATCATCACAATTATTCTGCTTTCCATTACGATTTATCTTCAAAAATTTCTCACGATCAGAATTAGAGACAGATTGCACTCTTTCAAACAACATCGCACCCGCCATATTGCTAATCAGAAAAGCACTGTCATCAACAAATTTCACAATGTAATGAAAGGAGTCAACTACTGTCAAAAAATGAAAGTAATAGAAAATTGTTCTTGTTCTTTCATTGAATTTCTAAATCGATATTTTAGTTGTACTCTGAGTTTCTCGTGGCGATTTCAACCACCGATGAGGGCGCTGCTGACTGTAAGCAAACATGGCGGAATTCTAGTAACCTCTTTTGAAGCTACGTTGTTTTGATATGTAAAACAGATTATTTTAAGTGATTTTCTTAGTTCTCGTGATGATTTTGTGGATAATTTCAGTGAATTAATGTATTATTGACAGTGCAGAGTCGAGTTTATAAAATTTTATTATACAAATTGGCTTTTTTCCCTTCTAATTGGATCGACAATTCACGAGGTATTCGATGGAAATTATGTAAATAAATTATTGTTTTGAATGTTCTTTATTTTCATAGGAATAAACTACATTATAGCAACACAAAAAGATTTACATCTGCCTAAACTATGGTCTGAATGTGAATAAGTTCTGATGCGACATGACAAACATGAAGATCTACGTATGGTATATCCTTATAATCAAGTATTACTTGAATATTCCCAAAATGTCAAGCAGTAAATTCATCAATTCAACCTCAGAACTTGGCCACTGAATACAACCTTCCAAAATATTTGCTATATACTTAATATATTCACTAAAAATATTGTTCGCAGTTCGAGAAACACTTAACGAAAATCTTTTCAGCAAGTTTTCTCCATCTATAGTTTATCCATGATTTTCTTCAGTCCAATTTTTCCAATATAGGAAAGGCATTAGTGATACATAGTGTTAAGACTGTTAAGGCCTCTTTCTTACGAAATTCATGAAAACGTACAGACCAGTTTTTATTTGTCCTTGAAGAGCAATTGAAATCCTTGCAGTTACAATTGAATACAATTTCTTTCAGTACTAGTACTTAGCTTACTCAGTGTTCTATAATCAATCCAATGGCCTAAAATTATATATAACATAAGCATTAAAACATGAATCCCTTCGTTCAGGTATCAGGTACTTCAGCTTATTTAATTTCTGTCTTACAGAAAGTTAAAGGCCCAACTCAGTACCTTGAATTACGATGATCAATTTCATAATCATCTTGTTGATAATTATGGTATTAACCTTCCTCAGCAGTTAAAACTGCACCAGAAACTTAGACTAAAACAACACGCCTTGTAACCTAAAACATGATAACTTTGTGAATAATATTTTAAATAAATAACACTGATATACATACCTTCTCAACAATTTTTATTTAAATACTAATTTATCTGTTCAGAACACTATAAAACTTCGAAATATCACTCAAAAATACCTGAATATGAAACAAAATATTTCACCTCAAATGCACGCGAAACATAGAAGATCTCAATGTATTACTTGTTCCGTAGTTTGGAATTTGTGCCGAAAGAGGGCGCTTTGATCTTTGGATTCGCCAATTGACACAACATGTTCACCAGAATAAATTCGAATATTTGAAATAACTAATAACAATCTGTCATAAATTGTGAATAGCGCCAACTGAAGTGAAAAAAAGAAATCTGGCCAATATTCTCAATTTGGTCGAAACAAAATCTAATCAGTGCTTTCACCATGTGTGTAGTCATCGAAGTTTTATCATAGACTTAGGACAATAAGTCTATGGTTTTATATGAACGTATTTTTATGCCAAAATGATGCATATTCCTACCCTCTTCGTTTAAGCAAAACTATAAGCGACATTTTAAATTTTCAAATGAATTTTCTAACATGAGCTGATTTCAGGCATCAAAATACGTTCATATAAAACTATTAATTAAAAATGTACTACTGCATGAAACCTCGAATATCTTTGTTGTTAATGAAACAAAAGATAGAAAACTATACATTTTTGGAAAGAGGAATGATTGCTCTTTCGAATGAGATCAGAAATTATAGGTTGTTCAATTTAAAATGATACATATTTTCCCCTTTGAATTTGACCAACATTAGTAAAACACCCTGTGTTGATGAGATGAAATGCCAGCCAAGCCTAAAAAAATCTCTTTGATAAACTAGTGAAACCCCATTAAGCAATTAATAAGCTGGGCATTTATGTTTGAAACCAGTCACTCTTATTTGGGACACCCTGTATTATAGCTCAAAAGCACGCGAAACATAGAAGATCTCAAAGCATTACTCATTTTGTAGTTTGTAATTTTTACCGAAAGAGGGCGCCAGCTTACAGCGGGCCTGGGCACGTATTTTTGACAAGTGATCTTACGGTGCGTATACGTTTTCTGTGGATTACGTTTACTAAAATATATGTTCTGTGGTTCACATTCGTCCATTATGAATCGACCATTAGACGAAGAATTTTTAGATATTCTGTGGGTTTGTCAGTTTGGTATTCTATATCTATGGTTTGTGTAAATGAAGGTTATTAAATAATAATGCAAAATCTTCAAATTTCAACATGAGAGGCGAGGATTCTGGATTTTATAATTACTTTTAATAAAGGTTCATTTAATTGTGTAAATTTGTTATCACTGTGAATTGGAATTCTTCTTTATATGCCAGCATTGCCAGCCTAAATGAGAGACAACTTAAGGGATGGAATGTATTTAATACTGAGTTAATTTTTAACATAATATAATGACCGATCAATAATATCCATTATAATGTTTAGCTAAATATTCAAGTCATGAGTTATTATATCAGTAAATGGAATATGCATTGTTTTTATGGGTAATGTATTACTTTTTTCAATTCCAAGTTTCAAATTTTTATACTGCCTCTCTAATCTGATCCGTGTATTGGGAACAGAGTACCAAAATCTACCACACATAGCTGTTTGTTTTGTTTCAGTTTGTGTAACGAAATCTCCTTCCACCCAAGTTGTCATTAAATTTATTACAAGAATCACAACATCATACTTTGTTGCAATGAAGTGCATTATATTTGCTAAATGTGATAAACATAAGTTATTCACAAAGTGATTATTGTCATCTCCAATAACAACAGCCAAAGAATCAATGATTATAAATCTTAATATAAAACTGCTCTTCTCCAGTTCATCTGATATCTCTTTTAAACTGTTTAATAAATCATATTTATTCTCTATATATTTGATAAATATCTTGGAAAGACTGTTCATCACTTCATCCTAGAAAGGTACAAATATTAGATTGAAAAAATGAATTGATGAAGAAAATACATCATGGGATTTCCAGCATAAAGAGTGAAACTTTTTGGCACTAAAGTCATGTTTGGAGTCTAGGATGAAACAATTTTGTTTCATTTTCATGACAAGGTTCTTCATGAAACTGTAGGCCAACAAACTTTTCCCACATGCTGCTGCACCATATATTTCATAAATATTGCCTGTGAGTAAACCACCTTCCAAGAATTGATCCACACTAGAAACCAAAAACAAATATTGCTTGAATTTCAATATGCAAATTTTCACCTTTTTATCCCAGAAGAAATGAATGCTGAATTTTTCAAAAGATCCTGGTAACATTCAAATCCATTTTCAGAAACCGCTGCATGCTTTCTCCTCAATGTTTTTTTTATATCAAGAATTTCCTATAATGTACCCTTTGTGAAAATTTGATAAATTACATGTTTTACCCCACCTTAAAAAGTAGTAGTGATATTTTAGCCAGCTTTTGCGAATCATAACTAATGAAATCTCTCGCAGTAAAAATATCATGATCGTTCAAGGCTGTGAGAACCGACTCATCCAAAAATGGATATCTTTCTTTTGTCAGGCGTTCCATCTTTCCTTCCAAGACAAAGTTCCTCTGTTTACATCACATGATCTAGTTTTGAATTAAGGCGGGAATAGCTTCGCGCACAGATATCAAGATTCCTGCGCAGTAAACTTATTTATCCTAGCTGGCTACAGGCATCGACACCGATGAAAACGTATTGTAAAAGACCGTCGCCATGTTTGAAGAACGATGTGTCCTTGATGTGATCTGCTAAAATGTTGAAAATTACAGATATATTTCTCTTGTGAAATATAACGTGGAGTACCTATTTGTAGATCAAAGTGTGACAAAAACTATAATACTACTAGTGATTGCGGATGACTGTGAATTACTAGAATAATTTGTGATTACAGGATGGTGAGTACGATTATTCGGATGTTCAGATTTATAACATGGCGTCGTGGAAAATTCCTTTGTTACTTGTATTGTGAAATTCAATATTCAACCTATGGAATCGGCGTTAATTTGCTGACGAAACACAGAAATCTTTGTCTGAATTACTTCAGAAGTGTCGTTTTACCGATATTTTCTTTTCCATCACCATTTTTGTTCTCTTAAGGCGGCACCTGTGTCATAACGATCGCAACGGCAACCCTTTCCCCAATTCCTACTAAATAGAAATGTTGTATGTCTATTGATTGGGGAATTGCCACATACATCTTATTGTTTTATTCATATTTTTTCACGAAGTTTTGTATATGTATTATTTATCGTAAGTTTCATTGCACATTGCAGGATCATCATCAATAGGTGATTCATATTACCCGCCAAATGAATCAGTTCAAATATGTCGTGAACTCCGTGAAATGTTTCCATTTATGAAAATATTTTGAATATCTTATACAACACATTCTAATTGAGTTAATTTTTAATTCAATGATTTTATGGTTATAGAGATTTGCCGGTAAAATTCTACTTCATGTGCTTTGAGGTTTTCCTGTTAAGACGTTAAGTTAACAAGAATTTTTTTAATCTTGATTGTCCTGATTTCATTGATTCAATTTCAAATGAATTAAATTGTCACTTCATTCATATCGATTTCTGTTTGGATCTTTGAGACTTCATAATATTCCAGTACATGAATGTCAAAAGTATCGTTTATTTAACCCTTGAGCAGATCAATTTTTTCAAACATTGCAACATAAACATCAATATAGTTTCATTTATTTTCCTAATAGATATATGATATCGAAGCTATTTTATTCTTATTCTGGATAATTCTGCCAGGTTTGAAAGTGATTCACTTTCTGAACAAATATAGGAAATTCACAATTCATAACTCTTTTTTTTCGTCGAAAAAATATACACTCACATTATTTTTTAACGTAGATTCAATATCTGCCATAAAAAATGGGGTTCTAATTTGAAAAAAATTGATTTTTCACGATTTTGTCATCCCTAACTTTGAAAGCGATTTTTTCACCCCCTGTATCATGAATCGCGATTTCGATTTTTAAAGTGGATACATCAATCTTACATCTTGAAAAATACCAAAAATGAAAATTTTCCATCCAAAAACCTCGAAGTTATTCTTGTTTCAGCAGAGCTCTATTTTCGATTTTTTTTCGAATTTTCCCGCTCAGAGAGAATTTTCCAACCAAAACTGAAAAATGTTACATCAAAATAACTTGAAATTTTCTAAGGAATCTATTTCTGCAATAAAAAAATGGTGCTCTAATTTGAAAAACGGAAGTTGACGTCATTTCCGGAAAACCCGGAGGTGCTCATGCCTTGAAAATATTTTAGATTTCATCAGCATCGTGAAATACTTTTAAGTGCTGAATTTCATGAAAATACGTTCAGTAGTTTCCCATATAAATATGGGTGAGGTTCCTCGTGTAAGACCCTGTATAAACATGACCGGAAGATTCAGTTATGCTATTTTCTTGTACGGAAATCAAGAATCGAGTGTTGAACGAACAGTGGAATTCTTCACTTCTCATAATTCTCAGGAGACATTTAAATAGATACCTTTTTGCACAACTTGAAATACTCCAGTATGAAAATGTGTCACATTTGAAAGAACTAACTCCATTCACAAAATTAATGAAAGAGTAAATAGAAATTACCACTGGCAACGTCTCTGAGGATCGTTTGACATTTAACGAGTACCAACCTGCGTCAGTTTGAAATAAAAAAATCTTGATAAACCCAAATCATGGCCAAACGGGGTACCTACATTGTAAAACTGAATGTCCAGGAAAATGTGGAAAATCTCTTGGATTAAGATGAAACTTAAAAAAATAAGATGACAAGTTCCCATCATTTTTTTTCCTAGCGGCCCTCCCTACAGAGATACGGTCTCCTAAATGACGTCACTGGAAATCCATTTTACTGGAATAAATTTCAAATTATTCAATACCTATAATAAGGAGAAAATTTGATATGATGAAGAGTAGTAAGAACCTCTTAAAATACTGCCCTTAAATTAAAATTAGCTATTTTAGTTCACCAGGGGCGGAGTAGGTTGTACATTTTAATGCTTACATTTTCAACACCCTTTATGATAAGGAGTAGAAAAAAACAAATTTGGATAGCTTGAACATTCTAAAAAAAAAGGTACTCTTGTTTATTGTCGATAAAATGAACCGTTTTCGAAAAACAAAAAAAAAGGAATTAATTTTTTCATTTCTATTGAAAAAACCATTTCGATACGGAAGTTATTCAAGGAACAAAAAAGTTTTAGTTTATGTTATTGAATCCGACAAAATTACAAAGATTCTTCACTATTCAGTTTTGGCACAGAAAGGCACGTTCACAAAAATTATTTTTTTAGAAATGTACTCTCACTAAAGCTTACAACGATTGAATATAAATACGCTAGTTATAAATAATCAATTGAAAACTTCATAAATGGGTTCAACATGTGCTCCGTGAACTCCGATACACTTGCGGGCACGACGAATACAGGAATGTTTCATATCACATCAAAATGAAATTTGATTCTTTGTAAAAGTTCCCCCCTAGTATCAAGCGGAGAGGAATACACCAAAGTTTTGAGATGACCCCACAGGTAAAAATCCATTGGCGTTAGGTCGGGAGAACGTGATGGCCAGGCAATGGGACCTCCTCTGCCTATCCAACGGTTTGGATATACGTTATTCAGGTGGTTCCATTCAGCAACGCTGAAATGAGGTGGGGCACCATCATGCATAAAATACATTCTTTGGCGGGTTGCAATGGTCATTTCTAGTCATTTTCAGAACAAATATATTTTGACATATTGGATTCTCACGTGATTCGTGATTCTTTTTTTAATTTTTTCTTCATCAATTTATACCTACCCTTAAAAAATATTGAAAACTCAAAAATAATCTACCGAATTCAAACGATCAGAAGAAGCGGAAAAATCGTGTGACGTCAGTGGCTAGATAGATTTTCGATTGTTTGTACTCGCCATGACGTGCTGCTGATATAAAAATGAAAGCATTGCCAAATCACACAAAAAATCAGCCAGAAAAAGCCCTTGCTTTCACTTTCCTAATTTTATCATGATATAATGTTGATTTTGTATTGTTTTTTCATCATCATGACATTTTCATTTGTACTCCAGCTTCATTATATCATTCAATTTACGACCTCCTAATTGAAGATAAAGAGGGTTCAAATAAGCAGATGGTGAGAAATTCAATTGAAAATAATTATCCCTAGTCTACACAGGTAAGATTTGGTATATATAGGCCGGTCCTCTAATTCAGGAAGCATTAATAATTATTTTCATTTTGAGAAGTGCAGATTAGTGGTGAGAAAAATTATGGATTTGGCAACTGTGTATAGTCGTCAGTCGTTGACGTAACCTAGGAGTATGTATAGAGTATAGAATACTCCTAGACTTCGATGACTGAACACATGGTGTTTGCACTGATTAGATTTTGTTTCGACCAAATTGAGAATATCGGCAAAATTTCGTTTTTTCCGCTTCAGGTGGCGCTGTTCACAATTTATGACAGAATGTTATTAGTTTTTTCAAATATTCGAATTTATTCTGGTGAACCTGCTGTGTCAATAGCCGATAATTTTGTCAAGCAATAATTTGGGAATATATTTTTGACATTATAATTCATATAAGTATGGAGGAAAAAAATAAGACTTTTACCATATAAAAATGTCATTCTGTGGTCATGTCATAATTGACTTTGGCAGATCAGCTGCTGATTAATCAATCAAATCGATCAAAGGAAAAAAGAACGTAATGACGTTGTATGACATTGCGGCGCCGCCACGAAACATTGCCGATATTCTCGATTTGGTCGAACGTCATGCCGTACGATATTCGACGAGTGCTTACACCAGTATTCTAGGCATCTTATCCTAGACTTAACTGTAAGAAACGCCATTCTATGGTTCGCAGAGAAGACGTCGAAATGACAAATAAGAAGGTTATGTTTTTATTTATAATTTGAAGCCGTGGTTGTCACATCATTATTTGTATTTCCAGAGAATGAGTATTATATCAACTACAATAAAAATTAAGTTGTTTATGACGATGTTTCAAAAACATCATAGTGATCATATCAAATATGATACGATTACTGAATATATTTATGAATAAATTCAGAGATTTTACAAAGACTTGACAACAGCGGCGTGTCTCTCAGTTACTCAGAGTTACTTTGTCCCCTGCATCACAAACTTCAACCAATCATATTACAAATTGAGCCACTGACGTCACAGCAGAGGGACGTTTGAATTCACCCGTGTTGAAATCACATTTTCAATATCGAATAATTAATCAGTTCTTCAAAATTCAGAGTAAATAAAGGGTTACAAATGTGTTATAAACTGTCCTTCATTACGTCATGTGAAGAAAAGTGAAATTTTGAGGTACTGGAAATCCCCATTGGCCAATGCTCTATGAAATTCAGAAAATCATTTTGAAGGAACTGCAAATAAAGTTCACCATTCAATCGTGAAGGCAATACGCGTGGTCCAATCAAAAAATTGCCAATTATTCCTACCGAAACATTAATTGACTGGAACTGATGCTGAGAATGATGAACAACATTGGCATGAGGGTTTTCATCAGCCCATACATACGAGTTATGTAAATTTACAATACCATCTTTGGTAAACCCTGCTTCATCGGTAAAAAGAATACTGCTCATGAAGTTTGGGTTTGTTCGTTGCTTATCTAACAGCCAGTTTGCGAACTGGATTCTACGGGGAAAATCTACAGGAAGTAGTTGATGCATTTTTTGCAGATGATAAGGTTATAACAACTGTTCTTGAAGTACTTCATAAATTGTTGTTTTTTCCGTATTTAGCTGCGTGGCTAATTTTCGAGTGCTTATTGAAGGAGTAGCAGCTACAGTATCCAAAATATTTTCCTGCACCGTACATACCAGCATCACTACTTTTTTTCGCAAAACTTCCTAAAAAATTAGTGAAAGTCAATTATGTTACCTTATCAATTGGAATTGCCTACCTGTCTCTCTTAGACGTTGGTCAAGTCGCTGAAATGTTTTATGATTTGGATTATTACGATTAGGAATATTAGGATATCTTTCTCCATACAACCTTCTTGCTTCCAAAGCATTGCAAGATGAAAGACCGTATAAGATGCATATCTCTGCATACCCACTAAATGTGTATTCCATTATCGAATTGAATTCACCAAGATCACAATTCAATAAATTGATATCGAAGTGAAGGATCAACAAGTTAACAATAATCAACGATGAGAAGATTTAAAATTTACACGTCAATGCAAGTTTTCTATTACTTTGTAGTTACCATCGTAACGTTTGTATTCCTCTCAACTTGATAAGCCCGCTCCACACTCCTGGCAAGAACCTCGGCCAATACCGCGAACGCGAGTGTGGATAACTTTCTTGTGCCACGTTCGCGCTTCGCGCCCTTCTCCGTTTTGTTGCGGGCTCTTGTCCCGCGACAAAGGCTTCGCGCCTTAGCACAAATGTTCCATCCACACTCACAGGCGTTCGCGGTAGCAGCTCTCAGCGCAGTAATGATTTAATGCTTGTTCAATGTTCACTGACTTCATTCGCTTTTGAAATGAATGGTTTTCTTGTAGCAATGAAGTGGAATTTGAAATAGATTTAGAGGAGATGAGTGAAATGAGAATTTCTTGATTATTATCAGAATGAACTCTTTTTATAGATGGCCAAACAGGCGAAAAGTCTTCGCAGACAGCGAGGATGCCGTGGACCAAAGTGCGAATATTTGTGTGAGTGTGGATGACTTATTTGGTCGCGAATTCTTGGCCAGCTTCACGGCAAGAATTCTTGGCGCGATTCGAGCAATGAGTGTGAAGCAGGCTAAAAGCCCGCTCCAGTTATTACCAGTTTTCAGAGCTATCGTCAACTTGGCAGTAATGAATAATTTAGATCGATTGATTTGGAGAGACCAAATTTTCAAAATAATACCAAGTAACGTTCCCCCTAAACGTCCAAGGTACCACCGACTGTGGGTGGCCTTGTATAAAGGCGTTTCTTGTCAGTAATTTCGTTATCTCCTGCTTTCGTTTAAGATTCGGAACCTTCTCGGTTTTGTTATGAAAATACATAGATAAAGATGGTACATAATTAGAATTGTAAAGCAATTGAGAATTTACGAAATTTCGAACTAGTCGACTACACTTATGGCGTAATATGATATTTATAACTATTTGTACATAATATACTATTATTCATAATTTTTTTGTTTTCAGACAAGAAATCGATGAGCGACGAAACACCGGGGGTGGGGCAGGGTGCTCTGCCCCCTCGTGAGGGCTCTATGCTCTCGCGTTCAGTGGCAGAGCGCCCTGCTATGAGATTGACTCAAGTCGCAGGGGGTCAGTATGTTTTGACCACCCAATCACCAGGTGGCGTTCCAGCTTTGGCACAGGTGATTATTGATATCTCTACTAATCGAAATTCAAATTTTGTTATTTTTTGCGTGAAGTTCTTTCCGTGAAGGCTGGTTTTAGAGCTTCATTTTTAAATTACAAGAACCGTCGCGAGAACTGATACATTTTTTAATACACTATCAACCCGATAATCCTTAGGGAGATTGAATGTTTTCAATATCTGACTACGTCTACAGTTGATGATTCACTCACACCAGTAACCTGGACGGCGAGTCACAGAATTTAATAACCGAAGATTCCTTTTGCCATTCAAAAACATGCAATTCCCTCTTATACTAAAATAACGTATTTTTCGTATGTACCTACTAGCTGAAAAATTCTTGTCTTTTCTAGTAGAAAATAAAGATTCTGGAAAATCGCTCGGACCCGTTGTTGTTTCCTTCTGAATATTACAGTCATTTTTATTAGATTTAATCATTCATTGACGCACAATGAACTATCACCTTATTTACCTGGAGCATAAGTTGATCAATTTCAAATAGTCCATGCAGAAAGGGAAAATTTGTTCAGAAAAATGATATAAGTCTGCTTATTCGTATACGTTGGGTTTCACAAAGCGTAATCACCGGTGATAGGAGTTTGATCTAGAATCAACTAGATTTGACAGTTCAAAAATCACCGGTGATAACGCTTTGTGAAACCCACCGTTAATCTAACAAATCCTCAAATTGAGTCCCGCCAATGTCCATAAAATGGTATAAATTTTGCTCCGATTTTCGTCTCTTATTCTTATACCATTGCATTGTATGGAAGTTGGCGGGGCTCAATTTGAGTATTTGTTCTAACTGTACTAAAACGGTACCTTAGCGGATCGGCCCGAGGGAATCTGTCGAAAAGTGCGTCCAGACGAATCTTAAAATCACAGCGGTTACAGTGAAGAAATTTTTATACTGTCGAAAAGGGGAATAATCGATTCATTCGTATGTGGAATTTAGATTCTCTGAGCGATGTAGACGTTTTTTTTTTCGATTCGCGAAAACCGCAAAAAAATCCGGCAAAGAGGGCGATCTTAAAGTCAATAAAACTTTTTTCGCAACCGTCCGGGATGTACCCTCTTCCCGGACGCTTTTTCTTTGAGAAAGTAGCATTTCCCGTCGTTGTTGTCATCCTTATGATCATCACAATAGCAACGAAATAACGGATCACAGTTCTGTTCTGATTAATTCAAATAAGAATCAAAATGTATAATGGAGAAATGTGTCGTCTCATTGATTTGTTATTCTTAACGTTTGCCGAGAAAATTTTGGCCGCAACATGTCCGAAAATAGTTTTTTTGGACTCGCAGACTTCCAGGACTCGCCTCCGGCTCGTCCTAGAATTTTGTCTATTCGTCCAAAAAAACCATATTTTCCGGACTTATTACGTAAATTACTATTTTCACAGATATCCTAGCCGTGATGTACGGATCGAAAGAGTAAAGGTCAATGCAAAATAGCTTGGTATTCGTTTTTTCCATAACTTTCCATTCCTTCAGGAAAATTGATCAAACTTCGTCATTTCGCTTTTAAAAATCACCCGATTTGCAGAGATCTACCGATAAGGATAACTGCTTCATAGGAAGATCTAATCTAAGGGCTCTACTAGCAAACTATTCAGGACATTTTTCTCGTTTTTCTGAACAAATTTTCCTCTCCTGCATTGTCTCTTTGAAATTTGTAATCATTTGCGGAGTCGAATATTATGGAAATGATAATAATAATAATACTGTTACATTATGGAAATGAATGATCAAATCTCAAGAAACATTTGCTGCCATTCAGAAGAAGAAGACCTTTCCGATAACATAATGCATGACCTATCTTCCTTGTTCAAATTTGAGGGGTTAGAATTACCTCGTAGAGAAATGAAATGATATGATGGTTTTCATGTTCAAAAAGTCCCCCTTATAAATACAGAGTGTGAGAGGGTGAGGCTTTTCTATTGACAGGTGATAGAACTCATTCAAAATAAGTCATTTTCTCGAAACGGGCATAATTTATATTAAAAATTTTTGGTAAAATTACTTATTTTGATGAGTTCTACCATCTGTCAAAAGAAAAGCCTTACCTTAAAATACACCCTGTATATGTGAAAACATACATTTTGGTCCAATTATTTCTGATGCAGTCGCCATTTGTTCCCCTTGAACTATAAAATTGATGCGGGTGAGAGCTATCCAGTGACGACAAGTAGACTTAAATTATGATAGAATGTCAGTAAACAACATGACACATTCATGCACTGTCCCTCACTTCAGGAAATTGATTCATTCAACATTATTTCGATTCAACAATCTTCAGTTTTGATAAAATGATGATCAAATCCTTGTCCTAGGTTAGTTAATGATAATCAAATACCTTGTTCTAAGGTTTGAGAATCATTAAGCTCTTACCTATTTATGAGGACAATCGAGGCATTTGTCTGATATCGATACATGAATGATTTGAAAGTTTGAATTGAGTCTCCAGAAAAGAAAAAATTAGTTGTAGATTCTGAATCTTGAATGCATGGCAGATAACTTAAAAAATGGTATCTGCAACAAAATCAGCTTCATTTTCGATTAGATGATGATTAAATCCTTGTCCTAAGGTAGTTAATGGCAATCAAATACCTTGTTCTAAGGTTTTGAGAATCATTCAACTCACCTATTTATGAGGACAATTGAGGCATTTGTCTGATAACGATATATGAATGGTTTGCAAGTTAAAATTGAGACTCCGGAAAACAAAAAAATAGTTTCAGATTCGGAATCTTGAATTCATTGTAGATTACTTTGAAAATGGTATCTGTAACAAAATTTGATACTTCAAGAAATTTATTCTTTTAACTGTATTCGGTTCAAACATTTTCAGTTTTTATAAAATGATGATCAAATCATTGTGCTGGGCCTAGGGTAGTTGATGACAATCAAATATACCTTGTTCTGAGGTTTCGAGAAGCATTTAACTCTCGTCTATTTATGAGGAAAATTGATGCATTTGTCTGATATCGATACATGGGCTATTTGAAAATTGAAATAGAGACTCCAGAAAAGGAAAAAGTAGTGGTTGATTCTGATTTTTGGATGCATTGTAGATCACTTGAAAATGGTATATCTGCAACAAAATTAACATATATGTAATGAAAATGTGATATGAAATCATTACAGCAAACCTCTTCAATTAATAAGAAATAAGTCACAAATCATTTGCCATTATAAATATTAACAAATGGAATATGAATACGAACTAGGTCTCCCATACCATTCACCCCAACAGACCGAATAATAATAACTTCATTCATCGCTTAGACATGATACATTTGTATAGGAAACGTCAAAAGAAGCAAATACAATAAAAAAATATACAAAGGAGAAATAAACAACTGCATTCTAATATAAAGCCGTAGAAGCACTTCTCTAGTAGCAAGGCCTTAATCTCGTTCTTGAATCTTCTGTACTCCAGAACCTTCAATCTCTCAATAAATTTCTAAAATGAATTGCCCTTTCCCGACACGTAATGATTCACATTTTAATTTTTTTAATTCGAAACAAAAATACAAGTCGTTGCGTAGATTTTTCTTTAAATTTCATTTTTCCGCCATCTTTGAACCGCGATTTCTCCATAAAGTTTGACTTTCGATCCAACATTTATACAACAAACTACCCTTTATTTTGAACAAGGAATCACCCTTTGAAATTTTTCGCATCAATTGACCATATTCATCAGCTATCGGTGGCAGCTTTTTGAGCGTTCTTGGGTTGGCAACAATAATAATAATATGTCATTACTGATTTGAAATGAGCCCGCCAATTCATTAACATTTAAGTTTCATTATATTCTTTATAAAATTTAGGTGCACACAAGATGTACTTACACCTTTTTAGCGTCCATTTTTACCAAAAATTGTTTTTGCTCTATCAAAATTCAAAATAAATAGCACGTTCAAAACTTCAAAAATTGTAAACAATCAAAGACAATTGACATTAATGAGGTTTGACACTGCACATTGACATTGATGACACATTGGTACCAACCCGAAGACGCTCAAAAAGCTGCAACCGATAGCTGATGAATATGGTCAATTCAGAAACACCATATATCTTGCCGAAAAGATTTTCCATCCAGCGTCAACTTCGGTATATTCCTCCCTGATGAGTCCCAAGAGGACGAAACTACAGTCGGTGCGATCCCCAATGGACGTTGAACCATTCGGTCTGGGCCTCTATTCTTGAAAACCAGGGAGAGAGAACGGTGACGTGGCTTATAGATTATCAGTAGGGCCACGTTACCGTTCTCTCGACTGTTCTACTCCCTGGTTTTCAAGAATAGAGGCCCTGGTGAGTTAATGGTATGGGAGACCTAGTTTGTATTCACATTTCTTTCGTTTTTATTTATTTTGGCAAATGATTTCTCCCATTTCCTACCAACAAAATTAACCACTTCAGGAATTTTATTCTTTCAACAGTTTTCTTCGGTTCGAACATTTTCAGTTTTGATAAACTTATGACCAAATCCTTGTCCTAGGATAGTTAATGATAATGAAATACATACCTTGTTCTAAGGTTTTGAGAATCATTTAACTCACCTTTTTGTGTCTTGGTATACGCAAGGCATTTGTCTGATTTCAATACTGGAATAATTTATAGGTTAAAATTGAGACAACCAAAAAAAACTAGGGAGATAATCTGAGTTTTGAATGCATTGTGGATTGATTGAAAAAAGGTATACACAACTCAATGAAATTCTTCAGGAAATTGATTTTTACATTTAATTTCTGTTCAAACATTTTCAGTTTTGATTAAATGATGATCAAATCCTTGTCCTAGGGTAGTTGATGACAATCAAATACCTTGTTCTAAGGTTTTGAGAATCATTCAACTCTAACCTATTTATGAGGACAATCGAGGCATTTGTCTGATATCAATACATGAATGATACGACCGATTGTAAGGGTGTGATTCGAAATGTTCACTAATACTTATACATAGGTAATTTGTAGATTATCTATATGCTTGCGTTCTATAAGAATCTCAAATGGCACATACCATCGAAGGTTTCGCAATTGTTTTTATGAATATTCTACAAAAAATCTGTTTGGGCGTTCGTTTTGGTGTGTAAAAACTCTCAGGAAGTTATCGTGAAGTATATTACTCCATTCACTTCTTTAAAGTATACCGGTTGGCCATGGTATTTCTTTCACCGTGTATATTTTGAAAATGTTAGGTCATTCTTCTGTCAGTTGAACAAGCAACGTTTCCGTTTCTACATATAAGTCGTAGTAGTCAGGTATTCATCGAAATGTTTATTTACTTTGGGAAAATAACTGTAGATGCCAAATTATCAGGGTTACTTTTAGAATGCGCAGATTTCAATTCTTAATAACACTTCCTGATACTTTCCCTCTGCTTTTTCGAAACTACCTTCGGCATTCTCAGTTTCCAGGGTTGATAATTAATAATAAAAAATATACGTCGGCGATTTTTTCAGGTAAAAAAACTTGATAAACCTAAAACTTGGCCAACCGCGATCCTTTATAAACGTGAATGGAGTATATATTAAGTGCTCAATCAAGTTTCTGAATGAATCAGAAATACGAATTACCTTTTATATGAAGTTGCTCATTTCAAAAAGATACATTTCTATGAATTATCACTATCTATACTAGCCCGGGAGCATTGTTTACTACGGTGCAACGCATACATGGTGTTGGAACGCGGTAAAGAATGGCTGAACCAAATGCCCTGTCAACTCAGACATATCTTACTACGACTCAGCGCAGCAGGATGTTCAGGCGTAGTAACTATTGTAAATTAAATATTATGGATACGACGCGTCTCTTCTCGGGTCTCATTGTTCACCGCTTTCCAACTCAACTAAGTTCAAAGTTGCTTTCTTTCGCAATTTTGCAACCCGCGTTCATAAAGATAACAATATTATATTATCGCCAAGAATAGTTCTTTGAACCACGCTAAAATAAAAAAAAATATTATATAGAAAATTATACATAAACATAAGCATAAAGATCTTGAATGCGTTTTGCGTCGCATGATAAACCACGTCTAATTTTTCTTTGGCTCACTGATGTTGGCTGAACAGTAATGTTCTTTTTTCGTGGGATATTTTTTGATGCAAAAATGAAATTTAATGAGTCGGATGGTGTAACAATTTTGTTTAAAGTCTGATTAATTTTTTTCATGGCATTAACCATATCAGCCGATTTATTTTCGCAGGCTATTTTAATAATGCGTTCAAAATTTTCTGTTAGTTCTGCTGCAGCTGCGTTCTTCTCCTAAATTTGTTTCATTGGCATTCTCGACAGTATTTATTGGTACTACAGAAAAATTATCTTGTTGGGTAGAAACATTACTTCGTTGCTTTGTAGTAATTGGCAAGTCATTTTCTATACCCACATCAGTTGACATGTCGTCATAAAATTCGGAGGATATGTTTTCTCCTAGAGCTAATTTTGCGTTTATTCGCATACAGGTCCTGAAAGTAATTCCATACTTATTTTGAATGGCGCAAAGGTCCTTACAATACCTTCCACCCTGTCCAAAAACACAGCCGCAAAATGCAATATCTACATATGCAGTATGAAACATGTTATCATCGGTTTCCGAAGAAACTGAAAAGGGATTCTCGTCGATTCTTTCAACAGAGACTAAGCACAATGTGACATTTTTTTAAAGAGTATCCCATTCTTTGAGTTCCGGAAACAGGCAAATGACAGCAAGTGA
This sequence comes from Adalia bipunctata, assembly GCA_910592335.1. NCBI lineage: Eukaryota > Metazoa > Arthropoda > Insecta > Coleoptera > Coccinellidae > Adalia > Adalia bipunctata. The sequence goes on from OU342951.1 coordinate 33,542,425, forward strand.
CGTCTTTGATAGGATAGGACTCGAAAACATTGGCAACCAAGGCAAAAGCATTGAACGCTTTCATGGGCGCCCGCAGGGGGGGGCCAGGGGGGGCCATGGCCCCCCCTGAGATTTTGATGGCCTCAGTGTTTTACAGCACAATACCCTCAATATTGCTCTCTAATCTTAATTTGGCCCCCCCTGAGAAAAATTTTTGCGGATTTCTGCGGGCGCCCATGAACGCTTTACATCTTTGTAGAGCAATGTCTTTAAAAATGCGAATAATAGCTTCTATGTACATAACTGTTCGTATTATTTCCTCGTGTAAATGAATGACTTTTATATGCCAAAGCCCACTCTTCCATTCGATCCCAAGAATTGGCTATATGAGCTTGAATATTATCATATTTTTCAAAGATGTAATCATTTAGAATATGATCATATTTTTTACGAATCGTATCCACAATACAATAGTTACTACGCCTGAACACCACGCTGCGCTGAGTCGTAGTAAGATATGTCTGGGTAGAGAGAGCATCAGTTCAGCCATTCTTTACCGCGTTCCAACACCATGTATGCGTTGCACCGTAGTAAACAATGCCAATACGCAGCCCGGGAGCCAGTGATAGTTTTTGGTGACCAATTTTAACCCTGGCCATAATTTGTACATAGCTTAATTTGTATTTGTCTTATAGCATAGTGACCGTCAGCTGGCGCACCACTGGTGGGTTTGTCAACGGGATCAACAAAAACACGTAAAAAAAAATTGAGTTTCAGTCCTTTTAACCCTGCTGAAATTCACAGAGATGGTAGTTTATATAATTATTCGAATAAATAAAATCTTCCGCTGGCTGTACGTTGGTGGAAAACCCCTCCGATGGACATGAAAACTTGTTTTCCACCAACGTACAGCCAGCGAATAATTATACAGGGTGTTTCACCATAAACATATATAGCTGTGTAGATGACACCGAGAAAGTCATTTTTGCCTTATGACATATAACCCGTTTTCGACGCATAAGCGAGATATAGGGTGTTTAATGTCAACTTCGAGCAATATTCTGATAACTGTTGTAAGTTGTCAGTATTTTTGAGGGCTCAATTGAATTGTGGTGTAGAATTTTGCGAAAAATAAATCAATATGGCGGAAAACCTGCAAAGTTGGAATTTTTTTGTCGGTTGCTAATTTGGAAAGCATAATCTCAACGTACTCAATTTTTTAAGATTTTCCGTAAAAAAAATTTTTCAAAATATGAACTCAACTTTTTTTTAAATGTCTGCAGTGAAAAAAAATTTCGGCCAAAATCTTCGGAATTTTTCATGGTTGAACTATCTTTAATTATGAATACTTGGGTGAAAACAGAATGAAAAAATATCAATTGGTTTTCTTTTTGTAGTCTTCCGAAGATTACGCTCGGTGCACCAATTTTTATTTGAGAAACTGGAGGCCGTAAAAAAAATAATTTTTTTTTTGCAATTTTTTTTAATTTTTTCGAAAAAAAAATTTTTTGCTTATAAATTCATATTTCTATCTGGGTCATTCTGGCAGCCCAGCAGCACAATTTTGACCTTCGTACGGCCTCCAGTTTCTCAAATAAAAATTAAGAAAGTACACCTAGCGTAATCTTCGGAAGGCTACAAAAAGAAAACCAATTGATATTTTTTCATTCTGTTCCCACCCAAGTATTCAGAATTAAAGATAGTTCAACCATGAAAAATTCCAAAAATTTTGGGCGAAATTTTTTTTTCACTGAAGACATGTAAAAAAAGTTGAGTTCGAAATTTGAAAAATATTTTTCACGGAAAATCTTAGAAAATCGAGTACGTTGAGATTATGATTTCCAAATTGGCAACCGAGAAAAAAAATTTCCGACTTTGCAGGTTTTCCGCCATTTTGAATTTTTTTTTTGCAAAATTCTACACCACAATTCAATTGAGCCCTCAAAAATACTGAGATGTGACCAGGAACCGTTATTTCAAATATCACGCATAACTTACCACAGTTCACAGAATATTGCTCAAAGTTGACATTAAACACCCTGTGTCTCGATTATGCGTCGGAAACGGGGTATATGTCATAAGGCAAAAATTACTTTCTCGGTGTCAACTACACGGCTATATATGTTTGTCCAGTTTATGGTGAAACACCCTGTATAAACTACCATCTCTGTAAATTTCAGCAGGGTTAAAATGACTGAAATTCAAATTTTTTTTTACAAGTTTTCATGTCTAGCGGACGGGTTTTTCACCAACGTACAGCCAGCGGACGATTTTTTTTATTCGAATAATTATATAAACTACCATCTCTGTAAATCTCAGCAGGGTTGAAATGGCTGAAACTCAAAATTTTTTTACAAGTTTCCATGTCCAGCGGACGGGTTCTCCACCAACGTACAGCCAGCGGACAATTTTTTTTATTCGAATAATTATACAAACTACCATCTCTGTAAATTTCAGCAGGGTTAAAATTACTGAAACTCAAAACTTTTTTACAAGTTTTCATGTCTAGCGGACGGGTTCTCCACCAACGTACAGCCAGCGGACAATTTTTTTTATTCGAATAATTATATAAACTACCATCTCTGTAAATCTCAGCAGGGTTGAAATGGCTGAAACTCAAAATTTTTTTACAAGTTTCCATGTCCAGCGGACGGGTTCTCCACCAACGTACAGCCAGCGGACAATTTTTTTTATTCGAATAATTATACAAACTACCATCTCTGTAAATTTCAGCAGGGTTAAAATGATTGAAACTCATTTTTTTACATGTTTTCGTTGCTCCCGTTGGCGAACCCACCACTGTTGAGCCAGCTGACGGTCACTTTGGCTAAGAAAAACCAAATCAAGCTATATACAAATTATGGCCAGGGTTAAAAATGACTGACTAAAAACTATCACTTGCTCCCGGGCTATACGTAAGGTTTCAGCAAATACTACTGACAATATTGAATTAGACACAAACGAAGACTTTTTGATAGGAAGAGAGATACAGCAACATTTCTTGAATATTTGCAAGAAGCACCCTGATGCTCAAGAAATCGAGATGAATGATCAAAACCAGAAATCATAGGTTAAAATGCTCGAAATTCAGGAAAAACCGTGGTCGTGAGCGTAATCGTTGTGAGCGCTTAGTGGAACGTTCCCGGTGGGATGCCTGTGTACCAAATTTGGTTTGAATATCTCGAAAAGGTTCAATACAGCATTCATGGGTACCTATATGTTGAAAAATATATGGATTAAAAGGTTTTGCATGAGATTCTCTTCAAATAGCTCATAAATAGGCATTATTACTTGAACCATCCTATGTCTGATGGTCTAACACTCTAACTGATACTCATTGCAAAAAGGTCAATGCATCGGCTGAAATTTCAGGTTAAGAATATTCAAGAAAAAAATTAGGTTTTTTAAAATATCCAACAGAAAGAAATTATATTGAAGAACAGATTTTACATTATCAAATAATCTTTTTCTTTCAACAGCTAAGTCCAGGGAACATTGGACCCAACAGTGCTAATTTACAGCAAGCTGGAGTAACTAGGATAATAAGCATAAGTCCGTCGCGAAGTGGACAGGCTTCATCATTAAGGCCAAGTCAGGCTAATCAGTCTATTGTGAATGTCCTGACAAAACCAAGGGTGAACACCAATCTTCGCTTACAACTGTTTCAAAATGTAGAAGCAAATAACTCGGTACCCCAGTTAGCCCCTACATCAAGATCAACTTTGAAACGGCCTCTTTCCACGGGAATCGAAAGAAGAGATGCTTACTCGGCTAAGTTACAGAGAGTTATGAATCATAGGATAGTTCGTTCTAAGTTAGTGAAAGAGAAATACAATGAGGATTTAATGGAGTTGTATTTCTTGGAAACAGGGGGGAATCTTTTAGATCTTCATCAGTTTGCTAAGAGACCGAAAACTGCGCATTATATGACATATCTCAAAGAACATGCTATAGATCCTAAGGATTACAATGAAGTTTCTATTAGTAGCAATAGTGTTCCAATACCACAAACAGTGCCGAGTACTCCTTCAGCTACACCTGTTAGTTCATTACCTGGAATATCTCATTCCAGTCAAACTGTTACTAATGTTACAGAATCTACACCAAAAGCCCCTCCAAAACATAAAACTGCCCAAGGAAATCAAGAACAAATTATGGAGAAGGCCAAACAGGAAGCTTATGTTGTACAACGAATATCAGATCTTCAAAAGGAAGGCCTATGGTCAGAAAAACGTTTACCAAAGCTCCAAGAGATGCCTAGAATTAAAACACATTGGGATTATTTGTTGGAAGAAATGGTCTGGCTAGCTGCAGACTTTGCCCAAGAGCGTAAATGGAAAAAGACAGCAGCCAAAAAGTGCGCTAAAATGGTTCAGAAATATTTTCAGGATAAAGCACTGGCTGCTCAAAAAGCTGAGAAAGCACAAGAACAACATATAAAACGAATAGCTGCATTTTGTGCCAAAGAAATAAAAAATTTTTGGAACAATGTCGAAAAATTGGTGGAATACAAGCAAAATACTATCCTTGAAGAAAAAAGAAAAAGAGCGTTAGACCAGCAACTTAGCTTCATTGTTGATCAAACTGAAAAATACTCCCAACTACTTGCAGAAGGGATGAATAAATCTGTCAATGATTCAACTCTAATAGAAAAAAATATTTCTTTGGCTTCTTCCGATTCAAGGGTAAATTCTGATGATGAATTTCAACCAGGAAATCAGAGTAGTACAGATGATGAAGAAACCATAGAGAAGGAGGAAGCAAATATTGATGCTGAGAGACAAAATGAAGAAGTTGCTGCTCTACAGAAGGAGTCTGAAATGGATTTAGAAGAATTTCTCAAAGAGTTGCCCAAAGACTATTTAGAAAATAGAGATAAAATCAAACTAAGTGTCGATGGAGAGGTGTGTTTGAGAATTTATTTATGCTTTCAATAATTTCATTACAAAAATTTAATTACAGAGTGATCAGGAAGTGGAAATGTTAGATAAAACTGTGAAAGAAGATGCTGATTTCAAGGCATCCAGCAGTGAAGAAGATGATGAAGCTACAATTGATGAACAAGAGAAAAATGAAGATTCAAAAAATCATGAGCAAGAACTTATGGATCTTGAGGCAGAAAATGAAATGAGTATAGAGGAACTCCGTAAGAAATACAGCAATCTTCCTGACGTCCCTGAGGATAGCTCAAAAAGCTCTTCTGACTCATCTTCTGAAGATGACGAGAGTGAAAAAGAGACTGAAGAAAGCGAAGACGAGGAAGTTATTGCTTCTGAAGATGATAAGTGTCAAGTAGGCTTGGAATTGTTGCTTGATGACTCGCAAGTGAGAGAGGATGCAGAGACTGAAAATGATGATTTAATTAATGATGCAGCAGCAATAGCAGAAAGTATACAACCCAAAGGAAACACTTTGTCTTCCACAAATGTAAGTGATTGAAAACAGGATTCGTTTCTATAAAGGAAGTCTGATTTAAAATTTTTTAAGGTTTAGGTAGGAATGCATCACCAAATATATAAAGATATCCAAACTTGACAATAAATTAATAAGTTCAAATACAATTGTTGATAATACAGGCATTCTAGTGAGGCATTTCATAATCTAAAAAACTAAAGTATAAAACAATTAAATGCAATGGGTTCAACTTCTCACTCAAAATTATTAAAAAATGTAATAATATAAAGGGTGTTCTATCCACTTTTGTTTTTCAAATTGGATTTTTTTGTAATCATATTGTTCATGAAGTTCAACATCATAATAATTTATTTATTTAAACCAATTATCACAAAGATATAGGTGTACATATACACCATTCACTTTTATAAAGTATCCTGGTTGGCCAAGATTTAGATTTATGAAGTTCTTTTACTTAAAACTGACGCAGGTTGGTACTCCTGAAATGTCAAAAAATTCTCAGAGAAGTTGCCAGTGCAACTTTGTAAATGGAGTTAGTTCTTTCAAGGTTTTGTTGTACTAATACATATATGTGGATAATTTGCAGTGACAGAGACAAAATTTTCTTCAACATTCGCCAGGTCTTTGGAAGTAAATAAACATTTTGATAAATACGTAATTTCTACGACCTCTATCTAGAAAGGAAAACGTTGTTTAGTTATCTGACAGGAAAATGACTAACATTTTCAAAATATACACGGTGAAATGTGTCAGAATGTCATGGCCGGGATACATTATAAAAGTGACTAGTGATATTGTTTATACTGTTTACTCCTAGGTCTCCTGAGGAGACCCCTCAGAAGCTACAAACTTCGAAGCTTGTAACTTGTACGAGTTCGGAGAAGCAGTTGTGTTCTGTGAATGGAGTATATATTTCGTATTTTACTTTCGAGAAGGTTCGTTTAAAATAAAAAATACAACTTTTTCAATGAAACTCTGTGCTGCAAAATCAACACAAAAATTAAGTCAAAGAATTTCTCTGGAATAGTTGCCATAATCCTCATTTCTTAATATTTCATTAGGTTTTTTCTGAAACAAGGTACATAAATAGTCTCTTTTAAATAAGCATCGAAGAAATGAAAAAAAATGTGATGATTATCGAAGATACTACTAAAATATCCTAACATATTATGTTTTGAGATTATATTCGATTCCATTCTTAATTGATGAGAACATTTTTTTAATATTTTTTTAATACTCTGATGACTATGAACTCATGGGGATACCTGAGATAATGATTTGTCATGCTTTCCAGGTTTCAACAACTGTTCCATTTTTACTGAAATACTCATTGAGAGAATACCAACATATAGGATTGGACTGGTTGGTTACAATGTTTGAAAGAAAATTGAATGGGATATTGGCAGATGAAATGGGATTGGGCAAAACAATTCAAACGATAGCTCTATTAGCCCATCTTGCTTGTGAAAAAGGTAGAATTTCATAAATGTTATACAAGTGACCGTCAATTCAATTTTCAGAAAACTGGGGACCACATTTAATCGTAGTTCCTACCTCAGTCATGTTAAATTGGGAAATGGAATTCAAAAAATGGTGTCCTGCATTTAAGATTTTAACTTACTATGGTTCTCAAAAAGAAAGGAAAATGAAAAGGACAGGATGGACAAAGCCAAATGCTTTTCACATCTGCATCACTTCCTACAAGTTGGTGATCCAAGATCATCAAAGTTTCAGAAGAAAAAAATGGAAATATTTGATTCTGGATGAGGCTCAAAATATTAAAAATTTCAAGTCCCAGAGATGGCAGCTGCTTCTGAATTTCCAGACTCAACAGTAAGTAAGGGTAAACAAAATCATATAATTTTTTTTATTTGATCTGAATGCTCTGATATTGCAGATGTTCGACGATTTTTTCTCTTCAAGTGATCTGTTTTCAATTTTGATTCCATTAAAATTTCATTAGGACAGATGAAATTATTTTTTTTTAATGATGATACAAAAGTACTCTCAAAAGTTTTGAGGTCCATTCAACTCATTTCTTACTAATGAGAGATAATGAGGCATTTGTCTGATGTTCATAGAAAAATTGACTCATCATACTGCTGATCCAACTATATTTCAATGATTTCATTTTGTTCTAGACGGTTATTGCTAACTGGTACTCCCCTACAGAATAACCTGATGGAATTGTGGTCACTTATGCATTTCCTTATGCCGAATGTGTTTCAGTCTCATAGGGAATTTAAAGAATGGTTTTCCAACCCAGTAACTGGAATGATAGAGGGGAATAATGAGTACAATGAGAATATCATCAAAAGATTGCATAAGGTAGGTTGAAAAATGAGAAGTAGAGAATGAGATTGAATAGATATTCAATCGCATCTGTAGAATCTTATTATAGTGTCGTTTATGAATTTTTATAATTGTGAGCAACTTTCAATGCACTCGATTTTCTGGGAATATTGTGGTAATTTTTTACAAAAATCGAATACAATTTTTTTTTGCATGTTTAGAGCGAATGAGAAATTGCCTCCTAATTGTTGCAATTTAATATTGTGATACAAAACTTCAGAGAAAAAACTCACCCCAGATTAAAGATGTAATATGAAATGATGAAATCATACCCTGTCCTAAGGATTTGAGATCCATTCAACTCATTCCTATTTCTGAGGACAATCGAGGCATTTGTCTGATTAATACATAAAAGTTGATTAAATAATTTATTCCCGTAAACATTTTTTAATTGAATTTTCTCTATTTCAACAGGTTTTGAGGCCTTTTCTTCTTCGAAGACTAAAATCAGAAGTTGAAAAACAAATGCCTAAAAAGTATGAACATGTAGTAATGTGCAGACTCTCTAAGAGGCAGCGATTTTTATATGATGACTATATGTCAAGAGCAAAGTAAGTACAGTTCTGCAGGTTCTCTTATGTTCGTGTAGTGGTTCTTGTCCTATGATCAATGACAATTTGGATTGTTGAGCCAATCTTTCATGATGTCTCGATTCAAATAAGATGTTTTTGGACATATTAGATTCAAGTCAACCAATTCACTGTTGATTTGGCATGATGATAATAGAACAATAACCACATTATCGAACTTTCGGTACTACAAAAGCATTTTTTTCCCATAATGTCCATGATTTTACATAATTTGTTGATTTTTGAGTAAGGTCCAAGCTTCCGAAATATCACAGAAAATTTACAGCCAAGTTTTCTGAATTTCTATCATTTCATTCTTCTTACTCTTCGCCGATATCTAAATCAACTAAAAGTACTTGCAATGCCCACAGTAGGAGCCACCTACAAAAAGTTTGGTTTCTTAAGACATGGATATAACTCATTTTACCAATCCTCATTTTCAAGGAAAGAGTCAATGATTCGCGAATGATCTGCTGCGTGGCTGGAATCTGATTTAAAAATATTTGGGCTTCTTCACCTTTTTGTACATTGCTCATCCTGTAAACAGAAAATGAGATTCCTGACAACCTCTAACTAAGTCAGCATATGATCAAAAAACACTTAGTCACTCGATCACTCAGATTCACTTCCTATAGCTCATTTTGTCATTTGGTTCAATTTTTTAAGTTTTTTATCATTCTCTTTATTTTCAGGACAAAAGAAACCCTATCAAGTGGAAATTTGTTGAGTGTAATAAATGTACTAATGCAATTGAGAAAAGTGTGCAATCATCCAAATTTATTTGAAGTTCGTCCTACCATATCACCATTTCAATGTGAAGGTGTCACTTTCCATATTCCTTCCGTTGTTTTTGGTGCACTTGAGTATGATGTGTGGAAAGTAAGTGAAACTTGTTATGAATCCAAATTAAAGTTAATTGCATAAATTCCTTTTTTTCAGCATATAAACTATGTGTCTTTGAATCTCAATCTTCTTGATATGGAAACATATGTTAGCGCTTATCAATCTTATCGTGCGAGGACGCTGCGTACTACTAAAAAAATAATTGAGCTCAACCATGTGCCTGAGGATATTCCACCTTGTCCTCCTTCTCGTCTTATTATGAGAATAAGAAAGCATGACAGCGATTCAAGTGTTAAGGTAGAGAAGAAAGTTTCCAGTAATGGTAAGGGAGTGCACCAAAACCTGAAATTAAAGGTTGCACAACCATATAGCATGCAACTTGTACAACAACATGGAGGCATTGTCAAGGCTATACCGGTCAATATTGCCCAAGGTGCAACTGGAATTACTTCAGCTAATATATCAAGTGCTACATCTTTGTTGAAGACTGGAGACAACAAAATATCAGCTAGTTTTGCACAGTTGGTGCAAACATCTACAGGAAAGCATTTGTTGCTGACATCCACTCCTAATATTGCTGGAGCAACAAGTGGAACAGGTAATTCACAATTTTTGCAATAGAGCCTGAAGTCGCGTACAGACCGAACAATTTTGTTCGGAATCTGCTTTCGGAGGGCCTTTGAAGTAGAACGAAATGTAAACATTGGATTTACGACGTCCAAATTGCAACGCCCCGAATAGGCGTTCGCTTTCTATCTTTCGCGGCTCTACATACAAAGGAGCCCTTATTTCTTTTCAATCCGGTCAAAATGCTCCAGTCTGTACGCGGCTTAATGGAAATATATTATTATGAAGTATGAATCGACTTGTTAGTTCAAATAATCTTTATTTTGGTTGAGAATGTTTTGTTAATCTGGAGGACACTACTATATGAATTGTGGAATGAGGTCCTTTCATTGTAAATTTATAACATGGCTTCGAATGAAGTCTCATAACAATTTATACATGCTTTCCATACGCACTGACGATCAGATTTCAGTTTATCATAACTGATCCTCTTTTGCTGCTGTGCTAAATAAAAACAGTGTCCAGCATGTGTTCAATAATATTCGAATTGAGTACTCCTAGAACTCTGTTACACAGGAAATTTTTTCCGGTTCACTATGAGGCTGACTCCATTTATTTTTTCTAGCTCAAAAGCTCACCTTACTCTCAAAACATCCTGTATCTACAGCTACCAGTGTCCAACCACTTCATAAAGCATTCGTGAAATTTCAACTCACTTCTGTGAATGCCCCGCCAACAAATACAGTGACAACGGTAAGATTATTATTATTAGACCCCAGAATAATATTGATATTTTTTTTGTATTTTAATTATTGTAGCCCAATGTTTTGTATCAGACATTTTGTATCAAGTTTTGGATATAAAACCTGAAATACTGACGTGAAGTCTGAAGCTCTTGAGCGCTCGATAGTAGATCCATCTTGTAGGTAGATTCAAAAATTTCACTCATTTTTTTTGACAGCTATCAAAAAATGAAAAAAAAATCGACCAGAGCTGTCTAATGATGATACAGGATGTTTTATTACAGAAAAATTGGGATTTTTTGTCAATTCTATATAATTTTATACAGGTTGGGATAAAGTTTAGCACCAAATTAATATCTTTGAAACGAAACGGGCGATATTTTTGAAATTTGGCAGCTGAGTGTAATGGATCACAATGCATCTGATGATCATATTGTCATTAATGAGATACTTCCGGTTCAACCGGAAATGACAAAAAAAATTTTTATTTAAATGGGACACCCTGTATATTTCTGCAGATTCTGAAAGAGCACTTTGTTTCGGATCTGTCCATACCAGGTTCCATGTAAAAATTGCATTCTTGATGAATGTGCATTAAGTCTTGAGAAAAGTTACTTAAGAATTTGTTAATAGACTGGCATATTGTCAGGAGGTGAATGGCAAGCACTTCGAACATTCAAAATGATTTTTTTTTAATTATTTTCAATAAATTTTTCTACTAGTAAAAGCCCTGTATTTCTTCTCTTTATAGATTTTCATAAAAAATACGTCATGAAAAGCAGAATAGTATATTCTGTAACAAGGGCAGAATGAAAATCCGATACGAGTGAATCATTCCGAGGGCGAGCCGGAGGCGAGCCTGAGGAATCACGAGTATCGGATTTTCATTCTAACCGAGTAACAGACTATACTTTCTCCACGAAGCTAGATAATTAATCTTTTAATACTAAGATGAATTATGACGTTTCGAAAATCGCAATAAATATGACAATCAGAGCGGCTGACACATAGATTTATTCTCTATGTTTTCAAAAGTGTTACGGAATGAATATTCTCACACACTGTGCGAGAATGAAATTCAGTCGAAATGCTTAAAAAACAAGGATTATACTCAAGCTCGAGTTGGTTATTGGTGGTAATCTATAAAGGGCGAAAACCAAGGACCAAACTGAACAACAACCGCAGTCATAACTGGTTATTTACTTGAAATCGATAAAAGTGTTGTAGAATGAATCTTACATATCAAGTGATGGAATACTGACATTCTATGGTCAAATTCGATGTTGGAAGAGCTGTATTCTGTGGCAGTCGTGGAGAAACAGTTTTCTACTACGAAGTATCTCGTTTTATTTCTCACTATCGATACAAATAACAACGATTTATTTATTTTAATGGATTTTTTCTCAAATGTACAGAAAGACAATTTCTTCTTTTTACAGAGAATTTTTACATGGAACCCGATATGGACAGATCTGAAACAAGGTGCACTTTCAGAATCTGCAGAAATATACAGGGTGTCCCATTTAAATAAATTTTTTTTTGTAATTTCCGGTTAAACCGGAAGTATCTCATTAATGAAAATATGCTCATCAGATGCATTGTGGTCCATTACACTCAGCTGCCAAATTTCAAAAATATCGCCCGTTTCGTTTTAAAGATATTAATTTGGTGCCAAACTTTATCCCAACCCTGTATTGTTCTGGCAGCAGGCTTTTTAAATATTTCACTTTTTTACTGTCTAATCTCTGAAAATGGTCTCACTTTGAGAACTGAAATTTTGTGGGTAAACTCAGAAAGGATTGTAGTTCTTAATGAAATAATTGAGATTTATTTCATTTCAACAGTTCATTTTTTTCTTTCAAACATAGAATAAAGTAAGCCAATGTGTGCTTCTGTTTTATTTCAAACGAAAGACCCATGAAAATAGTTCAACTTCCGATTAAAAGTGAATCTACAGATAATATCATTCAAAAAAACAACTTGAAATACGGAATTGGCAGAGAATGGTCATATTCAATATTTGGAAAAAGTTCCTGCTTTACCCACATATTCACTTATTTCATAGTTGTGCGATTTTTGGATAGGGAGCGCCATTGTACATCTCATTTTCGATGACTGAACTAGGCATCTTAATCTCATTCATAATTAGAGAGATAAACATAGAACTTGTAGAGATAATGTAAGTTCTATGGAGATATTCCATAAAATGCACAGTGGCGCCTCTATCGGCTGAGTTTTCCTACTCGCTCTGAACGGCGACGTTAAGGCCAAACCAACAACGATATTGAATAGATCATCCGAAATTATTTCCAATGAAAAGACATACCTACCTTTCATTCAATTGGTAACTGACAAAATTGGCCAACTGTCTAGACGACATAATATCAGAACAGTCTATAATTTACACTCTAGCTAGCATTTTTAGGAAACTTTGCATGGTGACTACTAAGAGTACAATTTATGCACGGATCAAACAACGCGACCGGTGTTGTCGACTGCATCAATAAGAGGCGTCTGCCCACGCGCTTTAATGGATGGACATAACATTCTGTTCGCTAAAACACTGGTCATTTCCTATATCAAAAGTTATTATGCTAGAATGAATATGGCACTAGATCCAGTAACATAATCAATTCGGAGCTGTCAATTGTCGGGTTACAACATCAGACAGAGATACCTCTGAAGATGCCTACCTCAGTTGAAGTCGGAACGTTGGACGGGTTACAACCTCTGACGGAGATTACTCTGAAGATGCTTACCGCGAAACTTTAGGTGGAATTCCTAGTGAACCTTGGCTAGGAATCCCGGAATATTAAAGTTTTGAAATCTTTCATCTAATATCACCTATCAATATTATGTACCTATGTACTGAATTTTCTCTTATAATCAATTCAATATAGAAAAAAATGTTTTTCCAATACAAATTTTCAATTTGCAGTCCACTCCTAAGACTGGTAATAAGGAGCCTACAAAAGTTGGATCCAAGTTTATTGAACACTTATATTCTAATCAATCTAATCAAAATAGTTTGGATGTTAGATGGGGCGATATCCAGCAGAATGAGGTCAGTATGAGTAGATTCTCTTAGCTTCTCTTGAATTCCATATGTGCCTTTTGAGTAATTTGATTTTTATCTTTACGTCGCATTAGTGGTAACGTCATATCGCCATTATCGGGTTCCAAACAAACTTCGTTGACAGTTGAAGAGTACACGGGAATAATGATCAGGGTCCATTTTTGGTCGGAACCAAACTGTTAGTGCCACCTGGTAGAGATTTTCAAGAGCTATCGTTTAGTTGTTATCGCCTTATAAAATTATACTCAGTGTCCAAGTTATAAACGTTTTAATAATCACTGGTTTACACAAAAACGATCACAGTCCACCAACAACTTCACGAAAATGATCAGAGTCCAACCACCCATTCAGATGCTTTGGAATGTACTAGCTATTTCCACGTCTCAATAATAATGAAATTACATTATTTTATGTTTCAATATTATCAATAAAGTTGTTTGAGAACCAGTATAATGGATATCGACAATTCCAATGAAAAATTATCGTCCAACGAGGAATATTCTAAAAGTCCAAATTAACAAGAAAAAAGTCATCTTATGGACGTTCAAAGGACGTGGCAAAATAATTGCCTATAAAAGGATTACAGATTTACAACACCTCAAACGATTTTGAGAACCACCCGCACAAAAGTTTTTTCAAAAATCCTATTGTTTTCAAACTATAATTCTGACAAGATTGAAAATCATAGTTCGAATAATGATGAAGAAGAAGAAGAGATCCCAATTGGTGCAATGGTAACCTAATTTTTCCCTTTTTTTTATTATCAACCAAAATATTGTATTCTTTTTTTTATAAAATAAATAAAACACAATAATTTCAACATTATTTTGGTGTCTGCTATTTCATTCAACAACGATCAGAGTCCAGGACTGAACATTTTTCCACATAATATTTCGATATAATATGAAAAATTATTTTATTCTGAGAATTCTACAAATCATATCAACCTAGTTTTTGCTTAACAACATTATAGTAAAATTGTTTTAAAGTCAAAAACCTCTTAATTTTATGCACTGAATAAAATATGAATCGCAATCTCATTTAACTCTCGCCGAAATTGTTTTGTTTGGAACCGATGATGGCGCTCTACACTCTTGCGCTGTGTTGAAAATTTATATCATAAATGCTGTATGTATATTCATCTGGAAGAAATTATTATGATTTAATCAGAAAGTTTAATTCCATAAGGAAACATGATAATAGAATAATCGATTAATCAGATACCGTTCATTGATATAAATATCAACAACCGCCATGGATCCGACTCGAACTTGCCACAAATCATCATCCGGAAACTAACGAAAGATCGAAACCTAGGTCGACTTCTACCTGCTTCGATGAGGTTGGAACTTTCGCTAGTTTCCTGGATGATGATTTGTGGCAAGTTCGAGTCGGATTCAAGGCGGATGTTGATATTTATATCAATGAACGCGGTGTATCCGATTAATCGATTTTTTTTTTTTTTTTTTTTAATAATTCGGCATCGACTGCTTTGGTCATTAGCCGTTCACCACCTCCAGACATTTACAACATCCATGACCAACCGGGATTCGAACCCGGTACTTTCAGTACCCCAGCCGGCTATTCAGCCCACTGGACCACCGAGGTAGTCCTAATCGATTATTATTATGATTACCCGATTCTCATCTGTCATGCCTTTCTCAGTGTTTTCAAAGTTCAAAATAAGTTGAAAGAAAGTACATGAAAGATTGGTATATCGAATTGAAGAATACGGTCCAGTGGTTCAAAAGATATAAGCGTTTTTGTGATAGCGAACTTATTCTCGTTCAGTCCTTAGGTTTTCGGGGCCTTTCAGGTTCTGGTGGTATCTTCTTGAGCGATTTTTGATTTCATCAGTGATGTAGGGGATTCGCAAATCATTAATCGATTTCAAGCGGAGGACCAGTAATAACCGCGATTATCTCTGGTCCTACCCTTGGTTATAGCCCTTCAGGAATCGCGCGAAAAAAAATCCTATTTAACCTCACTTCCTATAACCACAATCTCAACCCAGCTCCCAAAGTACGGTTATCTGCGGTCCAAACGATGACGTTGAAGGGCTAATTCATGACGTCACATGATTATAACCAACAAGGACCAAAAGCGCGTGAATGAAGTTGGTTATCATTGGTAATTACCACTTAGGACCAGGTTATCCGCTTGAAATCGACTACATATTATGAATGATGTGGTTGGAAACGTACCAGGGTGCATCTGAAAGTGAGCGTAGTATCTTTGACTGAAGCCTTTGTATTATTTGTATATTGGAGTGCTTAGCGCATCCCCAGAATTGGATGCCGTATGTCCATATTGGCTTAAGGATAGCTTTGTAGATCAATACTTTGTTTTGGAGGGATAGTTTGGACTTGCTTATAAGCCAATCCATTTGGCGGATTTTAATGTTCACTTGCTTCTTTTTGGCTTGGATGTGTTGTTTCCAGGTGAGGCGTTGATCTAAGTGGATACCAAGATACTTTGCTTCGGATCTTACTTGTATTTGATTTCCGTGTATTTTGACTGGGAGGGGGCATACACTTTTTCTATTTTCTATTTGTGAATGTGACTTGCACTGATCTGCTTTCATTGATTTTGAGACGCCATTTTCGGTACCACTGACCAAGTTCGTCCAAGTGTTGCTGCAGGTGTTCGGAAGCTGCTGCGGCATCCCCGTCTGGAAAGAGTTTTGCTACATAGTCAGCAAATGTAGCTATGGTGATATTTTCATTTTCTGGTATGTCGGATGTATAGATAAGGTATAGAAATGGCCCCAAAATACTTCCTTGTGGGACCCCCGAATTTATTTTAGTTGGATTGAATATTGCTTCACCAAATTTCACGGCAATTAATACGGCTCAGGAAGATGAACTTTAGAAAAACACAAGCACCACGAACACTCGACGGAAGCCAAAAACAGAATATCTGCAGAAATTAAATGTGGCCAAGCCGGCAAGTAATGGAAGAGCATCGACAAGGATGAACTTGTCAAATTCGCAAATAATTGAAATCTCTTTGACTCGTTGCATTTTTACCGACAACCGGCGGGACTTCGCCAGTGACAAATAAGAAATGGCCGAGTGGAACCACTCCCACTACATGCCAAATATAGGCAAGTGTCAAATATTTGCCAAATACACGAGTAGTGGGAGTCCGCCTTTAGGAAACTGGTCATCATTGTTTCTAAAGAATTAGGATTTTGATTTGGAGTGAGATGTTCGTTGCTTTCTTTGTGCTGCCGGAGTGCCTGAGCATACGATTTTTTGTTTGGATCAGTCGTAGTTTGTACACTTGGCATCCCTTGTAATTCACGGGTGATTCCCTTCACACAGCGCACAAGTGGCCGGAGTTGTTTTTTGTTTTGTGCAGGTTTTTGAGTCTTGCTGTTTGCCGCATTCAACGCTCATTTATACTATATTGCAGTATGTTTTTGAATGGCCTCGTACAATGTATGACATCAGTTTTTTTGTGGCTTTATGCTTATTTTCTTGTTGGATATTCCAGTTTGTTTAGTTATTTGTTTTCTTACCAAGCTTCTGTAAGTTTCGGGTTCGTTAACATTGACTTTGAAACTATTGTTAGAGAGTGTTTTTGTTTGAAATTGTTAATCGGCTATGGCTGCAGATAGCTTTTTGCTCATTCCGTTGAAATTTGTGACACCGTATATAAAAATGGGGGGTGGTTTTGGTACCCTCGGCTGTGTTTGTGGTGCATTACTTTCGTCAGATTCATTATTGAGATGAATAAATCTGTTTTGGGTATTGATGGTTCGAATGAAAATTGCAACGACCTGAGAGTCCCTGCTCTGATAATTTCCCAATAAACCGCCGAACAGGCTGTCCGAATCCTAAGAACAAATTAAATTAGGAAATTTTTATGAGCCGTCCTTTGAAACAGCACTAAATTATGAAAATTATGAAAAGTTGACTTATTTTCTTTTATTCAATTATCAATCTGAGGATTTCTTGATTGAATGGGTTATTTTGATAAGTTCTGCCTTCTGTTGAAATAATGGACCTACCCAGTATAGTGAAAGAGTCTTCAAATACATATGTTATGAGCAAATGAAGATAAGCTGTAATCATTTCATTAATCATGAAGGATAATAGATCTGGCTTCTGAAGCTACTGTAGTACCATCAGTTTGATCCACTCCTTCACAATAATTTCTCACAAATTTCAGTCTGCCCTATTTGTAAATTTCTTTAAAACAATTTTGTATTTATTTTGTTGCATTATGTAAAAATGAAGTAACTAACCACATATTATTTGCAGCAAAAAGAAATACAAGAAATTGATCTGAAATTGAGGTTGAAAATAATGTCTGAAATAAATGAAAGACGTATGATGGCATGTCCAATTTATGGAACTGATCTCCACGCTGCTGTGAAAATATCTCCTTTGAAAGGGGAAAATTGGAGCAATGGCAGAAGCATTTGTTTCGATGCTTTGAGGAATAGAAGTGTCCCCAGTGAAGTTTTGAAAGGTGTTTTGTACACTCCGGAAAAGAGGATTAATGAAATGAGACCAATTACTGACAGATTCATTTTTTATGTACCTCCTGTAAATGCACCTCAACCAGAACTTCAAGTTTGGCATCCTCATCCAGGAGCTTACAGATCCATCAAGGAAATACCCATGAAGCTTGCAACGAAGTTTTCTAAACCAGCGTCTGTTTTACATAAACTAGCCTCTGCTATGGTTACCCAATTTCCAGATCCTAGGTTGATCCAATATGATTGTGGAAAATTACAAACTTTAGATAAACTCCTAAGAAAACTGAAATCGGAAACTCATCGAGTATTAATATTCACTCAGATGACAAAAATGTTAGATGTATTAGAAGCATTCCTTAATTTTCATGGTCACATTTACCTCAGATTAGATGGTACAACTAAAGTAGATCAGAGACAGGTTAGTATTGATTTTTTTAGAGTTTGGAACCCTAAATTTTGAATTGAGTTTCTTCTAATTAATCTTTTAAGGTACTGATGGAAAGATTCAATGGCGATACAAGAATATTTGCTTTTATTCTCTCAACAAGATCGGGTGGTGTAGGAGTAAATTTAACTGGGGCTGATACTGTGATATTTTATGATTCCGATTGGAATCCGACCATGGATGCCCAGGCCCAAGACAGATGTCATCGCATTGGTCAAACTAGAGATGTACATATTTATAGGTAAGCAAAATTTTGAGACATAATTGCTTCAAGAATTATTGACATCTTTGGTGGCTTCGGAAAATCTAAATTATGTTGATGGTACCCTATTCAGTGAGATTTTGAGTTGCTATGTTCAGGTTGGTATTGGAAAAATCACTAACCCACGACATTTTGTTTTATTTGTTTATGTCATCATAAAGATGGAAAGATTTCCATTCAAAAGTTAAACTTTACTACTGCAAGCTTAGATGTCTAAAATATGTTGGCACTGATTAGATTTTGTTTCGGCAAAATTTAGAACAATAGAGAAGTTAATGTAAGTAGTGTTGTGTCCTTTATATATAGATTTCAGGTTTTCGTTTTTGCAGTGGAAGGACAGGTAAATAAACTATTCCTAGTAAATTGCCAACGTTTCGATCACTTCATTATGATCTTCTTCAGGGCTAAAATATAATATCGAGGAAATGCGACACAACCCAGTAATACCTAAACTGTATGGCTTACGAAAGACCCACGAAACAGAAATATCTCTTAGACCAGTAGTTAATTGTATCAACGCCCCTCTTATAACTTGAGTGGGTTCATTCATAGAATATTGTCACAGGTTACATCAGCCATAGAATTCAACGTGACGAATTCGATACAATTCAAAGATTACGTTAGAACCTTAACACTCGAAAGTGACCACGAATTAGTTTCGTTAGACGTGGTATCTTTATACACCAACATCCTAAAATCTCTAACCATAATAGTTATTTATGTACCAAGTGCGTTATATGGATCCTAACGCCCGGAGGGAAACATTCGGCCCGAGGGCCTTTGGCCCGAGGGATGAATGTTGCCCGATGGGCGTTAGGATCTAATAACGCTCGTGGTGCATACAAGATTTTATTTTTCACGAATATGTCATTTAATTACAATAAAATTCGATTGCTCCTATGATTTTTTTTCCATTTAACTTTCAGTAGTAACCATTGCATTTGTTAATATTTTGAAGTTCGTTATTGCTGTCATCATTTTATTAAGTGAATGTCATTACTGTTTTCGTTGTGAAGATTTAAAGAAATAACAGAAATGAATAGCAATTTGCCAAATAATATAATTGAAGATAATACAACCAGCACCTGCCGTGTACGGACGTATGGCACACCGCTCATCCGAAAATATAGTGTATCAAAGTTTTTCCATTCTGAATTATTTGAAAAAAACAACATGACTTCTTCAAGTGATGGCGATTATTCCGAAATGGAAATCGATGATAAAGGAGTATGGAGAAAAGTTCACCACAAAAGGAAACGAAACAAAGACCCTGAATCACCTACACAACAACAATCAAAAAAACTCGCATTTCCATCTGCAATAAACAAGGAATTGAAAACAGGTGACTATCAAGATATAACGACAAAAAATTATCATCCAGATAAAGGGAATTCCACTGATGTATCATGTGATGGCCAACAAAATATAAACATTGACTTTGAATACGAAAGGGGGTTCAAGGGATTTCCAACACAGAAAAAAGTCACACAAGAAACAAGAACATCCAATCTAAGAACAAGCAAACAGTCAACATCTTCCACCATAACAGAAAATTCACGACAACAAAACACAGCGATTTCAAAACAAACGAATCCCACAACAACAAGAAATAACAGAAATTACTCTGTCAGAATGAACGAAATAAAAAACATGGATTACAAAAACTTATTCTATATAAATACACAGAATGTGGAAATGGAAAGAACCCAAATGGCCTCTATATGGTGTTCCAAATTTCCTAACACTAGAGATGTAATTATGAAAACTAAATTAGGTTTCATTCTGAAATCCAACAATGAAAAATCTTGTATTCAAAAAGGATTAGAAGAGCTCAAACAAGAGAACAAAATAATTAAATACAAAGAAACAACAAATCAATCAACTCCCAATGAAAGAAAAGAGCCACAACAAACCTACTCGGTAGTAATTTCAGCAGTGGAAAGAAATATTGATGAAAAAGATCTAAGCCAATATCTAAATAACATCAACATCAAACATAGATATTGCAAAAGAATTATTTCCAGAGCCACTAACATACCAACAAAATACATCAGAGTAATAACAGGTGAAATAAATGCATTTGAAGAACTACTGAATAATGGGCTTTTTTATTTGAATCGGCACTATTTAGTCTATCCGAGTCACCCCCCTGAACCAACCCCTGTGCCCTGTGGAAGGTGCTTCCAATTCAATCACACTACAGAAAACTGCATCGAATCACCAAAATGTTCCAAATGTCAAGGTTCCCATAGAATGTCGCACTGTAAGAGCAATAACAATCCCAAGTGTTTAGCCTGCGGAGCTGAGGATCACCTGCCCTGGTCTACTAAATGCCCAAACCACCCCAAAAAACCCATTGAAGGAATCCCGAACACAAATATCAAATCGCTAAATAAAAAAACAAGAGAAATAGAAGAACTATCCAAGAAATCAAACAGAATTCATGCTCCCATCTCAGTACATGATGACATCATAAATACTTATTGCCGCAAATTAAATAACCCGAAGAACAATGACCGAAATGAAATAATAACTAAACTCAAAAAACGTTTCATCAATCAATACAATGTGGACACAACAATTGTTTTCTCAGGTAATCGATTTTACCTACTCATGTTTGACTTGGAGGATCCAGACGAACCTTCACCTACAGAACCAATAAACAACAATAAAAATAGCCAAATTTATGTCGAAAATTAAGATCCTTTACAGCAATATTAACAGCTACTCCTCGAGAAGGCATCTAATCAATCATTTTGTTGAACAGAACGAAATATCATGCTCATTATTTGTGGAAGCAAAAATAGATGAAGATCACAACACCTATTATAGAAATTGGACTACATTTAAAAAAATTGGGCACAAGATACAGAATATTAGGGGAGGAAGCATAATCCAGTGCCACCCTGCTTTGAAGGCAATTAAAGAGAATCCTCCAGCGATCAACAACCAAATGAATGAGGTAACTCATTTCACAGTTCCTTTTCAAAAAGACAAGTTGCATATATTTTTGGTCTATTTTCATCCAAACGGTAAAATAGAGGAAACGGTATTCACCAAAGCAGCACTGTACAAGTACTCAATTATTATTGGCGATTTCAATGCTACCTCTAAAAGAAAGCTAGCCCAAATGAATGATTTCCTGAAGAATAGCAATTTTTGCAAAGCCGAAACAGGTCCTACGTTCATAATGACTGATGATCAAGACAGTACCCCCGATTTGCTATTATACACAGAGAACATAAAGGCAAATATCCTGAAAGTAGAGTTGATCCCGGACTTGGGATCTGACCATCTTGCCATGGTAGTGGAATTCGATACGAAACTTGAACCTCAACCAGATATAGATAAAATTACATTGAACTATAAACTTTCCAACATGGACAAAATTAATAAAGACATGACCTTATTCATTGAACAAAATGGTAACACCCACCTTAGCGAGCACTATATTGAAGATTTTAATAACATTCTATCGGAAACCATAAAAAAACACACACCAGTTATGAAAAGACATATATTCTTGCACGAGTTACCTCCTTACATTATCAAACTAATAAAATATAAAAGAAAGATTTACAGAGAGTACTGCAAAAACAAGAACCCACAATTCAAGAAAGACCTGAATAATTATAATAAAAATGTACAACGAATGATACAACAATATAGAGAAAATAACTGGATTCTAGCTTGCAACAAAATTAATGAGTCCAAGGGAAAAAAATTTTATCAAGAAGTCAACAAGCTTTCAAAGTATAAGCAATTCTCTACTTTACCTACCTTGATAGAAAATAACAGGGAATATAACACAGATCAAGAGAAATCACAACTATTTGCGGAATACTATAAGGGGAGGTACAAATTTGAGGAAAATAACAACTACGATAAGAAACAGATGGAACACATAGATAAATGGTACAACAAATATTTCAACAACCAGAACAAAACCATGGAAAGAACAACAATAGATGAGACAGATTACTACCAACAGCTGCACAATAGTAAAAATAGTTCTCCGGGACAAGACCAAATACCGTGGGTAATACTGAAGAGATTAGACAACAAAATACATGAGCACATTATTAAAGTTTTCGAATACTGTTTCAACGAATGTATATTCCCGGAAATATGGAAATCTGGACAGATAATAAATATTGCTAAGCCCAATTCAAATAAACAAAGTGTGAGAAGTTATAGACCAATTACATTACTGCCTGTGCTAGGGAAGCTATATGAAAAAATGATAAAAGCAATATTGTCAACTCACATAGACCAGCACATTCCCAACTTCCAATTTGGCTTCAGAAAAAACAAATCAACAACCCATCCACTTACAATTCTAGTTTCAAATGTCCAAAATGCAACTCTCAAAAAATATAAAACTACAATCTTAAGTTTGGATATCGAGAAAGCCTTTGACTGTATGTGGCACAGAGGATTATTGTACAAATTGCATAAACTCGGAGTTCCCTTCAAAATGATAAAACTATGCAAGCGTTTTTTAGAGAACAGAAAATTAGCAGTAAAGGTGGGTACGAGCTGTTCAGATTACTTTCGTCCCGAGCAAGGAACACCCCAAGGATCCCCACTTTCAACCCTCCTATTCAACATATTCTGTCATGACATATTAGTAGAACTTTCTAATGACTTATATATCCTGCAATATGCAGATGACACAATACTAATATCACACGCAAAAACACTAAATAAGTGTGTAAAGAACATACAAGATCTGCTGGTCTGCGTCCAAAATTGGTTCAAAAAATGGAGAATGAAAATTAATGCTGACAAATCCCAATTCATAATATTTGACCATAGAATATCACCTGCATCGCCTACACTCGAACTTGATGGGAGGAGCATTCAGCCTTTACCTTCAATCAAATACTTGGGAGTACAAATCGATAGTAAGCTGAATTTCAACCAGCACACAAATAACATCAAGAAAAGAACTATTTCTAGAGCCAAGTATTTCAGCAAATTAGTCTATCGGAAGCAAGGTATCAACAGCAACACTGCCGCAAAAATCTATAAAACCATTTGCCGCCCATTGTTAGAGTATGCACATCCAATATATGCCAACTGCAAAAATCCTGCAATGAAAAATATCGAAGTAGCGGAGACAACAGCGCTTAGATCCATCACAAGAATGAGACACCCTGATAACATACTCTACAATCCACCAAATAGTCTACTTTACTCGAGCACACACATTGAGCCAATAAAAACGAGGTTGAACACCCTTCGAACTAGATTTGTGAAAAGGCTAAAGAATCAAGACGACATACTGACTCTCTATCAAGATGATAACAACTATACCTCCTCAAGAAAACACCCACGACAAACTTTGATTAATATGTTTATAAAATAGAGTTTTTTTTTTTTTTTTTGCTGTGAGATACTAATTGTACATGAAAAACTTGGCTGAAGGACCCAAGGTCGATGGCCATTTGCTCTGCAATAAATAACAGTTATTATTATTATTATTATTATTATTATAATTGAAAATGCAGCCAAAGTTGCAAATAATCTATTACCAGAAAAATCCAGACTCGTCTACGACAAGGATTATGAAACATTCCATCAATGGAAGTTGAAAAATGAAATAATTGCTATAGATGAAACAGTGTTATTGGCGTACTTTCAAGAATTGGTATGCTATTTTATTTTTCATTTTGTTCATGTGTGGGTAATTTTTTTTATTTCAGTCTGAAAAATTTTGTCCTGCGTCATTGTGGACGAAATATTCTATTTTGAAATCTACACTGATTGTCAATGAAAATATCAATATTTCACAATTCTCCCGGCTAGTAGCGTTTTTAAAAATGAAATCTAAAGGATATATTCCGAAGAAATCCAAAGTTTTGACAGCAGAACAAGTTCATACATTCATCAATGAAGCTCCTGATGAAATTCATCTTCTTCATAAAGTAGTTCTAATAATGGGTGTTTTTGGAGGACTAAGGAGAGATGAATTAGTGAAAATGTCTATCAAAGATATAGAAGATAAGGGTAGCTGTTTACTTGTTAAAATACCCGAAACTAAAACCGGTATGTCAAAAGGATTTAGCATTGTAGAGGAAGAAAAAATAGGAGCTTTGGGGCTGGTCAGAAAATATATATCCTTGAGACCCAGTGGAGTGAAGAATCCTAGATTTTTCCTCACATTCCGAAATGGTCGGTGCACCATCCAACCTGTTGGCAAAAATACCATAGGAAGTGTGCCTTCGATGATTGCCAAATACTTAAAATTGGATAATGCAAATGAATATACAGGACATTGTTTGAGACGGACTTCAGCAACTCTTTTAACTGAGGCTGGTGCATCATATGAAACGTTAAAAATGCACAGAAGATGGAAGAGTGCATCTGTGGCGGAAGGTTACTTACATAGAGCAGAGCATTTTTTCCAAAAACAAAGTATCGACGATGATTGTGAATTCGGTAACTGATTCTCATGAATTCTCTAGTGGTTCTCTTGTGAACGAACTTCCAAGTACTTGTGGTCAAGTTTTCGCTCCTCAGGTTTCGAAAACATCCCAAGATTCACGATTGAAGAATTTTTCCGGGAAATTCGAAAACTGCACTTTTAATTTTAATTAAGAAAGACTTTGTTTTCGTTTGTTGAGTTGTCGTTGTTTTAGTATTAAAATTCTGCGAAATAAATAATTTCTTTCTAGCTTATTTTGCTTCTCGCACAACGAGCGGGCGTTATGATCCATAATGCCCGCTAAAATGCCCACGGGCATAATGAGTGTATTTATAGCAACCGTTTCTAAGGTAAAATAAACATATAATGTACAAGTGAAAAATAAAAATAATTAAAAAGCGATGGCGATTTATATCAGCATTACACTGATATTCCACTTGAATTATTCTGTAAAATAATTGATTATATATTTGAGTCCAGCTACTTTTCTTTTGACAACATACAGGGTGTCCCACGGTCGAGTGCCTATTAGACGTTTCTGGAGAACTGGCCTTATTTGAAATTTGAAAATTAGGATTATGATATTGTTGGAAATTCTCTACAGACCTAAAATATTTTTGGAGCCTGAGCACTTCCGGTTATACCAGGAGTGGAAATAAATTTGTTCAAAAAATATTTTTTTCAATATTTTCATTTCTGATATGATTGAGTATTCAATGCTGAATACATTTCTGTTGAAACCATTGTATTCATTCGAATAGTTTTCGAAATATCGAAAAAAAAAACCTAAAAAAATGTCGAATATTCATAGTCAGTGTTATGTCCATTATTCCTATTCTGAACATCCCGAATGTAAACCGTTCTCACAACGTCAAAGTAGAAGAATGTTGAAAGGTCAAACATCTTTTGAATTTCATAAATATCATCACAGGGTGTTTCAAATTTCGTGTCGAAAACTGATCGAGAATTGTCCATAACTTCTGTTTTTCAAATTAGAACCCTATTTTATTATGATTGCGTTGGATTCTGCGAAGAAAAATAATGATAGCACTCTCAAATGCTTTTTTTCCTAAAATCAGTAATTTCCGAGTTATTTGAGCTTTTCTGGATTTATGTTGTACGTAGAGTCAAATTCATCGAATCTGAAGTGATTCGATGAATATTCCTATAAAACCATAGTTACAACTAATAATTAGACCTGTCACCTCTGAATTGTTAATGGGATCATTTATCTTCTATGGTCACAGAATATTCTCATGCCAACAGATGACTATTCTTATGAAACCATAGTAAGCATTGAATTAAAATCGAGAAGTAAGGTTAATGCCTAAAATTAGAGCTGTCACTTGTGAATTATCAATGGGATAATTTATCTTCTATGGTCACAGAATATTCTCATACGAAAGATAAGATGAATTTGACTCTACGTACAACATGAATCCAGAAAAGCTCAAATATCTCGGGGATTACCCCATTTAGGAGCAAGAACATCTGAGAGTACTATCACTATTTTTCTTCGCAGAATCCAACGCAATCATAAAAAAATAGGGTTCTAATTTGAAAAACAGAAGTTATGGCCAATTTTCGATCACAGTTTTCGACACAAAATTTGAAACACCCTGTGATGATATTTATGAAATTCAAAAGATGCATGACCTTTCTACATTCTTCTACTTTGACGTTGTGAGAACGGTTTACACTCGGGATGTTCAGAATAGGAATAATGGACATAACACTGACTATGAATATTTGACATTTTTTTAGGCTTTTTTTCGATATTTCGCAAACTATTCGAATGAATACAATGGTTTCAACAGAAATGTATTCAGCATTGAATACTCAATCATATCAGAAACGAAAATATTGAAAAATAAATTTTTTGAACAAATTTATTTCCACTCCTGGTATAACCGGAAGTGCTCAAGCTCCAAAAATATTTTCGGTCCGTAGAGAATTCCGAACAATATCATAATCCCAATTTTCAGATTTCAAATATGTCCAGTTCTCCAGAAACGTCTAATAGGCACTCGACCGTGGGACACCCTGTATACCAACAGATTGAAGGTATGGGTAACCCCGCCAGTCCAACATTGGCTAATATCGTGATGTCCGAATTGGTTTCTAGTTCGTTGACTTTCCATTCGAAATGGGATTTTTTATAAACTATATGTAATACGGTTGAAAGTAAAAGTAATAAAGAACAATCTAACTCGATACGTACTTCTTATTTCAAATTTCCATACATAAGAGGTCTGTCCGAAAACTTGAACAAAATAGTACAGTCAATTAACCCAGGATGCAAACTGGCTTTCTACCGTGTACAGAGAGTCAATTGCATATTCTCCAAACTTAAAGATTCTACCCCTATGAGTTTAAGATCCCATGCAATGATTGTCCAAAATGTTATATCGGAATGACAAGACAATACATGAAAAATCGAGTCCGCCAACATATATACGACTGTAAACCTATTAATGAAAATAAGAATGAAAAAACCGCCCTAGCCCTCCACCATTTTGTGGATAAACATAACTTCAGTTTTGGGGATTTCGAAATTCTTGACTGTGAGAGCAACTACCAAAAACAAATTTTGTCGGATTCGATAACAAACTAAAACTTCTTTGTTCCTTGAATAACTTTCGTATCACACTTTGTTGCAGACAAAAAAATTAGAATTCACGGTTCTTTTCAATGGAAATAAAAAAGTAATTCCTTTTTTATTTTGTCTTTCGAAAACGGTTCATTTTATCGGCAATAATGGTGTAAGCACTGATTAGCAAGAGCGTCGCCAGCCTTTGAGCAAGGGGGAGGGGGGTATAAAAAATCAGAATAGAATGAACTGGAGGTACTGTAGAATGAAATTGAATTCATGTTTCATCAGCTAACAGACTATACAGGATGTTTCTAAATAGGTAGATTTCTCATGAAAAAACAATTATTTTTTCTCTTCCATTTTTTCCTCCGGGTCTTCGTTTCCGAGATACAGGGTGTTGAAAATTTCTCAGGAACTATTTGAATTACAGAATTGATTATTCGTGCACACATTGTCACTGAAAATGCTACTTCCTTACACTATACTCGGTTTTATTAGACGTGCCAGTGGCGGGGATATTGAATTAGCTGAAAAGTTTTACCCCCCAACTTTCACACCACAGGACCAATTTGTTTCCGAATCCTTTTGAAAATAATGGACGAAGAAGTAGAAATTCTACAAGCATTCAAAACCTGGAGGATAATGAAAAAGCTGCAGAATTTGTTAGGCATACCCATTGTTATTATGACTGTTTCAGGA